>CP054674.1:34525368-35837868 GCA_013348765.1 Carpinus viminea | reverse complement strand
TTGAAAATAAGATATTTAAGAAAAATAGCTCTTTGTAGTGGCACTATTCAAAGAGCTATTTTCCTAAATTTTCTTCTCACGTCTTTTTTTCTCTCACTCTCTCACTATTCAAAAAGCTATTTTCCTAAATTTTCTTCCCATGTTTTTTTTATTGTTTCTCTCACCTTTTTTCAAAATTTTCTCATACTATTTCTCTTTCACATCTCATTTTTTCAAAATTTTCTCCTATTATTTCTCTTTCCACATCACTTTTTTTCTCAAAAGTTAGAAAAATAAGATATTTAAGAAAAATAGCTCTTTGTAGTGGCACTATTCAAATAGCTATTTTCTTAAATTTTCTTCCCATGTTTTTTTTTATTGTTTCACTCACCTTTTTTTTTTTTTTTTTTAAATCCTACTATTTCTCTTTCACATCTCATTTTTTCCAAAATTTTCTCATATTATTTCTCTTTCCACATCACTTTTTTCTCAAAGTTGAAAAATAAGATATTTAAGAAAAATAGCTCTTTGTAGTGGCACTATTCAAAGAGCTATTTTCCTAAATTTTCTTCTCACGTCTTTTTTTCTCTCACTCTCTCAATATTCAAAAAGCTATTTTCCTAAATTTTCTTCCCATGTTTTTTTTATTGTTTCTCTCACCTTTTTTTTTCAAAATTTTCTTATACTATTTCTCTTTCACATCTCATTTTTTTCAAAATTTTCTCCTATTATTTCTCTTTCCACATCACTTTTTTTCTCAAAAGTTAGAAAATAAGATATTTAAGAAAAATAGATCTTTGTAGTGGCACTATTCAAATAGCTATTTTCTTAAATTTTCTTCCCATGTTTTTTTTTATTGTTTCACTCACCTTCTTTTTTTTTTTTTTCAAAATTTTCTCCTACTATTTCTCTTTCACATCTCATTTTTTCCAAAATTTTCTCATATTATTTCTCTTTCCACATCACTTTTTTCTCAAAGTTGAAAAATAAGATATTTAAGAAAAATAGCTCTTTGTAGTGGCACTATTCAAAGAGCTATTTTCCTAAATTTTCTCACGTCTTTTTTTCTCACTCTCTCACTATTCAAAAGCTATTTTCCTAAATTTTCTTCCCATGTTTTTTTTATTGTTTCTCTCACCTTTTTTTTTCAAAATTTTCTCATACTATTTCTCTTTCACATCTCATTTTTTTCAAAATTTTCTCCTATTATTTCTCTTTCCACATCACTTTTTTCTCAAAAGTTAGAAAATAAGATATTTAAGAAAAATAGCTCTTTGTAGTGGCACTATTCAAATAGCTAGTTTCTTAAATTTTCTTCCATGTTTTTTTATTGTTTCACTCACCTTCTTTTTTTTTTTTTCAAAATTTGTCTACTATTTCTCTTTCACATCTCATTTTTTCCAAAATTTTCTCATATTATTTCTCTTTCCACATCACTTTTTTCTCAAAGTTGAAAAATAAGATATTTAAGAAAAATAGCTCTTTGTAGTGGCACTATTCAAAGAGCTATTTTCCTAAATTTTCTTCTCACGTCTTTTTTTTCTCTCACTCTCTCACTATTCAAAAAGCTATTTTCCTAAATTTTTTTCCATCTTTTTTTTATTGTTTCTCTCACCTTTTTTTTTTCAAAATTTTCTCATACTATTTCTCTTTCACATCTCATTTTTTTCAAAATTTTCTCCTATTATTTCTCTTTCCACATCACTTTTTTCTCAAAGTTAGAAAATAAGATATTTAAGAAAAATAGCTCTTTGTAGGGCACTATTCAAGTATCTATTTTCTTAAATTTTCTTCCCATGTATTTTTTATTGTTTCACTCACCTTCTTTTTTTTTTTTTTTCAAATTTTCTCCTACTATTTCTCTTTCACATCTCATTTTTCCAAAATTTTCTCATATTATTTCTCTTTCCACATCACTTTTTTCTCAAAATTGAAAATAAGATATTTAAGAAAAATAGCTCTTTGTTGTGGCACTATTCAAAGAGCTATTTTCCTAAATTTTCTTCTCACGTCTTTTTCTCTCACTCTCTCACTATTCAAAAGCTATTTTCCTAAATTTTCTTCCCATGTTTTTTATTGTTTCTCTCACCTTTTTTTTCAAAATTTTCTCATACTATTTCTCTTTCACATCTCATTTTTTCAAAATTTTCTCCTATTATTTCTCTTTCCACATCACTTTTTCTCAAAAGTTAGAAAATAAGATATTTAAGAAAAATAGCTCTTTGTAGTGGCACTATTCAAATAGCTATTTTCTTAAATTTTCTTCCCATGTTTTTTTTATTGTTTCACTCACCTTCTTTTTTTTTTTTTTTTTCAAAATTTTCTCCTACTATTTCTCTTTCACATCTCATTTTTTCCAAAATTTTCTCATATTATTTCTCTTTCCACATCACTTTTTTCTCAAAGTTGAAAAATAAGATATTTAAGAAAAATAGCTCTTTGTAGTGGCACTATTCAAAGAGCTATTTTCCTAAATTTTCTTCTCACGTCTTTTTTTTCTCTCACTCTCTCACTATTCAAAAAGCTATTTTCCTAAATTTTCTTCCCATGTTTTTTTTATTGTTTCTCTCACCTTTTTTTTTCAAAATTTTCTCATACTATTTCTCTTTCACATCTCATTTTTTTCAAAATTTTCTCCTATTATTTCTCTTTCCACATCACTTTTTTTCTCAAAAGTTAGAAAAATAAGATATTTAAGAAAAATAGCTCTTTGTAGTGGCACTATTCAAATAGCTATTTTCTTAAATTTTCTTCCCATGTTTTTTTTTATTGTTTCACTCACCTTTTTTTTTTTTTTTTTTCAAAATTTGCTCCTACTATTTCTCTTTCACATCTCATTTTTTCCAAAATTTTCTCATATTATTTCTCTTTCCACATCACTTTTTTCTCAAAGTTGAAAAATAAGATATTTAAGAAAAATAGCTCTTTGTAGTGGCACTATTCAAAGAGCTATTTTCCTAAATTTTCTTCTCACGTCTTTTTTTCTCTCACTCTCTCAATATTCAAAAAGCTATTTTCCTAAATTTTCTTCCCATGTTTTTTTTATTGTTTCTCTCACCTTTTTTTTTCAAAATTTTCTCATACTATTTCTCTTTCACATCTCATTTTTTTCAAAATTTTCTCCTATTATTTCTCTTTCCACATCACTTTTTTTCTCAAAAGTTAGAAAAATAAGATATTTAAGAAAAATAGCTCTTTGTAGTGGCACTATTCAAATAGCTATTTTCTTAAATTTTCTTCCCATGTTTTTTTTTATTGTTTCACTCACCTTCTTTTTTTTTTTTTTTTTCAAAATTTTCTCCTACTATTTCTCTTTCACATCTCATTTTTCCAAAATTTTCTCATATTATTTCTCTTTCCACATCACTTTTTTTCTCAAAGTTGAAAAATAAGATATTTAAGAAAATAGCTCTTTGTAGTGGCACTATTCAAAGAGCTATTTTCCTAAATTTTCTTCTCACGTCTTTTTTCTCTCACTCTCACTATTCAAAAGCTATTTTCCTAAATTTTCTTCCCATGTTTTTTTATTGTTTCTCTCACCTTTTTTTTCAAAATTTTCTCATACTATTTCTCTTTCACATCTCATTTTTTCAAAATTTTCTCCTATTATTTCTCTTTCCACATCACTTTTTTCTCAAAGTTAGAAAATAAGATATTTAAGAAAAATAGCTCTTTGTAGTGGCACTATTCAAATAGCTAGTTTCTTAAATTTTCTTCCCATGTTTTTTTTTATTGTTTCACTCACCTTCTTTTTTTTTTTTTTTTTCAAAATTTGCTCCTACTATTTCTCTTTCACATCTCATTTTTTCCAAAATTTTCTCATATTATTTCTCTTTCCACATCACTTTTTTCTCAAAGTTGAAAAATAAGATATTTAAGAAAAATAGCTCTTTGTAGTGGCACTATTCAAAGAGCTATTTTCCTAAATTTTCTTCTCACGTCTTTTTTTTCTCTCACTCTCTCACTATTCAAAAAGCTATTTTCCTAAATTTTTTTCCATCTTTTTTTTATTGTTTCTCTCACCTTTTTTTTTTCAAAATTTTCTCATACTATTTCTCTTTCACATCTCATTTTTTTCAAAATTTTCTCCTATTATTTCTCTTTCCACATCACTTTTTTTCTCAAAAGTTAGAAAAATAAGATATTTAAGAAAAATAGCTCTTTGTAGGGGCACTATTCAAGTATCTATTTTCTTAAATTTTCTTCCCATGTATTTTTTTATTGTTTCACTCACCTTCTTTTTTTTTTTTTTCAAAATTTTCTCCTACTATTTCTCTTTCACATCTCATTTTTTCCAAAATTTTCTCATATTATTTCTCTTTCCACATCACTTTTTTCTCAAAATTGAAAAATAAGATATTTAAGAAAAATAGCTCTTTGTTGTGGCACTATTCAAAGAGCTATTTTCCTAAATTTTCTTCTCACGTCTTTTTTTTCTCTCACTCTCTCACTATTCAAAAAGCTATTTTCCTAAATTTTCTTCCCATGTTTTTTTTATTGTTTCTCTCACCTTTTTTTTTCAAAATTTTCTCATACTATTTCTCTTTCACATCTCATTTTTTTCAAAATTTTCTCCTATTATTTCTCTTTCCACATCACTTTTTTTCTCAAAAGTTAGAAAAATAAGATATTTAAGAAAAATAGCTCTTTGTAGTGGCACTATTCAAATAGCTATTTTCTTAAATTTTCTTCCCATGTTTTTTTTATTGTTTCACTCACCTTCTTTTTTTTTTTTTTTCAAAATTTTCTCCTACTATTTCTCTTTCACGTCTCATTTTTTCCAAAATTTTCTCATATTATTTCTCTTTCCACATCACTTTTTTCTCAAAGTTGAAAAATAAGATATTTAAGAAAAATAGCTCTTTGTAGTATCACTATTCAAAGAGCTATTTTCCTAAATTTTCTTCTCACGTCTTTTTTTCTCTCACTCTCTCACTATTCAAAAAGCTATTTTCCTAAATTTTCTTCCCATGTTTTTTTTATTGTTTCTCTCACCTTTTTTTTTCAAAATTTTCTCATACTATTTCTCTTTCACATCTCATTTTTTTCAAAATTTTCTCCTATTATTTCTCTTTCCACATCACTTTTTTTCTCAAAAGTTAGAAAAATAAGATATTTAAGAAAAATAGCTCTTTGTAGTGGCACTATTCAAATAGCTATTTTCTTAAATTTTCTTCCCATGTTTTTTTTATTGTTTCACTCACCTTCTTTTCTTTTTTTTTTCAAAATTTTCTCCAACTATTTCTCTTTCACATCTCATTTTTTCCAAAATTTTCTCATATTATTTCTCTTTCCACATCACTTTTTCTCAAAGTTGAAAATAAGATATTTAAGAAAAATAGCTCCTTGTAGTGGCACTATTCAAAGAGCTATTTTCCTAAATTTTCTTCTCACGTCTTTTTTTCTCTCACTCTCTCAATATTCAAAAAGCTATTTTCCTAAATTTTCTTCCCTTGTTTTTTTATTTATTCTCTCACCTTTGTTTTCAAAATTTTCTCATACTATTTCTCTTTCACATCTCGTTTTTTCAAAATTTTCTCCTATTATTTCTCATTCCACATCACTTTTTTCTCAAAAGTTAGAAAAATAAGATATTTAAGAAAAATAGCTCTTTGTAGTGGCACTATTCAAATAGCTATTTTTTAAATTTTCTTCCATGTTTTTTTTGTTTCACTCACCTTCTTTTTTTTTTTTTCAAAATTTTCTCCTACTATTTCTCTTTCACATCTCATTTTTTCCAAAATTTTCTCATATTATTTCTCTTTCCACATCACTTTTTTCTCAAAGTTGAAAAATAATATTTAGAAAAATAGCTCTTTGTAGTGGCACTATTCAAAGAGCTATTTTCCTAAATTTTCTTCTCACGCCTTTTTTTCTCTCACTCTCACTATTCAAAAGCTATTTTCCTAAATTTTCTTCCCATGTTTTTTTATTGTTTCTCTCACCTTTTTTTCAAAATTTTCTCATACTATTTCTCTTTCACATCTCATTTTTTCAAAATTTTCTCCTATTATTTCTCTTTCCACATCACTTTTTTCTCAAAAGTTAGAAAATAAGATATTTAAGAAAAATAGCTCTTTGTAGTGGCACTATTCAAATAGCTATTTTCTTAAATTTTCTTCCCATGTTTTTTATTGTTTCACTCACCTTCTTTTTTTTTTTTCAAAATTTTCTCCTACTATTTCTCTTTCACATCTCATTTTTCCAAAATTTTCTCATATTATTTCTCTTCCCACATCACTTTTTCTCAAAGTTGAAAAATAAGATATTTAAGAAAATAGCTCTTTGTAGTGGCACTATTCAAAGAGCTATTTTCCTAAATTTTCTTCTCACGTCTTTTTTTTCTCTCACTCTCTCACTATTCAAAAAGCTATTTTCCTAAATTTTCTTCCCATGTTTTTTTTATTGTTTCTCTCACCTTTTTTTTTTCAAAATTTTCTCATACTATTTCTCTTTCACATCTCATTTTTTTCAAAATTTTCTCCTATTATTTCTCTTTCCACATCACTTTTTTTCTCAAAAGTTAGAAAAATAAGATATTTAAGAAAAATAGCTCTTTGTAGTGGCACTATTCAAATAGCTATTTTCTTAAATTTTCTTCCCATGTTTTTTTTATTGTTTCACTCACCTTCTTTTTTTTTTTTTTTTCAAAATTTTCTCCTACTATTTCTCTTTCACATCTCATTTTTTCCAAAATTTTCTCATATTATTTCTCTTTCCACATCACTTTTTTCTCAAAGTTGAAAAATAAGATATTTAAGAAAAATAGCTCTTTGTAGTGGCACTATTCAAAAGCTATTTTCCTAAATTTTCTTCTCATCTTTTTCTCTCACTCTCTCACTATTCAAAAGCTATTTTCCTAAATTTTCTTCCCATGTTTTTTTATTGTTTCTCTCACCTTTTTTTTCAAAATTTTCTCATACTATTTCTCTTTCACATCTCATTTTTTCAAAATTTTCTCCTATTATTTCTCTTTCCACATCACTTTTTCTCAAAAGTTAGAAAATAAGATATTTAAGAAAATAGCTCTTTGTAGTGGCACTATTCAAATAGCTATTTTCTTAAATTTTCTTCCCATGTTTTTTTATTGTTTCACTCACCTTCTTTTTTTTTTTTTTTTCAAAATTTGCTCCTACTATTTCTCTTTCACATCTCATTTTTTCCAAAATTTTCTCATATTATTTCTCTTTCCACATCACTTTTTTCTCAAAATTGAAAAATAAGATATTTAAGAAAAATATCTCTTTGTAGTGGCACTATTCAAAGAGCTATTTTCCTAAATTTTCTTCTCACGTCTTTTTTTTCTCTCACTCTCTCAATATTCAAAAAGCTATTTTCCTAAATTTTCTTCCCATGTTTTTTTTATTGTTTCTCTCACCTTTTTTTTTTCAAAATTTTCTCCTATTATTTCTCTTTCCACATCACTTTTTTTCTCAAAAGTTAGAAAAATAAGATATTTAAGAAAAATAGCTCTTTGTAGTGGCACTATTCAAATAGCTATTTTCTTAAATTTTCTTCCCATGTTTTTTTATTGTTTCACTCGCTTCTTTTTTTTTTTTTTTCAAAATTTTCTCCTACTATTTCTCTTTCACATCTCATTTTTTCCAAAATTTTCTCATATTATTTCTCTTTCCACATCACTTTTTTCTCAAAGTTGAAAAATAAGATATTTAAGAAAATAGCTCTTTGTAGTGGCACTATTCAAAGAGCTATTTTCCTAAATTCTTCTCACGTCTTTTTTCTCTCACTCTCTCACTATTCAAAAGCTATTTTCCTAAATTTTCTTCCCATGTTTTTTATTGTTTCTCTCACCTTTTTTTTCAAAATTTTCTCATACTATTTCTCTTTTCATCTCATTTTTTCAAAATTTTCTCCTATTATTTCTCTTTCCACATCACTTTTTTCTCAAAAGTTAGAAAAATAAGATATTTAAGAAAAATAGCTCTTTGTAGTGGCACTATTCAAATAGCTAGTTTCTTAAATTTTCTTCCCATGTTTTTTTTTATTGTTTCACTCACCTTCTTTTTTTTTTTTTTTCAAAATTTGCTCCTACTATTTCTCTTTCACATCTCATTTTTTCCAAAATTTTCTCATATTATTTCTCTTTCCACATCACTTTTTTCTCAAAGTTGAAAAATAAGATATTTAAGAAAAATAGCTCTTTGTAGTGGCACTATTCAAAGAGCTATTTTCCTAAATTTTCTTCTCACGTCTTTTTTTTCTCTCACTCTCTCACTATTCAAAAAGCTATTTTCCTAAATTTTCTTCCCTTGTTTTTTTTATTTATTCTCTCACCTTTTTTTTTCAAAATTTTCTCCTATTATTTCTCTTTCCACATCACTTTTTTTCTCAAAAGTTAGAAAAATAAGATATTTAAGAAAAATAGCTCTTTGTAGTGGCACTATTCAAATAGCTATTTTCTTAAATTTTCTTCCCATGTTTTTTTTTATTGTTTCACTCACCTTCTTTTTTTTTTTTTTTTCAAAATTTTCTCCTACTATTTCTCTTTCACGTCTCATTTTTTCCAAAATTTTCTCATATTATTTCTCTTTCCACATCACTTTTTTCTCAAAGTTGAAAAATAAGATATTTAAGAAAAATAGCTCTTTGTAGTGGCACTATTCAAAGAGCTATTTTCCTAAATTTTCTTCTCACGTCTTTTTTTCTCTCACTCTCTCACTATTCAAAAAGCTATTTTCCTAAATTTTCTTCCCATGTTTTTTTTATTGTTTCTCTCACCTTTTTTTTTTCAAAATTTTCTTATACTATTTCTCTTTCACATCTCATTCTTTTCAAAATTTTCTCCTATTATTTCTCTTTCCACATCACTTTTTTTCTCAAAAGTTAGAAAAATAGATATTTAAGAAAAATAGCTCTTTGTAGTGGTACTATTCAAATAGCTATTTTCTTAAATTTTCTTCCCATGTTTTTTTATTGTTTCACTCACCTTCTTTCTTTTTTTTCAAAATTTTCTCCTACTATTTCTCTTTCACATCTCATTTTTTCCAAAATTTTCTCATATTATTTCTCTTTCCACATCACTTTTTCTCAAAGTTGAAAATAAGATATTTAAGAAAATAGCTCTTTGTAGTGGCACTATTCAAAGAGCTATTTTCCTAAATTTTCTCACGTCTTTTTTTTCTCTCACTCTCACTATTCAAAAAGCTATTTTCCTAAATTTTCTTCCCATGTTTTTTTATTGTTTCTCTCACCTTTTTTTCAAAATTTTCTCATACTATTTTCTTTCACATCTCATTTTTTCAAAATTTTCTCCTATTATTTCTCTTTCCACATCACTTTTTTTCTCAAAAGTTAGAAAAATAAGATATTTAAGAAAAATAGCTCTTTGTAGTGGCACTATTCAAATAGCTATTTTCTTAAATTTTCTTCCCATGTTTTTTTTATTGTTTCACTCACCTTCTTTTTTTTTTTTCAAAATTTTCTCCTACTATTTCTCTTTCACATCTCATTTTTTCCAAAATTTTCTCATATTATTTCTCTTTCCACATCACTTTTTTCTCAAAGTTGAAAAATAAGATATTTAAGAAAAATAGCTCTTTGTAGTGGCACTATTCAAAGAGCTATTTTCCTAAATTTTCTTCTCACGTCTTTTTTTCTCTCACTCTCTCAATATTCAAAAAGCTATTTTCCTAAATTTTCTTCCCTTGTTTTTTTTATTTATTCTCTCACCTTTTTTTTTCAAAATTTTCTCATACTATTTCTCTTTCAATCTCATTTTTTTCAAAATTTTCTCCTATTATTTCTCTTTCCACATCACTTTTTTTCTCAAAAGTTAGAAAAATAAGATATTTAAGAAAAATAGCTCTTTGTAGTGGCACTATTCAAATAGCTATTTTCTTAAATTTTCTTCCCATGTTTTTTTTTATTGTTTCACTCACCTTCTTTTTTTTTTTTTTTTCAAAATTTTCTCCTACTATTTCTCTTTCACGTCTCATTTTTTCCAAAATTTTCTCATATTATTTCTCTTTCCACATCACTTTTTTCTCAAAGTTGAAAAATAAGATATTTAAGAAAAATAGCTCTTTGTGGTGGCACTATTCAAAGAGCTATTTTCCTAAATTTTCTTCTCACGTCTTTTTTTCTCTCACTCTCTTACTATTCAAAAAGCTATTTTCCTAAATTTTCTTCCCATGTTTTTTTTATTGTTTCTCTCACCTTTTTTTTTCAAAATTTTCTCATACTATTTCTCTTTCACATCTCATTTTTTTCAAAATTTTCTCCTATTATTTCTCTTTCCACATCACTTTTTTTCTCAAAAGTTAGAAAAATAAGATATTTAAGAAAAATAGCTCTTTGTAGTTGCACTATTCAAATATCTATTTTCTTAAATTTTCTTCCCATGTTTTTTTTTTATTGTTTCACTCACCTTCTTTTTTTTTTTTTTTCAAAATTTTCTCCTGCTATTTCTTTTTCACATCTCATTTTTTCCAAAATTTTCTCATATTATTTCTCTTTCCACATCACTTTTTTCTCAAAATTAAAGTTGAAAAATAAGATATTTAAGAAAAATAGCTCTTTGTAGTGGCACTATTCAAAGAGCTATTTTCCTAAATTTTCTTCTCACGTCTTTTTTTCTCTCACTATCTCTTTCAAAATTTTCTTCCCATGTTTTGGGAGAGATAGTGGGAGAAAAAAAGACATGAGAAGAAAATTTAGGAAAATAGTTATTTGAATAGTGCCACTACATGTAGTTTTTTTTTTTTTTTTAGCTCATTTAATAAAATATTTATTATACATTTTTTTTAGTTTCTTTAATGTAAAGGGTATTTTATTAATTTAATGAACTTTTTTAGATAAAAGTGTCATTTAACTTATCCATTGTGAATACTCTAGGAGCATTCACATTGGTTTATGTATATTTTTATGCAAAATGACTAATTAAACCCATTTTATCAAGTTTAGGTAATGAGTTTTAAAAGACATCAAACATCCTATTATCTATATATATTTTTTTATAAGGATTATATTTTTTCTAAATATCATATTCTTTAAATTTTGGAAAAAAAGAAATGTGGAGGGGAAATTAGTAAGATAAAAATTTAGAAAAAAAAAAAAGAAGTAGAGAGAGAAATAATATATTAATGAAATGAATGTATGAAGACCAAAGAATACTACACGCTACATGTAACCTAAACTTTGTTTCCTTTTTTTTTTTTTTGCGGGGGGTTGGTGGTTATTCTCAACCATTCGGTTAAAGCAATTGATAACGGCCGGTTTGATGATACAACATCATCTTTAAAAATTGTTCAAATTACGCGCAGTTCATTAATCCCATTGATCACATCAGACAGATATACATATAATTATATATAAATTATATTTATATTTATATATATAATAGGAAACAGTCGAGCACGTAAAGGAATTGTTTTATTTGCAAATTGACAGAATAGTTGACGATTTTGGCTTTGCTTTTTAAAAGTTGAGATGGCTTTTGGAAGTTTGACAAGTCTTGGGTGAATGGGGTACGCTCTCAAGTACAAATGGCGATGGAACTGACCAAACGGCACGCCAGAGAATCCCCATGTCGATCGCTCCGGGAGTCAATGGGCGTCATGGGCCCAGCCCAATCCCCCCATGTCGTCTTCTTCTGCGTGGAGCCACCTCCCATAGATTAGTCCCATGTCAACGATCCCTCTCTCTGTTCCAAGTCTCCGCCCTCTGCCGCTGTCAATACTTTTTTCTCTGTTTCTTCGCACCTAACGCGTTTCGTTTTTTTTACGTGCTCTTTAGTCTTTAACATCATTATCCTTCAGAATATGCCCTTTACTTTTCTTAATTATTCTCAATAATTGTACCATCCAATATGCAGTCATGCCACCCACCAAAATCTCTCTCTCTCTCTCCCTCCCTTATTTTCCAAACTAATTATCCTATTTGTTGCCGTCTTGTTTAGGTAGGGTTTGAGAGTCAAAACAAGCTGTTCAAACAAAAATAGCGATCCCAAACAATTAAAAGAGCGTGTTTTTAAAAAAGAGTAATGTTATGAACTACCATTAGGCTAAAACGGCAAGGCTACATGTGTCGAGTGAAATAAAGAAAAACTTTGGGCCAAAAACACTCTAATTGGCAAAAAAATATTGTTTTGGATTGAAATAATTTCTATCTATCAACATTTGGGGTTTGGGGTTTGGTTTAAACATTTAAACCAATATAATGGAACAACCGAACGAGGAATATTATTAGTTCTTTTTTTTCATTAGTGACAAAGGGGGTTTTAGGGATAGGCACAAGGGTAGAAGTGGTTGTTTGAGATTTAAAGAGTCATTTTAGGGCATTAGAGTAACAATTAGTGGTTGCCATTCGATTCAAACACAATATATTCTTCAACCAATGATGATTTTCCATGATTTTTTTTTTAAATTTTTTAATTTTTTATGGATCTTATGAACTTTATAATATGCCATGTAAGATAGCATTTCTTTAAGGGCTTTTTTTGTCGACCTTTAAATAGAGCAAGCATTAGTGTGGTTGAGATTCTCAGGACCAGTCGATGTGGGATATTATGTAGTGGCATCCCATCATTGATTTTTCTTTGTTTAAATGGTTGATTGAGATTCTCAATTGCTCTTAAACTTTTTACTAAATAAAATCAGTTTTATAAGATAAAATATTATCAATTATTTTACTAATTATGAATTATCACACCAAGTTATAAGCAAATAATAATAAATTATTTTTCAAAAGAAAAATAAAATACTAGATAAAACCCATGCAAAACCCTATATAATTCTCACATACTAAAAAACACATAACACTTTTATACTCTGAGTTTGAAGAAATTCTACGGACCAATTTGGAGTAAAACTTTTATATAAAAATAAATAAATAAATAAAATTGTTTCTAAAGTCAAAACTTGACATTGTCGGGACATTCCTCCGATGGCGCATTACAAATAAAATCCTCCCCACCCACCGTTTCCACTAACCCGATACTTCCTCATAAGCTCTCTCATTTACTTCAATCTTCTTCATCCTCTCTCTCTCTCTCTCTCTCTCTGTGAAGTGTACGGAGAGAAGAAAAATGCTGGGGAGTAAAATGGTGCCCTTCAAGAAGCTAGCGAAGAAGGTGAAGGTTAAGGGAGGAGTTAATCATCATCAAAATGATCAGGAGCCATCATCACATCACGAATGTTTGCTCAAAGAATTTGGGGAAGAAGCTCATGATCACGCTTCTCTTTCTCCCACAACCCCAGTCGGATTCTTCGCTCTATATGTAGGAGAGGAGCGCCAACGCTTCGTGGTTCCCACCAGCTTTCTCTCTCACCCACTCATCAAGATGTTGCTGGACAAGTCCTACAACGAGTTCGGGTTCGAGCAGAACTCCGGTCTGGTGGTTCCCTGCAGCGTCTCCACTTTCCAAGAGGTTTTAAACGCCGTAGAATGCAGCAACGGCAAGTTTGACTTCGGAAAACTCGTCGAGGAGTTTGTTTAAACAGAAACGCTATTTAGCACACTGATATACGATTCTCGTACAAATGGGTGGCGTGGCGTGAATCAGTAATGATTATTTTTACTGTCACGTCTTTCTAGTCGATCGGAATCGTATACCAATTTACTAAATATGATACAATAGCTAGAAGCTGTTTTAGACCAAGCAGTGCTGTAATCTCTAATAGGCCAGTGTTACAATATAACATGTATAATATATGTAAACCTCATTTCTTCCAAAATGGGTGAGTTAATTTTGATCATATGTACGATAAATTTCCAAAGTTTTTTCGGGGTCATTGGCCCGATATGCTCAATGAAGGAAACTGGAGTCTTCATGCTGATTCCGTTCTCTTTAGAGGATGGATGTATAGTTTTTCCGGGCATGAATAGTTAGATCACCTCCGGTGACATTAATCCCAGATATCAACGCAGAAAAGAAATCCGATGTTGCTAAGTGAACCGTTATTCAGCAACGGCGCCGTTTCATTTTCACTGAGTTTATCCCGGTCCCGGGACAAAAGTGATGATTGGGATAAATGGTTTAGGCTGTTAAACCAAATAATTCTCGTACCCGTACGGCCGTACAACCATGAAGGATGTGCATCTCCGGCGCGGTCAGACGGCAGCTCATGTTTTCTGCTCGGTATCATCAATGCTCGTGTTGTGTATGTCTTGTATTCTGTTCCGACCCGGCCACATCTGATATCACGTGAAGAGGCTAGAACCATCGGTTTACTTCGGGAAACTTTTCTAAGCCTTACTCCATGGGATGGAGGATTGGGCCGATATGAGTGACTTGAATGGGAGATTTTGATCCGACCCGATACTCTGATTGTTCATAAGTAGACTGAGAATCAGAATTTCTCATTGGAAGCAAAAGAAAAAACAGGGGTGAAGCTTAATATTAACATGGGCCAATCTTAATTTATAGGTTTAAATATGGTGATATAATTTATTAGAAGCCCACTTAAGCCCACCACCCTTGGACCTAGCAAAGTCCAACTATTCCCTAGTAGGTAAACGAAACCTTTACCCTCTTTGTATTTATATATAATGGGGTCGAGTAAGAAAATTTGATATATGTATTCATTTTAAGAATGGAGAACTTGTATTAATTATTTTACCATTTTTAGGAAAGGGAAATTAATGAGCTGTGATACAAGATCAAATGCAATGGCTGCAGGTTCATAGCCTCAAAAGAAAGAAAGAAAGAAAGCATTTCAGCATCACATGCCTCACTAGAAAAGGTCTTATCCCAAATGAAAGCGTCTAGCTCTCACTCTCCAACGGGTTACAAGCATCCGCAAGAATTCTCCTCATATGATCAATTAGCTCTTGCATCTGTTCCCTCGAATGCAGGGGTGATGGATACACACATGCACAATCCAAAGCACCATTTCGTATGGTATCAAATATGCCGATGGATGGACCAACGCCATGGACGGAAGCGCATCCAACATAATCCTCCAATCCTAGCTGTTGATGCATTCCATTAGAATCATCAATAACAGAGTCCTCAAAAACCGAGATGAAGGCGGTTCTCAAGGACGATGATGTGGTCAATCCGGGATTGTCAATGGCCTTAATCATGAGGAAGTTCAGGTCAGACATGTCCGTGAAATGCTTGTTGTTGTTCTTAGCATTTGCAAAGGACGTGTAGCATCTATTTGCCAACTCCCATAGTTTGTCTTCTGCAGATATGTCATGTGAATTCATAATGGCAGAATGGTAGAATCCTGCATGTTGCAAACACCTTGTTTGAGAGATAGTTTGATCAAGACTTCAGGCATAGAAACCTCATAATTTAAGGCATGTTATGGGTGGCACACTATAATCCATCACACACCATAGTCTCCAATAGTGAGAAATTTGTTCATTGCATATATATATAAAAGGACGCAATAGTGGTGGGTTTTTGGCATTCAGTTGGTCCCAACAGATTGTCTCCCATGAGATCAACATGCTTACCGGAAAATCGCCGTTTTAGATGATCCTTCAACAATAACCCATCATCATCTAAGTAGTGTGCATAAGATGATTAGGAAATAGGGTTTACCTAGATGGTGACTGCAAAGTGCTGGATCAAGAATTGAACGGCAGTCTGTGAGAGTTACAACAGCATACTTCTCCCACTGATGATCAGGGAGGTGTTTAGAGGTATAACCTGCAATCAATCCGGCCGCTGCCAAGACTGCACATAGCTTAATCCCTCTTGACTTGCATCCCTTCAAAATTCGTGTCAAAATCAAGATATAGTCAACCAACTCAAACACCAAAATTTTTGGCTTGTGATAGTCATTAAAAAAGCATATGTACTCATTTCCACTGGTCTATTGCTGTGGCTTTTGCTTTTCACAAATTCCCCTAGATTATGTACCAAGGACAGTTTTTCTCGGTTTGAATTCCATAAATTTCGGAAACATGTCAGTTTAATAGACAACCCAGTTTGTAAGAAAAGTCTGTCCATTCAGAGGGACCTTTAATGTGCTCCTATGAGTCTATGACCATCTCATTATATGAACCAGAGAGCCATTGAGTTGGATGTATGAGAAAAGCAAAGGCTTGACAACTACAGCGCTTGGGAGTTAGGCCCACACCCCTATCGCTCCAGCGAATGGGAAGTATCACGCTACGTGCAGCCAATCAAGATAAAGGTTTCGACTTCTCGGATAAGAGATCCCTCTATGGATAAGAGCGGGGTCTACGAAACGGAACCTAGTTGATAAAGACAAACCATGTCTAAAATTATATCAAAGTCAGCATCATTAAGCCAACTAACCAAATCTCCATCTAAGTTCTAAGGTGAAGTTCGGGTGTTTGCCATTGAGACCCGATCCAAGTACTACCCCAGCCAAATAAGAAACGTATCCTCTCATTTAGGGCATGATTGGGTGTGCGTTTTAGGAGCTTAAAAATACGTTTAACACTAAAAAAGTTTGTTTGAAAAAAAAAAATACTTGTTTGAAAGCGTTTTTAAAGTTAAAAAATGGTCAAAACGCACTTTTGATTAAAGTTTTAAAATGAAGCTTTTGCCAAAAAAATATTTTTTAATTTAAAAACTTTATTTCTCAAACGCAATTCTAAATAGACTCTTAGTGTATTTAGGAGGACAATGCTATCTAAATATTTTGGGGGCAATTCGGACTATGGGTTTTATTGTTTTGCAAATAGCTTATTAATTTAAGGAAAATGCTAGGGGTTCTCCTCGTAGGTTCTTCTGGCGTTCTCCCAACCTTACATAAAACATGATTTAAGAAAAATAAAATCAGAGCCTTACTACGCTTTTTTTAGATAGATCAAATTTGAGGCAGCAACAAATTTGTGGCGAAAATTGAGACATTAGCATCAAATTTAGAATGATCAAATTCATTTTAGGTGATATTATCCCTAAAGGGTTAACCTTCCACCTTTAGGTTTTAGTTTTGAATCCAAAAATAAGTTTTAAAGCATTAGAACCTAATAATTAACTCATAAAATTAATCATTAGAAAAAAATTCTACAATTTTATTTTTTCTTAAATCATATTCTACATAAGACTTAGAACAAGAAACTACTATACTAGCAAACCCCTTAATTTAAGTATAAAAAACAGCCTAAAAGTTAATGTGAAAATCAAAACAAATAATGCACGTCATATGCCAATTCGATGTTGCACGCAGTAAATTTACTTTAAAATACAAATATACTCTTAAGTAAAATAAAAGTTTAGATAAATTAAAACCTCAATACTAAATTGAAATTTAACAAAAACATATGGAGTAAAAAATAATTTTTCCTTAAATATAAGAAATGCTAATAAAAAAAAAAAAATGTTAGGTACTCTTCTAGTATTCTCATGATGTCTCCTAATTGTAATGTGACTTTTAAAATCACCAATAAATTAGAAGTCAGTAATAATAATCTCAAATTCAACGATAATTTTAAAAGTCACATTACAATTGAGAGAACATCATAAAAACACTAGAAGAGCACATAATATTTAAAAAAATGATTGAGATTTGACGTTTAATCCTATAATTGTGCTTAGAAATTAGAAGATTTAGACTATAGTCATGGTAAAATGGTAAAAAGTAAAGAAGTAGCACTTACTGCAAGAAGCTTCTCAGTTTCATTTGAACTCATCTGCAGCTTCACCATCTGAGTAATTCTGGGCGATTCCACGTCCCTAAAATCCAAGTTCGCCAACCTCAGTGAATTCAGGGAGTATCCAAGCATGTCCACTCCACGCGCCCAAAACGGTTTGTTGGCTTTCCCAGCTGGTATAAGTTCCTCAATTCCCAAATTAACCTCCCCATTATCCCCAAATTCCGTCGCTGTCCCTTCCCCTCCCGTCACCAACCTTAACAACTCCCTGAGCAGTGACACGGCGGACGCACGGTCGCATGCTGACGTGTGCAGCCTGAGAGTCAGGGCCCACTGGGCTTCGCTCAGAGTGTACAGGCTCGCAAAGAAGACATCCTCGTCAGCGTACAACGGATTGTCAGGATCGTGCCACGTGTTCTGGTTGAGTTCGTGTTCGAGGATAAGATGGAAGGGGGTGATGGAATAGTGGTGGTGGTCGTCGTCGTTTGGGGTGTGGAGGCTTTGGAGGATGAGGGCCGTTGATGAGAGATCGAACGGCTGGATTTGGAGGTGAGGGGTTGGGGGGATGAGGTACGAGAAGGTCCGAGTGGTGGAGTCGAAGCGGAGCTTGGAGCGGAGGATAGGGTGGGAATTTTGGAGGTTGTGGAGGGCAGTTTGGATGGCTGAGATGTCTGGGGGTTTAGAGAGGAGGAGGGCTAGGACTGTGGTGCCCGTGCCGGTGGGCACAGCCTTGCACCAACTGTACTCGGTGCCGCCAACGGGTCGAGCCCTTGGCTCCTCCTCGGGTGATCGTGGCTCACCAGACATGTTGGTGCGTGAGAGAGAGAGAGAGAGAGAGAGAAAGAGACGGCAGAGTCACATTGAAAGGAAAAGTAGATCCAATGGTACTAAAGGTTTTTTACATAATCATTTGATAATCATTGTAAGTGTGATGTGATTAACACTAAATTAATAAATTACAACTCCAATTTAATATTAATTTTAAAATTCACATCATATTTAAAATAATTTTAAAAAAACTTTATAACATTACCTAATATTAATCTTTGTAAATGTAAATCCAACTAATTTTCCACGTGATGACTGTTTTTAGATGGAATATTTCATGAGAAAATGTTGCTTTTATGCTGTTTTTAGGGGCAAAAAACTAATAATAATTAAGAGTTAAGTAAGACATAATTCGGCTTAATCGACTATAGACTATGCCTAATTAGGGGTGTCAACCCGGTTTGATTTTCCGGTTTTTGGCCAAAACCGGGAACCAAAATCGGGGTACCTTAGTTCCTTGTTTTGGAAAATCGGAACCGGAACCAAGACCCCGGTAAAACCAGGGTCCCGGTTACTGGCCGGTTCCGATTATACCCGGTCCGGTAACCGATTTTTTTTTAATTATTTTTTGGGCTTATTTTAGGTTGTGCCTAAAATATGCCCCCTTTTTTCTTTTTTTTTTTCATAAGTTGGTTATTTTTAAAAAAATATGTTAGTATCTTTGTCCAAATTAAAGGGGCTTTATTGTAATTGTTCCAAATAATTAAAAAAATAAACCTAAAAAAGCCCAAAAGTCCTAAAAAAATCAATGTTGTTGCCTATATGGGCCTTATAAATAAAAATTCAATTTTTTTAAAATACCCTAAAAATCATTTTAAATTAGGTACATAAAGAAAACTTTAAAACAATAAAAAGTAAAAACAAGTATATAAACAAACCAAAAAACTAAAATGTAAAACCCTAACTAAAAAATATATATATTTAACTCGGTTCTTGGTAACCCTAATCGGTAAATCGATACCGATTTTTGGTTTTCCAAACTCGAATCGAACCTAACTGGACCCGGTTTCGATTTTTTACACTCCCAATTAATTGCCACAAGTCACTAGTTCGAATTATTCCTCCATATTTTCTTTATGTTTACATGTCAGAAAAATAAAAATAAAAATTAAGACATGGCCCCGAGAGCCGATAAAAAATATAATTCATAATATTATTTAAAAATATTATATTCTATTGTGTTGATGTAACAATGCCATACCCCGATAGCTGATGAGCCGCATAGCCACCATCAACTCAATGAATTGAAATGAGGTTATAACAAGGGTTTAGTATTCAACATTACTCATTTATTATATTGGTATATATTATGACATGATGATACATCATTTATCATTTTTTATCTTAAATAAAGTGGCGATAAAACAAAAAATTTACCGGCATGCAACTTTCAACACAATCATCAAGAACGTCGTTAAGTAAATTCGGCAACCTCAAAAGGACATTCTATAATCATTTCAAGCAAAAAGCTCAAATCAAAGTTATTGAAACGATACGCAGGACAAGATCAAACAGTAAAAGAAGTCATCTCCGCATCAAACCTTCCCCCACATAAACAAGAGGTACAATAGTTGGCTTTTACTCGAATAAAAAACTCAAAATTCTAGAGATTCATGAACACCAGTTAACCAGGAATCTCCTGCTAGATAAATAACACCAGGCCAGATCACGTCCCGGCAGTCCTCCGCCCAACACGAGCAACAAAACCAGCTTTAATCGGAGCAACTGATCGTCCAGAACCACACTGCAAAAGTCAAAAATATAAAGAATAAGCTAATGAAATGGAAAAGGAACACAATCTTAACATTCTATCTACCACATTGGGTTCGATTATAGAATCCAAAAAGTCGTACCCACAATCAATAGCATCATCTCAAATGAAAATGTTGATCCAGTAAAGGATTTTCCCAACAGGCAACGAGACAGGATATTTAAGAAATGTGGCACATTCTTGAATAAAAACATCTAGAAAGTCGTACCCAGAATAACACTTGATCATATGAATTCAGTGATCCAGTTAATCAAAATACTAACAATAATAGGACTAAAAAAGAACGCTTAATGAAAAAAGAAATCCCAATATCATAAGGTCTAATTTCCAGGAAATTTCTGTAACCAATGCAGGAGCAAACATTTCATCAAGGACTCAGATACTATCCAGCGCAGACCATAGTCAATCGCGTATAAGACAATCTGACATTGTAGGCAAATCTTCAAATCATCATCATAATTCTCCTCACCAGAGAATTTGACCGTAAAAGAATATAAAATAGAAGTCTTCTTAACTTCTATAAAAAATAAAAAAAATCCTCACCGAGGCCTCAGATATTATCCAGTGTAGTCTATAGTCAATCATGAAAGTTAATCTGACAATGTAGGCAATTCTTCAAAAACATCAAAGGCCTCCACAGAAGAGCATTTAGCAGTAAAGAAATCAATAAAATAAATAAATAAAATTCCTTTCCTTCTATGAAAATAATCACAATTATAAAAACAGAGACAAATATAGAAGAAAAATGATTAAACGAATGCCAACGGTGAAACGCAAGCCTGTCTGTCACCTACAATGCAGACAGAGAGGGTAGATAAAAGACGTTTAGACAATTACCTTCTCACATCGGAGAAAGAAGAGACGATTCTCCTTCGAAAGTATGGTGTCTGGACTTTTGCATCCAATGCAAATCACATACTCATCTGAAAAGTGGGAGAAGCCATCAACAAGAATTCAAAACACTATAAAATAAAGCAATTAGTACAATAGTCCACAGAAGCAGCACAAGAAGCACCCAGCCATAAATGTCAAACAACTATAACAAGCCACTTAGCGTTAAGCAAAAGATACAGATTGTGTCAAATAAAATTTTCAGACTCATTGCAGTCCATGTACGTAACCAACTTAGTAAGGCAGCAAGAGCAACAATTTCCAGTTTCAACCAACGGTAATATCAATTTTTAATAACACAAAATAAACAAGATACTCACTGATATATCGGCGCAGGATTCCTTCAAAATTCTTGGGTGCAAATCGTCCCTTCACAACCAATCTTTGCTGCCCGTCAAGTGATCCACTTGTCCCCAATTCAGCCAGCAGGAAAGCCATGACATGATCTGGCTGTCTATGCATCCTTTTTTTAAAAATAAATAAATTACAGGAGGGCAAAAGGTAAGAGTCAATATTCAAATTAAATTTAAAAAGAACAAGCATTATAAAACAAAAAACAACACCACTAGAGAACATGTCATTCAATAAACTAAAGCCCAAGTCTAGGTAAATTAATAATTAGCACCAGAAATAGTTCCAAATACAGCCAATAAGCAAAGATATTTAAGCAATGTCTGAACTCTCAAGACAATGTATTGTGCATGATAACACGGTAAAATGATTACATACAATTACAATAAGAACTTTTCTGGAACATAACCTTCATACACTAGGAATACAAACATAAACATTAATGAAAACAGAATGAAACAGAATGTTAGGAGAACGTGTAAGGTAAAAGTTTGAATGCAATCAACACCGAGCATGTTTATAATTCACCAACATGAAGAAAAACTGTAATGACAAATTATTAAGGGTTCACAATATAGGGAGTGCAGAAAAGGCAAAAGAATTAAAAAAGCATACGTCTTGCAGAGATCCATGAAATTCACAAAAACAGTTTTCTTTGTGCCCTCACGAAGAACTTGAGGAGGCCTCATAACTGTCCTACGCCTATCTCCTGCCAGCTCTGGATTGTTCTCTCGAAGAATGTTAAACACCCTACCGAGAAGCTGCAAACAGTATCAGATAAAAAAACCATTTGTAAAGGTGATAAGATATGAAATACAGTCTAGATCTATTATGTAATGGGGGTCACAACAACCACACTTGTGATAAGTGGTAAATATGCTACGTTAGAGCAAATAGATGCAGAACCCAAGAACTGAAGGTGCCTTCACCTGATGGGAGTGCAGAGCAACCCACCAAGCAGAAATTAAAATTAAAATTAAAATAATAAAATATTTTTGGCTTCAAGAAAGCGAGTCCCAAGCACAGGCAACTTACCAGACCCAAGGGGTGGCAACCAAAAGACTTGAACTAGCCATTCTAATAAAATGCAAGAATATGCTGCAACAAAAACTCAGGCACTATTGGGATGCAGGAGTCACATGACATGACATCTCATATCATCCATAAACCAGAGGCAAGATCATTCTACAGCACCCTGCAACAAGAACTAAGCAGATAGAGGGCTCCTTATACCATGCTCTCTACCTAACACTAGGCAAGCACATTGACTTAACAAACTCCCTAAAGCAAATAGCCTCAACTACGTAGAATCCCTCAAGTTTCAATCACAGGCATGCTGCAATATGGTCAGAGATACAAATGTGCTCTTAATCTAAAGGAAATTTTCTCAAGGATAGGTCCCTGAAAAGCCCAAGAACGATCCTCAAAATGACTTAAAATAGTGTGATGCAGTACACATGGTCCTATATTGTGCATCTATGAAGTAAAAACAAAAAAGTAAAGAAGAAAATAAATGACTCATGGACTGTATATGAACTTCGAACACATAACAAATGATAATGTGAACTTTAAAATAGAGCTCAAGCAACATAGAAATACATAAATATACCTCCTCATATTCATAATCGCGATCACTTCCTTCCCATGGATAACGTGGCTGTTGCAGAATTCCTTCTCCTTCTTCATCCTCACCAGTATGATCTAAATAGGGGGAAAATATCTTAATAGTTCTAACAAACTTTCAAAAGATTATGCAAAAACTACACATGCAGCATATTACCGTCCAAATCTTCTGCTACATCCCCATTCTCATCATCCAAAGGGGTTTCTACCTACAACCACACCGAGCATCAGAAGTTATTTTGCCAAAATTATATAAATACACACACACACACAGAGCTGTAGATATAATGAGTCAATGACTACTTACTTGCTTCTTCTTCTTTTTCTTTAACCCAGAGAAAGTACTTTCAAGCCCATCAGAAACTGTGAGGAAAAGATTAAGCCTCTAGCCATCTACTGGGTGAAATAGCATACTTACATAAAATTAAAGGAAAAAATCTAAAAATTGACAGTCATTCAATTTAGATACCTGACAAGTTTTCAGCCTTCTCAGCCAACTTGTCCACAGAATCATCAGCAGGATCCTGAATTACAACCTTCTTTTTCTTCTTCTTTTTAGTAGGATCAAACGGGGCAATCTGCAATCAATCTATTCATTTAGAAATATAACATATGTGATACTGTAGTCCAGGGGAAACTTAGCAGTGGTTCAAGTAGACAAATGACCAACCAACTGCCACACTTTTGTCTTAGGTGGGTAGTAATAAGTAGAATCTAAGGGTAGCAATAACATGTCAATAGATGCCTCTAAATTTAGTTGCAGTTAAATGCTGCTTTACAGAAAATCTTATAGTCTCAGCATTGACATAATCCACCAGTTTAAGACACTCTGTTTTGACGTAAAATATTTTCCAAGTGAATATTTCAAGAACAAAATGAATTCAGGAAAAATGATTGGTTCTCTGTTATTTAATTGAAATTCTAAAAATAAATCCAATAATAATTTACATGTACTGTTTTTACCACAAATCTTCATGCAAAAGCTCAGAAATCTCAATACACACACACACAAAATCTAAAAAGAACAACAGTTTACATAATGTCACAACCCAATATACTTTCTTAATTGATCTCCTTTTTCTGTGACATTTCAACAAACATGAAAGAGAGAGCATACACCAATGGAAGGGATGCAGGGATGCAGGGATGCAAGGTGGGAGGTTTGAAGTAATGGCGCACTGGAATGGGTTCAAAAAACCAGCAATTTTTTGCCAAAACCACTGGAAAACGACCCAATAATCCAACTCTCTCTCTCCCTTGACCTCCTCCACTCTATTTCCCACAACTTAAATGTCGCCTTCTCCCTTGCAATCTCGATTCCATCTTGGCCAAGCTTGATAGTCACGTCAAGGAAAACAAGATTTTGATAGGAGTGAATTTCTTAAAAGCAGCCTTGTTTCAAGCTCATTAAAGAAAGAGGCCATTCTAAAGGAAGGAGGTGGAAGCAGAAGACATGTTCTTGGAGGAGGCTGGCACTTTTATCAATGAGTTGCACAGGCTAAC
This sequence comes from Carpinus viminea, assembly GCA_013348765.1. NCBI lineage: Eukaryota > Viridiplantae > Streptophyta > Magnoliopsida > Fagales > Betulaceae > Carpinus > Carpinus viminea. Next base: position 35,813,384 of record CP054674.1, on the reverse strand, counting down.
CTTGCTCATGGATGAGGAAGATGATATGGGGACGGATTGGAGCATTTGCCCACCAGATGGGGAGAGCGTAGTGGAAAAGAAATGGAAGATGGTGGCAGAGTAGGCATGAATGAGAGAGAAAGCAATGTGTGTGTGTATGTGAGAGAGAGAGAGAGAGAGAGATGAGAGAAAAGAGAAAGACAAAGGCTTTTTCTCTTCTTTGTAGTGTTTAGTAATGCAGAAAATGACTTTTGCTTTGCCATTCAACCTAGTTTCCTTTGAACAGGAAATCAGTTTCTATCCATTTGCATTCTTTGATTGCAAAAACACTGAAAAATATATGAAATGTTTTCTGAAAAACGTTTTAGGATGAAACAAAACGAGTGTAAGATTGTATGAGTTGCACTAATCACACACCACATTGATTTCTAAGTAATAACGTTCTTTAACCCAGTACATTATGCAAGAGAAACACCTCAAAAAAATGTAACCAAACAGAACATTTCGTCGCCGTAATCTGTTTCTTTAACCAATATTTTAATCCCTACAACATGTAAATGAGGAGCCAGAAGCTAGAGACAACCACCAAAATGGGCATCAATGTATTAATAGGGTGTGGGAGGAAATGAATAAACCTACATCTGCAACTTCCTCCTTCACGTCGTTGCTATTGTCGTCTGCCATGATTGCTGCAGAGCAAGTAAAACTGAATTAGGGGACAAGACACCAAAACAAAACAATAAATAAATAAATAAACACATAAGCACAAGGCCTAGAACTCAAGATGCTATAAAAGAGAGACGAACTCGTTCCCTGATATAAAGCTATAATCTTCTTGTTAATGACCAATTAAAGCCCAAACAAGAACTTAAGAAAACACATGTCCATCTCTATATCTTTATCAAAAAACAACAGCCCCAACCGGCAATTAAACAGCCCTTAAACATCAACATAACCCGGTCAAATTCATATACAATCCCCAATCAATGTGATAATAATTGATTCCAAGCTTGAAATAGAAAATAAAGATTGAATTCTACCGTATTTCTTGGAGTAGACAAACCAAGAGCGAAAACCCTTGATTTTCCGGTCAGATTCTGACTGATAGATGCGGTTTACGGTGGTGGCGGGCCAAGTGAGGCGAGGAAGAGAGCGAGAGAGAGTGAGGGATAGCTAGGGACAGGAAAAAATGAATAAATCAAGAAAAGGGGGTTGTTTGGACGTGCGAACAACTATCCCTGTTACGAATAACGATACACATGAATATACTCATAGGTGAGACTTTTTTCTTTTTTTTTTTTTTAACTTTTTTATTTTGACATGAGGGTAGGGAGGGGGATTCGATCTAACTTTATAAGGCGTGGTTCACAACCAATTGAACTACCACTTGAGGACTTCTTCTTTTTTTCTTTTTTTTTTTTTAAAAAAACTTGGGGGACTTTTAATACCATCAATATACTCGTTGCAATAAACTTTTGTCCTTTTTATGGTCTTTTACTCTTTTATGTAAAACTGAGATAAATTATTTTGTTGTTTAAATTTAATAGTATATATTTTGTTATATCACAAATTTGTCACGTGATTTAAAAATTTTAAATAGTGTGGCACCGCATAGACACATATATCATCAAATACAACAAGATAAAATCTGCATTGTAAAATAGTTTTTTCTCTATTTTACTTGAAATGAAGAAACAATCATTTAGGGATAAATTCCTCCCTGCTTACAATACCATAGATACATGTTGAGATTTCTTTAATCCAAACTTAATATATGGCATACCTAATGGCCTCATAGTCATGGGCCAATGAGAGAGTAGCTGAATTGGCATCCCATTTTACATGATTAATTCTCCAAGAACAAAACGCCTCATGTCATCTTTGATTCCATGCATGAATCGTTTTGGAATATTATACGTTTGCAAGTGCATGGTCGAACCCACAAAGACTTGTATACTTGTACAAAAACACATCTTTTAAATAAATGATGTTTCATGGGTAAAATATTATGATATAACTTGTTTTGGATACATTAATTTCACTCTTATGTTAATCTTGTCCTTTTTATTATTATTTTATTTATTAAATGATTGGTCTGACATTGAATACCGTTAATTACTTAGACAATACATTAACATATAATTATTAATTTGAAGCCATAAGAAAATTTAAGGGCTCAATTGTCAAATTTTAAAACTAAAGACTAAATTGAAATCACATGAAAATCTATATAGTAATTAAATTTGATTTTTTGTTTTCTTTATATAATCAATGTTTTTTTTTTTTTTTTAAAGAAATTCAACTTAGTCTCATTCATGAAAAATCAAGAGTAAAACTCTTACAATACAGAGTAAGCCTTGAAGTATTCGTAACTTAACTACAAAAATACCAACATCATATAAGACGTATTACAGTTTAGACTCTTAAAATAGATCCGCTAACATATGGCCAATCAACAAATGAAATACAGTTTGTACTAAACATAACCAACTAATGCATATGTAGTAATTATTTCTTAGCACTGAGGGCTGAGAACTCCAAGCTAACACTTGTCCTCCTCGACCCAAAAGCCAGAATAAAATTTACATCCACAACCCAAAAAAATAAGACCTGTATCAGGCGATAATCGGTGAAAAAACTAGCGTAGAGGCAGCACCCACAAAAACCAATCGGGGCGATGGATCCAATGCCGAAGATGGCGAATTCGGCTGAGCGAGAAGGACAGACAACGGCTGATCAAGTCGATCATAATGGTTTTGAGTTGTATACATGAATCTCTAAGTTTATGATAAAACATTATTCCAACCCTTAGTAATTTAGGAATTTACAAGCTATCATATTCCAAACTGATATTATCATATTATATACCCATACATGTACTTGGTAAATAAGCCATCAATTTACTTTCCATGTTAAGTAGATTGGATTTACTTTCTCTAATTTATTTCACCAACCTATATATTTATATATAAATGCATAAATGGGATTTTCAACTCATTTAATAGGACAGTTGTCCTTAACTAGAAGATACTCCTGCACACGGTTACCACCATCCACAAGAATAGCCTTCATGGTATCAACCAGCTCTTGCATTTGCTCCCTGGAGTGCAACGGCGCCGGATACGCGCATGCGCAATCCAGACGCCCATCCTTTATTGTGTCAAAGATTGCAATGGACGGACCGACGCTGTGAACGGAGGCGCACCACATGTAGTCCTCCAGTCCGACATGATCGGTGGCCGGCTGATCATGATCATCATTAATCACTACTGGGTCCCCGAAGACCGACATGAAGGACGCCCTCAAGGAAGACGCTGGGGTCAAGCCAGGGTTTTCAATGGCCTTGAGCATGATCGAGGAAGTTCAGGTCTGCCATGTCCGAGAAGTGCTTGTTGCACTTCTTGGAGTTTGCAAACGCCATGTACGTTTTCTGGGACAGCTCCCACAGCTTTTCTCCTCCTTTCATGACATGGGTGTTGAGGATCGCAGAGTGGTAGAATCCTGAAAATTTCAGCTTAATTATATTGGTAATCAAATATATCATACACAAAAGTTCTGTTGCCCCGTGAATAAAAGTTCCGGATCCGCCTCTTAATATAACTGTTATGTAGACATGTAAGAATTTATACTAAAAAATGTAATTCCCATTGATTACTATATGCTAATTGATACGTAGATATGGACTGAGATTACCAAAATGGTGAGAGGAAAGAGGTGGGTCAAGAATGGAACGACAATCAACGAGAGTCATCACTCCATACTTCTTTCCTTGATTATCAGCTTTGTTGTGCGGAAGGTCGTGAATCTCTCGCACACTCGATCAAAACAAGCTGAACAAACGAGATTTAGTGTTTAAAGAAAAATAAACAAATTGACAATAAGAACATAAAATTTACGTGGTTCGGCATCTTTGCCTATATCTACGGTGCAACGATAAAGAGAGATTTCACTAATTCTAAAAGGGGAGATACAAAACAAGTGTTTAACACTCACAAATGCAAATTCCAAATGCTCACAAATCTAAATGCTAACCCAAATCCCAAACCCCTTACATTTTTCTCTCTACTAACAAATGGAGCAACTCAAAACTGCAAATGAGGCTACTGCCTCTGCATATGGGGGCTGCTACTGCCTCTTCAATCCCCATGCTCTGCAAATGGAGCTTCTCAAGCCCAAGCTCACCTTGGCCTTATGGCCTCCTTATATAACCAAAGCATCTCCCATTTTTCTTCCATATTAAATGAGGCCATCAACTTTCACTAACTCTTATTTAATGCCTCATTTAATCCACAGCAATTCTTTACCGAATGGCTTGCAAAGGACTTCCAATTTTTCTTCTTTTTCTCCCAAGCTTGCTGACAAGGGCTAGCCTCCACCAGCTTTTTTTCTGCATTTTTTTTCTTCTTCAATTAATGTCCACCATTCTTGACTTTTCCTCCATTTTCTAAAGCCTCCACCGAAGATGCTTCACCAAAGCCATAAAACATGACTCCATGTTTAATAGCTTGTGCATTTCCTTGTCTTCTTTTCACACCAAATCATTCCACTTTGCAAAATGCTCCATCTAACCGGATGATTACAACAAAAAACAAGTATACAAATTGAGAGAGAACAAAATACATAATCAACATGATTTTGGGGCCATATTTGATTTTATGAAATACAAGGCAATATTCAACAAGCTCGACATTTAGAGGCGTATGCAGCTATCAATCCAGCTGCTACCAATGCCCTGCTTAGTTTGATCCCTCTTGATTTGCAACCCTGCAACAATAATTTCAGCCACAATTCATGTAGCCCAACAAAGTAGTTAACTACTTCTTTATGTATATATATAGGTTGCCCAATATTGCTCAGGATTTGGATTCCCAATAAATTTTGTTATGAAAGAAAGGAATCAATGAAGGTGCAAAGCAAGAGCATGAATTTTTTGCAAGCATAAATCAACTTACAGCGAGAATTCTGTGTGTTTCACTTTGGTTGATTTGCAGCCGGACCACTTGAGACGATCTAGGTGACCCTGGATCTTGGAATTTCAGATTTGAGAGGCTGAGAGAACCGACGGAGTAACTAAGCATGTCAACCCCACGTGCCCACAAAGACTTATTGGCCTTCCCTCTAGGAATAAGATCCTCAATTCCCTAACTCATGGCCATTTCCTTGTGTGTCTCTTCTCCTTCTTCTCCTTAATTCACCCATCAAAACCAGCAATTCTCTCAGCAGAGACGCTGAGGTGGTGCGGTCGAACGCCGAGAGGTGAAGCCGGAGCACCACAACCCACTTTGTATTGGGTAGAGCATATATGCTTGCAAAGAACAACATGTCCAAGATTATTTTTGAATGTTTGGGGTGGTCATTTGATGATTTTCATGAGCATTTTCTAATATTACTTTGTCAATTTCTTCATTATATTTCGCAAGAAACCACAACAATTTATGAAAATTTTATTGATTACTTGACTCTTTAGATTCATCATGGCCACGAAATACTAATAATTGTTGCTATAAAAAGCGAATACAATCAATTGATGCATTCAAACGAGTTCTATATTCTTTTTTCTGTTGATCTGATTGCTTGTCAAAAAATGTTAAAATGTTTTGTTTTTTATTTAACAATGCTTTACATCTTCGTCGAGCTTGATTATGTGCATTAGTATGATCCCCACATGACTCTATAATTCCTCTTTCTTCTTCCAATTTATAAACCCTTTAGTAACAAATGAGTTTCCTTCTACTTGATTTCCAGTTTCTTGTTTGAAGAGATAACAATATAAGCAATGCACATCATCTTCTAAAATGTTGTATTCCAACCAATCATATTCTTTGAACCATACTGATTAAAACGACGTCATATTTTTCAAAATTCTATTTTTGGAAAATCATGGTTAACTGGTTGGAAAGCTTTATTTTTGTAAATATGTTATTCGGATTTGGTCTCTATCATTAATATGATAATCAAAAAAATATTTCCTTAAGAAAGGATCTATTGGCAAATTTGCTAAATCTACTTCAACATGAGCACGTTTAGAATTTGATTGGAGCTCAATGGAATCATTATTGTTTTCCATATTCTCGGATAACTATAATATATATTTCATACAATTAAGATATGTAACAAAAACTATATATATAACAATTAATTTAAAAGACCAATCTAAATATAACATGAAGAGACATTTTTATCATTTAATAATGAATTGAAAAAATATATATATAAAATTTTGATTACATATCTGAAACCTTTGGAGAAAGAAAAATTGTCAGAAAAAAAATGTGACTTTTTGTTCAATTGTACCTACCTTTTTATCGTATTTGAATTGTCGATTGTCTTAAACAAGAAAAAATTGACCAATTATGAGGACAAAGGGATTCAACAATTTGCAATTCAATTTTGAAAGTAATGAATGGCAAATTACTTTTCCAACTATTCAACCTCTCTTCACACTATTTATATATAGGTTAAGTAGTAAAACCCTACAAGAATTTCACTAATACTTAACCCTTTTTTTTTTTTTTTATTGTTATTTTTTTATATAAGAAAATAACTCCTTTTACGTGTAAACCTGCAAGCTAAACCACAGCCTCCTAGGTTTGACCCTATCCTTTTTAACCCTTACACTTTGTGCTGTGCTAAGGAGTTAGGTTGGCTGACGGCGTGAACCTTTTTTTTTTTTAGGATGAGTGTGCAGCATTTAAACGAATCGTTTTGAGTTTAAAAAAAAAAACAAAACCCTCTCGAAGTACACGTGGTCGTCGTCTTCCTTGAGGAAAGACTGGATCTGAAAATTTGCATGAACCAGAAAATTTGAAACTACATGCCAGCCCTTCTATAATTTGTTTTTTCCGGTAAATCTGAGGGTGGGCAACTAGGAGTGAAGGAAAAATTCTACTTAATTTTTTTTTTTTTTTGGGCTGAGGGCCCCTCTTGACCCTCCTTCCCTCCGTCCTTGTATGTCATGGATGTGTATGTTACCTTGGCTTTCGGGTCAAGGAGGAAAAATGATCCAGACTTATGTGTCATGGATAAATGTGTATCCCAATTTAACTATCAAAGAAGATAAGTAGCGGCATAAGATAATTTATCTTTTAGGGTTGTGGAATAAACACTTCATGTGCAGCTGATGACATCTGCTTAGTTCAGTAGTCTTTGAACCTACAAAGCAGATTTGAATGTTTATCCTACTGTTTTAGTCATAGGGTAGGGATGTGTTTTTGAATTTGGTTGATTGGTTGACCTTTGTTGCCTGGTTCGTATGAGATCCTGCCTGTGATTTTGTAACTTAGGCTTCAGTTACTTATGACTTATCCTGTAATTATAAGAACTTTCGATCTTGAGTTCTATAGTATGAGAATAATTTTTTTTTTTTAAATAAGGGTTTTGTTAGGGGTTCTCCTAACGTTCTCGTAATCTTAAGTAGAACATGATTTAAGAAAAAATAAAATTATAGTACATTTTTTTGCCAACAGATTAATTTTTAAGAGTTAATAGTTAGGCTCTAATGCTTTAAAACTTGTTTTTAGATTCAAAACAAAAACCTAAGGGTGGAAGTTAACCCTTTAGAGATGGTATCACCCAAAATAGATTTGATCATCCAAAATTTAGTGCTAATGCCTCAAATTTGGTGCTAATGCCTAAAAAAACTAGTGTTAGAGGTCACTACAATTTTATTTTATTTTTTTAAAATCATGTTCTATATAAAACTGAGAAAACGCTGAGAGAAAACTATGGGAAAAACCCCTTGCATTTTTCAAAAAAAAAAAAAATAATAAATGCATAAATGGGATTTTCAACACACATTTAATAGGACAGTCATCCTTAACCACCAACCAAGCCATGCATCAGCCAATAGGACACATTTAATGGGATTTTCAACACACATCCTTAACCACCGCACACATTTAATGGGATTTTCAACACACATTTAATAGGACACCCATGATGCATGATGCATGTATGTCACTCCTGCGCATGGTTACCACCATCCACAAGAATAGCCTTCATGGTATCAACCAGCTCTTGCATTTGCTCCCTGGAGTGCAACGGCGCCGGATACACGCATGCGCAATCCAGACGCCCATCCCTTATTGTGTCAAAGATTGCAATGGACGGACCGACGCCGTGAACGGAGGCGCACAACATGTAGTCCTCCAGTCCGACATGACCGGTGGCCGGCTGATCATGATCATCATTAATTACTACTGGGTCCTCGAAGACCGACATGAAGGACGCCCTCAAGGAAGACGCTGGGGTCAAGCCAGGGTTTTCAATGGCCCTGAGCATGAGGAAGTTCAGGTCTGCCATGTCCGAGAAGTGCTTGTTGCATTTCTTGGAGTTTGCAAACGCCATGTACGTTTTCTGGGCCAGCTCCCACAGCTTTTCTCCTCCTTTCATGACACGGGTGTTGAGGATCGCAGCGTGGTAAAATCCTGAAAATTTCAGCTTGTATTGGTAATCAAATATAGCATACACAAAAGTTCTGGATCCGCCATTTAATATAACTTTTTTTTTTTTTTAACATATCTGCGCACAAGAGGATAGGGGATTCGAACTAATGACCATCACTTCATTAAGCATTAAGCATGGTTTTAGTCGATTGAACTACCTTTGAGACACTTAATATAACTGTTATGTAGACTTGTAAGAATTTTTAGTAAAAAATGTAATAGGCTAGGTAACATTAATTACTATATGCTAATTGACACGTAGATATGGACTGAGATTACCAAAATGGTGAGGGGAAAGAGGTGGGTCAAGAATGGAACGACAATCAATGAGAGTCGTCACTCCATACTTCTTTCCTTGATTATCAGCTCGACGTTTAGAGGCGTATGCAGCTATCAATCCAGCTGCTACCAATGCCCCGCTTAGTTTGATCCCTCTTGATTTGCAACCCTGCAGCAATAATTTCAACCACAATTCATGTAGCCCAACAAAGTAGTTAACTATGTATATATATAAAGGTTGCCCAATATTGCTCAGGATTTGGATTCCCAATAAATTTTGTTATGAAAGAAAGGAATCAATGAAGGTGCAAAGCAAGAGGATGAATTTTTTGCATGCATAAATCAACTTACAGCGAGAATTCTGTGTGTTTCACTTTGGTTGATTTGCAGCCGGACCACTTGAGACGATCTAGGTGCCTTTGGATCTTGGAATTTCAGATTTGAGAGGCTGAGAGAACCCACGGAGTAACTAAGCATGTCAACCCCACGTGCCAACAAAGACTTCTTGGCCTTCCCTCTAGGAATAAGATCCTCAATTCCCAAACTCATGGCCATTTCCTTGTGTGTCTCGATCTCTTCTCCTTCTTCTCCTTCACCCATCAAAACCAGCAACTCTCTCAGCAGAGACGCCGACGTGGTGCGGTCGAACGCCGAGAGGTGAAGCCGGAGCACCACAACCCACTTTGTATTGGGTAGAGCATATATGCTTGCAAAGAACAACATGTCAGCGGTGTTGCTGCACCAGGTGTTTTGGTTCAGTTCATGTTCGAGGACTAAATGGAAAGGTGAGATGATGGAGTGGTTTTGATCAGGGCTGGAGAGGCATTCTTCTAGAGTGTGTGATTTTATTTGAACGAATGGAGCTGGAGATGTGTTGAATGAGAGTGTGTTGGAATGGATTAATCTGGACTTGAGAATTGGATGGTAGTTTTGGAGCTTGTCGATGGCGTTTTGCAGACGCGAAATATCTGGAGCTTTGGAGACAAGGAGAGCGAGGACTGCTATGCCGGTGCCACCAGGCGACGCTCGCCACAAGCCATACTCGGTGCCACCAACCGGTCGGCCCTTGGGGGTAGCCATTGTAGTCTTGTAGAAGACTCTTCAGACTGCAGCTGATTATCAGCAATTTGTACACTGCTTGTACTGATTGATAAAAGAGTCAAAGTCATGCATTTATAGCAGGTGTCACCAGAATTTATCAAAATTCACCGACACGCGCGGTTTCATAGGTCTTCTTTGTCGAAAAACTTCACAAATCTTAAAAAAAAAAAATTAACTACTTAACGTTTTTACTTTTTATTTATATTAATCAGTTTTTATTATTACTTAAACAAAAAATTCACTACAGAACATTTTTTTTATTTAAAAAAATTAAAATTTTTATTTACTTTAAGTCATATCAATCACCTTCAAACGAAAAAATCTATTAAAGCAACTCCAAAGAAAATAACTAAATAGGATAGTGAGTATAATTAAGAATTTGTCGGAGTATCTGTCCTATGAGCCATCTAGGGGGTGAAGGGGATTAAATCGGTATAAGGAATTTTCTCTCACAGTTAGAAAGTAAAGGTTGGGAAATATAGCTACAAATATGTTACATCTAGCTTGCCCCAAAGCAGATCTGTGTATTAATCGTAGTTGTACATATATTAGAGAAAAAAAGTTGGGATTATAGATAGTACATAATTGTTTTGAACTATGATTTTTTACAACTTTTATGTTCTGTGATATAATAATTTTATGCTCTAGATCTTATTATCAATAAAATTACAAAAAATCTTATTTCAAAAAAAAAAAAAAATCTGTTGGAGTGTATCTAAAAAAAATAATAATTCAAATGAAAATTTGTAATTTTTTCATTAGCTATTCTAGCTAATATTGCTGAGATGCTCTTATACATGCTCATTAGTCGTTACCAAACAAGCTAGGCCCAAGTAACTAACTATAAAAGAATATTAATTACTTTATTGTCTTAAACCAACATAATTTGTGTTTGACAGTACAAATGCAAAAGTTAATTAGATAGAAAATAATAATTTAATAATTTAATTAATAACTTATCATCGGAGTTATGACACACATATCCTCTCCACCTTCCCCCAACCACCTCATAATTTCCTCCGCATGCACATGCGCAATACCACCTCCGGAGGTAATGTTCCCATCAACCTGTTACCATCAACCTCTTTAGCCTCAGGACCACCTATAAAATTGTTTTCAAGGGATGATTTTATTGGTTGTGGACCATGTTTTATGAAGTAGATGTCACTAATTTGAATCATTTACCTCTCTTCTCTTGTATGTACATGTAAAAAAAAAAAAAAAAAAAAAGCCTATAATATATAATTTTTTTTTAAGAAAGATTAAGTATATTTAGGCATTTTTAACAATTTAAAAAATACTGCCTATTAAAAATGTAGCTTGTTACTAACACATTCAAAAGGAACTTTCATTACAAAATGTTTTTTTCTTTACTTTTAAAGATATGTTTTTTCTTTAATATATTTTTTTTAAAAAAATGGATCAAATCTTTTTTAGAACCTGATGAAAATATATCAATTCTCATTAGTAACATGCCACATTTTTATTAGATAACATTTTCACGTTATTGTTTGATGCAAGAAACAACATAAATTCACATAATTTAATAATTTACAATTTGTTTGAAAATGTAGCTAGGGATCCTTATATAGTTATATATATATATCCGTGTACCTTAATTATGTATTCTTCTTTTTTTTTAAAAAATAATCTTTTACTTAATTCCTATGATCAATATTTCCTTTTTAGGGAGATATCGGCCTTGTTTGTTAAACTCCCCCCATCCCCTCACATTCCCCCATACTATTTACTTCATTTTTTCTAAAAAAATAAAATATCAAATCATTCACTTTTTATATCACATCATTTACTATTCAAATACAAAAACACAACAAAACAAAAATTTTCACTTTTCAATACCAATTTTTCATTTTCCCATATCAATTATTTATTATTTATTTTTTAAATGGTGAACAGTGCCATATATGTAATTTTTTTGTTGGGAAAAATGTTGTAGTTTGCCAAACGACCTCATCATGTTTATTTTATCAAAAAAAGATAAGAAAATCTATTCTTCTTTCTTAATTATTTTCAAAAGCTAGCAACCCGTTCAGGAGTTCATTGTAAATTTGTAATGCCTGCAGCCATATGTTAGTAATTATGCCTTGTTTGTGATGATACATTCTGTCCCGGCCTCCCATAAGATGAAAAACCAAAATGTGGATCTATAGTTATTAAATTTTAAACCTATGAAAATTGGTCATAAATTGGACATGATCCAACTAACCTAAATGGGTGGATCACTATATCAATTATCTTACAGAGAATGCAAACTATCGAGTGGCACGTACTAGCTAGAAACCAAAGTACGTAGTTTATGGATATGAGTAATGTTAGAAATTATAATTTTATAATATTAATGTATTAGTTCTAATCAATTTTTTATTTTATTTTATTTTAATATTAACTAATTTAATAATTGTTAGATTAATAATTATGAAATGAAAATGTGATTTTTAATATTAGTGTTTTATAAATATAAGATCGTTAGTCTATTAGATATTCTCATTAATTAAAATCTCAACACTATCATCTGAACATGCAAAAGCTAAAAGCCATCTCTAAATTATATTCCAACCAGCCCCACCGGCCGAGGAGCCATGCATGATGATTGATGATGCATGACATGTCACTCCACACAGTTACGTACCACAGGTCCACAATCCACAAGAACAGCCTTCATGGTATCAACCAGCTCTTGCATTTGCTCTCTGGAGTGCAACGGCGCCGGATACACGCATACGCAATCCAGACGCCCATCCCTTATCGTGTCGAAGATTGCAATGGACGGACCGACGCCGTGAACGGAGGCGCACCCCATGTAGTCCTCCAGTCCGACCTGATCGGTCGCCGGCCGATCATGATCATCAATCACTGGGTCCTCGAAGACCGACATGAAGGACGTCCTCAAGGAAGATGATGCGGTCAAGGCAGGGTTTTCAATGGCCTTGCACATGAGGAAGTTCAGGTCTGCCATGTCCGCCAAGTGCTTGTTGCACTTCTTAGAGTTTGCAAACGCCGTGTACGTTTTCTGGGCCAGCTCCCACAGCTTTTCTCCTCCTTTCATGACATGGGTGTTGAGGATCGCAGAGTGGTAGAATCCTGAAAATTTCAGCTTAATTATATTGGTAATCAAATATACCATGCATACAAATTTCATCAAAAATATTTGTCAGGTACAATATTTTTAAAAATATAGTGAATATATTACGAGAATTTGTAAGAAAATCGTAACAATTTCCATTATTATATACTAATTAATACGTAGACATGGACTGAGGTTACCAAAATGGTGAGAGGAAAGAGGTGGGTCAAGAATGGAACGACAATCCATGAGAGTCGTCACTCCATACTTCTTTCCTTGATTAGCAGCTCGACGCTTAGAGGTGTAAGCGGCTATCAATCCAGCTGCTACCAATGCCCCGCAAAGTTTAATCCCTCTTGATTTGCAACCCTGCATCAATAATTTGAGACACAATTGATGTAGCCCAACAAATTGTCATTCAAAATCTGTGTGTGTTGGGAGCACTTTTGTTTTTTTGTGAATAAATTAAAATAAACTTACAGAGAGAATTATATGTGTTTCAGTCTGGTTCATTTGCAGCCTGACCACATGAGACGATCTAGGTGACCTTGTATCATCAAATTTCAAATTTGTGAGGCTGAGAGAACTGAGGGAGTAACTAAGCATGTCAACCCCACGTGCCCACAAAGGCTTCTTCTTAGCCTTCCCTCTTGGAATAAGATCCTCAATTCCCAAACTAACCTCCCCCCCTTGATTCCCCATTTCCTTCTCTCCTTCTTCTTCACACATCAGAACCAGCAACTCTCTCAGCAGAGACACCGCCGTCGTGCGGTCGCACACCGAGACGTGAAGCCGGAGCACCACAACCCACTCTGTATTGGGCAGAGCATATATGGTTGCAAACAACATGTCTGTCGTGTTGCTGCATGATGATGACCATGAGTTTTGGTTCAGTTCATGTTCGACGACTATTTGGAAGGGAGAGATATCAGGAGTACTGGAAAGGCATTCTAGAATGCTAGAAGTTGATGGGAAAGTGAATGATTTTATTTGAACGAATGGAGCCGAAGATGTGGTGAAGGAGGCTTTGGTTGTAGAATGGATTAATCTGGCCTTGAGAATCGGATGGAAATTTTGGAGCTTGTTGATGGCATTTTGCAGACGTGAAATATCTGGAGCCTTGGAAACGAGGAGAGCGAGGACTCCTATGCCAGTGCCACCGGGCACCGCCCGGCACCAGCTATACTCGGAGCCGCCAACCGGCCGGCCCTTGGGCTCGACACCTCGTGGGTTGAGCCGCCTCTTGCTCTGGCTAGACATGCTGTAGCCCTAGCAGTCTGATCAATTTCCTCATAAATATATCCTCTACATGTGGTGTACTGAAACACCCTGCACATGCAGTACTGTCATCAACAACCTCCCTCGCCCTCAATTATATCATCTTTCAATTTCTTTTACTTCCATTGATTGATATTTCCTTTTGAGTCAGATATCGTGCTTGAACATCTATTTTATCGAAAAAAGAAAATATATCTACTTCTTTGTTATTTATTAATCTTATTTCCAAATGCAACCAGTACTTCAAGAGTTAATCTTTGTAAATTTGTAATGCCTGCCATGTGTTTGTATGGATGATGCATTATGCCCCCTCCCTCCCATATAAAAATAAAATAATAAAGATTTAATGCGTTTTGCAACATCTTTGTAATTTTCATTTTTTATATAGGAAAAATGAATATTTTAAAAAATTTAACAAGATTTAACTCAAAATGTTATAATTAGCTTCGATTAATTATATTTTTACAAGCAAATCATGTATGAACAAGACATGAGATGTGACAACGCCTCATGAAGTGGAGCTGCGGAGTTCACTAGTTTCGAATCTCCACTTCCCATTTTCTTATGTGGACATGTCAAGGAAAAAAAAAAAAAGAGATGTGACCATCACAAAAAAGTTATTGCATAAGATACTCTACTCCAGTACTTCATGCTATGTCGTCCAATAAAATCAAGTGGTGTGACAAATCATATGTTATGTAGTTTTGCAATTTAAACTCACATTAACCAAATTAATCGAATACCCCCAATTAATTGGTGCAAATTTCGTAACTCTTGTGCAGTGGTACGGAATAATTCTTTCAAATTTTTAAATGATTTGGCTCGGGAAAAAAGATATTATTAGTATATTAAAAAAAATGATTAAGAAAAAAAGAAAAAAAACTTTTCCACCACCCTCTCTGGCCAATTTGGAGGTGGGTGAAAAGTTACCACTCCATTTGAAAAAAAAAATTATAAAAAAAAAATGAGGGGTTACTTGGCCACCCCTTGGATTTTATTATTATTATTATTCGTAGTAGTTTCAAAATTATAATGATATTTTTTTTCTTATTACTGAAAAAATCAATTTGATTGAAAAAATGTTAAAGTTCATTTTTATCGATTATGTGAAGCCTGGGTTGTGTCCAACCCGATTTGTACCAGCTTTTGGTGAACCACGTAAATGTAGGTGAGTGTTTGTTTTTTGCTTTCTTTTTATTTTTGCATTTTATGGGGTTTTAGAAAATATTATAAAAGATGGATCTTTCCGACAACTGACAATGTGTAGGTAGAACGTGATTCAAGGACAAGCACGTGGTTTTTGCGTCTTTTCCATCTAAGCTTAGCTCAACGCTCAATGAAGAAAATGATGAAAACAAAGCAAACATTTTCATAAGAATTACAGGTTCAATATAAAATAATTATTTTGAAATCGATTTTATTTCATTGTATCTAATTTCCTTTAATTAACTCCAATTACAAATTCGCAACCACGAAGAAATTTCTCAAGAAATCAAAGCCTTAAAATCTGCAGATTCAAACGTTAATGCAGTCGAAGCCATTACATATTAAAATAATTTATTGGGATCATAATGGTGCAGCTGGTTAATTTCTGCAAGCCATTCGAGTCTGCATCATGTTTGCGTTAACGCATTGCTTCATCCCAGGCCAACGCAAATGCCTGGATCCGAGACAATGTCCAAACCTATGGGGATGTCAACTTCAAATACATTGCGGTTGGCAATGAAATAAACCCACAAGGCCCATATGCATTAGTCTTGAATATGCTCTCTTTACTTCTCCGTCAGTTGTAGTGCAAGATGGCCAGCTCGGGTACCGCCCAATCTTTTTGACGCCATTTTGGACGCCTACTACTCCACATTAAAAATGGCCAGTCAGTGGTGGAGATTGTTATATCGGAGACTGGTTGACCCTTTGCTGGAGGGATGACGATAAGTATGGATAATGTAAGAACTCGTTATACAAATTTGGTTGCACATGTGAAAGGAGGGACTCCAAAGAAGCCTAGCAAGCCTATAGAAACCTACTTGTTTTCCATGTTTAACGAGAATGATAAGAATGCAAACTATGACAAATTTTGGGGGCTCTTTTTACCCAATAAGACTCCTAAATACTCATTTAATTTCAATTAAGAGTCCCACACGTCTAGCTATAGTGCAGTTCGGAATAAGGACATCTTTTGATGTGGACTGTGACTTTATAAACTAAATAAGACTTGGAGGTTTATTATTATTATTATTTATTATTTATTTTTTTAAATGACATGCAATCCCTTAATTAATGGAAGGGTTACTTCTTGACAGGGACGGAAGGAGGGGGGACTTGGTCCCCCCAACTCTGAAAAAAAAAAAAAAATGCCTGTAAAAAAAAAAAAATTGTATATTGGTCCCCCCTTAAAAAAAATACAAAGGCTAATCCCCTCCATTTATTTTGCTAGCTCCATCCCTGCTTCTTGACCTATTATTGTCTAATAAAACCCATAAAAACTGTGAATCGATTTAGTGAAGATTCAAATGGCCAATTTTATAGTGTTAACTAATCTCAAAATAAGGGCACTTCATGACTTATAAATAAATAAATAAGACTTGAAGTTCCTTTGCATGGTCAGAGATGCATATTTTAATGTATCCCATGCAGAAAATGCACCCATAGAATATCTGCCAAGAGTCACTAAAAGAAAAAAGTCTAAATAGAGTACTAATTTTCTTTTTACAATATGATAATCTCTTTTGGAATTTTCCCATGGAAAATGTTTCGGCACTATAATTTTACTACAAAGCCAATATGTAAATTGACATGATAATTCATAATTACTGAAATTATTAAAAAAATTGATAAACAATATATATATTTAATTATTTCATCAATTAATTAATTTTTAATTAAAATTTGTAGTATTTCTAGAACAGCTATTTGCGTATTTGTTACGATATCAAATTAATTAATTTTTAGTTTCTAATGAACACAAATAAAAGCTGGAGGTGTAAGATTGGAAGGCAATCACATCAACCTTAATTTATCCAAAAAAGATAAAAGAAAAATCACATCATGGTAGCCTGGTTGGTCAATTTTTGTTTGTCGTGGACTCGTGTGTCGAGTAGTTGGTTGGGCCTGGATCGAGCACCGAGTTGGGCCCATTTTCAAAAGAATGGGCTTTGGGTAAACCCACAGCCCAGTTTGCAACCCTATCGAAAACTACAATTCAGATGCATCACAATCTTGACCGTCAGATCCGCACTCCTCAAAGCCAAGCCGTCGATATATACCAAAAGCGAGAGCGGCCAGCGAAAAATTCAAATCTCAAACCCGTCCCGCTCTCTTCCCTAATTCGGACTTCGGAGCGTGAAAGAGCAGATAGCAAAAAAGCAAGAAAGATAAGGGAATTTCCCACCACTGAGCGAGATTAATCATTTTCAGTTGCCGATCTGCTCTCGCTCCCTCTCTCTCGCTGCCGATCCACAATGTCCGGTCGCCACGAGAAAGAGAAGGGCGTCAATGTTCAGGTTCTCCTTCGTTGCAGGTACTCAAATCATCTCTAATAAACACTTAACACTTAGGGTTAGGTTTTTATTTTTGTTTTCTTTTCATTTTTTGATCGTTTGACGGATTTGGAATTACGCCTTTGGAAAATGTAACTGATTCGTGATTTGTTTCTACTATTTACTAATTTGAAATCACAGGCCGTTTAGCGACGAAGAGTTGCGGAGCAATGCGCCGCAGGTTATTACGTGCAATGAGTACAGTAGAGAAGTGGCTGTGTCACAAAACATTGCGGGGAAGCATCTCGACAGGGTTTTCACTTTCGATAAGGTATTTCATTGAATTCAATTTCAAATTTTTTTGGATGTATGTTGTCTGAATGAAGAATACGCTAGTTTAATATCTTAATTATGTGTCGATTTGGTTTTTTGTGGGACAATTAACAAGTTCGTGCTAGTGTTGGGGAGGGTATAGTGGGACAAGGTAAATTTCGCAAATGGGTCACTGGGTTACTAAGACTTTGATGTCTTGGCATTTGATGTTGTACAAAGTGAGGTTCAATCTTGCTTGTAATTGTTCTATTGTCGAGGGAACTTATTTGGGTTGTTCTTTGATTTTTAAAACTTGTACTAAATCTTAGTAAGGGTCTTTTCTTGATAAAAGGGATTCTATTGGTATGCTTTTTGTGTTTGGTTTTTCGAGTAGAATAGCTGATGAACTTTAATTAACCATCTCAGTTCTTCCAGTAGTAGAATTTGGGTTTGTTGGGATCCGGCCTTAGTTTCAGTTTCCATGATTGAGGAGAATGAACAGGCAATTATTTTTTTGTTTGTTTGGGGAGGGATTTTTGGTTCTAAATTATGTCTTGGCATACAATTTAAACTAATGAAAGGGCTAGAGCAGGTTCAGTTGTGTGTGTGTGTGTTTTTTAAAGTAAAAAGTAAAAAGAGTAAATGAGCATAGTTCTTTCAAGAGAGTGCTGTAAATTGAAAGAACTCGCCCACACATAGGAAAAATATTCAACAACGTTGTCTTCAACTTTTTCTGGTTTGGTGGTAGATGTTAAATTTTTTTTTTTTGGTGTGCATATGTAGGTTTTTGGTCCTTCTGCTCAGCAAAAAGATCTTTATGAACAAGCAGTGATTCCTATAGTGAATGAAGTTTTAGAAGGCTTCAACTGTACCATATTTGCATATGGTCAAACTGGTACAGGGAAAACTTACACGATGGAAGGTGAATCCAAGAGGTCAAAGGTATAATATTAATGTATTTCATCATTAGGTACATGTTGATGTTCGCGTATCTCTTCATGCATAAATCATAAATGCTAGTGTTGATGTCACGTGACATTGTGACAGAGTGGGCCAAACGGAGAATTGCCTCAAGAAGCTGGAGTTATACCTAGGGCTGTTAAGCAGATATTTGATACTCTTGAGAGCCAGAATGCCGAATATAGTGTAAAAGTTACATTCTTGGAACTGTACAATGAGGAGATCACTGATTTGCTTGCCCCTGAGGAAATACAAAGAGTTGCTTTGGAGGAAAAGCAAAAAAAGCAGTTGCCTCTGATGGAGGATGGGAAAGGTGGAGTTCTTGTTAGAGGTCTGGAGGAAGAAATCGTGGCAAGTGCTAGTGAGATTTTTTCTCTTCTTGAAAGAGGGTCTGCTAAACGTCGCACTGCAGAAACTTTACTAAACAAGCAGTCGAGGTAAGTTTTGAAGTAGTCTTCATGCTTATAGTGGAAGTCAAGCTTCATTGTGTAATAACAATTTGTTTTTATTTCAGTCGGTCACATTCTCTCTTCTCCATTACAATACATATCAAGGAAGCGACACCAGAAGGTGAAGAACTAATTAAATGTGGGAAGCTGAATCTGGTTGATTTAGCTGGCTCGGAAAATATATCTCGTTCTGGTGCTCGAGAGGTAGACACAATTAGTTTGGTGGCACATGTTTTTTTTTTTTTGGCTTTTGAATTCACATTTGGGATTGCTCAATTAAATTTCAAGAATGCAAGTGCTGATTAATTTTTAATTTATTATTATTATTTTTAAATTATTAGGGCCGTGCAAGAGAAGCTGGAGAAATCAACAAAAGTCTACTGACTCTAGGGAGAGTCATTAATGCCCTCGTAGAGCATCTTGGACATATTCCGTACAGGTTTGCACTTCTTCTCCCATTATTTATCTAATGTCTCCATTGTGTTTTCTAATGAATGATTAAATTTTAAACTGGAATTTAGGGATAGCAAGCTTACACGGTTACTTCGTGATTCACTGGGTGGAAGAACCAAGACGTGCATTATAGCCACAGTTTCGCCTGCTGTCCATTGTCTGGAGGAAACTTTAAGTACACTGGATTACGCTCATAGGGCAAAACATATAAAAAATAAGCCTGAGGTAAGTTCATGTTTATTTTTTTTGATACAATAATTTTTGCCAAAGTGTGCTTTCAAGTGGATGTCTTTCATATGCTCTCTGTTCTAAGTTAAACATTTAGTTACTAACGTGATGGTAAGAGTTATTGTTTCTGCTAGTGTTTTAAACACATTTTTTTCTTCTTCTATTTACCCATTACTGGGGTCTTATTTTATTGTTTTGGGGTTTATTATTTAGAAGTAAAATCTTGTTAGTTTTCTTGAATGAAAAGCTTGATATATTTGTGGTGATGATTTCTTTTGTCTTTTTTCTATTATTCTGTGTGTGTTTTTTTGGGCGGGGTCTTGGATGTGTCTTAAACTTTGTAGTCTGAGTAAATAGGGCATAACCTAGTATTAGCATGATTCTTTGCTTATAGGAAGTTTAGAATTAAGGACCGAGAGACTTATAAAAAAAGTATTAAGGACTGATAGTATATGCTCTCAAGGTACCGTGGTAAAACTTAATGACCGAGTTGAGATATCTTATTGGACAATTATGCGCTTTCTTTCAAATTCTTGTTTTCTGATATTCACAAACTTGATGTCTTTATTAGTTTTGGTGAGTTCAGTGCACATGGTTTCTTTTCTCTTTTGTCACATGGTGCTATACGTTGTTTTGATACCCAGTCACAGATTACACTTTCAGTAGTGTATTGCAGTTTTAACCAAATTATAATAAATTATAATTTTGTCTATTGGGAGTTCATTATTTGTTTTGGCCACTTTTAGGTCAACCAAAAAATGATGAAGTCAACTCTTATCAAAGATCTTTATGGTGAAATTGAACGCTTGAAGGCAGGTGAGATGCTTTGGATGTTTGAAGTTGGTGAAATTCTTATGTTTGTGGGCAATTAGCTGTACTACGTGAAATCTATAGTGTGTCGTTGTGCTTCTTTGTTTTTCAACATCGTGAATTTATGCAGAGGTTTATGCTGCCCGTGCGAAAAAAATGGTGTCTATATTCCGAAGGAGCGATACTATCAGGAGGAGAGTGAAAAGAAGGTATGACACTCTCCACCAATTTTTCTTCCTTTCTTCCTTAATGCTTTTACTTGTTTTTGTACCGTTTAACTGGCTTTCCTTTTTATAATTAACTTGTGATACCATTCTTAGATATGATTTTCTATTAATGCTGTTGTCGATGTGGTATTGATATTTGGTTAATTTCAACTTGTCTAAATTCCAAGTAGCTTTTTTTCTTTCTTTCTTTGCTTTGGGGGTTGGTGTCTAGGCGTTGGATTCATATAGACTGTTGAAGATGTTCACCTTCTGCGTTTATTTTTCCTGAATTTCCCAATGCTGATGTCTCTTTTATTCCCATTTATTTATGTGTGTTCCTTGAGCTTAGGCTATGGCAGATCAGATTGAGCAAATGGGGGTTGCGCTAGAAAATCATCAGAAGGTTTGCTTATGTAACACTCATTTTTTACACAACATACATTTGCTGGTTACTTATTTTTATGATGTTTCAATTCACTGATCCCATATTTCATATTACAAACAGCATCTTGAGGAATTGCAAGATAAATATAATGTCCAAATTCGGCAATGCTCTGATTTGAGCAATAAACTTGACACCACTGAGGTCAGTTGTGGTTATATGTTGCATATGCTTCTTGATTTTTGGGTGAATTTTAATTGTGATGGGGAAAAACCACACAGAAAAACTTGAATCAAACCAGCAAGCTGCTTTCTAGCACTGAGGAAGAACTCAAGAAATGTCAGTATGCTCTGAAGGAGAAGAATTTTGTTATCTCTGAACAGAGAAAAGCAGGTATGCTCACATATCACTCTTTTTGAGGTTTTGATGCTATCTTGTGTATTCATATTGTTGCTCAATCTGTGTAACAGAAAATGCACTGGCTCATCAAGCTTGTGTTTTACGATCTGACTTGGAGAAAGCTCTCAATGACAATGTTTCATTGTTTTCAAAAATTGGTATGCAGTTCACAAATTAGTTGTAAGCTTTAAATTGTTTTGACTGGTCACTGAAACTGCTTAATTTTATGCTTTCTGATGTGATACTATGTAGGAAGAGAAGACAAACTGAATGCTGATAACAGATTGGTGGTGAACAATTTCCAAGTCGAGCTTGCCCAGAAAGTTGGTTCTCTTGGCAACTTGGTGGCAACTTCCATGTCTGAGCAGAAAGAGCACCTTCAGTGTGTTGAGAATTTTTGTCATTCTTTTACAGGCATGCATGATAAGGTATTGAATGATACCTGCATCATTGTTCTCATTAGTTAATTGTTTCACCTGATTGATTCTGTTTTGATATTTTATGTTACTTTCTTAGTATTGTATTGTTGGCTTGTCAGACTACTGTGTTTCATTCATCTTTGATTTAGTCAACTTGTCCTTGCCTTTAGGCTGTCATGGATGTCAAGAAGATGCTCACTGCTTTGAGGGCTTTGTATATGTCACATATTGAGGCAGTGCAAAATGTTGTGCGCTTGCACAAGTCAAGCTCTAATGCTGGACTAGAGGAAATTTCTTCTCTGGCTGCGTCTAATGCACATTGTATTGAAGAAGTAGGTAGCAAGGGATTGAGTTTCCTTGTGTTTCTTCCACTATTGTACCTCATGGATGGTTATTTTTAATTTTTATGGCTATTTTTCCTCCCTTTTTTTGTTGTAATTTTGTGTTGTTTATAAATCAGTTTCTAACATCAGAGGCCGGTGAAGTGGCTTCCATATTCAATGAGCTTCAGAGTACTCTATCAACTCAACAGGGAGAAATGGCAGTTTTTGCAAAGGAATTGCGACAGGTTTGTCCCTTGATATTTACATTGTCCTGTTGTAAATTCTTTACTTCGTCCATCCCACATGATTGTTCTCTGTTGACTTTTGAACTTTTAAAAGGGTTTGCAACTCTTAAATATTTTCCAGCACTGTCCTTCCATTGTTTAACACAAAATCTGAAAAAAATGGAGGCTTGACTTGTCGATGGAGGTTTATTTTAGAAAATTGAAAAATGTGGTTTGAATTTTCAATATGGACACCCAATTTTGGAGGGACCAAAATGAAAGGAGGACAATCTTAAAAGGACGTAAGGAATATTAGTTTTCTAGACTTTGATAACAATTAGAGGTTTTCCCTATCTAACTGCTAGAAACTTGGTAATTCAATTGTTTTGCATTTATATCTTCATTTGTGATTCTTTTTTATAAAAGTTTGTACTGAAATCCTCTTAATTGAAGTGCAAATGTTTTTTTTTTACAGTTTGATTAATGAATAAATTGGAAGCTGTTTGCTGTTTTATCATTCTTCTTCATGTTTTGGTTTGAATTATGTTGCTTATCTAATTTAGTACTCTCTTTTTTCTTTGTAATTGGAAAGAGATTTAATGTTAGTATTGAGCAAATGAGGGGCATTTCTGATTACACTCAAGGACTTCTGGAAAATCTTCTGGATGAATCAAAGAGGCTTGAAAATCATGCAATGCGAACAGATGAAATTCAAATGAGGAGCATTGCTGAGTTTCAGAAGGCTTATGAGGTAGTTAAAAAAAGATTTTACTGCACAATATATATATATATTTTTAATTTTTTAATGGGATATATTTGACATGTTGAACTTATCTTTCACAGGAGCAGTCAAAATCCGAAGCGGAGAAGCTTATTGCTGATGTAACCAATTTAG
Organism: Carpinus viminea; assembly: GCA_013348765.1. Taxonomy (NCBI): domain Eukaryota; kingdom Viridiplantae; phylum Streptophyta; class Magnoliopsida; order Fagales; family Betulaceae; genus Carpinus; species Carpinus viminea. The sequence goes on along the minus strand of CP054674.1, from coordinate 35,789,679 downwards.
TCTCCAATCACATTCTTCGTCAAAAAGAGATGGTCTGTGTGTGTGTGGGGGCATCTTTTATATTCTTTATTACTCTATCGAATATCCTTTTCAAAAGTTGATTAATAGTTGAGTTTGCAGGTCGACACGAGGCTTGTTGATCTCAGAGAAAGTGCTACTGCAAACAAGACATTCTTGGATGGATATGTTTCATCAGTGGAGGGTATTACAACAGATGCGAAAAGAAAATGGCAGGCATTTTCTACACAAGTGGAAAATGATGCCACAGATAGTGCTGATTATTCTGCTGCAAAACACTGTCGTATGGAAGTCCTTTTACAGAAATGGTAATTTTAGTTAATTGCGTTGTTTTGGCTTTTGATCAGTATCCTTTTACTTGGTTTTTGATCTTCCTTTCATTTTTTTAGTGTAAATACTGCCGAATTGGCTTTCAAGCACTTGAAAAAGACACATGAGGCTGTGAACGAGATGGGCAATAAACATGTTTCAGCTGTGGTGTCACATATCAGGTTAGTGGTATTGGATTTTCTTGAATACAGACGGGATCACGGGAAAAAATCCTTTCCTCCAGATTTACTACTTCAGGGTGATTATGCCTAATGTTCATTTGGTCAAACTATTTCTAAATAGAGCTAGTGGATGCATCATTGTTGTGACAAAATTATTTCTGCATCTTTATTGTGTTCTTCTGATGTTATAACCTCCAGCAATCTCATTTTATACTTTATTAATTTAACTTCAAATTCTTTGATGCAGGAATGCTTGTGATAGCAATGAGCAGCATGATGTTGAGATTAATTCTGCACGGGTTGCAGCTGAGCAAGATGTGTCAAAGAACAGTGAGGATGTTCTTCAGCATGTTGACAGTGAGTATTATGCTATAAAATCTTAATTATGACACCTCTGATCCTACATTGTTGAGGTGCTTTGAGGATCATTTGAATCAGTATTGTTTTATATGAAAATTTCAACTCGTAGGATGTGTTATTAAATCACATGACTATACTAGACTGATATTGAGCAAAACTCTTTCCACTCTATTAATATAGTTTGAAGTGGATAAGTTGAATGAGTAGCACTTTTTTGTGCTGCAAAAATGCTTAGCTAATTTATATACTACAATTTATGGATGATGTGCTGTTCTATACATTTTGTTTTTGGTTATTATGGTTCTCTAACTGCTTGCTGTTCATTCTTGTTGGGAATCTTTGAGATCTTGATCTTAAAATGTATGTTTAACTATAAATTACCTCCCGAGATTAGGGATAATTTCAATTTACTTCCTTATCTTTTAGAAATTGTCACTAAACGTATGGTTGGATATGAATAAAAGGAAATCATCATTTTTTTCCATCCCAATTGATAGATTTTTCCATGCAATGTGCATGTGTGACATGAAACACAAAATTTAGCCCTTAGAATGCTCATACAGTAACAAAGATGTTAGGTTTCAAAATCTAAAAATAGAGCTACTTTGTTGAGCCGTTGAGGGTCAACTAAGGGTAAATTTCGTGTTTTAAACAATACATGCATCTTGTCAGAGAATGATTGGTTTGGACAAAGAAATTGGCAATTTACTTTTACTCCAAATTAAGGAAAAGGTTTAGCAGTTGTTTCCAGAAAACAAGCAGGTAATTTTTAACTGTCTAACCATAGGGAGGTAATTTGGGATTTAAATATGTAAATTTGAGTTCTGATGAATGATAATTGTGTGCTGATATGTAGTCGTTATTGCTGTTATTTTGCCTTCATAAGACTAGGAATGTGATGTTTTCCTTGTGGACTTTGCTGCAGTTGTTTCTGAGCAGGAACGAGGACATATATCCGGAATCTTGGAGACTGTGAAAGCCCATGCAAATAGTCTTCAAATTTTCAGGGAGGATCACTCTGGCCAGGCAGAATCTATTGAAGAGAAAGCACGGGAAACCTTTGGACAGCAGTATATGGTAGGTTGATTTAACATTTCTTATCATGCTGGGGATGTTTAATTGTCTTTCTGCTTTAGTTTTGTGCTGGGAGTGTCTTGCAAGTCACAACCTGAGGCTATACATTTTTTGTTATGGACAAATTAATAATTTTATTTTACTAAACTAGGATGTTTTCATGCACCTGAATTTTTTTTTTTTTTTTTGAAAATGAAAGGCATGTCCTATTAGGGTGGTCATATTGTGTCCTTTTTTTCTTCTGCTGTTGGCATTTACTTAGTTGCCTTCTAATGATATCATTTCACAATCTCTTTCAGATAAAAGTTCATTGAAAAAATACATGCATATCACCTAGTAGATTACAGAAATTAACTCATGTGGCTGATGTCAAGTAGTGAATAATGCTTTATTCGGTTGAGTTCATCCCTTCACCTATTTAAGATGATAGAGGTAAATGTATCACACTATTTGTGGTGAATGTGTATGCAAAGCATGCTTGAGGTGCTTTTATTGCTTTGTTTATCACTTCGTGGACAAAACTATTGAGAGCAACAGAACTGAGGTCAATCTATTCACTTGTAAATGTTCAACAATCTTTTCGACTGATTCATGATTTTTGCAAGATGGTTCTTTGCCTCTACAAGATAAAGTCCTGACACGTCTTCAAAATAATGTGCAGGATTATGAGCCTAGTGGCACAACGCCAATAAGATGTGAGCCAGACGTTCCAAGTAAGGGAACTATCGAGTCACTTCGAGCCATGCCGATGGAAGCCCTTGTCGAGGAATTCCGGGAAAACAATGCATATGAATCATTTGATGTAAAGGAATTGAGACCTTCGCTTATACCACGCTCACCCCTCATCCAGCTGAACTGAAACTGTTGGGTTCTTGGCTCATTTACATGCATAATGGAATGAAATATGTATTGTGTTATTCATGTACACTTATTCTTGCTGTAGCCTGTATGAGAATTGTAAGAATGCAGCAGAGGTAGTAGGAGAGTGTAATGTTCATGTCCAGTACAGATAATGAGTAAAAATCCTGTCTTGGGATTTAGCAACTTGTAGCTTGATAAAGTAATGTATATTGAGGCAAAGCTACATGATTCAAAATTTATTTCTGGATTACTGTTAACTGTTTCAGTCATTTGCTGTGTATTGGTAGATCATTTTTGATAGTGAAAGATGAAACTTTGTTTTTCTTTCTCTTCTTTAAAGCGCATAACTCTATTCAAAGTACAGTTCTAATTGAGGTACTTAAAATTGATTAAACATTTTGAATTGCTTTATTGGTTTAGGTTAAGACAATAGTTGCAGGCTTTCAAGCCATCTCTCGCCATTTGCTTCAAGCAAATAAAATAAAGAACCTAGAGTATGTTAGGCCTACAAAATTAAGAGACTATAGGCCTATATCTTGTTGCAATTCCATCTATAAATGCATTTTCAAGATTATTGCCTATAGGATAAACCCAATTTATTAAAGTGTTATGTCTTTAGTACATGCTCTATTAAAAATATACATGAGAATTATATGTTGAAGAAAATCATAGTCAAATGAAAAAAAAAAAATGGAATAAATAAAAAGAGAGACAAGATATTTAAGTGGTTAATCTATTATTTATATCTACATATAAAATCATAAGGGTTGCATTATGTTTTTATTCAATGAATAATTTTACAAAACAAATGTTCCATATTTATAGAAATGTGGAGATTAATTTGGGAAGAAAATTTTGTCAAACTTTTATTATCTTATTAGTTTGATAATTTACCTTTGTTATTGATCCTCTTTCAATCGCTTTCCTTGTTATTTATTTATTTATTTTATTTTTCTGAGCAATCGCTTTCCGTGTCAACTTATTAGGTTGACTATACTAAATTATGGATTCATGGAATTTGATTCCACATTGATTCAAGGCCTTTAAGAGGAGTCAACGGAGCATGGAAGGGAATAGAAAATATCCATATTAAATTGTTGTACTGAATTTTCTTTTGTTTCTCTACAACTATTGTCTATTGCTCATCGTTGTTCTCTGGTTCTCTACAATTCGTTCTTATCATTTGTGGCCGAGCTGCATGGCAAATAGGCGGATATCTTTGACAAAATTCAATTTCTTTGTAAATTGAAAAACTTGGAGAATCGGCGTGGATGCTTCGGGGTTTAAGTTGTGGTTGAGTGTTTGAATTTCCTTTGTTTTCTTGAAAGAATACTTGGCAGTAGTTAAACGTTTCCAGCAATACTTCTATGTTCAAACTTGAAAACCAGACCTTCCATAATGGAAGGCTACGCTTCATGTCAGCTTCTACAGCGGCTGCTGTGGCAGATGCAACTATAAGCCTTATTTTCATCAACAAATTTCCACAAATCCGTATACCCAGATACAACCACCACCAGAATCTCATTTTTCTCAAAAGTTGGAGCCCGAAGGTTGCATCTCTTGGTTGCTAAAGTGTAGAAACATACTTCAGATTAGACAAGTTCATGCCCAAGTGGTTGTGAATGGGATGCTCCAGAACCTCATTGTTGCTAACAAGCTCCTTTACATATATGCCCAGCATAAGGCGCTGGGTGATGCTTACGCCTTATTTGGTGGGATGAGAAAGAGAGACCCAGTTAGTAACAGTACAATGGTTGGAGGTTTTGCTAAAGTTGGTGATTATTTGAACTGTTTTGGGACATTTAGGGAGATTATTCGTTGTGGGGTGTGGCCGGATATTTATACAATGCCTTTCGTGATAAGGGCTTGTAGAGATATAACGGACATCCAAATGGGTAGACTGATTCATGTACTTGCGTTGAAATATAATTTGGAGTTGGATAATTTTGTTTGTGCTGCGCTTGTGAACATGTACGCAAAATGTAGGGCAATTCTGGATGCTCAACAATTGTTTGTTAGAATGCAAAAGAAGGAACTTGGTACGTGGACGGTGATGATTGGAGCGTATGCAGACTGTGGGAATGCTAATGAGTCGCTGGTTTTATTTGATCAGATGAGAGAGGAAGGCGTTGTCATAGATAAGGTTGCCGTGGTGAACGTTGTTCATGCTTGTGCAAAATTAGGGGCCATGCATAAGGCTATACTTATTCATGATTATATAAATAGGAACAAGTTTTCCTTGGATGTCATCTTGGGCACTGCAATGATTGATATGTATGCCAAGTGTGGGAATGTTGATTCTGCGAGGGATATCTTTGATAGAATGCAAGAAAAGAATGTTAACTCATGGAGTGCCATGATTGCAGCTTACGGATATCATGGGCAAGGCAGGAGGGCTCTTGCTTTACTCCCTATGATGTTGAGCAGTGGGATATTACCGAATAGGATCACTTTTGTTTCACTATTATATGGTTGTAGTCATGCCGGTTTGATTGAAGAGGGTCTTCAATTGTTCTCCTTGATGTGGGATGCTTATGCTGTGAGACCGGATGTGAAGCACTATACTTGTGTAATTGATCTCTTAGGGCGTGCAGGGAGACTTGATGAGGCCCTGAAACTGATTGAGAATATGACAGTTGAGAAAGATGAGAGGCTCTGGAGTGCTTTGCTTGGGGCATGTAGAATCCATGGCCGTATAGACCTTGCTGAAAAGGCTGCAAAATCCCTTCTTGAGCTCCAGCCCAAAACCCAGGGCACTATGTGTTGCTTTCAAATATTTATGCAAAAGCAGGAAGGTGGAAAGATGTGGCAACGATCCGGGATCTGATGATGCAAAGGAGATTAAAAAAGGTTCCTGGTTGGACTTGGGTGGAGGTAGATAAAAAAATTCACAAATTTAGTGTTGGCTGTAGGAAGCATCCCCAGTCAGAAGAGATCTATGGCATACTGAAAGTTTGTGTAAGAGGTTGGAGTTGGCTGGTTATGTCCCAGATACAAATTTTGTGTTGCATGATGTTGAGGAGGAAGTTAAGCGTGAAATTTTGTACACCCATAGTGAGAAGTTGGCAATTGCATTCTGCCTTATGGCAACACCTGAGGGAACTCCTATCAGGATTACAAAAAATCTTAGGGTTTGTGGTGACTGCCACACATTCAGTAAGTTGGTGTCAGCTATTACACAGAGGGAGATCATTGTTCGAGATGGCAATCGATTTCACCACTTCAATGAGGGGGTTTGCTCATGCGGAGATTATTGGTAATTGGCCTCAATTCAATCAATCTTCCTAACATCGTTCCTTGCACAAAAGAGGTGTTATTTTTGATTGCCAGCAGCCTTCAAGTGATTTTGTGGACTCAAAGACTAAGATTATTAGTAACTAAGCCTAGGATGCAGACTTGTTGATATTCCCAAGGAAATGTTGGTTCATAGTAGCAAGGGAAAAATATATGGATTTAACTTTGTAATCGTTCAAATTTACTGATCGATTTGAGATTAATGATTTCTTCTGCAAAGTTTCCCCAAGTTAATTAACATATACATTTATATATTATTTATTGATTCTCAGCTCTACCAATTTTTTTTTCCCTGTATCATATTTGTTCATTTTGACCCCCAGATGATACATTAAAAATGATGCATACGGTGAATGTAAGATGAACTTAGGGCATCCTTTTATTCCCATGGCTTGAGAACCTTGAACTTGACCGGATTATCTTATTATTAAATCTTAAACATACTTTACATCTAACCATTCACAATATAATAGTTGTCACACAAAATAAATGTTAAAGTATCATCTTTGACATACGTAATTTCAAACCCTAAAACTATTGGCATAAAATAGTTTAAAATTCACATAAACCCCTAGTTCCAACCATGTGTGACAACGGGGTTAATTTTGATGAATTAAACCTAATTTGGAGAGCGACAATATGCGTATTTGTTGCCACTTGTCTTGGTTTATATGGTTTTAGTGGAGGCAGGGTTGGTTCAATGCATTTTGGGGCCTTAGGCAAAACATTGAAAAAGGGCCTTTTTTTTTTTTTTTAAGTAATTTTTTTTAAAAAAAAAATAACAAATTTTTTTTAAGTCAAATATGCTCTTGCATTAATTACTGGGTCAAATTATGCAATCATTTCAATTAAACTTAAAAATTTTCCATTATTCCCTATGTGAGATTCAATCAATTTTTCAATTTTCTCTTCTTCTATTTTTAAGTATTTCATTTTAATATTTTGTTTATTGCTAATAACAAATTTATTTAAAGCCCGATTTGAGCGGTGGAGATTGGATTCTAACTCCTGAGCATTCTATATTGCGCCATCGCGAGGAGGAGAGGAAGAAAAGAAGAGAAAAAAAAGGAAGGGCAGTAGGGTTGTGCCTATGGGGCTTTATTTGGGATGGGATTTATATATTTTTTTATTTATTATTTTTTTCCTGAATTTGTGTATGGGCAACATGGTTGCGCCTGTGGGGCTCCCGATTTTATTTATTTAGGATTATTTTTTCTAAATTTGTGTGTGGGCTGTCGCCTGTGTGTGAGCTGTTGCTTTCTCAATTTTTTTTTTTAAATTGTTTTTGTCTTATTAAATTGGGACCTTATGAAATTGAGGCCTTTTAAATTATTATTATTATTTTTATGATTAGAGGCCTTAAATTTTGATAACATTTTTTTTTGGCCCTATTAAATTTTTTTTTTTTTTGGGGGCCTAGGAGAGCCCCTAGCTCGCCTAGTGGTCTAGCCAGCACTAAGTAGAGGTGATCCCAAGTTTTATGACCACATTTTTCTTATAGCATAATAAAATAAATAAATAAATAAAAATTTCTAATTTCATGACCGCATTTGGTGAATTTTAAATTGCTAACAGGGTATGTGTAAATCATCTAGTATCTAGTATTACTATATCATTGTAATTTACCTAAGATTTATAAATTTGAGAATCTCAAATTTAAAGGAAATTTTAAAAGATCTTAATCCTTGAATTCTCATGAACTGGAGAATATCTTGTTAGTTATAAGAATTAGATCTAATTTCATTTGAATTGGATAATATGTTCCGTTAGTTATAGTAAAGGGGTATTTTTGTCCACTTAAAAAACATTACTCAAGCTCGAATCGCTTACATCCATATTAGGAGCAGCATCTTCTCCAGTTCAAATAAAATCCACCAAATAAGATTCTCATAACTGAGACATCACATCTCTTTTCTTTCTGTTCCAAAGTTGAGTTCCATAGTTTAAACAAAAAAAACGATCAGATTGTGTTTTGATATCAAAATTATCTATCTACAATATATATCATATATGATATATTAGTTTTTATTATCTTTCTGTTCCAAAGTTGAGTTCCATGGTTTAAAAAAAAAAAAAAAAACGATCAGAATGTGTTTTGATATCAAAATTATCTATCTACAATATATATCATATATGATATATTAGTTTTTATTATCTTTTATTAAGTAAAAACATGTATAGATAATTATTGACAAAACAAACAATATTTTAGTTTAAGAAAAACAATAAAAATTATTGTACATCTCATCTTTTACTTATCTTCCACTCCATTTTTTCAAAGCTATCCGTCCATTCAAATTGTTGCATATTCTTATCTATATAAAGCAGTTCAAAACACTCCTTCCAAAAAGCCTTGTCTCTCTTGACTAGGAAATCTCTCTTTTCTTTTAATTGAGATCTCTTATAATTTTTTTTTTTTAATTTGAGATTTTTAAATTTATAAATCTTAGTCATTCATTTCATTTAAATTTTAAAATAAGTAATGTTTCAACATTTAATGAAAAAACTTTTTTCATTATAAAAAAAGTCTTTTTTATTATTGAAAAACTTAAATAAGATGAAAAACTTTATTATAAAAAAGCCTTAAAAAAATAAAAAGAATATTCTTAGAAAAATGCATTTTTCGAAGAATATGTATAGCTTTTTCTAAATTTTATTATTGTTGTTATTGTTAATTTGTTATTAACATAACAATAATTGTTATTTTTATTATAATTGCATTTTTTTTTATAACTAAAAGCAGAAGATCTTTTCATTTTGAAGATTTGGTGGTTAAAAACAAGATAACATCCCAGATAAAGAGGGAGACGTTTTTTTTTTTTTTTTAATTCCAACTCAGAAGTTAAATATTATCCAACAAATCCTCTGTTTTCAACTTAATTACCACCACCTCCTCTCTCTCTCATGCTCTATAAATATCCAACCTTCGTAGTTGTCATCTCCATCCTCTCATAAATCTTCCTTTCCCACTATTTTCAAATTAGCCTTCTTTTATGCTTTCGGCCATGGATGCCTCCAAGTTCTTTTCACTCATTTTAATATTTTGCTCTCTTTGGCTGACATGCCAAGCGTCTCACAAGATTTTCCCAGAGTTTCAGTCCGTAAGTGACGATAAGATGGTGGTGAAACAGTATCACAGGACAGGGTACCATTTTCAGCCTCCTCATAACTGGATTAACGGTAACTTTTTTGTTCTCTCTCTTTCAATTTTCGGGTTTGTGCCTTATATAAGTTTTCTCATATACTTATATATAAGCAATCATGGTGTATGTTTCTGTCATTGCCTTAAACATATATGCATTGCAATTTTCTCTCTCTCTCTCTCTGGCCATAGTCACATTCCCGAAGGATCGATGAAGCATATATTTCAGTACCTTTTGCTTTAATTTGGATGTTTCCAGTGGTTTTAGTCACTTTTGGTTGTCTTGTTGTATTTGTTCTTATTAACTTTTAACCTTTTTCCTTTTGTCTGGCTGATCTTCTTCACAGATGAACATCATCTCTTGTTTGAACAGTTAGTTATAGTGTTAAAAGACAAAATATATCTTCACTATAACCAATTAGATATTATTCATTAAATATTATTTAATTCAAATAAAATAGTGAGAATCATATTTTGATCGATCTTTATATATAGAAATGATCATGTTCCTGTTTTTATATATATCAACACAGGATATGTTTATTTTGTATTTGAATATTATTCCAAACTGATCAACAAGGTTTCATTTAATGAATGGTTTAGGTAAGACAATTTTTTATTATATATGTTTCTTTTGAACTTGACAAGTTCACTATTAGATTGGATTAATGACATATAATTAGTTTAACTGGAAGATAAGTTTGGTTAATAATGAAACCGATTAATCTAATTAAACTCACCTTTAACCAAAAATATGTTTAGTTTGGGGTGTCACGCCTTCATCTTTCTTTTGAGTAGTGATAATTTTATAATTAGCGTGTATGAACGCATTCGTTGTACGAAATAATATTATTTAATATTAAATATTAAAGAAACATAATAAACAATAAATTTTTTTAAAAATAATATTTTTTTTTGTACGATTGGTATGACACAGTTTATGCACAGGATCTCCAATCATCACGACTCTTTGCTTCCTCAGTGCTGTCATTTCACTATCGGCTTTTGTTGTCCATTAACTCTTCCACCAGCATTACTTTTGCTTACATATATTACTATTATTTTTTTATTTTTACTAACTTGGTACGTGGCTACGAGCTACTGAAGCTAGACAGCTGGTTCTTTCCATCATTTGTAATTGTGGTTGGGAAGATATCTGTAAAAGTGCTTATTTTGGTTGGTTCATAGCACGGAACACTTACAAAGACATTTTATATAAAATATTTTTGCAAATTGATGTAATATGACATAATTGAATTTCTTAAAATTTAGATTTGTCTTATATTTAATTATATTATGTCACATTAATTTATAAAATTTTTTGTAAAATATGTTTATAAGTCTAATATTCCTTTACTGAAAAATAAATCATATAACAGATGAACAAACTTTGAATACATAAAATAACTAAGTTTGAATTCATATATTCTTTGACATTTATCTAATATAATAATTAGCATATTGAAAAGCTATTAATTAATTTGTTTACTGTAACGTACAAGTCACTAACTGGCTTGTCTTCCTTTTTTTGGCTTTTCATGGTGTTCAAACTGGCAAAATAATGAACCAACAACAGATCCAAACGGTGAGTTTTGGCGACTTTCTTTCTCTTTATTATTTATTATTATTTTATTTAATCTCTAACTTAATTGCTTTGATATATGTGTTTAATTAAGGACCCATGTACTTCAATGGATTCTACCATCTATTCTACCAATACAATCCAAAGGGTGCAGTATGGGGCAACATTGTTTGGGCCCATTCAGTATCAAAGGACATGATCAACTGGGAATCACTAGATCCAGCCATATACCCGACCAAGCCATTTGATATAAATGGGTGTTGGTCGGATCCGCCACAATCCTCCCGGGCAAGAAGCCAGTTATTCTCTACACGGGACTTGACACCCAACATCGTCAAGTCCAAAACTACGCCGTCCCAGCAAACCTGTCCGACCCATATCTCCGTGAATGGGTGAAACCCGATGACAACCCCATAGCGGTTCCTAGCGAGTGGATGAATGTGAGTGCCTTCCGTGACCCAACAACTGCCTGGAAGGGCAAAGATGGGCACTGGAGGATTGTTGTGGGTAGCAGGAGGAAGCATAGAGGCATGGCAGTCTTGTATAGGAGTAGGGATTTTGTCCATTGGATTAAAGCTCAGCACCCTCTACATTCTTCGGCTAAAACAGGTATGTGGGAATGCCCAGATTTTTTTCCAGTTTCGTTGCGTGAAAAGAAAGGGCTAGACACTTCGCTGGTTGGGGCAAATTTAAAGCACGTGATGAAGGTGAGCCTTGATCTTACAAGGTTTGAGTATTATACAATCGGAACATATAATCCCAAAAAAGACAGGTATGTTCCTGATAATACATCGGAGGATGGTTGGGGTGGGCTGAGATATGACTATGGAAACTATTATGCCTCCAAGTCATTCTTCGATGATGCGACTAATCGGAGGATTTTGATGGGTTGGTCTAATGAGTCCGATACACCTCAGAATGACGTAGATAAGGGATGGGCTGGAATTCAGGTAAAATTAGTGTTGGGTTTTGCTCACTGATCATCTCCATTGCTTTTATATATATATATATATATATACATATTTACTTACATAAACAATTTTTCTTCTTTTTCAGACTATTCCGAGGGTGTTGTGGCTTGATAGTAGCAAGAAACAATTGGTACAGTGGCCTATTGAGGAGTTAGAAACTCTCAGAGGGAACAAAGTTCAAATAAGCAATCAACCAATCAAAAAAGGAGAGTATTTTGAAGTTACAGGAATAACTGCTGCTCAGGTCTGAATATATCTTTGAATTTTGCATTTTTATTGCTTTATTCAACATCAATATAATTCAATTCTTGTGTTATTTTTGATGATTTTCACAGGCTGATGTTGATGTTACCTTCTTGTTGCCGAGCTTGGACAATGCCGAGCAATTTGATTCTAGCTGGGTGAACGCAGAAGATCTCTGTGGTCTTAAGGGTTCAAATGTTCAAGGTGGGGTTGGGCCTTTTGGGCTGTTGACACTTGCTTCAAAACATTTAGAGGAATACACTCCTGTCTTCTTTAGAGTTTTCAAAGCTGCAAAGAAGCATGTAGTTCTCATGTGCTCTGATGCAAGAAGGTTTGTGTAATTGGTTGATTTCTTGATTTTGATTTCTTTTTGTTTTTTGCTCTTCTCAGTTCTCACTTTGATTTCTTGTACAGTTCCTCCTCGAAGAATGTAGGTGAACTATATACACCATCATTTGCAGGCTTTGTAAATGTAGATTTAGCAGATGGAAAGCTTTCTCTTAGGAGTTTGGTAAGCCCTTATATAAACATATTGATAAAAATCTCTCTGTTTCTCTCTTCCTCTCTCCTCTCTGAATGTTTCAATTGTTGCAGATTGATCATTCCATTGTGGAAAGCTTTGGTTCTAAAGGAAGAACATGCATCACATCCAGAGTTTATCCTAAACTTGCAGTCTTCAATGATGCTCACTTGTACGCATTTAACAATGGAACAGAGACTGTCACCATAGAGAGTCTCGAAGCATGGAGCATGAAAAATGCACTACTGAAGTGAGGGGAAAGAAGTGCAAGAATTTAGATTATGGAATAAGAATAGTTTAGACATGCCAATGTTGTGGTTGTTTTTACATATGTTTTTAGTTTAATTTAACATTACCATGTTTTTCCAGTTAGAATCTTATTTCCATAATTTTCTTCTCATTTCAATTAAATTTTTTGCATGTTGCCCGATTTGAACGCTAGTCCCCCAAATTTTTTAAAAATTACTTAAACTTTTATGTCATGAAATTGACCTATCTAAAATACTAGTTCTACCTCTTATCTCAATCATTCTATGAAATATCAACATTGTTTTGTATTGTTTGGTAAAAAGTCTACATAATTAGAAAAGAAAAGAAAAATGAGCAGTAATTTTACATTAGTTTCCAACTTTTTTATGAGAAGTTGGAGGCATATGTAGATATGAGAGAGACCCTGCAGGATCGGGAAGGGCCCATCATTTGTGCTTCTGGACTGAGCCTTCTTGGGCCATAGTAGAGTAATAAATTATTCATGTGATAGAGATGGGTCATTAGACAGGAAGAAAATGTTTAGATTATATAATTCTTTATTAAAAAGTTTACAGTAAAAAGTATATTTAAATTAAAATGCTCACAAACTTAAGGACTAAATTTTGATATATATATATATATACAACCAAACCAAGCATATGGTGTACAACCCATATTTTCTGAAACTCAAATCTCTAAATTAAGAAACATGTACACCCATATTTTCTAAAACTCAAATCTCATAAACATGGCAGCCATTGATGGCAGTTCACTGATCATATCTCCATTGCTCTGAATTCTGATATATATCTAATTGCTTCAGACTATTTCGAGGATGGTGTGACTTGAAATAACAGGAATAATTGCTGCTCCGGTCTGAATATATATGATTGGTTGTTACATTTCTATTGCTTTATTCAGCAATCCTCCTGACAAGAAGCCCATTATTCTCTACATTGTAATTGACACCCAAAATTGTCATGTCCAAAACTACTTTGTCCCAGCAAACCACTCCAACCCCTATCTCCGCAAATGGGCATATCCAGATGATAACCCCATTGTGGCTCCCAGTGAGGGGATGAATGCGAGTTCCTTCCGTGACCGAAAAATATCTCTCTCTGTGAATGCTTCAATTGTTGCAGATTGATCATTCTTTTGTTGAAAGTTTTGGGGCAAAAGGAAAAACATGCATCACATCTAGGATTTATCCTACACTTATAATATGATGCTCACTTGAATGCATTTAGCAATGAATCAAATATCGTCACCATAGAGAGTCTCAATGCATAGAGCGTGAAAAATGAACAACTGAAATGAGGGGAGAGAAGAGCAATAATTAAGATTATGGAATAAGAATAAATACTTGTTATTAGAATATATTATTTCTTTTGTTAGAATATTTTGTATTTCCCTTACTTAATTTATAATGCATTTATTTCTTTCCTTATGCATTTACATGGCAATGATTAGGGATCAAGAAACACCATTTAAAAGATAATAGAGAAAGACAGTAGAGAAAAGAAAGAAAGAAAGATATAATAAAGATGAGAGAAAGAAAGTAGAGATACCTGTTACTTTATTTTTGTTAATTTCCTCCAATATTTTATTTTCTTAAGAGTTTATTTGAATGATCAACATGCAATAACATTTTCTTTTGGCGTATTATATATTAAGACAATATTCATCCTATTATTATGACAATATTCATGCTATTATTATTATGACAATATATGCATGCTATAATGCATGTAACGTGCTACTCATACAAATTTGGCGGATGCCGAATTTTCCTTTAACTTATTGATGTTGTAAAATTGATCCTCGCCTAAATTGCAAATCATTCAACATCATATAAAATATATATATAAAAAAAAAAAATTAAAGCCTATGTATTTAGCTAAAATTACAAATTACTCTATGTGGTATAAAAAATAATTAATAAATCCTCATGTGGGTCAAAAATAATAGTTTACTCCTTAAAATCAATTTCCATCAAGTAACTTAACAAAATCAGTTACTTTGTCACTTCATATTACTACAATAAATTAATATAATCTCTTCTATCTCCGAAATTTTATTCAGTGTGTAACCTTCACTCATTTTCATATTTCTCATCACGATTTGGGGGCATATTAAGAATAAATTTTTAGAGATAAAAGAGATTATGTTAATTTAGTATTGTAATATTAGGTTAATTTATTTTAGCAACACGCCGTTATATTGTTCTTCTCGCGGGTGACAGCTACATTAATGTCACCAATAGCACCAGCCTTTGACTCCGACCTTGATTCTGTCCCGAGGAACTTCTCCAGAGGTGCGTTGTCCATAATATTGTCTGGCTTCGCATAATCGTAAATGTCACTCCCTTCTTTCCCTTGGGGCATGGTGCACTCCCTCGACTCATTTTTATTATTCTCTGCAACCAACGCAAAAGAAGAACAGCGAGCAAGCGAGAGAGACGGAGACGGCTGCTGTGGCAGATGCAACTATAAGCTCTTATTTTCATCAACAAACTTCCACAAATCCGTATACCCAGATACAACCTCCACCAGAATCTCATTTTTCTCAAAAGTTGGAGCCCAAAGGTTGCATCTCTTGGCTGCTGAAGTGTGGAAACATACTTCAGATTAGACAAGTTCATGCCCAAGTGGGTGTGAATGGGATGCTCCAGAACCTCATTGTTGCTAACAAGCTCCTTTACATATGTGCCCTGCATAAGGCTCTGGGTGATGCTTACGCCTTATTTGGTGGGATGAGAAAGAGAGACCCAGTTAGTAATAGTATGATGGTTGGAGGTTTTGCTAAAGTTGGTGATTATATGAACTGTTTTGGGACATTTAGAGAGTTTATTCGTTGTGGGGTGTGGCCGGATATTTATCCAATGCCTTTCGTGATAAGTAGAAATCCTTTCTGATCTACGACCATCCTCCTAAAATCCGCTATTTTCTTTGGCTTGCAAGACAGGACAGGTTGCTTACCAATAAACATCGTCTTATTAAGCACTTAACCACTGATGGTAGGTGCCAGGCCTGCAATGCTGAACTGGAAGACACATTACGTGTCCTGAGTGAGAAGCACTGCGTGAACCTCAGTTTGGTCCCATCTTTTACCTGTCAAATTCCAGCCACACTTCTTCTCCCTGGGCTTAAAGGACTGGATTTATTTTAACATTTTAAACCCTGTTGATGACGCAGGCCGGATTCCAAAGAGAGAAAGTAGTCTTGACGTTACCCCGCTTGCTTGCCAGTAGACGTTACGGGTAGTGAGTCTTCTTCAACTAGCTCTGGGAGCCTTACCCATAGTTCCGGTACCCAAGAAAGACGGGAAAGTTCGGATGTGCATTGACTTCAGGAACCTCAACAAGGAGAGCCCCAAAGACGACTTTCCTCTCCCTCACATAGACATCCTGGTGGACAATACGGCGGGCGGGCCATAGCCTGCTATCTTTTTTTTTATGGATGGGTGGCTATAACTAGATCCAAATAGCCGAAGAGGACCGGGAGAAGACGTCGTTCATTACCATATCAGATAGGGGGGCTTCTCTTCTGCTACAGAGTCGGGCTTGTAGGGATATAACGGACATCCAACTGGGTAGACTGATTCATGTACTTGCGTTGAAATATAATTTGGAATTGGATCATTTTGTTTTTGCTGCGCTTGTGATCATGTGCACAAAATGTAGGGCAATTCTGGATGCTCAACAATTGTTATCCTAAAGAGGTAGTTCAATTGGTTGGGACCACGCCTCATGAAGCCAATGTCACTACTTCGAATCCTCCATTCTCCTCTTGTGTGGACATGTTAAAAAAATAAAAAAAAACCAGTTGTTTGTTAGAATGCGAAAGAGGGAACTTGGTACATGGACGGTGATGATTGGCGCGTATGCTGACTGTGGGAATGCTAATGAGTCGCTGGTTTTGTTTGATCAGATGAGAGAGGAAGGCGTTGTCTGTTGTTCATGCTTGGCTCTAGCACTTCTCGTTTTATATAGAAAAGAATCTGCAACAATTTGTTTGGAAGATCAATTGTGAGATAATTTTGAAAAAAATTGGGTGGAAGATACGTGAAAGATGAGATATATAATAATTTTTTATGTTTTTTTTTAAGGGTTAAATATTAGTCCTTAGGTTTCAAATTTTTATTTTTTCTAGAGTTTGAAAAGTGACCAAATTAGTTTTTGAGGGTTTGAAAGTGACCAAATTAGTCTTTCTGTCAGTTTACCGTTGACTTAACGAATTGACACGTGGACCAATTAGAAGTTGACACGTGGTAATTAAATTTTTTATTTAAAAAAAAAAAATTGTTTTGTTTTTTTTTTTTTTTAAAAAAAAAAAGAGAAAAAGCTCCAGATCAGCACCCCGTGAGCGCCGAAGACCCAAACCGGCCTGCTGCACCAACGAACCTCTAAGCCGGAGCTGCCTCACGACCAGATCACTGGAGAGGCACGTGACTGAACTGCCGGAGCTCCAGACTTGCAGCACTGCCCTTCGCCTACCCACTACTGCCAAAGACCAATTGCACCACCACGTTGCCAATCTGTCAACACTTGAAGAACAAAATCACTGTGAGTAGAAAGGCTCTGTGAAAGAGAGAGAAAGAAAAAAAGAACTAAGAAATAAAAGAAATAAGAGTGGTCTTACGCAGCAGGAAGAAGAAAAGAAAAAAGGAAAAAAGGAAAAAAGGGAAAGGAAAGAAAAAAGGAAAGCGTTGAAGGTGTACACGATCGGATTGGTGGTGGTTTCGGCCACCCCAATTTTTTTCTTTTTCTTTTTTGAAAAAATATATTATTTTGAATATTTTTTAAAAAATAAAAAATTTAATTAGGTGATCACGTGTCAACTTTTAATTAGTTTACGTGTCAATCCGATAAGTCAACTAACGGTCAACTGATAGAAGAACTAATTTGGTCACTTTCCAAACCCTAGGGAGAGAAAAAATAAAATTTGAAACCCTAAGGACTAATGAGATATTTAACACTTTCTTTCAACTAAAAACTTGTTATTTTTTCAATAATTATATATACTTTTTTTTTCACTTAATAAAAGATAATAAGAACTCATAGATCATATAAGTTATTATATATTGTAGATAATTTTGATATCAAAACAATATCTGATTCTTTTTTTTTTTTGAAAACTATATATGGAGTGCAACTTTGGGATATGAAGAAAACAGATTTGATGTCTCAGTTACAAGAATCTTATTTGGTGGATTTACTAGATTTTAGTTTTAGTTGTTTTAAACGATTTCCGTAATTGAAAAAAAAAAAAAAAACCTTGTATAGCAGGTGAATTTAAAAAGTTTTTTTATTATTGAAAAAACTTCATACTAAAAAAGCCTTTTTTTTCCTTCTTATAAAAGAAGAATATTCTTAGAAAAATGCAATTTATAAATTGCATTTTTCTAAGAATATGTGTATTTTTCTTAATTTTATTAACATAATAATAATTTCATTTTTTATAACTAAAAGTGAAAGATCTTTTGATTTTGGCGATTTGGTAGTTGAAAACATGATAGCATCCAGATAAAGAGAGAGAAGTGTTTTTTTTTACTTCCAACTCATAAGTATGACATTATCCAACATGTCCTTCAGTTTTCAACTTAATTACCGCCACCTCCTCTTTCTCATGCTCTATAAATATCTGACCTTCATAGTTGTCATCTTCATCCTCTCATAAATCTTCCTTTCCCATTATTTTCAAATTAGCTTTCTTTTATGCTTTCGGCGGCCATGGATGCTTCCAAGTTCTTTTCACTCATTTTAATATTTTGCTCTCTTTGGCTGACATGCCAAGCGTCTCACAAGATTTTCCCAGAGTTTCAGTCCGTAAGTGACGATAAGATGGTGGTGAAACAGTATCACAGGACAGGGTACCATTTTCAGCCTCCTCATAACTGGATTAACGGTAACTTTTTGTTCTCTCTCTTTCAATTTTCGGGTTTGTGCCTTATTAGAAGTTTTCTTATCTATTCATATATAAGCAATCATGGTGTATGTTTCTGTCATTGCCTTAAACATATATGCATTGCAATTTTCTCTCTCTCTCTCTCTTGCCACAGTCACATTCCCGAAGGATGAAGCATATATTTCAGTGCCTTTTGCTTTAATTTGGATGTTTCCAGTGGTTTTAGTCACTTTTGGTTGTCTTGTTGTATTTGTTCTTTTAACTTTTAACCTTTTTCCTTTTGTCTGGCTGATTTTTTCACGAATAATGAAAATCATCTTATATTCAGTTAGTTATAATGTAAAAAGATAAAAATATTATTTCACTACAACTCACTAGATATTATTAGTTCAAATAGTTATATAAAGAGAGAATCTTATTCCGATTTTTATATATCAACACAGAATATATTTGTTTTGTATTTGAATATTATTCCAAACCAATCAACAAGGTTTCTTTTAACGAGTGGTTTAGGTAAGACAATTTTTTATTATATAAGTTTCTTTTGAACTTGACAGGGTTCACTATTAGATTGGATTAAGGACATATAATTAGTTTAAATGGAAGATAAGTTTAGTTAATAATGAAACCGATTAATCTAATTAAACTCACCTTTAACCAAAATATATGTTAAGTTTGGAGTGCCACACCTTCATCTTCTTTTCGAGTAGTGATAATCTTATAACTAGCATATATAAACAGTATTACATTAGTTGAAATAATATTATTTAATTTAAAATAATAGTAAAAATATAATAAACAATAATTTTTTCAAAAAATAATATTTTTTTTGTACAACTTGTTTATGCAAACCAATTGTTGGAATATCACTACTCTTTTCTTTCTCCAGTGCTGTCACCCCACTATCCGCTTTTGTTGTCCATTAACTCTTCCACCATCATTACTTTTGCTTACATATATTATTATTATTTTTTTTATTTTTACTAACTTGGTACGAGGCTACGAGGTACAGAAGCTTGGCAGCTGGTTCTTTCCATCATTTATAATTGTGGTTGGGAAGATATTGCAAAAGGGCAGACATTTTATAAAAAATATTTTTACAAAATTGATGTGGTACAATATAATCGAATTTCTTAAAATTTACATTTATCTCATATTTAATTATATTGTGTCACATTAATTTATAAGAATTTTTTTATAAAATGTGGATTTTTTTTTTTTTTGACATTCCACACAAGGGTAGGGGGAGGAGGATTCGATCTTGTGACCTACGCTTTATAAGGCGTTACGTACATTGAGTTCTTGGGACTATAAAATGTGTTTATAAGCCTAATATTCCTCTACTAAAAAATAAATCATATAACAGGTGAACAAACTTTGAATACAAAAAAGAACAAAGTTTGAATTCATATATTGTTTGACATTTATCTAATATAATAATTCGCATATTTGAAAAGCTATTAATTAATTTGTTTACTGTAACGTACATGTCACTAACTGGCTTGTCTTCCTTTTTTTGGCTTTTCATGGTGTTCAAACTGGCAAAATAATGAACCAACAACAGATCCAAACGGTGAGTTTTGGCGACTTTCTTTCTCTTTATTATTTATTATTATTTATTTAATCTCTAACTTAATTGCTTTGATATATGTGTTCAATTAAGGACCCATGTACTTCAATGGATTCTACCATCTATTCTACCAATACAATCCAAAGGGTGCAGTATGGGGCAACATTGTTTGGGCCCATTCAGTATCAAAGGACATGATCAACTGGGAATCACTAGATCCAGCCATATACCCGACCAAGCCATTTGATATAAATGGGTGTTGGTCGGATCCGCCACTAATCCTCCCGGGCAAGAAGCCAGTTATTCTCTACACGGACTTGGACACCCAACATCGTCAAGTCCAAAATTACGCCGTCCCAGCAAACCTGTCCGACCCATATCTCCGTGAATGGGTGAAACCCGATGACAACCCCATAGCGGTTCCTAGCGAGTGGATGAATGTGAGTGCCTTCCGTGACCCAACAACTGCCTGGAAGGGCAAAGATGGGCACTGGAGGATTGTTGTGGGTAGCAGGAGGAAGCATAGAGGCATGGCAGTCTTGTATAGGAGTAGGGATTTTGTGCATTGGATTAAGGCTCAGCACCCTCTACATTCTTCGGCTAAAACAGGTATGTGGGAATGCCCAGATTTTTTTCCAGTTTCGTTGCGTGAAAAGAAAGGGCTAGACACTTCTCTGGTTGGGGCAAATTTAAAGCACGTGATGAAGGTGAGCCTTGATCTTACAAGGTTTGAGTATTATACAATCGGAACATATAATCCCAAAAAAGACAGGTATGTTCCTGATAATACATCGGAGGATGGTTGGGGTGGGCTGAGATATGACTATGGAAACTATTATGCCTCCAAGTCATTCTTCGATGATGCGACGAATCGGAGGATTTTGATGGGTTGGTCTAATGAGTCCGATACACCTCAAAATGACGTAGATAAGGGATGGGCTGGAATTCAGGTAAAATTAGTGTTGGGTTTTGCTCACTGATCATCTCCGTTGCTTTGATATATATTTACTTACATAAATGAATTTATTTTCTTTTCTTTTTCAGACTATTCCGAGGATGTTGTGGCTTGATAGTAGCAAGAAACAATTGGTACAATGGCCTATTGAGGAGTTAGAAACTCTCAGAGGGGACAAAGTTCAAATAAGTAATCAACAAATCAAAAAAGGAGAGCATTTTGAAGTTACAGGAATAACTGCTGCTCAGGTCTGAATATATCTTTGAATTTTGCATTTTTATTACTTTATTCAACATCAATATAATTCAATTCTTGTGTTATTTTGATGATTTTCACAGGCTGATGTTGATGTTACCTTCTTGTTGCCGAGCTTGGACAATGCTGAGCAATTTGATCCTAGCTGGGTGAACGCAGAAGATCTCTGTGGCCTAAAGGGTTCAAATGTTCAAGGCGGGGTTGGGCCTTTTGGGCTGTTGACACTTGCTTCAAAACATTTAGAGGAATATACTCCCGTCTTCTTTAGAATTTTCAAAGCTGCAAAGAAACACGTAGTTCTCATGTGCTCTGATGCAAGAAGGTTTGTGTAATGGGTTGATTACTTGACTTTGATTTCTTTTCCTTTTTTCTTTTTATTTTTACTCTTCTTAGTTCTCACCATTTTTTGACTTTGATTTCTTGTACAGTTCTTCCTCGAAGAATGTAGGTGAACTATATACACCATCATTTGCAGGCTTTGTAAACATAGATTTAGCGGATGGGAAGCTTTCTCTTAGGAGTTTGGTAAGCCCTTATATAAGCATATTGATCAAAATTTCCATCTCTGTTTCTCTCTTCCTCTCTCTCTGAATGTTTCAATTGTTGCAGATTGATCATTCCATTGTGGAAAGCTTTGGTTCTGAAGGAAGAACATGCATCACATCCAGGGTTTATCCTAAACTTGCAGTCTTCAATGATGCTCACTTGTACGCATTTAACAATGGAACAGAAACTGTCACCATAGAGAGTCTCGAAGCATGGAGCATGAAAAATGCACTACTGAAGTGAGGGGAAAGAAGTGCAAGAATTTAGATTATGGAATAATAATGGTTTAGACATGCCAATGTTGTGGTTGTTGTTTACATATGTTTTTAGTTTAAGTTAACATTACTATGTTTTTTGAGTTAGAATCTTATTTCTATAATTTTCTTCTCATTTCAATTAAATTTTTTGCACGTTGGACCTAATGATTTGCAATGATATCATGTTAGTAACTAACTTTAAAAGCTTTTGAGATAACTCTTATAAACGATTAGAGTTTAAGTAATTTTTCAAAAGGTGAAATCACCCTTTTGTTTGGTGAACGCTAGTCCTCCAATTTTTTTTAAAATTTCTTACACTTTTATGTTATGAAATTTATCACATAAGGTGACTCATGCTTGGCACTCTTTAAAAACACAACATGCTTCTCGGTAAACCCATCCATCATGTTTCCAAAAATGCCCTCACACCCTTATACGTTTATCTCCTCAACTGCTGCCTGGTTTCATTTATCTCCTCCAACTGCATTTGTCTTATTCTTTTTTTTTCCTCAGCTCTCCTCCCCCATTCTCTGCTTCATTTTCTGCAACCTAGCGACACATGCAGATACTACCTTCAACAAATGAAGAAGACAATGTGATTGCAGAAAATGAAGAGGAGAATGGGGGAGGAGAGTTGAGGGGAAAAAAAAGAAAAAAAAGAAAAAGAAAAGAAGACAAATGCAGTCGGAGGAGATAAATGAAACCAGGCAGCAGTTTGAGGAGACAAATGTATGAAGGTGTGAGGGCATTTTTGGAAACATGATGGGTGGGTTTATTGAGAAGCATGCTGTGTTATCAAATTTTTCCATGTACAAGTCAAAATATGCAGCTGCATGTGATAGAATATAGATGGCTGTTCATCAATGAACAACTCCGTGCCGTTGCTATTATCGGTTACACTGTTTATCAATCACGGCCCGTTTGATAGACATAAAGCTACGGCTTGTAATACTAATATCTATCTAATTAATAAGTGGTCCTCGGCAGCTTTAACACAATACTTCTCATACCAACCAAAAACCTGTGGGGGAGACAAACAGTAAATGACTGTCTGTGTCTGAGAGATCGATTGATAAAGACTTAAAGCTGGGGTCTTTATTCATATCTAATAAGTGGTCCTCGACAGCTTTAATACAACCTTTGTAGTAATTTTAGAAGATATTAAAGTGATGTGTATTAAAATTACTAGTAGATAAAAATTTAATAATAATTAATCAAAAATTTAATGATAATTTTAGTTTTTATATTAATTAGTAGAATATAAGTAAGTCTTTTAGAATTATTCCAACTTTTGGGCTGGATCTATACCGTGACCAACCTTTTCATATGATTAATAATTTTTGACGAAATTTGATAACAATTTAACACAAAATTAATAAGTTATAGTCCCTAATAGGTAACTTAATTGATTGGGACCACACTTAATAAAGTGGAGGTCACTAATTCGAATTCCTTTCTTATGTAGACATGTAAAAAAAAAAAAAACTAGTTAGTTATGGTTGAGAAGTTCAATCTATTTAATTAAATGTGTTGAGTTAAAATTGAATTATATAATTTTATATATATACCTCATAACTTAATCGAATATGAGTCATCTTATAAAATGGAGATTACTAATTCAGTTTTTTTTCATTCTCTTATTTGAACAAGTAAAAAAAAAAAAAAAAAATCAAACTCGATATACAACACTAATTAATACTGTCAATTTTTGACATCATACACAAACCGACAAACCTGACGTAAATTCAAAACGGAATTAAAAAATTAGAGCGGAAAGATATATATTATTTTATACCGATACCTCAAGAAAATCGTAAAGAGATTCAGACCACTTAAATGCCATTTTGACATTTTTCACTCAAAATGACCATACTCATGGACCAGGGTGGAGATAACATAGAACTCTTTTATATTGTTCCTTTTTAGTGCATAACGAAGCCAATCAGTACTACCTACGCAACCCATATTTTCAGAAACTCAAAATCACTAAATTAAGAAACATGGCAGCCATTGATGCAGCCTCCGGCTTCGACCGCAAGAAGGAGCTCAAGGAGTTTGACGAGTCGAAGATTGGCGTAAAGGGCCTCTCCGATTCCGGGATCACTTCCATCCCCCGGTTCTTTGTCCACCCTCCCGAAACCCTCTCCGACCTCAAATCTTCCTCCACATGCGCAAGCATCCCCGTCATCGACCTCTCCGGCGTAAACTCCGCCGCTCACCGCCAAAAAATCGTTGAACAAGTGAAAGAGGCGGCCACTACATGGGGCTTCTTCCAGGTGATCAACCATGGCGCTCCCGTGCCAGAACTGGAGGAGACCATCAACGCCATCAAAACTTTTCACGAGCAACCCCACGAGGCGAAAAGCAAGTACTACAAGCGAAATGAGGGGCCGGTCGTGGCGTACTCGAACAACAACGACTTATACAGAGCCAACGCAGCTGCATGGCACGACTATTTGCAGGTGTGGATGGCTCCAACGCCATCGAAAATGGAGGATATACCGGAGGTTTGTAGGGACGAGGCGGTAGCATGGGATAAGCGTGCAACCGAGGTGGCAGAGACTTTGATGGAGTTGCTGTCTCAAGGGTTGGGGATGGAGGCTGGGAAGTTGAAGGAGTTGAAGTTTGCGGATACGAGGCTCTTTGTGGGTATTTGTTATCCGTACTGTCCTCAGCCAGATCTGACGGTGGGGATTACACCTCATACTGATCCGGGTTTCCTGACGGTTCTGATGCAGAACCACGTGCCTGGGTTGCAAGTGAAGCATGGGGACGGGTGGGTGAACGTAAATCCTGTGCCTGGAGGTTTGATTATTAACGTTGGAGACTTTCTTCAGGTAATTAAAGTAAAACTATATATTCTGTCATCCTAAAATTTCGTGATCAAGTTGTCAACTCTTAATTCAATTTTGTTTTTACCTTTCTTAATTATTCGTAGATAATTTCTAATGGAGCGTACAAAAGTGTACAGCACCGTGTGGTGGCTAATTCTTATAGAGAAGAACGAATTTCAGTCGTCATGTTTTTCAATGCAAGCAAAACGAATGATGATTGCTGCTATGGACCTTTGCCGGAGTTGTTGTCACCCGAAAAGCCAGCCATCTATCGGAACTTCACGCTCAAGGAATTTGAGGAGAATTTTTATAGCAAAGGGTTGGATAGTAAGAGCATGATCGAGAAAGTTAAAATACAAAATTAGCGCACTGCATACATATATATTGTGTGAAAGTTAAATACAAAACTAACGCATTGCATATATATATATATATATATATATATATATATGTGTGTGTGTGTGTTTATATATACCATGGCATTTAATTTGTATAATAAAAGGGATCCCTCGATCCCTGGCTACTTAATTAATAAGCATTAGTTATTATCATGCTTATTAGTATATTGAACTTATGGAAGCCCCCTTTATATGGTCTGTCTTTTTATTATTATTTTTTAATTTTTTATTATTATTATTTTTTGTTCTAAGGAATTGGCCGCCAAGATAGTGTAATGCTACCGACACCCTATGAGCCTTGTCACAAGATCTTTTCTTGATTGTGGCTTTGTGGCTATTGAGCCTGCAAATTTACATCCTCACTAGTCACTAAGCACAATATCATTCATCAGGATCGATCAGACCCGAGAGAGAGAGAATACCTGATATTATCAATAGCCTTTTTTTATTTTTCTTTTTACTTTTTTTTGTTCTTTTGGTGGTTCCGTGTGTTATATAATGGCAAGCTCATCAAAATTGTCAACTTGAGCTTTTAATGGAAAATTTGACATAAAGCTACAATTAACGGGCTTATCAGACAGCTTCACAGCAAGTACCACATGGTTTGATTGACCCGTAATTGTTTGAGGGTTGCATTTTCACTTATATTAATCCATGTGCTTGATCTCAAGGGGGAGTATAAACTTTGAAAAAGTGGCCTAAAGGGTAGGAGATAAACGTGTTTATAAGTATTATGACCATCTTCTCTTATTGAGCTCTAGCTAGTTTGATATTTGTGAGTTCTGCTTATGAAAATTTTCTCTAATTCAGCTCTATTTTGATATTTAGTACGTAGAAAATGAGACGTGAATCAATTGATGAATAACTTGGTACGTGCTAGTTTTAACACAAACCTCACATGAGAGAGCATATTGTTTCACGTTGCTGATTTCCCTGTTTGTCGGTATTTTCTGTTAGCATAGACAATGCACGTGAATGATTTTGTGTTAGTGTGAAAATATGAGTTGTCCCACATTGCCCATGTGAGGAGAGGCTTTGGCCATTGGCTTGTATAAAAGCCTCTCCCTTGTCCCACATTGCTAAAACATAAGTGCTACTGTACTCTCCTCCTAGCTTCTATACAATGAAGCTCCTATCTACGACAAATTATTCAACAAATGCAAGATGTGGCCAAGAGGGTTTAGTGTAGATGTATGCATATTACCAAACTACTTTAAATTTTTTATTTCTTGTCTTTTTGTTTCTTTTTTTTTTTTTTTAATATTTTCACATTGTGATTTTATTCATGGTATCAAAGCTACTAACACCAATTATTAGTTTCTTGGTTAATTCCTTTGTTTACTTTTTGTTTTGTAATTTAATTTATTTTAGTTTTTATTTTTTTTATTTTCTTGGCATTGTTTTCTACTCTCTTTGCCCATGTCTCTTTGAGACATTTCACCCAACACCTTCATCACTCACTGCGGTTAGCTTTCTTCATTGCCTCCTCCACGACTACTTCGGCTATTTTCAACCTGTGGTTAAAATATTTTATAACTTGATAACATGTATTATGATGTGATTGAGCTATGCCATCTAAAAAAATAAATACCCTCAAATCACATGTGATGTTAGCAAATTAAATTTAAAAAAAAAAAATTGTAGGTGTAAAATATTGTTCCTCAAGGTCCTCATAAAATCTTGCATCATGATATGGTAACCTTTCTAAGCTAAAATATTTTATGACTTGATAACACGTGTTATTATGCGATTAAACTATGTTATTTAAAAAAAATAAATACCCTCAAATCACATGTGATGTTAGCAAATTAAATTATAAAAATAAAAAATAAAAATTGTAGGCGTAAAATATTGTTCCTCAAGGTCCTCATAAAATCTTGCATCATGATATGCTAACCTATCAAATCAAAGTTGATGGTTATGTGCTGTCCACCAAGTCTTTGATCATTAGTGGACGCCTTTGTTGAAAAGCATGTCATTCTTAATTCGAAAATAACGGAGCTTAGATTTGACCGTTAGTCCAAGAATTCCTTCCCACCTTCTTTTTCTTCTTTCTTCTTCCTGATTGAGATCTTAGCAATAGTATGAAATTGCTAGGAAATTTTTTAAAATCTTGGCTGTTGATTTTTATCCAACAACTGTGAATATGTCACGTGTCCCACTTAATATAAAATAATAAAATATTATTTAAATTTTAAAAATAAATAATAATTTCTTTTTAATTTTTTAAAAAACACATGGGATAGCCGAACCACTCCATTTTCCCCCTAGGGGGTGGCTGGCTACCCCAACTCAGCCTAGGGGGTGGCGTTGGCCACCTCTGGTGACTTCCTCCAACAGTTACTGGTCAACCACCACCACGCCTTGGCTAACCGTCCGCAGCCCAGTGCTACCAAGGCTCCACCATCCGTTCGTGGCTTTATAGCCATATTCAGCCCAATGTTGTCATTAGTTGTTCCCAACTATATAAATAGACACAACTCTATTTATAGAGTCATCACAACCCTATTTTTCAACTCATACAATTTCAACTCTATTTTTTATACCTTCTTGAAGGCATGATAATGTCATTACTAGATTGAGAATTTAATATCACAATCTAAGTCGAGGATTGTTATAAATATTGTTAGATTGTAATATTAAATGAAACATTTAGTTGGCTCATTGGTTGAGTTGTGTCTCATTGAAAAAGAGGGCTGAGATTTAGGGTTGAAAACTCTTGTTTTGAACTTTTTCAAAAAGTAAAATAAAACTGCATAAGCGGTTACTAGGACTCGAACCAATGTAACTGATGATTTTATGTTATGAAATTGACCTATCTAAAATTCTAGTTCTACCTCTTAATTATCTCAATCATTCTATGAAATATTAACATTGTTTGGTAAAAAGTCTACCTAATTAGAAACGAAAAGAAAAATGAGCAGCAATTTTACATTAGTTTCCAACTTTTTTATGAGAAGTTGGGGTCATATACATGACGATATGAGAGAGACCCTGCACCATCCGGGAAGGCCCATCATTCGTATTTTTGGACTGAACCTTCTTGCGCTCGGCTTTATCACACCCTTTAATTAGATACTTTTTTTTTTTTTCGTTAATGAATTAGATATTGCTTTTAATTTGAAACAACAACCATCAAAAATTGAAACTAGGATCTTCTCCAATTTCAATGAGGTTAGTTATAATAAAGAGATATTTTAGTTTACTTTATAGTAAAATGACAAAATACTTATTCACTATAACTAACTAAATATATTTGAACTGAAGAGGATTTTAATTTAGTTGTTAGATGATAAACTTATTAGGTCATAATACTACTTTAAGCATTATTTTCCCCATATTAACATCATATTTTGTCCAAGTTTGTAGAGTTTTAACTTCAGTTTTGGACTAATTTTATCTAAATCAAAAAGTCAAACTAGGGGGCCATTTGGTTACATGGTTATTGCATATTGGTCAAAAAATGAAATCTTTTACCAATTATCTCTCTCTTTGGTATTTCAGTACTTCACAGGACCGGGTAGGTGATTTTTAATCGATTAATGTGATATAAAGTAGATAAAAATATTTTATTTTGTAGTAAATTTTTTATTTAAATAGTAATAAAATTTAATTTATATAATATAAAAAATAAAAATTAATGTTGAAAAGTTGAAAACAAATTTAGACCTTAATTAGCCAATTCATTGTTAAATGTGAAGAGTAACTTCAAGCATTGCTCAATCTTTCAAAGCATCATAGTTATGTACGTGTGCTTAATTTTCATCACAATTTTTTGGGTCACGCTATGTGGAAAAGTCGTGACTTACTATATTTGTGTGGTAAAGGAGCATTGCACGGGTTTGAAATTTAATTTATAAAAAAGTTTATTTAACAAATAAATAAAAAAAATAAAATAAAAATCATCACATATATATGCATCTGATTGATCGATTGCAGTCAATTGGGAAGGATATGGTTGGTGAGAGCACTAGTAGTTCAAAACTCAGAAAAAAAAATGGCTTTCTTTTTACGTTTTTTCGTCAGAAGAAAGATGAAATAACACAATATATTTAATCATTTATAATGTGATGGGTCCACTACTCTGGACTGTAGCTCTCTCCAATTAAAGTTTGCTTTTATTTGCATGACACGGCAACTAATTAATACACATTTATGATAAATAAACCCACCACCCAAAACATTAATCAAAGAAACGTCACCAAGGGTCACAACCCTAGAAGGATAAAGATAAGGATGTGAACCGGGAACAGGATCTTCTTAGATTATTTAAACTATATAATATCTCGTTAATTATATTGAAGAAGTATTTGTCTTTTTACTTTTTAATAGAATAAAAATATCATTTTAATATAACTAACTAGATATTAATCAGTTATTTTGAAAGGAAAGAATCCTAATTCGTGAAGTGAAGAAATGTAAAATTGTCTTTTTATATTTTTTTATACAATTTAACCCTTCAAATAAAACTAATTAAATCCCTTTCCATTAGATAACATAGCCAAAAGACTGAGATGATCATTCTATCCACGTGATTGACTTGGGGACCAATTACGGTGGATTTCTGTTAAGTTTACTAACCGCAGATGAATGGAAGGACCATCTCGCCTTTAGGCAAATTATTGATTAAAAGTAAACTCTAGGATTAATAAAGTTGCAAAACTTCAAGAGGAATAAGATATTTAACCCTTTAAATAATTTTAACTTTTTAATATTTTTATTTATATATCACTTCAATAACTTTTTATTACTTAAAAAAAAATTTACAAAATAAATTTTTTTACTTTTTTTATAAAAAATTTTATCTACCTTCGAGCCAAAAACTTGCTACAGATGTCAATTACCAAACAAGGACATGGGTGGAGGGTACCAACCATGCAATTAATATCTCTGTTTATACACTTAACACAAAATTAAAAAAAAAAAAAAAAAAAAATCTCTGTTTATAGTCAGAAACATAGGCTATCTACTCCGCATGCATAAAAGTTGCCGGCCGGTACGGTTAACAAGCTTTTGAAATTACTGAATGTTCTGAATCTTGTTGGAATGAAAGAGGTTCAAGCTGTATGGGAGAAATCTTATTTAAAATGGCTTAAACCATAAATTGTTAATTAAGAACCCCGCTTGCACCAAATATGATAAAGACAGAGGCAGCATATCAAAATCACAGTTTTTTCAATCTTGGGCCCCATGAACGACTTTTGATCACTTTCAGATAAGGGCGATAAAACTATTGTACTGTAGTTTAGACATGCCAATGTTGTGGTTGTTGTTTAAATATGTTTTTAGTTTAATTTGACATTACTACGGAAATAAGAAGAATCTTATTTTCATAATTTTCTTCTCATTTCAATTAAATATTTTGTACATTGAACCTAATAATTTGCCATGATATCATATTAATAACTAACTTTTAAAGCTTTTGAAATAACTTTTATAAACGATTGGAGTTTAAGTAACTTCCACGACCTCATTCAAAAGGTGAAATCACTCTTGTGTTTAGTGAACGCCAGTCTCCCAAATTTTTTTAAAATTCCTTAAATTTTTATGTTATGAAATTGACTTATCTAAAATTCTAGTTGTACCTCTTATCCCAATCATTCTATGAAATATCAACATTGTTTGGTAAAAAGTATACCTCATTAGAAAAGAAAAGAAAAGAAAAATGAGCAGCAATTTTACGTTAGTTTCCAACTTTTTTATGAGAAGTTGGGGTCATAGACATGACGATATGAGAGAGACCCTGCACCATCCGGGAAGGCCCATCATTCGTACTGCTGGACTAAATCTTTGGGCTCAGCTTTATCACACCCTTTAATTAGATACTTTTGTTTTTTTCTTCTTCTTCTTTTTAAATGAATTATACACTGCTTTAAATTTGAAACAACATGACCACCAATAACTGAAATTAGGATTTTCTTCACGATAATATTCAGTTAGTTATAAATATCGGATAACATTTTTCCTAATTCCTAGCCCAACTTCTATTTGCCCTCATCATTCTATGACCCACATGTAAGGGGGAAATTAGAATAATTAGCTTGGAAGGATAAAATTAAAATAATAATAATAAATAAATTGGAGGAACAAAAATAAATTTTTAAAATTTTTATTATTATTATTTTATGGAAGCCACCAAGTAGTTCCGCCCACACGTACAAGTATGCTCCCCATTCCTAAATCCAATAAGTGTAGATATTTTTTAAAATTTTAATTTTAAAGGGAGAATATACTATTCTCATTCATAAAGATCACGAGCGAAAGCTTTTACAAACAAAGTAAAAAGCTTTGAAGCAAATCATAACCGAAGCTAAAGTTCCAATTAAACCATTACAAATAACATCTACTCATCTATGACTAATCATCAAGTTTAACATCAGATTTGCACCAAACAGACATTATCCAACGCATAGGTAGAAATTTTTCCTTGGCCCTTAAAGCAAAGAACCCCAAGTCGAAACTCATCCTCTCGACCCAAAAGTCAGGATATTGTTCACATTCACAATCCAAAGGTTTGGATCAAGATCAAATACCTCACATAGCATCAAGATATAAACGAGCGAAATCTCTTTACAAACAAAGCAAAAAGCTCTGAAACAAATCATAGTTAAAGCTAAAGTTCCAATCAAATCATTACAAATAACATCCGCTAACCTATGATTAATCATCAGGTTTAACATCAGATCTGCACCAAACAAACATTATCCAATTCATAGGTAGCAATTATTCTTTGCCTTTAGAGCAAAGAACTCTAAGTCGAAACTCATCCTCCTCAATCAAAAAGTTAAGATATTGTTCACATCCACAATCTAAAGGTCTGAATCAAGAACAAATGCCCACATAGTATCAAGATATAAACGAACAGATTAAAAAGAGAGGACCAAGCCTTATTACAAGAAAAAAAAAAATGATGATAAAATGACCGATGTTGATATTTCATATGAAAGCAACCACGTGGTACCCAGATGGGTCATTAGACAGGAAATGCTTAGAAAATGATCAAGATGATATAATTCTTTATTAAAAAGTTTACAGTAAAAGTACACTTAAATTGAAATGCACACAAATTTAAGGACTAAATTTTGATCTTTTCGGTATATATAATATATCAAAGCCAAGCACTACAAGTCTACAAGTTCCATATTTTCTGAAGCTCAAATCTCTAAAGAAACATGGCAACCATTCATGCAGCCTCCGGCTACGACCGCATGAAGGAGCTCAAGGAGTTCGACGAGTCCAAGATTGGCGTGAAGGGCCTATCCGATTCCGGCATCACTTCCATCCCCCGGTTCTTCGTCCACCCTCCCGAAACCCTCTCCGACCTCAAATCTTCTTCCACATGCGCTAGCATCCCCGTCATCGACCTTTTCGCCGTAAACTCCGCCGATCACCGCCAACAAATCGTCGAACAAGTGAAAGAAGCGGCCGCAACATGGGGCTTCTTCCAGGTGATCAACCATGGCGTTCCCGTGCCAACACTGGAGGAGACCATCAACGCCATCAAAGCATTTCACGAGCAACCCCACGAGGTGAAAAGCAAGTACTACAAGAGAGATGAGGGGCAGGGTGTGATGTACGCGAGCAACAACGACTTGTACCGAGCCAACGCAGCTGCGTGGCACGACTCATTGCAGGCGTGGACGGCTCCAACGCCACCCAAAGCGGAGGATATACCGGAGGTTTGTAGGAAGGAGATGGTTGAATGGGATAAGCGTGCAACCGAGGTGGTAGAGACTTTGATGGAGTTGCTGTCACAAGGGTTGGGGTTGGAGGCTGGGAAGTTGAAGGAGTTAAAGTGCTCCGATTCAAGGGTTTTTGTGGGTCATTGTTATCCGTACTGTCCTCAGCCAGATCTGACGGTGGGGATTACATCGCATACTGATCCGGGCGTGGTGACGATTCTGCTGCAGAACCACGTGCCTGGCTTGCAAGTGAAGCATGGGGACGAGTGGGTGAACGTAAATCCTGCGCCTGGAGGTCTGATTATTAACGTCGGAGACTTTCTTCAGGTAATTAAAGTAAAACTATATATTCCGTCGTCCTAAAATTTTGTGATCAAGTTGTTTAATTCGATTTTGTTTTATCTTTCTTATTTGTAGATACTTTCAAATGGAGAGTACAAAAGTATACAACATCGTGTGTTGGCTAATTCTTATAGAGAAGCACGAATTTCCATCATCATGTTTTTCAACATAAAAAAAGGGAAAGATTGTTATTATGGACCTCTGCCGGAATTGTTATCACTGGAAAAGCCAGCTATCTATCGGAACTTCACCCTGCTAGAATATGTAGAGAATTTTTATTGCAAAGGGTTAGATAATAAGAGTATGATTGAAAAAATTACAATACAAAATTAGCATATGTATCTGTATTGTATATAATAAAAGGGATCCCTCGATCCCTACTTAATTAATAAGCATTATTATCGTGCTTATTAGTATATTGAACTTATGGAAGCACCAGCACTACCCTATATCATCTGCATGCGGTGGCTTCTTCTTCTCTTTGTGTTCAAGTGGTGGGTTGTCAGGAGTTGAGTATAAATTAGATTTTATAGCTGCTATTATACATGATTAGTGCTTAATTAAGTGGTGATTCAGCTCAGCTGCCCTCAATGCTATTTGATATTTAGGCAAAGCTTTTGTTTTTTCATTTTTTCATTTTTTTGTTTTTTTTGTAACAAGGCAAAGGTTTTGTTAATTCTAAGGTAACAGAGCTTGAGATATGAAAAAGGAATTACGTTATTCTAAGAATTGCTCCCCTTTATTCTTGAGGCACGAGCATAGCCTCTGATATTATATAGGATAACTATAAAGCAAAAATAATAAATAGAAACACAAATATTTATATGGTTCGATCTATGACCTGTATCTATATGATAAAATTCTAATTAAGGATATATTATGGTTAAGTCTATAAGTTAGGTGATAATCTTTAATTATAGCTAGACTTCAACTATAACACACTGATAATATTCAAGTGTGACTCAGTAATATTTTTCAATTGTAAGTCAGTGATAGTCTAACTTTGACTATTATTCTTGAACTCCATGATTTGCTAGGTATAGCAATTAATTATCACACCTTTAGATTGACCATCAATATAACCTAATGAAGGTATTGGGCCCACGATTGCAGAGAACATGAAATGGTATAAGCTATAGTAGTAATTTGTGTTTGTGTGTTGGGTTTGGAATGCGTCAAAACATGTGTGTAAAATTATATAGGTCAATTCTAATTCAGCTCATTTAATTAAATGGGTGAAACACCTCAACCATAACTCTGTAATTTTGTGTTGAATTCGTGTTTGGTTTGTAAGTTATGTCAAAAATTATTTGTCTTTATGTCGTGTGTCAAGTTTAAATTGTGTCAAAACATGAATATAAGATTATATAGGACAGCACGAACCCAACTCATTTAATTAAACGAGTCAAACTTATCAATCTTAACTATTTAATTTCGTATTAAATTCATATTGAATTCGTGGATTGTGTAAAAAATTGTCCATCCTATTATAAGCTCACACAATTTCATAAAGATGACATGTCTTGATTTCAAAATTCTATGCTAGGGAAATGAGATGATATTGATGACATGTAATGATTTCCCTGCTTGCCGTTTTCTGTTAGCATAGACAATGATTTTGGACATAATTGTAGTTAGACAATGATTTTGTAACTCTTTTTTCAGAGTGCATGGGGTATTTCATTTGCAATCGGGCATGCTTTAGTTGGATGTCTAAGGAATTGAGAAAATTTCTCTAATTATTTTCCTTCTTCTTCTTCTGTTTTCTATAAATCAAGTAAATAGATGAGAAAAATGAAGCTTTGGTTCATAAATTTTGAATTATGAGCGAAAAGGATCTCAGTAGTACTAGGCTCTAGGAAGAGGCATAATTCTCATCACCAACCAAAAACCTATGGGGGAGACAAACAGAAAATGACCGTCTGTGTGAGAGATCGATTGATAAAGACATAAAGCTACGGCCTTTAATACTTATATCTAATTAGAAGAAAAAAAAATACTCATATCTAATAAGTGGTCCTCAGGCAGCTTTAACACGACTGTTGAAGTAATTCTATAAAGCTTATTAAAATTATTATTTGATTAATATTTAATAATAATTAATTCATAATTTAAATGATGATTTTAATAGCCATATTATTTTTAGTAGGACATAAATAAAATACAAATAAGCCTTCTAAAATTACTTCAACCTTTGGGCTGGATCTATCCCGTGACCAACCTTTTCATATTGGTAATAATTTTTGACGAATTTGATAACAACTTAACACAAAACTTATAAGTTATGGTTGAGAAGTTTGATATATTTAATTAAATGTGTTGGGTTAAAGTTGACTTATATAGTTTTATATCTATACATCGTAACTCAATTGACTGTAAACTACATTATAAAATGGAGGTTACTAGTTAGAATATCATTTCCTCATTCTCTTATGTACAACACTAATTAATGCTGTCAATTTTTGACAGGGAAATACTAAAGGCCTAACTTTTTTGTCCAACAAATTTCTAACTTTTGCCTTCTTTTGTAATTAAAAAAAATAAAAAAATGAACATTTATTGGGAAAAAAAATAGATTTGTATAATAAATTCCAAACAAAATTAACGAATTAGTGGTGGAAAGATATATATAATTTTTACCCATGCACTCAAGAAAATCGAAAAGAGATGAGAGCACTTTAATGCCATTTTGACATTTTCACTCAAAATGACCATACTCATGGACCAGGGTGGAGATAACATAGAACTCTTTTATTTTGTTCCTTTTTAGTGCATAACAAAGCTAATCAGTACTACCTAAGAAGCCCATATTTTCTGAAACTCAAAATCACTAAATTAAGAAACACGGCAGCCATTGATGCAGCCTCCGGCTACGACCGCAAGAAGGAGCTCAAGGAGTTCGACGAGTCGAAGATTGGCGTAAAGGGCATCACCGATTCCGGCATCACTTCCATCCCCCGGTTCTTTGTCCACCCTCCCGAAACCCTATCCGACCTCAAATCTTCCTCCACATGCGCAAGTATCCCCGTCATCGACCTCTCCGGCGTAAACTCCGCCGCTCACCGCCAAAAAATCGTCGAACAAGTGAAAGAGGCGGCCACTACATGGGGCTTCTTCCAGGTGATCAACCATGGCGCTCCCGTGCCAGAACTGGAGGAGACCATCAACGCCATCAAAGCTTTTCACGAGCAACCCCACGAGGCGAAAAGCAAGTACTACAAGCGAAATGAGGGGCAGGGCGTGGCGTACACGAGCAACAACGACTTATACAGAGCCAACGCAGCTGCATGGCACGACTATTTGCAGGTGTGGATGGCTCCAACGCCATCGAAAGTGGAGGATATACCGGAGGTTTAATTTGTTGGGACGAGGCGGTAGCATGGGATAAGCGTGCAACCGAGGTGGCAGAGACTTTGATGGAGTTGCTGTCTCAAGGGTTGCGGATGGAGGCTGGGAAGTTGAAGGAGTTGAAGTTTACGGATACGAGGCTCTTTGTGGGTATTTGTTATCCGTACTGTCCTCAGCCAGATCTGACGGTGGGGATTACACCTCATACTGATCCGGGTTTCCTGACGGTTCTGATGCAGAACCACGTGCCTGGGTTGCAAGTGAAGCATGGGGACGGGTGGGTGAACGTAAATCCTGGAGGTTTGATTATTAACGTTGGAGACTTTCTTCAGGTAATTAAAGTAAAACTATATATTCTGTCATCCTAAAATTTTGTGATCAAGTTGTCAACTCTTAATTCAATTTTGTTTTTACCTTTCTTAATTATTCGTAAATAATTTCTAATGGGGAGTACAAAAGTGTACAGCACTGTGTGCTGGCTAATTATTATAGAGAAGTACGAATTTCAGTCGTTATGTTTTTCAATGTAAGCAAAGCGAATGATGATTGCTGCTACGGACCTTTGCCAGAGTTGCTGTCACCCGAAAAGCCAGTCATCTATCATAACTTCACAGTGAAGGAATTTGAGGAGAAATTTTATAGCATAGGGTTGGATAGCAAAAGTATGATCGAGAAAGTTAAAATACAAAACTAGTACACTGCACATATATGTGTGCTTATATATATATATATATACTAGTACTATGGCATTTAATTTGTATAATAAAAGGGATCCCTCAGATCCCTAGCTACTTAATTATTAAGCATTAGTTATTATCATGCTTATTAGTGTATTGAACTTATGGAAGCACCCTATTGTCTGTCTTTTTATTTATTATTAATATTAATATTATTTTATTTATTATTTTTATTTTTGTTATAAGAAATTGGCCTCCAAGATAGTGTAATGCTACTGACACCCTATTCTCCATTTCATTTAAAATGGAGAGGATCCTATTCCCACCCTATGAGCCTAGCTTGTCACAAGTTCTTTTCTTGATTGTGGCTTTCTGGGTATTGAGCCTGCAAATTTACATCCTCACAAGTCACTAAGCACAATATCATTCATCAGGATCAGACCCGAGAGAGAGAATACCTGACATTATCAATGGCCCTTTTTTCTTTTTCTTTTTCTTTTTTTAATTTATTTTTCTTTGGTGGTTCCGTGTGTTATATAATGGCAAGCTCATCAAAATTGTCAACTTGAGCTTTTAATGGAAAATTTGACATAAATCTACAATTAACGGGCTTATCAGACAGCTTCACAGCAAGTACCACATAGTTTGATTGACCCTTAATTGTTTGAGGGTTGCATTTTCACTTATATTAATCCATGTGCTTGATCTCAAGGGGGAGTATGGACTTTGAAAAAGTGGCCTAAAGGGTAGGAGATAAATGTGTTTATAAGTATTATGACCATCTTCTCTTATTGAGCTCTAGCTAGTTTGACATTTGTAAGTTCTACTTATGAAAATTTTCTCTTATTCAGCTCTATTTTGATATTTAGTACGTAGAAAATGAGACATGATTCAATTGATGAATAACTTGGTACGTGCTAGTTTTAACACAAACCTATTGTTTCACGTTGCTGATTTCCTTGTTTGTCGGTGTTTTCTGTTAGCATAGACAATGGACGACGGACGTCAATGATTTTGGACATTATTTTCAGAGTGGAGTCTTTAATTTGCAGGCAGGCATGTTTTAGCACGCTAGCTGTTTAAAGCCGATTTCAAGTTGCCATCTGGAGTTCCAAGTAATTGATCAGAAAATTTCTCTAATCCTTTTGTTTTTAATTTCTTTCTTTCTTTCTTTTCCCAACAAATCAAGTAAATGGATGAGAAAAGGAAGCAATTTGGTTCATAAACTTTGAATTATTTGCCAAATGGATACCAGTAGACGTTCTAGGCAGGCAGGCGTGCAGACATAATTCTCATCACCATCCAAAAACCAGTGAGAGTTAGACACAGAAACAATAATTGTGTGATCAGAGAGACAAAATTAATGGCTACGGCCTTGCATCAGTGCATGTCCAGGCTAGAGTGGGGATTACACCGCATACCATGATCCGGGTATGCTGACGGTTCTGATGCAGAACCACGTGCCTGGCTTGCAAGTGAAGCATGGGGACGAGTGGGTGAACGTAAATCCTGTGCCTAGCCTGGAGATTTGATTATTAAATTTTGGAGACTTTCTTCAGGTAATTAAAGTAAAACTATATATTCTGTCATCCTAAAATTTTGTGTTCAAGTTGTTTAATTTGATTTTGTTTTATCTTTCTTATTTGTAGATACTCTCAAATGGAGAGTATAGAAGTGTACAACATCATGTGTTGACTAATTTTTATAGAGAAGCATAAATCTTCATTGTCATATTTTTCAACATCGAAAAAGCGAAAAATTGCTATTATGGACTTTTGCTGGAGTTGTTTTCACCGAAAAAGCCAGCTATCTATCGGAACTTCGGTGCTGGAATATTTGGAGAATTTTTATTACAAAAGGTTGGATAGTAAAAGTATGAAATTAACTAATGTAGCTGATTATAATAATAATAATAATTTGGTAAAGTTGCTAGAAATCCTCTATCCATAACGATGGGCGCCGCCGATAGCCATCATTTGTGACAAAGCCAAGCACTACTTGCGCAACCCATATTTTCAACCAAACCAACAATCTGACGCACGCAACCCATATTTTCTGAAACACATGGCAGCCATTGATGCAGCCTCCGGCTACGACCGCATGAAGGAGCTCAAGGAGTTCGATGAGTCCAAGATTGGCGTGAAGGGCCTCTCCGATTCTGGCATCACTTCTATCCCTCGGTTCTTCGTCCACCCTCCCGAAACCCTCTCCGACCTCAAATCTTCCTCCACATGCGCGAGCATCCCCATCATCGACCTCTCCGCCGTAAACTCCGCCGCTCACCGCCACAAAATCGTCGAACAAGTGAAAGAGGCGGCCACAACATGGGGCTTCTTCCAGGTGATCAACCATGGCGTTCCGGTGCCAGCACTGGAGGAGACCATCAACGCCATCAAAGCATTTCACGAGCAACCCCACGAGGTGAAAAGCAAGTACTACAAGAGAGATGAGGGGCAGGGCGTGATGTACGCGAGCAACAACGACTTGTACCGAGCCAACGCAGCTGCGTGGCACGACTCATTGCAGGCGTGGATGGCTCCAACGCCACCGAAAGTGGAGGATATACCGGAGGTTTGTAGGAACGAGGTGGTAGCATGGGATAAGAGTGCAACCGAGGTGGCAGAGACTGTGATGGAGTTGCTGTCTCAAGGGTTGGGGATGGAGGCTGGGAAGTTCAAGGAACTGATGTTTTCCGATGCGAGGGTCTTTGTGGGTCATTGTTATCCGTACTGTCCTCAGCCAGATCTGACGGTGGGGATTACATCGCATACTGATCCGGGCGTGGTGACGATTCTGCTGCAGAACCACGTGCCTGGGTTGCAAGTGAAGCATGGGGACGAGTGGGTGAACGTAAATCCTGTGCTTGGGGGTTTGATTATTAACGTTGGAGACTTTCTTCAGGTAAAATTAAACTATATATATATACAAGAAATGAAGTAGTAATATTATGTCATCCTAATTAAAACTTTATCAAGTTGTCAACTCTTAATTCGATTTTGATTTAATTACTTGTAGATAATCTCAAATGGAGAGTACAAAAGTGTACAACACCGTGTGCTGGCTAATTCCTATAATGAAGCACGAATCTCCATTGTCATGTTTTTCAACATAGGCAAATTAAATGAAAATGACTACTATGGACCGCTGCTAGAGTTGTTGTCACCGGAAAAGCCAGCTGTCTATCGAAACTTTACCATGCAGGAATATTTGGAGAATTTTTATTGCAAAGGATTGGATAGTAAGAGTATGATTGAGAAAATTACAATACAAAATTAGCATATATTTCTGTATTTCATATATATATATATATGTATACCATGTCATTTTGTATAATAAAAGGGATCCCTCGATCTCTACTTAATTAATAAGCATTATTATCGTGATTATTAGTATATTGAATTTATGGAAGCACCAGCACCCTATATCATCTGCATATGGTGGCCGCTTCTTCTTCTCTTTATGTTCAAGCGGTGGGTTGTCAGGAGTTGAGTATAAATTAGATTTTATATCTGCTATTTATACATGATTAGTGCTGAATTAAGTGGTGATTTAGCTTGGCTGCTCTCAGTGATATATTATATATATATATATATATATTTGCTCTCATACTTTTTTACATGACTTTTTAAATTATTATTTGATAAAAAAATTTAATAATTTCTCAGCCCAAATGATTTTAATGAACTATTCAATTAAAATATTTTAATATAATTGATGCTCAAGACCCAAAAAAAAAATAGTGTATCTCGATTAATGCGCTTTTTTTGTTCTTCCCTTTTGGCATGATTTTATACCTAAAAATATTTTATAACTTGATAACATGTATTATTATGCGGTTGAGCTATGTTATCTAAAAAAAAAAAAATCCTCAAATCACATGAGATGTTAGCAAATTAAATTATATAAAAATAAATAAAAAATTGTAGGTGTAAAATATTGGCTTCGTTTGGCAATGGCTTCGCTTGGATTAGATGGGATTTATAAAATTTCCAAAAAACTTTTTCTTAAAATCAATCTCAATATTCTTACTTTTTATATCACATCAATCACTTTTTATCACTTTTTAAATAAAAAAATCACTACAAAACAAAAAATTTCACTTTTCCATACAAAATATTCTTACTTTTTTCCTTATATCAATCAAATCTACTACAATACCAATCTATTTTTTTCAATCTAATCCAATTCCAAACACAACCATTTTTCAATCTAATCCAATCTCAATCACAACCATTGTTCTTCAAGGTCCTCATAAAATCTTGCATCATGATATGCTAACCTTTCTAAAGAGATTGGCGTATGTGCTGTCCACCTACTCTTTGATCATTAGTGGACGCCTTTGTTGAAAAGCATGCCATTCTTAATTCTAAGATAACGGAGAGATTTGACCGTTAATCCAGGAATTATTTCCCACCTTTCCTTTTTCTTCTTTCTTCCCACTTTTTATGTACACCTCAATTGACCGTATTCTTTAAACTTTTACTTGCAACAATATTTTTCTAAGTCAACAAAAAAACAAAAAACTATTTTTTTTAATAAAACAAAAAGTCTTTTTAAATTTAAGAAATAGATATTTTTTAACAGAAACGATAAAAATAACTTTTTTTATAAAAAAATTTAGTTTTAGTTTTTTTAAATTTTATTAAGGATATTTTCATTATTGGAGGATATTTACAATTTTTTTATAATTTGAAAAGATATTATATACCAAGTGATAGTTTGAGGAAGGAATGATTTTTTTTTTTTTCATACATATTGTAGAAATATATTTGCTATCATTTGGTAGAAAGGAGAAAAAGGTCTGAATATGAAAAACGTATGATGTCATTATAAACAATAAAAGACAAATCGAAGTAGAAAATTAAGCCACGTTTTTGAAAAATAAATGGTCAAGAATATAGCATATTAGGTGAAACGTCCGATCACCAATACAGGTAGTGCTATGCATTATTCATTTGTGAATTGACATCCCAGTACCACTATGTTCGCTTTCGCTTTCGGAGCGGATCAACAATACAAACCTCTGGTATTAGGATACTTTCAATTTCAAAATTTTTTATTTTTTATTTAATGTATTTTGAATAATAATATTGTTCGAAAGTTTTAGTAAAGATAGTGCATTAAATGCATTATTCTTGAAAATACACTAAATGGAGAAAATGAAAAGATTTTGAAATGAAAAGGATCCTTCTCCAAACCTCTGTCAGTCAGATATGCAAACTACACAAATGTTGTTTTGCTCATATTTATTTGAAAAAACTTTAGAAAACCCCCCATTATCCATTGTTTTACACAAAACACCTTAAACAAAAATTTCTCACTTATTTTTCTGATCTTTCATTTTTTTTTTTTTCACTTTGAACTCTTAAACCCTATTACCCTAAACTTACCATTTTGAGCTCCCAAATGACATCATTTTGGCATCAAACGCGCCATTTTGAGCCATTAAGGGTCTAAAGTGAGAAATAAAAAATCAGGAAGAATAAGTGAATTTTTTTTTACTCATGAGTATCTTGTGTAAAAGGCTAAAAGATGAAAAGGCTTTATGAAGTTTTCCTTATTTATTTTATTTTATATATTTATTTTTTTTTGCATGTTTACACAAAAAGGAGAGAAAGATTTATAAGAGGAAGAGGAAGATTTAAACCAGTACCATCTGCTTCATTAGGCCTGTTTTGCTCATATTTGGATCGGAGAGATGGCTACAAGTAAAGCACCATCTCGAAAATCTATAGTTTTTTAACAATTTTCATTGGTCAGATAAGATGTCTTATCTAGCAGATGGATCAAGCCAAAAAGACGAAAAATATAAGAGAAACACCCATTCATCCTGGAAAGAAAATCACAACATGCACATGAATGTGATAACTGAAGAAGACCCATCACAATATTTTGATATCAAGATTGGAACACATTCATAAATGTTGACTAACAATAGAAAATCCATTATGATGGAAACCACATACTGTATATCTTGGTCCTAATATATCAACTTTCAAATTATAATCGGCGACACTAAACAAAATAGCGGTACAGAGTCTACTTAATCTTCTTCTTTGGCCTCAACTGCAAGAAGGAAAAAATTAGGTTACAATATTGTAGAGAATTGTCAAAAATCAGCAGACAAACAGTTCACGACAACTAGAATTAAAACAACCCAAAAATTAAACTTTCAATAAAAAAACTAAAAGGACCTGATTGCTGTGACCACACTTCTTCTTCCGGCAGTTTACAGCCCTTGGGTGCAGACGAGCGTAACATCTAGCATATAAAAACAGGAGATAATGATTGACAAAGTAAAAACATAGTGCAATCCGATTTGTGAAAAAAAGGATGTATAAATCAAAGGCAGCATACAAAATTACAGAACACTAAAGTCGAAGCTGTGGGCAAGCATATGGGACGATTTCACAGCAGGTGCTTGCCCAAAAATAGACACAACATACACTTTTTCCAAAAGATTTGAGTGGCGGACAGCAACCCAAACAATAAAACACTAAATCAAAGTCACATCAATTTGGGGAATCGCAGCCACGCTTTCTTCGCCATTGTTCCACATAAGCAATAAACTTATAATCATTATGAAACAAAATGCTAACCAATAAGTACAGCATATTTATCGAATCTGACACAAAAATCCACACAAAGTTCTCCTCCACCACCCAACTGACATTTTCTCCCTTCTATCTCATACCTTCCTCTCTCCCACAACCCCATAAGCGTCTCTCTTTATAGTCATGCACGAATCACCAGTAATGTACGTAGTCCCTTGGCAGTGGCCATTAACATGAAATCGACTAGCAAATAATCAAATACAAAATGTACCACCTGTTAAGGCAACTGTAACAAAAAGCCCAGTTGAAAAAATTAAAATGGAAATTAATATTGAACTAGGACGCCCTCCTTTGCACTTACAGAGTTAAAAGCAAGAGAGGGTTCAACTTACAGTCCCCACCAATTTCTCATACATACATATTGTAGTAAGAGACAAGGTGGTTTCAATCTAAGGTGAAGTTTAACCAAGTTTTCTAAATAGTGACCAAGTGGCTACTGTTGGCTAGCAGCCTAGCACCAACATAAATATGAAAGTACAGACATCTCCAGCACATCCCAACCAAACCCCTTCACTTTTTTCCCTCCCTCAACCTGAGTGACATTTTGTCCAGCCCAAGATAGAACAAGCACGATTTAGTCACCCCTC
Organism: Carpinus viminea; assembly: GCA_013348765.1. Classification (NCBI taxonomy): domain Eukaryota; kingdom Viridiplantae; phylum Streptophyta; class Magnoliopsida; order Fagales; family Betulaceae; genus Carpinus; species Carpinus viminea. The sequence goes on along the minus strand of CP054674.1, from coordinate 35,744,903 downwards.
AGGTATATTTAAAAGTAATTCTTATGCCAAAAACGTTATGTACCACTCGTGAAAATCAACTGCCACTATACAAGTCCAGCTGGCAAAGTTGAATGGAAATCAATATTGGGAACAAGAAAACCACTTTTGTATGTAAACAGCATAAGAGTCTATAAGTTATTGTTCCATCAATACAAATATAAACAAATCAATCAATCAGAGAAAAGAATGAGATAGAAGAAAAAATTTAGAAACCCAGCTCTGCAAACAAAATAAAGAGTCATAACAAGAATAGTTACTGATTAAAAAAAAAGAACCCAACACACCCCCTAACACGAAGCATCTGAGCCACTCTCAAATTGAATCTCTCCTCCTCTAATCCATACAGACATCTCCAGCACATCCCAACCAAACCCCTTCACTCTTTTCCCTCCCTCAACCTGAGTGACATTTTGTCCAGCCCAACATAGAACAAGCACGATTTAGTCACCCCTCAGGTATATTTAAAAGTAATTCTTATGCCAAAAACGTTATGTACCACTCATGAAAATCAACTGCCACTATACAAGTCCAGCTGACAAAGTTGAATGTAAATCAATATTGGGAACAAGAAAAACTACTTTTGCATGTAAACAGCATAAGAGCATAAGTCATTGTCCCATCAATAAAAATATAAACAAATCAATCAATCGGAGAAAAGAATGAGATAGAAGAAAAAATTTAGAAACCCAGCTCTGCAAACGAAATAAAGAGTCATAACAAGAATAGTTACTGATTAAAAAAAATAAAAAACCCAACACACCCCCTAACATGCAGCATCTGAGCCACTCTCAAATTGAATCTCTCCTCCTCTAATTCATGACCAAACAAGGACAAAGTGCCACCTCTATTTTATTCTAAAATGAAAACTATGGTGTCCTGGCCACGAAAATCAACTGCAAGTAAATAAATTCAGCTGACAAAGTTGAAGAACGGAAATTATTATCTGGATCAAGCATAACCTGTCGTTCACCTCAAAAGAAGAAGAGGCCAAGTATTTATCCCTTAAAGAACACATCTAACCCATCGACCCCAATAGAAGAACATACAAAAAGAAATCATCAGTCCAATGCTTTGAACACCCAGAAGTCCCTTCATTCAAATCTACGCCACATGACCAATGTATGCGGCCAAGTAAACAAATAAAATTCGTTGATTAAAGTTTTCACAATATCAAGGATTTAAACATAATACATCACAATTCACAGCAAAAGAAAACATAATACTTGGCTCGCTATTCTTATCCTACATTTCACCATCAACCAAGCCACCAAAGAGTTAAATATACATCATCAGCAAACGAATAAATAAATTTACAAGTATTGAAACATTCAAAATCACAAATTCCAAAAGTAACTCAACCGTGAATGCAGTAATATCATATAAACCACATATAAAGCATTCTTACTTGCGGCAAATCGTCTTGTCTTGATTGTATTTGCGGGCCAAAGCCATCAGAGAAGGCTCTATGATCCCTCCACGAAGCCTCAGCACCAGATGCAACGTCGACTCTGAACAACACCAACGAACAGGCAAGCAAACAAATTTACTAAAAATCAATTTTATAACACAGGGCGAGAGAGGGCGCAAAAAAGAGAGAGGGAAACCTTTCTGAATGTTATAGTCGGCTAGGGTTCGGCCATCTTCGAGCTGCTTTCCGGCGAAGATCAAGCGCTGCTGATCCGGAGGAATTCCTGTGCAGCCACACACACCATAACATTTTGTAAGCTTACAGATTTTAATAAGTCTAAACCACTCGGTTCTGATAATCAAAAAGAAAACAAAGAGGTCTAAAAAAAAATACCTTCCTTGTCTTGGATCTTGGCCTTGACATTGTCGATGGTGTCACTGCTCTCGACCTCGAGAGTAATGGTCTTCCCGGTTAGGGTTTTCACGAATATCTGCATTTCTCTTTCTCTCTCTCTTCCTTTCTCTCTACTCCGTAGGGGTAAAGTGCGAGTTTTATACTCTGTTTCTAGGGTTTCGCTTTGGTTCTCTCAAGGAGGCGAGACGGCTAGGCTACGAATTTGATTTCCGATTGTTGACCCGACCCGACCCAAAACCCACAGCCATCGAAGAAGTTTGGCACATTGTGCTAAAAACGGCACGTCGTTCTTTTAGTTATGCCGTCTGCCGTGCTTATACAATTCCTCAGCCTCGTGATCGACGAAATAAATCCAAACCGTGTCCTTTAGTTTTTAGAAAATGTTGGGAGGATTATAATTTTTACTATGACCCTTTACAAATTGACCTTGCCAACTTTTTTTTTTTTTTTTTTTTTTTGACATGTCCACATAAGAGGAGGAGGATATTAATTGACGCTGGCTTCAGAAGGAAAGTCAACCAATTGAGTTTATCAACGACCTTGCCAACTATTAACTATAATTAAATGTAAATATCATATAAATTATTACATTAATTAGTTTATAAAAAACTTGTAGTTAAAACTATAATACTCTTCTTTTTCTTTTTCTTTTTTGAGAAAAACTATTAACATTCTTGGTTGCACTCATATTCACCTTTAAAAATTAAAACATATTGCATTGCACAATTCTTCAAAAAATTGGGATCGGTACTGACCGGATTGTATGTCTGTCTCTTCTTTCTTGGGGTTGCGTTGCGTTTTCTCATGGCTTGTGCTCTTGCTTTTATTTTTGCAGTTCTGATATAAAATGTTAACCACTTTTCTATTCCCAAGTTGCAGAGATCGGCAAATGGTATTGTCTATTTGAAGACAGTAAAAACTTTCGATGACATTCTTAATACTGTTGTTGGGTCGAGATTAAACTCAACAGCCCAGCAACATTACAGCATTCAGACTGGGGATGATGAAAACATGGTTTGAACTAAGGCATCAATCAATCAAGACAATTGGCCAAATCCGGAGAAACGATTTCATAAAGTTAATTGAAAAAGGTTGACCTCGGAAAAAAAGGAACCATCAAGACAATCACAAATTAAGTTCCATATCCAACTTGGCTTCAGAAGATCACAAGCGACATATCAAAAGTAACCCATGAAAAAACATATTTTGTTTCAATTAAATGATCAGATCTCAACCTAACAAAAATCAAAACTACAAGTATTGTTTCTCAAAAGGAAGATAACATGGTTGCATCTAGACTGAAGAAGTCCAAACAAAGAAGGCAGCTGATTCGGCTTGATCTGACATGGAAAGAATCACAACCTTCTCCCCCTTCTGCCGCCCTTTCTACGAGTACTGTCACTAGGAATTGGGGTCACATCCTCTGAAAACAATATAACAAGGTCTATTATTCTCTGCAGAGGAATTCAAAACCAAGAAACATCCACAGTAGGAAAGATAAAGCAAGAGAATCGTGGGATCTCAATTGAATAGTGGCAATTGGGTGCATGCAGTGCAAGCACTGAGCCAGATATCAAAGACAAAAGTTCAATAATTACAAATCAGTCGTGGTGTAATTCATATAGAGCTACAGATACCAGAGTCTTTAGGAGAGAGGAGAAAAGAAGATGGAGGGGTTTGATAAGAGAATTAGAATAAAACAATTTACATACTAAAACCCAACTAGTCTTATTGGATAAAGAGAACAGCAATACCTATGCGGCCAATTTTCATGCCTGAACGAGCAAGGGCTCTAAGTGCTGACTGGGCACCTGGACCAGGAGTCTTAGTTTTGTTCCCTCCAGTAGCCCGCAGCTTTATATGTAGAGCAGTAATGCCAAGTTCCTGCAAATTACAAGCAAGAAGAATCAAGAAGAATTTCCAGACCAATCAAGAATTCTGAAAAATTTTGATTCATACACAAGTGAAATACAAACATCCCACTTTCATGAAGGAAAAAATATCAGATCACCTACTAATAGAGCTCACATACATTAAAAAAATGTCAAACTAGACCTAAAAATGACAAACCAAAAACCATGATACCAAATTCACATAGATTCTAATTCTGCAGCTGCACATCAATTAAGGACTAATTTTTCGATAAGTTGCACATCAATTAAGGAGTTAGGAGAGGTAAAGCACAAACCTTGCATCTTTGAGAAACATCCTGAGCTGCAAGCATAGCTGCATATGGTGATGATTCATCTCTATCAGCTTTCACCTTCATGCCACCTTGGGAAAGAGAAAATGAGTCATGGAATAAATAGGAGCAAACTAAAGAAAATGGAAGGTAAGACAAAGTAGCCTGAAAAGAAGTAAAGATGCCATATCTAAAACAAGCAGCAACCAACCACCAAGTACATCAACAGCATATAGCCTTCTATGTGAAAAAATAAATCAATGAAATAGAAATAGGACCAGGAAGATTCTCAAAAGTACTGAATTATAGGAGAATAGTATTATATATTAGAACACAATAAGATTGTTTGAGAAACAAATTTTCAACTTCTAGAATAATCATATACCAGATAAATTGATCTTTTACTACCCATCTATCTATCTATGCACACATATATACATATTGAGATGCCTAAGCTAAATCCCCACATGTACCAGGAAACTAGCAAGATTAACTCAGGTTGCACCAAAAGGATTGTGGTAGGATTTGAATACAGGCCAACACGGTAGGATTTGAACACAGGCCAACACAGTAGGATTTGAACACAGGCCAACGCTTCCTGAGACATTCTAAACCCATGTTGAAGAGCCACTCAAACTAACCCCTGGCTTTAGGCACCACGGAACTTTGGTCAATTGATATTAGAACGTCCACATTTTAGTTAATATTATCGGATGTCCACATTTTAGTTAATATTAGATATGCTAATGTTTAAGACCTAGACATAAAAATATCCACATTATAGTGAACCAAGAGCAAGACCATGTCATACCAGTAATGCGAACAAGTGTTTCCCCTCCAGACAAGTCAGTCACATGCTGCAATTCAAACAAAAACATTTTATACAATTGAACTGGAAGATAATTAATCTACCAAAAATGTTATACAAATGAATTACAAGAAAAATTCATGAACATCTAATATAGTTAATACTTACAATGAATGTGTCATTGAATGAGGCAAAAATGTGGGCCACACCAAAAACCTGCTCTCCTTCACGTGTAGCAGGTCCTAGTGTAACATTTTCTTCTTTGGGCTCCCTGGTTTTCCTTCTTGACTTCAAAATCCACACAAAAGGATATGTAAGAACTCATACACACGGTCCAAGAATTACCAACACAAAGTTGGGAAAACCAAATAAAAGTAAATCCAACTGGCACCATTGTGCAAACAGACACGTATTCATATGTATTCAAGAGCTCAAATTTTAAAGGAAGAAAGCCATGATAAGGGCCACTCTCTTTTGCTATCATCAGCTCTCCCATCATTCGTTATACATCCAAAATCTCAATTAAGACACATGCCCCAACTAACATGTTAGGATCACCTGTTCACCCCACTTTCAAGATGTCAACTGTCAAGTCCAAGCATTTTTATTGAACACAATACTCCTCCCAAGAAGAAAGCAATAAATGCTCCACTGGGTTCTCATAAAATACAACAGGAAGCCGAAGAATAAAAAGGACAAAAGAATCTACCAAGTTTTGTTTGATATCTTTAAACCATTTAATATTTTCAGAGAAGCAAACGAAAAGGTATGTCACTATTGATACTTCAACAATGCTTTTAACTTGCAGTTCTGTAAATTGAGTCTACACTTGGCCCTCAAATGTTGGTTGATATGCCATAAGTATACACAATACAGAGGGAGCTCTTGCAAAGCAATAGAGATCACACTCATTGAAACACTCGTCAACATCAAACTAACCTAGTAATTACCTTACAGAAAGGTACCACATTATCATTATGAATCATATCGGTTACCGGAAAGAAGAAAAATAAAAGTAAAAAAAGACTAAATCTCTCTTATTCGCTTTTACATGATTCACAGTTCACACACAGTAAGCCCCTTTTCAATAACCATAGAAGGCATAATTGAGCTGAACAATTTCAGCTTTTTTCCGAAAATCAAACAACGAGAACAGTGTTCGGCGCATCTTCACTTTTCCCACATTTCTCAGTATCAAACAGAAAGTAACCCAATCTATTCAGCACATCAGAAGAGAACGTCAAATCGAGGTTTATCTCTATACCAAAAGTAAATCCAATACCGGAGTTTGGTAGCCAAGAAAACTGAGAAAGGAAATTTCTTTCTCATGCTTCCATAAAATGAAAAAATTCACAGCAGCCAAGGCCAGCGGTTGCATTACTCTCACTCGTAGTCGCACAAAACCTATTTTAATATACGAATCTTAAGACAAATGCGACCTAATATTCCAAAGTTTTGGTTATTTTCATTTTTTTTCCGCGCTTTCTCGACAACCAAACTATCAAAGTTTCTATTGCGCAATGCTGGTTCTCAGATCACGAAAATGGGAGTCAAAGAGAGAGGAGAGATAGGAGTAGAGACGCTTACCATGGCTGCGATGAGTAAATGGAAGTTAGGAGGGGTTAGGTGTGTCGCGAACTCTGACGCTGCTCAGCCTTCGGTAAACCCTAGCTGGTAGGAGAGCCGACGTGTATCATGCCATTTTATAGCTAGGGTTTTTGGACCGAAAGAGCCTGCGAAATAACCCAAATTCCCCTGAAGTTCTTTCAATTTTAAATCTGACCCTGAAAGTTTACAGGTATTCCAGATTGTGGACAATGTTTACGTCCCCTACTTATAAAAAATATATATATACAAAAATAATTGTTAATATTTTATTTTGTTTTCAAATTACTGCCCAAGTCTATCATACTTTAAAACTATTCATTAGGTCAATGTACCCTAAAATTATAAATAATTGTCAATTTCCTTTCCAATAAAAAAAAAATCTTATATTAAAAAAAAATTAAATAAAACACACTTTGGGGTGGCTGAACCACCCATAAACAATAGCTAAAGATGGTTTGGCTACCCTATGAGTTCTAGAGGTAGTCCCCAAACACTAGGGGTGGCAAAGCCATCCGAAGGATGTGGTCTGTTCATGTACACCATTACATGAAATAAAATAAAATATCAACAATAAAACGAAGAGGAGAAATGATTAATACATTGATTAAAGATAGTACCTTAATTACTGCAACTTTTTTATGAGCTAAGCATCCAATTAGTTGCAAATATGTCCTATTCTATATTGATTTGTAATGATGTTAAAGATATTACATTTTGTATTATAAGTTTTTACAAAAGTGCAAATTCATGTAATACTTATTCCACGACCTGTTAAAATGTTGTTGAACACTTTAAACCCTTTAGTGCCTTTTATAGCACCCAAACCTAATACCAACTTTACTACCGTCTTTGAATGCTAGTTTATATTTTAAAACTACTCACATAATTTTATTTTTGGAGTAACTATATTTATTTCATTTCAATTGTACCCTATTTGTAAATATCCCTAAACTTAAAAAAGTAACAATAAATCCGCTCAAACTTCCAGGACTTTTCAGGTTACCCCAGGGCCTTTTATTAGCATTTTCTGTTAAGGTTGACTAAAATCTTCCCATGGCCTTTAATTAGCATTTTCTTTTTTAATCCAAAAGCATAATTACACTTTTACGAGAAAATGTAATTTTCCTAGATGTTTCATAATTCGGATACGTAATGCAAATGAAGGCCCCGGAGGGTACACCATCAATACTATCTTCACATCTATTTCAAGCTGATTGATGCAAAGTGTTTTCAACTAGTATGAAATAAGTAAATAATAACATTACTGACTCTAAATTCAAAGTATGAAAATGACAGAAACTGAAAGAAAATTTGAAGTACTTTCAAATGGATCTGAGTCTTAATCAAGAATTCTGCATTTCTCAAGTTTCCAGGTTCTACCAAAGTCAACATCTCACTGCCTCATCCCAGCATCAAAAATTATTTTAAAGTGTGTCATCACTGAATAACCAATCAAATTTCAGTATATAAATTTCTTCTATTGTTGATATCCAAGAAATCAACAACCATGAGGTCTAAGAGATGCAAGCTTTGGAGCAATGATCTCTAAAAGCCCCTTTGGATTGTCTGCGTGAACCCAGTGGCCTGAATTGGGAAGCACGTGAACAGAAAACTTCCCCTCAGACCCATCTCCATCTCCTCCTCGATTGGCAAGGCTTTCAAGCCGCTGGATCACATCTGAGTCCCACCTGTCACTGTTCTCTGCACGCACAATTGCTATATCCATACCTTTTGGTGGATGCTCCAAAAGAGACCAATAAGACTTCTCCCTACAGGATTTTTAGGTTCAATGTTTATTTATTTTAAAACGAATACCAGTAGAAGTTTTTTTCTTTTTAAGGAAGTGATTTCAAATTGATTTCAAATCATATATTTACCCGTATGAATTGAACATTTGCACAGCACCTTCAAGATTAAATGCCCATGTCTCATGCTCTCCTGATTTCTTGAGGTTGCTGCCTATCCATTCTGACAATGACTTTGAGAACCCAAGTTCAATCATATGACTCACAAGCCACCTGAGAACAAGATTTGTTTCGAAAGAAATTCAGCATGATGGATTCTCTAATGATGGCATATGACAACATTGTATATATCCCAACCTACATTTTTTTTTTTTTTGGATGAATGAATATTTCATTAACCAACAAAGAATACAAACACCCTCTAGCTAATTCAGCTAGAACTCCAGGAAACCAGCAAGTCTCCTGAAGACTCCACTATACATTAAAAGAAATATCCCAATCTACTTGGTTTGTGACAATAACAAAAGAAACACTTTTCACATAGAATCTAATATGATCCTTTGCAATTTAACCAGACATAATGAAATAAGAAGCCTCCAAGGCAGATGCTTGAGTGAGGTAATGAGGTGTGAGTGTGTACATGTGTGTTTGATTTGAAAAAAAAGAAGCATTATCCAATGGTTGATTTGAAAAAAAGAAAAGCATTATCTAATGATTTAAAAAAAGCATTTTTCATATTTTATTAACAAGTAAATCAATCTTATTAAAAGCCGTAGAGGAGCACAATCCAAGTATGCAGAAAGTATACAATGCAACTTCAACTTCACCACTTCAGATCCAGATACTTTTATGAAAGACATCTAAGAAGCTAATCTTTATACTTCTAGAATGCAACTTCACCTCACACCTGCATCTGGATGTCTACCCTGTGGTGAATGTAAGCCCACTTAACACACAACACTATATTACCCATGCATACAAATAAGGGACATGACTTTGGTCAAGTTCCTTGGCCTAGGTTCATTAAATTTTCATACATCAAGCAGTACATAAAAAAAAAAATGGAATTTATTATTTACTAGATTTCAATTAACAAATATGTGAGCAAATGTTACAGTTAGAAATGCCAACTCCAACGAGAATTTTGTGATAAAATGTTCAATATAGAACTCAACAAAACTTTATTACGCTTTATTGGTGATTCAAAACTTATCAGAATATTGTAATAAAATTTGTAGTTTAGATCAAGTGTTATTATAATTCATATTTTTTTGGGCAGAATTTTGAGATGGCAAATATTGGTCTTCTATTGGCAATTTAAGAAAGGAAAATACTGGTGTTCTGCCACATCATAATTGGGAGAACACTATATTAGTGGTAAGTGTTTTCTTAAAGGGAAATGCTAAGTGTTTTTCTAGTGTGTTCTTAGTGTTTTCTCAACTGTGATTTGGCTTTTAAAATCACCAATAGATTAAAAGTCAATAACGATAATCTCAAATTCAGTAATTTTAAAAGTCATATTGCAATTGAAATAACACTAGAAAACATTTTAGCATTTCCCTTTAAGAAAACACTTACCACTAATATGGTGATTTTTTTTTCTTAAAATACTTGACCTAAGGATCTAAACCTAGGTTTTGCCACAAATAGTAATACATTACAAGAGGGAAAAAAGGTTTTACTTTCGTGATGGGACTGATGAAGGTAAGCTCTGTAAGGTCTGCAACACCTTCTCAACTTCTCCATCACTGTTTTCAGGGTTCACTTCTCCAGGGACGGAGTCCAGTACCCACAGCTGTTCTGCATCAGGCAAATAGAAAATGACAAAAATATTTTCTGATGTGCAAGTAACTGAATTTAAAATTTTACTCGGTCACTAGCTAACCTGAACTCTTAACAGGAATCACATTGCAATGAAAAAAGCCCCACATATATTAATAGCATAAGATAAAGTAATGAAATTTGGGAAATGATGTGTTAAAAGAAGCAAGATAATACATTTAGAATCCAATGAGACAATCACAAATATGGATTGAAATAAAGCTGTGGGCAAGATGTCTTGCTGCTAATGAGCAAATATATACAAAAGATGGAATCTAACATTTATTAACGCCATACAGAACAATTATAATAAATGTAATATATTTAGAACAAATTATGCAACTACAATCACAAATAGTCGAACAAAATGAGGACACTCATATTCCTATTATTGTGCATCCATGATCCTTATATTCTCTTCTACTGCTTGCTACAAGCTAATCAACAATGGTAAATTAAGGAATATATTTGCATATATTCATCATAAAAAAAATATATCAAAAAAAGAATTAACGAATATATTTGAAATTTCTTCACCCATAATATCGAACCAAATAGCATGTGCCATTTGATAAAACCTCCAGTTTCAGAAATATAACACGCAAAAAACTAAAACTCTATATATATGTGCAATAACCAGACGCTAGGTTAGATTTTTCTTTTTCTCTCCTATTTTTCTTCTTTCATGGATCAGAAATTGGGGTATTCTATGTCATAATAAAAGGGAGATATAGCCTAGCCTCATCCAAGGATGAAGTAGGTTAGCAAACCCATAGAGACACAAATACATCCAGATATTGCAAAAAGTAATTCTATGTCGGGAGCACTCTCATGGCTAAACTGACATGCACATCAGTATGATTTATCATGTCTAACAACAGAAGCGACAGGCACTAAATAGCTCACCATGTTTCCAAAATTTAGATCAAAAAGGTAAGACATGTGCCAGATATAGCCCAAATCAGCTAAACAATGTTGACTGGCTATTCTAACTCTCATTTTCTAATAGATCTTGACTTATGCTTGCAATACAGCAAAGGACAGGTGGAAGACTTCTTAATACTCCAAAACCACCAAGCTTCGCATTCACATACATGTGAATCCCACCTGTGGGCATTACATGTGCAACCCACATGTATGTGGGTACAATGTACAGTGCTCCAGGAGTCCTGGCATGAAGAGAGACAATGCAAGTTGTCCAAGTTCCCTCATGCATAAGGTTTTTAATTTGAAACTGATATTGTTACAATTAGATAATCATTCCCATTGCATTCTTTCCACAGTTCCATAACTGGTTATTAAATTACGGAATACCTTGTATTTTATGATAATATAAAGCATACAACAATTTTAACATTAAATACATGTGCACTTATATATCTATGAAACTTTGGCAAAGAGAAAACCTGTTTGGGCAATGCAACAGATTCACCATAGTCGCCACGAGCACAGCTCTCCGCAAACTGAAGCGCAACCTTACCACCCATAGAGTGGCCTATAACAACATCTGGCCAAGCCCAACCTCGAGCCTTCACTAAATGAGCCAAATCATTGGCAGCGTTGACCATGTCATGAGGTGGTTCTAGGCCTTTTATCTCAGCTGATCTTCCATGGTTCCTCAAATCCACAAGCACCATCCTCCATTCTATACAAACATTTATAACAAAAAAACAAAAAGGCTTCTGAAATCGAGTAAATGCGGAGAATCGGAACTTACGATGGGTTTGGTCGCTAAGAAAAAATCATACAAGAGAACAAAACAAAAATTCCAAAATTATGATCCAAATTGCTTCGGTTTCAGAATAGAACACTAATTTGAGTGAAAACCGATGATTAACTAGTTCCAAACAATAACAAAAATCTAAGATTAGATTGCGAGAGTCGAGAGAGAGAGAGAGAGATTACCAGAGGAAGTAGAGGAATTGGAGAGAGCGGAAGCGAGACTTCGAGAGAAAGATCTCCAATTTCTGCCAGATCCCAAGAGGCCATGAAGAACAAAGGCCGTTGAGTGGTACGGCTTCTCTGTTGAAGCTCGGACCTCTTCGTACGCTATGGTTTCCAGCGATCTTCTGCTTCCGCAATGATGATGAGGTGGACTCGGTGAGTTCAGGAACCGAGTCAGGAGATGGAAACCCGGTTTGTTCCTCAGAGTTCTTGCCATTTCCACTTTGCGTTCAGTCGGAGCGATTCGGTTAGAGAAGAAGCGAGGTGCCAAAAAGCTAAAAAAATAGTGCGATGAACGACGGGTTGGGTAAACGACGACGTCTAGTCGTTTAATTTGACATTGGAAAAAAATCAAGTACACAACTTTATATGACAGCTGTGGGATTTGAACCCACGCCCTTTCGGACCAGAGCCTAAATCTGGCGCCTTAGACCACTCGGCCAAACTGTCGGATGAACAAGAATGAACAACAAATATTATATATTGGTTATAAAACTATTAGTTTCTTTTTTCTTAGTACTTTTATTATCCATACTTTTTTAGGATTACTTTTTCCTCCATATAATCTCGAATCTCCGGACAAAGAGTTAACTTCTGGAATAATTGAGATTTCATGAAAACAGTATATCTCCTCGACTCCTCACAAAGTTTTCTTTTGGATTGGTAAAATTTCTTTACAGCACACAATTCTCATATTTATTTGCAATCCTATTTATTTGTTCTTTTAATCTTAGGATAAAGTTTTCCTCTAAACTGGATTGAAAAATTTCTTTCGACCTAATCTATAAAAGTGATATGTGTTTCATAACATGTAAGATGCAAATACTTTTTTAATAATAACGACAAAACTGAAATAAATTTTATTAAAAACGCATGTGCATCTCACATGTTATTAAAAAAAAAAAAACACATATCACTTTTATAGAATAGGTTGAAAAAATTCTTCAACCTATTCTCATATATGCAACTCACATGTTATTAAAAATTTTTATTAAAAACTCATGTAGGGACAAAATTAGAATAAATTTTATTAAAAATTCATATACATCTCACATATTATTACAAAAAAAAAAGATACATATCACTTTTATAGATAGATTAAAGAAAATTTCACCAATTCAGTTTGAAGGAAAACTTCATCCTTAATCTTATTAAAAGTTGATTTAGTTCAGTCACTATTAAGACCATATTTGTCCTATCTACTGATGAATCTTCACACTTTGCTACACTTCCTAATGATGATTAGAAGCCGATGTTGTTTGGCCAAGTAAAATCAGTGGAACGATGAACTGCTGACTTGCAAGGGCATTGGGTGATTTTTTGGCCCATATATAGGCCACCCACCCATATACGGCGGACAGGTGCTCAAAACCACCGTTCTAGCAGCGGTCAAGAGCTGTTCTCTGCCCGTAAGGTGCAATAGATAATACCCTCAGTACTCACACTGGGAATAGCATACAATTCGCAGGATTTGTAATCAGGAAGCAAAGAGAAGATTGTAGTAGCCTAGTAGAGAAATATGTCGGCTTTTGTCTTTCAACAAAATGTCTACTTAGATTTTTATTTTTATTTTTCCTGAGGTCCTTTTAGAAGAAAATTACAATAGAAGGCCTCCAATCCTCGTCAGTCAAACGGATCTATTCGTGGGTCATGTTCGCTAGCCATCAACATCCCAGTGCACAGGCATGTCGGGCACATTACCTACATGTGAGTTCATATATTAGTGAGTGAGCGAGAGGGGCAAACAAACGAAAACTAGGCACAACACATAGGACTCATGGATCAAGCTATAAGTTATAATTAAAAGCAGTCTTATAAGTTTACAATGCCAACTCATTTTCCATGAATAAGCCATCTCTGATCAGATTAGATTATATACCTTTCCTGCACCAGAGCAGTTTGGACACCTCTTTGTTGTCGGCACTTGCAGAGGGCTATCAGAAGCAGTGGATACTGAAAGAGGATCAATGCTCAGGCATACACCGCTTGCAGAACATCGAGCACAGGCCAAATAACCTGATCATAAGACAACAGAAAATATGTTGAACCCACGAATTTGAATGAACACAAGATAGTGCATAAAAGATTCACAAACTCAAGCTTATCATAATGTCAATAGATAACATGACAGTATAAAAAAAATCTACTTCTGAAGATCTAGATGAAACTGTCCCACAAGCATCTGAATGCAATGCCTCGCAGCTCAAAAACAAATAAAAGAATATAACACAATCCAATCAGAAATTAATAGGCCACACTATTAGCTTTCTGTATTCATCAGTACCACTCTTCAGCCCATCAAGTATACAATTTATATCTCAACAATTGGTGAATGAAGATGAATGTTCTTTCAAATGCAACCATTAAGCAGGAAACTCAACTTCAAATTTGATAGACAAAAGCATGTCCTCAATTAAAATTGTTACACACCAGATGAATGTACTAATTAAAACGTTCATTAGAACCATACCAGTTCCATAGCAATATTTGCATCTTTTCTTTTCTTGTTGCTCCACATTGTTAGCTTCGATTAACATCAGAGCTGAAATGACACCCACAGCCCCGCCCGAAAAAGATGCCACAATGGGATCAACCTGGCTGATTTGAGAAAAATTGAACAAGTGCAATTCAGAGCACTAATTAACAAGATGTGTCGTTCATCAATGCCAAAATATTGGTTGCTTTAGAATTCAGAATATAAAAAAAGGAGAAATGCAACTCAAGTGAATACCTTAACTGCAAAGGCAAATGCATGCTGCGTATAAAATCTTCATATGAGGTGCCACCTAAACCTAGTTTTAGCTCCAGCTGCCATTAAAAAAACGTAGACATTTAACGCACATCATGGTTAAGCCTTGAAAGAATGTATACACACTTATGATCTGATAATAAAATCCCCATATTCCAGAGAACTATAAATATAAATATATATATAATCACCATCATCGTGATCAGAAACACCTAATATCTGAGTTATTGGGAATTTTTACAGGTGCTGAACTGAATTTTACAGCTCCATAACACACACACACACATACATACATACAAGAGAAGAAGAAGAAGAAGAAAGAAAAGGACAGTTACTGACATTTGACAATAGAAATTGACACTTTCTTATTATTGTAAAAGTGAATGACAAATCAAACAGCTACTCTTACAAACTTACTGTTGGAGCAATAAGGCCCCCAAATGCGATTATCCCAGCTATAAATGACAAGCTAGTCAAGTACAGCTGCTTCAACGTCTTTGGTGTCTAGTTCAAAAGGAAATGCACAATGTTAGCCTCACATAAAAAATAAAAAAGATAAATGATCTAATGACAATATATCAGAAGAGAATAAGAATTTAAGAGACTAAAAACAAAGAGAGCAGAGTATGAGGGCATGCTGTTCCCATACACAGGCTTAGAGGATATCTCATAAATGCATAATTATCTAACCCATATTAAATAAATGATGCATTTGCTGTGCTAAATATCAATAATTACAGGATTCTAACCATCTTTTCCATCAACTTTTTTCATTAGCATTTTCCTCTCTACATCTTCCATAAAATGAAGAACCCCAAGTACAGGCTTGGCAACTATAGACATGCTTTCTAAGGTGAATATCCAAATCTTCTTGCAACAATCATTTCAAAACTCACCACATGAGGGAGGAAAGGAATAGATGACGTCATTTCGGGCATCTCATCGGCTTCTTCCTCACTGCTTTCATCAATACCTTTCACACCCTTGATGCGCTCTTGCACCCGTAATCTCCTTACCTATACAAGTTCCAGCTAAAAAATTTATGTATATCCATAAATAAATAAATTTTTTTTAAAAAAAAATGCTACTTAACCACAGAAAGTACAATAATGTACATAAAAATTTCAAAGGAATTAGGCCCTGCCGAATTAATTTTTTTTGATAAGTAATAACTATTCTTGCTAAAATAGTAAGACACCCCAAAGTACTCAGGAGTATACAAAAGGATCACCTAACTAGAAAAAGAAAAGCAAGCAAGAAAATTATCATAACTAATCGAGAACAGGGACATATGTGCTACAGTCCAAAAGATACAAATATGAAATTTAACTAATATACATTTGGGACCGACTCTAAGAAATTTAACAAACTTCACCTCTTCCATGAGGAGAAAGATCTTATTGCGTCTACTCCTTATGTTATTTTGAATTTCCCGCAGCTGCATCTGAACAAAATCCTGGACGGTTTCCGGTCCTTCTATGATGCAAAAGTTGCTAAAAAAATTGAAAAAAATAACCACAAAAATTGAATGAGATTCATAGCATTTTTCTTTCATGCATACGGAAAATAAGTATTTACTCTCAGACGGTACCGGTCCTTATATTTTAGGCGGCGTGGCGGACCATTTCAGCTTTATATAATTCAATCTCTTTCTACAAATTCATTAGGAAAATTCAATTCTGTAACTCACAGCAACAAGCTAGGAGCTTTCTTACAGTTTCTTTTATCTTAAATTCATTCCTAAATGCTGTCATAGTGCCATGCTTGTTTTTCCGACATTTTCTCGGCAACCAAAGTGAAATAAACGAAAATTTGAATAAAAATTATAAAATTCAAAGCAAACAAACAAACAAACTAAAAAAAAACCTCGGCATGTTATCGCTAGAGGCGTCCTTCGAAGAAGAAGAAGAACAGACGATTCGAGGGCGTGTGGAGGTGCCTTTGAAGAAAGCGAAACGCTTCGCGTTTTCATTGAAAGAGGTACAAAAAATTAGGGTTTTGGAGGAATCGAGCTTAGGAGGAGAGGTTGGTGAGAGGAAATGAGAGCGTAGAGAAAGAGTTGACATTGTCCCTATCCTTCGCTCATTCCAAAATTGCACAGAGAGAGAGAGAGAGAGGGAGAGTTAATCTTATGAAGTGGGTACGGGTTTAGTGGGAAACGAAGGAAAAGGATGAAGGGGGATCTCAGGCCTGCTCGATGTATCCAACGATAAGTGTGATGCCACGTGTTTCATGTAAACTGGTTTGTAGCGCGAGATTGTTCTTTACCGTTGACGGTTGCCATCCCTATGGATGGATATGGTTGAGTTTTTTATGGCCGTTACCAGCGTTGTTAGTTACTGTAGTAAAAGAGAGCAGGGAATTGGGCTTTTCGGCCTCGTTCAGTTTGCTTTTAGTTGGGCCTAGCCTACTAACAAAATGATATCCACAAGGATTTTTGCATATTTTAATTAAGGGTTAAATACTTAATTAGTCCTTAGGGTTTGGAAATTTTATTTTTTCCTCCCTAGAGTTTGGAAAGTGACTAAATTGGTCCTTATGGTTTTAAAAAGTGACCAAGTTAGTCTATCCGTCATTTGACCGTTAGTTGACTTAACGGATTGACATGTGGACCAATTAGAAGTTGACACGTGGTCAATTAATTATTATTTTTTTATTTTAAAAAAAAATTTTAAAAATATATTTTTCAAAAAAAAAAAGAAAAAAAAGAAAGAAAATCTGGGGTGGCTGAGCCACCCCTTGTTTTTTTTTTTTTTTTTTGAAAAATATATTTTTTTTTAATTTTTTTCAAAACAAATTAATTAATTGGTCACGTATCAACTTCTAATTAGTTCATATGTCAATCCGTTAAGTCAACTAACGGTCAAATGACGGATGGACTAACTTGGTCACTTTTCAAAACCACAAGGACCAATTTGGTCACTTTCCAAACCCTAGGGAGAAAAAAATAAAGTTTTCAAACCTTAGGGACTAATTAAGTATTTAACCTTTAATTAATTGATGGTCTAAAATAAATTATTTAGAGAATGTATTGAAAAAGACTGATAAATAGTAATTGATTTTTAACGAGAAATAGTACACATTCTCACATCACCAAGTGCACATTTATCTGTGAGGGATTCATTTGTAGCATTTTTTTTTAAAAAAAGAAAAATAATCTAAAATAGTTTTGCTTCTACTTATGTCATTTGTGGTACCATGATAGAATTACGGCTAAGACATAGATCATCGATGATGATTTTCTCTATTTTAATTACTTTCCAATAAAGATTTTGTTTTATTATATTTAATTGTGCATATGATGTCATATTATTTAGAGGAAAAATTTAACTTATTCACATGAGCTTATGCATTTTTTGTAAACACCTTTTTAATATTTAAAATTTCTCATTTTTATGTATCAAACTTTGATTTTCTTTTACTTTTTTGTCTAGTTAAAATTTTCTTTTAAATCTTAACATAGATGTGTAAAATTATTAAAATATCTTTAATTATTTTTCTTATTTTTTTGTTTAATTTAACCACAATATTTAATGGTATGAGATATTTAGAATGAAAGAAAAGTAATTAAATTGTAATATTTAATGATAAGAGTATTTAGAGCGAAACAAAAGTTTAATATATTAAAATGAGAGATTTAAAATCATATAACCACCTTGGTTTTCAAAAATATTACAAATGGTATCTATGGTTATCAAATAAACCCACTTAGTACTTCTGTCAGAATTCCGTTAGTTTTTTTAACAGTGCCACGTCACCCTTACACGTGGCGTGGTACCTGTGGTTTCAAGGCACCACGTGGCGTGGTACTTAAGTTTTTGGATGCCACGTCAAATTAAATAATATTAAAATTATGTAAAAAAAAAAATTAAAAGAACTTGTGTACTTCCTAAAAAAAAAAAAAAAAAATTCATCGTCTTCTCCATTCTCCTTTCCCCAACCACTTAGGTTTTTATAGACCCAAATCTATTTTTGCAAATGAACCTTATCAAAACAAATTGTAAAAACAGTAGGAAACAGACTTACCTCAGATGAAAGGTAATGGAGGAAAATATTTTCTCTGAGGAAGGGTGACATGGTATTTGGGTCTGAGACGAGAGCTTGGGTCTGAGACGAGAGCTTTCATAGAGCTTCGATTGAAGAGGATTTCCTTTATGCTCCATAGTTCAGAATCGATGATGCCTCAGACGTACCCTTAGCCTTCAAATAAGAACTCCTATTGGCATTTAGAGAAGAGGTTTTTGTCCGTCGAGACAATCCGGTAATTAGACGAGCATTGCCGATGGAACCTTGTTTAGGAAGATCTTCCTCAGAATCGCTAGGGTCTGCAACAAAGTTTGTAATTAGGACCCTTGGGCTTGAATTTTTATTTAATTTATCATTCTGTTAATAGTCTGTTTGTGAGAGTTCCTTTGAATCATCATTGAGGGAGGGATGACAAAGATGGTATTTGGGTTTGTAAAAACCTAAGTGGTTGGGGGAGAAGAGAATGGAGAGGATGATGGATTTTTTTTTTTTTTTAGGAAGTACACAGGTTCTTTTAAATTTTTTTTTACATAATTTTAATCTTGAAACCGTATCACGCCATATGTGGTGACGTGGCACCTGTTAAAAAACTAACGAATCTCGATGTATACCAAGTGATTTATTTGATAACCATGTATTATTTATGATATTTTAAAACCGAGGCTTATTTGATTTGTACCAAAGCACAGACGAAACGACATTTAATCCTATTAAAAAAGTGTTTACAAAATGTGAGTAAAATATTGGAAGTAATTGAAGGTTGCCCTTATTTAAAATTTAATATGAGATGATAGCATTTAGAGTTTTCTTTGTTGGAGGAAATACTCGGTTAGATGAATTTCCTCTCTTTCTCTACCAATTATAGACGAGAAATTCGTGCGACAAAGCAGGAGACGTAGAGCAATGAAAGAGCAATGGAAATAAAATGGCAATATACTAACATCCAATTCACATTCGACCATTCTCTCTCTCTCTCTCTCTCTCTCTCTCTGTGTTTATATATATATAGAGAGAGAGAGAGCGAGGCTTTCCGAATCTCCCACCAAATCCAATTTGCGATATCCCCAAGAAAGTGGGAGTCTTTTGAATGCTTTGAGAAAAACAACAACAAAAAAGGAAAACTAAAACCCAGAAAGGATATGATGATGACGAGTATGGCGGAGACTCAGTGGTCAAGGTTGGATGATAAGCTGTTCGAGAGGGCTCTGGTGATGGTGCCGGAGGACTATCCGGAGAGGTGGCTGAGGGTTGCCGAGTGTGTGCCGGGGAAGTCACCGAGGGAGGTGAGGGAACACTACAAGATTCTGGTGCGGGACGTGCTCGATATCGACTCGGGCAGGGTCGAGCTACCGACTTATGCCGACGACTCTGATGGGCCGTCGGATTCGCCGAGTCAAATCTCGTTTGGGTCGAAGTCTAGGGAGGCTGAGAGCGCGAGAAAGAAGGGGACTCCTTGGACTGAAGAAGAGCACGAGTGCTTCCTCTCTCTCTCTCTCTCTCTTTATGTCCTTTCCTTATTTCTGACTTATTGATTTTTATTTTTTTTTAAATTTTTGCTTGGTCCGATGAGAATTGTGTTAACCAACATGATAAGTGTCCAATCTTGATGAAACTTGAATTGAATTTGAATCATAACTTATCATGTTGGTTAACAAATTGAACTAAACTCTATTCAGAGCAGGTTTTTGAGAATGATTTTGTTTTGTTTCTTTAAAGACTTTTTTTTTTTTTTCCTTTTCTTTTTCTTTACTTTACTTTTGGATGGATGAAACATGGCTAGTTTTCCAAAAGTTAATTGAGAGTCCCACATCAGTATGGTCGGATGAACGTTGAATATATTTATAGTATTTAACATTACTTTATTAAAAAAAAAAACCACTTCTTTTGATGTGATTTAATATTCATCTATTCCAGTTTGGAAAATATTGTCTCTATACGAGCTTTTTGCTAGCATTATATGGAGGCGAAACCATTTACAAATGACAATAAGGTAGGATCAATTGAACTATTTCAATTTCGTTTTTGAGAGAAGATGAAAAATTATTATTACATCATTCAACCATATGGTCAGGATTATTTTCATCTTCACAAGCCATTGCCACAAGTTACAAGTATAACGATACCAAAGTAATGCTAGTAACTACACTCATATTCTATCATTATTTTATTGTGTTGATGCTATAATGTCAATTAGCCCTTGAATTCACTATTGTAAATTTAAAGGACTGATTGACATTGTCATGTATTATTGTACGATAAACATGTGATTTCTAAAATTAATTTAGAAAACTATCATGAGAAACAAGAAGAAAAAGAACAAAACAACAACTAAAGGAGAAAACCAACTGTCAAACCCTCCATATTCTTCATATGGATCATCTTCCCACTCCAAGGCTGCCTCTTTAGTGTACTTCCTTCCCGGAGCACTGATTGCACCATTTCCTCCTTCAGCTGATCTGATATGAGACAAAATGTGAGGAAAAACCTTCTTATCAGACTCTTCTCCAATCAAAAGGTCATTATGCCCAAAACCCTCCACAACAACTCTCTCATGTCTAAAGCCAGGCTGGTGTAACTTCATGTACTTGTTAGCAAGAAATGAAGTCTTTGGAGTGACAAGGAGACTCCGCCCTCCTGAAATATAAAGCGTAGGGAGCGCCATTCTCTCATGATGGATCAAATATTTGTTGTTTCCATTGCTGTCTACAATGAGACCGGCTTTGCATATTTTTCTGATGTGGGTCATTGATGCCATGGGAAGCCTTGTCACATTCTCTTTATTTAACCAGTAGTGCATGCTGGGGCTTACGTTTTCATGCCAGAATATGCCTCCAAATATACCAGCAAATACCTCACACTCATTGCAGGTGCATCTCTCATACCGTGGTATCAAACAGGCAATAAATTTCAAGAGCCGATGTCGGAAACTGCACTTTGATGTTTCCAACAGAGGCAGGATATTGTTCTTGCCTAGGATAGCCATGGAAAGCTGCACGTTGAATTGAAACACCTTCTTGAGCTCAAGGAGAAAGAGATCTTGATAAATTATGCTAAATTAGAGAGATCAGGGGTTTACCGGGACCAGAGGAAGCCACATTTTGAACATTGATGAAGCGTTAAGCTTGAAGAACATTGAAGAATTGGTGCAAGACAGGGAAGCTATATGGGTTGCAGATACATGCCCCCCCATTAGAGCTATATGTGTGGCTAAGCCTCCAACACAATGTGCAACTACATGTATTGCTGTATGCTGCCCATGCAATTCAAGGATCTTATTTATTGCTGCAAAAGAAGAGTAAAGTGAGAACTGAACAGGCATTGGATAAGTGAAAAACTAACAATTGATAAAATGGCTTATATATGTATGATTTTGCTTTCTTTTACCAGCTGGGACATCAAATCTTCCAATATCTTCAATCGTGAAGTCCTTTGAAGGATTCAAAGGGTGCAACCTTGGTTGCAGTAGCCATGTTTCATGCCCTTCTTCCAGTAAAGTTCTGACTAAATCATTTGGTTCTGTTGGCAACCAGTAACTCTCAGTAGAATGACCATTAAGAAGGAGAACCGGATTTAGTTGTTTTGGTCCTTCAAGCCTTGATGGATTTTGGGTGCACTTCCATTGCCTGCAACTGATAAAAAATCCATCTTCTGCATGATATACAGAGGACATTAATGGATTAGACACTCAAGTAGAACAGGAAATAGAAAGAACAAACGTCTTTAATGAATATTCCGTAGCTCAATGTAGTTTTTGTTTCTGGATGTTTATAAGCATCGACTCTCTAAAGCCTACATTGAATGCAATCATACTGTTGAATAAACACATGTGAGTGTAGAAAGGTTTGAATCCCACATTGGACTGATATCATGATTATTATAGCATAGACTTAATATACTACATTATGAAGTTACTAAAATTCTCCTGAGAGTGTTAATCTCTAACACATACTAATTCCAAGCAGATTTGATTTTCGCACTCTTAAACAAGGGAATTAGATTCCTGATACCTGTTTTTATTTCATGGAGGGTGCTGCTTGGATAAGGTTTAACATATGAATCTGATAGGGCGAAGTCCTTGTGACTCCCTCGTCGTATCTGTAAAAAATAGGTTCTTAGGAGAGTGTGTAATAGATGACGAACGAACCTCCCTCTCTCGTTTCCTTCAAGGCTTATGATGCTCTTCAAAAGCTGTACCATGGAGATACAGAGCTCACCTTTTAGATTCACCATGTCTTCCCTTGAATTTTTCTCAACAACTTTTTTAAATGTCACATGCAGAGTTGTTGTCTCCCTCAGTGCATATAATCCAAAGAGATAAGGATTCATTATCTTCCTTCCCTCAAGAATATATCTGCATGAACTTGAACTTCATTAGTTCTCTAATATCAGAAAAGAAAATATTGATGAGGAAATGTATGTTAAACCTTATCATACGTACCTTGAACCAGAAGAAGCAGCAAGGAGAAGCTGATAATGCATATACTGTGTGTAAGGAGTTCTGCATTCTACTTTACACAAATTTATTTCCCCATCTATAATATGTAATTTATCCTTCTCAATAGCTATAAATTCCACATATCCACCAACTTTCCCTCTTAAAATAGGATGACATTCTCTGACACCCCATTTCCCCTTCTGATCTTGAGAGTTCATCTTCACTTTCAGATAGGCTGTGCAAGGCATACCCCCTACATAACCCTCCTTGGTTTCACTAAAAGTGACCGTTGATCTCCAATCTCTCTCTATATTCTTATCAGTGATGGAATGTGGATTTTGATCAACAGGTTTAACAGGAATTTCAATACCGTCATTGCTCTTGTACTTGAGAACATCCCTCACAAGGTGCCTGCTTGCGTACTCAGCCACAGTTGCAATGGTAAGAGATGGATTTATGCCAACAGAGCATGGGATTAAAGAAGCATCACAGACATAGAGGCCAGCGTGTACGGTGGCTGGACCTTCTGGGTCAAAAACCTGACCACTTGGGTTGCAAACACCACATGAAGGGTCAGATGATGCATTGCAACCACCTAAAAGATGAACTGATGTGCTTCGATACCTTGACACGAAGAGCATTCCTCCTAATTTCTTAGTGAGCTTCTGAAAGGCATTGATTTTCCTTGGGAGTAAAGGATCGTGAGGTGGACTAAAACAGATTATATTCTTGTCCTTATCAAATGTAATTTTGCCATCACTTTCATCATATCCCATTGCATTAAGAACCATGGCTTGGCTTGCTTTAAAACCTGTCATGTGTTTTATCTTGTCAATTATCCCATGAAAGAACCAGGATCCAGCTGGCCAACCGTAAGTTACGATCCCTTTGAACAGCAGGTAAGGATAGGCTGTTGGAAGTACACCACTCTGATATATGCCAACAGAAAAAGGGTAAATGTCGGATGAATATATCCTTAATGACACGGTATTTAACCTTATATATTCAAAGTATATCTATGTATGCAAGCATGTTTGGATACTTTAAGAATATGTTTATAGAAAATACATTTTATCCCCTTGAAGTTGTACTAATTTTCAATGATTAATCGACATTTCAAAGTTTTAACGGTTGGCAAATTTGCTCATTCATTGGCATTTTTTGTCTTTTTTGACAAAAATGACCATACTTGCATTGTACGTAAATTCTTAATTAGCCAACGAAGTTTCCAAAATGCCCATAGGGGGTAAAGTGTTAAAAAAAAGAAAGAAAGAAAAAAAGAAAAAGGAGTAAAATACAATTTTTATTTTTTGAAAAAAAGTGACCAAAGCGACTTCATGAGCCATTTGGGGGGTGACCGAATTAGCTACTCCCGTTAGGTTGAGGGAGTCACCCCCACTTGGCCGGAATGGGTGGCCATGAGGGTAGTTTTGCTACCCCGAAACTTTTTCTATATGAGTGGTTTTGCCCGGCCCATTTGGTCACTTAAGGCCCTTGGCCACCCTCATGTCTAGTCATTTCTAAGTGCAAAGACTAGACATCATATTGAACTAGTACAACAGATTTAGATGTAGAGAAGTTTGGAGACCTGGATTGTGAATCCCAATGAAGATGTATAAGATGAAGAGATGGATAGCCCTGGCCTTTCTTGAAATGGTATCTTTGAGAGTTGTTTTCCCTTTAATCCATAAGCACTCAAGGGTGCTTGGCTTCCAGCAAGATAAGCCACATTATTCCCATTACAGCTAAATCCAGACCCAAGTGCATCTGAAAGTTTCAACCCTCTCGTCTGTGACCGGAAAAGTATCTCACTTGTCCCCAAAACTCCCCCTATAGAAAAACAAAGAAACATGTTTCCAACTTGTTAAAACTTTTTTTTTTAATTTTTTTTTGAAAAGACAAAATTTGTAGAAGGGTACCTGAGAGGACTACATAATCAGCAGTTATGCAGTCAATCTCATTCAAGTAAACACGCCATCTTCTTCTCTTTCTCTCAATTTGGCCTTCTTCTCGGCAAATTTCATATGGGTTTTTAACCACATACTGAACTTCACGTTCTGTTATAATATGACATCCTGCCTGTATCACAAAAAAGTTCAACACAAAAAGTAAGTAACTGTTTGGACATATGCAACCGGTGCAATCTGGGGTCAGTGGCAGAACCAAAACTTTGAGTGAGGGGGGATGATACTTTTTAAAAAAATTAATTTAATTTTTGAGGGATTACCTCATAAAAAAATATTTTTTTAATTGATGTTTTAAAAATTTTGGGGGACTCAAGCCCTCGGGCCTTGTGCTAGGTCTGCCTTGAGAGAAACTTATTTCATAAGGAATAACAGAGAAAAAAAATATATATATTTTCACAGTAAAACTTGTGCAGTGTGAAAGCGAAATGTGTTCTCTCTTAATTAGCCGTTTTGCTATCATGGGTAGGGAAAGAAAATACAAAAAGTCTTTGTTATTGCATTTCTTTCACACACTTGTGCAGTGTGAAAAGAAATGTGATTTTATTGTTATTTATTTGATTTTTAAATACTTTCACTTTATTTGTGCAATGTGAAATAGGACGAAAAGTGAACTATGAGGGGTAATAGAATACTTAATAGTATTTTTGAAGGAGTTTTCAAGATCTTAAAAGTTAGGTTCGCTCCTATTCGGAGTGTTCGTAGCCACCCCCAATCCCATGGTGCATCGGGGTAGTCGCAACCATGCACCCTGAAGTTTTAGTGGAAACTGGGTGGCCAACCACCTATGGGGACAATTTTTTTTTTCCCCTAAAAAGAATAAAAAAACATTTACTCTTGGGGAAAATAATATTTACAATTATGATATTTTGAAAATTTTGGGCAAAATATGATTTATTTTCATTAAAACAAAATTTGATTATTATGAATAATTGTCATGTTCATTTCATTCCATTCAAGCTTCTTGTCGTAATAATACCTAAAGAATCATCATTCAAGTTTACCAAAAGGAGCCTTAAATATTACATTTGAAAATTCAGAAGCAGCCTTATTATTCCTAGAAACTTTCCTGGCCTAGGTAAATGAACATGATATATAGTTTGCCAGTAAATGATAGAAAATATGCCTGGATTGCCGAATGTATATAGTTTTTGTCAGTAGAACTTTTGGCATTATAAGGACACCCAGCAAGACAGTTTCCACAGGCTAAGCAGCTACCAACTCCTTGAGGCTCCATTGAATTTGATGCGGGCTCTTCAAGACCAAAATTCATGCTTAGCTGCAATGGAGTCTCAAAACTGTTTTCAATCTGTCCGTCACCAAATATTTCCCCCATCACTTTGGCAACAGGAAACTTGACAGGAACACTTTGTATTCTCAGCATGGCTGCAGCAGAAGCTTCACAATTTTCCCAATCCCTTTCCCATTCCTTTGGCCACTTTGGATTCCTTCTGGCTCGAACTGGGGTTGGCACCATCACTCCTGCATTCACCAGTGAACCTCCACCAAGCCCACATGCCACTACTGCTAGAGAACATTTTGTTCATGTACCTATATTTTCATCAAACAAATTCATATACGTATTAACTTTTACACTGAAGTCTAGAATTAGAAACTAATTAATTAAGCATGTTTTAATCAGGTTTTCATGTGTTTTTGGTGACTAGACAGTGGATTCATTTCAATAAACATGAAGAGAAGTTGCTATATGGAGTCAAGGTTTGATCTCGGAACTTTTGACTCTAATAACATATTAAATCACTAGCTAGTTATCCCAAAAACTTCTTAACACAAATATCCAAACACTAAAACGTTATCGTAATTTGTACAGCTAGCAACCTTCTCTAGCTTCTTCATGTTTATGCTTGATTTCCAAACATAGGATAATAAATTAAGGGAAAGTAACCTGGAATAAAGCATCCTTCGGGCCAAAGCCGACACCCAGGTTCTGTTTCTCCATTCTCACAGTAGACATGATCTTCAAGGTGTCAGTTGGAAAATCCTGAGCTTCCCATCTCCGACCTTTCTCAACCAAACATACCTTTATTCCGGCCATTGACATGCGACAAGCAGCAACAGAACCACCATATCCAGACCCCACGACAACAGCATCGTAACCACCTTCTTCCCCATGATCACCAAGCCTTCCCATGAACTCTGCTTGTTTCTTCATGATCTTTGTTTGAAATCCCAGCTCAAAGATTTTCGGGGACCAATGAATATTGTTGCACGTGTCAGAGATGACGCCGTATTTGCTCTGCAAGAGAAAAAGAAATGGTGATCACGATTCACTGTGTTCACTTCCTTGCATCGCAAGCCCACAAAGAGTGCAGCACTTAATACTTATATATATTGCGTACCTCCTGAGACTTTGAATTTCTCAAGTCAACAGACGTGGGTGCGCAGCATGATTTTTCATATTACTTCAATTTGTAGCTGATAAATATTTGGCTACGAGAAGAAAGTCAATTGAAATTTCTTTCTCAAATTTTTTCTACAAAATCGTAGACAACGACTTTGAAATTTCTTTTTCAAATTTTTTCTACAAAATCGTAGACAACAACTTTGAAATTTATTTTTCAAAGTTGGCAACTTTGAAAACCTTTTGTTTTAATCATTTAGACAATTCAATACATTACAAATAAAACACATATGCTTTAATAGTCTCACTAAAAAATTAACCTCTAAAATGCCACGTGTCACAATTTTACGCATTCACTTAGCCAAAACTCGGCTTTTATATATATATAAAAGATAATTTGAAAAGTTTTTGTTTTCTTCATTTAGACAATTCAATCCATTACATATAAAACTCTTATGTTTTAATTGTCTTACTAAAAGGCTAACATCTAGAACGCCACATGTCGCAATTCTACACATAAAGCAAGAGAAAAAAAAAAAGCAAGGGAAGATGAAAAGAAAATTAGATAAACAGAGAGAAAGAGGTGGAGCGCCCCGACTTTACTTAATGAAAGGCGAAAGTGGAAAATCTCCAAATTACCACTAAGTACTACTATCTCTTCCTCAATATCATCAGAGATTATAAATCTAGCAGCGAATTTTTTTTTTTTTATACAACCCTCACAGAACACATCAAAGCTGACCATAAAATTTCTATATCAAACAGATTTTCACATTGAACTTTATAACAAAATTTACTAGTCAAAAGTGTCACAGGCGGCACATAAGTAAATACACACCAAGTGTATCTAGTACATGTCTAACTATAAATACACTTCCAAAAGATAAACATAATATTTTACAAGGAACTAAGGTACCAAAACCCTATCCATAATATCCTAAACAAGCATATAGATCATCCTCGTAGTCCTCTGCATCTGCATCAATATCTATGTAGATGTGGTATAGTTGAAGGTTACCACATTTACATAGGCGGATTAATGAGTCAACGGTCTCTGTAAGTATAAGAATTATTAACATTTCCAATATGAGCCATCTTTTTCAATAGTGTCTCTGATATGATGATTATAATAACAGCTACGTTAAGCTTTCCACACAAAATTATTTTTGTATATTCCATAAATGATCAAATAAGTATCAAAGAATTGTTTGTGATAAAATCCATTTATCTTTTCTGAACAACTTTATATTTATACATATAAGCATTTTACTTACATATCATAAAATGAATATGCATATAAATACAAAGAAGTAAAACAAATAAATCATAAATCACATTATTAAATGTATGCAATGTAATCTCTAGTCTTTCCGACATTCTAAAGGACTTGAATCTTTCGTTTACGACTATCAGGAGACACCTTCAACTCCTTTTTGGCTTTCTAAAGGATTTGAACCTTTCGTTTTATTTTTGGGAGACACTTGGCTCTCTTAGTTTATTTTAACAAAGGCTCTTCGATTTACATTAATATAAGAACACCTCAATATTTTACATTCAACTTTATGAAGACAAAATGCTTCTTATTTAACATAAGAGGCTCCTTCGGCTCCCACCGTTAACATAGGAAAACCTTCTTGCTTCATATTTAATTCATTTCTTATTCTCAATGTTCAACAATATGCAATAACATATCTCTTAAAATCATTCTTTTGTCCATATAATCATCACATTTCATTTCTCAACTCATTTCAATATATAAAAATAATTGAAAGCATATATATTCATGTTATTCATAAAATATTCAGACTCATGTAATAATTATACTTCGAAAGCTTTATAAAATAGTATCAATCTCAGTAAGTAGTTATACTCACTAAAATAATATCATGCTCAGTAAGTAATTATACTTACTTGTCACCGTTATGTGGGATTCCTTTGCTAACTCTTGATTATAAAAAGTCACTGCATATTTTGTGCGCCCACGCGCGACCATATATTAGTTTAAGATTATAATTAAAAGGTTAAAATAACGACCTCTTAATTTCTCTCTATATTCTATCCAAAATTGGACAGCATAACGCCATTTATCTAAAATATTATAATGTCACTTAGGCATCATAACGACTATGTAGCGTTACCATATATTTTTATATGAGCATTACTACGGCATTAATATAATATTTATCTAAAATGTCTAACATTACTTGGGCATTACAACGGCGCTATTGTAAAATACCTAATAAAATTTAGACAGCACAACGACACATTTGTAATATTAAAAGGATGATTGAATATAATATTCGTCCTGAAATATTCAATCATACTTTTCCACGCAATTTAGGCATTATAATGACGTAATTTAAATTCTAATGAATAAAATTGACATAATTTAAATTCCACAACTAGAATTAACATAAACTAAGGATAAAAGAATTTATACCTAGTAATCCCACTTGAAGTAGCTCTTCAAAGCTTATTACTAAAATATATATATCTTACTATATTCTCACTTTCTTTCTTTTTCTTCACTGTGCGAGAGGGAGAGAGAGAGCTTTTGATTTATGCTCCAAAACAATGTAGGTAAGTCCTATTTATAGGAGAAAACTTTGGGGATACGATGGGTATAATCCAAAAGAGGTTAAATAAGACATATTTGCAAAGTAGGTGCCAAAACTCCATTTCTTGCAGGCACCTAGTGGCAGGCCACTCCATTTACTGCATTCATTTATCTTCACGTGGGTGAGAGTTTTTGTAGAAAACCTCCTGGAGTAAGTTTTCGGTTGACAGCTTTTGCCTTTGTATAAATATATATATATATATATATATATATATATATTATCTAATGAACCAAAAATCTCCATAAAGAAGCACACCTGAACATTCTACCATATATATCTATATATACTATATATATATTTTAGGGTAAAGTCCACTTAACCCCCTCAAACTACCACTCTAATGACAATCTACCCTCTAAACTATCAATTGCGACAATTTACCCTTACTAAAATAAAAACAGAAATACTAAAATATAATTTTCTTTTCAAATCTTTAAGGGTATTTGGGTCTTATTGAAAATTTTATAGTAATTTTGTCATTTTGCTAGCATTAGTACATTGTCATTGTTTTGGTAGTTTGTGGGATAAATTGTCGTAATTAATAGTTTGGGGGTAGATTGTAAAATTTAAAACCTAACGCATCCGCTAAGC
This sequence comes from Carpinus viminea, assembly GCA_013348765.1. Taxonomy (NCBI): domain Eukaryota; kingdom Viridiplantae; phylum Streptophyta; class Magnoliopsida; order Fagales; family Betulaceae; genus Carpinus; species Carpinus viminea. The sequence goes on along the minus strand of CP054674.1, from coordinate 35,714,207 downwards.
TAACCGCATAACCGCTAACCGCTATATCCGCATTAAGCTAATCGCTTTGAAAGCTTAGTAAAAGAATGTATGTTAGTTTAGATTAGTAATTTGAAAACCGCTAATAAAGTTAAGCTAATCTTTTTTAAAAATATAATATATATTTATATTATATATATTTTATATAATAAATAACAAGTTATTGTAGCATAGTGGTTATTATGTCTCTTTTACTCAGAGTCATTTTGATTTCACGTTTGACTTTTATTTGGGTTTTATGTTTTATTATTTATATAATATAGAAGTACAAAAGCATTTAGTTTTGCACTTCTATATATTTATTTTTTCCTAACCCAAAATGATAATTTTGTTGTAATTTTATTCAGATGTTATATGTTATAGAAGGTAGCCAACAAGATTTTGGTATAATTGTCAAACATATAATGCTCACTTTAAACCAACAATTTTAATGCTAAAATGGTCATGAAAGAGAAAAAATATTTAAAGTGAGCAAAACAAGGGTTTAAAGTGAGCAAAAAACAAAAAAACCAATAAAAAGCGGTTAGCAGAAAAGCGGTTAATCAAGATCGTTAAGCTAACTGGCGTGTTAACTAAATAGGCGTGTTAACTGCTCATGTTAGCGGATCTTAGTAGATTCTACTAAATCACTTTAGCATTATTTTAGCCACTAACGCTAAAGAACCGCTATTTCACCTAGTAGATTGTCATTTATAGTTTGATCTATATAGACTTATATATATTTTAACTATTAACTACACGATCACCTAGGTACTCATTACAATATATATATAACTATATATATATATATATATATAAGTATATCTTAATATATATTAAACTAATCAAACTATTATTTAATACACTAATATCCCCATTACTATTAATATTTAGGCATTTAATTAGGTAAATCTTAAATGCCAAATAATTCATAATTTAGGCATCAAATATATTTTTCTTAATATATTTGATTTAACTTAAGACTGAAATTTACACTAAAATATTCTTAATAATTCTATTAAAATCCTTGGGTGTTACAAGAGGGAATTTGAAAAGCTTTTATTTTCTTCATTTAATTGTCTCACATTGAGATATAAACATAAAGCAAAACCGATTAAGGACATGTGTCGCAATTCTACGCACTCACTATGCCAAAACTCGATTTATATATATATATATATATATATATATATAAGATAATTTGAAAAGTTTTGTTTTTTCATTTAGACAATTCAATCTATTACAAATAAAACTCTTATGTTTTAATTGTCTCACTAAAAGTTTAACATCTAAAATGCTACATGTCACAATTCTAGACATATAGTAAGAGAAGAGAAAAATAAAAAAAAAAAATGAAAAGATGAAAAGAAAATTAGATAAACAGAGAGAGAGAAATAGGAATTTGAAAACTTCGCTTTCTTCATTTAATTGTTTCACATTAAGATATAAACAGTAAAAAAAAAAAAAATTAAAATAGAGAGAGAGAGAGAGAGAATTTGTGAACATTTTGTTTTCTTTATTAAGACCATTAAATATATTAAAAATAAAACCTATGCATTTTAATTGCCTCATATTGATATATAAATATAAAAGTAAGAATATGAAAGAAAATTAGATAAAGAGTGAGAAAGAGAGAATTTGAAAAGCTTTTGTTTTCTTCGTTTTAGACAATTCAATGCATTACAAATAAAACAAATATGTTTTAATTGTCTCATTAAAATACTAGCATCTAAAACGCCATGTGTTGCAATTCTAGGCATAAAGCAAGTGGAAAAAAAAACATAAAGAAAGAGAAGATGAAAAGAAAATTAGATGAAGAGAGAGAAATAGAGAGTTTGAAAGCTTTGTTTTTTTCATTTAGACAATTCAATGCATTACAAATAAAACTCGATGTTTTAATTGTATCACTAAACTAACATCTAAAGCCACATGTAGCAATTCTATGCATAAAGCAAGAAAAAAAGCAAGAAAATATGAAGAAAAAAAAATAGATAAAGAGAGAAAAGATAATTTGAAAAGCTTTTGTTTTCTTCATTTAGACAATTCAATGCATTATAAATAAAACTCCTATGTTTTAATTGTCTCACTAAAAGATAACATCTAAAACGCCACGTGCAATTGTAGTTACTTTCTAATAGGATTGATTAAAGACACGTGTCATAATTCTACGCACTCTCTAAATCCAAACTCGGCTTTTAAATATATATATATTATCTAATGAACCAATAATCTCCATAAAGAAGCACACCTGAACATTCTACCATATATATCTATATATACTATATATATATTTTAACTATTAACTACACGATCACCTAGGTACTCATTACAATATATATATATATAACTATATATATAAAAGTATATCTTAATATATATTAAACTAATCAAACTATTATTTAATACACTAATATCCCCATTACTACTAACACTTAGGCATTTAATTAGGTAAATCTTAAATGCCAAATAATTCATAATTTAGACATCAAATATATTTTCCTTAATATATTTGATTTAACTTGACATTGAAATTTACACTAAAACATTCTTAATAATTCTATTAAAATCCTTGGGTGTAACAAGAGGAATTTGAAAAGCTTTTATTTTCTTCATTTAATTGTCTCACATTGAGATATAAACATAAAGCAAAACCGATTAAGGACCGTGTATCGCAATTCTACGCACTCACTATGCCAAAACTCGATTTATATATATATATATATATATATATATATATAAGATAATTTGAAAAGTTTTTGTTTTTTTCATTTAGACAATTCAATCTATTACAAATAAAACTCTTATGTTTTAATTGTCTCACTAAAAGGTTAACATCTAAAATGCTACATGTCGCAATTCTAGACATATAGTAAGAGAAGAGAAAAAAATAAAAATAAAAAAATGAAAAGATGAAAAGAAAATTAGATAAACAGAGAGAAATAGGGAATTTGAAAAACTTCTGCTTTCTTCATTTAATTGTTTCACATTAAGATATAAACATAAAGCAAGAGAAAGTAAAAAAAAAAAAATTAAAAAATTAAAAATAGAGAGAGAGAGAGAGAGAATTTGTGAACATTTTGTTTTCTTTATTAAGACCATTAAATATATTAAAAATAAAACCTATGCATTTTAATTGCCTCATATTGATATATAAATATAAAGTAAGAGAATATGAAAGAAAATTAGATAAAGAGTGAGAAAGAGAGAATTTGAAAAGCTTTTGTTTTCTTCGTTTAGACAATTCAATGCATTACAAATAAAACAAATATGTTTTAATTGTCTCATTAAAATACTAGCATCTAAAACGCCATGTGTTGCAATTCTAGGCATAAAGCAAGTGGAAAAAAAAACATAAAGAAAGAGAAGATGAAAAGAAAATTAGATGAAGAGAGAGAAATAGAGAGTTTGAAAAGCTTTTGTTTTTTTCATTTAGACAATTCAATGCATTACAAATAAAACTCTGATGTTTTAATTGTATCACTAAAGGCTAACATCTAAAACGCCACGTGTCGCAATTCTATGCATAAAGCAAGAAAAAAAAAAGCAAGAAAATATGAAGAAAAAAAAAATAGATAAAGAGAGAAAAAGATAATTTGAAAAGCTTTTGTTTTCTTCATTTAGACAATTCAATGCATTAAAAATAAAACTCCTATGTTTTAATTGTCTCACTAAAAAGATAACATCTAAAACGCCACGTGTCGCAATTGTAGTTACTTTCTAATAGGATTGATTAAAGACACGTGTCATAATTCTACGCACTCTCTAAATCCAAACTCGGCTTTTAAATATATATATATTATCTAATGAACCAATAATCTCCATAAAGAAGCACACCTGAACATTCTACCATATATATCTATATATACTATATATATATTTTAACTATTAACTACACGATCACCTAGGTACTCATTAAAATGTAGTAAAAAAAAAAAAGGTACTCATTACAATATATATATAACTATATATATATATATATAAGTATATCTTAATATATATTAAACTAATCAAACTATTATTTAATACACTAATATCCCCATTACTACTAACACTTAGGCATTTAATTAGGTAAATCTTAAATGCCAAATAATTCATAATTTAGACATCAAATATATTTTCCTTAATATATTTGATTTAACTTGACACTAAAATTTACACTAAAACATTCTTAATAATTCTATTAAAATCCTTGGATGTTACAAGAGGGAATTTGAAAAGCTTTTATTTTCTTCATTTAATTGTCTCACATTGAGATATAAACATAAAGCAAAACCGATTAAGGACACGTGTCGCAATTCTACGCACTCACTAAGCCAAAACTCGATTTATATATATATATATATATATATATATATAAAAGATATTTTGAAAAGTTTTTGTTTTTTTCATTTAGACAATTCAATACATTACAAATAAAACTCTTATGTTTTAATTGTCTCACTAAAAGTTTAACATCTAAAACGCTACATGTCACAATTCTAGACATATAGCAAGAGAAGAGCAAAAAAAAAAAAGAAAAGATGAAAAGAAAATTAGATAAATAGAGAGAAAGAGGGAATTTGAAAAGCTTCTATTTTCTTCATTTAATTGTTTCACATTAAGATATAAACATAAAGCAAAGAAAAAAAATTAAAAATAGAGAGAGAGAGAGAGAGAGAGAAAATTTGTGAACATTTTGTTTTCTTTATTAAGACCATTAGATATATTAAAAATAAAACCTATGCATTTTAATTGCCTCATATTGATATATAAATATAAAGTAAGAGAATATGAAAGAAAATTAGATAAAGAGTGATAAAGATAGAATTTGAAAAGCTTTTGTTTTTTTCATTTAGACAATTCAATGTATTACAAATAAAACACTTATGTTTTAATTGTCTCATTCAAAGACTAACATCTAAAACGCCATGTGTTACAATTCTAGGCATAAAGCAAGAGGAAAAAGAAAACATAAAGAAAGAGAAGATGAAAAGAAAATTAGATGAACAGAGAGAAATAGAGAGTTTGAAAAGCTTTTGTTTTCTTCATTTAGACAATTCAATGCATTACAAATAAAACTCTGATGTTTTAATTGTATCACTAAAGGTTAATATCTAAAACGCCACATGTCGCAATTCTATGCATAAAGCAAGAAAAAAAAAAAGCAAGAAAATATGAAGAAAAAAAAATTAGATAAAGAGAGAAAAAGATAATTTGAAAAGCTTTTGTTTTCTTCATTTAGACAATTCAATGCATTATAAATAAAACTCCTATGTTTTAATTGTCTCACTAAAAAGATAACATCTAAAACGCCACGTGTCGCAATTGTAGTTACTTTCTAATAGGATTGATTAAAGACACGTGTCATAATTCTACGCACTCTCTAAATCTAAACTCTTTTAAATATATATATATATATATATTATCTAATGAACCAATAATCTCCATAAAGAAGCACACCTGAACATTCTATATATATCTATATACTATATATATATTTTAACTATTAACTACACGATCACCTAGGTACTCATTACAATATATATATATATAACTATATATATAAAAGTATATCTTAATATATATTAAACTAATCAAACTATTATTTAATACACTAATATCCCCATTACTACTAACACTTAGGCATTTAATTAGGTAAATCTTAAATGCCAAATAATTCATAATTTAGACATCAAATATATTTTCCTTAATATATTTGATTTAACTTGACATTGAAATTTACACTAAAACATTCTTAATAATTCTATTAAAATCCTTGGGTGTAACAAGAGGGAATTTGAAAAGCTTTTATTTTCTTCATTTAATTGTCTCACATTGAGATATAAACATAAAGCAAAACCGATTAAGGACACATGTCGCAATTCTACGCACTCACTAAGCCAAAACTCGATTTATATATATATATAAAAGATATTTTGAAAAGTATTTGTTTTTTTCATTTAGACAATTCAATCCATTACAAATAAAACTCTTATGTTTTAATTGTCTCACTAAAAGTTTAACATCTAAAACGCTACATGTCACAATTCTAGACATATAGCAAGAGAAGAGCAAAAAAAAAAATGAAAAGATGAAAAGAAAATTAGATAAACAGAGAGAAAGAGGGAATTTGAAAAGCTTCTATTTTCTTCATTTAATTGTTTCACATTAAGATATAAACATAAAGCAAGAGAAAAAAAAATTAAAAATAGAGAGAGAGAGAGAGAGAAAATTTGTGAACATTTTGTTTTCTTTATTAAGACCATTAAATATATTAAAAATAAAACCTATGCATTTTAATTGCCTCATATTGATATATAAATATAAAGTAAGAGAATATGAAAGAAAATTAGATAAAGAGTGATAAAGATAGAATTTGAAAAGCTTTTGTTTTTTTCATTTAGACAATTCAATGCATTACAAATAAAACACTTATGTTTTAATTGTCTCATTCAAAGACTAACATCTAAAACGCCATGTGTTGCAATTCTAGGCATAAAGCAAGAGGAAAAAAAAAACATAAAGAAAGAGAAGATGAAAAGAAAATTAGATGAACAGAGAGAAATAGAGAGTTTGAAAAGCTTTTGTTTTCTTCATTTAGACAATTCAATGCATTACAAATAAAACTCTGATGTTTTAATTGTATCACTAAAGGCTAATATCTAAAACGCCACATGTCGCAATTCTATGCATAAAGCAAGAAAAAAAAAAGCAAGAAAATATGAAGAAAAAAAAATTAGATAAAGAGAGAAAAAGATAATTTGAAAAGCTTTTGTTTTCTTCATTTAGACAATTCAATGCATTACAAATAAAACTCCTATGTAGTCACTAAAAAGATAACATCTAAAACGCCACGTGTCGCAATTGTAGTTACTTTCTAATAGGATTGATTAAAGACACGTGTCATAATTCTACGCACTCTCTAAGTCCAAACTCGGCTTTTATATATATATGATGATGAGCTGAAAAAAATTGGAGGAAATTTGTGTATATTTTGGAAAGTTACTTTTCTTCTTCTTTTAGATTCGTAAAACTTAATCTACATAATAAAATAACTCATTTTTATGTCAATGAAATAGAGAACATTCTTATTCGAGTAGAGTTGCTACTTTATTATATTTTTTCAAAATTCTTCGAGAATTTAAATATATATACAAGGATTTTCCTTCGAGCGGGGTTAAAGAATTAATTTTCTCGCAATTCTAACTCAAAAGAATTATTACATTTGTTAGATTATATAGGTAGTCTTGTCCCACATTGGTTATATAGATATATTGCATGTATTACTAGCCTATATAAATAGGCCTCTTTTGTACATTATACGCGTGATTCAATATACAACATTACTTTCAACATGGTATCAAAGCACAGGTTCTGAATCACCTTAAATTTATTTTTTTTTATTCCGCATATATATATTTTTTTCTTCCGGCGCCGCTTGTGTTTTCCGGCAAATATCTTGCTCTGCCCTTTTCGGTTCTTTTTCTTCTTGTAGTTTCCGCGGATCAATATACCGCTGGAAACCTCGGAAGACGACCGTTCTAGAGCTGCCGCACACAGCCTAATCGGAGTTTTCACGCTCCCTCACGCGCTGCTCGAAGTCTCGGCCGTTCCACCACCGCCGCCTCGCCATAAGCCACCACGGGGATCTATTTTCCTTTCATTTGGCCACAGTTCGTTAGAAGAAGGTCCAAGATTCCAGAACAGGAGGTATCTGCTCCATACTAAGCCGTCACGCGCTCCACGTCGCCAGAGTTTTGCGCTGAATCACGCTTTGTAGCCACCATCTACGTGCGGCACCACACGCCGCATCTCTTGCCGTACCACGTCGCCTCTAGCCACGTCAATACGCTATCGCCTAGCCACGTTAGCGTTAACATCAGCCCTAGTCACATCAGCAGTGCCACGCCAGCAATAGTCTGACCGTTGACTCTTGACCGTTGATCGTTGACTTTTGACCGTTGACTTCCAGAGTTGACCAGGTGCTTTCTTCTCTATTTTTTCGTCTTGATTTCATATTTGTAGTCTGTTTTTTCGTTCGAGGCTTCTAGATGGCACAAAACGAGATTATTCATCATGTTCAGACTATTTTGGATGGGACAAATTATATGGTGTGGTCCTAATCTATGCGTAGCTTTCTTAAAGGACGCAAGCTTTGGTTTTATGTGACTGGAGAGGTTAAAAAGCCAGTTAAAGGGGCTTCTGAATCAGATGAGGCTTTTACTACCCGTCTTATTGATTGGGATAGCAAGCATCATCAGATTCTTACATGGTTCCGTAACACTACTATCCTGCCTATTTTTGCACTCTTTGGCAGCTTTGATGAATCAAAGGGTGCTTGGGATATATTGGCTTCTCGTTATTCTTCTGTGGATGGTGCTCATGAGTATCAGCTTTTATTTGAGCTTTTTCATCTGAGGCAGGAACCTGGTCAAAGTATAAATGATTTTCTTGCTCGTATGCAATTCTTGTAGAACCAAATTGATGTTTCTAATCCTATTTGGAAGGATCCCACTGATGCTGAGATGTATGTTAAACGTCGAGATCAACATCGTCTTCATCAATTCCTGATGGCCTTACGTGATGACTTTGAGCCTGTTCGTGTGCAACTCTTACATCGTTCTCCTCTTTCCACTTTGGATACTGCCATCTTCGAGCTTGTCCGTGCCGAGACTAGATCACAGACTATGCGCTCTCACCCTAGTCATACAGTGTTGGCTGCACCATCTTCTGGTTCTTCATCGTTTTAGCGAGAGCATTATGACAGGTCAGATACTTCTCGACTCCCTCCTAAGTCTCGAGATAATATTTACTGTCGCTTTTGTCAACGTCAAGGGCACACTATTGACAAGTGTTGGCGTAAGCGAAGATCTAATGTACACACAGTAGCAGTTGCTCATACTGAGAATGGTTCATCGCCAGCTGCTTCATCTCCAGTTGCTCCCTCTTCAGTTGCTTCCTCTGCCAGCTTCAGATCCAAAGGTCATCTTTATCTGCATGACTTGAGGCAATAGTCAACCAAGTCGTTATGTCTCGTTCTGGTAATGCATCTTCCTCTGTCCTCTCAGTCTTGCCAGGTACCTCTTCTCCTTGGCTCTTTGACTCTGCCTGTTGCAATCACATGACACCTGTAACATCCCACCCCAATGACACACAATATTGTCCGCTTTTGACTCCCCTGAATCAGACTTTCAGGAGGTCACCCATCCTGGTACTACTCCAGCAGAAGCACGCTTAACTGTGGAGTTCTGATGTGATCATTACCATCACGGCTTTAAAACGCGTTGTTGTCATTGAAGATGGAAGTATACATATAAGCATATCTCCATGCCTAGGCAATGTGGGACGTCACAATCACCCCTTCTTAGGACCCAGCGTCCCCGCTGGCGGCCTTCATGGGCTTGTGCACGCTCCCTCACATCTCAGGCTGGGCAATGGCTCTGATACCATTTGTAACATCCCACCCCAATGACACACAATATTGTCCGCTTTTGACTCTCCTGAATCAGACTTCCCAGGAGGTCACCCATCCTGGTACTACTCTAGCAGAAGCACGCTTAACTGTGGAGTTCTGATGTGATCATTACCATCACGGTTTTAAAACGCGTTGTTGTCATTGAAGGTGGAAGTATACATATAAGCACATCTCCATGCCCAGGCAATGTGGGACGTCACAACACCTCACCCTACTTCCTTTACCACATGTGCACCTTTACCTCATTCTTCATTGATTCGCACAGCTGATGGCTCCACTATGAATGTTAAAAATATAGGCATTATCAGTACACCTTCCCTTTCTCTTCCTGAAGTTTTTCATGTGCCTGAATTGTCCTTCAATCTCATTTCTGTTGGTCAACTGTGTGAACTTGGATATAGACTTGTTTTTTACTTTTCTTGTGTGCATGTGCAGGATCCTCGCACGAATCAGACCCTTGGGACCGGGCGTAGAATTGGGCGTATGTTCGAGCTCTCATCCTTGCGTCTTCCCACCACAAGCATCTCTGCTGCTGCCTCCTTGTCATCACCATCTCTTGCACTTTGGCATTCGCGTCTTGGTCATGCTTCTGCATCTCGCATTCAGCTTTTAGCATCAAAGGGTTTGTTAGGCTCAGTGTCCAGTAATTCTTTTGATTGTATTTCCTGTCAACTTGGGAAACAACCTGCTTTACCTTTTAATAATAGTGAATCTCATGCTACTACTTCTTTTGATTTAATTCATTCTGATGTATGGGGACCTTCTCATGTTGCTAGTATGAGTGGTTCACGCTATTTTATTATCTTTGTTGATGATTTCTCTCGTTACACTTAGGTATTTTTAATGAAATCTCGTTCTGAATTATTGGATATTTATCGCAATTTTGCAAAAATGGTTGAAACCCAATTTTCAAAGCCAATTAAAGCCTTTCGTTCTGATAATGCTTTAGAATATACTCAACATGATTTTCAATCCATCCTAAAGCATTATGGCATTGTTTCTCACTTGTCTTGTCCATGCACCTCACAACAAAATGGTCGTGCTGAACGTAAACTTAGGCACATTTTAGACACTGTCCGTGCTTTGCTTCTTTCCACATCTTTTCCTACCCCATTTTAGGGTGAAGCTACTCTCACAGCTGTCTACACAATCAATAGATTGCCTACTCCTATCCTTGATAATTGCACTCTTCACGAGATGTTGTCTGGCTCTATCCCTTCATATCATCATCTTCGTGTTTTTGGCTCAACATGTTTTGTTTTACTCCAACCTCATGAGCGCACCAAACTCGAGCCTCGTTCTAGGTTGTGTTGCTTTCTTGGGTATGGAATAGAACAAAAAGGCTACTGATGCTATGATCCTATCTTTCGTCGTCTTCGCATCTCCCGTCATGTAGTTTTTTGGAAGCATCGCCTATTCCATGAAGTCGGCAAATTCAATATGCCATCTTCTCCTCCCTTTACTACCCTTCTTGAGATTCCTCTTTCGCCAACTCCCACTAGCAATGTCTTGCCAGAGTCTACCTCGCTTCGAACAACTCATCGATGCTCTCGGCCTTACCATCGTCCCGGGTTCTGTTCCATCTGAGGATCCACCACTTGACCTTCGCCGATCAACCCGAGTAAGATCCCTCCCATCCCATTTACAAGACTTTCATTACTTTCATGCCTTAGCTACCTTGCATGAGCCTCACTCCTTTCGTGAGGCCTCCATTAACCCTCTTTGGCAGGCTGCAATGAAAGAGGAACTTGATGCTTTACACAAGAACAATACATGGGATTTGGTTGACTTGCCTCCTGGAAAGTCTGTGGTTGGGTGTAAGTGGGTTTACAAAATCAAGACTTGTTCTGATGGTACTGTTGATAGGTACAAGGCTCAACTTGTGGCCAGAGGCTTTACTCAGGAGTACGGTGTGGATTATGAGGAGACTTTTGCTCCAGTTGCTCGCCTCTCTTACGTGCGCGTTGCTGGCTATGTACCTCTCGACATTGGTCACTTTGTCAGATGGATGTCAAGAATGCCTTTCTTAACGGTGATTTAAATGAAGAAGTCTATATGCAGCCACCTCCTGGGTTATCTCATCCTACAAACAAGGTTTGTCGCCTCGTCCGAGCTTTATATGGACTTAAGCAGGCTCCTCGAGCATGGTTTGCTAAGTTTAGCGCTACTGTATCTCGCCTTGGCTATTCCATCAGCTCATATGATTCAGCCTTGTTTATTCGCCGCACAGACCGGGGTACTATACTTCTTCTCCTATATGTTGATGACATGATCATCACTGGAGATGATATCACTGGTATTTAGGAGCTTAAACAGTTCCTCAGTCAGCACTTTGAAATGAAAGATCTTGGCTCTCTTAGCTATTTTCTTGGTCTTGAGATCTCTTCCTCTTCTAACGGTTATTATTTGACACAAGCCAAGTATATCTCTGATCTGCTTTCCCGGGCTAATCTCACAGACAGTAAGATTGTTGACACACCGACTGAGCTTAATACTCGTCTCACTCCTAATGCTGGCGAGCCTCTTCGTGATTTTACCTTATATCGGCATTTAGTTGGCAATCTTGTCTACCTTACTGTCACTCGGCCTGATATCTCGTATGCTATCCATCAGGTGAGTCAGTTTATGGCTGCTCCTCGCTCCACTCATTTCTCAGCTGTCCTTCGCATTCTTCGCTATCTGAAGGGAACATTATTCCATGGGCTCTATTTCTCTTCTCAGTCTTCTCTTCAGCTACATGCTTATCCGATGAAATGGTGATCCGAAAAATCGTCGCTCTACCACTGGTTATTGTTTCCTACTTGGCACTTCGGTCATTTCTTGGCGAAGTAAGAAACAAATTGTTGTGGCTCGCTCTAGCACTGAGGCAGAATATCGTGCTCTAGCTGACACTACCTCAGAGCTTCTTTGGTTGCGATGGCTATTACAAGATATGGGTGTCTCTCTTTCTTCTGCTACTCCTGTATATTGTGACAACAGAAGTGCTATTCAGATTGCTCATAGTGATGTTTTTCATGAACGGACCAAACATATTGAAATTGATTGTCATTTTGTCCGTCATAATCTTATTCAGGGCTCACTACAGCTTCATTCTGTCACATCTCGGGATCAGCTTACGGACATCTTTACAAAGTCACATCCTCCAGGGCGTTTTCGTGATCTTGTGTCCAAACTCAAGTTGGTCTCTTATACTCCACCTTGAGTTTGAGGGGGGCTGTTAGATTATATAGGTAGTCTTGTCCCACATTGGTTATGTAGATATATTGCATGTATTACTAGCCTATATAAATGGCCTCTTTTGTACATTATACGCGTGATTCAATATACAACATTACTTTCAACAACATCATTCGACTACATGGCCTAGCATTGTTTCCCACTTCACAAACCATTGCCACAAGTTACAAGTACTACGAAATTAACACGATCAGAAACAAGAAGAAAAAGAACAAAACAACAACCAAAGGAGAAAACCAAGTGTCAAACCCTCCACATTCTTCATATGGATCATCTTCCCACTCCAAGGCTGCCTCTTTAGTGTACTTCTTCCTACCCGGAGCACTTGTTGCTCCATTTCCTCCTTCAGCTGATCTGATATGAGACAAAATGTGAGGAAAAACCTTCTTATTAGACTCTTCTCCAATCAGAAGGTCCGAATGCCCAAAACCCTCCACAACAACTCTCTTATGTCTAAAGCCAGGCTGGTGTAAATTCATGTACTTGTTAGCAAGAAATGAAGTCTTGAGTGACAAGGAGACTCGCCTCCCGAAATATAAAGCGTAGGGAGTGCCATTCTCGTGATGCATCAAATATTTGTCGTTGCCATTCTTGCTCATCGTGAATCTCGCTTTGCATATTTTTTTCCGAGGTGGGGAAATGCCGTGGGAAGCCTTGTCAAATTCTCTTTATTAATTTAAGGGAAAATACGTTTTAGCCCCTCAACTACCACCAGCCATTTACGTTTTAGCCCCTGAACTATCAAAAGTTGTAAATGGCCCCCAACTACCAAACAAATACGCTTTAGCCCTCCGTTAGGTTTTGCCGTCAAAATGGATGGAACCACCCAAGCGACGTCGTTGATGTGATCAAGTTACAAAATACCCTCCTCTACCTTTAAAAAATTATATCAAACCATTTTTACCAAACGGCGCCTGCTTTTGGATGGGATTAGGTTTCTCTTACCAAAACCAAAACGACGCCAGATCGTCCCTCCATTAAACCATAATCGCAGAAGGGACTCAAATCACCTCGAATTTCATCAAGCCGCCCCTCCTCCCCTTCTCGCCCTCTCTCCCCGAAAAAATTGGTAAGTCCATTGAACCTCCGCGATTCTCACAAAAGCTCCCCGCCTCCGCTCACTGTGTCATCAATGATGGAGGAGATTGCATGAGTTCGCCGACGATGATGTGAGGGCTTCGGACTTTCAGTTGGAAGCTCGTCGGCGAAATTCTTCCCCAGTATTTGAGATGCCATTGTGGAATTGAATCACCGGTGAGGACTTCTAACGCAGAAAATCCCGGTAGAAGGTTTATTGGATGCGGTAAATTCAAGGAATTTAAGGGTTTAATAATTAGGGTTTTCCGATTTCAGAGGAATTAGGGTTTGTGAATCATGGGTGAGTGACATGTTATATTGCCTTTTTAGCCAGAATTTTATTTTTGAGGGTTTGTTTTAGAGTTACAATCGTTCTAACTCAAGAATATTTCAAATTTTTTTTTTTCCCTACCCACTGCACCCCCAATAATTTGGGTTTGAGATTAACTTTTTTGAGGGGTTTGTTTCGGAGATCAAATTATTTAAGGGGTTTGTTTTGGAATTGATTATCGTTGTAACTCATGAGTATTTCAGATTTTTGGCTTTTTTTCCCTACCAACTGCACCCCCTATAATTAGGGGTTGAGATCAATTTTATTGAGGGGTTTGTTTCGGAGGTCAATTTTTTGTAGGGGTTTGTTTTGGAGTTGATTATCGTTCTAACTCATGAGTTTTTCAGAATTTTTTTTTTTTCCCTACCCACTGCACCTCTTATTATTAGGGGTTGAGATAAATTTTTTTGAGGGGTTTGTTTTAGAGTTACAATCGTTCTAACTCAAGAATATTTCAGATTTTTTTTTTCCCTACCCACTGCACCCCCAATAATTTGGGTTTGAGATTAACTTTTTTGAGGGGTTTGTTTCGGAGATCAAATTATTTAAGGGGTTTGTTTTGGAATTGATTATCGTTGTAACTCATGAGTATTTCAGATTTTTGGCTTTTTTCCTACTAACCGCACCCCTATAATTAGGGGTTGAGATCAATTTTATTGAGGGGTTTGTTTCGGAGGTCAATTTTTTGTAGGGGTTTGTTTTGGAGTTGATTATCGTTCTAACTCATGAGTTTTTCAGAATTTTTTTTTTTTCCCTACCCACTGCACCTCCTATTATTAGGGGTTGAGATAAATTTTTTTGAGGGGTTTGTTTTGGAGTTTGATTATCGTTCTAAATTTTTTTTAGGAGTTGATAATCGTGGAGGCGATTTGGTAGCCACTGCACCCACTTTTTTTTTTTCCTTCGTTATCTATGTTTTCTCAGATTGTCCCTAGTTATGGTGATAAAATATTTGGTATGAGAAATATGGAATTTCATGCAATAGATTATTGGTGGTTGTTTCTGTTTTTTTCCTATTGTTTAATTGTTAAAATTTTTTTGACGGCACCCCCAATAGGATTTTGATGAATATGTAGAGTTAAGTTGTGGTTCTTGTATGGTTGTTTCGCGTTTACTTTTTATTTAGGTCATTTAGCCAATGATTTCACAAGTAATTCTCATTTATTAAAGAACGAAGGTGATCGTATGATCATTTTATTTGGGTTGAGAAGAAGCTATGCTCCTCGTGTCACATTTCAACGCCCAAATAGTTTATCGAAGAAGAATTTTGAACCGAGTTGGCGAAATTGACGTTGCGGATTGATCTTTGAAAAGCGCAAAAATACTAGCATGGAAAAAAATTTAAAAATGTCATTGGCCACTTGTTTAATTTTAACATTTTTGTTATTTTCTTGTTTTATTAGTGATAGGGACAACCAATCTTGTACTGTTAGTAGGGCAATGTTGCCGTGAGATAGATAAACCTATGTAGTTTAAGCACTATTAATTTATGTTCAACCGCTTATGACAATTAATAGAATGAAGTTTAAAAATAACGTTGTTGCCTTGCGTTATGATAGGTGTTCAAAGTAAACTTTTGTCTATATATTTTGAACACATGTTAACTTGATAAATATTGAATTTGAGAAATCGACCTCACGGGTTTGAGAGACATTATGCATATGACAAATTAAGATGGTTGCTTGATTATTGGGAAAGTTGGGGAGATAGACCACTTTCTCTCTCTCTCTCTGCATGCATAACTTTTTCCCTGCTACTTTGAGTTGACATCATGCAAGAAGAGCATTATTAAAGCATGTTGGGAGTGAACATGCACAAAAGACAATTTCTGCAATACAGAACTAACAAAATGCATGTTGGGAGTGAACATGCTCACACCCGACAAGAAAGACAAGAACTAACAAAATGCACAAAAGACAATTTCAAACAACTAATCAAAAAAAAACAACAACAAAGCAAAAAAAAAAATCAACTAATCACAGAATAAACCAAAGACAACAAAGACAATCGACGAAAAGAAGAAGAAAACGAAAAAAAGAAACTACATAATCTGCAAAAACAGCAACTAATCTGCAAAAAAATGCACTAACAAATCTGACAAAGAAAGACAGAAACGAAAACAGCAACTAATGCTAATCTGCCACCAAAAACAGCAACTAATCGCCAAAAAATGCACTAACAAATTGCAAAAAAAAAACAGCAACAAATCGCAAAAAACAGCAACTAATCGCCAAAGAAAAAACCAAAGAATTAACAATGCTCATCAACCGAATCGCAAAGAAAGCTGCAATCGCAAAACTTAAGCACAACAACAATTTCACAATCTATTGCAGCCACAACCCACAACCCCAATCTCCTCAACCGAAAAAACACATACCAAAAACACTTCAAATTATACTCATTCTAGACTTCAAATTACACTTCAAAAACTGTGACCTCATCACTAAAAAAAGAAACTCATACATATCCACTAAACCTAGAAAATTCAGTAAAATTCAGTAGGTTCCACACCGCTTAGTTACATATATAATTGTATATATACATATAATCAACAAAAAATACTACTTTTGCCATTCCGGTTTCTTCCTCTTTTTCTTGTTAGCATCCATTCTTGCAATTGCCTTGTTAGCCTCCGTTCTTGCAATTGCCTTGTTAGCCTCCGTTCTTGCAATTGCCTTGTTAGCCTCCATTCTTGCAATTGCCTTGTCCCTATTAGCCTCCATTCTTGCAATTCCTTGGTCAATAGTTGGTACAACAATTTCACCTCTTCTTGTAGTTTCTGATGTGCATGCAGTATTGCGCGTCAATGGTTCTTGTGAAGTCCCTTCTGTTAGTGATGTCCCACTGACATTGCGCTGAGAAAGTGAAGACTGTGTTTGGTGAGGTCCCTGAAATTATGCAACATTTTCAAATATTAACTTCCATACAACAGTAAAAATGCACTACACTAAAATTATGCAACATTTGAAAATATTACTTACATACAACAAGAAAATGCACTACATCAAATTATGCAACATTTGAAAATATTACTTACACTAGTATAATCTCTGTGTGTACCACTGAATGTCACCTCTACCTCCACTCCTAGTAATAGGTCCACTCCTCTGCAATCCACTAGGCCCACCCCTTCCCCTAGTACTATGTGCACCCCTCTGCAACCCACTAGGCCCACCCATAGTCCTAGGTCCACCCCTGCAACCCACTGGGCCCACCCCTAGTACTAGGTCCACCCTCTGCAACCCACTAGGCCCACCTAGTACTAGGTCCACCCTCTCTGCAACCCACTAGGCCCACCCCTAGTACTAGGTCCACCCTCTCGCAACCCACTAGGCCCACCCCTAGTCCTAGGTCCACCCCTGCAACCCAGAGGTCCACCCCTAGTACTAGGTCCACCCTCTGCAACCCAGCTTGACCCTTTGGGGTAGGTTGACCCCTACCCCCCTACCCCCTACCCCTATTACTCCCTCCACTTGTAGAATATTCATTAGTATCTTGTGCAACTGCAAAGATGATAACAATTAAATAAATCAATCAATGTAATGAACTAATTGCAATTAATAATGACATTTATCTTATTGCTAAAGAGTTTGGATATTACGCTTCATCATCAATGATTGGCTGGAGCTAGGGTATGACCACTACCATGTTGTACCTATGATAACAAAATTTGTCAAACCTTAACATATTTTAAAAACAACAAAGAAGTGAACCAAAAAATAATCGATAGATATAGTACTCCATTTACCTCATTTCTTCTTGAACTACCCTGTCCCCCGTAATTCACCGCCTCCGCTTGTGGACATGTCCTAGTATTATGTCCTACTCTTCTGCATTTGCTACATCTCATTAGAACTCCCCTTCCTTATACGGTTTTGATTGACCGGCTCTTCCGACCCTTCTCCTTACTTTTCTGGGTCTCCTGGTTGTATTCTATTTAAGGGAGGGTCGACATGCTCATAACTTGTCCTCACCCATTGGGCCTCTCAGCATCGGATATACAATTTCATCATAAGCTTCATCATGTTTTTTATACATCTCAATTGTATACCACTCATCCACATAATCCTCGTGGTTTGCATTAAAATACCAAATCGCAGATACCGCATGTGCACATGGGATGCCTCATGTCCCATTGTCTACAACCACACGTTCTATTCAACAAGTTCACAACATATTGTTTGTTGTTGTGTCTCACTTCATACAAATGTCCCCAAAGATAAGTGCTATAACATTGCCCAAAGAACCGCCTCCAATTTCATCCAACTTTGCAACAATCCTAGGACAAAGCCTACCAGTCATGGTGCGGATGCCATCCCTCTTTGCCTGATATCTCTTCATTAATTTTTGTCTTATCATTTCAAACATAGATATAATCGGCAAGTCACGCGCATGTAGGATGTAGGCATTAAAGCACTCACATAAATTGTTCACTAAAAGATCACACTTAGGGGACGTATTGAACCAAGCCTAGACCATGACCTTCGGTCAACTTCCATTAAAAAATTATATGCATACTCACTTATGTTCTTCAATTCCTCCATTTCATGAAAAAAATCTGCTTCAGTGTATGCTGCAGCTGCAGCCCATAACTTATCCTTCAGTGCGAGACCACGGTGACCACTATCTCTCAGAGTTCGTGATACAAGTGTCTCACACAAAATCGGTGGTCACCCCTGTGAAGCACCACATCAAAAGCTGGTTGCAACCCCTACAAATTATGCAACAAATAGACAACACTTAGTTACCTTGATGAAAACAACGACAAACTAAAACAAAGAAACATAATGAGTTATAGTTACCTTTTGACGATCGAAATAAATGTCCATCCATGTCCGGTGCCAAGATCCGATAGCAAAGACTCAAGAAACCAAATCCAACTATCCTTGGTTTCTCAACAACGAATTGCCACTGGGTACATGTTATTATTGCCATCTCTCAAATGGCCGACAACAAATGACCCTTATAAGGCCCCTTCAAAAACATCCATCTAACCCAATGATGGGCCTACAACCACAAATCCTCTCTTCATGGCAGCCAAAGAAAAATATAACCGGTGAAAACATGTGGATGGTCGAGCAAAGGCCTCTCAACTTTCATCATCGACAACCACCTCGTTTGTCCGCCTAACCGTTTCACAGTAATCCCAAAGCCTAACATATTGCAGCTTCACTTTTCCTTCAAGAATTTCCTTTGCTATTCGCCTAGCCCTATGCAACTGCCAATTGTCCACATCAACACCCCATTTTTCCTTCACTTCCCCAAGAATTGCCTTCAATGGCATATTAGGCTGTGCTCTAAATTTATCAATTAATTTTCGTGCAATCCATGGGGATTTCACAGCCGAAATCCGATGTTGCCTTGTACATGTGTGTCTGGCTTGAATTGATCTAATCTCAAAAGCCTCTTCATCATCGCATTTACGGCCATAAACCCGATACGTACAATCGGGTTCCCTGCATACCACAATGCACCTCGCCAAATAATTTTTTTTAAACATTATATCCTTCCCATTCTTTATATTACTCTCCTAATTGCTTCTCTAAATACTTTGATCGACGGAAATTTTAGCCCATTACACAATCGGGCTCATCATATCGGGCTTGAAACTCTGTTCGCTTTGTAACACATCTAGTCAAGAATCAGCCTCATACTCCTCATCACTCCTAGGAGGTGATATAAGAATGTCACTGAGCCATGTCGGACTCAAGATCATCGCCATACACCTCATCACCATAACACCTACCCTTCCACGCCTCCTTGAGCCCCCTCTGCGTTAGTATTTTCATTACCACCACTCGCCCACCACTCTCCTCATCCCCATCCTCACTCTCATTACCCTCCCCATCACCCTCCCCATCACCCTCATTACCCTCCCCATCATTACCCCCTCAACATTGCCCTCATCATTGGCCCCCAACATTGCCCCTCATCATTGCCCCCCAACATTGCCCCCCTCATCATTGCCCCCAACATTGCCCCCTACCATGGATGACCTAGGGGGTAGCTATCTTCATCAAACAAATCCGGTTCAAAACCTCTTCCCAATAAGGATCATCCCGCTCAATCCTAGTGTTTTCACCATCATTACCCTCATCATTATCTTCATACTCATCATTGCTAACTGAATGATCAGAAATGACACAAGGTACAATTCTATTACTAATACCCCTTATGTGCAGCAACTATTCCCAACACGTCAGAGTCCGATGAAATTAATTTCAGACCACTTTGCATATTATGCCCTGGTTCCAAATAATACACCAAATCCCCGACTTGTATCCATATTTTTACTATCTCCTCAATCTCAAAAAAGACAACATGTCCTCATCATATGTCTCAAAGATGCACATCTACATCACCCCCACGTATGTGCATGCAAGCCCCTATTAATCCTACCACCATAATGTACCTCAAATGCAAGCTCGATAGTCATCCTGAAAAATAAAAAATAAAAAAGGTTACAAAATTAACAAATCAATGAGATATTAAGTACAATTTACTTTTAACTAATTAATAAAGGTCAACTCAACAAATATAAAAAATAAGAAAATAATTAAGCCTCAATATATTGTTAACATTAATTACTTAAATAATCAACTCTTGTTCAGTCAATTGACCATGATGAGGTGTCATTCCATGGTAGATTATTTATTTATTTATAGGTTGGATACCAAATTCAGACACTGAATGAGAGAAACTTCACATGCAGGGTATAGGAACACCAAAAAAGGTTATATATATATATATATATATATATATATACACGACAAAAAAGAAGGGATCCATTCATTCAGCCGTTCAATACTTTTGTTTTCACCAATGGGGACCACCGAAAAAGTTAACAACAACACATGAAGACAAACTACAGCCAAAAGCACTGACTTGTCATTGTTTGTCTGACACAATATTTCTTAAATAACAAAGAACTCCACTACTTATCAAAAACAGAAACTCCACTAAAACACACAAAGAAAAGACACCAATGGGGACCTATAGTCTAAACATTGCAGCTTCAACCGAGAAGAACTGTCAACCAACCCATCCAACCAGAGACATCATTACAACAAGGGGACCACGGAAGACAAATTGCAGCAATGGGGACAAGGGGACCACGGCAAAATCCCAACACATTAAAATGTTGCAAAATGATAACTGAAACCCATATACATCCATCAACAAATAACTGAAACCCTAAACAAATAATCAGAACTAAAACCCCAAATAAGGTATAACCAAAAAAATATACCGAAAAAAGGGGTTTATGATAAATATGTGCATCGATAAAAGCGGATCATTTAAAAAATAAAAGGAGCCACAAACAAAAAGCGCTACAAAACACCATCAAAAAGAGCTACAAAACGACCTAAACCCATCGACATTGAATAATCTCCACAAACCCTAAAAAATACGAAAAATGAATTAAATATATTACCTCCAACGGCGAAAATCTTCAAACTTTTTGAGAGCATAATCTTTTCTGAGAATCGCGCGGAGGTCAGTGGACTCTAGGAATTTTTTTCGTGGAGAGAGAAGGACCGACGGGGGAGGATGGACGGCCAGGCAAGGTTGTGCGATCTGAGGTGATTTCGAGTCCCTTCTGCGATTATGGTTTAATGGAGGGACGATACGGCGTCGTTTTGGTTTTGGTAAGAGGGGAAACCCTAATCCCATCCAAAACGGCGCCGTTTTGGTAAGTGGTTTGATATAATTTTTTTAAAGGTAGAGGGAGGGTATTTTGAATTTGATCACATCGACGACGTCGTTTGGGTGGTTCCATCCATTTTGACGGCAAACCTAACGGAGGGGCTAAACGAATTGTTGGTAGTTAGGCCATTTTACAACTTTTGATAGTTCAGGGGGCTAAAACGTAAATGGCTGGTAGTTGAGGGGGCTAAAACGTATTTTCCCCTTAATTTAACCAGTAGTGCATGCTGGGGCTTACGTTTCCATGCCAGAATGTGCTTCCAAATATTCCAGAAAAAACCTCACACTCGTTGCAGGTGCATCTCTCATGCCGTGGTATCAAGCAGGCAATAAATTTCGAGAGCCGATGACGGAAACTGCACTTTGATGTTTCCAACAGAGGCAGGATCTTGTTCTTGCCTAGTATAACCATGGAAAGCTGCACGTTGGAATTGAAACATGCACCTTCTTGAGCTCAAGGAGAAAGAGACCTTTAGAAATTGTGCTAAATTACATTAATTATGTATTCATGATCATTAGAGCTAGAGGTTTTATTAAAATATAAATATAAATAATTAAATCTATCGTTACTTATTAACTTAAGCGATTGATATAAGTAGTGGGTATGTCCTTTCTTGTTTGTATGTTAGTAATTGCTTTGTTATTGTCGATATTCTTTATTATTATTGGTTGAGCATGTTACAGACAAGGGGACTGAAGAAAAAAAGATCAACACAGCTAAGCAAGCAACCAAAATATTAGCAACTTTGACATTGTCGTCATTCTTTGACATCCCCACCGTCTTTCTGAACTCAATACGGATTGCTTCTCTGAAGGATTCCGACATGCTATATATAGCAACTTTGAGTCGATCAAGTTCTGCCTATCTTTATCAGAGAACTGTCTAAACATCACACCAAAATAGAGAGAGAGAGAGAGATTAATTACTGGGAGCAGAGGAAGCCACATTTTGAACATTGATGAAGCGTTAAGCTTGAAGAACATTGAAGAATTGGTGCAAGACAGGGAAGCTATATGGGTTGCAGATACATGCCCCCCCATGAGAGCTATATGCATGGCTAAGCCTCCAACACAATGTGCAACGACATGTATTACTGTACGCTGCCCATGCAATTCAAGAATCTTATTTATTGCTGCAAAAGAAGGATAAAGTTAGAACTGAACAGGCATTGGATCAGTGAAAAACTAAGAATTGATAAAATGACTTATATATGTATGATGTTGCTTTCTTTTACCAGCTGGGACATCAAATCTTCCAATATCTTCAATTGTGAAGTCCTTTGAAGGATTCAAAGGGTGCAACCTTGGTTGCAGTAGCCATGTTTCATGTCCTTCTTCCAGTAAAGTTCTAACTAAATCGTTTGGTTCTGTTGGCAACCAGTAACTCTAAGTAGAATGACCATTAAGAAGGAGAACTGGATTTAGTTGTTTTGGTCCGTCAAGTTTTCCCGTAGTGTTCTCCTGGCATTCTCTCAGTTTTATGTAGAACATGATTTAAGAAAAAATAAAATTGTAGTTAAATTTTGTTGCCAACAAATTAATTTTTATGAGTTAATAGTTAGGTTCTAATACTTTAAAACTTATTTTTGGATTCAAAACTAAAACCTAAGGGTGGAAGGTTAACCCTTTAGAGATGATATCACTCAAAATGAATTTGATCATCCTAAATTTAGTGCTAATGCCTAAAAAAACGGGTAGTAGAGGCCACTACACTTTTATTTTTTTTTAAATTATGTTTTATGCAAATTTGAGAGAAAGCCAAGAGAACATTATGGGGAGAACCCCTAACATTTTTCATATATATATACATTTTGGAAAGAGGTAGTAGGAGTCCGAAGAAAAACTGTAGGCATAGCTGCTTGGCTTGACCGTCAAGCCACAAAGTCAATGCAGGTTTACGGGCTTGAGTTTTCAACTACCCACGTCTGCGAATGACTCCTTCGGACAAGAGAATGCCACCGTTACCCACTCATTATCTTCACAACACTTGACTTGTCAAAATATAATATACATGTAATTAATTACGTTAATTATATTTAACGTAATTAATTATATTTTAATATAATTTATATATAAAGTTTGTTAGAGTTGTGAATGTTTCACGATAATATAATTTAAGAAAAATAAAATCAGAAAAGACTGCCTTTTTTTACAAATTAATTTTTATGAGTTAATAGTTAGGTTTTAATGCTTTAAAACTTATTTTTGGATTCAAAACTAAAATCTAAGAGTAGAAAGTTAACCCTTTAAAGATAGTATTACCCAAAATAGATTTGATCATCTTAAATTTGGTGCTAATGCCTAATAAAACAGGTGGTAGAGATCACTATAATTTTATTTTTTCTTAAATCATGTTTTATGTAAGATTAGGAGAACGTCAGAAGAACACTACGGGAAGAACCACTAACATTTTCTTTTGTATATTATTAATTGCATTAATGATATTATAATTTATGTATTTTTTTTGCTAATTTTTTTATACTATTTTTTTTAAATCCTGTATATTTATAAGAACAACAATTTATTTTTTTTATTTAAATAGGTGAGATATATTTTTATATTTTTTTAATTTATAATAAAAAATGATGTGTTTAAATTTTAAAATTAAATTATAATAAATAATTATGCGCATAACGTGGGTTATAAGCTCGTTAATATAATGTTTACAATTTAAATGACCAATAAAAGATAAACATTATCTTGTATATATTTTGAGCTTGAAATGTGTTGCTGATATTGTGGATGATCTTTTCGAACATGAGCCCACAGAAGTGGACAATTGAAGCAAGCGTCCAAATATTTGAAGCCGTAGTCCAAGAGCGTGTACTGACAAAAAAAAAAAAAACGCGCTTGATAGAAATATCTGCCGAAGAAAAAGACTGTGGACGTGAAGCAAGGAATCAATAATCGTCGTCGCTCCTGCCATCCAAAATCTGTGTTCTCACAAGTCACAAACAACAAGCGTTGAACCTATGGAACTTGTTCGAAACACCAACTTGTCTGCTCTTCTTGTCTTGCTATCTTGCTTTTGTTTACAGTTTGGCTCTGCAACAGACACCATCACAGCAGCTAAATTCATCAACGACTCTGAAACCGTCATCTCCAATGGGGGTGACTTCAAACTGGGATTTTTCAGCCCTCCAAATTCTACCAATCGGTATGCTGGGATATGGTATGCTAAAAGTTCTGTGTTAACTGTGGTATGGGTTGCTAACAGAAACAATCCCCTCAAGAGTTCCTCTGGAATTCTTACCATATCCGAAGTTGGGAATCTGGTACTGTTAGATGGGCAAAAGAAGGTTCTCTGGTCATCAAATTTAACAAATTCTGTTGTCAATTCGAGTGCCCAGCTTTTAGATTCTGGAAACCTTGTTTTGCAAGGAAACACTACAGGGACAATCATATGGGAGAGTTTCCAACATCCTTCTAATACATTCATCAAAAATATGAAAATTAGTACGGATGTTAGAACGGGTAAGAAAGTGCGGCTGACATCATGGAAAAGTCCTTCTGATCCATCCATTGGAAACTTCTCTGCCGGTCTTGAGGTTCGTAATCTTCCTGAATTTTTTATTTGGAATGGCAGTAGCAAAATTTGGCGGAGTGGTCCATGGAACAGTCGGATCTTTATTGGAGTACCAACCAAGTATTCTTCATATCGTGAAGGATTTAGTGTTGTAGATGATAAAGAAGGAACATTCTATTTTACTTTTTCCTCTTCGAACGAGTCCCTCCATTTAAATTATGTGTTGAATGAGCAAGGAAGTCTACTTGAAGTATATAGCAAGAATGGGGAGGACTGGGAGGTCACGTGGTCGTCTTTCCAGACTGAGTGCGATGTTTATGGGAAGTGTGGGGCATTTGGAAGCTGTAATTCACATAATTCACCAATTTGCAGCTGTTTACGGGGGTTTGAGCCAAAAAACACAGAAGAATGGAACAGAGGAAATTGGATTAGTGGATGTGTGAGGAGGACACCCTTGCAGTGTGAGAAGGTGAACAATGGCAGTGATGGGGGCAAAAAAGACGGATTTTTGAAACTGGCGATGATGAAAGTGCCAGACTTGGAAGATTGGTCATCTGCTCGAGAAGAAAATTGTAGAAACCAATGCTTGGAGAATTGTTCTTGTATTGCTTACGCATATGATTCTGGCACTGGTTGTATGCAATGGACAAGTAGCTTAATTGACCTACATAAATTATCGAGTGGCGGAATTGATTTTTTTGTTCGTTTGGCCTATTCAGAACTTGGTGAGTTGTTTCTGTTTTCCTTCAAAATTTATCTTATGCTTCAAATCATCCATTCCTGATGCAATTGTTTGGCTACTTTATGTTGCAAAATTGATAAAATTGTGTTCCAAACAAACGCAAGTCAACCCCCACCAACTTGCCAATTGCTTAGGAAGCCCTTGTAGTTCTGTTTTGAGTCTTTTGACCACCAAAAAAAAAAAGTTACATATTATCTAGCCTATTATGGATGAATTAGTTTGATGTTTTCTCTGGTTTTCAGATAAAGAGAGAAATGTGAAAGTAATCGTAACAGTCATAGTAATCATAGGAGTAATTTTCACTGGCATCTGCATTTACTTATTGTGGCGTTGGATGGCTAAACAAAAAGGTAATGTGCACCTTCCTCTTTGTAGCAGGAAGGACCCTCCTCATCCTATCTATTTTCTTCTCTCTTCTTTGTATACACATTCCTATTAGCTCTGTGGACTAAGATTTATAAACACCGTGAAGAGGAGGAGATGTTATTGTTGAACATGGGTGAAGACAACCAAGGACACAATGTGAACCAAGCTAAACTTGAAGAGCTTCCAATATTCAATCTTCAGGAGTTGGCAAGTGCAACAAACAGCTTCCATCAATCAAATAAGCTCGGGCAGGGTGGTTTTGGTCCTGTATATAGGGTAATTGGTTATCTTGTAGAGGGTTATTGCCTAACAATTTGAATATGTAGTCACGTTGTTGTTTGTTTACAGGGAAAACTATCAAACGGACAAGAAATTGCAGTAAAAAGACTTTCAAAAGCCTCGGGACAAGGCCTAGAAGAATTTATGAATGAGGTGGTGGTGATATCTAAACTCCAACATCGGAATCTCGTCAAACTCCTTGGCTGCTGTATTGAAGGGGAAGAAAAGATGTTGGTTTATGAATACATGCCGAACAAAAGTTTGGATGCATTTCTCTTTGGTTAGTACATGCTAATGGCCTTTGTTGGGATCTTCCAATATTACAATCTAAAATTATCTACAAAAAAAAAAAAATGTAATGATATTCTTGGTTGTGGTATCTTAGTGTGTAAATTCCTATCTTATGTGACTTCACCAAATTTAATTTGCTTACAAACATGACCGAAGTTCACCTTACAAATTTAATTTGATTGCACTTTTTTTCTTATTTCGTTTGAATAATTTCCTTTAGATCCAGTCAAATCAAAATTGTTAGATTGGAGAAGACGCTTCAACATTATTGAAGGAATCAGTCGAGGTCTACTGTACCTTCATAGGGATTCTAGATTAAAGATTATCCATAGAGATCTAAAAGCAAGTAATATCTTGTTGGATGAAGAGCTAAATCCAAAAATATCAGATTTTGGTTTGGCTAGGATTTTTGGGGGCAATGGAGATCAAGCCAATACTACAAGGGTCGTTGGAACATAGTAAGTATCTTTGTTTGGCCAAATTCACAAAAATAATTATACTAATATTCCATGTAACAAGATTTGGATGTGTTTTATTGTTAAAATTTAGTGGGTACATGTCCCCTGAATATGCAATGAGAGGGCAATTTTCAGAGAAATTAGATGTCTTTAGCTTTGGAGTGTTGTTACTCGAGATTGTTAGTGGAAGAAGAAATTCTAGCTTTTATGATGATGAGGACATGAGCCTTCTAGGATTTGTAAGTCTCCCTTATATCATTGCCTCATTTTTTTAAGAACTTCAATTGCATGTCTCTTATGAGTTTTAGTACTTATGCTAAGAATTTGAATCCTATTTCCATGTTTTCAGGCATGGAAAATGTGGAATGCAGACAACATTGTGGCATTAATAGACCCGATGATACATGAACCCTGCTTTGAAATGGAAATTTTGAGATGCATACATGTCGGGCTGCTGTGTGTGCAAGATTTTGCTAATGATAGGCCGAGTGTATCCATTGTCATTTCCATGCTTAAAAGTGAGATTATTGATATGCCTCTTCCAAAGCAACCTGCATTCAGCGAAAAACATATTGCCCCAAATGTTGGCTCCTCTCAACACATCTCAAGTAAATCCTCTGTTAACAATGTTACTGTTACAATGGTTCAAGGCCGATAGCTAGCATCTATTCTCCAAAAAAACTACTTGGTGGTTATATAGGTGTTGAAAAATTTCAGGGTTATATTATCAAAACCCTTTATCAAATCATCTCTGACTTTCCCTATGGTTATTTGTACGAGTCTTTCGAAATTGTTTGGGTTATCCATAATTTAATTTGGTTTGTGATCTTGTTGTCCATGTTCCAATTTGAAAAGGGATTACGGCAACCATGTAGTTTTTAGGGGTTGGCAAATTCGTTGTTCAGAAAGGCAATTCATTGTGTATGTAAAGATTGGTTTGGTATATGTTTATTGGTGGTTCGAATGGTTGAAGCTTCGGTTGCAAGCTCATTTGCTGGTGGTTTGAACAGCACTCCTCAATATTAGAAACCAAGAAATTCGTTCACTGGCATGTTCGCAAGGCGTTCGAACAATGGGTGTACATACAGAAATTCGAGAGTTTCGTTCGCTACACCCTCGCTAGAGTGTCCAAACATGTAGCAAACTAAGGCATGACATATTTTTTTCCGGTTTCGATGAAACTTTAAAAGCCAATGTCGTCCATCAAGGAAGCATTTTTTATGGAAACTTTTTTGGAATATCTTGCCTAATAGACTTAACATTTTTAGGTTTTCCCCAGCAAGATTCGAATATGCTTTCCTACCCAATTTGTCCATGCCCAGCAGAATCGCTCCAACAAATTTTTTTGAGTTGCCCTTTTGCTAGAATTTTGTGGAAGAATTCTCAATGGCCTCTAGATACCTTGGCTTTCTCCTGGAATTTGTCTTTAGGCCAATAGGAAAGGTTTGATTATTATGTTTGTGGAGAAGAATTGAGTGGAAACAATAATCAGTAAAATCAATGTGATTTTAAGGCGTATATAAATGCTATTTTTAAGGTGATAATTGTTCACTTTTGAAAGAGTTTGTTGTCGGGTTATGAACAATTCATCTAATACAACAAAGTTACCAACTATATATAGACAACAATTTTCAAATTTATTTTTCAAAATTTCTCTACAAAATTGTGTATTTGACTTAGAGGAATGAGAAAATTTAATTTTGAAATTCATAGAATAAATGCTCTATTTATAGATCTTGAAAGGACAGTTCAAGGAAATTTCTTCCAACCCACTTTAATAAATGCCAAGTGATCTCTAACATGTGAGAGACATATGTTTTCTTTAATTTTCTTAACCGTCATTTTATTATTGATCTCCTACTAACTTAAAATCCTAAATATTGATTTTTTAAAAACCCAAACATATTAGAGGGTATTTGGCATTTGTTAGAATGAGCTAAAGAAAATTGGAGGAAATTTATGTCCATTTTGGAAAGGCACTTTTCATCTAAATTTAATCTAAATCATGAAATGACTCATCTCTTATGCCAATTGAAATAGAGAAAATTCTAATTCTAGTAGAGTTGCTACTCTATTATATTTTTTTCAAAATTCTTCGAGAATTTAAATATATATATTAGGATTTTCCTTCAAGCGGGGCTAAAGAATTTGTCTCCCAACTCCAAAGAATTAGGGAAAATTATACTTTAGCCCCTGAGTATCTACCAATTTGTATTTTTGCCTCAAAATTTTCAAATGTGACACTTTATCCCTCCAAAATTTTCAAACTATGGCAATTCGACAACTTTAACCTTTTTTTTTTTTTTCTCCAAATGCTCATATCACATATTTTATTTTATTTAAAAAAAAATCCAAAAACCAAAATATATATATGCTATATTTCTTTTTTTTTTCAAAAAAAAAATAAAAAATGTGATGGGAGCATTTTGGGGAAAAAAAAAAGTCAAAGTGGTCGAATTGCCACAATTTGAAAGTTTGGGAGAGTAAAATGTCACATTTAAAACTTTGTAGGCAAAAATGCAAATCAGTAGATACTTTAAAAGGGTAAAGTGTAATTTCTCCAAAGAATTATTACATCATTCGACTACATGGCTTAGGATTATTTCCCACTTCACAAACCATTGCCACAGGCCAACAAGTTACAAGTACTATGAAACTAACACGATCAGAAACAAGAAGAAAAACAACAAAACAACAACCAAAGGAGAAAACCAAGTGTCAAACCCTTCACATTCTTCATATGGATGATCTTCCCACTCCAAGGCTGCCTCTTTAGTGTACTTCCTTCCCGGAGCACTGATTGCACCATTTCCTCCTTCAGCTGATCTGATATGAGACAAAATGTGAGGAAAAACCTTCTTATCAGACTCTTCTCCAATCAGAAGGTCCGAATGCCCAAAACCCTCCACAACAACTCTCTTATGTATAAAGCCAGGCTGGTGTAAATTCATGTACTTGTTAGCAAGAAATGAAGTCTTCGGAGTGACAAGGAGACTCCGCCCTCCTGAAATATAAAGCGTAGGGAGTGCCATTCTCTCAGGATGCATCAAATATTTGTCGTTGCCATTGCTGTCTACAATGAAACCTGCTTTGCATATTTTTCTGAGGTGGGGAAATGCTGCCATGGGAAGCCTTGTCAAATTCTCTTTATTTAACCAGTAGTGCATGCTGGGGCTTACGTTTCCATGCCAGAACGTGCTTCCAAATATTCCAGAAAAAACCTCACACTCGTTGCAGGTGCATCTCTCATGCCGTGGTATCAAGCAGGCAATAAATTTCGAGAGCCGATGACGGACACTGCACTTTGATGTTTCCAACAGAGGCAGGATCTTGTTCTTGCCTAGTATAACCATGGAAAGCTGCACGTTGGAATTGAAACATGCACCTTCTTGGTCTCAAGGAGAAAGAGACCTATAGAAATTGTGCTAAATTACATTATGTATTCATGATCATTAGAGCTAGAGGTTTTATAAATTTAAATAATTAAATTTGTTACAAACTAATGTGCTGACTTGTCATTTTTTACCTTTGGTTGTGTTTAGTGAACTATAGTTTGTGGTAGGTGAAAATGTGTGTTTGTAGTTAAGCCAAGTGTTGTTCTAGAACTTACTTTTGTAAAAAAAAGGTGTCATTTGTTTTTTGTATATGGTAGCTGTAGAAAAAAAAAAGAACGTATGTAACAGGAAGAAGCAAGAAAAGAAGAACAAATAGAAGAAAAGAGCCGAGAGCTCATTCTGCAGAAAAGTCCCCATCTCCCCTGTTTTATCCCCTGTTTTCACTCACATTCTGCAGAATTTCTACAGCAAGTAGTTTCTCTTATTCTCTTGTCTTTTGCTTACTTATTCTACTGCCCTTGGAGTGTGTCTTGCTGGAAAATCCAGCCAACAGAATTTGGTATCAGAGCTTGGTTCAAAGAAGTATTTTGGGCGGAAACTTGAAGAGAAAGAAGAGGATAAGTTGAAGGAGAAGTCATGGCCAGCACAAGCAACAATGTAAATTGGAGCAATGTCCAGGTACCGATTTTCTCCGGTGAAAATTATGATTTCTGGTCTATAAAGATGAAGACTTTGTTTGTCTCCATAGATTTATGGGAGATGGTAGAATCAGGATATGAAATACCTGAATCTACATCAAGCTTGACCAATGCTCAAAAAAAGGAATTGAAGGAGAATAGAAGCAAAGATGCTGGAGCTCTTGGGATGATTCAAAGGGGAGTTTCAGAGACTATTTTTCCAAGAATTATGGGAGCAACAAGAGCTAAGGAGGCTTGGGATACTCTTCAAGAAGAATTTCAAGGAGATAAAAAGGTAAGAGCCATCAAACTCCAAACTCTTAGAAGAGATTTTGAAAATATGAGAATGAAAGAAAATGAAAGTATGAAAGATTATTCCACTAGATTTTTGGAGTTAGTAAATCAAATGAAAGCTTATGGTGAAGATATGCTTGATCGTAGAATTGTTGAAAAAATATTGATAAGCTTGCATGAAAAATTTGATCCTATGGTGGCTGTAATTGAAGAAACAAAAGACCTCTCTAGTTTAGGAGTTCAAGAGTTGTTGGGTTCGTTGAAATCTCATGAGCAAAGGTTGGAACGACACTCCGAAAAGTCAATAGAGAGTGCATTTCAATCTAAGCTCACTGTTAATTCAAAAAATTCTGAAAAGAGAGTATTAACTCATGAACAAGGTGAAGGGGACTCAACTAGAGGAGGTAGAAGTTTTAGAGCAAGAGGAAGAGGAAGAAGTCCAAGAGGAAGAGGTAGAGGCAGCTTTGAAAGAAAACCAAGTGTTGAAGGCTCTTCTCAAAGATGTAATATTTGCAAGAAGAGTAATCATGTTGAAAAAGATTGTTGGTTCAAGGGAAAGCCTCAATGTTTTAATTGCAAAAAGTTTGGCCACTTGCAAAGGGATTGTAGATTCTTGAAGAACAATTAACAAGCTAATTTCACCGAGGAGAAAGAAAGTGAAGGGAACTTGTTCTATTCATGTCAACATGTTTCCGAGAAGAAAAATAATACATGGTTCTTAGATAGTGGTTGTAGCAATCATATGACACCGGAGAAGGAAATTTTCCTTGACATAGATACTTCATTTCATTCAAAAGTGAAGATGGGAAATGGTGATGTGGTAGATGTTAAAGGAAAAGGCAATGTTGGAGTTGAAACCAAAAGAGGGCTGAAGAAAATTCGTGAGGTTTTATTTGTTCCGGAGCTTGATCAAAACTTGCTTAGCATTGGACAACTTATGGAGCATGATTATGCTCTTCATTTTGAAGGCCATACTTGTACAATTTATGATGAAGGAAGAGAAATTGGTTGTGGCTGAAGTTAAAATGGCAAGCTTTCCACTCACTTTCAAGTATGCAAAAGACATGGCTTTAAAAGCTAGTTAACTTGATGAATCTTGGTTGTGGCATAAAAGATTTGGTCATCTGAATTTTCAGAGTCTCAAGCTACTACATCAAAAAAATATGGTGCAAGGGCTTTCTATTATTAGTGAAAAGAATGAAGTTTGTGAAGGCTGTGCTCTTAGGAAGCATCATAGACAACCATTTTCAAAAAGAGTAGCATGGAGGGCTAAGAAGATGCTAGAGTTGGTGCATACCGATGTTTGTGGGCCTATGCAAACTCCTTCTCATTCTCAAAACAGGTATTTCATTCTCTTTATTGATGATTATACTCGCATGACTTGGGTTTATTTCATGAGACAAAAATCCGAAGTGTTTAGTATCTTTAAAAAGTTTAAATGCCTTGTTGAAAAGCAAAGTGGTTGTTTTATAAAAGTCTTGAGAAGTGATAGAGGAAAAGAATATACCTCAAATCAATTCTATAAATTTTGTGAAGATGAAGGTGTGGAGAGGCAATTGACGGTCTCTTATACTCCACAACAAAATGGGGTATCCGAGAGGAAGAATCAAACCGTTATGGAGATGGCCAAGTCTATGTTGCATGAAAAGGGATTACCAAAATCATTTTGGGCTGAAGCTGTATACACAGCTGTTTATTTGATGAATAGATGTCCAACCAAGGCCGTGTGGAATAAAACACCATTTGAAGCTTGGAGTGGAAGAAAGCCATCAATCAAGCATCTCAAAGTGTTTGGCTGCATTTGCTATGTTCAAATTCCAAAGGAGAAAAGATACAAGCTGGATGAGACAAGTGAGAAGTGCATATTTGTTGGATATAGCTCAATGTCAAAGGGCTATAGGCTGTATAATTTGAAAACCAACAAAGTAATCATTAGCCGAGATGTCTTATTTGATGAGAAAGCTAAATGGAATTGGGAGCAAGGCCAAGTTGAAGAACAATTGGTTCCAATGACTATTTTACAGCAAGGTCCAGCTCAAGGAAGTGCAAGCAATGATGATAGCACTCACCCATCATCAAGTTCAACTTCATCACCAAGCTCACCATCATCTCCAAGCTCAAGCTCAACTTCTCCAAGCTCAAGTCCAATAAGATTGAGGAATTTGGATGATATTTATGCAAGGTGCAATTTTTGTGTTGTTGAACCTGAAAATTTTGAAGAAGCAATGAAAGAAGAGAGTTGGAGAAAAGCTATGGAAGATGAAATTGAAGTTATTGAAAAAAACAGAACATGGAAGTTGGTTGATAGGCCTCAAGACAAGGAAATTATTGGTGTGAAATGGATTTACAAAGTGAAGTACAATGTAGATGGGTCAGTTCAAAGAAACAAAGCAAGGCTTGTTGCAAAAGGATACTCACAGCAACCCGGAGTTGATTTTCATGAAACTTTTGCTCCTGTAGCTCGCTTGGATACAGTGAGAGCTCTAATTTCTTTAGCAGCTCAAAAGGGTTGGTTATTGTACCAACTTGATGTTAAATCAGCCTTCTTAAATGGAGAGTTGAAAGAAGAGGTGTATGTTGAACAACCTCAAGGATTTGTCATCCAAGGTGAAGAAGAGAAAGTGTATAAGCTAAGAAAAGCTTTGTATGGGCTAAAACAAGCTCCAAGAGCATGGTATAGCCATATTGACAATTACTTCAATGAAAGTGGTTTCAAAAGGAGCAAGAGTGAGCCAACTTTGTATGTAAAGCATAAAGGTAATGTTGATTTACTTATTATTGCTTTATATGTTGATGATTTGATATTAACTGGAAGCAATGCTGAAATGATTGAAGAATTCAAGAAAGATATGGTGAACAAGTATGAGATGAGTGATATGGGGCTGCTACATTATTTTCTTGGTATTGAAGTGTATCAAGACAAAGAAGAGGTGTTCATTTCGCAAAGAATGTATGCTGAAAAAATTCTGAGAAAGTTCAGAATGGTTGGTTGCAAACCAATGGCTACACCACTTGCTGTAAATGAAAAATTAAAGAAGGAAGATGGAGGGAAAAAGGTGGATGCGACTCTTTATAGAAGTTTGGTTGGAAACTTGCTATATCTCACTGCTACAAGGCCTGATGTTATGTTTGCAGCAAGTTTGTTATCAAGGTTCATGCATTCTCCAAGCCATTTTCATTTTGCAGCAGCAAAAAGAGTGCTTAGATACATTCAAGGCACCACATGTTATGGAATAAGGTATTGCAGAAATTCCATGGTGAAGTTGCTTGGCTTTTGTGATAGTGATTGGGGTGGCTGTGTTGATGATATGAAAAGCACCTCAGGTTATGCATTTTCACTTGGATCAGGTGTGTTTTCTTGGTCCTCAAAGAAGCAACAATCAGTTGCTCAATCTTCAGCTGAAGCTGAATATGTTTCAGCAGCATTGGCCATATCTCAAGCAATTTGGTTGAGAAGAATACTTGAAGATATTGGGGAGAAACAAGAAGATGCTGTACACTTGTATTGTGACAACAAATCAGCCATAGCAATGGCAAAGAATCCAGTTTATCATAGCAGGACCAGGCATATTGCAATCAAGCATCACTTCATTAGAGAAGCAATTGAGGAAGGTGAAGTGGAGCTGAAATTCTGCAGGTCAAAGGAGCAGGTAGCAGACATTTTCACCAAGGCGTTGCCAAAGGAGAAATTCCAGCAATTCAGAGAAGCATTGGGAGTTCAAGAGCAGCACATTAAGGGGGAAAATGTTACAAACTAATGTGCTGACTTGTCATTTTTTACCTTTGGTTGTGTTTAGTGAACTATAGTTTGTGGTAGGTGAAAATGTGTGTTTGTAGTTAAGCCAAGTGTTGTTCTAGAACTTACTTTTGTTAAAAAAAGGTGTCATTTGTTTTTTGTATATGGTAGCTGTAGAAAAAAAAAAGAACGTATGTAACAGGAAGAAGCAAGAAAAGAAGAACAAATAGAAGAAAAGAGCCGAGAGCTCATTCTGCAGAAAAGTCCCCATCTCCCCTGTTTTCACTCACATTCTGCAGAATTTCTACAGCAAGTAGTTTCTATTATTCTCTTGTCTTTTGCTTACTTATTCTACTGCCCTTGGAGTGTGTCTTGCTGGAAAATCCAGCCAACAAAATTTATCGTTACTTATTAACTTAATTAAGCAGTTGATATAAGTAGTGGGTATTAGAGTCGTAATAATTAAATTCGTCATTTCCTTTCTTGTTTGTATGTTAGTAATTGCTTTGTTATTGTCGATATTCTTTATTATTATTGCTTGAGCATGTTACAGACAAGGGGACAGAAGAAAAAAAGATCAACACAGCTAGCAAGCAACCAAAATATTAGCAACTTTGAGTCGATCAAGTTCTGCCTATCTTTATCAGAGAACTGTCTATACATCACACCAAAATAGAGAGAGAGGGAGAGATTACCGGGAGCAGAGGAAGCCACATTTTGAACATTGATGAAGCGTTAAGCTTGAAGAACATTGAAGAATTGGTGCAAGACAGGGAAGCTATATGGGTTGCAGATACATGCCCCCCCATGAGAGCTATATGCATGGCTAAGCCTCCAACACAATGTGCAACGACATGTATTACTGTACGCTGCTCATGCAATTCAAGAATCTTATTTATTGCTGCAAAAGAAGGATAAGGTTAGAACTGAACAGGCATTGGATCAGTGAAAAACTAAGAATTGATAAAATGACTTATATATGTATGATTTTGCTTTCTTTTACCAGCTGGGACATCAAATCTTCCAATATCTTCAATTGTGAAGTTCTTTGAAGGATTCAAAGGGTGCAACCTTGGTTGCAGTAGCCATGTTTCATGTCCTTCTTCCAGTAAAGTTCTGACTAAATCGTTTGGTTCTGTTGGCAACCAGTAACTCTCAGTAGAATGACCATTAAGAAGGAGAACTGGATTTAGTTGTTTTGGTCCGTCAAGTCTCGATGGATTTTGGGAGCACTTCCATTGCCTGCAACTGATAAAAGATCCATCTTCTGCATGGTATACATAGGGGACACAAGATTAGAAACTCAAGTAGAAATAGAAAGAACAAACGTCTTTAATGAATATCCCGTAGCTCAACGTAGTTTTTGTTTCTGATGTTTATCATCGACTTCTAAAGCCTACATTGAATGCAATCATACTGTTGAATAAAACATGTGAGTGTAGAAAGGTTTTCCTTCTTGACTGATATCATGATTATTATAGCATAGACTTAATATACTACATTATGAAGTTACTAAATTCTCCTGAGAGTGTTAATCTCTATACTAATTCCAAGCAGATTTGATTTTCACACTTCAACAATGGATTTAATTAGATTCCTGATACCTGATTGTATTTCACGGAGGGTGCTGCTTGGATAAGGACCATAAGGTTTAACATACGAATCCGATAGGGTGAAGTCCTTGTGACTCTGTCGTGGTATCTGTAAAAAATAGGTTCTTAGGAGAGTGTGTAATAGATAACGTATGAACCTCCCTCTCTCGTTTCCTTCGAGGCATATGATGCTCTTCAAAAGCTGTACCATGGAGATACAAAGCTCGCCTTTTAGATTCACCATGTCTTCCCTTGAATTGTTCTCAACAACTTTTTTAAATGTCACATGCAGTGTTGTTGTCTCCCTCCAAGCATATAATCCAAAGAGAAAAGGATTCATTATCTTCCTTCCCTCAAGAATATATCTGCATGAACTAGAAATTCATTAGTTCACTAATATCAGAAAAGAAAATATTGAACTTCATTAGTTCACTAATATCAGAAAAGAAAATATTGAAGAGGAAATTTATGTTAAACCTTATCATACGTACCTTGAACCAGAGGAAGCTGCAAGGAGAAGATGATAATGCATATACTGTGTGTAAGGAGTTCTGCATTCTACTTTACACAAATTTGTTTTCCCATCTATAATATGTAATTTATCCTTCTCAAAGGCTCTAAATTCCACATATCCACCAACTTTTCCTCTTAAAAGAGGATGGCATTCTCTGACACACCATTTCCCCTTCTGATCTTGAGAGTTCAACTTCACTTTCAGATAAGCTGTGCATGGCATACCCCCTACATAACCCTCCATGGTTTCATTAAAAGTCACCGTTGATCTCCAATCACTCTTTATATTATTGTCAGAGATATAATGAGGATCTTGATGAACAGTTTTAACAGGAATTTCAGTACTGCTCTTGTACTTGAGAACATCCCTCACTAGGTGCCTACTTACGTACTCAGCCACAGTTGCAATAGTAAGAGATGGGTTTATGCCAACAGAATATGGGATTAAAGAAGCGTCACATACATAGAGGCCGGCGTGTACAGTACTGCCGGGACCTTCTGGGTCAAAAACCTGACCACTCGGGTTACAAACACCACATGGGCGGTCAGATGATGCATTGCAACCACCTAAAAGATGAACTGATGTGCTTCGATACCTTGACATGAACAGTATTCCTCCTAATTTCTTAGTGAGCTTCTGAAATGCAGTGATTTTCCTTGGAAGTAAAGGATCGTGAGGTGGACTAAAGCAGATTCTATTCCTGTCTTTATCAAATGTAATTTTCCCATCACTGTCATCATTTCCCATTGCATTAAGAATCATTGCTTGGCTTGCTTTAAAACCTGTCATGTGTTTTATCTTGTCAATTATCCCATGAAAGAACCAGGATCCAGTTGGCCAACCGTAAGTCGTGATCCCTTTGAACAGCAGGTAAGTATAAGCTGTTGGAAGAACAGCACTCTGAGCCAACATGCAGAAAAAAGTTAAATGTTGGACGAATCCTTAATGACAAGAGTTTTTTTATTAACTTTAAGGGTATTTTGGATAATAAAATGGAAAAGTGTATCATGGTGGTAATATGGGGAGCCGTAATGTAACTTTTTAAAGTTTTGAGACGTAAATAAAAATATAATAGTAGCTAGTTTATTGGAGCTAAAGTATATTTTTCTCTAAAATCAAACCATATATAATGACATACAAAAAAAAGAGTTAAAATTGTTAGAATATTAATTAAATAATTAAATTATCTCATTCCCATCTACTTAATCTTCTAGAGTAATTTAACAAGGAATTTCGGTTTTAGATGAGAAGTTTGGAGACCTGGATTCCGAATCCCAAAGAAGATGTATAAGATGAAAAGATGGATGACCCTGGCCTTTCTTCAAATGGTATCTTTGAGAGTTGCTTCCCCTTCAATCCGTAAGCACCCAAGGGTGCTTGGCTTCCAGCAAGATAAGCCACAGTATTCCCATTACAGCTGAATCCAGACCCAAGTGCATCTGAAAGTTTCAATCCTCTCATTTGTGACCGGAAAAGTATCTCAATTGTGCCCAAAACTCCCCCTAGGAAAACAAAGAAAGATATTTCGAGCTTGTTAAACTGGTAGATATCATTAGTATGCTACTGCTTCGTACCTGAGAGGACTACAAAATCAACAGTTATACAGTCAATTTCATTCAAGTAAACATGCCATCTTCTCTTTCTGCCAATTATGCCTTCTTCTTGGCAAATTTCATATGAAAAATCTTAATCACATTCTGAACTTCACATTCTGTTATAACATGACATCCTGCCTGCATTACAAAAAAAAAAAACTCTGATTTTAACCGAAGAAATTAAGATCTAAATATGAATAAAGACAATCGATGCAATCGGGGGGTGATTACCCCATGGAGCATTGGAGGTGGCCACGACCACCTCGAAAGCTTCTGTTAAGGGTAGTCAGCCACTCATTGGACAATTAACTTTTTTGGAAAATAATTTTACAGCTAAGGTATTTTTAAAAACTTAGCTAATAAGATTCATTTCCGGTTAAAATTTTTTGTTATTCCTGTATTATCACCAAACAAAAAAAGTAGGAAGTCATTCATTGCAACTTCTTTTATTCCTATTGATACCCATTCTTATTACTAAGAAATAATCATTAAAGTGTACCAAACGAGCCCTACTATTAATTCCATATGCCATTTGAAAATATAAAACCATTACCAAAAATGGACCCCAGACAGAATATTGAACTCCCAATTTTTAAGTGACGGAATAGGATCAAATTCTGGTTTTAACAAATCGATGCTGTTCTAAATAGATATAAATTAAATTATAAAAAAAATACCTGGATTGCCGAAAGTAAATAGTTTTTTTCGGTAGAACTTTTGGCATTATAAGGACATCCAGCAAGACAGTTTCCACAGGCTAAGCAGCTATCAACTACTTGAGGCTTCATTAAATTTGATGCAGGCTCTTCAAGACCAAAATTCATGCTTAGCTGCAATGGAGTCTCAAAACTGTTTTCAATCTGTCCATCAGCTAATATTTCTCCCATGACTTTAGCAACAGGAACACTTTGTATTCTCAGCATGGCTGCAGCAGAAGCTTCACAATTTTCCCAATCCCTTTCCCATTCCTTTGGCCACTTTGGATTCCTTCTGGCTCGAACTGGGGTTGGCACCATCACTCCCGCATTCACGAGTGAACCTCCACCAAGCCCACAGGCCACTGCAGCTAGAGAATCATTTTGTTCATGTACCTATATTTTCATCAAACAAATTCATATATATTATGGAGTTAGAAACTAAGCTTCTTTTACTCAGGGTTTCAACTCCATGTGACTACTATTTTTTGACCCGTATAGGTTCCATGTGTTTTTGGCGATTTGATAACGGATCCATGACATTTTGTTCATAAATTGTTCATTTCAATGATTCCAAATATCCAAATACTGAAACGTTATTTTGCAGTAACCATCTGTTCATGTTTATGTTTGATTTCAAAGACAACAGGCCATAACAAAGAGAAAGTAACCTGGAATAAAGCATCTTTTGGGCCAAAGCTGACACCTAAGTTGCGGTTCTCCATCCTCACAGCAGACATGATCTTCAAGGCGTCGGTTGGAAAATCCTGAGCTTCCCATCTCCGGCCTTTCTCAATTAAACATACCTTTATCCCCGCCGTTGACATTCGACAAGCAGCAACAGAACCACCATATCCAGACCCCACGACAACAGCATCATAACCACCTTCTTCTCCATCACCAAGCCTTCTCATCAACTCTGCTTGTTTCCTCATGATTTTCTTTGAAATCCCCGGTCAAAGATTCTTGAGCCAAGTTCTTGTGTATGGTCAATTATAGTATCCCATTACAAAGAGTGCAACAGTACAAGTTAAAAAGAATAGTACTGCATGGGAGAATTTCAGTTTCAGATTCTATAAAATTTATATATAGCTGGATAGGCCGTCTCCGCGGAGGTTGCGGGAGATACTTTTCTGTCTCTTATTAGGATGCTTTGTTAACGGAGCGGCTACAACTTCTTTTCTTTTTTCAATAAACAGGCCATGAAAACATTTTAAAGTATAAAAGGACCAATGCTTGAAGATGAGACAAACAACCTCCTAGTTATATGCTCACTGAAAAATACCTCAGCTCTAATGTTCCAATAGTGATTCCATAAATTCCAAAAGCAGCCGCTATATTTTTCCCATAGATATAGAATCAGACGAATCATTACAATTAAAAAAAAAAAAAAAAAAGATGTTGATTCCATATAGAGTTCATGTCCAGCAATGTAAATCACCTTGTTATATGCTCCATTTACAGCAGATACCTACAAAGTCTCCATTAACAAATGCATAAATCCGAAAGGCAACAGATGTATTTTGCCCGGCCAGCAACATAGAATCACACACGCAAACATAATCTATAAAAGAAAATCCTTAGTTCTTATCCTGAAGAAAGCAAATACTTCATTCAGATTGGGAAAAAAAATATTACTGAGGTTGTTTGTAGAAAATCGTATACTACATGCATGTTTTACACATCAGACTTTGTTACGTATGGGAATCACTTGTGAAAAAGTAAAAGAAAATAAGAATTGGAAATGCCTGTGAGAAGTTGTTTATCTTTCAAATGGTTGATATGTTTATAGACTTCAAACCCAGGTTTTGATCCATTGGTCGCAAGGCATCCATACACATTAGACAAGGGTTAGGATCTCTCCACAGAAACCAATCTTCATTGCAGAATAAAATATGCATGGACAAATTAAAATAATTCAACATAACCTAAATTTTGTTTCATTCAAAATAGAAGACTCCTTCACAATCTTGCGATTTCAACCGACTTCTGTAGGGCTAGCAGTAGACTTCTCATGATTCTCGGCTCACCAGGAGGTGATCGATCTTTTAAGGATCCATTTCTTATAGCTCGGAAAATCGGACCAGAATCAGCAGTTGCCGGAAAAACCAAGCAATCTATGTACACGAGTACCTCAGTCTTCCCATCATCATCGATTTTATAAAACCCAGTCTTGCTCCACCAGCTACTTTGTCTACCTGCTCAATTAAAATGCAGATTACTCCATTGAGGCCAAATAGGAGATTTGAGAGAGGAATTGCGGTATCCAACTATCCCAAATATGTAGGTCCCACATTATAGTCTGCTTGAAGCAGAGCTCCATCCCCTAAGCTGTCTGAATTTCACAAAGACCACCCAATTGCCATAGATATGAAAGCATGATGTTGGCTCTAATATATATTCATAAGATCAATTTGAATTTACGTGTAATTTAAAAAATAATAATTTCAAAACGTGCGTGCTTGATAAAATCACGATATGGCCTTGAAAATCGTACACATTCTATGATTTGAAAACACAAAGCATTTTGTTTTAGAAATATATATATTAAGCTGTTCCTAATTTTCTATAGAACAGAGGCATAGAATAT
Source organism: Carpinus viminea (assembly GCA_013348765.1). NCBI lineage: Eukaryota > Viridiplantae > Streptophyta > Magnoliopsida > Fagales > Betulaceae > Carpinus > Carpinus viminea. Next base: position 35,671,714 of record CP054674.1, on the reverse strand, counting down.
TTCGGATATTAGTCAAACACGAATTTTAACCACATAATCCAGCGTTGATCAAGATGCACATGTACGTTGGGAATTGGCCAAAGGGCCTATCGCTTTAATTTCATACGTGTGTGAAAAGAAAGACAGATATAGGAAACCGACCTTTATAGGTTCAGGAAGTGGCAGATTAGCTCCTTGGGAAAGACTATTGGCCCACTGAAAAATTAAAATTAAAAAACAAAAATACTTAATATATTCGTTAAAATAAAATTTGTTAAAAAATAATGCAAAAAAATTATAATTGGGATTATTCTAAATATGAATGAGCTCGTCAGTATACCTGAAAGAGCAAGGTCTCGAATCTCTGAAGATCGGTATTCGGAGGCAATTTCATGGTCCCTAAGGAGACTCCATCATCGGCGTCGTCGGCCGGCACAATGCCGCCACTTTCCGGCGACGACTTGGCCACTGAAATCAGATTCCGTTGGCCGGAGAATTGTCCGATCTTGGAAAACAGGAGGTTGTTGTCTTTGCTCCAACCGCCTGTGAGTACTGGTGAGCGGAAAACAACCGCCGGAGGGGAAGGGGAGGAGGGTTGCAAGTGCCAGTTGACACGTGCTGGATGGAGAAGTAGCCTCTCAGCATAAGCCATGGCTAGAGAGAGAGAGAGAGATGCAGTGTGAAGATAGGCTTTTCGTGTTGGTTTGGATAAGAGGCTGAAAAAGTGTGGCGGTAACAGGCGGTTCATCAGGTTTCAAATATCTTCGTGCCACGTCTGAATTTGTTAATGACTACTAATCGCTGCGAATAATTTCGACGCTATACTTCAAAGCCTTCGCAGCATGAACTTTTTAGTGGGTAGCTTTTGACATTTAGTAATGATATAAGGCTCTTTATAGTTTTTTTTAGAGTTATTCTAATTGTAATATATCTTTTAAAATTATCGTTGAATTTAAGATGTGATTTATTGACTTTTGATCTATTGATAAATCATATTTGATAAATCTGGAAAGACTTATAGCATTATTCTTTTACATTGCTTAGTATCCGATATTAAAATTTCACTTTAAAACCTTAATTTATTAAATATTTTGAGAAGACTCCTTTAAATTTAAAAACTCTTAATTTAACCTTCTAAATTTTTTTTTTTTTTTTTTTGACATGTCCGCTTAAGAGGGATGAGGATTAAACTAGTGACTCTTAAACTTTTTGATTCAATTAATGTCTTTCATCAAATTTAACCATCAACTTCTAATGAAAATGTTTAAAAAAACCAAATTACCCTTTCATTTATTTATTTATTCTACTGTGGGTCAGGTCGTGCCCAATGTTGGGTCTCGGCCAGAGACCCACCATGGGTCAGCAAACCCATGGTTGGGTCTGGTCACAGCCCAGCCCTGGGTCAGGTCCTGGCAACCCAGTGTGGGTCAGGACCTGATGCACATTGACCTAACCCAATGTGGGTCTTTTTTTTTAACTTTATTTTTTTTTCTATTTTAATTTGAAATTCAAAGTAAATTTATAATTTCATATTAAAAAAAAAAAAATCAGAAGTATAATGGGTTAATTGAATTAAATTGAAAATTCAGATGATTAAATTAAGAGTTTTAAAAATTAAGAACATTTTCTCAAAACGCGCAATAATTTAAGGGTTTAAAGTAAAATTTCCCTAAAAATAATACTAGAGAATCATACTTTTATTTCATCACTAGTTCACCAAGTGTTATTATTGTTAATCAACTTAGAGTTGATTTGAGAGTTTTAATTTAATCCAGAATGCAAAAAAGCAACTGTGTACTGCATTTCAGTTTAATTCTTACATTTAAAAAAAAAAAATTGAAATTTTTAAGTTTAAATAATATTAGTGACTGAATCAATAAAACTAATAACATTGTTACTACCGAATATAATGTGAACAAAACATTGAAGCAAGCCAAGTTATATAATGTGAAATATCATTGTGGCCTAAATTTTTCGTTTTTTAGTTTTAGATATTTTTATTTTATTAAAGGTACTTGAAAGGATGTTATTGCTGTCTGCCACGATTGGACCCAATTTAATTCTTCAAAAAACGATCAACAGGCACTCCGCTTCAAACAATTATCCTTAATCAAGAAACAATTTGAATAAAAGTCGAGACAAAAGAGTGTATTCATCATATGGACAAGTCTGTAAACACAAAAATTGATCTGGCAGTGTGGGATAAACAAGATAATTTATCTAGCTTTTCTCTGTAATTGATGCTTTCAGAAGATTAACCTGCTCTTCTAGGTAGCTTTGGATTTGTACAGGTAATAAAATGGAGAATCAACACAATCTCGTACACCACTAAAACAGCAGAATCAACTCTTGAAATCTGAAATTTTTGGTGGATTGAGTTGTCCCTGCCACTCCTTTAAACCACCTCAGTCAACAAGTATTTTTGTTCCGTTACCTAAGAAGCACCTTGGGATGATTGGTTTTGCTCTGCTTTTGGAATTTCTTTCATTAAGATGAGGAACAGGATTCAAGCTTAGGAAGAAGACTTCTCCAAGCATCTGCTATACCATTTGCAAGACGCGCCTGTCCTTTTGCGAATTCGTGAAAAGCAGTTCCCATATCTAAAGTTTTTTGTTCCTGAAAACACACTATCTCTTCGTTCATCAATCGCACAATCGTCTCAAATGTTTGTGTTGCTTCATCGCTCTCTGCCTTCAACTGCATCACCAAACCAGTTTAGCCAAATAACAAAAACCCTAAAGATGTAAACTGGAGAATGCTCAATTAAGCTGACTTGCCTCATTATATTCCATCTCAGCTTCTCCTACTCTATCAGAGCGTATTAGTGAGAGCTTATTACTGTAAAGCAAAATACAACTAATTAGAAGGCCACTTAAATACACAGACACAAGCAAAGCAAACTAAAATGAGCATTAAACCGTACAGATTAATCTCTTTCAACTTTATTGTTTCAGATAGTTCACAATGTCGCCTAAAGGCATTGGCCCTCTCTGCTATAGTTGCCTGTTTCAAGAAACAGAACAAAGAGGATTAGCTTGACAGATGGAGAATAACCAAAAAAAATATCCCATCACGATTATTAATTTTTCCCATATTATCACTTGCTATCAACACTTCAACTGGTTATGATAGAACTATCAAACAGATGGGTGGGAAGAGGGTCTACAATTTTCAGTTTTCAGTTGGATGATACAGTCCTCAAACATTGTTAATGAAAAGCCAAAATTCACCTTAATTGATTGTACTGCACGCATGTAATCTTTCAAGGGTTCTTCAAAGTTCATCAAGAGTTGGTGCGCCTGCAAATTAATACAAAGGCAATAAACTTCATATTGCATAACAAACTTTTCAGAACTAGCTTATATGAAAAGAACAAGTTTTCAATTCAAGACTACCTCCTTTTGTAGCTTAACTGACAATGTCTCTGCTTTTGCCCCAAGCTCAGAAAATGCAATCCCTAGAGAATTTCCTTCACAAGCACCAAGAAGCTTGACAGCCTTCCCAAAATCTGACAGAGATTGCCCCAACTCTATGGAAACAAATATATATATAATAGATATTAGTTAAATGAACCCAGTCTATAATGAGACAACAGGTAAAGCAAATAAAACTCATAAAAAGCCTTCAAAATCCTCAGTACCTCTGTGCCTCTTTACAAGACGATATGCATGCTTTTGAGCTTCAGCTAAGTGGTTCTCAAGCTCAAAGATGTAGTGCTTTAGCTTCTCATATTCAGGATTTGACTCTTCCACAGGCTTTTCCTTCCCAAGAACAACGTCACTTACTTTAGATTGTACATCCTGTCAGATAGTCAGAAAGACAAATTATTGCTAGATCAGATCATCTTTCAAATGGATAGCCATACTAGTTCATGTAGCTCATTTACTCCGATGGGCATTTAAGATAAATACATAACCAATGTATTGCAGAGTGGAAGATAAAGGCTGACACATGCGCTCACACTTCATAATTTCAATTAAAGCAGAATGAATATCTACTAAATTACGCAGACTGAATCAAGACCTAGGGAATAGAATTTTAATAGAACATCACTCTTGTCAGTAAAACTCTGTCCGAATATTATGCATAGTAGCTCGACAGAAAAAGAACTACTAGGTGAGTGAGTGCAAGTTGTGTTCAGCACACAAACCTATTTGCTTGGAATTCCACCACATGGATTTTTATCATTTTTATATCACATATCTAAAATCTGATGGTTAGAAAAACCAGATCAGAGACAGTTTTGTCTGATAAATATGGCACAATTTATGCTGTGCACAGCTTTCCAGTACTCACCTTTCATTCTTCAACTACAGTCAAGCAAATTATCTACTAGAAGGAAAAATGTAGAAGCTATGTTCAAGTCTAAAAGTTTGTGAAAGCCACTAGACATTGTAGTAACATTTACATTAGTGTTGAATTCTACTAACACTGTTAATCATCTTAAGATCATGAAGAATTCATCTAACCTTGAAGATCTGCATAAAATCAGCCGGCCTCTTCTTAAAAATACCAGTCTCTTGTGACCTTAACCTCTCCATTGTCTGACCAAGATGTAAAACAAATAAATTAAAAAATTTCAATGGCATATATGAAAAGAGTAGGAACCAAAAGTAATCTTGAATAACTTTGCAAACATAAAAAAAAAAATCCTTCATCACCGAGTATGAAAAAATTTCCTAACAGGTAACTTAACCTTATATACAGTCAAACAAAATGGTTTCTCGTCATTTTCTAAAGAATTCCATCAGACTCCGTAGTATAACACTGCCAGAGACGCACAGCACTGGTGCCTCTAGGCTCTTACCAAAAAAGTGCCAGCTGTCAGACTCCTCCATTGGAAACGTCATCAACAGCTTATTAGAGAAGTTAAATCGTTTGATGACTGGTTAGAGGGAAAAAAAGAAAACCTTTGATGACCTGGTGTTTTTGATATGGACTCCTTTCTATTGAAACTTTAAGCCTTCCTGAGAGAATTAAGGCCAAGGGTTGAGGCGCACACAACAGAACTGAAAAATTCAATATGCATTCTCAAGGCTCTGGAAGATATTTCCATTTGATAATTAAAATTTTCAAACTGGCATGGCCATTGGCTTTCCTTTCAGGTCAGATCCTAGAACAACAAACTCCAAGGCAGTTTATTTTTGAAAACTGTAAAAAGTCAACAAACAAAATTTCACTAAAGGCCACATAACCATCTTTTCGTGTTTTCCCTCTCATAGGAACCTTATAAACTTAAAAATTTAAAATTACAGCCATTCCATCTGATTTTTTTCTCTGTTATTTATTTTTCCTTCTTTCATCATGTCTGTAGAGATAGCATTTCTGCAATTGACAAAAAATATTCGCAAATAGATTCTTGATTCCTGTATAATTAATCATGTTAAATGAATTGAATTGGATTATTGATATGGAGAAATTATTACTTTCAATCAGTCTCTACAGCATTACATGGGAAAATTTTCTGTAAAAAAATTTAAAAGTGATGTCAACACCAGATTTCCAACAGTACTGTTGTTCTTGGATTTCTTCGGAAAATGCTTGTGCAGCTATGCTGATTATAAGTTAAATTCTTTACCATGTATATGTGTATGTGTATGTGTATGTGTGTCTGCAAAGCGTGCAGGCACAATCAATCCATCTTCAACACATAGGCAGGAAGATCACACAATTATTAACTAATTAATTGGATAGTGAAGGACAGAACCATACAACTCAGAGCATCAGACTAAGAAACTTCACCTCTTCATCTGCCTGCAAGAAGGTTCTCAGATCCTCACTTTGCTGAAGCTCATGATGTGAAGCTACGCGATTAACAAATATATCCAATGCTTGACGCCTCATCTCGATGAATTCAGCGCTGAAACGAAACTTCTCTGCAATAGAGAAACTGATGTTAGTCACAATCAAACTTCAAATGCTTCACCAACAATCATATGGCAACATATCTCATCTCAAGAGTAAATCTATGACAATAAGCACAAAACCAAAGATAGAAGCTACATCAGCAAAGACAGTAACATAATCAATGCAGAATACTGCACTTCCCACAAACATATATAAGCTAAATCCATATTTGGGCATGCCATGCAGATTAAGTCACTGGCATATGGAACTCATTTACAAATGAAGACCGATGAAAAGATGGTTCAAAGTAGAAGCAATGTGACACTAACTTCTGGAAAGCTAATAAGCTTTCCATGCGATGTGTAAGCACCCAAGTCAAAGTTGTTAAAACAAGTGGAAATACAAAGCCAGAGAAGAGACATCCACAATTGGCTTTGACAAAGAAGGCAATCAAGAGGAATTTCAACCACATGAACAAGTATATCAATGTGCCAGAACTATTAATGCTTCCACTCATTACAAATACCTTCAATTTTTATTTTTTATTTTTTATTTTATAAGTACAAATGCCTTCACACATATAAAGGTAATATATGTTTACAAAAAAATGTCATTCTACAAGGTATCTTACATGGCCAAAACTACTTTTTGATGAATTAAATGGCCGCAACTACTCTTAAGAAAAACCAAACTTCCTAAAAATTTGGCAATCATGGAGACAAGTTAGATATAGTTTAGCCATTCACAATTTACTCATAACAGATCTCAGCCACCAAGCTGATGGTAAAAACTTAAGTTTGAAATGCATGAATTGAGTAGAATAGTCCTCTTCAGACAACAAATCACAGATTTAGACCCCATCCACAAATGGGCTACATAGCACTCATGTATTTTACTGCCCATGCCAGCACACACGAAAACACACACACAGCTAATATTTCAGTCATTTATATCACCCCAAAGGTAGGGAATGCAATGATAAAGACAGAAATTGAAACATGGAGGCCCAATATCCTGTGATTGGTAGTTTTATCAAATGACCAAGATATATTCAACCCAGTATTTATATACAAAGGATGTAAACAAGTTTTCTTAGGCCCTGAAAGTAAATATCATCATGGCAATATAGACGGAGCATTTTCTAGTTTTTGAGGATGATGAAGTGTTAAAGGAGAAACAGGGTTAACTTATTACCTACAGCACTTTTCTCAGGAAGAGGAGGGATAAAAATGCCTTTGTACTTCTCAAAAAGACGATCACGTAACCAAATGAAATCACTGTAACGTCGAATAACAATCTTCTCTGGACCTTGGTATTCAGGTAAATTTGTCTGCTAAAAAAAATAAGTCATACGACATTCAAATAGTAACATGCATAACTTGTTCTTTACATCTTCACCATGTTCAAAGCCAGATGATGAAACTCAAAGAGAAATGGTTAAATCAACAAGAATGAAATGGCAATTGCCATGAAAACAAAAATATGCAGTACATAAGCATACTACTAACAAGAGCAGTTGTCAATACAGCACCACAGCCATTCAAAACGTGCCCATGCTTAGAAATTGTATCCAAAGACAAAAGCACACTCGAAAATTCTATAAAAGACATGAAGAAGATGCATGAGCACCATCCAGCATTAACTGAACAGAAGTCATCCACCACTTTTTTCCCTCCAAAATGTGCACAAAAGATGAGTCACACGTCTTTAGGGACCATCTTTTTATCCTCATAAAGTAAATGTGACTTTTAAAATTACCATTGAATTTGGGATAGATCACTATTGAATTTTAATCCAATGGTAATTTTAAAAGCTACATCAACTTTGGGAGGATAAAAAGTTGGTCCCTAGCATTACTCCCTTCAATAAGACCCCATAGAATGCTTTAAACTTCACCATTCAATGTGCATGTTGCCATTTGAGCCATCGATGATTACAATTTCTCAACAGTAACCCATTTTTGAAACCCGGAATTTTTAAAGGGAGCATAAGCTTAACAATCCGAATACCTTGATCCTCCAATTTAAACATTCTATGAGAATAAAAAATTGCTATACTGTACCAAACCAACAAAAAAAAAAAAAAAACCCACAGCAACTTCAAGACCTGAATCCCCACTCAGAAATCCTCATTTTATTGAGCACTTAGTATGCTCGAGGTGCATAAGTCGCTTACTGTTTTTCAAAATTGAAATCCATTTCGCAATCTCAACGTATTTGGAAACATTACTATGCCTAATAAATTATTTCCTTTTTTGTCACGAATACAGAATACAGATTACTCCCCAAAAAAACACACAAAAAAAAAAAATCAATAATAATCATTTAACATCTCTTTAATTATCCTAGATTCAAAATTAACATGAACAACCAAGCACCACAAATAGCTCATACACATTAAACTAACGCTCACTCGCTTGGGTATAACAACCTAACCCTATTCCAATATATCCTTTAAAAAAAAGAGAGGTATAAATAGCTCAAATTTAGGCAATCACCTTGGTGATGACTCGGTAGGAGACATAGGCTTGGACACCATTGCCCAATTTCACAGGATCAGTCACCGAGACCGATAGGTACGGTTGCGAAGACGGAGATCTAGGGCTCTGCGACGACACCGTTACACTCCTCCGCTGCTCCATTAGCTTTTGCAATATCCGAAAACAAAACAAAACAAAAAATAAAAAGATTTAAAACGTTAAAAACTGGCGGTGGTAGATTTGTAATTACCGTGGTAATCATGACCTATTTGTGGAGTGGGGATTGATAGACGGACACGAAGCACAGCGAACGTTCAACCCGGGAGAGTCTTTAGAGCGAGGCTGGGAAGAGTCGCCAATGAGCTATTGCTATTCTGCGCCGGGGTGCGCAGTGCGCCACGTTGTAATTAGCCCGCGAAGTTGACACGAAGGAAATCAGAGTGAGGCTGAGGCGGACACTTGGGTCCCTTTGCCAACACGACCGCGTCGTTTCGATGCGTACACTCAAAGTCTTAAAAAAGCCTCAAAGTGATGGAAAAACTTGTCCCCAAGCACTCAAATTCTTTTATAAGTGATAAAGAAGAATAACAATACAAGGATGACTCCGCTTTTTTTTAAGTTATTTTAAATGTGACGTGATATTTTAAATTATTATTGAATTTAAAATAATTATCATTAAATTTTAATTTATTAGTAATTTTAAATATTATATTATATTTGGGAGATTTTTAGTAAAACTATAGTCTTCCTTCTCCATAAAAAAACTCGTGAGATTAGAGAAAAAATTCCTTTTTTTTATCTCTATTCTTTATTTTGCACAAATATATATATAGTGATTGGTTTGCTTGAAGCAAGCAAACACATTATTTTTCTATCTTGGGTTGGTTTTGTATGAATTATATACAATATTTTTATCTCGTTATATTGATATAGCAAAATGTAATAGTTTTTTAATATATATTTTCTTATATTGATTAGGAAGGGTTGTTTCTAATTACTAGTACACCTTGTTACGTCAATATAATAAAATAAAAATAGGGTAAAGATGTATTATTTAGCATTTCTTTAACGTTATTTATCGAGACTAAATAATCTCAATAAGATAATTACATAAGTGGGGAATCGAAAATCTCAACTTATACTATATGGGGTATTCGTTGGGGGACAAATTTTTCTTCAAATTTAATTAGAGAAAAAAAAAATCAATTGAATGTATCAAAACGATTATAAGGATAGAATGTTCTAAAAATAAATATCAATTAAATGGATTTAATTGAACCAAACAAAAAATTATCCAAACCCAATCTTAAAAAAAAAAAAAAAACTTGACTAACAACTTTAACTCATGTGCCGCAAATCACAATCAACGTTCTCCATTGACTTTAGGTAATATGTTATTTTCCAGGGTTGTTGCTGTTTCAGTCGAGTGTTTGGGTTTACTACTAAGTATTTAAACCTTATAATAGTTTCAATCACAAGTTCACAAATGTCCAATGTTATAAAAAGAAATTTGTAAAAAAATTGTATGTCTAACATTTTTGATAATAATCTCCATTTCTCTAGAATTTCATTCCGACTAGACGGGCTGACTCAATCATTTAAAATGCAGACAAATGGAGATAATTATTGTTGAGTAGCAATTGATAGTTGATACTGGAGTTGATGGCGTTTGCGTTCAAATATATTTTTATATAATTGTGATTGTTATACGATTTTTCTGATTTGATTATCTTACTAATTATATTGCATTTACTTATCACTTTTTTTTTTTCTATAAATAAGGATCATTGATGTTCATTGTTCAAGCAATTTTCGGTTAGAATGATGTAGGCCTCTTAAGAGCATTCACAATGGAAGAGCTAAATGTCATTTTTATCTAAAATAGCTCTTTAAATTGGTAAAATACCATCTGCATTGGATAAGCTAAAAAAAATGTAGAATAAATTTTTTGTTAAATGAGCTAAAAAAAAAGCTACAAAAAAAGCTACATGTAGCGGTAATATTGAAAAAGCTATTTTCCTACATTTTTTCCCACGTCTGTTTTTTTCTCCCACTATCTCTCACAAAATTTTCTTCAACGTTTTTTTTATTATTTTTCTCACCTGTTTTCTCTTTTTTCAAAATTTTCTCCTACTATTTCTCTTTTACATCTCATTTTTTCAAAAATTTTATCCTATTATTTCTCTCTCCACATCACTTTTTTCTCAAAAGTTAAAAAATAAGATATTAAGAAAAATGGTAAATATATAATAACACCTTGGGTCAACCAGTCAAAATTTTAAAATGCTTACGTTTTTTTTTTTGAAAATTTACTCCCTGGATGTAAGGAAACTACAATAAAATCCCTGCCGTTACACTTTTCAGAGTATCAAATCCCAAAACGCACTTTTGGAGATTAAATATTATTTTTTTAATTTTAAATTTTTAAATCAATTTTTTTTTTTTTTTTTTTTTTTTTAAAAAAAAGGAGAAAGAAGAAGGTGGCGATCCACCCAGTGGTGGCCACCCATAGGCCACTGGTGGTGGGCCACCACCAAACCGGCCGGTCTGGTGGTGGCCAAGCCACCCTGCTAAAAGGTGACCACCACCTAAAGAGGAAAAAAACAAACAAACGTGAAAGAAGATGGCATAAGGGGTGGTTCGACCACCTTAGGCCACTAGGTGGGGGGGTAGATAGGAGGGGAGAGAGAGAAGAAGAAGAAAAGGAGGAAAAAAAAGGATGGAGGCGTATAGGAGAGGGAGAGAGAGAGAAGAAAATGAGGAAAAAAGCAGATAGGAGGGGGAGAGAGAGAAGAAGAAGAAAAAAAAAAAAAAAAGATGGAGCTGGGTGTATATACATGCAAGAGAGGGAGAGAGAGAAGAAGAAAAAAAAAAAAAGATGGAGCTGGGTGTATATACGTGCAGGAGAGGGAGAGAAAGAAGAAGAAGAAAAATGAGGAAAAAAAAGCTGGGCAGATAGGAGGGGGAGAGAGAAGAAGAAGAAGAAAAAGGAGGAAGAAAAAAGGGGGTGGTCCGGCCACCCCTTATGCCACCCTTCTTCTTTCACGTTTTTTTTTTTTTTCTCTTTAACAGGGGGTGGTCCGGCCACCCCCTTAGGCCACCCAGCTCCATCTTTTTTTTTTCTTCTTCTTCTCTCTCCCTCCTATCTGCCCAACTTTTTTTTCCTCATTTTTCTTCTTCTCTCTCTCCTCTCCTATCTATACACCCAGCTCCATCCTTTTTCCCTCCTTTCTTCTTCTTCTCTCTCCTCCTAAGCCACCCAGTGGCCTAAGGGGGTGGTCAAACCACCCCTTATGCCACCCTTATTCTTTCACGTTTGTTTTTTTTTTTTCCCTCTTTAACAGGGGGTGGTCCGGCCACCCCCTTAGGCCACTGGGGTGGCTTGGCCACCACCAGACCGGCCGGTTTGGTGGTGGCCCAGCCACTCCAGTGGCCTAAGGGGTGGCCAGCCACCCCCTATGGGTGGATCGGCCACCCTTCTTCTTTCACCTTCTTAAAAAAAAAAAAAAAAAAAATTTGATTTAAAAATTTAAAATTAAAATAAAAAATAATATTTTAATCTCTAAAACGGTGCGTTTTGGGATCTGTTAACGGCCGTTACGAAAAGTGTAACGGTAGGGATTTTATTGTAGTTTCCTTACATCCAGGGAGTAAATTTTCGAAAAAAAAAACCTAAGCATTTTAAAATTTTGACTAGTTGACCCAAGGTGTTATTATATATTTACCCTAAGAAAAATATAGTCATTATAAAAAATAAAAAAATAATTAAAATTAAATGATATAGATAAAAATATAACTAATTGGATGTAGGATGTCCTTAAAAAGTTATTAGCTAAACTAGATAAATTGAGTTTTGATGAATTATTTTACATAAAAAATTAGCCCATCCATTGTGAATGCTCTAATAGGAGTTTTATCTACCGCTACTGATTGAGTCGTCATGAAAAAAAAAAAACTTCCTGAAACGGGTTGGTGTTGGGGCAGTTTTTGGTTAGAATGATGTGGTCATGTTAGTAGGAGCCCTCTCTAATCACTAACGAGGAGTCATGCAAAAGAGACAAAAATAAGACAAAGAAATTGCCGAAACATAGAGGTGTAAAAAACAAAAAAAAAAATTGAAAACTGGGACCGGAATCTGGAAACTGGGGTGTTGATTCTGGTTATTGGTTTTGGGGTTTTTTAATACCCGATTAGGTTATTGGTTTTGGGGTTTTTTAATACCCGATTATAACTGGGTAACTGAATATATATAATAATAATATATTTTCAAATTTAGTATATATATATATTTTAGTCTATGATTCACAAAAATCGAAAATCACTTCCATATTTTTGAATTCAGTATACTTATTAATATTTTCGAATTGTTTTTTTTAAAAAAAAAAAGAAAAAGAAAAGAAAAATTGGGCACAAAATGGTTAAATTACACTAAAAAATTAGGCACAATACCTAAAATAAGTAAAAAAACAAAAAAACAAATCAGTTACTCAATTCGGATAATCAAATACCACTCGAAACCGGACGATTATTGTACAATAACCAATTAATCGGTTATTCAATTCCGGTTTTCAAAAATTAAAAATAAGGTACCCTAGTTTCGATTTCTAATTTTAGTCAATAACCAAGAATCGAGATCAAGTTTTTATCCCTATTGAAACGGGCCGGCAAGAGATTGAGATTAAATTGCCAAAAGACACTTTAGATTTATAATTTCTTCCATTATTGCCCCCAAACAAACAAAAGCTAGTTAAACCCATCCAACGATCGTGAATCGTGAATCTTGCCCTCATTTCGGTCCCAAAGCAGTATGGGGGATTGGGAACGACAAGTTCGGGAACAAAAAAAGGAAATAATGAATTTGGTAATTATATTTATTTGGAGATGACCTGACATTGGCTCGAAGGAAAAGCAAATAAGGAAAATTGACACACACACACAATGATAAAGACATATATATATATATATATAGACAAAGAAGAAAAATACAAAAGGAAATATTTTATAAAAAAGTGACCGACTAACCTTGGGAGGGGTGAGAACGTTTGTGAGGGGGCCACCACATAAGAGGACTAAATCGCCCTTCGGGTTTTTGATGTTTACAATTTTTTTATTATTTTGAGTAGAAATTATACGGCCCGTGACTCAAGAATTCCATCGGGTCAAGGTAAATGACGAAACTACCATAAAACTTCATTTGGTAATAGAGTCGGAGTTTAATTTGCTATTATTCATCACAATTTTTTTATTTTTTTTTATATCATATCATTTATTTTTTTTATTATTTAAATAAAAAAATTATTATAAAATGCAATTTTTACTTTTTTATATCCAATATTTTTTTTTCACATTAACTATAATGTCTAAGCTAAAGCTTTTACAAAAATAATATAACTTTTAAAATTATTATTAATCTTATAATTAATTATTATTAAATTTTAATTAAATAATAATTTTAAAAATTACCTCATTTTATTTTTAATTGATAACTTAATTTATTATAAGTTACATCTCATAAAATAATAATCACTAATTTGAAACTTCTCTATCATGCGTAGACAAAAGAATTATCTCCTAATCGTGCCTCTCGTGGGAGGGGCATATGGGTCTATTAATACGTTCGTGTACTTTTTTTTATCTTCTCAAATCATGCCATAAAAGAAATTTTTATCCAGCATTACGCACCATCCAATGCAACCCAATCCTGTGAACAGAATTTTCACTGTCCTTTTCCCAATAATCTAAAAAGAAAATCATTTTCGCCACCTGCAACCAAAATCTTCTATAACGCCTCTCAAAAACATTTTTTATTTTTTATTTTTTAAATGTCACTATTATTATTGTTCATTGTATTTGTACTATCAAACAAAAAATTATAAATAATTTAAGTAACGTTAGATTTACAATTATTTCATAACTTTTTTTTTTAATTTGTTACTATTTAAAATCTCAATAAATAATACCGATCTCAACTAACTCATAACTAATTATTGATAAATAAATTTAAAAATTAATTAAAACTGCAACATCAATATTATAAAAAAAAATCCTTCCGATTTGTGTAAAAGAAATTAGAGCGTAGACCTAACCGTAGCTAGAAAAACCTCCCCAGCAGAAGATAAGGAATTGACGTGACATCTAGCCCTCCTTTTAATTTGCCACGGGGCCCACCAACGAAAAACTGAAGGCCCAAAGCATCGGCCACGTCACCACGAATGCGACACTGGGTCCCACGCCCAAAAATTTCAACCTCAAAAAGGCTCAAAGCCCCCCCTCTCGCATTTTTCTTCATTCTGCGTCTCTTCGCCACATCAGTTCCCCCACACTCCCTCCCACAGGCCACAGTCCCACTACCTCTCACAATTCTCAAAAAACCCCGTATCAGAAATGGAATCCACTGGCTACCGCCACCGCCGGTCACCCTCCTCCGACCGTTTTCTCGGTGTGTTCTCCTTCTCACCACCCTCCTCGGCAGATGCATCCGCCGCTGGAGAAGACGAGCTCAATGAAGCTGAGTTCTTCTGGACCACCGATTTCGCCGAACCCAGCCACTCCGATGACCACCGCCACCACCATCGGCGGTTAGATTTCCAGCAGGCACCGGCCTCCGGTATCCTCGCCGCACTTTCCGATGCCGATGGCCACCGGCCGTTTCTGTACCAAAAACCTTCGATATCATTCACTTCATCGTCGTCTAAAGCGGTCCCGATGTTCCCGAGGCCGCCGGAGAGGGAGTGCCAGCAGCCCGTACAGTGCCGGAACCAGTCGGCGCCGATGAAGGTGCCGGTGCGGACAGAGGTCATGGCGAAGAGGAGGAAGGGGCTGCTCGCTGACGTGTACGACGACGAAGACGACGGAGGCGATGACCAGATGTTGCCGCCTCACGAGCTCGTCTCCCGTGGCTCCGGCGTGTCCCCGAAGACGACGTTTTCTGTTCTCGAAGGAGTTGGTAGGACCCTTAAAGGACGGGATCTCCGCCAGGTCAGAAACGCCATCTGGCGTAAAACTGGGTTTCTTGATTAAATCATTTGGCTCCGAGAAAGTCATAATCTTATTTTCAATTAAATGATTCAAATTTTATCACTCATCATGGTAATAAGTTATATTTATGTGTGATAATATTTGAATATTTTAATTGAAAATAATACTTAGAAATTGATCCTAGTATGTTAACTTATGGACACAGCTAAAATTTTGTTTGGGTTTTGCCGTTTTGATGTGGACAATATAGGGAGTGTTAGTTCGAGGCCTAGAGGAGTGGCTGGGATATGTGTTTATTTTATTTTATTTTATGTGATCTATAGTCTATAGAACATGAAATTTAAGTATTTATTTATTTATTTATGTTAATTCATGTTCTTTAAGTTTTAAAAAAGGCACATGAAAAAAACATGCATCATTAACAATACGTGTCACTTCTAAAAGCCGATTTGTTGAAAATTTCTTACAAACCAATTTTTCCTCTTCTCTGTTTTAGAAAAAAAAAAGGGGGGGGAACAGTAGCATCTCATACATATGTTAAAATATAGTACAGAGAAATGTCCCAATCGTCTAGCCTTAGCCTTGGTCCCTCATCATGAGATTCTGGAAAAGTCACTCCACCCTGCTAAAAAATTTCCAGAAATGGGCCCAATCTGTATATTACCAAATAAGGTAGAAGAAGACCCATTATTATATGACCTGGCTAGCTACACGACTTTAAAAGTACTTTTTTTTTTTTGGTTGTCGCATGCGGTAAGGTGGGGGAGGCTTTAGAGACCGGATTAAGATCTTAACAATTTTTCTAAAATTGTCAGTTAGTTTTTTTGATAATCTCAACCATTGAAGTAATTTAATGGCTCAAAATAAAACTCTATTTTTTTAGTGGATAACATAGATTTCGAAGTTGAATTTTAAAATTCAAAATTTTAAGTTTATCTTTCTTATATTAAATGTGTGTTTAATTTTAAGCCATTAGATTTTTTTAATGACTGAGATTTTCAAAAAAACTGACCAACAATTCTTGATCCTCTTCCTCAACAATCAACATGTCACATGTGTTTTTTTTGGTTCTTCTCTCTTTCGGCCCCAGCAGACATCTCCACCTCATCCAGTCCTCACCTTTGCCTTCTCCAGCCTATCCCTGCTACTTTCTAATCAGCCAGGGCTGCAAGTCTGCAACGCACCGTGTTTCTCACTTTCCGGTGCGTGTGGCTCAAGTTGCCACAACCCGTCGATGATGCTGTTCACCGGTCTTTTTGTTTTCTGTATAAGCTTGTTTCAGATTCGCGTTTCAGATTATGACAGTGCCTTTTATGCTTCAACTTCTTGGACACACCGAAGACCAATATACTGAGTGTGAGGTATTTTAAGAGTTTTTCCGCAGTAAAATTATGCCAACTTTCATACAGGACATGGGTTTATTCTAAACACACAAACAAGGTTCTATATAATCAAAAGAAATTGATGGCAAATTATCATATCCAAAAATTAACTGTTCTCCAGAATTCCTTCAACAATCCAGGTTTTAATTAAATCTTACTCTCTTTCCGATGAAAAGTTTAGAATTAAATCTAAACTATTGAAAAATTCACTCATCCCAATTCCAAGGATGTAATACAAAAAAATGAGCTGAGATTATTATAAGGAATAAAGGATTAGAGAGGCAACAAGTCAGACAATCAAATATGCCTCAAATAATTGAGTTCAAAAAGGAATTATCCTTTCACACATCTAATTGATTCATCATACTTGCCACCCCAGTCTACCTCTTTACGAAGATATGTTTCGAGGTCGGAAAAATGGCGATCTAAAAACATTGAAAAATTCAGACTTCAAATTGCAAAGGTCACCTTGCTGATTCAAAGTAAAAAAAAATGAGATGAGATTTTTATTATGATTTAAGGATAAGCGAGCCAACAAGTCAGACAATTATTTATGCCTCAAAAAAATTGAGTTCAAAAAGGAATTATCCTTTCACACATCTAATTGAATCATCATTCTTGCGACCTCATTCTACCGCGCTTTACATAGATATACTTGGAAGTCCGAAAAATGGCGGTCTCAAAACATAGAAAAAATTCAGACTTCAAATTTCAAAGGTCATCTTGCTGATTCAGAGTAACAAAATGGGCTGAGATTTTTATTAGGATTTAGGGATAAGTGAGGAACCGAGTCAGACAATTATTTATGCCTCAAACAAATTGAGTTCAAAAAGGAATTATCCTTTCACACATCTAATTGAATCATCATTCTATCTCTCTTTACATAGATACGATTGGAAATTGAAAAATCAAATGTCAGTCCGAAAACAAAAGAACAGTTCGGGCTTTTGCGCAGCTTTTAAGAAAAAGCGCGATTATAACGAAGAAAAGTGTAAACCTACATTTTTCCAAATAGCGATTTAGGATATTTTCAAATCCCTATTTTTTGAAATGGCATGCCAGATTTTGAAGTGCTAAATCAAAACGACACAACCATTACTCTAAAAACAAAATTCAATTCATAATCCAAAAAACACATGCTAATGAAAGGAAATTAAAATGTTCACCACCTAGAAGTGAGACACAGAGAACGTACCAATGGAGCTGAGATCCCATTGATTTGAAACCGCCAGGGATGAAATAGCACGGAGACCATCCACCATGAGGTTCCAAAGCAAGTGAGGAAGTGACAGATCCAAAGGCAACAAGAAATGCCTCACGGAAAAGATAGGTCAGGTGGTTGAAGAGAAGAACTCAAAAGGAAAACCCTAGAGAGAACTCTACGTTTCGATTTTGCGCAGCTATGACTCGAAACGCTTCCACGGATTAGCTAATTTAGCTTAGGAAGGCGATCTTAAGGGCCGCGCTTGGAGAATTTCTGATTTACAAGAAAAAGTTGAAAGAACAAAAAAACAAACAACAAACAAAGGGAAAGAAAGCGAGCAGTAAGCCTAAGAAAGAAACCCTAGCTACTCAGATGGACGATAAGCGAGAATAGTGCAAATATATAGCCCTACATTTTTCATAATGACATATCTACCCCTTTTGCTATAATGATTTTGGGCTGTTGTGGGGTTTAAAAATGGGCCAGACGGGTTGTTGGGATTGGATATGGTTGAGAATGGGCGATGAATTGAGGCCTAGTTAGAACGAAAAGCCCATGGTGGAGAGGATATATGGATTTGAAAGAAAGCTATAACTAGGGGTGTAAAAAAAAACCGGGGAACCGGAATCGGAAACGGAAAACCGGGAATCCGGGAATCCGGGAAATCGGAAACTGGGAAACCGGGGTCCCGTTCGTTCAGTTTGAAAAACCAAAAACCGGTACCGCTCGATACCGGTTTTGGTACCGATTCTGCAGTTACTGAACAAGTTAAATATATATATATATATTTTTTGTGGTCAACCTTATATTTGGGAGATCTTCGCTAGGTCTGAAATTGGCGTTGGTGAGCATCTTGTGTACGTAGGCATTCTCTTTCTATTTGATGAAGATTTGATGGAAAAGAAGAAAACAGAGCCGCGGTATGTTAAGGCTTCTTCCTTGAACAAATTTGGAATTGGGTTTTTAATATCTCGTTGGATGCTTTGGTTAAAGACTTGATCGTTGTTTATGTCCATGCTAGCCTACAATTTTCTCAAACAATGTAGCTATGATCAGACATAGTCAACTTGGTCAACTTGGTCATAATGTGCTTGCGGCGGGTATAAGCTTGTTTGATATAAAAAATTATTAAAAAAAAAAAGGCTTGTTTGATTAAATTGTAATAGGTCTGAAACAGTGTGAAGCTTTTGGGAATTGTGAGTCCATGCTTTGTTAGGTTTTTCATGTTATTTACAAGAACTTAACCACTACGTTTTTTCAAACAAATAATTTTAAAAAAACCGGTTAGGGTACAAGGCCGATAACGGGACCCCGATTTACGGGGTCGATTCGATTCAGTTTCCCAAAACAAGGAACCGATTTCGGTTCGGTTTTAGCCAAAAAGCGGAAGCCGGACGAGTTGACCCTAGCTATAACCAATCTAAATCCGTTAGAGAAATGTAAACGGTACAACATCTTCACCAACTAACGTCCATCGGGCCGAATATTGAGGAAGCAGTCTATGTGAATTAAGAACACCACCTATGCCTCTCTAAAACAGGGTTATCATACCACTTTCATAGGTGGCTGACGCGGACAAAAATTTGCTACAAATTGGGTAGAATATGAGAAGCACATGCTTTTTTATTTAATGGCTATGGGACACATGCCACTTTATTATATGAGTTTGTATGAATTAGATACAAACTAGTTTATAGCAAATTCATGTCTGGTTGACACCATTTTGAAGTAGAGGGTGATTGGTCACCCTCAACAAACCCTCGAGAGTGGTCACACAATTCTTGGAACCATTATGGAGTGGTCGCAACCAACCCCCATGAGTAATTGGGAGTGATTGCAACTTAATTGCGACCGCTTCCAACAAACGACCATCGTGATCCCTAATTTGATGCAAAATTGGTCAATTTCGTACTAGATTTGGTGATCACAACTACCATGTAGTTTGTAGTTGAAGATGACGCCTATCAACATAGAAGGAGATGGTTTATTAAAAAAGAGCAGGTATTGGTTGATGCGACAATACCCACTCGCTTTGCCACAACAAAGCGTAATGCCCATTTAACTTTTTTTCTTCTTCTTCTTTTTTTTATTTTTTATTTTTTTATTTTAAGTGGAAACCAATATCCTGATTACCACATAATTAACCTAAGCACCTATAAAATTCATAACTGTAGTAGAGGAGTAGCCACTATCCCTTTCAGAACATTTAGATAACATTAATAGGGGCAACGATTGAATGGGTAGAGTCTAATTTGTCCCCAACAAAAGTGGAAGGCTAGTTGGCTCTTTTCTTGTTTTTTGACATATCTGCAAAAGAGAGGGAGAGTGATTTGAACTAGTAATTTCTGCTTTATTAGGCGTGGTTTTAGTCAATTGAACTACCTCTTAATCGATGACAGCTAGTTGGCTCTTTTGCTTTCGTGCATAGCTATCAACTTTCTGGAATCTTGTATTAATTTACAGGTGGTGAATGCCGTAAGCAATTACGTTACTATAATATTATTTGTGAATTAAATATTTGATTTACCATCATTGAGTGTCTTTTTCGTTCCAAAGTCTTTGCAATTACCGGATGATTTTTATTCCAATCCGATGGTGCACTGTCATAGCCTAATTAGTCAGCGTAAGGTACTGGACTTCTAATGCACCAATTAGTCAAGTTCTTCAATTAAGTGAGCAGCAAGTAATTTATATTCAAAACTTCAAAAGAAATATATAAATTGTCAATCGAGGACTTCGTTAGAGTCTTAAGCATGAGCTTTGTGATCATTATTACGTCCACTTGTCATATTAGCATAGTAGTAATTTGGAAAACGTCGCGTATAATTTATATCCACACATCAAAAACCTTTATTTTCATTAAAACTATAATTGAAATAAATAAGAAAATATCTTTATTTACTGAGACAAAAAGAGGAATGGGTTTGATTCAATAGCAATGCAGGGCAAACATAAATGGCTTATTGACTAAAGTCTCTCTACACTTGAGCAATGTGGGATAAGCCCACGTATTTTCTAACACGCATAAAACAGAATATATGACCATTTCAAGTAGCTCATCGGCAACTCTCAACACGTCTCTGATTGTTTCTACCCCTTTTCACAAGCATCCACTGATTGAGTTTATATGACCATTTCAAGTAGCTCAACGGCAACTCTCAACACGTCTCCGACCATTCCTACCCCTTTTTACAAGCATCCACTGATTGAGTTTTTATTATGCGATCAACTATATATATGTGTGTGGAGGTATAGAAAAGAAGATAGTGAGAATTAGCAGAGTGTGGGAAGAGACCTACCCTTGGAAAAGGGGTAGATGTATGATGTATGTATGACTAATCGGGTTTCGTAACAGCAAAGGCGCTTAATTACCCAAACAAAACCAATATCATTTGCTTGGTAGCTACTTGCCTTTCTAGCTGGAAGGAGACCGTCTCTTTCTCCTCCGACGACTTTCTTCAACGCACGCACGCACTCGTGTCAAAATCTATGCCTTGTCCCCACAAATTGACTCCCAACGCGTCTTATGTTACCATTTTCCCAAGGAACCACATGGTTTCTCATCTCTACTGATGCATGAAGAAACCAACTTAAAACATACTATAGAAATATTTTGAGTCAATATATTTCCTAACTCATAATTTTTGGCTCTATTGTGAATCACCCATTGATTTTCTTAACTTTTAAGAAATTATCAAGTTGCTATCCTAAGCTTTCAGTCGATGTTAAATTTGTTTTAGTGATTTTTGTTTTGTTTTGTTTTTCTTTTTCTATTCATATATGGGAAATGGGTTACTTCGTTACAGGAGATCGAACAATAATAAATGAGTGGGCACCCAAACAACAATAAAAGAGTGGATACCTCAGCAACAAAGCCAAAATAGAAAGATAATACAAACATACAGATAAACAATAGGCAATAGTTTCATTCGTGATTCTAAAAGAACTATAAACAAGTCAAACCTTTTTGAGGGCCACACATCGGCAAAAGGACTCAATGAAGAGTCCCAACCAGTACATGCAACATTCATAATATTTATTTCTATCTCAAATAAATCGGTCCATTGTAGGATGATCTTCACTTTTTTTTGGCCTTTTTATCGTTTGTTAGCAATTTTCTTCTTCACAAGTGAAATTTCACACTAGTTCTCACCAAAAATTTGTTAAATTTTTTTAAAGCATATTTAGGGGTTTTTTCTTTAAATTTGTTGTGATTGCCCCCTAAAAAAAATTCAATGTTGTCCAATCTCTCTAGAGTTAAATTAATTCATATATAGCTTCGGCCATTTACTGCTTGAAGTGATAATTCATATGAAACTTTCGTGAATCACATTGAACTGATAGAAATATATACATATAAAAAATGTCATGTACCGTAATTTTATCTCACAATATTAACGTGAGCATAGTCTCAATCAATTATCTTTAAATTTTAGGGTTAAATACCTAATACTCCTTTGGGGTTTCATAATTTTATTTTATTTTTCCTTCCTAGGGTTTGATTTTTATCATAGGGAGTTCCTGTGGTTTTGATAAAGGACTAAATTAGTCAATCTGTTAGTTGACCGTTAGTTGACTTAACGGAAGTCCAGTCACTGACATGTGGACCATTTAGACAATATGACACATGGCATAACTTGACATGTAATTAGTGCTGACTATATATTAAGCTACCACCTAATTATTATTATTATTTTTTAAAAAGCATATTATAAATTAAAATATGATTGGGTTTTATTTTGTTAATCAAGATTTAAAACAAACAGATTAGAAATTAAAATAGAGATTTAGGATTTATTTTGCTAATCAAGGTTTTAAAAAAAAATAGATTTAACATTTAAACATAAAAATCTCAAATCTAAGAACCATGAACACACAGAACCCAGCGTCATCCCCACCCCAACCCTGATCTACGGCTGGATGCGGTGGGAAACGCTATTGTCTGATCCTTTGGCAATGGATGAAGGTAACAGTGGACGAGATTCACCGCGCTAACGGCGTCAGGTGCAATGGTGACAATGGAAAATGAAGGATACAGCAATGTGGATTTGACGAACTAGCGCTACCGACATCTTGCAAAGCCAATCATCAGACGCGTTGGTGAGCAAGTCTTTGGAGACTTCTTGGGTTTGCAGAAAAGGTCAAGTTTTGTGGTGATTGAAGTTTGTTGGGGGTGTATCAATTGGATTTTAAGCTAATTGTTGTTGATGGGTTTACTCTTGTTCTTCATTGAAATCCTTAACACCATTGATTTTTATGCTTTTCTCGGTTTCTTTCTTGTCGGGTATGGTTGGGGCAATCTGTTGCTGTTGTGATTTCAATTTATGGGATTTGCGATGATATGCATTGTGACTACAGTGGTGGGTGTGTTGAAAATTTGAGAATTTTTGAATTGTATGTTGTTGCACGGCGGTGTTGATGGGTTCCTGATTTGAGATGGGAATTTTTCTCACGAATATGTGGTACACAACATCTTTGGTGATTGCGTGTACATGGTGTGCTCAAGCTCAGGAAGCAAATCATCAAGCTCAAAAAGCAAATCTCAAGCTCAAGATGTAGAGCATCAAGTTGGTGTTGTGGGAGGGGATGACTAGGGCTGGGTATCGGTCATATCAGTCCGGTTAATTGACCGATAAGATATCGGTTATTGACCGATAAGATATCGGTTAACCGATTATTGACTGATTACCGACCGATAAGCTATCGGTTAATCGGTCATATCGGTAATCGGTTAAACTAGCCGGTTAATCGGTTAACCGGTTTTTGTTAACTTTTTATTGAGTATTTTACTAGTTGCTAATTGGGCCAAAAATTAATTATTTTGAGAGTTCAAATACTTTTTATTTGGCTAAAGCCTAAAATAACTTATTAAAAATTAGTTGTTTTGCCCTTTTTGGGGGCCTAAATATATATATGGCTAAAAATGTTTATTGAATCTTTTTTTATATTGATCCATTACATCTTTTTTATATTATAAAATAAAAATTAAAAGAGTAAAAAGTATAAAATTAAAAATATATATAAAAATTAAAAATATTTATCGGTCATATCGGTTAACCGATAAGAAAATTTTAACCGACCGATAAGGTTACCGGTATAAATTTTTTAACCGATTACCGGTCGGTTAATTATCGGTAACGGTTATATCGGCTTGGTTAATGTCGGTAATCGGTCGGTTAATCGGTAATGGTTAATTTGCCCACCCCTAGGGATGACGCCGGGTACTGTGTGTTTGTGGTTCTTAGATTTGAGATTTTTATGTTTAAATGTTAAATCTATTTTTTTGTTTGTTTTAAACTCCGATTAACAAAATAAAACCCTAAATCTATATTTTAATTTGTAATTTGTTTGTTTTAAATCTTGATTAACAAAATAAAACCCAGTTCTATTTTAATTTGTAATATGTTTTTTTAAAAAAATAAATAAAAATTAGGTGGCAGTTTAATATACAATCAGCACTAATGACGTGTCAAGTTATGTCATTTGTCATCTTGTCTAATTGGTCCACGTATCAGTGACTGGACTTCCATTAAGTCAACTAATGGTCAACTAGCGGATGGACTAATTTGGTCCTTTATCAAAACCACGGGAATCCCTATAATAAAAATCAAACCCTAAGGAGGAAAAAATAAAGTTATGAAACTTTAAGGGATTATTAAGTATTTAATCCTAAATTTTATTTATTTTTAACGAGGATGGTAAACGTAAACAATTGTAGAAGTTTTTTCTAGAGGATTTTAGGTCAAACTAAAGAATGGAAAATTTACTCATATGGAAAAATTGGTAACTGAAAAAGGCACATTAATGATGGAGAAGACGCATGTTCTAACATGTTTAAAATGAAAATTGTGCCTCGTTTACTCTGGAAAAATTAGCCTCTTGTAGGGTCCATGACAGCCCCTCTCCCACTACGTGGGGTACAGGACGAGTGATTAATTATTTATAAATGTGGATTAATATAAATATATACAAATATTATCTCGATCTCTTAAAGTTGACAGATATTATTGCGAAAGAAGCAATACCACACACTTAGATGAGCATTAATTTTTTTGTTTGACCTACAAAATTAAGTACAAAGAATAGAGAGTTTAATCAGCACATGCAATATATAAGAGAGAGTTTAATTTACCCCTGCAATATTGCTTAACATTTTTTCCTTCAACTTTTCACTATTTTGTTAGTACGATTATGACTCTATTTACCATATCGATCAGCTAAATAATGGCAGCCTAAGCGGCCAATCTTATGTTGTAGTTTCCATCAGGTTTTTTTTTTTTTTTGGGTCTTACTAAGTGATTTTCTATATTTTTTCTCAAGTTTTTGATTTGTTTTTGATTTTGGAAATAATTATTAATCTTAGTCGATCTTGTTTGTTTTAAAATCCATCATATCACATCTTGCTCCATGAACGTTGCTTCACTTTGTTCACTCTGCTCCGTCTACTGATCAGCCAACTACTAATGTTTTAATATTACGCTCTATGTCTAAGAGAATATGAGCCACTAGTTCTAACAATATATATATGTCACTTCTTTTTTCTTTTTCTTTTTTTGGCATGCTTGGGTTTTTAATTCTTAGAAGTTAGAAGCATTAATTAATATCATGTTCTTCTTCTTTTTTCATTTTCCATCTTAAAAAATGATCGAGTCTTACTGCTTGGACATTGCAACGTAACATGGGGTGGGATGACCTGGATTAATTAGGGTTAATTTCTTAGTCGAATTATTTCCAAACATTAAAAATGAGTTTCTATCTTTGTGACCAAGTCAAGCACATTCTTGCACGACATAGATGATAAATATAATAAGGCTATGTTAATGTTTGTTAAAAAATTTGTTTTATGTCTTTTGCTTTTTATTTTTAAAATATAATTGCTGAGAATACTATTTCAAATTAAAAACAAAGAACAACGCTTCAAAACATATTAACAAATAACAAGCATATCCTTAAGTTATTTTAGGCAGACATAACTTTTGGCACACTAATAATTCAATTTACAAATAAGCAATTTGCAAATCGTACTTCTAGCCAAAACTTGAAATGGTTTATATTTTATCTCACTACTAATTAACAATACCGACATGACAGTGCCAACCACAATTATATCAGTTCTTGTTAAAAAAACAAAATTAAGGTTGGATTAATGGCACTAATAGTTAGCATGATTAGATTGTAATTTTGTTCTTTTTTTATGAGGGGACCAATATATATATATATATATATATATATATATATATATTTACAGCTTTTTTTTTCTTTTTCTTTTTTTTTTCAAAATTGGGGGGAACCCCCCCGGTCCCCTCTCCGTCCGTCTCGAAGTGGGATAAAAGTGTGGTTTTGGCTTGTAGCCTTATGTTATTTTCATATGTTGAGTTGTAATTTTGTTTCCTTCTTCTTCTTTACTATATAAAAAATTGGGAAGATTACAAGGGGGCCATTTTCACCATTACCTAATGGAAGAGAGAATTTGAAATATATTAGCAAGTTGATGTGCATTTTACTCAGTAATTAGCACATGCACTTAATTAGAGATTTTGATGGAAGTCCATCTTTAGAAAAAGCTAGATTTGCTTATGGATATCTGGGGCAAAGATCCAATAATGATTGATTTTTCAATAATATCACTTATTTATTCAATAACAAGAATTCGTTCTAATATGGGGAGATTCCTATTTATTTATATTTTATTGATAAATTTATAATAATATACTAACCTTTAAATTTTATATATATATATATATATAGATATATATAAAAGAAAATCAATTTGACTTCATTAATAGTGGTTAAGAGCATAAAGGCTCTTACAATCAAGAACATACAATTCTACAAGATTATAGTCGAAGCTAAAAAATTACACGTAATAAAAGTTGAAAATATACAGATCTTACAATGAAAAACCAATCTATAACGTCAAAAACATCTGCTATCCTAACCCGATCTTTAGTTTATAGAAGAGATCTGCTAACGCAAACTCCTTCCGAGGGCACAAGAAACCATTTTTCAAGCATGAGCAAAACACCCACACCCAAATCATTCCCCTTTCGACTAAAAGTCAGAAGCATTATTCACGTCCTCAACCTAATGGTCAGGACCATAACATAAAAAACCAAAATAAAAACCTACAAGCAGCAGCGAAGGAGTACGGTATCGTAGACATCCCTTTGGAAGACACGCCTTGGTTGGAAAAGACGATCAGATCTAATGTTGAAGATACTAGATCTGGATCTAGATCTACAAACTAGATCTAAAGCAACCCGCCAAAAACAGAAACCGGCAGAGTCTACAGAAAAGACATCGAGCACTGCTATCGTGAAAGGAGATGAGGAAAGATCTAGATTTAGATCTTCCCTCCTCTTAGAGAGATTGTTTCTTGTTTTTTCTCTTTGGCGGCTCCAGTTAAATTATATATTGTTGATCATATATCATTGATCATGGTACAGCAAGACTTGAACATATTATATATAAATAAATATATTTAAAATTCCAATTCATCAACTAAAATAGATAATCACGCACGAAGTAATTAACAATCGATTAGATACATTAGAAAATTATTTTGCATTCCCTAGACTAATAAACTGAAAGCTTATTATATATGTCTTTAGGTAATTATTAACGAGAATTACATGACAGTAAACAAAGAATTTGGCCTTAATTAGCCAAAAATAGAGTTAAACCCTACTTTCCTTAATTTACTGTGTTAATTAAGCTCTTAGTAGTATTACAGATATTTCAATACCTTATTTAAGATTCAGCTGATCAAGATCCTGTCCATTGATATCTACTCCATCTCAGGGTTTAATTCGATCAATTGATCCCAAGGCCACAAAGGATCATTATCAACCGCCATTTCCATGTTCTCACTTTCCCCAGCAGCCTGTGAGGGATGGCCATGGTCTCCTGAGGATGAACTCTCCCCCGGGGAGCTTGTTCTCTCTGCCGGTGAATGGTTGGGACGACCAGATGTTGATGCCATATCACCATGATGAACTTGTCGATGAGCAGGTGGCTGACCACCTATAACTACTCCGGACGGGCCGGACGGCCGTCTGTCAAATGCCCTCAAACACTTTGATTTCTTGTACACTCGACACAAACTAAATTCTTGCCGTAACTGCAAATAAAGATAAGTAAAATCATTTGTAATTCAAGAGCAACTTAAAACATTCTCCAGACATACATATACAGCCCCACCCACAAGAACTTATAGATTAAGTAAAGACTCAAACAACAGATCGATCACATGTTATTAACCAAATGAGTCGACGATTGAAGCTAACCCTCCCCGGCCAAGTTTTGATTCATAGTAGACTATATATTGCATGCATGAGAAAGAAGACATAATTTTTATACACACACTAGGGTTTCACAATTAACAAGATGAACATTATTCTGACAGACTAAATGGGTTAATTAGACGAATTAATAGTTTTAAACTCCATATATATGTTGATCATCGCGTGGTTCTTAATTTGTCATCTATTAAAAGTGAAGGTTAATTCCAACTTAATTTGTCATCTATTAATAGTGAAGGTTAATTCCAACAAAAAACAGTAAATTAACATGCAGAGGCGAGATGAGAAATGTTTCTTACCGCAGGAGTTGCACTACTGGAAACGGAGGCCTCTCCTTCGATGGCTTTGTATTCATTCATCTTCCACTCGGTTTTTGTCCCGTTTGGAGCTCTTCCGTTGTAGAAAACCATGGTCCGTTTCACACCAATCATACGATTGTTGGAAGAGTAGACATAATTAGGAGACCCGGTGGCTTTCCAGTACCCAGTTGTTGTGAGTCGCCTCGGTCTCCCCCCTCGGGCTTCACTCTCTTGTCTAGGGATGAAGAAGAACCACTGCTCAGGGTCTCCATAACACAGCACTCCAGAAAACTCTGGTTAATTCCAACGACAAAAACAATAATAATAATAATGAGATCAACAAGAGGTTAAAGTATATATCATTCATCCAAAATAATGAAAGAAGAAGATTTTTACGTGGGAGATCCCATGGATTGAACTCATATATGTCCACAACCGGTATAACCCGGTTCATAACCCGATTCAAATCTTCTCTCTTCCCTTCCAGCTTGTTATGCAGATAGAATGAAACCAACTCATCCTCTGTTGGGTAGAACCGAAACCCAGGTGGCAAATCGTCCATTACTCCTTAATTCTGTCTCTCGCTCAGAAATAAATAACTAAATATATATCCTTAATTACTCCGTTAATTGTTGTGGCTTCTAATTATGTTTCCATGTCTACATATATATATATACAAGGAAGAGTTGGAGAATTGATGGACGAAAGTTAGGCGAGGAGGCAAAAAGGCGACACAGGCTAACCGAGTAAAATAAGAAATACTCAAAGCGAGGGAGACACTTAGAACTTAGAAGGGGTTGCTGCGCAATTTCCCCGATATTTTGTGGAAAATATTCCTGCTACTCCATCCGTACATGATTATTTTGAATTGGTCAAAAAAAACATTATATTCCTCCCCCCACACTAACCTTGACTTTCTTACGCGTGGCAATGTACAGAAGAATCATGATTCGTACGTATCTCTTCTTCCTGCTCAAACAAAAATTTGTGATACTTGTCTGAGTAAGATGATCGAGCAGAAGCTTTGACAAGTGTTTAAATTGTCAGTAATTTAGACCCTTTTTGTGAGAGAAATTATGTAAATTTAGTTGTTAGTAGATAGTCAAACAGTTCAAAATTTATTCAGACAACTGAATTCAGTATTATTCTCATCCGACTATCTAGCTTTTTTTTTTTTTTAATAACATGTCCACACAAGAGAAGGAGAGTAGAGAATTCAAATTAGTAACCTTCGCTTCATGAGGCGTGGTCCATAATCGATTAAGCTACTTTTTAAGGACCAATATTTAGCTTATTGATATATGATATTATCAATTCATTTTAAATTTTTTATAAATAAAACCAAAAAAAAAAATGATCCAAATGCTGACTGGCATTACTGCATTAACAAAATAGAATAATAATAAGAATTTCTACCACTACTCAGAAAATAAATAATAAACAGATCGAAATCCAATTATAGGGAACTTTGATCCGCTAGTAATTAGTATAAGTCTTGGTGGTCAAACACCAGGAATTTGGGGATAGTAAATTAGAGGTTCGTGATGACGGATGCTGGCCGTCAGATCTATAGTCGAAGGTTGAAGGACGACCTTCAATGGATAATAGATAACACTTGCGTTGAGAGTTTTCGTTGAACTGCCAAGGATATGTCCATGTATGTGCCCTCCATGGCCGTTCATATTAATATTAACACTTGCGTTATTGTTAATATATATGCCTTATTTAAGTCAGGATATTATAATAGTTAATCGAACTAAACAACCCAAATGATTTGGACTGACTTAATTGTTAAATTACTAATTATCTCAAAAGCTTAAACCGATAAAAAGAGACTAATATACAGAGACGGGCTTGGAGGACTGAGATGCCCTGACTTACCCCAAAATCCTTCAAAAATAAAAGGAATTAAAGGCATTTGGTCCTGCCCAAAAATAAAAATACTCATTTGATTCCGTCCTATCCAACTTTTTGAATCCATTTCTATCAACATATAGCATGTTAAATCATCAATTATCCCAAAAACTTAATTAATAAAAACAAGTATTTTAACGCTAATTCTATAGTACATCAGCTCATTCTACCAATAGGAATTATGGTAGCATTCTCATTACTCGTCCTTTTTTAGCTGATGTTCATATTAATTAATGGTAGGAAGGACCCAAATAATTTAAAAATAAAATCTTGAGCAAAAGCGCGCACGCGTAACGGAGCAAGACTAAAGATGACTAAATGTGTAGATTCAAAATTCGAGGTCTTAGTTGGAAAATTCTCAACATCTTCGCAAGCTGGCAGTTGATCATCATGCACTAGTCATAATTTAGTCATCAGGTGTAAACAAGTTATAAAAAGTTGTCATTAAAAAATTCCACGTAAGAGTTGATTGTTCATATGGTTAATTTAATTATGTAGTTAATATTTAACAAGCATTATTATCACTTAAATTTATTAATTTTAATTTTAAATAAATATTTATTTATTTATTTTCCAGTACTCGATCTCCCAAAGTACTAGCTAGGGAATTATCTAGACGGCCACGTGCATGTATCTCAGCCCCAAAAACAACATGCAAAGGATTGAGTCACAAGAAATTTCTACAAATAGATGTTAAATATTGAATTTATTAATTTCATAGACTTTCAAAAGTAAGTCAAACCCAACTTCTTTAAATTTCCGGGAATTCCCAAAAGGCAATAATTGAACGTATATACAGTACTTCTGAAATTTATTTGCTTCCATTTTGTTGAAAATTCTTTAATCTTTCCCTGTATATTAATTACAACCTCTACTACTTATAACGTACTTCACATATATTGTCTATAATTGGGTAATGGGTACGTACCACATAAAAAAACTCACCCTTGCCTACTTCTAGAGAGAGAGAAACCAGATATATATGTACTTCAAAATCAATTGGTTTGCTTCATGTGACATGCACCAGAAAAAAAAAAAAAAACATACACACAAAAATATTAGTGTATGATTGGAGCTAGGGGTGGAATTAAGATTTTTTGTGTGGGGATCTGAACCTACGCAAAAATATAGTTATTTTATGTGTGTGCGGGCACGTTTATGTAAAATAAAATCATACAAATCTTAAACTTAATTTCATAAGATCATCTTTAAAATGAACTTTCCTTTCAATTACAAAAGTTCTCTAGTCTGCTATAGATATATGTGTACCAAAAAAAAAAATGGCATAGCCTTTAGATTATGCTCAACAACGGTCTTTCACGTAACAAAATTCGTCAATTATCATCTAGATCTGTTGTGAATTCATCTTTAGTAATTTCTTTAGAAAGCCACATCTAAAGGTGTGAAAAGGTCATCATTTTCATAGTATAGAAAATTATATTTGTGTAAGGACTTTTTTTTGGTGTTGTCAAAGACCCCCAAAGCTTCTAGTTGTTCCACCCATAACAACAGCTACAAAAACTTTTCTATCTAATTATATATCTTGTAGAAAAAAAAAACAATTAGTAATATTTCAAATTAAATGGTGTTAATACAAATTTTATGTATAACTCACCTTTGAAAACCAACTTGTAACAAGAGGACGTTCAGTATTAGGGACAACATATATATATATATAAGATTCTTGCATTACATTAGCGGTGACCTCAAATTGATGTCATTAATAGCAATTCTTTGAAATTTAAAAATAAATTGTACTTAATTTATGTGGACACTTAAGGTCAAAACAAACACCTACGATAAATGTTGTTGACTGGACTTTTCTTAAAAGGCAAAACAAACAATCAATAGGTCAAGAAGGAGCTCAAGAATCACGTTAAGTAATTTCAATTTTTATTTATTTATTTTTTATGTAATTTCAATTTGAGTTTATGTAAAACTTGACATTCATACATGCATGCATGCTACTAATTTGTGTTTTTATACGCTATATATAATCAACTGACATAATATATTTTAAGTGATTTTTTATGTAAGTTAATTTTATAAAAACAATAACAAAATAAAAGCCACTTAAACAGATGAGATAGTCCATATGATGCTTTCTATGCCAACCACTAAAATATGAAATTTTTTTAATTATCACACATATGTATTAAGTATCAGCATTATTAAAGTTTATCATATACAGCATTATATCTTTGAAATAATTTTTATTTTTGAGAAAAAGAAAATTTATATCTTTAGCCTTCACGGCATCTCCAAAGGCCTTTGTGGCTCCACTACCGAATGTAGGTAGCCAATTGACTGGCGGCTGAACAAATTAAAAGGTTCTCACACGTATAAAAAGGTTAAGAGAAATGGAGTCAAAAGAAAGTCAACAAAAGCTTGACCCCAGATGGTTTCATATATGTTAATGGAGGCAAGCGATCGACCAAGGTTCACGCGCAATTAGACAAGAACTACGGGGCCAGGTTGGGTTTGAATCCGTGTCCCGAAAGACTACGCTGGATTGACTTCAGGATTGAGCATCTTGAAAGATAAAGAATCCGTGTCGGTAACCAACCCAAAATGGGGTCAACTTGACGTTAATGAAATGAACCAGCGGCGGAGGCACTTATAGCTTTGGGAGTGCCATGGCACCCCCAAAGCTTTTTTTTTTTTTTTTCATAAGTTTCACATAGTACTCTAAAAAAAAAGAAAGAAAAAAAATTTCTTCTCCCATTTTTAAGTGAGTTATCGCTTAGTACCTTGAAAAAAAATTTAGCGGCACCTCTAATATAAATTGTTTGACTCCGCCACTGGTTAATGGAATGGTAATTCATCACTAATCATTGATGATAATAATAATAATAATTGATTTGAGTTTTCAGATTGAGATCCCCAGCAATTGTCTAAAAATTGCTAGGAGATTTTTTTTGAAATCCTATCCGTTAATCTTCATCCAATAGCTGTGGATATGCCACGTGTCCCATTTAATATAAAATAATAAAATATCATTTAAATTTGAAAAATAAATAAATAAAAAATAATTTTTTTAAAAAACAAAAACATGGGGTGGCCGAACCACCCCATTTTCCCTAAGGGGGTGGCCGGCCACCCTAGCTCAGCCGTTGGCCACCCCTAAGGACTGGTTTGGGGTGGCCGGCGCCACCCCCATGGCCCCAGGGGGTGGTTCGGCCACCCTCTAGAGGTTGCGTCGGCCACCCCTTAGGCTGAGCTGAGGTGGCCAGCCACCCCCTTAGGGGGAAAATAGGGTGGTTCGACCATCCCAATTTTTTTAAAAAAGAAAAAAATTATTGTTTATTATTTATTTTAAAATTTAAATCATATTTTATTATTTTATATTAAATAAGACACGTGACATATTCACAATTGTTATATGAAGATCAATGGTCAAGATTTCAAAAAAAACTCCCTAACAATTTTTAGACTACTACTAGGAATCTCAATCCTGAGTTTTCCACATCTTCATCGAAAATGGCCGGGCATGTTTTGATTTGAATCATTGACATCTACTACGTACGACTTGAGTTTTCCACATCTTCATCGAAAATGGCCGGACATATTTTGATTTGAATCATTGACATTTACTACGTACGACTCCAAACCTTGTTTTTGCCTTCTTCGATCTTCTTCCTGTCAAATCAGTCTTTCGGCTTAAAGCAAAAAGGTTATTTTCAGAGTTTTTTAATCTTTTCCTTCCTTTGTTTTTTTCACTAACCATGGAAGAATTAATGGTTGCTAGATACAGAGAACCCTTCCCTTTTAAGTATGCATGAAGCGAACACATGCTACGATATATATATATATATATATATATAGCTTTCTACTTTTGAAGAACTAATTCAAAATATTTTACATTCTTGATCATAATTAAATTACTCGATCTTATTACATATGTGTTAGCAGCGTGGGATTTGTCGTATGCGGGTGAAATGGGTTCTAGCAGCAGGAAGCTAGGTTTGTGGAAGAAAGAATAAAACCTGTGGTTAGGCTGGCTAGGTGATGAAGGAAGTGGGTCTTTTCTTTGGGATCTAAAAGTACTAGCAGCAACTTTTTTATGAATAATTTTGTTCATTTTATTTAGAAAAAATGTCCAAAAAAAACACTCACAGACAATAAAGTTCCTAAATCTGTTACAAATTAAATATCATGATTGCTATAGTAAACCCAATAAATTGAGTTGCACTGTAACAATCATTATGATTATTAAAATATAAAAAAACTCAATTCTCTCTCCTCTCACATCTTTCCAGCAACTGATATTTTCTTTCTCCTATTCTTCGTTTGTTCTTCTTCCTCCAAGGTCTTATGGCCAACAAATCACTTGCCCATTTCTTCTTTTAGATCATAATAGAACCCAAAAAATATTCAAAATAAGAGGCTTAATTTAAGGTCCAAGACGAGAGTGAGAAGAGAGCGTTGATACTCGGAGATCACCATGGGGGACCTTGGAAGAGGAAAATCAGAAAAATCAAGTTTTATGATGTAGATATATATTTACAAGCACAATAATTAAAGAAAAATCGAGAGATCAGAGACTGAGAGAAGTGTGGGAGAGGAGAGAAATCGGAGAAGAAGAAGACATGAGAGGTGTGATAAAAATTTTAAAAAAAAAAAAAAGAAAAGAAAAGAAAAGAAAAGAAAAGAAAAAAGAAGAAGAAGACGTGTGGGGGAAGAGAGAAAAAAGTAATTTTTTTTTTTAAAAAAAAAAGTAAAAGTAAAAGTAAAAAATATTATTTTAATGATATAAAAAATATTAAAAAAAATCTATTATGTGATATTTTTAGATAAGAAATTAAAAAGTAGTTTTATTTTTTATATTTAGAAAAAATAGTTGAAAAACTGCTGGTGCTAAGATGTTTCTGGAGAAATTTTCATCCTTTTCACACGTGATCCTCAGCAGAAGGCTTTTTTTCCTCGCAATCGACAAGAATTTGTCGAGAAGATGAGACATTGTCAGAGCACGAGTGGAATGCATGGGCCCAGGCCCCTTCGGATTTGGGGTACATGCAACTGATACAAGCACGATTAAAGATGCTTTTTTCTGTCTATAGGACCATATCATGTTTCGCCTTCGTTTCCGGATTCAATGTCGTCATTACTTTTTCCTTCTTTCTTTCTTTTTTCTGGGGTTTGCTGCAAGCACTAGAAAGCAAAAGAGATAAAAGAAAGAAAAAAAAAAGACTGGGTGACGACTCACGACTCGTGTGGAAAAAGACTTTTGGTGATTGATTGAGCTGTTCTCCTAATTCTGCGAGACCAATTCCACAAGAAGTTTCTCGCTACTGCACTGCTAACTGCTAAGGTGCCAGCCGACAATACATTAATGAATAAAATTTCGGTAATTTTGCTACTTCCAAGTCGAATGTCCCATGGCCTCTAGCTCCTAACTCAAATGTCTACAATTTTTGTTCTAAAACAAGCGTTCAGCCTCCGAAATTGCGAGACCCATGCACTTGGGTAACCAATTTGGTAAAAATGCATCATTTTAATTTTTTTACAACTTGTTAACATGTGTCAGAATGTGATCGGAGGAATGTCAATTAATAAACAATATTTTTTAACACCTTTCAAACACATATGCTAACACGTGTCAACAAATTATAAAAGAATTATGAGGCACCATACTCCCACATATAACCAAATGCTCAGTAAAGCAAAACATAGTTCTAAAACGGGTATATCAAACACAGCAACTCTCACTTTAGGTAAGAATCCAGAGTAGTCGGGGAATACAGCAAGAACACGAGTTGATTGAACAGCCATATGGAGATATACATTCAACCGATTTTACATAGTAG
Source organism: Carpinus viminea (assembly GCA_013348765.1). Taxonomy (NCBI): domain Eukaryota; kingdom Viridiplantae; phylum Streptophyta; class Magnoliopsida; order Fagales; family Betulaceae; genus Carpinus; species Carpinus viminea. Next base: position 35,635,524 of record CP054674.1, on the reverse strand, counting down.
AAAATTTTATATCTTTGCCCATGTATGTGCATCATAATCATGAAACTTGTTCCCTGTTTATCACCAATCATCTTCTAGGCTAGCGCGGTGGAAACACATGACCGTGCAAACAAATATGAAGAAGGATGTGAACTCGATAAGCATAGCTCCTGTCTGAATCATATGAGCATGCCTTAGGATAATCGGAATGGCCAAGCTCCCCACAGCTGAAGCTCCAGTCATAAATTTAGCAGCATCTATCCAACTGCATTATAAAATTGACAAACAGAAAAGAAGAGTTATGGGAACGAGAGAGAGAGTATTAAGAGCAAGCAAATACTAAAAGATACATGTGTATTAGGGCTGTCAATTTTTTACAAAACTCACAAACTTGATACAAACTAAACAATCAGGTTAGGGTTGAATGGTCTGAGTTGTTTAATTAAATATGTCGGATTATGGTTGACTTATATGTTTTATACACATACTTCGACTCGACCTTTATTCTATCTGCAACATTTATGATTGACAAATTTTTACATGACCCGCAAACCTAAATATAAAATTATCGGGTTAGAGTTAAAGGGTTTGACCCATTTAATTAAATAGGTCGGACTAAAATTGACTTATATAGTCTTATATCCATGTCTCGATACGACCCAGACCCGACATGCAAACATGAATTGTCACCCTTCATGTGTATTAGTGTATATCAAAGTTTCACGAATATGTCTTAAAGAGGGCTTAAAGAAACTAACCCCCCACCATCCCTGCTAGTCAGAAACTGAGTGGAACCACCTCCAAAAAATAAGCAAGGCATAGGTACCAGCACGTACATGAGAGCTGCAGGTAAAATGAGTTGACATCATCAACCTTTAAAATGTGATCTATATAACACGACCAACTTGCAATACTTTACTAACCTGATAACATGGGCCACCAATTGTTGTATATTGCACAAGCCTATCAACAGAGAAGAAAAGACAAGCAAAATAAATCAACAAATATGTAGGAGGACTCAAATTCATTTGAAATAAAAGGCTCTATGCTTTTCTCTCATTTTAGCATTCGCTCTCCAATTTGGAGATATGCCACTAACATCAATGTTAATAAATGTGCTAGGTGGCTAAAGGTAGAAAAACCCCTTCAAAAATATTTGATCATATGCAGCTTTAATGAAACATTTGTAAAATGGGTTTTTAGATTTGTTTCTCAATACTATATATGCCAAACCACAAGTGCTTGCATTTGATAAAATTTTATCACACAGGAAAGTTTAAATAGTTTAAAACAGAAGTACAAGAAGTGCTTAATTCTTTTCTCTTTAGGGAAACTATACCGAAAACAGAGAAACTTTGCAATACCGAATCTAACACCAGTGCCAAATCACTAAAGAATGCAGAATAACCTCAAAAAGGTATATTTCCCTCCCTCCCTCAGCCAATAATATCAATTCAGGAGGATAAAAACGCCCTCTATCTTGTTGCAATGACAATATCTCCAATAATCTTGAGCTACCATTTAAAATAACTAATTGTTCTAGATGAATCACATTGTTTCATAATGCTAGATTAAAGGCCACACCAACTCCTATGAGAAGGGCAAGAAACTCAGTTTTGTAGCATACTCATCATAATTTGTACAGCTACTCCCAATCCAATTTGACACCAGTCACCAAGAGAACACCCATTAAGTTTTTAGTCAACTCTTTTTTTCCAGAGCATATGCCAAAACTTGAAATAAAAGTGCAGGGAGCCATCACAGTATACTTTCTGGTCCAACAAGATGCAAACCAACAGCATGATGCCATAAAAGTCCTCGGTGCCTGATGCCCCCATGACCATTGAAATGATTGTTGCAAATGAAGTCCATATTACATCCATCATCAAAATTCTATAATAAGAATTCATAACAAATAGTTGCTATCATAACTAAGGAAGTAAAAGATTAAAGTGCCTTTGTCCTCTCTTGTTGTAATAATTAGTGAGGAATGTAATGAACCAAGGATTTGCTGCCTCACACTCAAGAACCAAGGATTTGCTGCCTTACACTCAACTCAACTAAGCCTTAATCGAAAATTAAAAAAGAGAGGCTTCTCATATTATTTTTTAGCATTTGGCTTGCGATTGTAGTACCAAGGAACATAATGAACCACGCAAAACAAAGCCAAGCACAACCACCCTTTAACTTCAGCTAGGCCGGGTAAAACCTGGACCCCAGGCACAAGCTTTACCAAAGGCTCTGTGAGCCATAATGCTAAGTACATGTATATTTCGGCCAATCCCAGACTTATCCACAAGCCAAACAAGGCTTGCATTTGCCTAATCCAATGGTTAATTAGCAGCAAATCCAACAACATTTTCTTCACCTTATGTAAGTTAATAATTTCAACAAACTACCAGCTAGCATTTCTAATTCAGTTACCATTCTTTTTTGAAGTGATATGTTTAAACTGGTTTGAAGGACCATTAGTGCAAAGCACAAGTCAACTGCTCAAGAGCCTAATCAAGCTTACAATGTATACCTTCAAGCGTTCTGTTTGAAGTGTTCTCAAGCTTCCTTGATGCTGGTGGGAAATCTCAGTGGGCTGTGCAGTATATTCACAACCATCTAAATAACCTTAGATTTAGTCAGGATTTGTTTAAAACTTTCATAGAGTTTCACACTTTGGCTCAAACTTTGTTGTCTTTTAATCGAATTTCAAGTAATTTCCATTTCCAAGGAACTACTCCCTCCCTTCAAAGTAAAATTGCGAAATAAGATGCACCAGCACCAAACTTATCCAAAGTAAGATAATTTGTCCAGATTTGAAGGTTTTTTAAATGAATGAGAATACACTCTATTCTTTATTCACATCATACATTTCTAAGGAAACCCGAGAATATCATTTCACACAAATGCGCATGAATTATTACCAGGATTCAACCCCCAAGTATCTCAAGAGAACAAAAAAATGTTTATTTAGTACCCTCCTATACTGTGGATATTAACTCAATTCCTATGATTTTTTTATTAAACTTTCAAAATATCGAAGATTTATAATTCCAAAATGTTCTACAGATAAACAAAACAAACAACCCAAAAAAGAAGTATAAAAAAAGACCAATATAGAGCTAACATGCTTTGAATGTCATCAAACTACACAAGATCATAAAACCATTATTCATATGATCAACAACATAGGACCACCACAATCTTACAACCAGCCAGTTATGAAAACATACCAGGATCTGTAGCAAGATGCTAGCTGAAAACATAAAGGCAAGCCCAGCAAGCCTACAGGAGAAGGAAAAAAAAAAACAAAAAACAAAAAAAGGGTGGGAAATTACATGTCTATTTTAATTAAGCTACAGACAGGCCCAAAATCACAGAATTAAAAATTCAAACTTACACTGCATAAAACAAGAACCGTTCGGCAATTCCACATCGATGCACCACAACAAAAAATCATTAGTACCAAACTAATTACTAGTAACGATTGGATTAATCACTTACACAGATTATCAAATTGATTAACTCATCTCAATCTACATTAGTCTCTCGTACAAACACGTTTCCAGATCCCAGATATTATTGAAAAAATAGTGCTGTAAACCCTAATTCAAATCCGTATGGCTAAGCCCAGAACCGCAATAATTAGCCAAAATTGAAACCGTAAAACAAAGGGGTACAAACGATTTTGTGCAGTATCGAGATACGAGGGAAGAGAGAGTCGAAATCGGAGCCGTACCTTCGACGGTCATCGCCATTGTCGGGCGAGGAAAGCTCTCGTACTTGTTCGGGGAAGATAAACGAAGAGCGAATACAAATGCGGGAGCAGTAAAAGAGTTCTCGGACCTTGTCGGGTGACTTTCACCGCCAGCAATATATAATTTTTTACACAAAATTCAGCAAAATTTTTTAGAATTTTTTTTTTAATAAATATTTATTCAATGATCCGTTAGAACTATCACGTCATTGAGAAATATTTGTGGATAAAATATAGTTTATAGCATTAAATAACTAACCTTTGGATTAACCTTTTTTAAAAACAAAATTTAATGATTAGTTGTAACTATATAAGATATTTATGTAAGATAACATTACTCACTACTAGTCATATAATTTCCACAACCCCCGTCAGTTCGATAATTAGTAACTACGATCACTGTTATTATAACCAATCGATACTTTATTAGCTACATTTTACTTATTCCAGCAAGAATAATTAAAATATATGAAATTAGTCTTCAAAGAGTAACTCAATCGGTTATGAATCACACTTCATAAAGAAGATTATAGTTAAATTCTTCTTATCCCTTCTCTTATGTAGACATGTCAAATATATATATAAAATTAAAATAATCACTCTCATGTAGTTTTTTGACATGAACATAAAATAATAAATTATAGTTATTCTTATACTGGGCTTGTTCCGTAGTTTGGATGGAAAATGTCGCATGTACTTGAGTCGATTTTGCACAACTAATTCCCTATATTTTATAAGGAAAACGCATTGCTTATGGTGGTAAAAATAATAATATTAAAGCAGAGGAGTAGCCCTGCAATCACTCCCCATCATTTTTTTATTATTTTTATTATCATCACTTAAATGGGGAGTTTCCATACATAGTAGGCAACTCGAACACATACATGTGCTAGTCAAGCGTGATATTTTTCATAGAAATTAGTTGCTTGAAATATAAGTTTGAATTGCAGTGACGTCTAACCACTTTCAAAATATAACTTGGTGTGGTTGAATCACCTCATAAGCTATATTAGGGGGTATTTTACAACCAAAATGACCTATTGAAAGTAGCAAGTGATCACATGAAAAAACAACTTTAGGGTCATTTGGTCACTTCCAACACAATCATGAGAGCGGCTACGCCAATCCAAAGTTATTTTGAGGCTCAAGACAACCTAGGAGCCTAACAATCATCCCCCAAAATAACTTTATTAGGAGTGGGTATCTTAGACTTGGCCAACCACCTTAAAATGTACATTAGGTTGACTCATCATCTTGACAATTACTTATGAGGTCAGAGAAGTCGAACCATCGCTTAAAAAAGGGTTTCAACTTTGTTTATTATTATTGATGACGTGTCATAATACACGCGGTTTATTTACCATGAATAGCCTGAATTTGAAGAGTTACACTGTTACAGGCACTTGCAATTACCTAAGATTATCGTAGGTCTGAGTAGTTGGAAGAAGAAAAGAAAAATCCAAAATAGGTATAAAAAAAATGACAAAGCAATGCAGGAAAGAGACAAAGAACCAGGTGGGTTTTCTTTGAAGCCTGAAATGCTTTCCTCTTGCCAACTCATCACTTGTACCCCTTTCCCAATTTGGTTAGACAATATATATATACATGTATGATGTGGTGATTGAAATGGAAAGAACTCTCATCAATTATCATAGGTTGGCACATCTTTTATTACTATTGTGCCATCAAGTGAAATGACTAACAGCTTCCAAGATGTCTGTGGAATAGGGGCATGCCGGAGATTAAATAGTAAAACAAGTACAATATTTTTAGGTGGCTTGCAGGTTAATGAAATTTACTAACCGTTAAGGTAACTATGATTAGCGGTTATTGACGGTTAGTGATTGTGATTAATGAAATCTATTAACCGCTAAAACGGTTACGGTTAGCGATTATTGTCAATAACTACTAATCGTAATTATATTAATACCCTTATATGATATCTTTATTATAGTTCATATACAGTCATACACAAACAAACTTTTCTATTGTCATTGGAGAAACAGCAACTGGCAAATAATTGAACAATTTGCCACCCGAGTTGAGAGCATGTCATATTTATTGAGGCAAAACATACGAAATTTAGATAATGTGACCATCTCAATTCTAATGCTTATGTGTTTTCATGTTATTTAATTAGTTACAATCACTGCATAGAAGTGTTAGAAATCCAAATAAATGAATTAAAAAAAATTAAACTGATGTGACAAAGGTTTTTAAATTTTAAAAATACAATTATCTTTTCATTGTCTACTGATCACAATCTGTCACGTCAGTTTAAATTTTTTTGTTTCTAGTTTATTTGTTTGGCTCTTTAGTACTTCTCATCCAGAGACGAAGGGAGGGGGGATCGGGAGAGCCCTGGTCCCCCTAATAAAAAAAAGTTGTAAAAAAAATATTTTATATTGGTCCCCCATAAAAAGAACAAAAGGCTGGTCCTCATGTAAAGTCTGTTTGGGATTACGTTTGAAAGGCTTAAAAATACTTTTAACACTCAAAAAATCCTTTTGAAATAGAAGGTAGTCGTTTGTTAAAAAAATTAAAATTACTTTTAAGGGTATCAAAAGCTTAAAAATTGTAAAAAAAACACTTTTGGCAAAAACTTAAAAATTAAACTTTTGTCCAAAAGCTTTTTTTAGCTTAAAAATTTTTATTTCTAAAACACAATTTCAAACAGGCTCATAATCTTCTTGATCTGTCCCTGTTCTCATCATTGCATACTTGTGCCACTTAATTTTTTCTAGCACTATAAAAGATTATCTTATTTTATGTCCGATTTTTTTTTTGAATTTCCGACAAAAATTAAAAGGATCTAAATAAATTTTTTCTAGTAGTAGACAATTAATAATGATATTGATCGAGATTTCTCTAAACCTTCAAGAGCTGCAGCTTATTTAAGAAAGCAATACCAATCCAATCCAACTCCATCGGCGACCAACGTACTTGATTGATCTCAGCCGTTGACCCATAACACATTTCTGGCTCCACATCACCGTTAATCTCTGATCGAAAACCCATCTCCACCACCTCCCATATCAACGCCCTCGAATCATCCCCAGCAGAGCATAGTTGCCGTCCGATACGCGGGGCCCACGATAGAGCATTTACACATCCTTTATGCTTGCAAAGCTCCATCAACGGGGTTGTCGGGAACCTAATGTCCAGTACAACCACCTTGTTGCTGTCCATCCCAACCGTCGCTATGAACCTCGGATCAGCCTTGTTCCACTCCAACCTCAAAAGCGGACTACCTCTGACGGGATTTTCGTATATAATCGTCGATCTTTCTTTGTCTCTCAAATCGAAAACCCTCAGGGAACCGTCACCGGAGACAGAAGCAAAAACATTGAAGCCGCCCCATGAAATATCGTACACTTCTTTGTCGTGTGCTACCAACTGGGTGTCGACGATTTCCTTCTCGATGTCCCAGATCACACATGTGGTGTCCACGCTGGCCGTCGCCACCCGCCGCGTATCAAATTCCGCCCAATCAAAAGAAGTAATGGAAGAGTTGAATTCGCTGCTCTTGTTGCCGTTGAGAAGAGACTTGAGCTCAATCCGGTCGTCGTGGATTTCCCACAGCCGGAGATAGTCGCCGGAGGTGGCTATGAGGTCGGGGTTCATGGCGTTCTCGGAGGGGAAGAACATGAGGTTGGTGGTTGCATAAGGGTGGTCAAAGATTAGGCGGTTGTCGGTGGTGAAATCAGACGTGTCGTGGTTGAATTGGACGAGCTCCACCTTGTTGCTGTAGTCTTCCAGGAAACTTCCAATGGCGAGACGGGAATTCTTGTCATGGCGGACCGACCAGGCTAGCGAGTAAATTGGCCATTGAGCCAAGTAGGTGTAAACGCCTGGTATTTTCTCCTCCGAGCTTTGCATGGTGAGTTGAAACTTGAAAGGGACCGAAGACCGATCAATATGATCTGAAATTTCAGCATATATGGCTTGTTAATTAATGTCTTGCTCTAATCATATTTATCTTCTAAGAAAAATGTTAATTACCACTGATTTTACTACATCTCCTTTTAAAATTTAAAGTTAGATAAATTTAATCTTATAATAACTATCCTAATAGTTACTGTCATATAATTTATCAAGTCAATTTATAAGAAATTAATGAAAAAAGTAATAGTATCTTAAGAAACACCAATGTTATGATGAATTAATTTGACCAAGTAGTTATAAGATCGTTATATAATTAAAATGACAATACCATTAAAAATCAGTATTTGAATCACCCAAAATTTGTAAAATAATAATAATAATTTTTATTAATATGTTATTCTAATTATATGATAATCTTACATTAACAATCTTTTAAAAATATTTTTCTAAATTTTGTTAATTACTATACAAAGCTAATTTTTACATCCGTTGTTGTTTGCAAAACCATATGGTATCATAAGTCGTAAGAATCCCGTGAATGATTGCATGCCACGTGAATGATTGCATGCCACATGTCCGACGGTCAACATGACGATAAAGGAGGAATAATTGGTCAATTTTGCGCTTTAAGTCATGTTTGGGGACTCACACTTTTTAGAAACGTGATACGACAATAACATAAATTTAATAAAGGCTTGACTTTTCTTTTATTTTAGATTTAATTTTTAGTTTAAAGTTTCTCTCTTCTTCATTGACAGTTTTTTTTTTTAACTGTCACTTAAAGGGATAACTTGGGTATTTGCTCTTCAAAAAAAAAAAACTTGAGTATTTGTTAGGTTTAAATTATGAGGTGACGATATTTCTCTAATTTTCATGGAACTTGGTCAAACACGCAATAGGCAGTAGGCACAACCAACACCTCAAAGTATAATAGAAAACTGAAAATATAGAGAGAGAAACGGGCGGAATATTTCCATAAATAAGCATGTATATATATATATACACATATAGATAGATATGTATTTGCATATTTTTATACAAATTAAATAAGCAACGATATTTAATATTTAATCTCATATTAAATCATAAGTCATATATGTATACAAAAATTATATATATCATCATAAGTCATAAAACAATCTAATATAGACTATAGGAGTAAAAATCTATCGCAGGGAGAGGTCAATAAATTATATATAATTTGATAGGGCGAGAGTATTAAACGTACGTTATAATTTTGTAGTGTTTAAAAAAAGTTTAGGGTTGTTGAAGACTCCAAGGATGGTCTTAATTAGGTCCACCCCAGTTAATATATATATAAGCAGACTAAGGTACCTTAATATTACCTGAATTTTCTTAAAAAAAATTATAACAACTTAATTATTTTGATTATAATTATAATACTCAATTTGGATTTGATATGTAGAAATTAAACCCGAAGAATATGTATTATAAAGGAACTTCACGGACATGCATGTGAGGAAATATCGTCTCAATAGGTGAAAAAATTAAAAATAAAATCATCTCAACGTTGTGAGCAATCTTTCCATACATAAGGACTAGGTGATCAACCCCATAAATTATACAAGAAATTCTAGAGAAATATCTATGGTATTAACAATTGTATACAAAAATTAATTGAAAATATTGATGTAGCAGCACATGCCACGCACCACACAAACAGGCAAGTAAGATTATGCGTCACGTGCTGCCATGCTTATATATTGATAACAAAATATATTATAACTTTTTGAAAGTAAATATTTTTTACGAGGTAAAAAACGAATCATTAGGAGGACCCTCTGCTCTGCATGGATTTCAACAAAAGATTTTTCATACACAGAGAGAGAGAGAGAGGTTGCAGAATCAAAGAAAAACTGGCATGGAGATGTACAGAGGACATATATATATGTTATATAGAAGGAAAACAAAAAGGGTTGAGAATGAAAACAAAAAGGGTTGAGAAGAGAAAAAGAGAGACTTACATTTGTCAAAATCGATCTCCCTGCAGCTGGTACAAAGCACACGTCATGAAACGCACAGAGGAAGGAAGAGAGTAGAGAGAGCAGTGGTGATTGGTGATGAGTGGCAGCGGTGAAGTTGAGGCAATAAATATGAATGGGAGATGAGCATTCAGCAGATAGATCGAGCTCAGAATCCTGGAAGGGAAGGTAGAGCTGACAGTCAATGCATGCGCACGTGTGCAGAAGGTTAAGTTAATTTCCATTTCCTTGTTCGTCTCTTACTCAAAGGACACGTGTTTCTACTTCACAGCATCTTGGAGACCTGTTTCCTCTGGCCTTTTACTTCCATAAATATTCCAACGTACGTACAATTTACATAACAAAATATATATATATATATATATATATATATATGATTATATGTATTTATATTTATATTTCCAACGTACAATTATGAAAACGAACGGCTTCCAAACAAATTATTTTAATAGTTAATTAATCAATTATGCATCCATAATTTGTATTATAATCCATATAATCTACTTCGATTGATTTTTATTGCCAAACCAATCAATGGAACAAAATAAGAACGTATTTGTTCATTTGTTAAATAAATTAAATATTATTTAAAATATATCATGTCAATTAATATGAAGTAAAAAAATTTTAACTCTCCAAAAAAATATTAGTATCTTCCCCAAAAATATAGTAATTTAATAACATATCATAACAAAAGTTTTAAATTTGAACTATTTTTTTTATTTATTTAAACTTTTAAGATAAATATTTTATATATTATTCGCCGGCTTGCTTTCGATCGGCTAGTTACTGACGTCATCTCATAATTGGCATCTAGGTTTTTGGATTTGGTAGCCTCGTGGCCACCATATAGACAAATACCTTTTCTTTTTCAGAAAAATAAAAATAAAAGATGCAATAAAAGATTCCCACGTTTTCTAGGTCAACAATTCAATGAAAGTTTCAATGAAAGTTATCCAATTAGGTTCTGAGTCTCTGCCTTCCGTCGGATGCATCATACACGCAGGTAGGAAGGAAATTAATAATCATTATATGCCACACAAGACAAGGTGATCTACATTTCATTTGAATTAGTTAATATTTAATTAATTATAATAAAATTATAAAAAATATTTATATCTTCTCAAAAAATAAAATAATAAAAATATTTTTATCTTCACTATAAGTAACTAGATATTATAAACTAGAGATGATATGTTATAAAAAGTGTTTTGTGAATATTACTGACATATTTCCATGCATTTTAGGTCAAATAAGGATAAAATTTTCCTTTAAACAATAAAATATCATCTAACTCATTTAAAATAGAAAAATGTTAGGTGTTTTTTTTATGTCCTCCTCGTCTTAGGTAGAAATTAATTTATAAAAATCAAGTAAAAGAAATAAGAGTAATTTTCTTTTTTGTTTTTTATAAAATAATTTTCACATATGATCAAAATGACACAAAAAGAATGTCAAAATAACACATAGTATTCTTCCTTTGTTGATGTGCTAAGTAAAAGTCAACTAATTATGAAATATGTCATTTGCCATGAACAAATATAAAATATAAAAACTATAAATATATTGAAAAAAATATAGGGCCTAGAAGAGGGTGACAGAGCCATCCGAATACAAATGGGGCATGGTTTTACTTCCAGTCTACTCCACCCTATTGTTGACAAAAACAAGCTCTTCTCCTCCTAGCCTCTTCTTTTTCTCCTCCTCCATTGAAACCCAAAGTAGAAGAAGCATTACTTCCAAGGCTATAATAATCTCCGGTCCCAGTCCACCATCTCCATTTGCACCTTCTGCACCTTCTTGCTCTTCATCACCCTGCTCCTCTTCACTCTCCCCACTTTAAAACTGTTAAATTGCCCGTTATTTCAAAAAGTTAAAGTTGATAAAAATAGGTAAATTTAATAACTTAATTATTATTATTTTTTTGACATGTCTACACAGGAAAAAGAAGGAATGATTCGAACTAGTGACATCCTCTTTATGAGGTGTGGTTTACAGTCGATTGAGCAATCCCTTGGGACAACTTAATTATTATTCTAGCAATCCTCCTATCCCATTACATTTAACTCTAATACCATATTAAACTACTATGACTAGTTTACCAGGTATCTCAAAAACTTAAATAAATAAAAATATATAAATAATTAAATATATAAATTTAGTAATTTAAGTATTACTTTAACAACAACGAATCCATGCAACCTCCCCACCAAGATTCCTATCCCCAAAAACCTGCACCAAATTACACCCACAACCACAAACCCAAACCCAATTATGTAGTCCGTTCCTCATGGTTCTTAGAAAAACGTTTATGGAAAAATCATACAACACAAACAAACACTACTATCTCCAGGCATAGATGGAACTAAAAATTCAATTTTAAGGAGGCTGGATATGTATATAAAGAGACAAAATAAGAAGAAGAAAAAATCTTAATTTATTTTTTGGAAAAACTTTACTTATTATTTCCCATCTTTCATAACTTTTGCAACTATATCATTTTTTGGGAAATTATCTGGTAGTTTTTTCCCGGCCAATGTATGATTTGCATGAATTTTTATTGTTTATTTTGATTGACTCTATCCCAAACAAATTGTCATTAATTAAGATGCCAGAGTTAAGAAAAACGACTAGTTTGTGATTCAATAAATTGCTTAAACGACGTGGAAGAGATGATGGATAGGGAGGAAAGAGGTTATTTTTCTTGGTGGTGTCTGACAGAAGAACATGGGTCGTGGCTTTCGACGAAGGAGAGGGTGGTGGTTTTCGACGGTGTTTGACGAGGATTACGAATTTTGTGGATGAATGAAAGATAATAAGGACAAATTTATTGTTCTTACATTGAATGGCACATAGACTGCTTGGTCTATGCCAAATCTATAAAATATATATATATATATTATTTTTAATTAAATGATATGAGCTCACTATGAATAAATATGAAAAGACAAAAAGAAAGAAAATGACACATTTATTTAGTCAAGCTATCAAGTCGAAGACAACCGATTTGAAGAAGTTTGCCCCGTACACACTAAGAAAGAAACCATAGACAAACAAATTGAATAAAGTCTTTGTGAAAGGATGGAAAAGTAGACTTTGTCATTCATTTTGTTATTGCGACTTTGTCATTCATTTTTTGATTGCGAATTTTAGATTAGGATACACATGAACATGATGCCTTTCATGGTTAAAATTAAATTTTAATATTTATGTTGCTATACTATTTAATTTTTTTTGAATGACATAATAATATGTATATATTTAGACACGAGTCCAACCAAAAATTTCCTATTAGAAGGGGCCAAAGCATTAATAGGGCAAAGTTCTAATTTTTCCCATTTTATTTGCAATGAAAAGAATTATATTCCCCATTTTTAAGGTGGAGGTTAAGAGGTTTAAGTTCAAAACGTTTTTTTATCTAATTTTTCTCATATATATTTATAATTTCATTATTTATTTTTTTGGCAGTTCGACAAGTTACATGTAAAGTTTAATGGAATCAAGCGCTTTGACTTCTATTGCTCCATGCCATTAAGAAAATAAAAAGAAAGTCAACATATATATATTTTCACTGAGAAATAATTGGTATATAACTTTAGCTAAAATTTGATCTTATGTGGTATTTTTTTTATTTAAAAAAACAAATAATGATAATAAAAAGAAACATATGAAGTAATTAATATATATATATATATTTAAAAAATGCTTTAGTGCAATATAATGTTCACATTTAACCCATTTGTAGTGACACAATAGATTAACAATCATATCATGAAATGGAGGATTGAAATTTGAAATTTGAATTTCAATATTCTCTTTCTCACTAAATATGGGCAAAATGTGGGCATTATATTGCATAATATCATATCACTTAAAAAAAAAGGACCACGTAGGATATTATTACTTTAAATATATATATATTTTTAAAAACCATATAAGAAAAAAATTGAGCTAAAATTGTGTTAAAAAGTTGTGTTTTTATCATTCTTCAAATATAAAATCATTTGGTGGTTCTTTAAATTTTAGATAAAAGTAGTCGACCTCTAAAGTATAAATTATCAGTTACAATATCAAAAGTGCTCAAAATCTTATATTTTTATTGTATTTGATCATAATTTCTATAAATTTATAACACAAACACAAATAAAATAATAAACACATGAGTATATAATAACATGATAAATATGTGAATTTTAAGTTGAAGTCTATATATGACTCTTTTACTTTTACTTTTGCTAATATCATTTAACATGTACCAGAACTGATATTATTTGAGATTAACTATGTAATTTTGTAATTATCCTCATAATTTAAGCGATTGATTTAGAAAAGCATATTTAACTTTTTAAAGTTATGTTCAGGCTGACTTCGAAAACTCAGCGAGTTTAGAAAGCGACGATCCCCCTGAAAATTCCATCGTGACGGAGCACGTTAGCCGCCAGGTCATCAATCTCACAGTGCGCAGGATACCGACAATACCCCCCCTGAAATAGGACGCCACGGCCACGGCCACGGCCACTTTTACGCAGTTACGCAGCCTTAGCAGAGTGGCATAAAAGTAAATATCGACGGAAACCAGGGTTAGAAAAACAAAAAGGCTGCCCCTTCCTACTCGCCAAACGTTGTAATTAACGGAGGGAACATCAGGGCCTCTCTGGGGTTTTTGGGAGAGTCGAAACTGTGTCGGAGAGAGGGTTAGTCTCTCGCTCTCTCTCTCTCTCTCTCTATCTCTCTCTCTCTCACTGTCTCTCTGAGCCGAAAAGGAGGAGCTGGAACTCTGCTCCGACTCCTGCCATGTGCCTCTAGTACTCGAAGAATTAAGAAGCTCGTCGGCCTGGAGTGTAAGAGCCAAATCCCTAATCTTGGGTTCAATTTCTCACTTTCCCTTTGCTCTAATTGAATCCCATTTCGTTTAGAATCCCTAATCTTTGCCCCCCTATACTAATGCACTATCGTGCTTTTAATGCCATTTATTAAGTTTATTCGTTCACTATTTTTGTTTTAATTTTTTTTTTATTACTTGTTATCAATATTTGTTGGAGAATTAAAAGAAAATAGCGAGCTTAACAGAGTGGCTACGGTGATCCTGCTAGAGCTTAGGTGTTTTTCAACTTTAGGGTTTTGCGTATTATTGTTTGATCGTACTGAATTGAGTTTCAATGAAGTTGTTATTCTGAAAGTTCCGGTCTTTGGTTTATTTGATAAAAGATGACATTTTTTCAAATGTGATAGCAGGCAACGTTGCATATGTGGTTTGAATTGAAATTAGTGGTATTTGGGGTGAATGAATATGTTTATATATGATGGTTTCGGTTCAGGAAAGTGAGGTTGTAGCTGTGACCGGATGGCGTGGTCGGAGAAAGTTGTTGATAATGTGAGAGAGAGGGACCCTATTCGGGATAATGGCTTCTTGAACGGATCGCAGTCGTCTCCTAGTACTAGCAGCTCTCTTGTAGGTGTCGCTCCGGTGCCCAAGAGGTTTGAAGGGAAAGATGCCATTTCTTATGCTAACATTCTTCGTTCGAGGAACAAGTTTGTTGAGGCTCTTGCTCTCTACGAGAGTGTCTTGGAGAAAGACAGTGGTAATGTGGAAGCTCACATTGGCAAAGGGATATGCCTGCAAATGCAGAATAGGCCAAAGGTTGCATTTGAGAGTTTTTCTGAGGCGATCAGATTGGATCCACAGAATGCTTGTGCCCTCACATATTGTGGTATTTTGTACAAAGATGAGGGTTGCCTAGTGGAGGCTGCTGAGGTATGCTTTTGACAGTTAAGTCACTTCTACCATGGCAAACGATGGACTGTATTGTTTTTATTTTCTATTCTTTTTTGGGGTGGGGGGCTGCAGGTTTACATTTACGTATAGTGCTGCTTGGTATTTTGATCTCTATATGTGTTCAATCCGGTTTTATTTTATAGGTTCAAGATTGAGTGTCACATGCAACACGTGGCTACATATTTTTATTATCTCACCTGAAGTATCTTGCAGTACAGAACCAATTATGTTTTGCATTGCTACTATTATGAGGGTTATTTGTAAGAAGCTGATGTTTTTATTAGTACTTTTGTCAACTAGTTAAGAAACCAAGTAATGATCTACTTCGGAATTTTGAATTTACAGTAGTTGATTTCACTTATAACAAGTTATGATACTCTTCAATTTCTTGGCCCATTGGTTCTAGTGCTTGATTAGCATGTCCAATACCAGATATAGGTGTTCCTTTTTGATTTCCAAGTCAACAAGGAGGTTGTTTCCTATAATTATCCTCAAGTCTAGTATATGTTAAAAAGCTTATATTTGAATTTGCCTTATGCAATGCTATTTTCAGCCGTGTTGGGTTAGCTTAGGTTATGCCTAGAAGAGTAGTACATCAACTACTCTTCTCGCATGTTGGAGAGGGGTGTGCGGTGATCCTCGGGGTGCAGCTATGTGGAATATGGCTCCGTCTTATCTTTTGTAGTATTTATGGAGGGAAATGAATGATAGTAGTTTTGAAGATCACGAGAGGACGGTGGTGGAACTAAAGTTTTTCCTTTTCAACTCTTTTCCACTGGACATCTGTTTTAGATCTTAATGTGCTTAGTTTTCACGATTTTCTTAACCTTTTTTTTTTCCTAGCTAAATATTTGTCTTGTATACATCCTTTGTACTTGGGTTGCGCCTTTTGCACTTTTCAATGATATCTTGTTTACTTATATATATAAAAAAAGAAAGGCTGACTGCATATAATAAATGAAAGATACTTGGGTTTTGACCTATTTACTCTCCACATCATCAGTTTGCCCTACTTTGACCTATTTATCAGCTTTTCATGTAATTGATTATGCATGCCCTTCTACAAAGTAATAGCAGTCACGACTCACGCCAGTGGCCTTATAGGTAATGGGTGGATGGTAGGTCTGCAGGTTTATTCCTGTATGAGTGTGTGAGGTGTGTTCACCTACAGAAAGAAGAAAACAAAGTATTAGTAGTCACTTTATTGTGAGCTGGATCTGCATTGTGCTTTGAGTAATTGATTGGCAATATTATTCTAGTAGCTGTTTACTGAATTTTTTTACTAGACTTATCAATTTGATTTGGTGCAGTCATATCAGAAGGCTCTGAGAGCGGACTCCTCATACAAACCAGCTGCGGAATGCCTAGCCATTGTCTTAACAGATCTTGGAACCAGCTTAAAGCTTGCTGGTAGTGTTCAGGAGGGAATTCAGAAGTATTATGAAGCACTCAAGATAGATCCACACTATGCTGTAATTTCATATTATTACTTATTCATACTTTCTGCCTTTCTTTTTGGCACTTCCTGCGCATTTTTATTTATTATACATGTTGATACATGCAGCCTGCATATTATAATCTTGGTGTTGTCTATTCTGAGATGATGCAATTTGACTTGGCCCTCAATTGCTACGAGAAGGCTGCATTTGAGAGGCCTATGTATGCTGAAGCATATTGCAACATGGGTGTCATTTACAAAAATCGTGGTGACTTGGAGTCAGCTATTGCTTGTTATGAGAGGTAATCTGCCGATAAGCTGTCTGTGTCACTGCTTGCTGGGCCTTAATTTTTTCTTTTTGGACCTAAGCTTTGTCTTGCACCTGATTTCTGTAATTTTCTTTCACCGATTTTCCCGTGCTGATGATATGTTTGCTTCGATGCCTTGCTGTGGCAGGTGTCTAGCTGTTTCACCAAACTTTGAGATTGCAAAGAATAATATGGCAATAGCCCTGACAGATTTAGGAACAAAGGTGGTTTCTCTTGTATTTGTTATTGATTGATTTATCTTTTTGTAATTATATGTGAATTTTCATTTTATGTCGTTGGTTAGTAACCGTCTAAGAGCTTAAGCTGTCACAAAGTGTGCCATCATTGTGCATTAAGTTCACAGATACACTAATACTCCTCACTGTAGGCCTACCCAATAACGCTGAACCAATTGTGGGCTTGCATCTACAGAATAGAAGAAACCAATAGATGGGTGTTTCTAAGACCTGAACCAAGGACCTTTAAAATAAATGGGGCCTTGATACCATGTTGAAAACTATCAATCCCAAGGGTCAAGTTGTTATTTTCCATTTTGCTGGGATATTATTGTTTATACTTCTTTATGTTGCCTGAGTTTATGGTTATTGATTGGCTGAAAAAAATCAGATTTTTGCTTATTGTGCCAAGGGACATGACATTCTGGATGTTGCTTGAAATCCAGAAATAGGATGTAATCCTGTGTAACTTAAAGAACTAAAATCTGAAATAAGCTATACATAAAACGGAAGAAAATTGCTTTTCACTCTGGTCTGATGATAATCTAGAAAATGAATGACATTTGTTTCTTGTGGCCTATAATGTCTCATAAGGATAGGCACTATAAGTTGTGGCTTAATTCCTTTGGCAGTTATTTGTCATTATTGAAAGAGATCAACAACTTACAAGACTCTGAAAGCTCTTTCATCACAAAGTCATTTCAAATTTCTTTACTTTAAAGTTGCAATTGCTCTTTAATCAGTAGCCTTTGCCTTTTTCCTGATGAAACATGGTTGTCCTGTTTATTTTGGATCATTATGGTAAACCTGATGGCTAAGCACTTGCAATGGTTGCTAAATGTCTGCTGTGTTATTCTTTTTCCCTAATGCGTTAGCTAAATATCCTAACATGTTATGCTCCCGGCTCCCGCTAAGTTTTGTTTGTAGATTCCAGTTTTCTTTCACGTGTTATCTAGATATCCTAACAGGTTATCTGTCCCTTGATTTTTGTTTGTAGATTTCTGTTTTTCTTTTATTAGCAACAGTTAAGTTGTTCTGTATGTCATATTTGATTCAGCATGTCTTTTTAGGTTAAATTGGAGGGAGACATCAATCAAGGTGTTGCATATTACAAGAAGGCTTTGTATTACAATTGGCACTATGCTGATGCTATGTATAATCTAGGGGTTGCTTATGGTGAAATGCTTAAGTTCGACATGGTAACTGATTCTTGGGGGCTCAACTGTTTTTTGTTGTTGACATTATGGTAGTTGAAAAACTGGAATCCTATAATCAGCTTTTGCTTTTATAGGCTATTGTTTTCTATGAACTTGCTTTCCACTTCAATCCCCAATGTGCGGAGGCATGCAACAATCTAGGAGTAATATACAAAGATCGAGACAACCTTGACAAAGCTGTAGAATGTTACCAGGCAATTTTCAACACTAGTACAAGATACTGCATTTTCTGTTTTACCCCCCTTTTTCCTTGTGTCTTTATCATCATCAATTTCCTGAAAATTATCCTCATTATTTATGATTGTTCGCAGTTGGCTCTGTCAATCAAACCAAACTTCTCACAATCTTTGAACAATCTTGGTGTTGTTTACACTGTCCAGGTTTGGTATTGAGTTTTTCCTGATGACAATGACACTGTCCAGGTTTGATATGTGAAATGCTCATAGTCTAAGACAATGACACTACCTTCTTTGCTATTGATAGGGTAAAATGGATACCGCCGCAAGCTTGATCGAGAAAGCTATCATTGCAAATCCCACATATGCGGAGGCATACAATAACTTAGGTCTCTCTTTCTCTATTTGTGTGTCTTCTGTCTGCCTGACTATTTTATTTCTGAATTCCTTTCATTTACATCATTTAATGGACAATGTGCATGATTTGGTGAAATTCATTTTCATATGTATGTGAAAGTGTGTTATCTCAGTTTAAGTTAGTTAATGTTGGAAATGTTGTCAGTATTAGGTTTCTATGCGTCAGAAGAAATGACTTCTTTCAGTCTTATCTGCACTATATTACTCTGTAGAATATATCTTTGGTCAGTGGAAGTGTTTTCTAGCTTACCTGATTGTACCATAAGAATCACCTTCAACAAGGAAATAAGAGTTCATGCTGGTTCACCTACCATAACCCATCAACAAAGCCACTGAAAGAAGAAACAAAATAGTGGGTAATGGCCTTCTACTGTCAAGTATTACTGAAGTACATCCTGATCTTTCTACGTAAATGGAGAAGGTTATAATGCAAAGGTGGGTGCCTACTGAAAACTGGAGAATCTGAGGGCAAGGACTCCAGTGTAGGAGGATGGACCTAAGAGCTGCTTACAAAGCTCATTGTGAATTCACAAAAACCAAGTCTTGTCATGTTGACTTCTAGTATTTTGTAGTGTTTACACTGATCTGTTACTGTGGTTCAGGGTACCCTGTCACTTGCCAGTTGGTTTTTCTTGGGCTTCCTATGCTTTATTTTGGAATTTTTTTCAGGGCATCTTCTTTTTACTATTATCACTTGGAAGCTTCTGCTATAAGTTCTCTTTGTTAAGTACTGATGTTATAAATTCATTCTTCCTTATCCTTCTGTGTAGGGGTTCTGTATAGAGATGCTGGCAATATATCTCTCGCTATTGATGCTTATGAGCAATGCCTTAAGATAGATCCCGACTCCCGAAATGCAGGCCAGGTAATGTCACTCTTGCGAATCAGCTCCTGGGTATTTTAGGTGCTTGTTGAGTGTTGTCAGTAATTGTGATTGTATGTTATTTGCAGTGGTTTGTTCCATTGCAGGCGTGATTGCCTTTCAGAATATGTTTTAGGTGATCATGATATCTGTACTGGGGCTTGATTTGTGATCATGATGCTTGTAATACTTTTAGAAAACCTTTTAAGGAAAATTTTGGGAAACCTGTGAAGGCCTTGGAGTATCTATTACGATGATAGAATATTATTTAGCATATTTATTAATGTACAATACTGATGTGCTTTTGTGGTTATTTACGGAGGAAAAATGGCATTCAAACTTGTTGGTAGTGCTGGAGATGCCTTTTTTGTAACTAGGCTTAGCTGCCTATGGTCAGAGCTGCTCCTGAATTTTATTGGAATTATCATCTCATGCTTTTGTTTTATGGTGTTAAGTAAATCAGGGAGTTAATAAGTATTTTGTAGCTAGCAGTTTTAAAAATGAGATTGCTTTCTTCGTATATCATGAGTGCTTTTAATGGTTTAAAACATCTCAATTATTTCAGTTGATGGTAGTATTTTTTGAAAGACAAGATGCCCGTGTGTTGATTATTTGCTGATTTGTCCTTTTTCTTTGTTGGACAGTCTTCTTTGAGCCATGTTGTTCTTATCTGTGTTTGCATGACCACATTTTGCAGAATCGGTTGCTTGCGATGAATTACATAAATGAAGGACACGATGATAAACTTTTTGAGGCTCACAGGTTTCAGCTTCTCCGATCAAATTCATGCATTTGTTCTTCATTCTATGATAACCAATAGGACCTTATATTATGTATTTTTTTATGATAAATAAGTAAGGATATCATTAAAAAGAGGACCTTATATTATGTATTATAAATGTATTGTACTAATTATTTTTTCCTAGAAGCATAGTGAGATATTAATTCCTTCATTGCCAGAAATGTTCTTGTACCAGTTTATATATCATTATCCTACACTGAGTAACTTCTATTATATATATATATATATTGGTTTTTTTGTTTTCAAATTTTTAAATTTTATTTTGGTTGGGGGGTGGAGTCACCCATTTTACTAGGATGGGCAGCAAGTAATATGTTGTTCTGTTTGTGTTTGCCATATGAAGTTTTGTTGCTCATTTTGCTTATAAAGAAGTTTTTTTGGTCATTTTCCTGTTCAATGGTCAAATTGTCCTGAAATATTGAAAGAATTCTTTATAGGGTACAATCCTTGATAAAACACGGCCTACTTGTTCAAGAAGAGTATAACTCTGTTTTTCCTGGTTTCTGTAGTGGGCCATGCAGATGTCTAATGACTGTTAGAATGCTTCCCTAGATCCCGGTGTTTGATTCTACCTTTTTTCTGCAATTTTTGTACTTTCTAATGCCTCCCTTTTCTCTTTTAGTAGACTTTTTTCATTAGGAACTGATGTAGAGAGGCCTTCTGGGCCGCTTAGAATCTAATCATGAGAATAATCACATCAGCCATGTTCTAGACTTCAAATGTTGCTTTCTTTAAAAGGTTTTGTTTTCTTGAAAGTCATTGCATGTTGCTGTATGCATATGCATGTGTTAAAGCAGCAACTCATATTTGTTTTATTTGTGCTGCATTAGACATGCAAGGAGATAAGTGGCACACTAAACTCACTATCAACTTTAACCCTAAACTCACAATATGTATATATATTTATAGTTTTAGTTTTTAACCAGAAGCCTGGTTTGAATTTCCAATTTCTACACTAGGTTTACTTCGAATCTCTTTTCTCTTGAATGCATCTAAAAATTTACTGTGCAAGATGGATTATTCACCCTAAATGAAAATTCCAGTTGGAGGTTGGGGAGACATTTTAGTAGACAATTTTTAAGGGCTGACACCATCTGTGTTAGGACAGAGAACCTTCCTTGCCACCTTTCTATCTCCTCTGCCCTATTTCTTACTTTCTTTCTTGCTCTCTCTCTCCCTCTCTCTCTCTGTCTGTCCATTTCTGTAATATTTGAACAGCCCAACCACCGTGGAGGGGGTCATTCAGTCGGTATTGAAATCAACTACCTATGGCCTTTGGTTCGGCCATCAGTGTGGGCTATGTACCGACCCGAGGGAGTCAGTTCTCATCCCTAATTGCATGTGTTTAATACTAGATTGTAGGCATTTCGTACATAGTCCCTCAGCTGTTCTGTTTGATAATTTAAGTTACGGTTGTCTAAGTAGCATGGACAAATTTAAGAAGTTTTTAGCTTTGATCTGTTTCATCTAAATTGAAATGCCTACATGCAGGGATTGGGGTAAGCGCTTTATGCGGTTATATCCACAATACACATCGTGGGAGAATCCAAAGGACCCGGAACGACCACTTGTGATAGGATATGTATCTCCTGATTTTTTTACTCATTCTGTATCATATTTTATAGAAGCCCCCCTCGCCTATCATGACTATGCAAATTTCAAGGTGGTTGTTTATTCAGCAGTTGTGAAGGTATTTTCTTCGGACATTAAAACCACAAATATTTCTACAAATTGCTCTTGTTGCCTAGGAAGTCCAGGAGTTTGTGTTATTTGTAGCCATATGCTTGCTATTGCAATATTTACCTTTGTATTTGCCATATTTGTTTGCAAGCTTATAAGTAAGCTACCTTTTGTTTCAATTCCTGTTCCCACTTAGAAGCCCAAAGAAGACTTTGACGGGCATTCTGTTGCCAAATATTGCTTTGAGTATTGTTTATTCAAATTTTATTCAAAATGCCTGCTTGTCCAGTGTCTGAAAGTTAGGTTTTGTTTACTGACTGGAATTATGATAGATTCATTGAAATAAACATTTCATCCATAGTTTAAGAAAGAAACTAGATTATTTAAACGGGTTTCAGTATGCATTCAATTAGTTGCCGGGTCTGTAGATGTGCAGTGTCACTAGATTAGTAATGAGGCATAAATAGTATGGATTGATTTACCATTTCTGGTTTTCTAGACGTAAAACATAATTAAACAGAATCTCCTCTTCCCCCTTTCCTTGGGACAAATTACTTTAAAAAAAGAAAAATCTTGTAATAGCTATGATGGCTGCTGCTGTTGCGTTTTTATATTTTGGTGGCTTCACTAAGGAATTTTGGATAGTTTACACCATATTTCAGAAGTATTTTGGCATCAGTTTTAGTTGCATTTTTCCAGTGTTAGGAGCTGTAAACTTGCAACAAATTGCAGTTCAGTTGTTTTTTTTTTCGCTGTCCATATCATTGATACTAAGCTGTTTGCCAAACCATGTTAGTCGCGTTCTGTTTCTCTACATCTATTTTCTGTTTCTTCTCTCTTCTGGTTTCTATGGATTTGATTGCTTTGTTTTAAAAAAAAAGTTGATTGCTTCACATATAGTGCCAATCTTTGTTTGTTTGTTTTTTCCCCAATGGGAGCTTTCTCTAATTTCATGCTTTGATTCTTGGAAAAACACCAGAACTACCACTGTTGGCTTCACCTTTGACAGTACTACTCTTGGTCATCGCCTATTTCTGTTTAACTGCTATTGCTGCCACTATTATTGTCAACATCATGTGTACTAGGGTTGCATCCCTTTGTGCTTTTCAATAAATTAATTATTTATCAAAAAAAAAAAAAAAGAGACTAGTATTGCCCTCACACAACCAGCATCATTGCAACTTATCCATTATACCGGAGGTACTGCTACTTTCTCTAAGATGGCTGCAATCGCTTCTCCACATTTTTGTTAGCACTTTCAAGTTAACTGCCACTTATCAAAAAAAAAAAAAGTTCACAGCCACAACTAATGCAAGGCACCATTACTGGCATTACCATCAGAATTATCATTAGTGGCACTGCTGCCATCTTTATTGCAGTTATCACCACTGCCACCAGTGCTGCATTTATCATCACAACGGCTGATGCTGCAATGCCTCTGTCATCACTGGCCATGACTCACCACCCAAAAGAAATAACCTCCATTTTCTTGGATAATTTATTTTAAAAGAAACTTAGTAATTTCCTGATTATTTATTTTTAGGATTAAATTACAACAATTTTAATGTAGTATAATTTTAATTTGACTGTATATGAGTATTCATGTGTATACATTTTTCAAAATTGAGTGGATTCTTGAATGTGTATGCATGCTGCTTTCCACAATTTTATTTTTACATTTTCCTCATACAGTCTGGATTTGATTTTTAAATGATGCTGCAGGCAGATGCAAAAACTATTAGGTTTAAGGAGAGAGTCATAAAAAAGGGTGGGATATGGAGAGATATATATGGGATTGATGAGAAGAAGGTGGCAAGCTTGGTTAGAGAAGATAAAGTTGACATCTTGGTAGAACTTACTGGTCATACAGCTAACAATAAGTTGGGAATGATGGCTTGCCGACCTGCACCTCTCCAGGTATGTTGGAGGCTATTCTCTTCATCCATTTAAAAATTTTTTTTTTTTACCTGGGTGTTTTCTGCTGAGAAGATTTCCATATCATACCACAAGGTATTTTAAATTTAAGTTTTCTGTATAATTGTTTTTTTTTTCTTCCTGTTTATTGTGTTTAAAGAGTGCAATATTGAATTGTTTTAAAAATACCTAGGTTCAGAATTGACGAGAGTATTAATGTCTCATGAAATGCAAGTTATTGATTTTTATTATCTTTTAAACCTAAATATTACTCAATTCTAAACATGGGGTTTTGTTATCTTAGACAATAATCAGCTTATTTTGTGCATATTGTATAGGATGATTGCTTCATACCGTTTTCACCTAGTTATTCATGTTTTATCACTTCAGAGAATAGTAAGCATTGATGATCCATGGTGTTGTGTCTTTCATATCTAAGTTCTTTTTTTTTTTTTTAATCTTTATGGAGTGGAATGATGGGTTATGCATATGCTACAATGGTATGCATCGTTTGATTGGCTGGTCTTTATATATTTAAAATATCTAACTGTTGTTGCTGAAATTGTAGGTTACTTGGATTGGCTACCCAAATACAACCGGTTTGCCTTCAATTGACTATAGAATCACTGATTCACTGGCAGACCCTCCTGAAACAAAGCAGAAGTAGGTCTCCTTTTTGCACACTTCCATGAATAACTTATGTGCTAAAGTTGATCTTAGTGGTGTGTTGTATTGCATTTTTCTCTTTGTATGAAACTTTTATTAAATGGCAGGCATGTTGAGGAGTTAGTTCGATTACCTGAATGCTTCCTTTGTTATACACCTTCCGCTGAGGCTGGGCCAATCGCCCCAACTCCTGCTCTTTCCAATGGCTTTATTACATTTGGTAGCTTTAATAATCTAGCTAAGGTATTGGTTAAGTTGGAATCATAACTGATTCCCTTTTAATTGTGTATTTATTAGAGTCCAACCATTTTTATCCTGATTTCTTTTGACTTTATGCTGTCTTCCTTTCAATTTGTTTGTCCTTCATCAGATTACGCCTAAGGTGTTGCAAGTTTGGGCAAGGATTCTATGTGCTGTTCCAAATTCTCGTCTTGTGGTAAAATGTAAGCCTTTTTGCTGTGATAGTGTTAGAGAGAGATTTCTTACGACACTGGAGCAACTGGGGTTGGAGCCTCTACGTGTTGATCTTCTGCCACTGATTCTTCTTAACCATGATCATATGCAAGCGTATTCTCTTATGGACATTAGGTAAATTCCATTTGTGACCTTAAGCAAGTGTGTTGTGATATAAGCTGATTCTTATTTTTCACATTTTGTTGTCTGTAGAAACTGGATATTGGTCCATACATTGTGGGCTAATGTTCATAATTTTTGTCTTTCATTACTAATTAACATTGCTTTTATTTTTTCCCAGTATGTCAATACAACTCATGTTCCTGTGTGGGGGTAGACCCTGTGACCTCAACCTCTACCCCTTTTTTTGGCATATATTGGCTTTAATTGGTTTTATCTTAGTGACTACATCCATTACTACTAGGATTTGGCAAGAGTGCCTTTCTAGGACATCTTAAATGGGAACTTTTCTGTGCAAGTGGAAGGCAAAGTAAGCATTAAATGGAATGATTTTGATAGAATGTAAATGAGTTCTGAATTTTCAGTTCACTCTCATAATTATTATACGTGCTCAGAAAACACCGTTTGGCCCTAATAAGCGCTCCACTTATCAGTTTCTAACCTAATGCGTGTTTATTTCACTGAACTCATTTTTTGTGGTACTTACAAAACAAAATTTTGTGCCTGAACAACTGGGGATTATGATGGGTGAATGATAGCTGACATATAACATCTGTTGAACAAATAATAGCTTTCCCCAATGCTGCTTTTTTATTTGTTCATGGCATAAGCTCAAAGTCTTCTTATAAACATTTAAAATTGTGAAGTACTCTATTGGAAAAGTAGGCTTGCATACCCAATGAGCTTTTACAGAGAGTGGAAAATATGTTTCCCCAAAAGGTCCGTGCGCACAGAAATGAACTCTAGCTCAAATGGAACCTCATCTCCCTGTAAGAACTGGGTAGAGTGTGAAGCCGAGATTTCAAGACCCACCATGTGTGTTTTTGCATGGATTGTTCAAAAAAAATTGTCCAAAATTATTATATTTATACTGATGTATCATGAGTGTGGTACCAGTGTCTGACAAGAAGTCCTCATTTTCTATAATTGTGCACCTTTGCCTGAAATGCGTACCTGCTTTTATGCTGTCTTCTTTTTCTACACTTTTGCATACCAATGGCGGACATGCTTGTATGAGTTTATGAGGCATATTTTGTAATTACACCGGGCTATATGTTATTTCATTTTGATCTACCTCTGTTCTACCTCTTGTGTGTGATATGTGCTGGGATTGTAATTCAATTTGTTTTCTCTGTCTCATGAAATGGTTTTGTTGAAACAGCGACAATACCAGTGTCCATTAAAATATGTTCTAAACTACTGATTAGAAGTATCTGTCTATTAATTATTGTGTTTTCATCCTTTCTCAATGCTTGTCATGTATCTAGGGAGATAACCTCTTAAGATGATTTCATTCTGACAATGATAGTATAAGATGCCATTTGGACTGTAAATTACATATATGAACTTGATATCAAACAACCTTACCTACATTTTGTGGTGTTCATCTTTTTTTGGAGGGTGACATATGTTATCTGTTAGTTCTTATGGCTTCTCATAATCATATTGTTTAGAGATTCTTACCTTTTATTCTTTCTATGTAGTTTGGATACTTTCCCGTATGCTGGAACCACAACAACATGTGAATCTTTGTACATGGGAGTCCCATGTGTTACTATGGCTGGTTCAGTACATGCTCACAATGTTGGCGTGAGTCTTCTCAGCAAAGTTGGTGAGGGACCTTCCTTTCTCCCTTTTGGATTAATGCCCATCTGGTGTCTATCTTTTGCATGGTTGTCAAAACTACTGAGATATGTCTAATTGCATTTGTTTTACAAGTGTCTGTCTGTATGTTTTTGTTCCAACCTCTTAATTAAGGTGGACTTCTGGCTGATGCTATTTAGGTTTGGAACATCTTGTCGCCAAAAATGAAGAAGAATATGTCCAATTGGCACTGCAGTTGGCCTCAGACATTACGGCGCTCTCAAATTTGAGGATGTCTCTTCGCGACCTTATGTCCAAGTCCCCTGTCTGTGATGGAACAAACTTTGCCCTTGGTCTTGAGTCAACATACCGAAACATGTGGCACAGGTACTGCAAAGGCGATGTGCCATCTTCAAAGCACATGGAAATGCTACAACAGCTGGCGGTTACCGAAGAGCCAACTACAAAAATTTTGGACCCGACAAGTAATACTAATTCAAGAGAAAGCCCTCCTGGATCCATCAAGACCAATGGATTCGGTCCACTTCCACCAATGCTGAACGTGTCCACTTGTGAAGAAAATGGGGGTCAATTGAATCAAAATATTAAGTCAGTCAAGCTGAGCTGAACTTGAACTTATCTGACTGGTTCATCTGTGGCATTTGCCAAGCTTGGTTTGATCGGGAGCTGTATTACCTTTCTTGAGGTTAAACACCTCAGTTTCTGCAGAAACTGAGGCTGGTGGTAACTATGGCGGCAAACCAGGGGTAACCTTGCATGGTATCAAATTCTTTGGGGGGAAAGAATGCTGGCAGTAGCTGGTAATTTTTTCTTTTACTTTTTCTGTGCAAGAAATAGATATAGAGGAAAGGAGAGAGGTGGTGATGCTATTAGCTGCTACTTTTATGCAGC
The DNA here is from genome assembly GCA_013348765.1 of Carpinus viminea. Classification (NCBI taxonomy): domain Eukaryota; kingdom Viridiplantae; phylum Streptophyta; class Magnoliopsida; order Fagales; family Betulaceae; genus Carpinus; species Carpinus viminea. The sequence continues at coordinate 35,607,288 of CP054674.1, read as the reverse complement.
TGTATTGCATTTTTTTTTTCAATTTTTTTATATCTGAATTATAGAAATTAGTTGTGGCTTGTAAATCAGTAGGAAAGTTTTAGTTTTTCTTTGGCATGGCTTGTTTTATCTGATTACGAATTGAGATGTCCATTAAGGTATGTGACAATGTCAAACTCTTGAGCTCACCTTGAACATGATCAAATGGAGCCTGCTAATTTCGAGAATTAGATGGGTGAAAAAAAAAAAGGAAAAAAGAAGGCTGGGTTCATAGTTTTAGAGCTCGTACAACCTCTCAGGTAATGCATTGAGTATGTCCACCCTGCCAATGTATATTATTTTCTAGCGAGAAATGTTAGGGCTAATATATATATAGCCTATTTCATGTTATAAATTAACTATTAAATTTGTGAGCTTATGTTATTCAACAGCATGGCATCTCTTGGACGGTTTGGATATCTCCAAGTCGCAACACGGGTTTGTGCTAAAAATAAGTGCAAGTGTTTTAATCTTGACCATCCATATTCAATAGCAACAACAGTTGCCCTGCTATCAAGTCTATATTCAATCAATAATAGGGAGATCAAGCCATTCGAAGTAAACAACAGCCAAAAACTAAAGAAGCTTAATTGAAATCTAAAAAGAAGAAGAAGAAAAAAAAAAACTACAAATCCAGACGGATAATTTCGTTTTCTTCTGTTCTCATTTTTCAAATTTTCTGCCTCTGTTAAACAAGTCTTCCAAATAAATTGTTCATCGCTCTTACGAATGATACAAGATATTCAATAAACTACTGCTGGAGTCTTGACCATTCTGGAGCCAGATCATTCGCATCGGTAATAGCTTATTGACACTAATCCTTGACCAAGGTCCGTAGAATCTTCACATCATGGATGGGTCTGTAAAAACGGTAAACAGCAGTAAGAATGGGAGTTACAACAAGTGTGGTCTCTGAAAGTAAACAGAAGAGATCAATCACCAGAAGAAGAGTTACAACAAAGTATATTTGGGTGAAACCTATGCGCATTGATTGCATTATTTTTAAAATCTAGCCATGCATGGAGGAATATATCTACTAATCATTTTTAGATCATACTTCTTTGTATTTGGTTTTCTAAGTGAAATTATTACCACTTATCAACAAAAAAAAAAATTCACAAGTTTTGCTCCCCAGTCCCCAACCTATCCAGATCAATTGTGTTATTGTTTAATAGAGCGCCTCAAGCCAATAAATTACCTATTTAACATTGACTCTTAATTTCCCTTCGGTCCTTGTAATCAATGTGCCGATCAAACAAAGTTTCTGACAATCTTTTCAAAACACCAACATCTTGATGACACAGTCTCACCTTTTTTCTTTTTAAAAAAAAAATCTAAATTTCAGATACAAATGGATGTAGGAGATCAGTATCCCATCCAGCAATTTATTCATAGAAATAGAGGGAAATTGAATCATGAAGGAGCCAGATTATAAATCTTTTTCTTACCATCATCTATTTTGCTTATTATTTTAAAGCTTATATAACTCTGCGACCTACTAATCATGTATCACTAACCTCACTGAGCTATCTCCTCTACAACGCCTACATTCTTTTTTCTGTCTCTTTTCAAGTAAAGTCCTCTTTCTGTCTTCTCAGCCAGTGGATTATCAATTGATGTGATATTTTTTAAAAAAAAACCAAGAGAGTAGCAAGATGGAGATGGATGATATCATTCTGTCTTAATGATAAGTTTGCGTTTTTCGGGAACGCCCAGCAAAGCACCATATTATTCTCCCAGTTTTCAGTTTTCAAAACAAGGCTAGTCTAGAAGCATTGAGTTTTTTAGACGAATCCAGGTGAACCAGCCACATTTCGCCAGTAACTTATTAAGTTTTAGAAAGCTGGTTCCCTAAGATGATTGTTGATATCCAAGTTTTGTTCTCCATCTAATGCTTAGCATGCATTTAAACAATATATGAAATCATATCCAGACAAGAATGTGACAGGCTGAGGTGGCCCATGTGTTCCTAATCAAGGCCCTTAAAGATCAACAACACGTCCAAGGAAAGGCATACCTATCATTATTATCTGTTTGGACGCTGCCAAGCCTTTTGATTATCTCCATTCCCCTACAAACTCTTCCAAATATTGTATGTTTTCCTGTACAGTACAGGAACATCAGTTAGCATTATTAGCACATGAAAAGAACTGTTTAATATAATAATCAGAAAAGAAAAGGAACAGCCATGGTTTCCGTTTCCAAACAGAGCACTCATAATAAAAATACAATTTGAGACAATCCAAAACAAATAGCACGCTGGAAAATATAATAAATGTCAGAAATATCAACAGCTCAAAAGATGATAATCTATCATTCAGAGGCCTCTTATAGCTGTTTCGTAGTTTGAAAGTGATTTTTGCCTTCAAGGATGGGAGATGCATCATATAACTAACAGCTTAAAGAAACATTTCAAAACAAGGAAGAAAAGCCCTATACAAAGGCAAAATGACTTGTAGTGGTCCATTCTTGAATAAGTTTTGAAACCTTTCCTTTTTCTAACAGCAAATATGTCAGCAGCTTCAAAGCAAATTCAGGAAGCATATTTACTCTGAATCGGCTGGAGCAAAATACTCTTGACCCACAAATCTATCTACTTCTATGAGCTGTCATCAATGGGAGTTAGGCCATCTCCTTAAATAACTGAGCATAAAATTTTTAAATTATAAAACTTATTCAATGAATTAGGGGAAGAAAAACATGTCAACTCTTTCCACTCAATCTGTTCAGCAAAGGGGATATGACTTCTCAGAACAGGTGAACCACTTAGTCATTTGGACAAGGTGGACTCAGGGAGGCTTCAAAGCCCCACCTCCCAGTGAGAACAAAACAAAAGTAAAAAGATTAAACAAATAAGGAGTATTAAGGGAGGCCACTTCACTTTGTAAGAAGGAACAAAAGAACTTTGTTTTTATGCAGAGATGTAATGATAAAGCAACTTATCCATAATCCAATGTTACTTCTCCCCAACAAATAATGCAATGCAATACCGACCCCACATTGCAAGTATGCCAGGAGCGCAGAATTGCTGATTAGCAGTTTCACAACACAAATTTGTAATTTTTAAGACTGTCATAGGATTCTAAATAATTGCAGCAACTGAGACCCAACGTATCATGCAAGATACAAACATAATAAGAATGACTATAAGTTTAATCAAACCATCAAAATTTAAAGTGGCTTCAACCACCCTTTATGTCAAGAATTCTCATTTACTGTCAAGCATTGTTTCTCTGCAACTTAATCATCAAAGTAATACACTACCACATATTGCATATGAAAAATATCCACACTTGAACAAATTTTCAAAGAGAATGATAGAACAAGTTTAAATTTTAACTGGGTAGGTTCATATGATTACCGTCCAGTGATGGACATGGTGCGAGGGTGATGAAGAACTGACTTCCATTTGTATTTGGACCAGCATTTGCCATGGACAAAATACCAGCCCCAGTATGCTTTAACTCTGTTCTAATCTCATCATCAAACTTCAGACTGCAATGCATCATAAAACAAATCATATAACGCATCCCTCACAAATCAAATATCATAGACATTATATTCACTCACAGTTCTCAATGATTCAATGCAGCCCAGCAGTGTCAGAATCAAACTACAGTCTAAACAATCAGGGAACAGATTGGATAAAAGAAGAGCAAAAAGGAAATGAAAAATAGTCTATGATACGTTAAGATTTGGCAACCTCAATACTTATCACCGTGAGATGCGATGAATTAAACAAAAATTAATAATCTTCTAAATGTTACAAACGCTAAGATGGCAAGATTTGAATGATTCAATTTAAAGATAATGGTTAGGATTCTAAAAACCCCACCATAGAGTTAGCCTAGAAAATCTAGATGACCCTGATCCTCAAAGCTATGCAGTTGATTCTAGAAGCTACTAGAAGAATAATTTTCCAGATACATAAGTTGTAAATGACAAGCTAAAAACAAAAATTAAAGCATACCCATATATGGATTCTCCACCCCTTCCTGTCCCTGTGGGATCCCCACCTTGCACCATAAAATCCTACTCCAAAATAAACCAATATCCATGTAAACAATAAAATATTCACCAAAAAATATAAAAATAAAATTGTACCATACAGAGAAAATCTTGTGTGTGCATCTATAGAGAAACAAAAGGAGAGAGAGATAGATACCTTGATGATTCTGTGGAATTTAACATTGTCGTAGTAGTTTCTGCGAGAGAGTTCAAGGAAGTTCCTGCAAGTTCTCGGCGCGTGCTTGTAGTATAGCTGTGATTACCGTACGAGAAGAACAGAGTGAAAAAGAAAATAAATTGAAAATGTTGAAACCTGCATTTATTCAGTATAGTATGACCTAGCTTCCGCTCGCATTCATACTTGCTCAGCAAAATAGAGTATGAAAAAAAAAAAAAACACTCGGAGTAATATTATCTTTCACTTTAAATCGCTTTCTGAGCAACCAAACAGAAGAAAGTACCTCAACTGTGAAAGGACCCATTGAGGTCTCGAGCGTGACCTCCGGAGTCCCTCCTTCCGCACTGGCCCACATCTTCGCGAGAGAGAAAGAGAACGAAGACTCGATTTCAAGAGCTCGACTTTGCCTGAGGCAAAAGAATCACAAACAGGAAAGATTAGAGAAAGAAAGATGTGAGCTGGGCTTTTGAAATGGTCTGAGTTTGGCCCAAATCTAAAAATCAACACTTTCTCCTATTCTTTTTTGAAATTTTAATATTTTATTTTAAATCATAAATGTTAAGTTGATTGATGTGATAAAATTTTAAAAATTTAATTTAGAAATATGGATTAAATACAAAAATTGATTCATATATTTTGAAAGCAGTAAAATTGGTTATTGGACTTTTTAATTGTATAAAATTACCTATTTTATCCCTTAATATTATTAACCGGTTTACTAGCGGTGTATCTTCTGTCAACGGTTGTTATTAAAGAAATTGGACAAAATAATTAATTTTATACCATGAGAAAGCATAAGAACCATAAAATTACTTATTCTATCTATTATCGTTAGTAATCCGTTTACTAGCGGTGCATCTCCCATCCATGGCTGTTATTGACAAAATTGAACGAAAGCTTAACCAATTTTATCACTTTCAAAAACTCAAAAAAGTAATTGATAAATATTAAAATGAATGGACCAATTTTGGATTTAATAGTTGAGAGTTGACAAAACTAGGAAGTAATGGGAATCCAGATGGGCCAACACGATATAGGCCTGGCCCACATTTCCCTCCACCTAAAAGAAATAACTGAAAACTCTTGTTTAGACTTCGAAGTCTGAAACTTTCATGAATCGGATCCTCTGAAACGCAGGCGGGTGCGGGACCGTCAGATGAGACCAATCAGGCTTCCCGAACCGCCCGGCGGGTTCTCGGGCGTGCCTGAGATATTCGAAGGTGGGTTATACGGCGCAATCAGGCGGGCGGTTGTGATCGGAAACGGTTTCGCGGGCGCGGAGAATCAGAGCATTGGTTTGGTCCGTGCTCTCGGTCTTTCTGGTCGCCAATCCTTATACGTAAGCTCATCTTACTGATTTCCCTTTTTCTTTTTCTTTGTTTTGATTGTTTGTGAATTTACGGCTCTGTTTGGTTTTTGAGAAAATGTGATGTCTTATTGGTGTATATAATAATAGAACCCCATTGCACTAAGCTTTTTAAAATGCATGGGATAAGTAATACTTATAAGTTATAAGCATATATGAATCTATGTTTTTGTATTTGGATTTCTTATTGGCATCATGACAAAGTTTATGCGAAAGCTACTGAGCTTTTGATATGGTTCTTGTTGATAATATATAATGCAGCGTGTTACAAGGCCAAGAGGAGGAATCAATGAGTGGCTTCATTGGCTTCCAGTTTCTCTACACAAAAAACTAGAGTATCTCATGTGGCGAATTTGTGGCGAGAGGAGATTTGAAGTCCTAGTGAAAGGGCAAAAAGTGATGCCTCGTTCCGTTGAAACAAGTGGTACTACTCACTTAGCATAGTTCACTCTCGAATTATGCAGTTGATTATGATGGATATGGTGAATTTGATTTTGATCTTAAAATTGATTATATTTAGAAAATGATAAAGTATTTTCTTCTGAAAATGGTGGTTGCAACAGGCCTATCTGATGTTCTAGAAGCTGATGCAAACCACATTGCGAAAATGGCTCGTGAAACGTTTGAGAAGTATGCTTGGTTTTTTTTTTTGTTTTTTGTTTCTTTTTTGGGTCCCTTTCTTTCATTTTTCAAGAATATTTCTGTGCTACTTTTTATTAAATGGGGATTAGGATCCTCCTAGTTTACGGTTAAGATTTTGTTTATTGCTTCTTATGGTGTAAATGATGCTACGGCATTTAGTGGGGCAATGTATTCACCATGTGACAATATATACACCATTAGATCTATGAAATCTAATCTAAACCATAAAATAGAGGATCCTTTTTTTTTTCTATTCAAAATAGAGGATCCTATATTCCTATTCAATAAATGAAGTCATACTTATAAATGTACTTCGTCATCCATTTTCCATGTGCCTTATATAACTGAATGTAGTTCAATTTCAATGTAACAATTATGTCACTGCTTTCTGTATAGACTAAAAGTTTTTCATGCTCTAGTTTACTTGGTAAGTCTGCTACCCACACACATACATGCAAAATGGAGTGTTAATTTAATTACTCATTTTGGTGCTTCATCTTCCTTTTTATTTTATTTTTGGTCAGAGATGGCCCATTATTGGTGGTTGCATCTGGCCGGGATACCATTTCTATTACGAGCTCCATAAAACGTTTAGCTCCAGATAATGTCTTTGTTGTTCAGGTTAAACTTTATCCTTTTCTTTTTAATCCTTGCACTTGTAATGAAAACTTGTTAGTTTTTACATGATATTGATATCAAAATGTGATGCTGTTATTTGTTTTGTGCGAATTTGTATAAACTTCCATTTCATAATGATTTAGCTTTGCGTTATGCAAGAAACCTAGGGGCTTTTTTGAAAAACTGTAACTTGAATTTTTAGCTAGTTTTCCTTTCAGTAGGTGTCGTGTTTTATGCTTACTAGCTACACAGGGTATCACTTTGCAACAAGTTTACTTTCTTTTTTGATGTATTGATGCATGCAAACACTATGATGGCTGGGTCTAATAGTTTTGTCTTGAACAAATATTTCAGATACAACATCCAAGGTCGCATTTGAATAGGTTTGACATGGTAATTACTCCTTGTCATGATTACTACCCATTGACTCCTCATGCACAGAAGCAAATTCCTTGGTTTCTCCGCAGGTGGATAACCCCACGTGAACCTCCTGGCAAAAATGTGGTAGGTACTTGGTTGTAGAATACTTGCTTGAATGGGTGAACTGCGATGGTCATTAGACATTATTTGCTACTTGTGGTTAGTTGCTGCAGTGACTTATGAAGCTTACAGGTTTAGGAAATTGAATTTCAGATTCTCACTGTGGGAGCTCTTCATCAGGCTGATTCTGCTGCACTTAGGAATGCTGCTTCAGCCTGGTATGATGAGTTAGCACCGCTTCCAAAGCCCTTGCTTGTGGTCAATGTTGGAGGGCCTACAAGTAATTTTCTTTGTGCTTATAACCTGTCAAATTTTTGCTTGTATCAAATCCCAATTTGAATGAAGTTAGAGGAACCTAATTCCCATGCATCGAGTATTGGGATCGTTTGTACTTTAGACTGGTTTTCTACTTCAGCAACTCTGGTTGTGTCTATGATATTATGCCTGCAAGAATTACTAATTTGTTTCAGCAAAATTACTCTTGAACAGTTGAACCCCTCCCATTTTTACACTGTTCCTGGTGTTTCTGATGTACCTTCTATTTGAAAGATTGTCATATTGTGTATCCTTAATATTTTCCCTAGGAAACTGTCCATATGGTAAGGATCTTGCAAAGAATTTAGCAGGTATGCTGCAGAATGTACTTTGGAGTTGTGGAAGTGTCAGGATATCTTTCTCCAGAAGAACTCCTGAGAAGGTATATATCCCTAGCAATTTCTTTATATTTTTCTCTAGAAGAACTCCTATAAGGTATATATGCCTTTAGCAATTTCTTTTGAAGATATTATCGATTGGTATGCACTTATTCTCAGTTCTGTTATTAACAGGTTTCCAAAATTCTAGTAAGAGAATTTAGTACTAATCCTAAGGTTTTCATTTGGGATTGTGAAGGTACTAAGCTGCCACAGCTGTAGATAGAATTATTAATTAATTTTGAAGTATATTTCCTTGGAAGATTAGTTGACATGTATTTATGTAATACTGCTTAGGTCCAAATCCACATATGGGGCATCTAGCCTGGGCTGATGCTTTTGTCATTACAGCTGATTCAGTAAGTATGTTGAGTGAGGCTTGCAGTACTGGGTATGTTTATTGTATGATGCGGAGGATTAACCTCTTGACAGTTTTTGGTGAAGTTATTCTTTTGAACTGAAGCTCACGTGTTTAAATATATTGTATTTTGGCTATAGGAAGCCTGTTTATGTAATTGGTGCTGAGCTGTGTACATGGAAGTTTGCTGACTTCCAGAAGTCTCTTCGAGAGCGAGGAGTTGTTCGACTGTTCACTGGTAAAGAGGATGTAAGTTGCCAGTTTTCTGCTGAAGAGAATTATCTCACAGCAGCTGTTCTGAATCTAATTTTAGCTTCTTGTTTTCTCTCAATGTTCAGTACGGCTCTCAAGTTAGTTCATTTTCCAGTTAGATCAACTTAAGTTTATATTATTCTTTCGAAATCAGAAAGTAAATCAACAAGTGTGGACAAATGAGGGGAGCATCAGTATAGGATAGAATAATATTGCTGCTGCACAAGTAAATACATATGTGCCTAGGGCTATGTCGCACTGATCACATGTTAAAATTAACATCCATTTACAATATGTCATTTGATTTACAGATATCAGAGAGCTGGAGCTATCCTCCACTTAATGATACCACGGAGGCTGCTAATCATGTGAATTTGGCGCTTGCTGAGCGTGGATGGAGTATATGCACATATTAGGTTATCTAACGTTGGGTCACTGAGCCCAGTAGTGTATGGGAGGTCGGAACTGTCTTTAATGAGAAGCGGCGTTTTACATGGTTTTTACTAATTGACACCTAGAAGCAGTATCTCACCTGGTTTTTGCCGATTGAGAAAAGCAGTTAGCCCTGACCAGGTTGACCAATTTTGGCTATTCACTGTGTTAGTATTCTCTTAATTGATTCTGGCAGACCTTGTTTGTTGTTCCATGCCAGAAGGGATTTTGAGTTGACTGGGGGCATTGCAATGAAAAGTAGCAGAAAAAGGCTGTCTTGTAAATTAAAATTTGAATTATACTACTTGTTCAAGAAGTGTATGACGATATGTAATTTATTGATTTTGTTCATAAAATTTTCTGCTCTTTGCTTACAAAATTATCTTGATGCATTTTTATGAAACATTTATGTGAGAATCTGATTGTTTTACGAACAAATGTTAGTTGAATAGACTCAAGTTGGACTATAACTTTGTGGGGATACATTTTTCACCGCGAGAGATGGGAATTGGCTTGATGTTCATCAACTCAATACATTAAAGATAATCCTACTTTTTATCCATATTTCATATTTGGGTCGTGTTGGGCTTTATTTGTTGAGGAGAAGTTTTTTTTTTTGTAACATAGGAGAAGTTTGAGTTTATGTATAAAGTTTAATCTTTTGAGATAATTGATAATTTAACAATGATTGGCCATTACAAATTAAAGAAAAATTAAGAAGATAAATCACTCCATTAATATTGCTCAAATCCTTAAAAGGATACATGTATTGTTTCTTTCTTTCAATAATGTGGCTTTAACTAAAAAATAAGGATAAAGCCATAAAGGGTAAGGACTTTGAAGTGGGGTGGGAAGGGACCGTACATGGACTGATGGATTAACGAGGCTAGGTGGTTTAGTTGACTGATTAGTAGAATAACAAAACTTTGTTAGTTATAGCAGGTTGGCTTTTTAACTTAAAATTACATTAAGAGCCCCACTTCACTTTCTCTCCTTAAAAGCAATAGTATGACATACTAAAAATGACAAAGAACAGACTAATAATATCTTAAAATTATGTTATGAATTTGTTGGAAATAATGGTTGACTTGATTATTGAAGTTGGAGCAACTAATTTTATGTCCATCTCCCTGTCATGCATCGACTCTACTTGCTTTTTGATCAGAAAGTGAATCCGATAAAGTGGAAATGGTTAGCAACTTCCTTAATTACTTAATTCCATGGCTCCCCATCAACTACAGCTCCTCGTGAATCTCTATATAAGCTTCATTCTTTCTGCCATTCTCATCAGCAGCAGCAGCTTCTGAGTCTTTCTCTCATTCAGCTATTCTCATCACAAAGGAGCTATTTCTCATCAAAAAGCTTTTAGTTCTCAGTCTCTTCACTCTTTCAACATAAAAATGAGGAGCAGTGATTCAACCACGATTGATGTTCCAGAGTCAAAAAAAGACGTTCCAGAGTCAAGCGCCGTTGCTAAAGGAAAAGCACCTCTTGTGGCAGTTGTTGTCAAGCAGAGGGGTGGATGGAAAAGGGGAGTTGCCATATTCGACTTCCTTCTTAGGATAGGGGCCATAACAGCTGCTCTAGCCGCCGCCTCCACCATGGGTACCAGTCAGGAGACCCTTCCCTTCTTCACCCAATTCTTCCAGTTCCAAGCCAGTTACAGTGATTTGCCCACTTTCCAGTATGAGATCATTTTCAATCTCTCCCTCTCTCTTGCAAGCTCTATTTTTTATTTTTTAATATCCGGGCAATGGTTCGGGTTTTCGCACTTTAGACTCAATATTTCATGAGCGGCAAAGGCCAAATGACTTACCACTCGAGCCGACCCTCTCGGGTTTAGCTCTAATTTTTTCTACTGCTAGCTGCAAATGTTTTAAAACTTGAAAATATGCAGGTTCTTCGTGATAGCAATGGCAATAGTGGGTGGCTACCTAGTGCTTTCCCTTCCCTTCTCCATAGTATCCATCGTTCGCCCCCAAGCAGTCGGACCAAGAATTCTCCTACTCATTTTCGACACAGTAATAACCTCTCTAACCATTTAACGTCTCCTTTCCCAATTCACATCACGTTCTTCATGATTCTGAGGAGAAAAATATTTGTACAACTTTTTTGCAGGTGGCGCTTACTCTAAACACAGCTGCTGCTGCTGCTGCTGCGGCTATAGTCTACTTGGCTCACAATGGCAATTCCAACACCAACTGGCTTGCCATCTGCCAGCAATTTGGTGGCTTCTGCCAGCAAGTCAGTGGGGCTGTGGTGGCGGCGTTCGTTTCGGTGGTTGTGTTCGTGTTCCTGATTTTTCTGTCTGCTTTGTCCATCCGAAAGCCTTGATCGACAAGAATTATGACCAGCTTTTCAAATAAAGTTTAGTGTTGTATTGTTGTTTACCAAGTTATTTGGATCCTTGTTTCTTTCAAGTAATCCTTGTTGTGTGAGGTTTTATGATCATTGTATGCCTAGTGTTGTAATGAAAATTATTTTGTGTTTTATGCACATTTGACTATTTCAACTCCAACTTGCTTTGCAGCCCATGTTTTTTCATTACTTTGGACGAAAATGAAGTTTCTTTAATATATATATAAAACTGCTAACCGTAACTGCTAACCCTTTTTAAAAAAAAATTAAAAATCAAAATCAAAATGATATCTTTTTTATAGTCATGCAATAAGATATATCATCTTAAGTACGACATCATTTATAAATTTTTACACGCAAAAACAACATTGCTCATGTGTATATATATATAATAACTGCCTCCTTTTCACTCTGATATATATTACTTTTAAGTTAAAAAAAAATTATTTAATTGAATGTTATATAATTAAAATAACACAATAAAAAGTTAGCTTTTAATTTTTTAATATTTTTTCTAAGCTCTTGTAAGCAATATAAGTTATTTTGATAATTAAGTCAGCGGGGCTAGCCTTTTACTTTGGTAAATAGAAAAATCGAGCAAGGTTATTTGGGTAATTAGCTCAGCCGACCAGGAAGTATTTGAAATCTACGTGCGTCTCCAGAAGAACTCACGTGCAACTCTCTCTCTCTCTCTCTCTCTCTCTCTCTTCATAACTTTCCCGGGAAAGTGAATAGAAAGGAAAATCCAGAAAGAAAAAAGATCGGATTTAGGGTTTTTCCCTGTGCAGGGAGAGTATGTCTCAGACCGGGAAATTGATGCCCAATCTCGACCAGCAGAGCACCAAAATGCTCAACCTCACCGTGCTCCAAAGAATGGACCCCTTCATCGAAGAGATTCTCATCACCGCGGCGCACGTTACGTTCTACGCGTTCAACATCGAGAGCAGCCAATGGGTTCGTTTCTCATTTTTATTTTTGATCCCCGTTTGGTCGCTAGTAAGTGTTGGAAAGTAAAAGAACGCTAGGAGTTTTGAATCTTAGATTTCTAGTATTTGGTGATCTAACAAATCTTAACTGAACAGTCCCTGATAGGTTGATACAATCATTTGGCTTACTTATGTCATCTAGGAAAGCAATTGAATACGAAGTGTTTTGTTTTTCTCAGTTGTTTAATTATTATTTCTAAAAATAAAATTGGGCGGTTGCAGAGTCGTAAAGACGTTGAAGGATCTCTTTTTGTCGTTAAAAGGTATTTATGTTTGTTTTCATTTATGTTCGGTGTGTGTTATGCTGTTTATGTAGTTTTGATTTCTTGATTCTCGTTGTTTAGTTCATTTTGTTGTGGTTAGAGTTCATGTAGTTATAATTCGTAAATTGGCTGGCTAATGCTAATGCTGTTGTTTTTTTGTTGTTGTAATTGTTGTTTAGGAATACTCAACCGCGGTTCCAATTCATTGTAATGAATCGGCGGAACACAGGTACAGATTTTTAATTTTACACTTTTATTGTGTTGAAGGGGATGATCTTTCTGCTGTTTAAATGTATATGAATTATGTCAGTCAATATTGATCGCACATATATATATTTTCCAATCTTTGGTGAACCTTGGTAGTTCTTTGCATAGAGTAGAAAAATTAAAGGCTCATTTGATATCAAAGGGAGCCTGGTGGATTATTTGATGCTCTTCAATGCAGGGATTAAGGAAGACCATGTATTTTCCAATATCCATCTAGAAGAAAACTCTCTAGTCCTTACTGGCTGTACCTCACTTAGTGTTATACCATAGCAAACAAACCCAGAAAGTTGCTGGAAAGAAGCATGTAATAACATGATTTTTAAGCAGTGCATCCTCCAAGCTGATAGCTTGATTTGAGAGTTCAAATCGACCAGCGCTTGAATGCTCGCCAGAAATAATGCTACACATTTAGTTTCCTTGTTTTACTCCTTGGGAATACCTGCATAGATGTTAGCTGGGTCCTGGCATCTCTTTGTCTTATCTTTGTTTTCATTTATACCTTTTCTGTCAACAGATAACCTAGTGGAGAATCTTTTGGGAGATTTTGAGTATGAACTTCAAGTTCCATATCTGTTGTACCGGAATGCATCCCAAGAGGTTAATGGTATTTGGTTTTACAATCCACAGGAGTGTAAGGATGTTGGAAACCTATTTACTAGGTACAGTATTTTCCTTACCTAGCCCAATTACTTGAATTTTTGGTTTTTAACTCCTTGTTTAAACATCCCAGTTTGTATTGCATGTTGATGAACATAGCAATGTGGATAACTACATGAGGGCATGAGGGGACTTATCTTTATATGACGAATCTGTAGTTAGAGTTTTTTTTTTGGGGGTTGGGGGGGGGGTAAGATACTAATAATATTCCTTGTAGAGCCTAAAAGTTGTTTGAGCTGTCTTGTAGTGGTGGCTGAATACTTAGTTAATACCAAAAGGGAGAAAAAGATGCGAGGTAAACAGGAATAAAGATCTACTACCCTTGTAAAAAGACAGGATATATTTTGAGCCTTTCCTACATAGTTGAAATAATGAAAATTGATGGTCCGGTTATGGAATTATCTGTAAGGAGGTAAAAGTTCAAGAGGATGTTACTGACATAGTTGAGTAGGGTGGACACTTATCCGAAAAATAAATAAATAAAAAAGTTAGAGGATGATGGCTAATCAGTAACTAGAGCATGTAGTGGGAGCAGGAGCAAATAATTGGAAGTTTAAAAAGTCTGGAGCCTCAAGATGTATGCTTACATGTATATGTAAAACATCATGTGTATCTTTTTTTTTAATATTTACATGTGGTTTTATATAAAGTACGAAATAGTACATAGAGAGTGAGAGTGGTGTTGAAAAATTAGTTCCTAAGGATGCATATATTCAAAATTCTCTGTACTCCCTATACCAATTTCTCCTTTATGTTAATGCATGTTTTTGTTGCATGTTTGTATTTTTAAACCAAACTTGGATTCTATGTTTGCTTATGTTGTATAAAGGAAATGACATTATAATTCTGCAAATGTGATCAAGATGTAAATTAGTAGATACATATATATTACATTTTTTACTTATCAAAAATAAAAAATATATATTACATTTTTATGTTTTCTTTCTACAGGATTCTTAATGCGTATTCAAAAGTTCCTTCAAAGTTAAAAGTATCTTCAAGCAAAAGGTAACTATAAAAGTAATAAAAGTAACAATAATAATTATTGCTGTAATATTGATAATGATTTCATTTCAAAACGATTGAGCTTCTAACATGTTTATGATTTCCCAGGTTAGTGCTTGGGTATTAACAAAACTTGTATTACATTGTGTTGTGCGATATATTGTTATAGTAATATTTGCCGCTAGTCGCATCCATAAGTTATTCATGTTGGTTGCAAACTGTGCCATATATTGTGACCAATTTTCTTACTTTCTTTCTTGTTTTTGTCCTGGTAATCTTTTTCTATGCTCAGTGAGTTTGAGGAACTTGAAGCAGTCTCAACCATGTCGGTGATGGAAGGTTCTCTGGAGCCATCATCATCTGCCACTGATGCTCCTGAAGATTCTTCCTTTCGAAACATTTTTAGTGTATGTCATCTATTTTAACACTGATTTTTAAGATTTTCTCTTCAATATCTGAGATTTGCTGGATCACTGCATCATTGATTTTGAGGGAATTTCTTGTGGGTATGGTAGTGACATGATTTTTCTGTGTTTGGAGCACTGTCTCTCAAATTGTAGTCTATATATGGTTACTTCATTACTAATCGTGAAACTTTCATCTTGACACTGTTAATTCCATGGTTGAATTATTAAACTTGCTACAAAAAATGTGCAATGATTTCTCATCAATAAGGCCTAGTATTAATATCTCAGGGTCAAAAGATCTGGAATAACAGATTTTACTTGAGCCTTCAAAACATCTCTGCATGCATCATGAGATGAAAGCAGAGTATTTAATGCTTTTGGCTAACATAAGATGCCCTCAAGTCTGCCATTGTTACCTTTTCAACATTGGTGAATGTTATATATTCCTCCTCTCCCATTTCCTAACAAGTTTTCTCAATTCCATTTTTGCAGGCAGCTACGAGTATTGGAAACAATGGTTCAAATCTAGCGAACTCAAGGCAGGCAGCACCGCCCGCCTACCCTTCTTCTGCAGCTATCCCTTTATCTTCTCATTCTCCCAGTGTTGTTTCTTCTCCTGCACCAACTCCACAAATACCATCACTCTCTCTTCTGGGTTCATCTAATCCAACCCCACTCCAAGACACTGTTGATCCAATAAGCAGCAGCAATCGGGGCACTAATCTTCTGAAGCCCTCTTCATTCTTTGCACCCCCTTCTTCCTCGTCTGCATTGATAATGCCACCTATCTCTTCATCTGTACCAACTGCTCCTTCTCTTCATCCTCCCCTGAATTTGCAACGCCCATATGGCACTCCAATGCTTCAACCCTTTCCACCACCTACTCCACCACCGTCTCTTACTCCTAGTTCTGCTCCTCCGATTGATGGACTGCTTATTAGCAGAGACAGAGTACGTGATGCACTTCTGGTGCTTGTTCAGGTACTGTCGTCTATTCTCTTTTTCCTTTTCCCTGATTATCTTGATGCTTCCCTGTTCCTGAATATTGATTTTTGGTCTCCAACATTCCCAGCCTTAGATTAAAATTTCTAAATTACTGGTTTACTGATGGAACTGTTCTTTTGCTAGGACGATCAATTTATTGACATGTTTTACAAAGCATTGGTGAAGGTGCACCATCCATGAGTACCTTTAGAGAATTAGTGAGCTTCTTTCTGAAGATAATCAGTTGTGTACATAGCTCTTTTTTTTTTTTTTTCCCCAGAAATAATGGCAGCACAAATTTCTTTCCGGTTTAACATCATCAAAGCTCCGGCCTTCCTTCTGGAAGCTTGCCAACTTTGAGAAGTTGCTTTCTTGGAGGTTGGAAGGGTGGCGCTCTCTTGTTTGGTTCTGTTTACGTCAAAATCTTCCCTCAAATAGATTGTTTGTAACATGAAATAGAGATTTATTTTCGTTTCAAAAGTGTTTTTTGGTTTTGGTTTTTGTTTTTGTTTTTGTTTTTAGTTTTTTGGGCAAGTAAAGGTTTATTTGGTTGACGTCAGTTCTTTAGACTGTTGTGGGTTGTAGTGCTGGTGTCCAATCCTCTGATAAGATTTTAGGAAGAACGAGCTAGATATCAAGAAGTTTGGCTTTAGTGGAAGCTTAGCATGGACAAAATGTTGTTTTTTATTTAATAAAAAATGTTAGGCTTACAAATAAATTTTACAAAAAATCTTTTACAAAGTGACGTGGCACAATATGATTAGGTTTTTCAATTTATCTAATTTTCAATTATGCTGTACTATATCGCTTTGTAAAAGTGTTTTTGTAAGCCTAGCATTTTTTTTTCAAGTGCAGGCATTTCTTTCTTGATACTTCTTATATTTTCATGGGTGATCTTAAAAGGAAAAGAATGGATTTGCTGCTTTAGTGCTTTACAGAAGCCATGTCTGGCGTTGGAAGACATCGCCGCCGGTCACCATACGGTCGGTCCTAGCGTCCAATGCGTGGGCACGAGATGGATCTGGCAGTCATAGCAAGGCCGTCAGACGGTGGCCCACCACTGGCCACCATGCAAGCTTTTATTTACTTATATATTTTAGTTATTTTATTTTATTTCTACATATTCAATATGGAAGAAAGGGGAAATTGAGTTACCAATGTGGATCCTTACCGCTAATCCTTAAAAGAACAAATGAATTTAAAAGAAAATAACGGGCTTGAAGTATTTATTGGTGCAACCATTCCCGTCGGAATGACCCTCTAGAATGAGGTAAAAATGATGTCAATGGACTGGATTCTTTAGCCAGAGTTTAGATAAGGAAAAAAGACTACTAATTATTTTAAGAGTAATGTTAAATACCACACAAATGTTTAATTTTTATTCAACGTTGTTGAAGTAGTAAAGTAGAGTAATATTATAAGTCTCTCTTCTCTTCAAAATATATATATATTATAAGTCTTTCTTATGTCATTTTAATGATAATGTGACTTTTAAAATCACTATTAGAGTTGTAATTAATCATTATTAAATTTTGATGAAATTGTGATTTCAAGAAACACGTTATCTTTGGAGGGATACTCAGTAAAGCGCAGTAGTCCTTACATCAACTTTTGTGAAAGAAAAAAAGAAAAATTAATAGCTATTAAACCCTGCCACGTGAGCATGGTGATGTATTTCCTTCTCACTATAGCTATTAGTCCTTACATCAACTTAGGTCTAATAAAATCTGTGGTATTTCCTTCTCACAATCTTATGGAATTTTCTGTTATTCAATACAAAGTTGTTGATAATTTAATGGGTTATTGTCGGTTTAGTATCTTGATGACTGATTTGTGCTCAAGTTGAAGCAGAAATGGATATATGAATATATTTTGTGTCTTTGAAGCAGAAATTGATAATTTAATGGGTTTTGTTTTGAAGTTTGTTTCTTTTGAGTTCTGTTTCGATCACGTTCAGATTAGTTTTCTTCTCTTGTGTTCTTGAGGTGCATACTTGGATTTCTTTCTTTTTTAATGTTCGTATAAATGCCCATTATGATTTTGATTTACTAAGCAGCAGCTCACTAGTCCAACTCAAGTGTTTCTGTGTCGGTAGAGATCTTTTAAGGAAGAGTGCAAATTGAAAACAAGGATTTGGGTTAAAAAGGTTGCATTGATTAGAACTGGAAGCTCTATTATGATTCAGTTCAATGATTTATTTGATATTGAATTTCTCTGTGGCTTAGTGCTGATGGGTCAGAGAATCAGAGAAGACGGAGCGGGCAAATACCCGTACAATCCGCCCCGATCCGTCACGCCCAGCCTGGATTTAGTTTTTTGTTTTTTTTTCGTAAACGGGTTGGGTTTCTTCCAACCCAGTCGGGGAGGGTTTCGGGTAGAAACAATTTGGGTAAGCGGGCACCCGCCTAAGAACCATTAGAAGAAAAACCCCAATTTTTCCTTGGTTTTCTTTCTCACTGCCGCCTCCTCTCTGTCTCACTGACGTTTGCCCTTTTCATTCTTCTTCACACAAGCTCTCAGTCTCATCTGCCGCCGCTCCCCTCTAGTACCGGAGCAGTGTCATTCACCTTCGTGCCGGAGCGCTGTCAGCCACCTGCGCTGCTCTCAGGTTTCTCTCTCTCTGGTCTGGACCTCATTCATTATCTCTCTCTCTCTCTCTCTCTCTGGGAAGTGAACTAACGCTCGCTCTCTCTCTCTCTCTCTCATCCCTCTCGGCTCTCACAGTGACCTTCGTGACCGAATGAAGCCGTGTCTCAGTCTCACCCTTCGGCGTCAGGTAAAGAATGATCGTTTTTAGTCTGATTGGATTTTTGGTCTGATTATGTGTAAAGATCTTTATATATTTGTACTGTATTTTCTGTATGAATGTGTTTGAATGATAAGGGGAAGGGATGGTATTGTTATGAATGATGGAATGCTTGAAATAATTGATGATGGATGGTAGATGATGAATGAACTTGGACTAGATATTAGATATATCCATTAGGTACTACCTATGAATAGCCTTGAGTTATTGAGATACTCAAGAAATCTCCAAAGTCTGTCACAACAGAAAAATAGCCACGAGTTTTCTTCTACCTAAAACTGACAGCAATCAGATTACAATTCCTCAATTAAAACTAAACCACATTACTTACTAATTTCCCTACTGATTAGCTAAAGGCCCAAAACCCAACTTAGTTTACAAGGCCCAAGTCCTTGGTCATTATTTAATATCTCGAGCCCAACCTTTTGAGCCCATTAATAAAACGCAACCAACGTTCATGGCGACCTACTCTATGACACTGGCTCAATGATAGCCCTTCTCTTTTGGTGGCACCATTCACCTATCAATATTCAATGACTTAACACTAAGCCTATATATAGTAACAAAACATTTTAATAAAGCCTCTAGGTCGCTCCTTCTATGACTCAATTGCAAAGTCGCTACCCTTTCGATCCTATATTCAACGAGATATGTCCAATCTCATACTCAACGTGGTGGATGTCTTTGATGTACAAATATTTGGTAAAACTCACCATTGAAAACTGGCTTGGAAGGGGAGGGTACTTAAGAACTTATATACACATTAAGCTTGTATGTAAGCCATATAGGACATTTAAGATTGTACAAGATGATGTCTTGCATAATCTCACTATGCATGGATGACCTTGAATTACATATGCAGTCAAATAAATATGAGATCAACCATGTCATGGGTGGTTTTCTTTGAACTCAATAACCACTGTAGTATATTTCCTTTGGTCAATGTTTATTTTTCAAATTTTTTGAGCAAAAGAGTGCATTCATTATAACTATGATCAATAGGTTGCATTTGATTTAGAATTGTAAATCACCGGTTTTTCTTTGGTTTTTATTGTGAAAGTCGCTGGGGTTAGATTCTAGAGTTGCATTGTAGTGCTTTTGTAACGATATAGGGAAAGTCATATTTACACTATCACTCCAAAATAACTAGTTAATTGTTAGCATCCATGAGTGTCTTTATAAATTACACACTCTATGTGAGCTACTCATCTTCTTAATAAGAGATTGGGGTGTTACAACTTTAAAGTTAAATAAATAAATAAAAAATACAAAAATTGCTTGACCGGTGTTAAAGGAACCTGAAACTGTATGGAACTACATGAACAATCAGACCTTGAAATATAAGGTTCTCTAATGTGTTAAATATGGTGTTGTTAAAATTGAGTCTAGCAATCCTTAAAGCACAAGTACAAAATTTCTTCATACGTAAAAGTACATAAAATGTTTGCCTTTTGTGGGAGCTTCAGACACTATAAATGGCGTTTTCCCATTTCCATTGAAATATATATGATTAATATAAAAATAAATGTAGTTAGCAACCTATCAGAGGATCATTGATCAGTGATGCTCTATTGTTATGGTCTCCACTATCACACAAGTTTCATTTAAAATAATTATTGGTTTTTCCTTATGTTTGATTTTTGGGGTGTGGTTAGCAAAACCGTGTGCTTCAATTTCGTCATTGCTACCATGGTTGGGTATATTTTCTAACGAACTGGTAGAGATATTTTGTAAAACACAAGAAATTGGATATAATTTTATATTTAAATTCTATATGATTTGATGATTGCTTTCCTGTTTATATATATAATCATGTAGATATTTTAAAATTAAATAGATTATTTTAGGATCTGGACCTACGATCTTTGTGCAATTGCACAACAATCTCTAATCTTTTAACCTAAGTGGCCAGATAAATAATTTTTTGATTTTTTAGACTTGACTTTGTTGTCTTTCACTTGAAAATAGCTATACATTGCATTTCAAAGACGTGCACTTTACATTTATCAAGTGATTTCTCTTCAGTCTCTTCTTCTGAAACATACTGATCACCTGCCTATTCAGTCAGCTTGACAAGTTGCGCCCCTCTGCGCTTTTTATATATTTTTTGATTTATCAAAAATAATAATAATAATAAATTAACATTTGAAGCCTTTTTTTTATGGTATCATGGTAGGGGTGGCTGGAAGAAAGTTCCTTTTTGGTTCTTTCAGCTTAACAACTTGCCTAATGTATGTAGTTTACAAAGTTAATATATCCTTGGAGTAATGTTTGACATCTTGTTTAAGTTTCTTAGTTAGGCATTATATATCTTTATTCGGTACTTAGTTCCTTTATGATTATGCAGTTGCTCATTCTATTGAAGTCAGGTTGTGGGAGGCATTCTACTTTTCATGCAAACCTCCTGACTAAGGTGAGATAATTAGTTCTTTACTTTTATTTCTTCTTAGCATATGAAAGTGAGCTTTAGCTCAAATTGTACTTCCTCCCTTTGTAGCAATGTGGAGTGCAAGGTCATGAGTTCAAGTAATTGGGTGTGTGTGTAACTTATCAATCTAAAAAAAATAAAAATCGTCTTAGCATATGATTGGACACTGATTGCTTTTCTTCATTTTTATTCTGCAGGAAGTTCGTGGAACTGCAGGTTAGTGACCATTTCACTGTTCCATTCTATTTTATATTTATTTTTACGCATCACATACAATTATTATAGTGATCTTGCAAGAGATTAGTTTGTTGATTTTTTGTTTTTAGTTCTTTAATTCTCGACTCCTAGTTGTTGGTATTATTGTGTCTGCATTGATCTACTAAACAGGTTCATCTTAAGACTTATGAGATATTTCCTGTATCAATTTGTACAAGTTATCTTTTGGTTTAAGACAGCAGTAATTGTTATCTATGTGATATTCTTCCTCATAGATCAACATTTTTTCTTCCTTCAAAAATAGGAATTTTTTTTTTTTGGCATTGTGCTGTAACAGATTGTAAAAGAGTGGAAGTCAGCCACATTAAAATTTCCTTCTGGGAGGTATTTGATATCTGAAAGCTGCTCAGTAACTGAAATAGTGAGTAACTTATAAAAAAATAATAATAAAATAAAAAAACAGTTGAATTAGTGAACCAGAAAGTTTTGGGTGAAGCCAGGTTAAAATGTTGGACCAAGATTTACCGTTTTTCTTCTTATTCTTCTTCCATTCCTTTGTTCTTTTGAGATCGCAAGAAATTAAGACTCTTAAGTTCTTCTGGAGCTCCATAAATCATGAACCCAGCAATAATAATCCATAATACAAGTCATCCATATCGTCTTCATTGCAAAATTAATTTCATTCACTACCTCTTTTTCAGCTCCCCTCTTCTTCCCTATCCTTTTTTCAGGGCTGCTGGTGGAGACAAAAATTAATGTGGCATAGATGGTGTAATTTTTCTCATTGTTTCTTTTATTGGTTTACTTAATTAAATGTTTTAACCAGAGGTTGTTTTGCTGTTGCTTGGAGTTTGATGCTATTTAAAAGGCTGATTAATTGATAGAGGTCCAAAGCATTTATAGCTTTTGAATTTTTTTTTTTTTTTTTCCAAAAAACTGTTTTAGGACACAAGATTTTTTTTTTTTGGGTCTACAACAATCACTCAGATACTGCTTCCTCAATTATCATATCACCTCCCCTCATTTTGATGTTAATTCTTGTCAGGAATCTCTGGTCTATTTAGAGGGTTGTCTACTATAGGTTGTACTTCGTATTTACCATCTCAACTCAAAGAAAAATATGGGCCAAACACCAGAATTCCTTTCTTCACTAGGCCCATTTCATCAAAAGCTTCAGAGCAACCAGGACAAACTGGATCAAAGAAGCAACCGGGACAATCTGGATCAGAGGTTTGAGTCTGAACTGAAATTTTTTAAATTAACAGATGTCTACATTTTGCTGATGGAGATGGACCATGCAACCACTCACAAATAGCTTTTGTTTTTGCACTTTAAGTCACCATGATCTGTTTCGTCTATCCAATGTATGAGTGTCTTTATGAACAGTAATAAAAGAAATGGAATTTACTACCTTTCCTGGTTTACTAATCATTTACTCCTTAATGGGACCCATAATAGGAATTGGGTTTTGAAAAGTATGGGATATAACAACCGTCATGTTATCATATGACAAACATAGAGCCAATTCATCCTATTGCTTCTGCTCTAGGATGTCATATTGTTCCCAAGAATGAACTTGATATGGCCAGTTCAAATAAGATTTCAGTATTGAAAAAATCTTCTTTCTTTTGAGAATTCAGAAAGTCTAATTTGACAAATGTGAAGTTAAATGTTAGGACAATCTGAATAGGCCTGACTTAGGGAAGTAGTCTAATGCTTTCTGTGTAGGAAAGCTGTACTTTTACCATGCTCTTTCGATATATATGTTCCTATGCAAGTTCATTATCTTGATTGGGCCTCTACATCCCTTGACAGACTAGAAAAGACATATCAACCGTTGAGGATCCCTTTGATGCACCTACATATAATATCCCAGAGAAGCCTGTCACATTTGTAGAGGGGGCTTCCTATACTGCTGTCATTCTTGCAGGGCTTGGAATTGCAGGTGCTGCTGGATATGCTGTTTTCAAAGAGCTTATCTTTCAACCGAAAGAGTAAAGAGTTAACATTTTTTTACTTAAAATTAGGCTATTTAGTCAATTAGAGATTGAAGTCTTTCATTCTTCATTTTCACCACGATTTGAAAACATGTTCTGTTATAGGTACAAGGTCTTTAACAAGGCTCTGAAGAGGATTCAAGATGACGGTCAGGTTAGTAAAATTAGCATTTCTCTCAGCCTCGGCTAAAATAATCATATTTCTTTGCACTGGATCCATGCTTTATAGGGTTCACATGAAATATTGTTGGCAGTGTTCCTATTAGACTATAGCACCATTAGTTTAAGAGTTCACTCATGCATTGGGCAGTAGCCTCAAAGCATGAGGTTAGAACATGGAGGTTTTTTGGGAGGGGGTAGTATTACTCGTAAAGGTCTGATAGCCTAAGCCTCTCTTTTTAAAATATAAAAATGACCAAGAAGAAAAGAAATTTTAATAATAAAAAAAGTTCAAAAAATAAGTCTAGCGATTTGAACAGCTTATATTTTCATATACCAGGTTAGGGTGAGGATTGGATCCCCCATTACAGGTTATGGTCAGGAAAGCAGAAATCGTGCTGCACGCCAACGTATACCTAACAAGATATGGACTGATGAAGATGGTGTAGAGCATGTGGAGGTAATTTCATGCCAGCATGATAACTTTGTTATCTATAAGCAACTTCCACTAAG
The DNA here is from genome assembly GCA_013348765.1 of Carpinus viminea. Lineage (NCBI taxonomy): Eukaryota > Viridiplantae > Streptophyta > Magnoliopsida > Fagales > Betulaceae > Carpinus > Carpinus viminea. Next base: position 35,583,198 of record CP054674.1, on the reverse strand, counting down.
CATATGTATTACAGTTTTATTCTTATCAATTATTTGAAACAATCTCCATTTAAGAAATGCAACACAATTTCCATCAAGCATGTTAAATAAGGAAAGGAGAATGACTTTCATGAACTTTGTATTTTGAATAATTTTAGTGTAATATTCTCTTTTCTGGAATTTATTGTGATTCTAGATGTTATTATTGTGTTTGGAAAATTTGAATTGTGGATAAACAGCTGTTCATCTCTACTTATGTCCGACCAATTTAATGTAGATTAATTTCTATATCCGTGGACCCCATGGAGCTGGGAAAGTTTACTCTGAGATGTTCAAGGACCCAGTGGACAAGCAGTGGAAGTATACATATTTAATTGTTGAGATCAAATCACCAACTCCTTCACAATTGATTCTAGAGTCTTATATGCCGGCTTATAACGTGGACACCAAGTAGTCAGATTCTGACAAGGTTTCTTTCTGTACCAAATAACATGGAGAAGGTTACCAATCTAGTGATGTTAATAGTTATCCTTCTCATTCTTAATTTTATTTTTATAATTTTTTTTAACTCTTTGGAAAGTGCTGAGTTTGAATTTTGAAGTCCAATTTTTTATTTACTACCAAGAGGAATTGTGATGAGAATTTTTTATTTGCATATGAATCAAGTTGGGTAAGCTGATTGTTTCAGGCTTATCCACATATGACACTGACCTCAGGCAGACCAGGGTTGTATGAAGGAAAAGCATGAATGAAAGTGAAATATATATATTTTTTTGGAATTTATATTGCTTTTACTTATTGCTGGTTGTGACTTGTGAGGTTTGAGTTCAATTGATTTTTTTTTTTTTTGGGGTGCATTTGAGTCCAATCATGCCAATTCTTGGCCAAAATTTCTGTTACCAAGTTTGTCAGTTGATTTTTACCAATAATTTTTTTGTTCAAAGAACTGCAACTTGTTTAGGATGTTTCTTATAGCAACTTACTCCAAGTGTGCTTCTTTAGTCTTTTGATTCTTTTCTATGATGTTTTTTTTTTTTATTATTATTATTGATATTCGTTTAAATTGATCTTTTTGGGGGATGGGATGCATTGGGCTCTCTGGTATCTGCCCCCCTCCCCTGCAATCAGAGCTGGATTGTCCACTTAAGTGAAACATAGTGGATTGTTTTATGGTTTATTTTGTAAAATTTGTTCGTAAGTCTAATTTTATATATATATATTACGGATCTAGTAGTATATGTAGTCACTTCTTTTAAAATTTTGAAGGACATAGCACTGCATACAAAATTTAGACCATTACACTTTTTGTTTCTTCTTCCGACCACTGATGGTTGTGATGGTAAACCTATAGGGTTTGGTTCCGTTTATGGAATTGTGCCATTTATTACGGCCCTTGTTGGCCATTTCAGTTCTCTTGATGGGTTAAGTCATTCATTTAACCTATTTCCAACTGTTTTTCAAAAAACTCTATTGTCTTTGTTTTTTATTTTCTTGTAAGTCCCCTTTTCCCTTCCCCACATCGAATAAAAAAAATATATCGGAAGAACATCTTTACTGTTTATCGGATTGAAAGGATTTTTTTCAGTTCGTGACCGGGCATCTAGGGTAATGCAACTTTGGGCTCAGGTTGAAGATTGCCCATTGTGTGGGTAAAGGCCTAATTGGCCCTCGAGTCATTTGGTCGCCACGCTGGGTGATAGACCCTTTTTTTTTTTTTTTTTTTGAGTTAATTGATACATCAATGAAATGAAAACTATGGATAAATTATTGACACTAATTTTTTTCTTATTTATATGAAAATGCTTATACTTTAATCAGTACATATAACGAATCTAATGAGATTATACGCAAATAAGTTAGAGACCGCTTGAGATTACGTTATGAAGTTTAAAAAACCAAAAAGTTGTGTCAAATAAAAAATTAATATATTTAGTAAAAAATTATAAAAATAAATTTTTACCAAACATATTACCCCCCATAATATATATTTGGAATACTTTACTTTCCTTCTTGAATTTACAAGTCTTTTACAAATATCATCTCAATATTTAAAATTTCTCACGTGCATCGAACTTTAATTTTTTTTCACTTTTTTCATTCCGTTAGGGTTTTCTGTTAAATCCTAACAAAAGGGTGTGAAATTACTAAAATACTTTTAGTTATTTTTCTAATTTTTTAGTTTAATTTAACGGTAAAAAGTATTTAGAACAAAACAAAAATTTAATACACTAAAATAAGATATTTTAAATATTAAAAAAGTATTTACAAAAAGTGCTTAAGATTACGTGTAAGTGATTTTTTTTTTTTTGGCAACGTGGCATTTCCGTTTACAAATTCCGTCTTTTTTTACGGTAAGCACCTAATATGCCAAAAACGTACAATATAAAAAGACGAGAGCTGCTACACTTACAAACAGTTTTTACTCATAAACAGCTATGTACTGACGTGGCAAGGAAAAAGACAAAACAAATTTGAGACCAAGCTGCCCGTGAGGGATCGAGATTCCCAGCAATTTTTGAAAATTGCCCATCAGTTTTTTTTTTTTTAAATCTTGACCATTCATTTTCGTCCAACCGCTACCACTACGCCATCTGTCCAAATTAATATAAAACAATAAAATATTATTTAAAATTTAAAAATAAATATAAAATAAAACAATAAAAAAATAAAATAAAATTTTAAAAAACAGTGGGGTGGTTCGGCCACCCCATTTTCCCCCAAGGGATGGCCGACCACCCCAGATCAGCCTAAGGCACCCCCAAAGGTCGGCCACCCCTAGGGCCCCAGGGGGTGGTTCGGCCACCACCTACGACCAAAATCAAAATTAAAAAAAAAAAAGGGTTTGGCTGTAGGGGGTGGCCAAACCACCCCCTAGGGCCCTAAGGGTGGTGTCGACCACCCCCAACGACTGGTTGGGGGTGGCCAACGCCACCCCTAGGGCCCCAAGGGGTGGTTCGGCCACCCCCTACCGCCAAACTCAAAATAAAAAAATTTGGGTTTGGCCATAGGGGGTGGTTCGGCCACCCCCTGGGGCCCTAGGGGTGGCATCGGCCACCCCTAACTGGCCATTGGGGGTGGTTGATGCCACCCCTTAGGCTAAGCTGGGGTGGCCGGCCACCCCCTAAGTGGAAAATGGGATGGCCGAACCACCCCATGTTTTTTTAAAAATTTATTTTATTTTTAAAATTTAAATAATATTTTATTGTTTTATATTAATTTGGACAGGTGGCAAGGTGGTAGCGGTTGGATGAAAATGTATGGTCAAGATTTCATAAAAAACTGATGGGCAATTTCCACAAGATTACTGGGGATCCCGGTCCGCCCGTGAGAGACAAGGCTGCCCCGTGCCTCTCACTCTTTATCTTTTCTCAAGCATGCGAAAACCTCCATCTCTGGGTCATGGCCAGAACCCATTTCTAAATGATCTCTAGTGCTCCTCTCTCTCGCCATTTATAGTGCGTGTGTGAGAGAGAGTGAAAGAGAGAGAGGCACTGGGCAGCAGTGGGTCTGGCCAGACCCAGGCGGGTCTCCCTCTTCCTACTTTGCAGTCTCAGTCCTTGCAAATCGCAACGAATTAACTTGCAAACAGAGAAAGTGGGCAAGAGGGAAAAAAGGGAAGGCCTTTTAACTCAAAAGGGGAGAGTTGTGTTGGGTTTTAGGCTTTTAGCCATTTTTAACGAAGAAGATCAAGAGGGAGGGAGGAAGGCATGTGCATGATAATTAGTGGTTTTAAAAGGCAGACATTAATTTGTTTACTATATGGTAATTTCGTTTTTGTTTGCTTTCTGTGATCAAAAGCTGTTTGGTTGTTGAGAATGTTAAACAGGAAGACAAAAACTACCCAGATTTCTCTTTCCGAACCCAAAATACCGCAATTCAAAGTGTAAGCAACACATCAACAATCTTTTCATTTGTTAAAACTTTTTCAGTCACAGCAACAACCATGGACTTTCCAAGAACCCACCAAGCAATTTCATACATCCAACCAAAACTTCAAATGGGTATTCGTTTTCCCGCCGTTTGGGTTGAAGTTTCAGTTCCTTCAGCTCTCAGATTGATTTTGGAAAGGTTTTTTCATCTTGGTATTATGGTATAGGCTGAATTACGAAAATTTCAGGGGTTGTGAGGAAAATGGATGTGGGTTTTTGAGGTTTCAGGGTTTTGTAGGTGGATTGAGGAGACTCAGTAGTGAATCGGCCTGGGTCTGGGTCAGGCCAGACCCACGCCTGGGGTACCTGGGAGGAGCTTCTGCTAGGGTTCGCCGTGAAGCGCCACGGGCTCGCCGACTGGGACTCCGTGGCAGCGGAGGTCCGCACCAAGAGCTCTCTTCCTCACAGCTCACCACCTTCCACGACCTCAAATGCCGCTTCACCTCCCAAAACGCCGTCGTTCTCGAACCCATGGCGCTAGACCCAGCACCCACGCCTGGGTCTGGCCTGACCCAGCCGTGGGTGACCAGACCCACGGCGGGTCTAGCCACGACGCTATCTACCGTTCCATCGACGAATCCAACGCCGACGAGGCGATGAATCTTCGCCGAGCGGTCTTGATCGAAGATTGGATGGAGAAGCAGAGCATTCGCAGCTCTGTGCTCTTCAACTCAACCTCAAGCTCCTCAGAGTCTAGCTCTGGCGCAGCCTTTTCATCCTCCGAAACATAGTCAAGCTACAAACACAAATCAAAGCCCAAATTGCTGAGCTCCAAGAAGCAAGTGAAGCCGGAGCATAGGAATTCAGAGAAATAGTCCAAGCCGAAGATTGAGTGTGGTTTTACAAAGACGAAACTGCGTGCAGCCTCGTCCCATATTTCTTTTTGTTTTTGTTTTGTCTTTTTCCCTGCCACGTCAGTACGTAAGTTTACTTTCTCAATTATCTTTTGCATACCCTCTTTCCTCTCTCTCTCTCTCTCTCTCTCTCTCTGTAATCGCATGGCGGCGCTTAGAAGACTGGCTGGGCCTAATCCTAGTTTATCACACGCTTCTCTTCTTCCTCCAACTTTTCTCATTTGCTGCAGAGGAATTGCTTTCAGACTTCTCGTTGGAGGTACCTCTCTCTCTCATGCAATTTTTGTTTTTCCTTTTCTTTTCGTTGATATTGATCCACTATATATTCCTGACACACAACAAAAACAATATTCGAATCAGCACCATAACCTGTTCGACGTAATGTTTATATGAAACCTGTCATTTCATTCTTTCTTTTCAAGTCAGATAAAAACTTGATCCTCAATTCTTTTCCTAATTCCAACTGCTCAGATTACTAGTATGTATTTACTTTGTATTGGTCTGCTCTTCTTAAAATCATATACACCAATTGGGGTGCTGAAATTAAGACCGGTAATGGGACCAAGAATTTGATTAAAAAAATACTCTTATTAGAACTTTGTTAATTATGGATTACCTGCATGAGCATATGGTTAGGCAGTTCAAATTTGCCGGCTAACAAAACTCCCAAAATTCTGATTTAGATTTTGTCTTCATACGGGATTTTGGTGTAGAATTCGAAATTTTCATTTATTTGGAAACTGTGAGATTTTTTTGCACTTAGAGAGATTCTTCAATATGTAGAATTCCTACTTATTTGTGTGTTGGATCTCAGCACTTTGTCCCATGCTTTGTTATCATGTATCCAAGGGTTTTTGTATATTCTTTGATGACAAAAGGTCTTGTATAACTGTGTATTATTTCACTCATATTTGCTTAAACCTCAACTTTTAATGGATGGTTTTTCAATTTTTTGTTAGGATCGTCCTCTTACACCACAGAGCAAAGATTAGCAGAAGCATTTTCTCCATTTGGTCAAGTTCTTGAAGGTGACTGTGGGCTATTTATATGCAATGACATTGAGTACCCTCTTCAAGCCCAGTAGCAATATTCAGTCAATTTACTGCTTTGACTTCTTTTTTCCCAGCAAAAATTGCAATGGACAGTCTCTCAGGCAGATCAAAAGCATTTGGATTTGTGACCTTTGAATCAATAGATGATGCAGAGAAAGCCGTTACTGAGATGGATGGAATGGTAGGCCCCCCCATTTTCATTTCTCCTTTTCATTCTTTTAAGCTTCTAAATTCCAAACTAGTTGGTAATTGATGGCAGGAACTGAATGGACAAACTATTTTTGTGAATTATTCAAAGCGCATAACCAGTTTCAGAGGTGGAATGCCAGTAGCCAGAGGGCCTCCAGAACCAACTGCTGACAAGTAATTACTTATATGAGGATGTTATTTGCGCAGAACTTTTATCAGCTTATTTTATTGATAGCTAGTCTGTTGAAGGAGTAATGGATGTTGATGGTCCTATGTTGTTTATTGTCATTGTTCTGTTTGGCTTGCCTCTAGATATCCTGTGAAAAAAGTAGACGGTATAAATTGCAAGATTGGCGAGAATTCACTAGAGGCTGTCTCCATTGTTTTTTTTTTTTTTCACAAGAGATTCTTAGTGATTTTTTTACTTGATTCAAGCTAAACTCGACATTGTTAGGGATAATTACCTTTTTCCCACATGAACTATGACGCTATGTCAATATCCCATTATGAACTGTCAACCTTACTGTCCGACCATATCAGACTACTATTTTCTTCCCAAAACCCACATTCTGTTAGTTAACCTCGTTAAATCATATGGAATATTCTCTTGTAGATTTTAAATCTCATTAAAAGACAGAAATACCCCAAATAAAAAATTAAAACAAAAGAATTATAAATTAAATTATAAGTGTTTTTCAATTTTAATATATTTATATTTTTTGTTTTAATTTTATTTATTTATTTATTTTTGAAACTGGTATTGATAAATTAATAATATATTTTTTAAAAATTTTGTTTAAGTTTAATGGTATTATATGTAATTTTTGTATATAAAGTTAGGGTATTTTGGTCATTTCAAGTTTTTTAACGTGGTTGATTGACGGAAGGAGGGTTTGGAAAGAAAATGGTAGTCTGATAAGGTTGCGCAGTAAGGTTATAGCATCGTAGTTCATGGAGGAAAAAAGATAATTACCCCACATTGTTATTATGGCTCTTGGGAGAGGATTTGGAAAGGGTGCAGTTAGTTGTCTCTATCGCATGCAATGCATTTAGTTAATGTGAGATGGTAGGTGGACTTCAAGCGTACTTAGATAAGCCCACCTGCTTAGATAAGTGCCCGGGTCGTCTAGGTTGTGGGGTCCACCTTCACTTTCACACATACAATACAATAGCTAAGCACAGCTTAATCCAGTCTAATTGAGTGCCCAATGAAGATACCTCTCTCTGTCCAATTTCTCTCTCTTGCTCATATGGTGTGCTATTTTCAAGCCAAAAAAACCTATCATGCTCTTGGATTCTCCAAGAGACAAGAATTGGGTGCAATTAACTGCGTATATTACTTGTAATAAGAGTAGTTAATGTGAGAGGACAGGTGAAACCGGCCCCTTAATTTTAAGTCTTTTTCTCGTGAATGAATGGCATTTTCTACATTGCATCAAAATAAGCCAGCCCTACTCTCTAATAGCCCATGAGTCATGAAATTGACAGCTGAACTGATTAAACTTTAGGCTGAATGGGACTAGGAAGGGGCATATGTTTCCTTAATATCATACCTAACATGAATTAGTTTGTTGATTTTTTTTTTTTTTAGTTCTTTAATTCTTGACTCCTAGTTGTGGATATTATTGTGTCTGCACTCTGCATTGATCTACTAAACAGGTTCATCTTAAGACTTATGAGATATTTCCTGTATCAATTTGTACAAGTTATCTTTTGGTTTAAGGCAGTAGTAATTGTTATCCATGTGATATTCTTCCTCATAGATCAACATTTTTTCTTCCTTCAAAAATAGGAAACGTTTTTTTTATTTTTGGCATTGTGCTATAACAGATTGTAAAAGAGTGGAAATCAGCCACATTAAAATTTCCTTCTGGGAGGTATTTGATATCTGAAAGCTGCTCAGTAACTGAAATAGTGAGTAACTTACAAAAAAAAACAGTTGAATTAGTGAACCAGAATGTTTTGGGTGAAGCCAGGTTAAAATGTTGGACCAAGCTTTACCTTTCTTCTTATTCTTCTTCCATTTCTTTGTTCTTTTGAGGTCGCAAGAAATTAAGACACTAAGTTCTTCTGGAGCTCCATAAATCATGAACCCAGCAATAATAATCCATAATACAAGTCATCCATATCGTCTTCATTACAAAATTAATTTCATTCGCTACCTCTTTTCGAGCTCCCTCTTCTTCCCTGTCCTTTTTTCAGGGCTGCTGGTGGAGACAAAAGTTAATGTGGCACAGATGGTGTAATTTTTCTCATTGTTTCTCTTGTTGGTTTGCTTAATTAAATGTTTTAACCAGAGGTTGTTTTGCTGTTGCTTGGAGTTTGATGCTATTTAAAAGTCTGATTAATTGATAGAGGTCCAAAGCATTTACTGCTTTTGGATTTTTTTTTCTTTCCAAAAAACTGTTTTAGAACACAAGAATTTGTTTTGGGTCTACAACAAGCACTCAGATACTGCTTCCTCAATTATCATATCCCCCCCTCTTTTTGATGTTAATTATTGTCAGGAATCTCTGGTCTATTTACAGGGTTGTCTACAATAGATTGTTTACTTCACATTTACCACCTCAACTCAAAGAAAAATATGGGCTAAACACCAGAATTCCTTTCTTCACTAGACCCATTTCATCAAAAGCTTCAGAGCAACCGGGACAATCTGGATCAGAGGTTTGAGTCTGAACCTGAAATTTTTGAACTTAACAGATGTCTACATTTTTCTGATGAACCATGCAACCACTCACAAATAGCTTTTGTTTTTGCGCTTTAAGTCACCATGATCTGTTTCTTTATCCAATTTATGAGTGTCTTTATGAACAGTAATAAAAGAAATGGAGTTTACTACGTTTCCTGGTTTAGTAATCATTTACTCCTTAATGGGACCCATAATAGGAATTGGGTTTTGAAAAGTAGGGGATATAACAACCGTCATGTTATCATATGATAAACATAGAGCCAATTCATCCTATTGCTTCAGCTCTAGGATGTCATATTGTTCCCAAGAATGAACTTGATATGGCCAGCTTCAAATAAGATTTCAATATTGAAAAAATCTTGTTTCTTCAAGAATTTAGAAAGTCTAATTTGACAAATGTGAAGTTAAATATTAGGACAATCTGAATAGGCCTGACTTAGGGAATTAATCTAATGCCTTCTGTGCGGGAAAGCTGTACTTTTACCATGTTCTTTCGGTATATATGTTCCTATGCAAGTTCATTATCTTGATTGGGCCTCTACATCCATTGACAGACTAGAAAAGACATATCAACCGACATATCAACCGTTGAGGATCCCTTTGATGCACCTACATATAATGTCCCAGAGAAGCCTGTCACATTTGTGAATGCTGAATATTATGCTCAACCGAGAGAGTAAAGAGTTAACATTTGTTTACTTAAAATTAGGCTATTTAGTCAATTAGAGATTGAAGTCTTTCATTATTCATTTTCACCACGATTTAAAAACATGTTCTGTTATAGGTACGAGGTCTTTAACAAGGCTCTGAAGAGGATTAAAGATGACGATCAGGTTAGTTAAATTAGCATTTCTGTCAGCCTCAGCTAAAATAATCATATTTCTTTGCACTGGATCCATGCTTTATAGGGTTCAACATGAGATGTATACACTAAACTTTTTTGTTGTCTGGTTTCGAAAAGGGAATGATTGTCGGCAGTGTTCTATTAGACTATAACACCATTAGTTTAAGAGTTCACTCATGCGTTGGGCAGTAGAACATGGATGTATTTTTTTGGGAGGGGAGGGGGGGCAGTATTACCGTAAAAGGTCTGATAGCCTAACCCTCTCTTTTTTAAATATAAAAATGACCAAGAAGAAAAGAATTTTTAATAATAAAAAAATCAAAAAAATAAGTTTAGAGATTTGAACAGCTTATATTTTCATATACCAGGTTAGTGTGAGGATTGGATCCCCCATTACAGGTTATGGTAAGGAAACCGAAGATCGTCTTTTACGCCATTATATTCCTCACAGTATATGGACCGATGAAGATGGTGTAGAGCATGTAGAGGTAATTTCATGCCAGCATGGTAACTCGAGTTTGTTATCTATAAGCAACTTCCACCAAGCATTTGCATTACAGTTTTGTTCTTATCAATTATTTGAAATAATCTCCATTTAAGATATGCGACACAATTTCCATCAACCATGTTAAATAACGAAAGGAGAATGACTTTCATGAACTTTGCATTTTGAATAATTTTAGTGTAATGTTCTCTATTCTGGAATTTATTATGATTCTAGATGTTATTATTATGTGTTTTGGAAAATTTGAATTGTGGATAAACAGCTGCTCATCTCTACTTATGTCTGACCAATTTAATGTAGATTAATTTCTATATACGCGGACCCCATGGAGTTGGGAAAGTTTACACTGAGATGTTCAAGGACCCAGTGGACAAGCAGTATAAGTGTACACTTTTGATTGTTGTGATCATATCACCAACTCTTTCACAATTGATTCTAGAGTCTAACGTGGACACCAAGTAGTCAGATTCTGACAAGGTTTCTTTCTGTACCAGATAACATGGAGAAGGTTACCATTCTAGTGATGTTAATAGTTATCCTTCTCATTCTTCTTCTTCTTTTATTAACTCTTTGGAAAGTGCTGAGTTTGAATTTTTGAAGTCCAATTTTTTATTTACTACCAAGAGAAATTGTGATGAGAATGTTTCGTACTTTTGTTGCATACGTATCAAGCTGGGTGATAGACATTTTCTTTTTCTTTATCTTTTTTGAGTTACTTAATTGATATATTGAACATCAATAAAAAGAAGACTATGGACAAATTATTAACACTAATTATTTCTCTTATCTATATGAAAATGCTTATACTTTGGTCGGTACATATGACGAATCTAACGAGATTATACACAAATAAGTTAGAGACTGTTTTAGATTGCGTTATGAAGTTTATATAAACTTGAAAAAACTGTGCCAAATAAAAAATTGATATGTTTGGTAAAAATTATAATTTTACCAAACATAATTTATATATATATATATTTGGCAACGTGACCCTTCAGTTTATATATTCCGTCTTTTTTGACGGTCAGCAAGGATGCACGGTGCCTCTTAAGCATCAAATATGCTAAAACTTCAATATAAAAAGAAGTGGAAATTTCAGTTTGGTCTCCTGAACTTTCATTCAATTTTACAAACTTTCTGAACTTTCAAATCTCTCATTTTAGATCCATCAACTTTCAATTACTTTCAATTAGAACCCTTCTGTTAATCTTAGCCATTAAAAATATAAATAAAAAGACTAAAATGTTCTTGATTTTTTTTTTTAAATAAAAAAATATTTTGGAAGTTGAAATTTTATATAAATGTTGGGTATAAACATCATGTAGTGTTTAAAATCTGATTAAGGGGTTTATATTGAGAGTAATTAAAAGTTTAAGAGTCTAAAATGAAAAATTTGAAAATTCAAAGAGTTTGTAAAATTGGGTGAAAGTTCGGGCAAGGTGAGGTTTTTCCTAAAAAGAAAGTCTACTTTCTCAATTATCTTTTGTGTACCCTCTTTCCTCTCTCTCTCTCTCTCTGTGATATCGAATGGCGGCGCTTAGAAGACTGGTTGGGCCTAATCCTAGTTTATCGCACGCGTCTCTTCTTCCTCCAACTTTTCTCATTTGCTGCAGAGGAATTGCTTTCAGACTATTCGTTGGAGGTACCTCTCTCTCTCCAGCAATTTTTGTTTTTCCTTTTCTTTTCGCTGATATTGATCCACGATATATGCCTGACCCACAACAAAAACAATATTCGAAACAGCACCATAACCTGTTCGACGTAATGTTTATATGAAACCCGGCATTTCATTCTTTCTTTTCAAGTCAGATAATGTTTAAACTTGATCCTCAATTCTTTTCCTAATTCCAACTGCTCTGATTACTAGTATGTATTTACTTTGTATTGGTCTGCTCTTCTTAAATATCAAATACACCATTGGGGTGCTGAAATTAAGACCGGTAATGGGGCCAAGAATTTGATTAAAAAAATACTCATATTAGGACTTTGTTAATTATGGATTACCTACATGAACATATGGTTTAGGCAGTTCGCATGAAATTGGCCGGCTAACAAAACACACAAAATTCTGATTCAGATTTTGTCTTCATAGGGGATTTCGGTGTAGAATTCGAAATTTTCATTTATTTGGAAACCGTGAGATTGTTTTTGCACTTGGAGAGATTCTTCAATATTTCGAATTCCTACTTATTTGTGTGTTGGATCTCAGCACTTTGTCCCATGCTTTGTTATTATGGATCCAAGGGTTTTTGTATATTGTTTGATGACAAAAGGTCTTGTATAACTGTGTATTATTTCACTCATATTTGCTGAAACCTCAACTTTTAATGGGTGGTATATATTTCAATTTTTTGTTAGGATTGTCCTCTTACACCACAGAGCAAAGATTAGCAGAAGCATTTTCTCAATTTGGTCAAGTTGTTGAAGGTGACTGGATTATTTATATGCAATGACTTTGAGTACCCTCTTCAAGCCCAGTAGCAATATTCAATCAATTTACTGCTTCGACTTCTTTTTTCCCAGCAAAAATTGCAATGGACAGAGTCTCAGACAGATCAAAAGGATTTGGATTTGTAACCCTTGAATCAAAAGATGATGCAGAGAAAGCCATTACCGAGATGAATGGAAAGGTAGGCCCCCGTTTTCATTTCTCCATTTCATTCTTTTAAGCTTCTAAATTCCAAACTAGTAGGTAATTGATGGCGGCAGGAACTGAATGGACGAGTTATTTTTGTGGATTATGCAAAGCCCAAAACCAGTTTTGGAGGTGGAATGCCAGTAGCCAGAGGGCCTCCCGAACCGACTGCTGACAAGTGATTACTTATAAGAGGATGTTATTTGCGCAGAACTTTTATCAGCTTATTTTTGTTTGGAGATGCATGCTACAGCTGAAGCACCACTCAGCACTAGAAGCAAGAGTTGATGCTAACTATTTTACATCAGAATCGAACAGTCTCTAGGCAACTCACACCAAAAACAGTTTTATATTCCCCTTCCATTTCTTGTAATCTTAATTGGTTGGGAAAAAATAATGCTAGTCTGTTGATGCTCCTATGTTGTTTATTGTCATTGTTCTGTTTGGCTTGCCTCTAGATATCCTGTGAAAATAGTACACGGTATAAATTGCAAGATTGGAGAGAATTCACTAGAGGCTGCCTCCATTGGTTTTTTTTTTTTTTTTTTTTGGGGTTAAACTTCACTTACCCCCACAAATTTCGACTTTTGCACCCTCTCATTGTTCAAAATCTTTTGCTTTGGTGCATTAAACTTTGATTTCTTTTCACTTTCCTCATTCCGTTAGGATTTTCTGTTAAATCCTAATGTAGGAGTGTAAAATTACTAATATACACTAAGTTATTTTTCTCATTTTTTCATTTAATTTAATTGCAATATTTAACGGTAAAGGATATTTGAAACAAAACGAAAGTTCAATACACCAAAGTGGAAGATTTTGAATTTTGGAGTGATATATGCAAAAAGTACGAAAGTTTGTGGACGTGAGTAAAGTCCCTTTTTTTTTTCACAGCAAATTTTATTGATTTTTTTTTTTTTTTTACTTGAGACAAGCTAAAACTCACAACATTGATATTATGGCTCTTGGGAGAGGATTTGGAAAGGGTGGAATTAGTTGTCTCTATTGCATGCAATGCGTTTAGTTAATGTGAGATGGTAGTTGGGCTTCACACCTACTCTACTTAGATAAGTGCCTTTGTCATCGGAGTTGTGGGGCCCAACTGCCCTTTTCACTCATACAATACAGCTGCTCAGTACACCTTAATACAGTCCAATTGAGTGCCCAGTGAAGGTACCTCTCTCTCTCTCTCTCTCTCTCTCGCTCAAGTTCTCTCTCTTGCTCATACGATGTGCTAGTTTCAAGCCAGAAAAAACTATCATGCTCTTGGATTCTCCGAGAGAGGAAATTGGGTGCAATTAACTGCATATATTACTTGTAATAAGAGTAGTTAATGGGAGAAAACAGGTGAATCCGGCCCCCTAATTTTAGTCTTTTTCCATATATGGCATTTTCTACATTGCATCAAAATAAGCCAAGCCGGCCCTGCTCTGGCCCTCTCTAATAATAGCCCCGTGAGTCATGAAATTGACACCTCAACTGATTAAACACTTTAGGCCGAATGGGACAAAGAAGGGGCTTATGTTTCCTCAATATCATACCTAACATGAATTTCCATTAAGATTTTTTATTTCAAACCTTTACCTAATGAAATCATCCTACAATTAACAATATCCAAGCCTTCTTAAATACGACCCATCACGCCTATATCTTCCTTCATTCTATTGGACTGTGATTTTGCACCAAACAAATAATTCTTTTAATATACTTTTTTCTTAGACATATTAGAATTATGCTGCATTTTTCAAACTCTAACTTAGTTTATTAAATTAACATTTGTTATTAAAGCATATCAGAATCACTTGCAATTTAAAAAATGCATATAAAAATTACATATTTTATTAAGAGAAATGAATGGTGTGTCACACTTTTATCTCATTTGGTTGACAAGTAACAATTATAAAAATTACATCACGTAACAAAATGTATATCAGTAATAGAATCTCTTTTCAAAGTGTCTTACAATGATTTTCACAATTTTCCAAACTCACAGTAAAGTCAGAGAAACTCTTTTTTTCTTTATATTTCCTATTTCATCATTATTAAACAGATAAAATTTATTTTCCTCTCTTGTATTTCTCATCAGGGAGGGAAAAAAAAAATCTATTTTTTACCTACACAAAACGACCAACCAAAAACTGGCAAAGGCCAAGACCCCAAATGCCATGAACAGCATATCCAATGTCCCTTCTGTCCTCAGCTGTCTCTCTTTCCTTTCCCTCTTCCTCTCCAAATACTCTTCGTACCTCTTCCTACCTTCCTCTTCCCTCCTTCCCCTTCTTCCCATTTGCCCCCAACGCCCTCTGCAAAATTCCCAAACTGTCCTTCCCATTCAAATGCATCCCATCCATGTCTTCCACCTGCAAGCTCACCTCCCTCACCACCAGCTCCCCTCCCTGGGACCCACCGCATGTGATAACCACCCCGCACTGCGCAGACTCCGACGACGACCCTCTCTCGCCGCCACCCAGGATCGTTGCGAACCGCACGTGCACCTCCCCGCTCAGCCAGTGCCTTTGAACGGACACCGGCGACTGGCTCGAGAGGTTCACGGCCCGCCGTCCGATCGGGTCGATCAGGATCCAGCTCAGCGCCAGGTCCTCCTCCAGCTCCAGACACATGTCCTCGCCCTCCGGGTACCTGATACGCGTGGCAACCACGTCCTTCGGGTCCAGAAGGTCGAGCCGAAACGGCGAGCACAGGAACCAAGCGGTCACAGTCTCGGTCTCGATGACCTTGCAGAAAATGGGCTTTCCTTTGTAGTACACATCGACGGCCGAGATAAGCTCGGACGGACGGTCAGAATTGGGCTCAGAATTCTCGGAGGTGGGATCCGAAATGGTGGTGGGCAGCGGGAAGGAGTCGGAGAAGAAGGAGCGGGACCCTGTGGGAAACGTGGAGATGACGTGTCGGAGACGTGGCGTGTTGGTGGAGGGCCACGTGGAGTGGCAAATGTTTGTCCAAAGGTCTTCTAGTGTAGAGAGGGTGTAGAGCTGAGAGGTTGTGCAGGCGGTGGAGGCTAAGGTAGGCCCGTCCAGGCGGGTAAGGATATGAGTTCTGATGATGTCCGGATGGACGGCGGAGATCGTGGTGTTCCCGCCTGCATCGACGGTGTCGTAGGGGAGTGGCTGTGTTGGTGCAGAGGGAGGCATGTAGACGATTATGCCTGTTTTTTTCTACCTACCAAGTTTGGTGCGCTTTTGAGAGGGGTTTAGTAAATTGTACTGGCGCGGAAGGTTTATATAGGAAACGTGGAGTCAGGATGGTGTTTGGTTGTTAATTAATTGCCCCACAAATTTCCCCGAATCACAACCATGCCATTTTATACTCCCAAATTGACTGCAATTGGTTTGACTTTATAAAAAACAAAGTATAATGTGGGAAACTTTAGACGGGGCGTATTATAGTAAAGTCTCATTCTCATGTCGGAATCAGTATTGTCTTAAGGGGTTTAGAAGTATTTTTAGACTTTAGTTTATACAAATTTGTATTAAATTAAAATTTTAAAAATATTTATTTGACTTTTTGCTATAAAAAAAAAATGTTCCATCGTATTTTTAGGAAAAGCTTAAAAATAAAAATACAAAATTTTAAAAAGTTATTTTTGACTTTTTAAAGTTCTATTTTATAAGTTATAACCCACCCGTTTTATAACTTCACTCTTAGCCGGGAATGGCTATGTAAATTTGGATGAAAAATTATTGATTTAGCTTAGATATCGTGTGTGTGTGTGTGTTTTGTAGTCTTTTTTTGGAGTTTAAATTTAATTTTAAGTGTTTTATGAGAAAAAGAACAAGAAAGAATGAAGCTAAATTTGGATCGTAATAAAAAAATCAGTAAATATAAAAAAATTATAAAAATATATATTCTATTATTTTCTTTTCTCTCAATAATTTTTTTGAAAAATAATATCTAAATTAAATAATAAAAGCAGATAGCTAAAATAAAGGATAAGATGCGTGTGTTTTGAAAAATTAGAGAGCTAAAATAGAAAAAATGTGATTTTACGGTTTTAAAGCTAACACGAAGGAGAAATTTGCTTAGCCGTATATGAATACTCTAAGAGAGAAATTGAAATTACATGCTTCAATTCGCTGGTTTGATTTGTTAATGCTTTTTAGTGGTTGTTTTTTTTGTTTGAAAAAATGTGTAGTAAAAGTAAAAGTAGTTATAAGTACTTTGTGTTTTAGATTTTTTTTGTTAATATTTTTGTTTTAAAAAGATAAGGCTATGTTTTTTAAAAATTTGTGTTTTGTTTTTTGTTCTTAAAAAATATTAGCAAACAAAATAGATATATCACATCAGAACATTTTTTAAAATAAAATAAAGAATACCTTTCAAACAAATTAACAAACATACTTAGAACTTTTAATATTTTATATTCACATATTCAATTGTCTACAATACCATATATATTTTTTCAATCAATGAGTTTGATTGGCTTCCTACTTTAATCTTATAATATTGCGCATTATTTATATTCAAGAAATTTGTCTTTCTATTAATGTAGTTGCATAATAATCAATCACAGGGTCAATGATGATTTTAATAGTTCCATTATTCTTAGAGATGAACTTATAACATTACTCATTGCATAATACATTCATAAACTAATATATGTAAAGAAAGATCGTTTTCAGCTTGCTTGAATAGTTTTCACTGAGCCAAATTACGTAATTTGTCTTCTAAAATAGACTTTTTGTGGGATGTTACTTTCTCTAGCCTTTTTATAAAAAAAAAAAAATTATTTAGGTCATTTAATTTCTCTAGCTTCTTACCAATAATACATTTAAATATTCAATTTGATATTTGACAAATTTGGTGGCCACTATGCCAAGACACATACTGCAATCACCACTTCATGAGAAGGGATCTGGCAGCTATCGAATTGATCTAAGCTTTGACGGCTTTATAGATCCAATGGTTATGTGATTGCCACCTAAACAAATTCGACGATCCCTCTATGGTTGCCACCAAAATATTCTAGCGACCACGCAATGACCGCTAGACACATATATAACATTGGTATTATTATTATTTTTTTTAATAAGTAGTTTGAGATTATTTGCAAATAACCTACTAATTTTGTACGAGGTTCATATCAAATTTACAGGTAATGTTAAAAATTGTTAACTCTATATTCGAGTAATATTTAGGCCAAAACTATTCCAAAGTAGAAGGTGGCACTATATATACCATCAAGGGTTTCGGGCAAAGCCATATCTGCCCCTAGCCTTAAGGGGGGATTACTGTTCCCCCCAAAATTTTTGAAAACTCCTAAAAACTTAAAAATTTTCTCTAAATTTTGCACTTTTTTTACGAGTTTGTTCCCCTAAAATTAACTTTTTCTTCATTTTAATTTTTAAATCTTATTCGATCTGGTTGGCCAGAAGTGGCTGTCAGGCCACCTATAGCAACTCATTATATCTAAATAGCCGTACGGAAAATGCAAGTTTGGCTGGGTCCAAAACATCATATTTATTTATTAAATGCTTTCCCCTTCAGGCATTCAATTGTGTACGCTCTACGGTAACATATATATATATATATATATATATAATACAATAATTTTGATTGGTTTCCTACTTTAATCTTATAATATTGCATTAATTATATTCAATAAATTTGTCATTATCCATTGTAGTTGCATTATAATACATTCATAAACTAATATATATATATGTAAAGAATATATCGTTTTCAGCCTAATTTGTCACTGTCTGGGACTAATTTGTCTTCTAAAATGGATTTTTCTGCGCATGGGATGTTACTTTCTCTAGCTTCTTACCAATTTGACATTTTCATACTTTTTTTCTTTTTTAAAGCCGATTGAATATATAGTTGCTTGATTTAGAGTCAAAGGAACTTTAAAAAAATGAAAACTGATGTAGCAAGTAGTAAACCCCCACCTGTATTTATGTGTCTAGCGTGGCAATGCAATAATTATCATGATAACTAGTATTTTATTTATATTCGGTCAATCTCATCTTACAAATTAACTATAAAATTCGTGGATCTTACATAAATCAATAGTAAACTCCACAAATTTAATGGTTAATCTATTCAATTTTTAGAAAAATATGGGTCAAATATAGAGAACTTATTAACCTCTATCATTTTTTGTCGCTAAAAGATAAATATTAGAATGTAAATTATTACATGGCAATACATATGAACTTAGTTGTGACTATAGTAGTACTTTCTTGTTGATAATTAATGACCGAAAGAGCTTAGACAGTAAAAAAACTCAAACGCTCTCACAAGCCGATTGAGACAAAGCCTGACTCGGTTCCATCAAAAACACAAGCAACACCCAAGCTAGTGGTATATACTTGAAACCTTCCCACCCACCAAACCATTAGGATCGAGTTAGCTCGGCCAAATACTAGTATTAAAGACTACAATCTCGATGGTTTGTTTGTCACTTATTTTGATTTTAAAACATAAAAGTATTTTCAAAACCGTTATCAAATGAGGCCTAACAAGTAGTTTGAGATGATTTGCAGAAGAATTACAAGTTATGAGTAGAGGATTCATATCCAAAAATTGGTATCAAACATGGGCAAAGAGATTGATCTTATAACGAAGCATTATCCACGAGTTTTATATTGGATTAGGTTGATATGTATATCTTGATGATTCATTTGATAGTGGATGCATGAATCCATGGCATATATGACGGTGCATTTGACAGTGACCTGATGACCCCCCCTATAATTATGTGAAGATTAAACTATGCGATATAGATTTTTTTGACCATTGTGTGTTTGTCTGGTGAAAGAACCTTCCCTCACAATTTCCGAGCAAATTAATTATAAAAGCTAGTTCTAGTCAACTTTGGAAGATTAATTACCCCTCTTGCTGAAAATTAAACTATATTTTCTAATTTTGACCCACATTGTTCATCAGATCTTACAACACAGACTGGAAACAGACTTTCGAGATATATATATATGTGAAATCTCAATAATTATATTTATAAAATATAAAATATATATATAATTTAGACATTCACCATGAATCTGTTCATCAAAATATATTTCTTATGCTTGTTTTGCTTGTTTATTTACACGTTTTTTTGCATGTAAATAATAGAATCTCATATGTATTTATTTACATAATTTTTGTTCCGGGAATTAGAAGTGGGGTTAAAATTTGTACTAAAGTAGAATTGTAGTTAATAAAGATTATTAATTATCAATTGGGATTAAGATAAATTTGATTAGGTTAATTTACCGTTAATAAAATAATTATAAAGGTTTATTTTCAAATGTAAATTTGAAGGAGGTTCAAGTTGCTTATATTATTTATGTTTGTACAAATTTATGTACAATCGGATTGAATGAGAGACACTTACAAAATAGAGAAGACTTATTTGAGCGACACTGGCTCGAGCGAGCGGGGATTGAATTTTAATTCCAATAGTTAAATCAGATAATATTATGACCATACATCCTTATATACAGTCAGATATGTTTGAATAAATTGAATACTAATTTACCCATGTGATCAGAATTATATGGTGTGAAGAAACAAATTCTTTAACTCTTGAAAATATAACGTGGGAGAAGATAATTGGATGGTAAAGATGGTGGTTATAGAGTTTAAATCATATATAATTATATAAACAGGCTTGCTTTCTCTTTAATTTTGTTGGGTGTTGTACGTGTGCATTCTTTGAAAATGAGATTTCTATGCGTATATATAATATGAGGGCATATGGGACATGCTTACCTACATGGATGATAGTTGTGTAAGCATTAAGATATAAATTATAGCCGGAGATCTGTCTTATTATCCAGTCAAAGATCTCTATCTGAATATAACATTTGAAAACCTGTCACTAAGCCATCATCATGGTTCTTAATTTCCCTCTCTTTTTCACTTGGGTTATAAGAAATTCAATAAACTACAGTATGTTACATTGACATTTATTATAATTTTTACGATTCATTTAGAAATATATGTAAGAAATATCACTATGAGAATAGATATCAGTTAATTAATAAACTGGATTAGAAAAATTTACTTTAACTCAATTTAGAGGAAACTTTATCTCATTATGAAATATGCACCTTCAAAACTCTAGAAGTAAGATAGCTAGTAATGAGTTTGAGAAGTGCTAGAGAACTAAATAAATGAACCCAAATTTTTTTTGAAATTGACGTGGGTGAGTGGAGACAAGAGAAAGATAATTGCAATTTTTTAATTTAAAAACCCTTGCCACATTAGTTTGAAAAATTTTCTGGATTCATTTGTTTGGATATCTAGCACTTCTCAATGAGTATACGTATGTAAGTGAAAAACAATTAAGTCCTACATTGAAAACATATATATCATAAGTCAAAGAGTTATTAATATATATAGATAACACAATTTAATATAAACCCACTAGGTTAAGTTATTTGGATTTAGTGGTGTCATTTATTTTGTTGTGTTTTAATATGTTATATTATGGTCTCATTCAAAAATCTCTCTACATAATAAATCTCCTACATAATAGTATTAGAGTCGATGAATGCAACACCTAAATTAATGGTGATTTCCCATAAGGTCCTTGATATGATGGGATTCGGCTTATATGCTGTTATTGAGCAACATGTATGTTGTAGTAAAAACAATGGTTAAGATTGAATCTCTCAAAATCATTTTTTTATTTTATCTTTCCTATTAAAAGTTTTTAAAATTAACTCAACTTTAAGATTTAATCTCAACCATTGCCTTTTTTTATAGCATATATACTGTTATTTTAATAACAACATGTAAACCAGATCCGATATAATGTTACCCAAGGTAGAGTGGGCTAAAAAAGCGCATAACTTGCACAAATAGTTTTAAGCATTAAGGCTCTTGGCGATGATGAGTGAACACTTGGAAAAAGAATTTAATCACTTCTGATTAAGGGAGAGTACTATAGACTCACACTTAAGGAGAAAATTGCTTAGCATAAGTTAAAAACAATTAGGCCGTGTTTGGGGAAGGGCCGGACCCAAGTGACTCAAAATCCAAAATTCTTTTTTTTTTCAAAATCAATCAAAACATTCTTACTTTTTACATCACATCTATCACTTTTTATTATTATTCAAATAAAAAAAATTATTATAAAACAAATTTTTTTTACTTTTTCATTCAAAACATTTTTTTTTCACATCAATCAAATCTACTACAGTAACAACCACTCCTTCCCAAACACAGCCTTAAGTCTCACATTAGACATATCATAAGAATTGAACTCAAATTCAATTGCTTAATCTTAATTTTGAGCTGATTGATGTTATAATATATACTTATATTATACTATGGTCTCCGTGTATCATAAGACATAGACGTGGAAGAAGTATGAGCACAAGTTTTGTGAAATTAGCACACTACCATTCATCATTAAAAAGAAAAATAGGTTGGACTTTACTTTTCTTTTCTTTTCTTTCTTTCTTTCTTTTTTTTTTTTTTTTTTTTTGATCTCGTAGAGGTTGGACTTGGACTATTCACATGTCTCATCCGACATCAGTTGTACAGCCCCAATTGTCTATGAATGCACTAAAGTCCACTCTTTCAGACCAACTTTTCACTAATCTCTTACTTTTTGTGTCACCATTCGAATAATAAATATATTTATGTTGCCTTCATGAACTGCATGCGTATCTCAAAGGTGATGCTAGCTACTAGTGGAGTAGGAGTGTCCTTTTTAGGGTTGAATGCAACATAATTGACAGCATGCGTGGCGCACACAGACGGTCCAGATGGGAAACCTTAAGCCTTAAAGAGCACCTATAGCTATAGCAGCATCATTAAATTTATTTTTTGGTTAAAATTTGGTAATGCAATTTAATTAAAATGACTTATATAATTCTTTTTCAGCTTTGTTATTTTAACAAAAAAAATTTGTGATGTAAATAGTATTCATCAAACTTAAAATTTATTATTCACCCACTTATTTATTAAACAACTCATTTATCTCTCTTTTTTTTTTCATTTATCTCTCTTCTTTTAATAGTTAAAGAAAAAATAAACAAATCTTTAAAAAAGAATATTTAAATAGAATAGTAAAAGTAGACTGTTAAAATAGTAAGGTTGTTGGGGTGCTATGTAAAAATAAGTTGTTAAAATAACCAAAATTTGGTGAGTAAAATTTGGTGAGCTGTTAGGAATGCTATAAAGGATGGCAATTTGTCTTAAAATTGTCGGGGGTGTTTGGCATTAAACTTTTTTATTTATTTTTAATCAATTAAGAGAAAGGGAGTTGCATGATTAATCGGGTGGACACTTGACAATAAAGCCCAAAAAGTAAATACAATATAAATATAGTAACAAAGTTTGGATGCGGTCCAAAATAACTAAAGAGCGAGAATTGCTGCTATATGGTTATGGCAAAAAACAAGGGTTTTCCCATTTTTTTTGCCTACCAATTATCACATGACACATAAGCATTTTAAGAAAAATGCACAAACTTGAGATGAAAACAAAACACCAAAACAAAACACAAAGCTAGAAAAAAAGGAAAATGCAGCAGCAAACCCAACCAGCAAATCACCTTCTCCGGTCACCATCATCGCCAAAAAAAAAAAAAAAAACCCGTTTTTTCTTATCGCTGGCCGCCAAACCCAATTGGCAAACCACCATCTCCGGTCACCATCATCGCCAAAAAAAAAAAACCCCGTTTCTTCTTCATCATCGACTAACCAAACCCAATCAACAGACCACCATCTCCAGTCAAAACTTAGCCTAAAAAATTGATTCCAATGCCACAAAACTTGTTTCTAATGCCTCAAAACTCGTTTCTAGATTTCAAAACTAAAATTTAGACGTGAAAAGTTAACCTTAAAGAAAAATTTATTATCCTAAATTAGAGAAGACGATTGGAGAAGAAGATCGGCAAGGCAGACCCGATGATTCTAACTGGAGAAGACGACCGTGATTCTCTTTTCTTCTTTCTTTCTTCTTCTTCTTCTTCTTCTTTTTCATCTGGTGATTATAATTGTAAGCTAATATTGTATAATTATTCTGTTTTGACTTATGTGACAATGTGAAATTGATGAATAATATATGAGTCATTTATGTCATGACCGAATGAAAGTTATTCTTCTAAAGAGCATGCAATGATAATAAATACTTATGGTTCCATTAACAAAAAAACTACGTTAAATTTTGAATCGTTGTTGTCACGTCGATAAATGATTATAAGTCAAACATAATTTAATTTGTTTAATTAAAAGGAGCACTCAAAAAGTGCGAGGAGATCCTCAGTAACTTACGTCAAAGTTCTTGCAAGGGCCACTGTAATTAATTGCTAGCATCCTCTGATGGTCCATACTCCACCTTAAGCGGATGAATTAGGGTGGCGGCGTGTCCTTCAAAGAAACAAATATTTTTTTGCATGGTGCATGGATTTTTTTTTTATTATATGTTGAAAGAAAAAATAATTAATTTAAGAGAAATGATAAAAACTTAACTTTTTTCTTAATTTTTGTCTTTTTTTTTTTATAAAAAAAGTAAAAAAAAAAAAATGTCTAAAGCAATAATGTTTTTTTTTGTCCTTCTTTTAATTGACTTTTTTAAAAAATGAAAATTGCATTTTTCTTTATAAAAATGGTCATTTTTCATAAAATGCTTTACTTTGTCTTTTTCTTAAAAAAAAAGACAAAATTTAAGCAAAAAAATTGAATATTTAGCATTTTCCTTAATTTAATGATCTCCGTTTGATTAAAAGCTCTAACGCTTTAATAATTGCTGAACCGGTGGGAGTTAGATGGGCCTATGCGATTACAAAGCGAGAGACAAAACGTGATAAATTGTTAATGAATTCTTGAAAGTGAGATAGTACACCCTCCATCAGCTTACGATAGACATGACGTAAATAACTAAATATCTACGTACAGTTTCAACTTCGAGAAATGTCGAACATAATATATGATTTTATTATTATTATTATTATTTATTTTGGCAAAGAAAAAAGAATTTTCTTTCTTCTTCTTTTTAGTCATTGATCGACACTTTTTATTTGAACCGGTAGACAAAAGAAACCCACAAGATTTTATGGGAAGTACGAGAAGAACATAAATATTGTTGAGAATTACCATGAAAACGATCGAGTAACATATCGGACAAACATACAGACAAAAGTTTCTTATTTAACCTTCTATTATTTGGAGTCCTAATGATAAAAAGAAATAGTTCTATGTATGATTCATGGGCATTTTATTTGTCTCTCTTCATGTTGTATTCTTTATATAACTTTAGGATGACTATTTGTGTTTGTGTGTTAGATTTGAGTTATGAGTATAAAAATATATATGTCAATCTTAACTTGACTTATTTAATTTAATTCAACGAGTTAGACTCGTCGACCCTACTCCACTAATTTCATGTTGAATTCATGTTGTGTAAAAAATTCAAAACTCTTATATTTGTGTTGGGTTCAAATCGTGTCGATACATGAATATAAGATTATATAAATTAATCTTAATTTAATCTTTTTAATTAAACAAGTTAAAAAATAAAACTCTTCATTTATAACCTACTAATTTTGTATTGAGCAAATACTAAATTTATAAATCATGTTAAAAATTATTATCGGCCTTGTATAGTCCTCTCAATTCTCATTGCCTCCTCTCTCTCCACTAAGGAAAAATAGTGTCAATATTTTACTACTGCCTTTAATTAATACTTGAAATAAGACAAGAAAAACAATATATATATATATATATATGAACCATGGCTAATCCAAAGCTCTAGCCTCTAGTAGGCACGTGTAGATCATGGCAACAGTTACAGTGCTGTCCAATTTACGAATTTAGGTGGCTTGAGTGAGAAGTCATCTTTTCCAGATTTGACTGCCAATTATTAGCCCTCCTAACAAAGGGTTTCTTAAATGCCGTTTTGACCCTTTTCAGTACAAACTTTCCTTTTGTCTGGGGGTTGAATATCGAAAACAGCAAGGCCACTCATACAGGCACCGTTTGGCAAAAACATGTTATTATTTATTCAAAAAATTTAACCCTCAATGTTTTCAATTTTTTATATTACATTAATTATTTTTATTATTATTTAAATACGAAATAACTACAAGTTAGTTTTTTATTTTTATTTTTATATCAATCAATTTTTACTATAATTTTGTACAATTTTAAATGAAGTCATACAAAAATAAAAGTTGAAGTGCATGACAAGTTTCACCAAAAATGTCAATCCTTGAATGATACTCATTTGCCAAGATGGTAAGTAATTAACGGCCAAAGGGGGCTATCCAAATTATGATTTAGGTGGCCTAGCTAGATAGGGTTGAGTGAGAAGTCATCTTTTGCAAAATTCATCACCAAAAGTCTTTTAGAGCATCTTTAACAATAGTGATTATTTTAACCACTTAAAATATCATTTTTTTTAGTTTAGCCATTAGTTTTTCATAATACATTCTAAGCAGAATAGCTATTTTAACCATATCTTTTAATTAAATATTATTTTATTATTTTTCTTTTTTCTTCCCATCTCTCTCATACACACACATCAAAATCAGAGTCCTCTTTCTCATCTCTCCCTCTCGTCGAAACCAGATTTCGTGACGAAACCAGAAAATCTGGTGAAACTAGATTTCGTCTCTCTCTCGGCGAAACCAAAAAAAAATTTCGTGGCTTCCCTTTCTCTGGAGCTTAAGCATTGAAAGACCATTAAGATGATGAGAAGGATCAATGGGGAGGTTATGTTAACCAGCATGTTCCCTCTTCCTATTCCTTCAAAAGTTTAGCCTGTTGTTGGGACTGTGCTTGTTGCCGTTGTTAGGAAGGTGCCTACGAGACTGTTCAAGATGTTAGAGAAAGTGAAAATAATAAAATAATGAAAGGAAATAATATTATATTGTTACAAGTTACTATAGTAGACTTTCATATAGGAGGGTAACATGGCATTTGATTTGTGGAATCTAATATTTTCCCGAGCATCCATATTTCTAAGAAAATGATGCCTAGGAATATAGATTCAATATAAATTTGACTAAACTAACATTTGGAAATAATTAAGAATATGATAAGATACTTAGAAATATAAGACTCCAATGTTTAATTTACTCAAAAGGCAGACTTTTGGGGTTTTGTTTTGTTTACGGAACATTGCTTTTTATTACGGTAACTTTTGGCAGGTTAAGTTCTCTTGATGGACTGAGTCTTCAGTTGACCCATTCCCAACGGTTCTACGGTTGGCTCTATCACTTTTAATTTATTTTTTTTCATTTTCTTGTAATTTCCCTTTCCCCTTTCCTTCTTATTAAAAATTAAATGGAAGAAAAATATTTATTTATAAACCTCTGTTTTCTTTTGTTTCATTATATATTGCATGATTTATTTTATTTATTTTTCATCTATGACCAAATAAAACCTATTAATTTCTAATTTTTATGGGATAAAACATTTCATCACTTTTATATAAAGGTTTTGATTTTTTTTTTCTCTCCATTTATAATCAAATAAAACCTGTTTATTTGCGGAATGAAATAGTTTCTCAATTTTATGTATAGATTTTGATTTATTTTATTTATTTTTCATATATAACTAAATAAAACCCATTCATTTTCATTTGGTTGGAATAAAATAGTTGTTGTTTTTTAAAATAAGGATTTGACTTCTCCTTAGATCTACTTTCATAAGCGATCTTTGAGGTGAATTTTTTTCCTTAGCCTTTGGGTCGAGGATAATTAGTTTTGGTGTCAGGGTTTTGCCCTTATGACTAAGAAAATAAAAGTTAAGAATATGAACTATTTATGTATTAGATTGAGTCTATATGTAGTAGATATGTTCTATAACTAGAGTTCAGACATGGGTTAGCAGATGTTAAAGTCATAGATAGGACTTGATTATAAAATTTTTATGTTTGTTTCTATAACGTTGTAACTTTATAATTTTGACTATGACTTATTCGAGCATATGTCACATCCAAATGCTACATAAATGTAATTTTGTCCTTTTTTTTCACCCACGTGGCACCATTTATATGAATTAATAACAAAATTTATAATATCCTAAACATTTCCCCCACAATTTTACGAAGATATACCTCTTTAATGTTGGGGGGAGAGATTTTGAGCAAAGTGGCAAGGTGGTTTGTGAAAGGAAAGTTGGGCATGTATATAACAATGTAAAAAAATAAAAGTCACGGCTTATAGTGCGACTTAAAAACTTATTTTGTCATTTCTAAGGAGTTGCTCAGTTGAACGTGACCACGGCTCATTAAGCGTAAATAATTAGTTCGAATTATTTGAGAAAAATAGTATATATGAGCTTCTATCATTTTTTTTATCAAAGTTGTGATGAATTACACAATTATTTTTCTTGTCGTAAGAATTATTCTCCAGATTGTGTGGTGTGGGTCATGATTTATTTTCCAACACCAATAAAAATAGTAGTTGCCTATAAATATTCTCTTCGATGATTAATAATCTTTTTTTTTTCAATGAATGAATTAATAAATTAGATTGAAATATATAAATTTTTTAAGAAATTTAATTTGAAAAAATAAACTTTGTACGGCGGGTATTATTTAGAATTGTCGTCATCTTCTGTAAACAGGTGATATAATAAGGAAATGTCGCCGTTGGAGCGCCAAACTCCCATTACCGCAGGAAATCCATAAGAAGCAATCTGTGTTCAACTTTTGTGATCATTCGCTTCTCCACGTACACGGATAGAGCCATTTAGCCACGTCACCCTCCCTTTTTCTGTACCAAAAACAGCGTCACCCAAAACCTGAAGCGCTCCAATTTCTCATGCGCATCGGAGCAGATTTTCCCTTTGATTTTTCTCTCTCCCATTTATGGCCATTAAATTGCAGAGCAACAGCTTCTTCCATTCAAGGTGCTCTATTCTTTCTCCCACTCGCTTATTATTTTGTTGGACTAAAAAATTTAAGGCAATTTTCATTGTTTGTTTGCTGAGAAACTCCGGAAAAAGTTAATGAGCAAAAGAAGGAAAATCGAACATCTTATTGTCCGTTTGTTTCTAATCCTCTTGAACCAGCTAGTGAGTCCAATTACGGTTTGCGCATTAGTTGGTTAATTTTGTTTTTCTTCTTAATTTTGTACCTATATCTTAGCAGAGATTAAAGTCGGATGAAAGGAGATAATATGTGTATTTAATGCTTGATTTTTCATATTACTTCAATGGACATTATTTGTTGTTGTTATCATTTGCGATACTTTGTGGTTGTGGACCTTTGAGCAATTATGTGCGAGTTTGAGTGGCTAGACTGAGTGAGGAATTACGACGAAATGTTGCATTTGAAATGGAACTTATTTGCAATTTTTGTAAGGATAGATTTGGAGCCGTAATAGCTGTAACATTTTAAAATGCTGGATGAGATTTGAGTGTAGTAGACATGACTGATGGCTACTGTTTAGTGGGGATTTTCACGGCATCTTTAGGAGTGCTTCAGCTTTTAGGAAGCAGAAGCTGCCCCGTGGTTCAATCGTAAACCAAATGCTGCTCTAGTTTTTTGTTGATTTTGTGCGGCGGCTTCTGCTTTTTTTGATGGATTTTGAGAAGCATATCGGGGGTATTTCTTAAGCAGCAGCAACATCTCGTATTTTGAGAAGCTATGTCCCTGTCACACTTACCATTGGAACTTTGGTTTTACATCCCATGATAATCCTTCAAAGTAATCTGTTGGGGTGAAAGTTTTCTTCAATGTGCTTGCATCTTATTGCTGTGTTTTGTATTGCAGCTCTTCGGATCCATGGGTATCAGGGAAGCCAATTAGAACCCGTCTTTCCTGCAAGCAAGTGGCAAACTCAGATCACATCCTAATTAACTGGGGTAATTTGAGGAAGAGATGTGTTATAAGGCTCGCTTTATTAGAGAGGAATAATCATGGTCTTAACCATTGGTTGGTGGGATATAGGAAAAACTATTTAACCTTTCGTAAATCAAGAAGAATGGGACACCTCTGTCCTTTTGCATCTGGTGATGAGGGTGTAACAGTCAATGGGAGTCCCCAAGCAAGTACCAGCGGTGGTGTGGAGGGAATGAGGGTCCAACTAAATCAATCACTCCAAGGGGAAGATTATAGCGATGGACTTGTCCAGTACTTGCATGAGGCTGCCAGGATTTTTGAGTTGGCAATCAAAGAACAGGGTCCATTGTCAAAAATATCTTGGTTTTCAACTGCCTGGCTTGGCATAGACAGAAATGCATGGTTGAAAACAGTGTCTTATCAGGTATTGCTATGAAACTTTCTTCCAAAGTTATTGCAACATTCTTCAGAAGTTATGCATTGATTAATGCTTCATTGTACAATTATATGCTCTTACACTGGCTTGATAGATATATTTTATTGCTTAATAAATTGTTATCCACGCGTATCAGAACTAGTGTTTTTTCCATATGCAATTTTAGTTTCCTGTATCCTTCAGTAGATTTGTTAGTCAATACATTGTACTACTGTTTTTCTAGAAATTACTTCTCAATATATCATACAAGTGGGTTAAGCTTATAGGCTTTTGTATTTTTTTGAGTTTTATTTATGACTAGATTTTGACCTCTTTGTGCTAGGGTTTTGACTATTCAGCTCTTACTTAATTTAAACTCATATAATATCCAGGATATCTGAATATTGATGAATTTTCTCAGGCTTCTGTGTATTGTTTATTGCAAGCTGTGATCGAGATCTCATCCCGAGGTGATGTTAGAGACAGGGATATAAATCTTGTTGTTCAAAGGAGGTAGTAGGTTGCTTATATTTCCTGTTATCAGTTATTATGTTGCTAAGTAGCTATGGATTTTTAGATGCCTGTCAAATCGGCTTTTTGTTGTCAAGTTAAAGCCTATAAGTCCTGGATATAAATGTCCACTTTGTTGATGAAAATAGTGTTTCTTGCGAGAGTTAAGGATCTAAAATTTCTTCACATCTTTGGATTGTGATGGCATTTACTTTATTGCATTCAACTTATCAATGGCATGAGTTGATTGTTGGTTGTGTGCAGCCAATTTTAAAACCAAATGTGAAGTCTTAATATTTCAAATATAAGCTTCAGTTGCTATCCCTTTTTTAATAACTGGCCACTTTTGACAGTTGTTGTTGTTGTTGTTTTTTTTAATATATTTAGTATTATTATTATGTAACTCTTGGATTTGGTTTTTACATAAAGTTAAATTGAGAAAACTTGTATTTTGCTTTCATTTTAGAGGCAGGATCTGTAATGGTAAACTTTTAGATTTTTGACTATATGCTTTTATATAGTTTTGACTTATGTTTTTTTTATTTTCTTTGTCTAAAGCACTAACCTGCCTATTACGTTATCTTTTTCTTTTTTTTTTGCCTGTTCTTTTAGCTGCTTTTTGCTTTTCATTTTGTCTAAGGCTTTGTGATGTGTCTAATTTTTGCTATGCAGTTTACTACGGCAATCTGCTCCACTAGAGAGCTTAATCAGGGATAAATTATCATCCAACCAACCTGAAGCTTTTGAATGGTTTTGGTCTGAGCAAGTTCCAGTGGTGGTCACATCCTTTGTTAATTATTTTGAAGGGGGTGGACGCTTTAGTGCTGCCACTGCTGTGTATGTTGTCACCTTCAAGTTAGTGCATGTTGAGATTTTTCAGGATGATTTTGAAGTTAGTGTAGAAATGATGTAATGTTTAATTTGTTTATAGGTTTGGAAAAGGTATGTCATTGGGATCGGGGAATGCAAGTGATGTAGCAGTTCTCATGCTTGCACTTACTTGCATTGCAGCAATTACAAAACTTGGTCCAGCAAAAGTTTCTTGTCAGCAATTCTTTTCCATGATTCCAGAAATAACCGGTAGATTGATGGACATGTTGGTTGATTTTATTCCTATACGCCAGGCTTATCATTCTATGAAGGATATGGGTCTACGCAGAGAATTTCTTGTTCATTTTGGTCCTCGAGCTGCGGCATGTAGAGTGAATAATGATTGGGGTGCAGAAGAGGTTGTTTTCTGGGTAAATCTTGTGCAGAAGCAGCTGCATCGAGCTATAGATAGGGAGAAAATATGGTCACGATTAACAACATCTGAAAGTATTGAGGTTAGTGCTAAGTTATCTGTACCTTTAGAGAAAACATGTTGCCTTTCACCCTTCTAAACGGCAGAATTTAAGATACAGTTGAAGCTACTCATCCAAAAAAAGAAAGAAAAAAAGAAAAAAGATACAGTTGAAGCTAATGAACTTAATGGCCAAAACACATCAGTTTGAAGTAAGACTTTTATTTTTATTTTATTTTATTTTTTTTGATAAGTAATCTAATGGTTAATTTGTAAAAGATAGTCATATTTTAAGTATTAATATGATATTCCTAGTTTTTTTATTTTTATTTATTTATTTATTATTATTATTTTTCTTTCTATGTTACTTTATTTAAAATATTCAATTCTCATGTCTCCATATGATCAAATTTTATGAGATTAGCAAGTAGCCTGAATGCGGTGTCAACACTATAAGGACATATATACAAAAAAATGTTTGTGACATCTGCAAATGTTTTTGTATGTGACCTCAGAAAGTGCTTTTTTTGCATAGCAACCGTGAAGTAGGGTAAGAGAAACCTTGAACGATCTTCAAATTTTAAGGACTAAATTGAAACAATTGATAATTCAAGAATAGAATTGGAATTTGACCCGTAATTCACGGATCAAAATTGTATTTTAACCTAATTTATAATAGCAATGTTTTTGTAGAGAAATAAGGTAATAACCAATCTGCAAATTGGTTTGGTAGAAAACATATAAGTTTAGGATCTGTAGAAGAAGAAGTATAGAAAAGAAGAATGACAGAGAAATGAGGGAGCTCTGAATTCCTCCTTACCTACTATTTCTGTCTAGCAATAGGTTTGTGTTGCAGAATATGCATAATATATTTGAAAATATAACCATTGACTATCATATAAAGATATACTTTTGATACATCCGAAAGGTATTGATGTGAGTTGCAGTGTTTTGGTAGGCCTGTCATAGTAAACCATTTTATAAATCTTCTTCAAACACTTGGGAATTAAATCACATGGTTCTACTTGAGGAGGTTTAAAACTTACCAAAAAAAACTTCAGGAAGGGCTTTATCCTTATCCAAAAAAAAGAAGCTTTATTTTGTAATAAATGCCTATTACTTAAAAAGAAGAAGAGAGAGTTAAGTATGCTAGAGGCCTATACACTTGTGTACATTTAACTGCATTGTTCTAATCATGTAGAAGCTGTTAATAAAAGTCAGTATTAATTTACTACAGGTTTTGGAGAGGGATTTGGCTATATTTGGATTCTTTGTTGCCTTGGGCAGAAGCTCAAAGTCTTTTCTATCTGCTAGTGGTTTTGATGTTATTGATGATCCTATTGACGGCTACATTAGGTATGGCTTCTATTTTTTACTCTTTTTCTCTTCTCTTTTCTTGAGTTTGATATTGCTTCTATGATTTGGTTGGCTATTTAATTGTCCTGTTTTTCTTGCAGGTACCTTATTGGGGGCAGTGTTTTATACTATCCTCAGCTTTCATCAATAAGTTCTTATCAATTGTATGTTGAGGTTAGCATGCATGGTCATTGTGATCTTACAAATATGTTTCATGGTTCAGTTACAGTATTTAATCATACTTTTGAATTCCATAGGTTGTCTGCGAAGAGTTGGATTGGCTTCCTTTTTATCCAGGCAACTTTGTCACCCAGAAACAGTTACATGGCCATAGAAGTAAAAGAGAAGGTCCTCCTGATGCTGAAGCTATCCCCCAAGTAATAGATGTTTGCTCTCACTGGATGCAGAGCTTCATTAAGTACAGTAAATGGCTAGAGAAACCTTCTAATGTTAAGGCAGCAAAATTCCTGTCTAGAGGGTAATTTAACTCGTGGTGCAGTAATAGTTGAAAATAAGTAATGCATGTGATTTCTGCAATCACAACATGTTTTTTTATTTGTTTAGGCACAATAAGTTATCGGAGTGCATGGAAGAATTGGGGATATTGAAGTAAGCAAATGAAGGCCAAGCCCTCTCTCTCTCTCTCTCTCTCTCTCTCTCACACACACACACACACACACACACAACACACACCACACACCACACACTCGCACACACATGTACACACACAAGTGCATGTGTATACTTCTCTTTGTTTCAAAAATTAAAAGAATGAACCTGTAAAATATGGTATGGTTTGTGCATCTGGACCATGGCACTTTGTTTAAAAATCAACTAGTAATTGCAGATTATGCTTCTTCAAAATATGTAATGCAGGAACGATATGGTGGAAAGCAACAATAAGAATTCTGTTGGGAGGACTGGATCTAAGACTTATTCACCAGCTGAGAAAGAGTTGGATTCTTTTGATAAGGTTGGCTTCCTTCCATTTAAATCAAGTGTGTTTCATAGTTCTCTATACTTAAATGGATTCATGTTAATGTTGAAGTCACAAGTAGCCCATATGACTTGTCAGGTAAACAAGAAGACCTTAATCACAAGGGTCCTGTATTTATTTTTTGTGTGCTTTAGATAGATTCTTAAAGCCACCATCTTGTTCTTGATCTAAACAATAGCCAGGATTGTCAAATCTCCAGTTCTTGCAGAGCAATCAGACATGAAATGGTATTCTAATACGCTAGTGCCTAGTAATTAATTGTGTAGTTTTGAACAAATGCATGGAATGGAAATAATTAAAAGGCTTTTCAGTTTGAGAAATGCTAGGCTTCATTCTCCTAACCATCTCTTGACCATCTTTCTTTCTTTTTTTCAAATGAATTTAAATCATCATTGAGTTTGTAGGTCTACATGTGGGTCATACATGTTCAATGGTAGATTTAAAAAATATATGTATGGAGATGGTTAGAAGAATGAGAACTAGTATTTCTCTTTTAGTTTTGATTTAAAAGCGCTATTAGGACTGGGTCTACTATTTCTGAGCAGTGAACCATGTCTCAGAACTCATGGCAGAAGCTCTTGTGTCATTTAGAAGTAGTAGACTAAAAGTATTTTGTATAAGGAATGTGGGGACTATGATTTCTACCTGAAGTCAAGTACATTCAAAAGAATACCAAAAAGAAAGTTACTGAGTGGGGATGCTTGCGTGTTGATTACAGCATTTCCTGCACTGATTAATATTGGTTTGATATTGGTGGACATACATAAGGATTTAATGGACATGATTCACTAATGTCTCATCAGGGACTTCATTGCTTATTTTGTGTTGCTTTTCATTTTTCCAGTGTTGTTGCTTTTAATTGAATTGTTTCAAGAGTAATATTTCCTATAAATGTCTGAAGTTAAGTGAATAGTAGGTTTTACAGTTATGATTGCCAGTTTTAGTGTGCCAGCGGACCTTGCTTAACTATGTATTGAAATTCTGACTTAGTATCAGTTGAAATTCTGGTATATGAAAATCAAAAGAAATCTAGGAAAAATTGGATTGCATAAAAAAATGAATTAGAAAAAAAAAAGAAAAAGAAAAAAGAGAACTCTTCCTGAGTTATAATATATAATATAATAATCAGAAAGTTCACTACATGTGCCACTGCATTCATCTACCACGCTGCAACCTAAAAAATTTGATGTTCAACGCAATCCTTAAGGCCTTTTATATGTAAGAATGTACATATGCTCACACTTAAGCATTTAATTATTTTGATCAATTTCATTTATTTCTAGGTTAATGGCATCCTCTATCTTTGCATTATGGTAAAATCACAAAATACACCTCTTTAATATGATCCTTGGTATTTCACCATTCTGTTGATGAGCCCCATGAATGTGTTTCTGAACACCATTGTTGTCCCAGTTTGAAAAGTCTTATGGTATGTCCTTTTATTTGGAACTGGTTGAAAACTTTTTTGATATGGTGAGATTGACCTATGGTGTCAGGCATTGGAGAGTGTGGAAGAAGCTCTTATAAGACTAGAAAAGTTGCTTCAAGAGTTGCATGTATCAAGTTCTGGTTCTGGAAAGGAGCATCTAAAAGCTGCTTGTTCTGACCTTGAGAAAATAAGGAAGCTAAAAAAAGAGGCCGAATTTTTGGGGGCTTCTTTCAGAGCAAAAGCAGATTCTCTTCAGCAGGTATATTTCTTGTTGTTCTAATATTTTATTTAAGTATAGTTTGGACCTCATAACATGTTGACTATCAGTGACTGCATTCAACTTCACTTTCTCACTATCTTGAAGAACTCGACATGTTGTGAGCCTTGCCTTTTTCCTTTTTCGGACTATTAGTTTTTTAAGGGAAGCATGATGCAACAATTTTGCTTTAATTTGATGTTATTTTGTGTTCTTTTAAGTCTTATTACTAATCATCTAGGGAGAATCAAGAATCAGTGGGCAGCAACACAAGTTGAAAGGGAAAAACAGGAAGGGTGCTAATGTAGTGCTGGACAGGAGCGACAGGTATGGGGTCAATACAGTAGTTTTAGCTCTTTCACGTGTTGCAAGCTTAATATTTAATGCTCATCTTTGATATTTTCAGTGTCCTGTGATTTTTTTTATTGGGTTTCTCTTATTCATAAAAGAATTTCTTTCCAGAGTTGTCAATAAATCTCGTGGATTGTGGAGTTTCTTCATGCGCCCTCCAGCCAGGAAGCCTGGTCCAGAGTCAGTTTCGGATGGATCTGTATGCTCTGCTTTTACCATGACTATTTGACATTAATTACTCACGCGTTTATTACCTAATAGTGCATGGAGTCATAGCCAAATGCATTATTTAATTTTTAGGAATTCTTGCACATGTAAGCAATATGATTGCTGTCTGGCTCAAATGTAGATCTGTTTGACTAAAAGCAAACAACAATGACATTGATCTGATATATCATTCTTTCTGGTCAGGGCAAGGTTGTATGTCTTTAGGTCAAATAAAACTGTAGCCACAGTCATCCTATCATGTGTTTGGGTGCTTTCATTACTGCATGCGTGTATTTATGAATTTATCATTTGTTAGTAATGTGTCCTTCCTAGGAAGCCAAAAGCTCCATTTTATTCCAAGTATGTCCGCTTGGGGTCTTTAGAGTGCCAATTCCCAACGTTGGATCACGAGGAGTCTCTATGAGCATTGAGCAAGAACATATGAATTAAAAAGCAACTAAATTTGTTGATATAAAGTTGTACAATGGAGGCAGTTAAGGAGTGTTCCTTTTGCTGCTCTATATTGACAATCTAGTCAAGCTATTCTAATGTGGGATGAATTTGAGTAATTTGTCTATGTTTGCTTGTGGTGGTTCTGAGGATTGAAAGAGTTATGGGCTCCATTTGATAAAGGCTTTTGGGGTTTTAGAGGTTTGGAACTGTAGCAAAAATTGATTGATGTGAAAAAAAAAGTAAGAATGTTTTTTTTTTGGAAAAGTGAAAAAGTAAGAATATTTGGTATGAAAGAATGAAAAAAAAAAAAAAAAATTTATAAATTTGAATAGTAATAAAAAGTGATCGATGTGATGTAAAAAGTAAGAAGGTTGAGAAAATGAAAAAGTTTGATTAATAGTATCAAGCCTCAAAGGCCTTTGCCAAACATAGGCATGATCTTGGGGTTTGTTATAGTGAAGAAAAGGCTTTTGGGACTGTAGATTGAATTAGGGTCTAGAAGGATTATATCTTGGTGGCTGGGAAATTGCAGGAATTGAGAACAAGGGTGTAGGAGATTCTGGATTCAGCAAAGATGCTTCTCTAGGCCTGGACCGGAAGGCTGTTTGATGGCTATTGTTTAGGGGAAAGTATATAGGGCTGTGGGGAGCTGATAGGATAAAGGAAAGGATTTGATTTGGGGTCGCAATGAGATAATAAAATAGGGATCTCATTGATCTTGAGGGACTGTGTGAACAGTAACAATGTGCCATAGAGAAGAAGAGAGAGTAAAAGAGAACGCTTAAGGCATTCTTGCTTTGACAATCAAAGTACACTGAAAATGCCTATTATGCCATTAGAAGCTGGTATGCTTTGTTGAAAAGAAAGTAATTCTTTTTTTCTTTTTTCTTTTTTGTTGCAGGAAAGTGAATGTGTGGAGCAGAATACTTCAAATGCTGATGTTGGAGACTCGGAGTCGAATGAAATTCGACGTTTTGAACTTTTAAGAAATGAGCTAATAGAACTTGAAAGACGGGTCCAAAGAAGTGCTGATCAATCAGAAAATGAGGAGGTAGACCTCAAAGACATAAGCTGCTTATATATAAGATGAAATATATCCAAATCTGCCATTAGGAGGTTGAGTTCAAAGGTTGGTTAGATGTTGGATGGGGCCTAGGTTAAAGATACCTGAAGTCCCAGCCAGTTCTTTTAACTTTTTGACCTCCTTATGGCAATTGGGCCATGGTCTAGTAACAGTTGATGCCTAAAACTTCACTATATATTTTAATAGCTGGGAGTTTTACCTTAAAATGAAATTTTCGAAAATTCTCAAAAAAATTTAAATATGAAGCCTTCTAGATGCAATTTCCATTTTATATCAGTTAATATTTTACAAAATCTCAAGTTGTTTGTAGTTCTACACACGATACCTATGAATAGTGTCAAGATTTAATATTTGACAGCATACTGGGCTGTTCCTCTTGCTGTACATTCTAAAAGGTTTCGTGTAAAGATCTTGGTGGGACCATGTGTTGGAATATTCTAAGGTTGGCCAGCATTTGGTTCGGATCTTCATTGCCTACAGAAGATATTACAAAGTTTTCGCTAACTGGGGTCCTTGGCTTTGCTCACATGTGATGAACATCAATATTTATCTATGACCGTATGAGAAGTGGCCTTGCTAGTTTTGCATTGGTGACCCAAATGGTCACCTATGTACATATCAAGTCTGTCCCTGTGCACGCGTGCTTGCGTGTGCATGGCGTGGGTATGGGTGGGTGGGAAAAATAGAGAGGTAGATGTGCTTCTGTAAACCTTACTTAATACTCATGTCCATTTGTGTCGAACATTATCATGAAAATCTCCTTTACTTGCTATTGTGTTGTTTGAGGCTACAGGTTCCTAATCAGATTTTTTTTTTTCAGGAGTTTAAGGTTACAGATGATGGTGATAATTATCAGGATGATGCTGCAGGTTCTCAATTGGTCCAGGTTCAGAAGAAGGATAGTATCATTGAAAAATCATTTGTCAAGCTAAAAGAAGCTAGCACGGTATGGATATCTTTTGTTTTCCATCAGTCAAAATATGATCGATTGTCTAACTAGGATACATCATTACTCCTATTTTAAGCCATCCACATTCTGCATACATGCTTGCTATTTCAAAGAATCACTGAAAATTGATTTTGATGTTTTTGATACTTTGATAGCCTAGACCTAGCCAAACCCTCAGTTCACTGTTGCTACCCAAGCCAAGGCCACCCAATTTGACATTTGAAATAAGTAGTAGTTTATAATTTAAGAACTCAAATATGTCTTTGCCTTGACAATTACATGAGATTATCTCAACTTTACTACTTGATAATCACACTTTTTACTGAGCAGGATGTCTGGCAAGGAACCCAGCTTCTAGCTATTGATGTTGCTGCTTCTATGGTGTTACTCAGACGGGTCCTAATAGGAGATGAGCTGACGGAAAAAGAAAAGAAAGCTTTCAAAAGAACGATGACTGACTTAGCATCAGTTGTTCCAATTGGGGTTTTAATGCTTCTTCCTGTGAGTTTGAAAATGAAATAGTTCTATCATATTGCGTTCTATTTTTATTTAACATTGCATTCTCCTTTTTCACTTTCTGGTTTTTCTTCCTTATATCTTTCTAAATTATTATGTCGACTTGAGACATGTAGATTTTAGCTTCTCCTCTCAACTCTTATCTTGGCTGATGCTGCTCATCTTTTATTTTTGTCTTTCATTTCAGATCAGGTGGACCATTATTGTCCAACAAATTTAAGTAGTGTTGCCACATTATCTGAGTTGGGGAGGGAGAGACTATAAGTCATGAGAAAATAATTCTTGTTCATGTCATTGGGAAAGTAGTCATACAACAATAGATATTAAAAAATATATATTAATCTACAGTGGTTTCATATATACATTTATCTAAAGCTTTAATCATACCTATGCTATTTAATACGTCATTTATGCATAATC
This sequence comes from Carpinus viminea, assembly GCA_013348765.1. Lineage (NCBI taxonomy): Eukaryota > Viridiplantae > Streptophyta > Magnoliopsida > Fagales > Betulaceae > Carpinus > Carpinus viminea. Next base: position 35,543,527 of record CP054674.1, on the reverse strand, counting down.
ACAGTTAACATGACCAGAGAAAACATTATTGTTATGATACGTTTCTCTTGGCTATTGGTTCATTTCTGACCTAATGTAGAGAACAATGATTTCATATAGGTTACTGCAGTTGGGCATGCAGCCATGTTGGCTGCTATTCAGAGATATGTACCAGCTATGGTGTGTTGCATTTCTCTAACAGCCTTTTTGTTAAAAAATTTCTTGAGGTGCCAAAATCTGTATTTTTCGTGGTCAACTGATATGTTTTTGGCAGATACCATCCACATATGGACCTGAAAGATTGGATCTCTTGAGGCAACTTGAGAAAGTCAAGGAGATGGAACCCGATGAAGAAAATCCAAATGAAAATGTGGAGGAACTAGCCTGACTAATAGCCAATGCAAATTTGTACAGCTGTCAAAGGTGAAATATATCATCAATTACAAGGTCACATGAATTTTTAATTTTTTAATTTTTTTTTAAATTTATTTATTTTTCACTTGGTTCTGAATCCTTTTGACAATAGATGAGCATACAGAAGTTCATTCCATGTATCCGGCACTCCAGGTAGGCACCAATGGCTGCAGTCTTGTGGGGCTAGAGCTGGAGTGCCTGGCTCACGATTATTTGAAGGGTGACCATCTTTCCTAAACTCTGTTAGATATGTGATGTTTAAAAACTGGATCTTCCTGTTTCCATAATCCATCTCTTTGATTACATTGGAAATGAGTACATTGTTCAATGGTTCGGCTTCCAACATTGTGTAGTTTGTTTCTGGTTCCGTACTAGTGTTGCAGAAACCCCCTCTATCCCACGTGCCATTCCTGCAATTTACATATAAAAAGCTCGAGTCAGAGCTCATAGTCAGTAATCAAGGCCTACGGGCTGTTTTTGCTAGTCGTTTGAGTATTGACTGATTACACTAGTACCCCTTTTTCTGAACTACAGAAAATGAATGCATCGAGATTGAGCATGTAAATGAGAAGAAAGCTACCCTTGAAAACTCCTCTTTAGCCCTTTTTCCTTTTCCCAGAGGAAAGTGGGGGAAAAAGTATTATTATGGGGTAGGTAAAGAGTTTTCCAAACATGTGTCCTTTGTACACTGATTTAATCAATTATATGGCTAAATTGTGTCACTTTCGAAAGTTAGTCTCAAGATTATACTTCATAAGTAATTCTATGGAACTTAAATTGTAACTTGACTAGTTATTATGGCTATCACTTTCTTTAGATTGTTGCAAATGGTATCAAAGAAATCTAGTAACACTGTGTGGTGTTGAAGCATTGCATGGTGGAAGCCTTGATGTGGACATTAGGAATTTGAGTGGGAGAGATTTTGACACCTCAAAAAGGTTGTCTCACATTGAGAAGATGTATTGTCCATATAAATTATATGGATTATAAAATAACTTTATGGTCTCTATATTTGGTGAGATTGAGCTTTATAAGTAATTATAAGGAGCTTTAATTGTAACTTAACTAGGATTTTTTTTTTCAACTGTAACGCATATATGACTAATACTTTTTTCGAATCTTACACAAATAAAAACTTGAATAAAAAAGAAATAGTCCATCATCGAGATGGAACTAAATAGATATTTACTTGGGGAGACTTGCCTGAAATGCACTGGGGAGTAGCTACGAAAGAATATAAAAGTCCTTTCAGGATCGAAATTTTGTAGTGCCCAAGACTTCCACGTTTGTAGGGATCTCCGAAATGCTTCTATCACATCCATTGTCCTATTTATTTTGCCTCCTTCCTGGAAATAGCAGCCCCTGAAGCACAGAATTATATTACAAGAGAGAAATTAGTTTTGAATGTTAATATTGCTTGATCATACGGAGCAGGATCAATGAAAGCTCTTACATCTTTACTGTTTTGTCTTCGTTCCACCAATGCCCGGCATTGAAAACCAGAACATCTGCTCCTAACCAGTGTTTGGAGTACCAGTGCACCTCATCAACCCTAACAGTGATTCGGACTTGATTCGATGAGTTCCGAGGCGGCCGGCCGACAGTGACTAGAAAAGGTGCCCTGTAATACTCAACTGTGAGGTTGTAATCATGGAACCGCATGGAGAGGAAGCCCTTGTGCTTGGTTATGGGGTTCCCATGTACTTCATATATTCTGGACCGGTTGGAGACAGCTTGTGCAAGCATGCATAGCAAAGACTCCCACTGGTTTCTTCCAATGGAATCGCCGGCAAACACTATACGCCCATTTCGGCTTCTTTCCAAGAGCTCGCTTGCATTGAATCTGAGATTAGAAAATTGAAGCAAAAGTTTCATTTTTACCTAAATGAACTTTGGTACCATGGTAGGAAGAACCATAGTAGATGTTATAAACTGAGGCTAAATGCATGAACCATGCAATGGTATTTGAACAAAACTATAACGTGCGTGGCGTCGAAATCTAACATTTTCCTAGCATTCACATTCTTAGAAACATGATATTTGAGAATCTGAATTTCGAATCTGATATTAGGAATATGATAGAATTTACGAGAATATGAGATTCTCATATTTGGCTTACTCTTAAGCATCCTCTAGAATTTTTTTTCCCCCCAAAATATCCTTATATTTCTCTCTTTAATTAAGTGCCCAAGGCTGTTTGAAACAAAGTTGTTTCATTTTTTAAAAAAAAAAACAAAAAGACGACAGGGAAGAAAAGCTATATATAGTATATTCCATGGTTTTTCTTTCATTTCCTAATATATATATAAGCTATCTATACTATTTGATTTATTTTCTTTGTTTTCCATCTATTATTATTTTTTTAAAAAAAATAAATCAATCAAAAAAAATTTATTCATTTCCAATTTTTGTTGAATAAAATAGTTATTCGCTTTTATATTCAAATTTCACAAATGGTCCCAAATCACAATTAAACCCAAAAAGTAGCATTAAGAAAATAACCATTAAAAAATTATCACATGGTCAAAAGTTTTCTTATATAACCATAACAATATCCGATAATAAAAAATAAAAAATAAAAAAACTCAAATAATAAAATAAAAAAGTTCAAAAATTCGTCACTAATGACCAATGTCATTATTAAATATATGCCGGCAATTTCAATCACAGTCTAGGGATATACATATATTTTAAATTCTCTATTATATTAAGAAATTAACCCTGCAAGGCAATCACATGCGCGAATCCGGCCGGCTGCCCAATTGGAGTGAGTCAACTTCAAATCCAATTGGTTTGGGTCCGACATATGGAAAAACGAATCTAATCCGCATATATATGCTGTCATTTCCGTCCTTAAAAGCTCCACCAAAAACCCACAATTTAGGTTTTTATCAAGAGAATTAATTAGGTCATAAGAAAGTAGACATTAAAGTAGCTAGGAGGGTTTTTTTTTTTGCCATGAATCTGATTCTTTGCTTCTTCTTGAAGACGAGACAAGACAAGACGGCGCATCTCTCCAACACACTAAATTTATATGGTTATTGAACTTTATCTTTCTCCTTCACTAAATTTATATGGTTTTTAAATTTATCTTTCTTGTTCAAACCTTGTAGAACAAACTAATAAAGGGTTTTATTCGCATTTCGCGACCGTAATATCCAAATAAACGGCAACATCCGCCATATATCGGTTGATTGGAACTTAAATAGTCAATCTCGTGATATTAACTAAACGAGTCTAGCAGGCAAAAGCTTCTAGGCAGCTAGTTTTGAGTTTATAGTAGAATTTGAGCAAACAAGTGCATGCAACCGTCCATGCATGACATGCATGAACCGGCATTGATTATATTCTGAATCTTCATATTCATACATCACCATGCATACATACCTCGGAAGATCACAGCCCTCCGGCTGCCATCGCCATTTACGATAATCCTCATCTCTACGTCCGTTTTGACTGCAACGAAAGCCAGGATCGAGAAACGGGCAGTTCTCCGCGTACGATTGAGGCGGGTAACTTCCGTCCCAAACCCATCTGCCTCTAGAGTAATCACAAGCTCCTAAATATTCTTCATTGGATATGATTTGCGACAAGAGCCCAATACGAAGAATTGGCTGAGACCCAAAGGGGCTCACAAGAAAGAAAACAACAATGGAAGAAATCAGAAAGAGGAGGAAAAAGATTGCATATTTGAGGTCTCTTTTGATTAGGATGGGCAGGGGAAGAAGTTGGAGCCTTTCCGGTGTGGGTTCCAGAGAGTGATCAGAGGGTTGAAGATCCATAAGAAGAGGAAGAAGAGGGTTGAAGAGGTCATTAGCGTGAGAGAGAGAAAGAGAGAGTCGGTAGCCTGTTATAATTGGTCAATTCTCAAGTGAAAGAGATGGAGGTTTATGGAGTGCTAGGTTTTCTCCCTAATTATGGTACGTACACCGACTTTAGATGGGCTTTCTTGCTAATTAATTTATGACAGATAAGGTTTTCTTATAATTCTAAATAATTTTTACATTCTAATTTTTTTTTTTAAAAAAAATTTATAAGCTATTCTTTAATTTGTATCAAATGACTTGGAAAATGTTAAGATTGATACGAATTGAGTATACTTTTTCCACCTACTTCTACAAATCTACTTGAATAAAAAGTCATTTGGAATTATTTATTTTATTTTTTAATTTATTGCCTTAATAACATGTCACGTCACGTTTTTGATAAGAGACGTGTTTTAAGCCATTTAATGTAAAGAATGGGTTAGCTTAGGAAAAAAAATGTAAAGAATGGCTTAAACTCTTGTAATTTTAGGCTTTATACAATTTATTTGAGGGAATCTTTATCGATTATGATATGCACCCACTTTTTTTATTTTTTTAAAGACAATGTTGAAATTAGACAACTTTTTGTTTCATAACGTCAAGCACGTACGTAGGCCACTTGCTATTTGCTATTACGACGTGCTCTGCATGTCTTCTAATTTTAATTGTTCGTATAACATGCCAATCATACGACCTCTGGTTCCACAAATTGACACGCCATTTTTACAAAAATTTCAATATATATATTAGTATCATTCGTCTTAAATTTTATTGGAATTCTTATAGGTTTGAGTCATATTATGGCTTGTCGGATTCAAAGGAACTTCTGTGTGGTTCTCAACAGACATATGCTAATGTAGTCACGTTCAGGTAAAGTAGTTACTTTGATTGCCCCTTCGTTCCTTTTAAATTAAAAAAAAAAACTATTTAAATTCCTCCGTATTTAATCCTTCTTTTATAGATCGAGAAATTTAGAATTAATTGAAGTTTTTGCTATGATATCATATAAATTAAGTAATGTTAAAAACTACAATTTTTACTTCAATACTATTTCACGCTCCATTGACGTGACAATGTCAATGTAAAACAATCTATTTTCAATTCTAAATGTGGAGAATTGTAAATGGTCAAGGTAGGTGTCTTAGTTGAGCATGCTTGTAGCAAATTTGAGCTAAAATTTGCTAGTTATTCCACCAGTTATTCAATGCCATTAGTTAATAGAAAAATTGGGTGTAAATAGTACCTCATTGAGAAAATTATGGTGCGTGTTAAAACTATTACTAGAGAAATCAAAGACACGAAAATAATGCTATTAAAAGTAACGTATTTAGGACTGCCACTCCCTTTGTCTTGTCCGTACATCCCACGGACGGGCCGGGAATGAGCCCATAAAGGTCCCAATCTCTGGCATTGGCTCAGGCCCAGGGGTGCTGATCCGTGGGTGGTTGTCTAAAACCGAAAACGAGGGAAGAATTGAACGGCGTTTTGCAACAGTGGTGACTGCCTGACTGGTGCGTATCAACTAATTATTTAGTTTTTTTTTTTTTTACATTTCCACACGCAAGGAAGGGTAGGGAAGGAGGATGGAACTTGTGATATCCGTTTATAAGACGTAATTCACAGCTGATTCAGACTAATTAATTAGCTTTTACGCATGTCTTTCGTGTTTTTTAATCGTGGGTCGTGGCTTGAATTTGGTGGGTTTTTCTTAAACTTGGTGGATTCTTTGATGTTCTTTTGGTGGGGGGTTGTTTGATGTGGTTTTGACTGGTTCTTGATGGTGGGTGTCGCCGCCTCATTCTTAATGGTTTTCTCAACACATGCATTTAGATATTGGTTAATTGTAATAATTTGAAGCTGGCGAGTAATTTGATTTGCTCTCACGCTAATTAACTGGGCATGTTTTGAATTCGGTAAACGTGCATTTTATTGGGATAGCATTTATTAGTATTTTCTTTGTGCCTATTTTGTTGCGCGCTCAGGTTTAAGGTGTTGAAGGAAGCTTCTAGGCTTTATGCTGTGATTTGGGTACGTGATATCGATACGGAGCTTCGGCAAAATGATTATAAGAAGGATGAAGAGGGTGAGGATAAACCCAGTGGAGCAAAAAGCAAGACTAGAGAGAGAACCATCGACGTTGGAAGATGTTGGTAAGAATTTCATAATTTCTCCCTCATGGTTTGGTTTTCAGATCAATGTTATGATTTTTTTTGGCCATACGGGATTTGTGGGTTAACCTTACTGGCTTACTGCTATATTGGCACCAAATTGTGGGTACAGCTAGCTGTGCTTTGACTAGCATAATGCAAGAAGAACCCCTTTTCTCTTTATCAATATTCCTTTTGTTACTTGAATATAAAGTTTTTGGACACTGTTCTTGTAAGAGCATGCACAAACAATTGCTTATGCATTTTGCATTTATATGTAAAATGACTAACCAAACCCCTAAAAAGCGTCTCCATCCGGTTCTCTAAATCAATTGCATTTTTCATTTCATCTAGAGTGTTTACCCTAACGTAGGGAAGCGCTTTAGCTCTATGTATAAGTTTTTAATTACTTTCTCTCTCCTTCCCTCCCTCTCTTTCTTTATTCATTTCTTTCTCTTTCTCACCCTATTATTAAAATGATTACAGAATTATTAAAAGGATTATTTTAATAGACTAAAGAAAGAATTTAGATAAGCAGAAGTATGATGATTCTGACAATTTACTAGCTATAATAGAAAAAAGTAGCTTTTGGTTAACCATTTTAGATAGAAATGTAGATAAGCCATTGAGGAGCTTTTCTTCAATTTGTAGTTTAGTGAGTTAAATTCTGATTGTGCTCCTATTTTTTACTTGGAAATAATTAATAGCAATGGTTGCCAGAGGGGCAATGGGGACACCAAGGCCTGCTTTGCAACGGGTCTACATGACAAGAGCTTCTGCCAATAGAGATGCTCTCAAAAATTTTATAGGGTATCAAGAAGGCATCCAACAAGTAATGGAGAGAAGCAGGATTCTAAATCTCAACAAGAAGCTAATGCACCCAAAAATTCACCTTGACCTTTTGTAGGAGGCAATATCTATTTACTCTTCTCCTGCATTTGGTAGTATTCATACAACTTGTAGGGCTTTCTACAGCTCAGATCATAGGAGACTATTAGCACAATTCATTCTGTTAATGTAAAGCAAAACTTGAGATCTATAAATACTGGTCAATCTTATGTATAGCTAATTTCTTTGAAGTACTTATCCATTGGTAGCTGAAAGTAAATTTGCCACTTGATTTCTATGGTAATTGGTTTTATGATTTGTTTATACCTTGTACTTGTAAGGATTTTTTTAATCCGGCCGAATGCTTGGGGCATTATCTACTAATACAAGTATTATGCACCACAAAACTATCTAGTGTGAAACTGCATTGTTCGATACTTATATGAAGTTGAAGCCAAGCAATGCCTGATAAATGCTACTGGCTAAAGTTCCTTGGTGGCAGGTTGGGTGCAGAAGGATCTGCTCGTTCAAAACTCTCAACTGTTATCCAAAGATTCACAGATTCAAGCGTTACTTGTGTGAGAATGAATTTTTTTACCCTTCTCTTCTTATTTTTCTAATTATTGGTTGGTACTATTGATTGTGAATGAAGATATGGTGCTTCTCTACATCTTCCCCCAGAAAATATAATTACAATATACAACAGAAACCCTCAATCAAATGAAAGCTTCATTCAATAAGATCATGCATGCTTTTTTAGTATATGCATATTACTTGAGAAATGCAAGACATTAACATGCATCAGATGAAATAAATTGTGCTTCTGTGTTGTATGCATGTTTTCGTTGGATTGAGGCTAGATATCTTGCTTCAGTGAGGATGATTTCTAAATGTTCTTTTTTCTTTTCGGTTGCTGCTCTTTCTATGGGGATCATTTTCAGCCTTTCGAAGGGTCCTTTAGAATTGGTGGGCTGAATTCTCAGTAAAACTCTGTTTGGGATTGAACAAGATACAGTGGGACACCATTTTTGACTTTAGAAAGAATGTATGTGGCAGACAAATCGGGGCCATGAGATGTGAGGGCAAATACATGCATGCTGCATTATGGAGGTAGAGAAGACTGAAAATGACTTTGCATGATATGGAATGATTGAAATGAAGACCAAGGCCCCACAATTAGAAATTTCCTCCTGCTTTTGGCTATTAAGCTGCTTTTCCTGCAGTACATGGTAGCACTTCTTAATCCATCAATGAACCTGAGAGATTATTTTAGGGTAGCAATTTATTTTTGTGTCAGGGAAGAGTTATGTCACTGAGGGACTGTTTTGTGGGCTTCTCTGTTAAGTGATGTGGTTGGTGGGGTGGCCACTTATCAGATCCTTCCTGCCTCATGACTGGGTTTTGCTTCAAGTCTTTTCAAGCACATGGCTCTTGCTTTAAGTCTTCTCACGAACATGCTATGGAAATTCATTTTCCAGGGCAATAGTTTACATCTTTTGCAAATCAGTGATGGAGCCTTGGGAACAGGTACAAAGATTTATTTTGTTTACAAATATTTCTCTTACTATTAGACGGATTCCTTTTCCGAAAACAGGCAGATATCTGAGTAGTTATTTTGTAATTAAACCATAGATACGGTGTTTTTCAAAATTATAAAGGTTCTTTGGTTTCTTCAATGGTTAATTTAATTACTTCTAAGAAATGTAAGGTTCATTTTGCACAGTTTGTGCTTTCTTGAGATTATTAATGGTTTCAATGCAGATATCAACATCATTGCTTTTTTTTTATTTCCTCGGGAGATTAAGTCACAAAAGGATGCTCTCTTTTCCTATTGTAGTTACAAAGGGAGGTGGAAGTGATGTTGACCCAAGAGTCCAAAAGCAATAAAGCATGAGAAGAGGAAAAACTAAGTGGAATGGAGAATTACTCACATGGTGTTTCCATACCTGTACTGTACTGAGTCATGCATGATTGGATTATTCCGGCTGGACAAACCCATTATACAGGAAGAGTCCTTTCATTTCTTTGATAAGCCATAGCCTGTAGGCCAATGATAAGGACACATATCTGGGGACCCTCCCACTTGCAGAGCCATAGAGCCACTAAAGAATGGACACCTTCGCCGGCCAAGGTCAATTGGTATCTCTCTTGTCCGAATCTTATGGGCCCTGATCATCAAATGTCACAGTAGTTGATTATTCAAACAACTGAAACAAGTATCCTGCAAATTTGTTGCTTAACCATATATATCTGACATGTTCGCATGTTGAATCAGAGCACATATACACAAAACAAAAAGCTTGTATCAGCACTTAGTAACTAGAAGGCCAAGCTGTTTATTGGTACTTTTACTGGTGAAAACTACCTAATTAGCACCCTTCATGATTGATTAAACCAAGATGTGTTGCATCTTTGATTGGCTAGATACCCAAGTTTTCATTTGCAGTTATTGTATTCAACCATCTCGTGAGTTCGTTATTTGCTATCTGTATCAGTTAACATCCTGGAACCAGGGGTGTTTAACAGCATGCATATGCCTAAATAGTCCCTGAACCAGACGAGTTCTGCCAAATTTAAGGCAACTATGAAATCTGGAATGAAGAGGCGACAGAGTTTTTCAGCCAGAGAGGCAAGGTGTTTTCATGAGAAAGAATCATATCCAGTGGATTTTTGGAGGATCAGTGTGATCAACTTAGATGTAGCGTTACCCTGACGAATTATGCACCAAGTAGATGAAAGAAACATGGTTGTTGGTCAAGCCCAATCAACCACCTGTTATTATTATCCATTATACTGGAATCCAACTGCTATGGTATTTTTCAGAATCCTCATTCTCCAATTGGACTTCTAAATACCCTAATCTAATAAGATATATTTGTACTCATCTATCAGGCTCCTTCATTTGCATGTCAGGAATGTGAACTTTATTGGCTGGAGATACTTTTTTCTCTTGTTATTTCCAGAACAGTAAGGTACAACTACAATCCAATAACGTCAGTGGTATTTCTTTGGTATTGGGTTGTTCCCATTATCCTTTCTGACATAGTTTCTCACGAAATTTCTCATTTGTATCCAGCCTGTTTTGACATCCGAATTTCCTATAAAGCAATGCTATTTTTTACGCCCATTTCACACCAACTTATGTGACGTGTTTTAAGTAATTTTTCATATAAGTCAATTAGAACATACCGCCTTAGCTGGTATGAAATAAGTGTGAAGAGTACCATTATTGTTTCCCATATTCATGTTGGTTATGCTTTCCAATTTTGATTTGAATAAACCTTGCCCTCTTGATAATGATTTATATGCTATTGCATGGTGAATGTTTTGTCATATGGTGAATGTATTGTCATATCATTTGAAATTTTAAAAGTCAGCTTAACAAATGGTAGTATTTGGTGCCAGAAGACGGATTAATTGATTCCTTCCTAGTGTTTTTTATAGTGAAACAATCAGCAGAAGCCAATGCAATTTCCAGAGGGACCACAGGCAATTGGCATGTGCCTGCTCAAATTTCATGCACTTTGAGATGCATTACATGATTTGTTTGTTATCATTTCCATCTCATCCCTTTTTCATCCACATATTTGAATGCTCATGACAATGAAGAATACCAAACTCCCATCAACATCATGCCCCATATAGTATTTAGAAAGATTTTAGCCTTCTGACTTGCAAGTAGCTACAAAAATTTTCAATTAAGAAAAAATGTGCTCTCCCTTTCAGCTTCTCACTAGTCACTATATGGGAATTCCAACAGGGCACCCAAGACAGCTTAGCTTTAATATATATAGGTGTAGAGAGAGAGAGAGAAAGAGAGAGAGAGAGAGAGAGAGAGAATAGAGTAGAGAGTGGGCTAGTACGACTGGACTGTCACCAATCTATTCAAGTCCACCCACTCACCCACCCACCCAACAAAACCCACCATTAACCAGCACCATGCCCCCTTCCATTATTATGATGAAGCCTTATGAAAAATCTTCAGGCAGAATCTCGACAGTAGCAAATAGATTCCTCATTCCTGATTTTTCAACGACCCAAATTTCCCATTTGGCATGGGTGACGTCACCCCCTCACAGCTTTCCCTGTGGGTCCCAACTCCCCCATCCCCCTCCTTCCCTATCTGTAGTCTCTTTTCCACCCCCACCCCCCACCTTCCTTCGGTTCCCTTACCTCCCCCCCTACCCTTCGGCTTTGGAACTAGGCCTGAAAATCTGGGATTTTTTTTTTTTTTTCCATTTTTTTTTAATATATATATTTTTTCATTTATTGGGACCCTTTCGAGTTAGGTTATATCTCATTCCCGGGAACGTCACATCCACAGATCTTCATCCTCGGCGATCTCTCATCATCTTATTGACATCTCCGGAGAGGGTGATATCCTGTTACAATTCCCCCACACATTCCAATAATTACGTTTCATACAAAAAGAGAAAGACATTTCCTACGTGGCATTGCCAATTAATTAGCTCATGAATCAACCGTTAATAGTAATCAAAAAATCAAATTGGAACCAACCCGGCCGAAATCAAATTAACCAAACAAGTTCGATAATTATTAAATACTATGATAGTCTAAATAACACTTAACACGTTAATTATTAAATACTAAAATACATATTTCTTTTCGAGTCATGGTAGAAATTAGAGTACCCCAACATTTTCTATTCACTATTTGTAATAATTTTGGTTATGGCCCACTCAACATATGAAGCCCATTAGGGCTAATATTGTGATCCCACATTAATCATTATTCAAGCAATCACAGAAAGTGGAACTTTTTTACGTGGCACTTAAATTTTCGTAGATGTACACACTAAGCACCGAAACAGATTTAGATAAAACTAAAGATCAATGACAACGTACATTGTCGGGAAGATAAAAGAGACCTTTTTTATATATATATGACCTACCCATCAGCTAATGCTTCTCAATCAAAGAGTTAACTAATTATTCAACTAAATTAATTTTGAAGCTCACGTGTGCTAAACAATAGGTGTCATGATACACCCCTTTATAACCAAACTAAGTATTGTTTGTTTATTAAGAAAATGGTCGAGGTAATTATGCATGCAGTTTTTACAGTAAAATGATTTAAGTTTGTGAAAATAATTAATAATTTTATGAATTATGGACGGTTGTAAAAGTGGTATTTTTATTAGGGGCCTTTTTTAATAGTAACCAAACCATTTGGGACATGAGACCGAGGTCTCATAACGTTCCAACTGGCATTAATCTGTCTGATTAGAGGAAACAGTTAACCACATTATAATTATTCACTAAAAAATGTAGAGTTGGCGTACCATGTGACTGTGATGATCAGAAGAGTAAGCAGGTTGATGATAATAGAGCTGGTCGGCTGGACCCTGGCTCGACAAAGACGATCCATCAGGTGTAAATGGCTCGGACGACGAGTCTTGATCAGGCTGGCACTCCAAGTTCACCCCGAACAACCTCAGTATCTTAGAGCTCGATCCCACCGGCGTCGTTTGGCTCTGATTAGGGGACCCTGTAGCTGTAAGTATTAACAACACGTGCATGTAAATGGAATGCTTCAGTTTCTCACACAATTTCTCTCTCAAACAGACTCAATTGGCGCTGTTTTTTTTATGAGAAAAATAATTTCCCTGTAATTGTAACGCGTGAGAATCACGCTTCGTAAGAAGTAGACCAGATTGCTACTCCATGAATGAACACATCCTCCAATGTAACCTGAAACCAAACCCACACGACCACATTCCTCCCAAGTAATTGGAAGGTGCCCTTCACGCACTTTCATGTGCTCGTATAACGAGCGAAACATATATATTAAACAAGATAACAATTTTATTAATTTTAATTTTGGATCTCTGGGTTATTTTGTGGGAGAGATAGAGAGAGAACAAGAGATAGGGTTAGAATAAAGTTTGAAAGACATAGCACCTGCATGAAGACAGTCAGGTTGGTATGGCAGGGGATGATGCGTAGGATAAGGGTGTGCAGAATAGAACACTCTGGTCCACCCGGGGCCACTATTGCTACTACTATGCGGTGGCACCAGGCCGTGCCCACCAGCACCGCTATCGTGCGCCACGACCCCCCGGCGCCTCCACCCAATGAACAAGCGCTCGGCGTCTGTCCGGTGGCGCTCGAACAAAACAACGTCGCCGGCGTCGAGGCGCTTCTCCTTGACGTAGCGGCTCCAGCCTTTGGTGAGAACGTAGCTCTGGCTACTGTTCCAATAGGAGTAGCGGAAGCGCCAGCACTTGCCTGACTCGTCCTCGAAGTTGAGCAAGAGGCCGGAGTCGCCGCCGAGTGGGAAGTACTTCTCGGCGTGTTGTTTGGGGATGACGAGGCGGTTGAGCTTGCCGACGTCGCTGGGGGTCAATGGCTTCTCGAACATGGGTTCTTTTTCGGTTTCATCCGCTTCTTCTTCTTCTTCTTCTTCTTCTTGTTGATGTTCTTCCTGCTCTTGGTTGCTGGTCGGGTTTTCGGGTGTTTGATCGTCGGGTTCTTGGAAATTGTGGGAGTTGAGCCAGGCTTGATGTTGGTAGTACAGTTGCGGGGTCCAAGAAACGTCGGGTCTTGCAGAAGAAGAAGAAGGGAGATTTGGGATTGGTTCCATGGTGGGGTGTTGTTTTTGTTGTAGTTGAGTCCACCAGAGTGCTTCTGGAAGATCCGAAGAGAAGTGGTTTATGGACATTTTTTTGAGAGTGAGAGAGAAAGAGAGAGGCGTGATGATTATGGGTTTGATGTGGAAACTGTGGGTCGAACTATTTGATGTAGCAGCAAAGATATGACAATGAGAGAGAAATTTTAGACACTCAGAGAGAGAGAGAGAGGAAAGAGGGGGGGAAAATTGTAAGTACGAGAGTACTTTAAGGTTTTGCGTGATGAAAAAACTCAATCATTATTTTCAGTGTAATTTTGATATGCTTTTTTTTTAAAAAAAAAAACTTTAGCGTTGTTATTCGTTTTACTTTAGCTTGAATTTGTAAATTGAAAATCTTCTTGATTATACCATATAAGAAAGACTCACGTTACTCTTCAAATCCATTTTTTGTTAATAAAGATTTAACAAAAAAGAGCTAAAACCTCACTTTTCAAAGATCTTCATTTTAACAAAAAATTTAACATCAAACATGATTTATTCAAAATTAACAATTACTATTCACTCTCTACTCTTTAAACAATTCTATTTTCTCTCTCCATCTTTTTCCTTTTTCTTTTTTCTCTCTCCTTTTAATGAAAAATAAAGTAAAGAAGGAAAGAGAAAATAATATTTTAATCAAATAGTAAAAGTGAATATTAAAGTAAAGAGTTGAAAAGTGTTTTAATTATTTCAATTTAAAGAGAGTTTACGTGTGATTGGAATACGATAAATATCAATATAAAAGAGATAATAAAAAATGACTGAAACGGGCAGAACATGCATCAGCATTCAGCATGAGTATCGAGAAAAAGAAAAAAGAGGTGAATAATTTTGTGTAAGTAGAAACAGCCCATGTTACTACATTGGCAAACAAATCAAATGGTGGGACCTGCCTGACGTAGCAGTCATCTGCTTCCATCAATCGGCCCTTCCAGGCCTTGGTTTTTCCAGAGACTCTTATCCATGGAGCTCGTGGGATTCTTAAAAGATCTCTCTCTCTATCTCTTTCTCTTGAGTCTTGATCCCTATTGAATTAAGGATCGATGGTCCTTTTGGCTTGGCTGGATCTCTAATGCTCTCTACATGTTCTCCTACACCAAAGTAACAAAATCTGATGAATTTAATACAACTTTATGGCTCTATTTTTGTCGCAAAGTTGAACCCATTTTTCTAATATTATCCTCTTTCATTTCCTCAACTTGTTTTTGTCATCATATATCTAGATCAATTTTGGCGAGCTTTGCTTCTAGTAAAAAAAGAAAACACTTGATTAAGATCTCTTGTGTAAAAAGAAATGGTGAAGATTCCAAAATTAAAAAAATAATTCTACTTATTTTTTTTACTTCCGAGTTAATTAGGATCTAGTAGCCTGGCCTAAGCCATTTGAATTATTTTTGCTAGAACTTATATTTTAATCCTACAATATTATACGCTACATTTATTTATTTATTTATTTTTAACAACGATTGATCCAAAGATTGATTGAAATTGTCAGACTTGTTCTATAAAATATGGTAATTTGTGAACAAAGTTACTATTCAGAAGTGGTCCTTGTTGTAGGATATATATATATATATTTGAGTGATTTTTGATCACCCATGGCCATGAATGAGATAATAGTATATTTGTCACGTGCATGACAGCATTATTGGCGTTTGGCCATTCCTAGTCTTATAAAGAAGCCTGAAATAAATCTACAGATCCCTTCCCTTTCCAATTAGAGAGAGAGAGAGATGAGATAAGATTTGTCCAATTGGAGAAGGCCCCCTTTTTCTGGGGCAATCGTGTTTGAATCCTCTCCTCACATTCCCATCTCTCTCTATCTCTCTCATATATTAATCACAAAAACTCTCTCTCTCTCTCTCTCTCTCTCTCTCACTCATATGCTAATATTTGTATTGTATGATTACTTTTTTAGTTAGATTATGTCTTTTCTACGAGTTTCAGACAAAACCCACCTCAATTTCCAGGTAGATTCAGACACCCTTTTCAACCCTACAAAAGGTGGGAGGACTGATTGTTGTAATTTTAAGTACATGTTGGAAACACGTATATAATAGAGGTTTTTTGTGGGGGCTGCGTTACTTTCATTCTCTAATACAAACAACATGTTTGTGTCATCTTATTATACAATCTGCATCGTGCAAATGGTCTCAGTAATGACAAGTCACGGTCTTCAATGGGATGGTCCCAATCCCCCCCCCTACGTACCAAACATTATCGTTAGTGGGAAAAATAATTGTAGTAAAATACAAAGAAAATATGTTTCAGAGGTCCCCCAAGGTATCATTTCATCAATTTACTTCCTAAGGTTAGAATCGCTATCAAATGTTTTTACCTATAACCTTAAAGAAAAAGTTGCTCAGACTATTTTATATTTTTAGTGGGGGGAAACGGAAACCTGAAATTTTTCTGCAACTTTCTATGAAAGATGTTGTTTGGCCAAGTGCAGGAATTCTTGACCATATAGAAATCTACAAGTTGGGTGAGGAATCTGTGATGTAATTCGTGGAGGGTTTGTGCAATCGTGAAAATCTTGTAGATTATTGATCAGAGACTGGAAAGGAGACACTATAGACAGGTCCACGAGATATCTAAGGAAAGTGTTGCAACTGATAAAGGAGGACATTGTCATACAAAATGAGTTTAATATTTCCACTTTTGGAATTCCTCAATTTCCCAGTAAAACTCTGCCTACCTGGCTTGTAACACCAATCCGTGAGACTTCCTCACTAAAGTCCACGACTCTCTTTTCGTGGTTCACCTCTTCACACGTACACAGAAACAAAAAACCTGAAATTAAGGTGGCAGGTAATTGTCTAATCCCATTTCAATCGATTCTTGTGTTGTCTAATCCCATAGGTGAGGAGGAGAGGAGACTATTAACGTAACACCCTACTTTAATGACACAATATTGTCCCTTTTTTGTTTTTTCAAATTAGACTTTTCAAAAGGTTGTCAATCCTAATACTACTCTCGCATAAGCATGTTTAATTATAGAGTTATGATAGGTTTATGCCACAATTAAAGTACTAAAATCCTGATTCAATTATGTAAATCTTAGCAACAATATTAACCCAAATGCATCAAAGGGTTGGTCCGTCGGTCCATCATTTCTATGCCTTCCTTTCAATATATATACAAGCGTGCAAAATGCCCTATCAATCAACAAGATTTGCTCAAATCAAGCAAATTACTGTCTTAGACACATTTGTTTTCAACGCTATAAAGTGAGGGCCTTCAGGCCATACATATAGGTTGGGATGTCTTAAATTGGAGGACCATATGCAATGTGATAAAGTCAGGCATACAAATTTATGGAGCCGCTATCTTGGACTTGTTACTTGGTGGAGCTGATTTGCAGCACCTTTTTTAATTTACTTTGCAGTCCAATGACATCTCCTGATCAGTCCTAACTTCATGATTGATTAGCATAAGGAGATCTAGACTTAATTACTTAGGAATATATATTGGATATTGGATAAGAAAGGAGTGGATAAACAAGCTTAGACAATTTGAAGGTTCAAATTCTAGCCGTTGGAATTAAATTCGTTGGGATTACATGTGTTTCTTGTATCTTGTTGTGATCGATTCAATCCTAACGGGTCTAATTCCAACTAGAACTAAACCAAAACCATTATATTTAGGATTTCTGTTAATAATCATGGAATATTGTAGACTTAGATGCTTAAGAAACCTTGGGATGACTTAAAAGGGGGTTGGGATATTTAGCAGTTTGTTGTCCATGATTATAACAAATGTGAGAGAATCGTTATGTAGCTCACTTGCTCAAATTATTAGCAATCCGAACATCAAAATTATTAAAAATTTATGTATATCTGAATTGAAGCAGTCAAAAACAGCTTGCACACTTCAAATTTTGGAACAAAAGAAAGAATCCTAGGCATAGTTTAGTTTATAATTGAATTTTAACTTGCAGGGTATATTATTTTCACCAAGCTTGCATGCAAGTTCATCCAATAGTTTGTGGTTAAATCTGAAAATGTGGTCCCTGAGAAATATGTTAAATCAAAACACCTTTTTCAAACCAAAACATATATTTTTTTCTAAAAAACTTAGCAAAATATCTGGCATATAAGACAGAATGAATTTACCCAAGAAATTATTAATTGGTCTAGCTGAAACATAATTTAATATTCCAGGAATCCAAACACCAATTTTCTCCCTGTGTTGCACTGAATACACCCCAAATGCAGCTGTAGACTGACTGGCTAACTCCCAAAACAACAACACAAAAAATAAAATTAAAAATATTAATTAATTCATTATAAATAAAAAAGAAAAAAGAAAAAAGCAAAACAAAGTAACAATTTCCCAAGCCATCTATCAGAAGCAGCCATCTCATTCACAGCAACTGCCAACACGCTAACTTTGATGAACTATAAACCATTAATCAATAAAAAAAAAAAAAGATTTGGAGACAAATATAAATATAAATATATATATATATATATACACATAGAAGAGGCCACGTCTCCTCTTTTCTGGCTGTCTGGCCTGGCCCTAAATGGCACATGAAATCAATTCCCATCATCAGAAGGCATGCGAGGGCTCTACCACTTTTGGGGCCCACGATATAAATATATATATATTTTTTTCTTTTGGGAAATGGGTCCATCACCAGATCAAATGACCCAAAAGTCCCATCTTTTTGTCCATCTTGGGGTGCTGCTCACTTGGTGCATGCTTGCCTTATATTAACAAAGAAGCATGAGAAGGGTGATGCAATTGGGTTATTGGCACGTGGCATGTGATTGTAGTCTAGTAGGGGAGGAGGTGGTTGGGTTAGGGTCTTAGGTGCTGGACCAATATATATGTAGCCTAGGGGCTGTACAGAAACAGAGAAGGCTAGTGGGTATGGTCCCATTGAGGCCATGACTCATGAGACCCTCCATTTGCCGAAGGGTGGAGGAAGATGGACTTGGTTGTAAAAAGGAACCCTATTGACTTCCCTTACAAAGGACATTTCTTTTTGTGGGGGATCTAAACCCATGCCTTCTACAACTTTAACCAAAAATCCTAAACTTTGGCCTTCTTTTCTCTCTCTTTATTTAGTCCTTACTTTCTTTGCTTTGAATAGAGATTCATACCGGTGACACCTAAATGTGATAGAGTCTAAGTGAAACCTATTAACCCTTATTTCCTTTGTTTCGGATAGTGATCTCTAACAATTTTATTATCTAGATTGTTAACCATTCGAACAATAAATATGAGAAAATTTCTATGAAATTTACCTGTCCGAATAAGTGGTTAAACAATCCAAAATTTATTTAGGCAACATACACTAATATGAGCTTTCTCACAATTATTATTTAAATTGCTAATAATTTAAGCAAAAAATAAATTACGTCCAAGGAGAAGAAAAAAAGAGTAATAGCAGGGGGTTATGAGAGAGAACTTATTGTCAGAGTTAACCTTTTACTCTGACAAAAAAGGCCTTTTACGTCACCCTACTAAAAGAGGATCCCAATAGCATGGTAGTATATGCTTTGTAAATTATAACGTCAGTTTATAAAAATAAAAATAAAAATAAACAATTATAATAAAAAATATATATAGTAACTAAATATCACTCAAAGGCATAAATGGATTGAGGAAGTGACATCAAATGGAAGCTTCCCCTTAAATAGGACGGATTGAGATGGGTGCTTTTTGTTTTGTTTTTGTGGAGGGTTTTTCTTTTTCTTAGGGACAAGTTTATATAATTTTTCTCACAAATTTGTACTTGGAAGTTGACTTAAATGACAAAATAACAAAACCCCTTCGCCGAATTTTGAAAAATGGACCTCCCTGTCTTAATCGTGGCCTAACTTTGAACTGGAAAGCAAACTAAACATGTCTGTGTCCCAAATCTGGTCTCATTGCAACTATAGACCAGATACACCACCTATTGCTCCAACATTTTGCTTCACAATTTTCTTTTCCTTTTAATTTCCTAAAATGTCCTCCCAAAAAGCTTTCTCATTGGCCAGCCAAAATGTATGGGAAGGGTAATTATGAGTCATACATTAAGCGGGTGAATTGCGTTAAATTTTATTATCATATGCGACTAAACTTTACAAATGATTTTAGAAAACTTCGATTATAACAAGCGTTTTTCTTAAATCATTACAAATGGGATCAAAGCAACGTCTTAGAAACAACATGTGACACTAGGCAGATATATGTGTGCGTTTGAGGGGTCTAAATTGCATTTAACACTCAAAAAGATCGTTCGATGAAAAAAAATCAATTTGGTAAAAAAATTGAAAGCATTTTTAAGGGTAAAAGAAGTTTAAAAATTTTCAAAATGCACTTTTGACAAAAACTTAAAAATAAAGCTTTTGTCAAAAATTATTATTAAAAAAAAAAAAAAAGAGCTTTTTGACTCTGGGCAGAGAAATCAGAAATGGGCCAAGTCATGGTAATATTGTGAGATCCACTTTGTGATGATTTGCACTTCTTGCTTCCTCACATCTTTAAGCCATTGTGGATCTTCCTTACTTGAGAACCTCAGGTCCACGTGGTGAGCCCCTGTCCAAAAAAAAAAAAAAAAATCCAATAAAAAATTATAAATTTAATTATTTAATTAATATTTTAACACTCCTTTCATGTGTAGAGTGAGTCTCAACATATAAAATATTTAATATTAAATATTCAATTAAGGATTTCTACTCTAATTTAATGTTAAATTGTTACTTATCCTAAATTTGAAAATATAATTTATTTTTTGGATATCAATTTTAATATTAATGTTACTTTACAATCAAACTTCCAACTAACCTTCTTTTGCAACAATAGCAACTATGCTTTTGGATATATTCTTCAGCACCCTAACAAAACAGAAAATAGATTATAAATTGATATGACAATTCTTATAATTCCTATTACAATGGTAGTTAAAATGCAGACTATTATGTGACAATTTACGTGATACCCATTTTCACGAAATGTAAAACTGTCACGTTCACGTGAATTTGTAGTAAAAATTGTAGTAGTTGAAATGAGAATGATAAAAGGAGGGAAGAGTTGCGAGAGATGATACCCTCCACCACTCCAAGGGTCCCTTAAGCCATTAAAGAAGATAATGTTGCTCCCAAACCTTTTCAAAACCCTGTGGATATCCTGCTCGAAATAGACAGACAATGTATGAGGCATGGAACATGATGATGAATGATGGTGCAACATGCTAAAATGATAATACCCACATGGCCACCAAACTCAGAAGTAATCCAATTGGGTCGGGGCTCAATGTCAAAGCTATTTTTGCAGTAAGTGACCCGAGCTTTATAGTCCCACTCTGATGCTGGGAATATGCTCTCCTTATTATTTCCACTTGTTGGCATTATCATCTCTGTACACGCCTGCAAAAATAAAATTAATAAATAAATTCCCTAGGTAAGTGGGGTGGGGGTACTTTATATTGAACCGACCTCAAACTTTTTGTTTTTTATTTGAAAAATATATATATTATAATGTAAGGTAAAGGTGAGAGCAATTTCAAGTGATTGTTAATATTTTTGTTTTGAAAAGAGAAAACAAAAGTAAACAAGAAAAAATTACATGCAACAAAGCCAAAATTTTCTTAAGAACAAACTAGTTGGAAATTAAGTTATTCCAATCCAATTTATAAAGCAAATATACATATAATTTTATAACATGTTCTTACATGCATTTTTTATAGTGAATGTGAGTAGAATATTTTTAAAATGAATGTGAAAATGACATATATCAGTTTATTTGAAGAATTTCTTCCAATTCCATTTGAAGGAAAAAAAAAATGTGGCATATTTTGATCTTGTTATTCTTATACACAACTACACTTAAAATGATCCCCTTTTTTTTCTTGGTCTTACCATTTTTTTTTTTTAAACAAATAATGAAAGAGTTAATTGGGATCAAAACACTGAAAAAATGGGTGCTCCCCAACATTAGACAAAAAATAAATAATAACAAAAAAATGCTAGAAATACAAGACAAAAGTAAGAAATGTCCCGATCCTAGAACCGCAAAAACCAGTTTAAAATACCAAAACAGAAAAATACGGGTAGAAACATGACCGTCTTCTTGGTCTTACCTTAGTATTTCACACTATTGGGCTCTTCCTGGTTAATTTTTTTTTATCTTTCTCACATGGACCCGGCCCATTGCGGGGAAGCAGGCTCGCTAGGAAGAAAATAAAATGCGGTCTTTAAAAGGTTATGCACGAGTAGAGCCTTATTGGTCCAGAAGCTTCTATGACGACACAAATTTTTATCCTATTAACTCTACATATAATTTGAAGGGGACCCAAATATGATGAAGGTAACAAAATAGTGAATTTCAAAATATAGGCTCTATATAAATATTTTCAATGTTTTTTTTGAGTTTTTGGTTATACTTGGAAAAATTTTCAACAGAAAAATATTTTCAGTAAAATATTTTAAATAATTACCATTTTTCTGAAAGCGTATAAAGTATTTTATGCCTTTTTTCTTTTTTTTTGATATGTCTACACAAGGGAATGGAAAAGAAAGATTTAAACTAAGACTTTCACTTCATGATGTGTGATCCATAGTCGATTAAACTATCCCTTGGAGACCCTATAGTATTTTCTTCAAACCTCCTCTTTTAGGCATGTTTGCATAATGTTGAAAAAACAATTATATTCGATTTTTTTTTTTTTTGAGAAAAATGTGATTTCTTAAAGTGCAAGTGATAATTGGGTGAGGATAAGAATGGTCTGTGGGAAAAGGAATTTTGATATTAGCAATAGCCAATAGGCTCCAAAGGGATAATGGTGATGATTAATTATTAATTATTAATAATTGTGAAGCTCAACTTTTGCACATGGTTTTCTTGGATTCTCTTCACATGCTTCTCTTTATTAGTGAATATATTTTGATTCAAACTTACGAAAGTGCTTTTCCTTTGGTGGGGTAGTGGTTCAAAGAGCTTCCTTTTCAGAGGCTCGTGGATCACATTGTAATACTCTACTAATTAAGAATAAGAAAATACATTGTTTATTCTTTATAGTTTAATAAATGAGCCATAAATTTCTAAGAAGTAGTTCAATCGGCTGTGACACCTAATAAAATGGAAGTCACTAATTCGAATTTTCCTCTCCTCTCTTGTGCGAACATGTCAAATAAATAAAGGGAAAAGTATATTTTAGCCCCCCAAACTATTAGCCTTTTGTAATTTAGCCCTCAAACTTTCAATTGGTATAAAATAGCCCTCATTTGTTAGTTTAAGCTGTTAAAATGGATGAAAACACAAAACGACGTCGTTTTGGGTATTAGAGTTACGAAAATGCCCCTTGGTCAATTAAAAAAATTAAAAAGGGACTGAAACGGCGTCGTTTTAGTCCCTTTAACTATTTCCCTTTCTTCCCCCCTCCTCGTGTTCTCTGCAACTCCCTCCCCCCTGTGACTAGTTTTTTTCCTATTAATTGATCAAATATTTCTATATGTTATAGGTTAAAAAGGAATGAATATATGCATACTGAGAAAATTAAACACATTATCTGTAAATATACATTTTATTGTTTATTAAATGTGAACAAAATGAGTTTGTAAAAAGAAGATATTATGGTATTGGCAGAGATCAACTTTAGACAAATATTTTCTACCAAACATATTACTTTTCAAATCTGTTTCAACTCTCTTGAATGAGAAAATCTGGGGCTCTAGCTCCTTGATCTTTTATCACAAAAGCTAGAGGATAGGTGGCATGATGGGTTCTGCAAGCGATTGGAGGTTTGCGACGAAGATGGGTTTTGCAAGCGACGGACAACAACGAAGATGGGTTCTGCGAGTGACGAAGATGGGTTCTTCGTAGGGATTCAAACCCTAAGAGAAATAACTTGTCACAAAGAGAGAGAGAGGGGGGTTTGCAGAGAACACGGGGAGGGGGGAAGAAAGAGAAATAGTTAAAGGGACTGAAACAATGCTGTTTCAATCCCTTTTTAATTTTTTAATTTTTTTAATTGACTAGGGGCATTTTCGTAAGTCTAATACCAAAACGACGTCATTTTGTGTTTTTCATCCATTTTAACAGCTTAAACTAATGGAGGGAGCTATTTTATAAGAAGTTCGTAATTTGGGGGCTATTTTATACCAATTAAAAGTTTGAAGGGTTAAATTACAAAAGGCTGATACTTTGGGGGGCTAAAATATATTTTTCCCATAAATAAATAAATGAGTCATAAATGGATTAATTAAATTGACCAGATTTAACTCGAACACAACATATTTTAACATGTATTTATTATATAGAAAATATATAATTTTATAAATGAATTATGATTTTTATGTCAAATGAACCTTATGATTTTATATTAAAATTGCGAGTCATAAAAATTTGTCAAAAACCCTATTTGTATGTAGCATACTAGCATTTATAAACCTAATTTTTGTTCCTAAACGCATCCAACGGTTAAGATTGACGTGGATGCTCGTGCCACGTGCTCCTGGACATTTTTATGGAACCTAGAACTAGGAATTCACAAAAAAAAAAAAAGGAAGAATATATATATTCTGTACCTGCCAACCCCATCCACCGAGGTCATGAGGATCGGAATGATCATTTAGATCGAAGCACGTGGCAGTTCCACTGTGGTTATAGTAGACGTTAGCTGCACCGTACAACTTTGCGAACGTGTCATTTCCAGTCGTTGGATTATCAATCGCCTTACACATCTGCACCATCCAACACAACACAAGAAGGTCAAAAAGTCTCTTAACTACTAAACTCCTCAAAGACCTAAAGAAATTAGAAAATTTATTTAAATTTTGGGTCAACTTATAAAAAATAAAAAAATAAAAAATAAGTACCTGTTTCACTGGGTATGGTGGCAAGGGATTTAGGAAATTTGAAGGAGTGGGATAATCGGTCATGGCCGTGTAAACGAATGCAGTGTAAAGCCAACTCTCTAAAGAATCTGCATCAATATAATTCCTATATATATATATATAAAGTTAATAATCTCTAATTAAATTATAATATATACATAAAAATATAAATAAAAATAAAATTGGAAGTGAATCTTACTTGCATATTTTAAATGATTTTCTGAGTAAATTGAGTCCTCCAGGTTGTTTTCCTGTATCTTCAATTTGTTGCCATGAACTTTTAATCACTTTGTAGCAGCTCTCGCTTTCGCTCTGAATTTTTACATGCAATGCAAAGCAGTCAGATCATTTATTAATCACATAATATTGTTATTAACAATAAATAAAGTAATTGTTCCTTCTTTTATTATATATAATAAAGTGCATGTGGGGTTGGTGCACATAATTCTGGAATTTTGCAGATTATTACTTGCCGTGTTGTCTTTTTGCATGACTTGAGAGCGTGACCAATGGACTTTAGTGACACGGATTTAATTGGCCTAGCTGGGACATTATCTTTAAACCTCATCTTAAATGTCTTTTGCTTTAATGGACAAAAATGAAAATGAGAGAGAGAGAGAGTACTGCTTGGGAGCATTAATAGAAAAAGTGTTCAATGAAAATTTACTTCTTTACTATCTCACACTTTTTATCCGAGTAAATGATGCTTTGAGCCTATGATGTTCTTAAGTATTGAGTTTATTCTATATCGGTTGTAAAATGGATTGATGTTCAGTTTATAAGTCTTATCTCTTGAGCTAGTTTTTTAGGTTTAAAAATACCTAAGATCACCTAACATTAGTCTCAGAGCTCAGATTTAATCAACAAGTCTCATTCCAAATTTCAATCGTACATGAAAGAAATAGGTTGTCTCTGCTCTGACTTAGATTCAATGATTATTGGGATTATCTCACATCGGTTGTAAAAATGGTTGGTGGTTACTTTATAAGTGATAAGAAAAAGTTTCATTTTTTGAGTTAACTTTTGAGGAGACCACTAAACATCAAGCATTACTCGAAAAGGGATTAAGTTTTTTTACTATTAAGATAGTCAGAATTCCAGCTTAAGAGAAGAGAGTTGAGGCCGGATTAAGATATTGTGCTGTACTTTTGCCTTATTGCACTACAGTGCAAGTGTATGTGAGTGCGGACCCTTCCTTGCGTTCTAGGAAACAAGGCAATTGTATTGCACTTAATATCTATTCGTGGCTTGGGCAAGTGGGTTTCGTTGTCAGGAATATAAAAATTTGAATAGATTGATAACAAAAATCATAATGAGAGAAGAGAGAGAGAAAATGACCCTATAGTCACGAGTGATGATGCTGTTGAAGCTATATGGGGATGTCAAATTCCCAAAATTGAGGATAGGAGCTGAAGATGCCAAGGCTCCAATGGTGATGTGCGGATACTTCAGCCTAAACCATGCTGCCAGCACTGCAAAAACCAGCCACTCATTAATCGAGACAATTAGACAAAAAAAGTATTTTATTATTGAAGAAGAAAAAAGCAAAAAAGGGTTGATGATGAGAATTAGCTTACTTCCTCCGTAGGAGCCTCCAAACACCACCACAGGGGAGTCGGTTGCTGTCAAATTTTGCTTAAGATCAGTAATCAAAGTGGCATAATCTGCCAATGCCTGTGTCGAGCTCAGATATCCAAGTGTACTTGCATTGCTATAAGCAACATCTTTCTTTCCCCCGAATGGCACGGATTTCCCATAGAACCTATGCTGCAATATATTTTATCCAAACCACTCTTTCACATAACTTCCACTAAACCTTAAAACAAAAACAAAAATTAATTAAAAAAGAAAAAGAAAAAGAAAAGTGAAGGGGTAGTTAACGACCCCCTTAAGAGTGGTCGACCACCATTTATCTTGTGTCGTCGGCTATATATAAAGAGTGGTCAACAACTCATCAACCGACTAACTCTTAACGGTGGCGGCTACCTCTTGAACCGTCTAAGGTGGTCAAACCACAACTTTGAAGGTGGTAATTGACCACCACTCTTAAAGGTTAAAGGAGTAGTCGACTCACTCTAGTCATACCTCGTATCCAACCATCCCTCCTCAAGAGGTAAATGGGTGGTTGGCCTATCTAATCACTCCAATGGGTGAACAACAACTCCCTTAAAAGGTGAAGGAAACTTAGCAGCATAGATTTCTCTGGATGATTCTGATGAGAATCCAAATTTCCATTTCTCGTATCTCCAACTTCCTCAACAACCAATCAAAACGTTAGGATTTGTAACATATATCTAGTTTAGATCAAAATTACCTCGATGAAAACAAGAAGGGCTTTGAAATGGGGTGCCGTTTCGAACATAAAACCTGTGTTCTGAGCGAACCAATCTATATTTCCTTCATTTCCCGTGTAGACGAAGATTGGGGCGTTCTTCTCAGCACCTCCCCAATAGGTGTCGTTGATCAGATATCTCTGTTGAAAGGTTTGGTAGCTCTGGGGATTGAAATTGAAGTGGTCAAGTGTTTGGGTGAAGTACTTTGTTTTGTAAAGCTGGTTTTTGGTAGAAAGCAGGAGCTGCTGCTCCGGCCGAATTACTGAAGAAGGAAATTTAGGAGCAAATTCTGCAACTGAGACTGTAGAAGACAATAGAGTGAAGAAAGAAAACCAAGCAAGTAAGAACCCGGCTGCCATTTTCCTTGTCTTTCTGGCTTCTATTTTCTGCAGTCTGCAAAGAAAATGGCAAGAGAGAGAGAGAGGGAGAGAGAGAGAGAGAGGGAATCTCAAAAAGTATGCAACATCTGATCTATGGATAAAAAGGCATGGAGGATGGTTTTGGCTGAAATTTAGACAGCCTTCTTTCACTTTACCATTGACTATAATTAGAAGGAAGTGATGCTAAAAAACTGCTCGTGGGCTGGCTCCTCTCTGTCTCTTGAGAAACTCGCCTCGTTTGTCCTTGCCTATATGGAATTATGTCTCCTAATTTTTAAGAGAAATGTGAAACATTTCACCCTTATTTATATTTATATCATTAGAATGGGAATGATCTCATCCCAGCCATCCGTTTTTATTGGGTGGTTTTAGGCTTCTTTCAACCTCAAAAGTTAAATCAAAAGGTGAGATTTTTTTCCACACTTATAAAGTGGTTACTAACCGCTTTCACAACTGATGTGGGATAACCCAACAATCTTCCCCTCACACATCAAGTTGTTGTCTTTCTCCCGTGAATTATTAAGCCGAGACTTGTTGGTTGAACCGGGACTTTGATACTAGTGTTGGGTGGTTTTGGACCTCTTTTAACCCCAAAAACTAACTTAAGAGGTGAAACTTTTCCTTACACTTATAAATTGACCATCAGCCAATTCCAAACAATATATATAATGACTCATAAATATTGACACATCAACCCAATTGAGTAAGGGTGAGATGGAGTGTAGTATGCAACCTTGTCACCAAGTGTTCCTTTCACATGCACATGCCATATGAAATGAGCTATTGTGTCTTCTTGTAATGCTATAAACTACATTTTTATTTCACTATTATTCTTCCTGAATCCTGATGTAGCAGTGTCAACTGTAATGTCATGCCCAAAATACAAGGACAATAGTGAAAAAATTTTAACTGATGTCACTGAAAGATTCAGATTTTTTTTGGTTTAGCCGGTTACTATCATAGAGTTATTAATGGGGTCATCACACCAATCAACTCTTAATTTGTGGTATGTAACCTTGTCACCAAGTGTTCCTTTCACATGCACATGTCATCTGAAATGAATTATTGTGTCTTCTTGTAATGCTATAAATTATATTTTAATTTCATTATTATTCTTCTTGAATCCTGATGTGGCAGTGCCGATTGTAACGTCTTGCCCAAAATGCAAGGACAATAGTGGAAAAATTTTAACTAATGTCACCAAAAGATTCAGATTTTTTTGGGTTTAACTGGTTACTATCATAGATTTATTAATGGGGTCCTCACACCAATCAATTCTTTATTTTTATTTCTTATTTTTAAAAGAGGGCTTATCAAAAAATTAAGGGGTAATTACATTTTCCCCCCATGAACTACAGCGCTTTAACACTTTTTTTTCCATGAAATACCAACTATGACACTTGACCACATTAAACTACCATCTTATGATACTTTCTCCCATTTCGTTAGTCAAAAGAGTTAAAACTAATGGTTAACGGTCATGTGACTTTTATGTGCCATTTTAAATTTTTTTTCTTTCTATTTTTGCCCTCACTTCAGATTTTTGGATTAGGGGTTTAGGAGTGTATAAGCATCATTTTATTGATCTGAAGTGAGGGCAAAAATGGAAGGAAAAAAATTTAAAATAATTGGCCGTTAGATTTAATCTCTTTGACTGATTGAATGAGAGAAAATGTCATAAAATGATAATTTGATGGGATCAAGTGTTATAGTTGGTAGTTTATGAGAAAAAAATGTCAAAGAGCTATAGTTCATGAGGCAAGAGATAATTACCCAAAAGTTAATGGGGGACTTATCAAAAAATTAATGAGATTGTGACATCAACAACACATCAAAATCATGGTAGTTGCACTATATATGTTATATATATATATATATATATATATATTTTGAGTACATATGTTATATTTTAATCTCACGTGAAAGACTTTTCCAAACTAATAATCTCCTCAAAACTAGTTATATAGTTAGCATATTGACATGGAATATGACATAGTGACCCACAACTCATATGGGTGAAATTGCAATTAAAAAAGTATAAAAGACATATCAAATACTCAATTGAGTTTTAACTACACTTTCTGAGATACAATGAATTACACCTAGAATATTAATTTTTCGGGCTTAAACACACACCCAATCCCCGTATTAAATCAAAATCAAGCATAAAATATGGATTCAAGATGTCACTTTAACCATAATATATCTTCTTGGGGCTTAGAATATGGGCTGATTGAACCTCGATGTTCATCCACTTGTCTATAATTAACCTGCAATTGGATCATCTACGGGGACCTAAAGTCACCCCCACCTTTGCCTACCTCCAAACTGTCTATCTCTATGTATATAATATATTATGTAGGGAGAGACAAAATTAGAAAAAATAAAATAAAATAAAATAAAATGTTAAGATAAGCCGAAAATAATTTTGATGTTTAAGTTAGCAAGAATCAAAGGAAAAGTTAACGAGAAAAGTAAGATGGGATTGAGCGGAAGGAGACGAAGAGTCTCTTTTTACTTGACATTTGCTACCTTTTATAATAGCGTATTCCATAACCATTTATCTTATTTTATGCCACAACATAATTCAAACCCTACATGCGACATGACAACCTTCTACAAGACCCACAAGCCCTAATACAAAATTACCCAATTAAAGTTCAAAAAGTCTAACCAGTTTTATAAATGACTCGAGTTAGGATTAAGTTTTAACTTATATAGTCTTATACTTATACTTTGACACTCGAACACAAATTGTCACCCTAGTTCAATAGCTAAGGCGTTGCTTAAGTAACAAGTAAGGGAAAACTACCTTTTACCCCCATGAACTACAATGCCTCGACACTTTTCTCCCCATAAATTATCAACTGTGCTACTTTGCCCCCATGAACTACTATTTTGTACCCAAAAACCATTTCTGTCAGTTAAAGCCGTTAACTCAAACGGTCAAAGTGACAATGCATTGTAGTTCATGAGGGTAAAAAGTGACAATCCGTTGTAATTCATGAGGACAAAGTGATGCAAAGTTACTAGTTAACCGTTTGAGTTAACGACTTTAACTGATAGAAGGGGTTTTTGGGTACAAAATAGTAGTTCATGGGGGCAAAATAGTACAGTTGACAGTTCATGGAGGGAAAGTGTCAATACATTGTAGTTCATGAAGGTAAAAAGTAATTTTCCCAACAAACAAATATTGAGGAGGTTGAAAAAAGAAAAGAAAAGAAAAGAAGAAATAATATATATATAAAAGAAGTAAAAGTCAACTCTTGCAGGCATATTTAATTATTATATGGGGAGCGACTCACTTGCACTTGTGGTTAGCTCTCGTTTTCTCCAAATTTTAGTTTAGATTTATCATAGTTAACAGAAATCTAAAGGTTTAAAATAATGGAGAATAATTAAATTCAATTACACTGGATTTTCTCATCCAATGAGGAAAAAGAAAAAGAGAGGGAATATTCCACAAGAGCTTAATGGGACCCTTAAATAACCAATGATCATAATTAATTGTCGAAGAATCAGATCCAAATGAGGTTAGTTATCCTATAATTAAGTTCAATCTCTTTTTTTTTTTTTCGACATATCCACACAAGAGGGGGGAGAGGGACTCGAACTAGTGACCTCCGCTTTATCAGGCGTGATCCGCTTTATTAAGTTCAATCTCATTTGATCTTGAAGAGTATGGGTTTTGAATTGGCTTTGAATCAAATCCCATTTCCTGAACTCTTGATTTCTCTTGTTAATTTATTGGGAAGACTATAACCATCACCTTATTTATTGGTTGTAATGCCTCATTCTGCACTCAAAATAAAAATAAAAAATAAAAAAGGCAAAAATTCAAGAAAATGATAGATTCAAGAATCAAGGCCCTTTTGTTATTTTGGATAGGTGAATGCGGACATTGCAACTCCGATAATAACTTGTGGAGATATTGTAAAAATTAAAACATTAGAGAAATATTGCATAGGAATTAGTAGTTAGGGATGATTAAATATAATCTTTCCAAATTTATAAGTCTAATTTCAAACAAGTATTTGAATAATGTGGTTCATTTTTTTTTTCTTTCTTTCAAACCAATGTTAATTAGGGTATAGCTTTTATTAAAAGTTTTTTTATTTTTAATAATTTGATGTTATAGTCTACGTGATACTTACGTAAGTAATTTATGTGACACTTATCATACTTATAGCTAATTCATATGACATTCATTTTTATAAAATATAAATTTGTAAAAAAAAAAAAATTGCATTAAAAACTAAGAAAATGATAAGTACTTTTCTAATGTTCTCATAACTGTGATGTAACTTTTAAAATTATCAATAAATTAAAAGTTAATAATAATACTAAATTTAATGATGATTTTAAAAGTCACATTACAATCAAGAAAATACTATAAGAACCCTAACATTTCCCAAAAAAACTATATCACTAAACCCCCGCCATTTTTCTTTGTTCCCCCTCCCCTCCCCCCCCCCCCCAAAAAAAAAAGTAATTTCGATTTGATTAACTTGGCTAAATTATATGCTTAGATTCTCAATCAAACTTGTCCAATAACTTAACCTGATTTGAATTTCTAGGGGCCCACCCCCAGTCAAAAGTCCACCTAAGTTGCGCTAATATACCGGGACCACAGGATTGGTCCCAGCAACACCCAATCACTGGAGTCGTTTGACCGCCACGTGATCACGCTTACGATCCCGGGCGCATCCGATTGCTCCTCCTCCTCTTCCCCTGTAGTCACTTTTTACACGCCCTTCCCACTTGTACCAGCATACAGTCCGTAGCGATCAGAAATCTACGAGTAGTAGTAATAGAAGCAGTGGAGGCCATCGAAAGCTCTTACAAGTCTATGATTTGCTTTCCTCTCAGTCTCACTCACTCCCACAAATCTCTCCAGATCCAGTCCATTTCGCAGAAATCCAAAAATTAATGAGGTTGTGGATCTAGCTTCTACAACTTTCGAGTGATAATGCCAAGGCAGAACCGAGGGGGGATGGACTTGATGATCCCCGGGAAGATCAGAAAGCGAGGGTGCACATCATCGGCGTCGTCCTCCTCGTCGATAATCCAAAACTATAGGTTCAAGAGGGCCATACTGGTGGGCGGCAAGAGGGGCGGATCGAGCACGCCCGTGCCTACTTGGAGGCTGATGGGCTCGTCGCGGTCTCCCGCGTCGTCTTCCGCATTGCGCAGGGCCGTGGAGTCGCCCAAGTACCCCGGCCATGGCGCTAGAACGAAGCCAGCGCAGGCACCGGTGTCGGCGAGGAAGCTGGCGGCGACGCTGTGGGAGATGAACGAGATGCCGTCGCCGAGCGTGAAGGAACGCGCCGACGAGAGGCGGCTCAGAGCCAGAGAGAGGATGGCCAGGTCCGTGCACTCCGGCTCTTTGCCTCCGCATTTGTCCGATCCGTCGCACAGTCCTGTTTCGGAGGTCCGTATTTGCTGAATTTCGCGATCTCGTTTATTTTTTACTTGGTTGAGGAAATGGTTGTAAAACGCTGTCGTTTTTTTGCAGAGGATGGATCGGTCAGGAACAGGTAGTCGCCGGAGAGGAACGCCGTCCGTTTCCATTTCTCAGAGGCTTAGGCTGACGGACCACCACCATGTCGGACCTATTGACGCTCTAAGCAATGCCAGTTTAATGGAGGTATGAAGTATCAAATTTACATCAATTTTTTCGATAGCCGCTAATTTATTACATGACCGCGTTGACAGTGTATTGATCATATGCAAAAGTCCTACATTGATTTGTATTCGGCTGAAACTGGTTTGCAGAAGTTCACAGAGAGCCTCAATTGTGATTATTTATAACATAGATGAGATAGAATTTTCTATATTGATTTGTATTGGTTTCATGCAAGAGGAATTTTTTGATTTACATATATCTGTTATTTGATTTTGATGCAGATTGAGAGTAGCAGATCTCGAGCGCAGACTCCCAGTGGATCGACAGTCGGAGGGAAGACGCGGTTGAAGGATGTGAGCAATGCTCTAACCACATCCAAAGAGCTACTGAAGATTATCAACCGTGTGTGGGGTCACGAGGATCGGCCTTCGACGAGCATGTCCCTGATCTCCGCCTTACATGCAGAGCTGGAGAGGGCTCGTTTGCAGGTCAATCAGCTTATCCAAGAGCAGCGCTCGGACCAGAGCGAGATCAACTATTTGATCAAGTGTTTTGCGGAGGAGAAGGCAGCGTGGAAGAGTAAAGGGCAGGAAGCTGTTGAGGCTGCCGTTGAGTCCGTTGCGGGAGAGCTTGAGGTGGAGAGGAAGCTGAGGAGGCGGTTGGAGAGCTTGAACAAGAAGCTGGGGAGAGAGCTGGCGGAGACAAAGACGACTCTTGTTAAGGCGGTGAAAGAGCTTGAGAGTGAAAAAAGAGCAAGAGAGATAGTGGAGCAAGTGTGCGACGAATTAGCAAGGGATGTTGGCGAAGATGAATCCCAAGTGGAGGAGCTGAAGAGAGAGTCCGTGAAAATTCGGAAAGAGGTTGAGGAGGAAAGGGGGATGATGCAGTTGGCCAATGCTTTGCATGAGGAGAGAGCTCAGATGAAGCTCTCGGAGGCAAAGCATCAGGCTGAGGAGAAAAATGCAGCTGTTGATAAATTGAGGAATCAGCTTGAAGCATTTCTGGGGACCAAGAGATTCGTAGAAAGAGGACGTAGTTCTGTGAGTCATCCCAATGATAAAGACATTGCTGCGTTGTTAAGTAGAGCTCGCTTCAGTTCCCATCCGAGTGAAGAGAAGGAAGAGGATGGAGGAGAAGTAGAAGATGGAGAAGAGTTTGAAGAAGACGACTCGGCTGCTGAAAGTGATCTTCATTCCATTGAATTGAACATGGACAACCATAACAAGAGCTATAAGTGGATTCATTCTTCGGGCTTTGGTCGTGATCCGAGAATGGTTCAAATTGACGAAGAAGAAATCAAAGGAAGGAAGTCTACCTCCGGAAGAGCACCAAGGAGAAGCACTTCTCTGCAAAGAAGTATATCTGATGGAGTTGAACTTCATCATAACTCGGATAGGTCAGACTGGGGGAGATTCTTGGAACTGGAAAGGCAAGCTCAAGGAAAAGGGTATGGAGATGAACTGCAGGGGTATAAATCAGTGAAGGGTCTGAGGGACCAAATGTTGTCTAGCTCTGGTATGGGGTCCCCCAGAGTTTATGCTAGTCCAACACGGCAAATGGGGGCGGCACCGCCCTGGCCTTCCCGTGATCTTGCTCAGGAGAGACCACCTGCAATGGTGCTGGGGAGTGGTCCTAAGTCGAGGCTAGGAGAAGCCAGAGGTGAAAGCCACAATGCAAGAAAATCCAGGCGCTGAGAACGCTTTGCATGCATTCTCCAAATCCGCTTCAGTTGATGGTGGAGGCTTGCTATCCCTCATGGCAGCTCAATTTGCATTAGAATGTTTACTTTGTTGGTAGGAATATTTATGTCCACTGTCTATAGCTCTTTTTTGTAGAAAGTCGTACTAATTAAGCGAATTTTCCCTCTTCAAGTGCTATGTATAATGTATTTCCCACTATTTGCACCTTTTCTTTTGGCCCCTTGAAGGGCATCTATATCTGACTTCTTTTTTGGAATTATTATGATAAATCTGAAACGAATGTACAGCCTTACTCGTAATAAAATTAAATTACAAAAAAAAAAGAAAAAGAAAAAAGAGAAGAGAGAAGATGGCCAGTGGATGAATACTAATACATACACAAAAATAGCACGTTTGATATCTCCTAAGAGATAGCTCAATTGGTTAGGATCACGCCTAATAAAGCATAGGTTACTAGTTCGAATTTTTCTTCCCAATTTGTGCGGACATGTAAAAAAAAAATAGCATGTTTGATATATGGAATTCCATAGAATTTCATAGATAAAATCGCAAATATTCCAGGACTAACATATTCATCAAACTGACCTTGGGCGTACTCTGACCACCAAAATTGCCCAAGAAGAGCATCATATTTACCCACTGCCTAACCTCTGTACATCTAAACACTACAGATGAGATAATACAAACCCTAATTTGGCGCCAAGTAGACTCAAAACTCAAATACAACACAGGTAAGTCACCATCACAGCTCATCAGGAACTTCGGTTTTCACAGCAGCTAAGAAAATCGGATTAAGTCTATCTGGAGTCTGATTGACAGAGTCTGGTCCCAGACGATGCCCAGTTCCACTAAAATCTAGCTTTGCTTGAGTAATCTCTCCAAGATCTGGAACATCAAATAGTGAACATAATTTTTTTCAGATTTGGGAGACTACTTTGGTCAAATCTATCTTCCACCAAAAGAAAAAAGCTTAAATTTTCAGATTTGGACAGTTCCAAATTGTTGACAGTAAAGCAGATACAAAATCCTACCTAGATCAGCTGAGATGAGGGATTCCCCTTGGTAATTAGGTCCGGCCAGAATGGTCCCTGACGGCGATATAATGACACTACCTCCAGTGCATATGATTGTATCATCAGAGATATCACCATTTGAACCTCCAGAAACACCTTCTGGTGACAGAAGATAATCCTTTCTTCTACAGAATTGGTTGGCAGATAGAACAAAGCAGCTACCTTCTAGAGCAATATGGGTCATTGATGACCGCCATATCTCCCTTGCTTCGGCCGTAGGTGCACAATATATTTCAATGCCTACATATAGGGGCAGAATGATTAAACAAAAGACTGAAGAGCTATAGTTTGTAATGAAGCTTTTGGATATACATGCAGAGAGACGGAGCCAGGAGGTGCAAACGTTTAATGAATACAAAATTTTTATAACTACATTGCTCGACATTGTTTTTAAATTCTTTGTCATAAGATTGACAAGGATTCTTTTACTGGTATGCTTTTCCAACTTTATCCTCAGCTCAATCACCCGAGGGCCACACCTTATAAAGTAGAAGCCAATTCCTCAAATCTCCCATTTCCCCTTCTCTTGGGCCCAATTACTTATTTATAAAAAAAAAACTTTATTTTGTTCATTTGAAAGTCTAAAATTTTAATCAGTAGCCAACATCCTTGAGAAGATTTTCCAAGTCAATTTCAACAAGGCTTTCCTTTAAACAAGGTTGCTCAATACCATAAGCAATACCATAAGTGCCTATCTAGCAAATGCAATGCCAGAAGGATTAAAAGGGTGCTATTTCAACCAGCAACATTAAAACAGTAGCAAAAGTTTGTTTGTAACATTGTTGCAATTGAAAAAAAGGGACAACATGGAAACTTTAGAACCATAGCGTACTTAACCCTAAATTACTTATATATAACAGCTTGAGTACTCACATACACAAAATCCAATTCTTTGTATTGCATAATGATAATGGTTGATGCGAATAACAACAGAGACAACATCAAATAACACTAGGGAGTTCTTTTACCAGCCATGAAAACAGTAAGTAGCAATGACAAAAGGAATACCTTTTGCATACAATTCAGTTCTTAGAGAAGGCATTCTATTATCCCAGCAGATGAGGCCACCCATTTTCCCGATTGGAGACTCATATACAGGCAGTAACGATTTATCTCCTGGCCACCACACTGCACATTCTGATGCCATTAGCATTAGCTTTCGATGTTTTCCAAGATAATGGCCCAGGGAATCAAAAAACAGAACGGCACTAAAGAGCGAATATCCAACTCTTTCAACTACTCCCATCACCAAGTGAACTTTATATCTACCCGAGATTTCAGCAAGTCTGTCAACTTCAGGTCCTGTTTAAACAAATATCCAACATAAATTTCACAGCAAGAAGAATAGAATTAGATTTGATAGTCGGCCCCATGGGTTTTTCACTGCAAGAGGAATAGAATTACACTTGATAGTCGGTTCCATGGGTTACAAAATGGAATAATACAGCGGGTAAAGCTTAAAGCACGAAATATGTACTAGGCATGAAGTTGTTAAAGCCTTGATTAGCAATTAGCAACTACTGCTACTTCTTTTTAGGTAGATGCAAAACTAATGTAAGAGAGAGAGATTTTGACTTTTATATGGCAAAATATATCATTTCTTTTCTTCTTTTCGATTAGTATGGTAAAGTACATCGTATGGCAGAAACAAATGAACAAACACAGTAGAGAAAGTCCCTACAAGGTTTGTGTATTATAAACCCACAATTTTGCAGGAGTTAGCTACCAGAACACATGCTCAAGCACATCTACACATGGTAATTTAGTGTCTGCACTTCTGAAATTGACACCAAGAATCACATATTTCAGATATATTTGGCATGTAAAGTTTGTGCAAGAGGCGGCAACTTCATTTTAACGGAAAGGGTTTGTACCTGGCACATCAATAGCGGAGGCCAAATACTTTTGGAACTCCTTGTTTTCAGAGGTTAGATGGGTTTCTGCAAAACCCTCGAACATCACTCCATGTGGATAACCACCAACAAATGCTTCTGGAAACACAACTAGTTGAGAGCCATATGCAGCAGCACCGGCAATCAATCTCTCTGCCTTATCTGCTAACAATTTCAGGAAAGGATTTTATGACAAAAAGCACAGAAACCATACATAACTAAACTCTTAAAGGCACTATAAAGTATAGCATAAAAATTATGTCCAACACTTACAAAATCATTGTTATGATAAAAATATTAACAAATAGTCCTCTTGAGAGCCAAGTAAATAAAGGAAAAACCCAGAATCAGGACATACATAATAAGGCTAGAGATAATTCCAACTGCATGTGTACCAGAAACATCAAGGGTACATTTCCTAAAACTGAAAAAATGGTCTTGGTAATTCAGATGTCCATTTTGTAATCTCATAGCTCAACTACCAAACATCAATGGTACGCACCGTAAATGATTCAGAAAAATATTAAACAGAACCAACATTCTTTTCCCCGTGCTTCCGACTTGAATCATCTAATTTTCTCAAAGAAAACAAAAAAAGCCAATTTCATGACACACAATCAAAATGATTCCCCTAAATCACCCTGAAGAATGGTTAACAGCATTTACTTTATAATCTTCCTAAATTCCTTTTTTCTTGATATGTTCCAAATGGGTTATGAGTTAAAATCTTCCGCATGTGGGAAATGTACTAAATGCAAAGACCTGAACCCACACCAGATTGCATGGGACATCCAAAAACCAGGATCTTTTCTTTCACAATCACCAAATCCAAAACAACTACCCCCTTTTTTAGTGAGTTAGAGAAGAGGGACCACTTTGGTCCCACATACTGAAAATAGAAATTCTTGATACATAAACCTAACCTTGTTTTAAGGGATTAAGTACAACATAGGTTTCATTCCTCTTCCCAGACTTTCCAGTCAACCAAACAAAAACATCAGAAATGGTATACGGACTCACTTACCCAACGTTGCTGGGGTATCATAGAACACCGTTGAAGCCTGAACCACAGTGGCCCTGACCGTGGGCCTTGGGTTAAGAGCCACTGCCTTCTGGTCCAAGCCATCTTCCTGTACCCTGGTCGCGCACGTGGGTGAGGGTGTGCAAGCCGATCTGCGAGCCTGGGACGAGCCCGGGAGGACGAGGTCTGGACGGACCTGATTGAGGAGCCACTGAATGGTCTGGCCGTCGGAGCGGTGACCCAGCTCCTCCGTCAGCCGGAAGATACCGGGGCAGCAGTTCACCGGTATCCGGACCCGCCTGTGTCGCCCGTCCACCTTGGTGTGTCGGTCTACGGTGACACGCCGCCGCTTCAGCTGCTTCTCTTGTCGTTCTTGGTGTGGTTCTTGGGATTGTACCTCCATTATTTGCCACTGTTTGCCACTGTTGTTTTGTGCGTATGAATATGTGATTTTTGCCTATGTATGGCTGCTTGTTACTGTGCCTGGCCGAAAATAGAGCAGAGACTTGGAAAGGTAATAAAAATGGGATCTTCGTCCAAGGCAAATTTTTTTTTTTCTTTTTTTCGTACGTGCAAATTATTTTTTAAAGAATAAAAAAATGTTAATTTTATAAAATAATTTTTTACCTGGCATTTTCTGATTTAAAATTTATTTTTCTATTAAATTGATGCATATCTGTAAAAATTTTTACATATATTTTTAGTAGAGCTTACAGTTCTTGAATGCACTTTAAAAAATTGTTGTGTATGTAACGTAAAAATTATATATTTTAAGGAAGAATGTTAGTTTAATAAATTATGTTAAAAAAAATCATAATTATCAAACAAAAAAAAATCATAATTATAAATTTTATTTTTTTTAAAAAAAAAGCTTTATCCAAACCTAAAACAAAAACAATAAGATAATGTTTTCAAAATTTGAAGCTTAATTTTGATAAACATGGACAAAGTTTTTCTTTAAATTGGGTTTGAGGAATTTCCTTCAATCTGGTCTAGAAAAGTGACATGTGTCTCTTTTTTTAATAACATGTGAGATGCACATGAGTTTTTAATAAAATTTATTCCAACTTTGTCCCGACTATTAAAAAACCATATAAATCTCACATTAGGAAACATGTCACTTTAAAACTTTGTCCTTAATTTATTTATTAAATGCTATTTTTTGGGTTGATTGTGACCATTTCCAAAATGTGCATATAAAAGTGAAGAACTATTTTACTCTACCAAAGAAAGAAATGAACCTAAAATATGTGTATAAAAGTGAATAACTATTTTATTCTACAATAAAATGAAGATGAACCGGTTTTATTGGTTATACATAAAAATAAGGGAAAAATACAAAATTAGTCTCTATGGTTTACCTGATTTACAATTTATTCTCTGTAGTATTAAAACGAACTTAGAAGTACATGTAGTATGCAAAAAAAACAATTTAATCCCTACCGTAAAATTCCATCCATTAACTTAATGGATTCCATTAGTGTGTCACGTCATATCCAATAAAATTATGACACATGTCATGTTTTATTTATGACTT
This sequence comes from Carpinus viminea, assembly GCA_013348765.1. Classification (NCBI taxonomy): domain Eukaryota; kingdom Viridiplantae; phylum Streptophyta; class Magnoliopsida; order Fagales; family Betulaceae; genus Carpinus; species Carpinus viminea. The sequence continues at coordinate 35,503,329 of CP054674.1, read as the reverse complement.
TTAAAAAACACACTTGGATTTTCCACATCATATTATTATGCCAACTAATATTCCGACCTCAACTTTTTTTTTTTTTAATATTAAACACATCAGGTAAAATATTTTTAAAAACCCTAATTCTACTAAATTATTGATTTGAAAACCTTATTAAAAAAAAATTAAAAAAAAAAATTCTACCGGTAGATGTTTAGTTTTTAGGCATATCCCCTCTTCTTCTTCTTGTTCTTCTTCTCTGTTTTTGATTTTTTTTTTTTTTTCCTTGTGGTTTTTCTTCTTTTCTTCTTCATTTTTTTTCTTGTCATGGTTTTGTTTCTCCGTATCTTCTTCTTCTTTGTTTTTTCTTGACGTGGTTTTCTTTTTCTCCGTCTCTTCCTATCTTTTACTCCATTTTGTTCTTGTCGTGGTTTCTTTTCTCCATCTCTTCCTATCTTCGACTTTTTCTCTTATGCTTTTCTCCTATGTTGAAATTCCTCTTTTTCTTGGCAACTTTCAAGAGTGAAGTACAGAGATAGAGACGGAGAAAAAAAGAAAAAAAAGAGCTGAGGTAAGAGTATTAGTTGGCATAATAATATGACGTGGAAAACCCAAGTATGTTTTTTAAAAGTCATTAATAAAACATGATATGTATCATAATTTTATTTGATGTGATGTGACACTAACGGAACCCATTTAGTCAATGAATGAAATTTAATAGTAGAGACTAAATTGTTTTTTTTTTTGTGCATATCATAGGGACTTTTAAATTTGTTTTGATACCACATGGAGTAAATTGTAGATCAGGTAAACGGTAAACCACAAGGACTAATTTTGTATTTTTCCCTAAAAATAAAGAAACTAAATCAAATAGTATACACTGTTTATATATTGAGAAATGAAAGAAAAAAACCACTGTTCATATAAAGAAAATAAATTAAATAAAGAAGTATTTATACTTTCCTCTCATTTTTTGTTTAATTTAAAATAATTTTGTAACAAATTGCCTAAGAATAAACCAAACATGAAAGTCTTATATACCTACAACAGTCATGTGTTCCTGAAAATCATAAACACTGATAAGATCATAAGAACACTCTCATAAGATCAACCATTTTCCCCATATCGCAGTTTTGTAGCCTCCAACATTCAACATTTTTATTTACTTGGACACGAAAATGAAATGATATGGGAGATGGTACAACAATGGAGGATAGATTTCCCCCAAATAAATTGCAATGCAAACAAATCACAGGGACAGTGACAGTGAGTTCATTCAAGTAAAAGCAGCACTAGCTTCACAAAGCACACAACAGAGAAAGAAATTAACCCTAGAAGCTTTCAAACAGAGGGAAAATCAGTTGGTCTCAAAAGATATCTTCTCATCGAATATGGGGAATTTAAGTTATGCAAAGACGAAGAAGTTGAACACCTAAAGCAAATGCGGGAATTGGATATTCGAGTGAAGTAGATAGAAAACCGTGGAGAAGCAAGCTGTTGGGACTGAAGCAAGGCCAAGCGCTTGCTCTTTCAGGCTACTCATCGAGCATCTTCCTGAGGCGATCTTTGATGGCATCGCTACGGGCCTTGGCACGGGCTTGTTGAGGGCCTATGTTTGCGAAGGACAGGTGGACTCCGACGGCGAAGAGTGATGCGCCGGTGACGAAGAAGCAGACCGTCACGGCTAGTTGTCTGGGCGTGGGTGGGTACGACCACAACACCATCTGTTTGTGTTTTTGTCTTGGAAGCACCGTCACTTTATGCTCGGCCGCGTTCTGCGACTCTCCAGTCTTCATTCTTCATCCACCAAGTGGGTACGAGTTTTATTGGGCCTAATGCCGATCTTTAATTTTTTTTTTTTTTTGTTTTTTTAAAATTGTAAAGGCTTTTAGCTAAACATGTTAAAATTATTTTTTTTAATCAAATTTTTTTGTTATGCGAAATCCTGACGTTGGTTTAAATTCGTATTTTTTAAATTAAGCACCCCTAACCTGCATATAAAAATTTCATATTCTTTTCCTATTTTAAATTAAATGTTTTTTAAATCGCAATGCAAAATAACTAACTTTTTATAATATCTTTTAAAAACGCATATTATTCTTACAAATCATAATCCCAAACACATTCTGAGACTATTACATATTATTTAAGAAATAATTGTAAGATAAAAATATATTTTTTATTATAATCTTTTGTACCATATTTGTATCTTACAATTATTATAAAATGAAGTAATTCTAGAAGTCCCTCTAATATCTATCTTAAGTTCATCCAATAATAATGTGGCTGTTAAAATTATCATTTGATTAAAATCTAATAATGATCAATCACAAGTTCAATAGTGATTTTAATAATCACATCATTTTTAGATAGATTTAAGATATACACAAGAATAACGTGTGGCATTACTCCCTACAATGTTGATTGACAATCCAAATCAACAATTGGTTTTTTTTTAACAGCGTATTATTACATAATTGTAAAATATATATATATTTTTTTATAACATTACTCAATTTCCATTTGAATCGCACTACACATCACCTTCTCCAAATCTGAGTAGTCCCTCAACAAGTTCATCGGAAAAAAGGCTACTTCTAAGAACGATAATAAAAATTATATTCTTATTCTATAATTATCTCATAATATTAATACGATAGTACAAATCAATCCTTAAATTAGTTATTGTTAAAATAAAAAAAACATCTAAGAGTGTGTTCGAATTATCATATTAACAATGTCAAATATTTATGAGATGAAAAACTACACTGATTTTAAGATTTGGAAAAACCACTAACCGCTTGATAATGTCTTAGGGTCCGTTTGGGAGTGCGTTTTTAAAAAAATAATTTGCGTTTTTAAACCAAATCGCAATTTTGGAATGTTTGGGATTGCGATTTTGAAAACGCAAATTTTAAAATCGTGGAAAAATATGCGATTTCAATAAGCTGACTAGGTGATGCTTATTTGAAAAAGTGCGAATTTAAACCAAAATCACGATTTCACTTAAAAGGTAATATTTACCTATTTGGTCTGAAATCGCAATTATATGTTAATTTTACCTAAACACTCGATTGATAAAAAAAGTACTTTTTTGCCTATTTTACCAAACGCCTATGCGATTTTAAAAAGTGACGATTTTAAAAACACAATTTTTAAAAACGCAATTTTTAAAATCACACTTATTGAAATCGCAGTCCCAAACGAGCCCTATATATCTACATGAAATGATCTTGTTTTGGTGTTAGGTGAGATATAATCACAACTTAAATCTAACTTTTAGACCCAACTTTTATTTTTTTTCTAGTTTAAGGCGCTCTCTCCTTCATATGCAGGTTTTTTTTTTTAACTGCAGCTTAAGAAAAAAATTGAGCCTTTATTAGTTTAAGTTGTGACTTTATTATTATTATTTTAATTTAAAAACCCTTACCATGAAAATATTTCTGAATTTATTTAGTTGAATCTCTACGGCTTTCTCATCACCACATCCTCCTCCTTTTTTTCTCTAGCGGCGCCTATTTACCCTGAAACAAAGCCGAAGACACAAGGGGAACGCCTAAAGCCTTGTGGTCTAACAGCCATGCCAGCACGGCCTCTTTCACTTCTATGCCTTTTCTCCGCCGCTATTCTACCTTTCCCCACTTCAAACTCGAACCCACCCCCGTCACTACCACTTTTTCTTCAGTCCCAACCCTAATCAGAGCCTGCAAGACCTCCCTCCACCTCCACCAACTCCACGCCCACATCATCCGCAAAGGCCTCGAGCAAGACCACTTCGTCGTCAACCTCTTCGTCTCCCTCTGCAACTCTCTTTCCACCCTCTCCTACTCCACCAGCGTCTTCAACCGCATTCTCAGACCCAATACCTTTCTCTGGAATTGTCTCATCAAAGGTTACTGCGAAAAGTCGCATCTCAGCGACACCGTTTCTGTCTTTATTCGCATGAAGAGAGAGGAGGGTGTGCCCGATAAGTACACTTATCCGTCGCTGATTAAAGCGTGTTCGAGTGCGCGTGAGGTTAGGCTAGGGCGGGCCATTCATGGATCGGCGTTGAGGAATGGGGCTGAAGGGGATGCCTACGTCAGGACGAGTTTGATTGACTTATACGGGAAATGTAGAGAGATTGTGTGTGCTCGTAGGGTTTTCGATGACATGACTGAGAAAAATGTTGTTTCCTGGACGGCTATGGTCGTTGGGTATGTTACTGTTGGGGATTTAGCGGAGGCGAAGGGACTGTTCGACGTTATGCCGCAGAGAAATATTGTGTCGTGGAATGCAATTATTAGTGGGCTTGTGAGACTGGGTGACTTGAGGGGTGCTAAAAGGATATTTGATGAAATGCCCGAGAAGAATGCTGTTTCTTATACCACGATGATTGATGGGTATGCAAAGGCAGGTGACATGGCGTCCGCAAGGTTTTTGTTTGAGCAGGTCCCTATTAGGGATATTGTTGCGTGGTCAGCTTTGATATCGGGTTATGCTCAGAATGGTGAGCCTAACGAGGCGGTGAAAGTTTTTCTTGAAATGGAATCGAGGGATGTTAAGCCTGATGAGTTTGTTTTGGTAAGCTTGATGTCGGCTTGTTCCCAAGTGGGTAGTTTGGATTTGGCTAAATGGGTTGATTCGTATCTGAGCAGGAGCGCAATTGATCTTCGTCAACCTCATATTGCTGCAGCTCTTATAGAGCTGAATGCGAAGTGTGGAAATATGGAGAGGGCGGCGAAGTTGTTTGAGGAGATGCCCCAGAAGGACCTATTCTCGTATTGTTCCATGATACAAGGTTTGTCCTATCATGGGCACGGGAACCGGGCTGTCGGCCTTTTCGATAGGATGCTAAACGAAGGGTTAGTTCCGGATGAGGTGGCCTTTACAGTCATCCTGACAACATGTAGTCACGGTGGGCTTGTTGAGGAGGGTTGGCACTACTTCGAATCCATGAAAAATAAGTACTCTATCGTTCCCTCTCCTAATCATTATGCTTGTATGGTTGATCTTCTCAGCAGGTCAGGGAGGTTGAAAGCAGCATATGAGCTTATAAAAACAATGCCTGTGGAGCCACATGCTGGTGCCTGGGGTGCACTTCTTGGGGCCTGTAAGGAACACTGTGATACGGAATTGGGGGAGGTGATTGCCGCTCGCCTTCTTGAGCTTGAGCCCCTTAATTCTGGTAATTATGTGCTGTTGTCCAACATCTATGCAGCAGCAGGCCGGTGGTTGGATGTTTCTCTTGTGAGAAAGAAAATGAGGGAAAGAGGAGTTAGAAAAATCGCTGGTTACAGTTTGATTTAGTTCAGAAGACTGGGTTCTTTTGTATCTCTTCTCACGCAATGCCATGGTTTTGAAGATTTAGAGCTGCATTTCGTGAAATAGTATTGGAAATTCATTCTATAGAATTCAAAATCCTGGCACCCTTTTACTGCGGAGTTGTTGATTATGGATTCTAAACAAGAATCCTAATTTATTTATGTGTAAAGAAAATACAGGCCTTCTATTTTGATACTAGAAGGCCAAGGTTCAATTTTCCATCTCAAATCAATGCAATGTGATTCTTGCTCTGGAACTTTGTACGATGGAGATTGAACCCCTAGACATTGAAGCGGTCATATTTTTACAAATTCGTGTGGAGGAGAGTATGCTTCACAAGAGAGAAGGAAAGAGAGAGGAGAGGAGAGGAGAGGCAAAAGGAGGGCAACATCAAATTTTTTTTTTTTTTTATAAGCCCATCTTGAAACTAGCAGGTTGTAGTTGAAATGTCTGATTCATTTACTTAGAAAAATGCTAGGCTTACAAACAAATTTTACCAAAAAAAAAAAAAATTACAACATGATGGCACAATATAATTGAGTTTTTCAAAAGTTGAATTTATCCAATTTTCAATCATGTTATAAATTTTTTTTATAAAATTTATTTGTAAACCTAGCATTTCTGGTCAAGAAAAGGATTGCAATCCAGCAATTTGAGATATAATGATGACACATTTCTCACTGCTATTGTTGTTTCTTTATCATTATTATAATTGTTCATATCCCATTTGTTTTTTTAAAATTTGCAGCGTTATGATTTCCCAATAGTTTATTTTCTGTGCGGCCTGACAGAACACATTTCTTATTGCGATTATTATAATGTTTTTTATTTTTTGTTTTTATTTTATATTCATACGAGATACATCGATGTTTCTTAGAGTTCTTCGTTTGGAGAAGCCAAAACAAACTCACGTTTCTGGGAGTTCTTCGTCTCAGCAGCATGGTTATCCAAGTATGAGATTGCCGCAGCAGCATGAAGTGCTGCGCCTATTGGAAGAGCTTCTTCATCAATAAAAAAGTAAGGAGAGTGCAAGTGTTGATCTGATTTTAGAGTTTCATTCTTTGTCCCAACCACAAAAATTGCAGCAGCAGTTTTCTGTGAGAAAAAGCTGAAGTCCTCCGCTCCCATGGTCACCGGGAAAAGCTGCACATTGGGTTTTCCGAGCATGATTTCACCAACCTTCTTCACGTGTTCATACAGTGCTTCATCGTTAACCGTCACTGGATGAGGCATTGGTGTGTCCTCCTTGAAGTCCACCGTGGCACTACATCCGTGCACGGCAGCTTGTGTCTCTACCACCTGTATGTGGAAGAACGCAGTTAATATACTTCTTTTCCCCATAATAATAAACGAGGTAAATACTTTGCAGTAGACGGCTATACGACTACAGGAAATTTATATTTAGGATTCGTTTGATTTGCATAATGGATCTTTAAAATGGAATGGATAATCATAAAAATAGTTATTCCTATGAAAATGATTAATCTCATATACAAAAAAAATATTTATTCCTCTAAAAAACGAAAGAAATAGCTATTCCTTTCATAAGAAATAAGAATACATCTTTTAAAAAGACTCATATTAATTTTATTTTATTTTAAACTTTAAAATATAAAACAAAACAAAAAAATGAAAAGTAAAGTGGGTGGCCAACCACCCCAATCACTACCCCCATTTCATTTTGGGATGGCTGCAGCCACCCTTGAGGGCATCGGGAGTGGCTGCAACCACTCCCGTGGGTCTTGCGGCCACCCCTGATCATTTCTGTGGGTGGTTTGGCACCTACTTTATTTATTTATTTTTATTTTTAATATGAGTTGAAAAAAAAATGGCATAAGGTTTTTAGTAATTTTGATTAAATTCTAACTATAGCATGTGTGATGTTACCAAACTAAAGAATATGAATAGTAATAGTTATTTCATTTCATTTTCTTTTATTCTAGGTACAAACTATTTCCTTTCTTAATGAAACATGCTTTCTGTTAGGGCTGAGCAAATTACCAACTAACCGACTAGATGATGGATGGTAGGCAACATGATTTTTTTATCCTGAATTTTTTTGGTTTGGTAGGTGGAAGAGGTTTTTTAATCGAACCGATTTTACCTTCAAATTTGCCACTTTTCCACATACTAACTTCACCGACTTTCGACCGACACTAACTTTACCGACAACCATTCAGTTCGAAATGTGAAATAAAATAAAATTTGGCGGAATAAGTTGGTTAATTAACCGATTTTATCAACTTTATCGGTTCGGAATGCGGAAGTTAAAATTTTCTACCAAAACCGACTTTACCAAACAACGCTCACCCCTACATTCTGTGAACTAAACGAGCCCTTAATTTTTCTTTTTACAAGTCTTTGTTGATCTAAAAACTAATTTTTGATGTCACATCATCCCAGTTATATAACAACCTATTAAATAACGTGATTAAATTATGAAGGCCAAGCATCGAGTTCATGTTTTACCTCTTTGATCCTTTCCTGGATGTAGTAGAGACCTTCAGTCGTCAAGCTCCTAAAACTTCCCCCAAACTTCACAGAGTCTGGGATTACATTATGTGCTCGACCTCCATTTATGAACCCAACTGTAAGTACCTATATAGTTAAAAATGAATGGATCAGAATTTATTGGTTCTTTGTTGTTGATAGGAGTATGAAACTCTGGGCTATTGCTGAACCATTCAAATTTGATCCCAATAGGTTGATGGGTAGGATTTTCAGACAAATTTGATTCTAATAGAGATTTTGTTTTGACAAATCTAATAAGGATTGGTCAGAAGAATGTGAATCATTTGATCTGATCATAACAAAATAGATTTGTGTGTATACAACATTAAGATCTCTTGGACTAGTGCACCGAGATGAAACAAAATTCAAAGAGTTTGATCGATTGGAGTAGTGCAAATTGTTGAGCTAAAATAATTTTAGGATCCCCTATAAAGTAGAAAAATAACATAGTAGAAAATAACTAGTCACACAAGACATAAAGATTTAAGTGGTTCCGCTTAACAAGTATATATCTACTAGCGGAGATGATCCAAGAAAAATTCACTAACAAAAGATAGAGTACAAAGAGTAATACAAATAAAACTATTCAAATCCAAATGCCCCAATACACCTAAGCTCACACTCACATAAAAGAGAATTAAATACAAAAGAGACAATTAATATCTTAATTTTCTAAAAGCTTGCTGCACTCTTTCTCTCAAACAAACGCTATTATGTTTCCCACACAATTAATCTCTTAATTATGTGCTCGATCAGCTAGGTCGGCCGGCCACCCCCATTGGCAAAAATGAGGTTGCCAGCCACCCCATAATACTTCTCCGTGAAGCAAAGTTATAATACTGAGCAAACTTCATTGTGAAGTACAAGAAGAAAATGTCAATACGTATGGTTGAGGAGAAAAGGCACAAAGTTGCAACCAATACTAAATGGCGCCCACCATGACTTGTAAAATCAAGTCATTATCCGACACGAATGGATGATACAAAATGATTCGATTGTATCACGATTGATCATGCTAGTGCACCAAGATGATACAAAATCAAAAGGGTTCTATCGATCCTTTGAATGTATCACGATCGAGACTAGTGTGCCCGGATGATACAAAATTCAAAGAGTTTGATCAATCCTTCAATCGTATCACCCTCTATCGGAATAGTGCACCAGTATGACACAACATTCAAAAAAGTTAGATCGTAGTGGAATGATACAAAATCTAGAGAGTTTGATCGATCAGAACAATGCACATGAAGAATGATACAAAATCCAGAGAGTTTTGATCAATCGGACTAGTATACCAGATCTATCTATGGTTACCCCATAATTTATAAATTTCTTACAGAAAAGGGAAGGAGAAAGAACATACCCTGGACTCAAGAGGATCGGTTTCTCGAGAAACAATCTGTTGGAGAGCAAGAATTGAGAAGACTGCTGCGATAACTGGGTCCCTAGTCTTATGTGGGGTTGCAGCGTGGCCGCCTTTCCCTTGAATCGTGGCGGAGTAGTCCCAAGCACCGGCGAGAATTGGACCCGGACTTGAAGCAATGACACCAGTGGGAAATGCTGGATAAACGTGTATACTCAAGATGGCATTGATGTCATCCAGACCGCCCTCTTGCAGCATATGGTAAGCACCAGCATAACCCTCTTCTCCTGGCTGGAAAACTAGTTTCACAGTACCCTGAAATTGATATTTTTTTCGAGTGATAAGAAACCAAGAAAGTGGGGAATTTGACTGCAAAGTGTTCAGATTTACCTTCAATTCATCTCTTTTGCTTTGAAGTAACTTGGCTGCTCCAAGAAGCATTGCTACATGAGAATCGTGACCACAGGCGTGCATCTTGCCGTCGATCTTGCTCTTGTGCTCCCATTCAACTAATTCCTTCGTTGATTTCAATCAACAGATACATGCAACAGAAGAAGAGATAGTTAAATTGAACAGAGAAGAAAAAAAGTGAAACAGAGAGAAACAGAGGGAGACAGACAGACAGACAGACAGAGACAGAGTACCTGCAGGGGGAGGGCATCCATGTCAGCTCTGAGGGCGAAAACTGGTTTACCGCCAGAACCAATGGAAGCCACCACTCCAGTCTTGGCCACAGGCCACTTGTACGGAATACCCAACGAGTCAAGCTCGGCCCTGATGAGTTGACTCGTCCTGTGCTCCTCAAACCCCAGCTCTGGGTACTCATGGATTCTCCTCCTCAACCCTCTCATCCATTCAAAAAACTCCGGCTTTCTCGCCGATTCGAGCAAATCCCGAGTCAGCAACTCGAGCTCTGAGCCATAACCAGCCTCCTCTAATGCCCAAGACTGGTATAAGAATGCTGATAAGATCAAGAACAGCGTGAAACTGAAATTGAAACCCATGGTTTGCATAGGATGTCGAGCAATGTTGTGGACATGTAAATTTATTTTGGAACCAAAGAGCCTTACGTGTGGACGTGTTGGAAATTGTTTTTTGGCTAAAATACGTACACATGCGTGAGCATCTTGTTCTCTCTATAGTTGTAATTGAAATTATTGCTTTGTCTCTGCTCATCTGTCTTTTCCAAACTGATGCAGGGTTGCGATCAAAATGCATAAACTCTGCCGCTCCCGCTTACATTTTAGTCGCTGTATGTATTTATAACAAGAAGTAAACTTGGAGAACCGTAAACCTCAGCCTATTACGAAAATTTCTAGAATAATAAAAGAAATTATTATAATTAAATAAAATTCTAATTTAAATAAAAATAAATATATTTGATTGCTAAGTTATTTGATTTTCTGGAATAAGACGTTCATTAAAGTCCCCGATAGAGCAATGAAGTCTTTCTTTTTTAAATTATTGCCTTTATTTTTGTACAGCTTTTCAATTTTTTTTTTTTAGCCCGTTTTGACATAGTAAACATCGAAATTAGACAAACCTTGTGAAACTTGAATTTGTAAATCTATGAATTAGGTTTTCAACGCCACCAAACTTGCTCAAATCCGATATCCGAAACTTGAGATATGACATTTTTAGTAAAACTTATCAGGTGCAAATTTGACCAGAACGGGTAAAACTGGCTTGCATCACTAACAGTCATATTTTTTAATATTTGTAAATTTCTTAACGGTCATATTTTTAAATATTTGATTTACCCTAACAATCATATTTCAAAATTTTGAAATTTACATTGATTTTATTGACATCATCTTTTTGTTTCTCTAAAGGGTCATGTTTTGGCAGAAACCACAACAAATCCAAGCTCCTGATATACTCAATGAGCCTCAACAACATGGCTATCCAAGAATGATATTGCAACAGCAGCATGCAGAGCTGCTCCTATTGGAAAAGCCTCTTCATCAATAACAAAATAAGGAGAGTGCAATGGCTGATCTGATTTCAGAGTATTATTCCTCGTCCCAAGCCCAAACATTGTAGCAGCAATCTTCTGTGAGAAGAAGCTGAAATCCTCCGATCCTGTGCTCACTGGAAGAAGCTGAACACTGGGTTCCCCAAGCAAGGCACCTCCAACTTTCTTTGCATCTTCATACAATGCTTCATCGTTAACCATTACCGGAATAGGCATCGGCGTGTCTTCCATGAAGTCCACCACCGCACTACATAGATGCACCGCTGCTTGTGCCTCTAGAACCTGTAAACCGAAAATACTAGATGCTCACTGCTTGAGCTTTCTTCCAATTGAATGCTAACAATGGAAATTTCTTAAGCTCACACAAAAAGTCCATGTTTTACCTCTTTAATTCTTTGCTGGATGTAGAAGAGGCCTTCAGAGGTCAAGCTCCTGTAAGTTCCACCAAATCTCAGTGTCTCTGGACTTACATTTTCTGCTTTACCTCCCTCTATGAAACTCACTGTCACCACCTACATGGTTCAAAGTTAACACATCACATATATTGGCATCATGGGCTTTGGTATATCGATAGCTCAGTTGAAGATATGAACTCATCAAATTCAATGCTAGAAATCAGAAAAACTGTTGTGGCTGTGTATCTAATCAAACCAAAACTACCTGCCTGTTTGTTGGGGAACTAGAACACAATAAATCAACAATTAATCCGTGCTCGTTATTATTTGCTGCAAAGAACAATAGTTCAGAGTTGGACCTTTCTCTTCTTACTTCTCTCTTTAGGTGGCCATCAATGAGACAAACCTTTAATTGTTCTCAAGCTATATGAGAACAGAGTTTTTGCAATGTTTGGAGAGAACAGGGGACTTGGCATTTATATAGAAAAACGTCCTCCTATCATACACTCGTATCCTAATTAAGATTACTGACCTAATACAGTTTATTGCATGTAATTGATTCCCATATCGCTAAGGTATATAAAACCCAATAGACTTAGTGATCAGCCAATAATATTTAAGTTACATGTATATCATTATAAGGTACATGTTCATTTCAGGAAACAAAAAAAAAAAAAAACCACAAAATTAATAAGGAAGCCACTGCAAAAACTAGTTTGAGAAAATGGAAGGTAAAGAAGTTTACTGTGGTTTTAAGAGGATCTGTCTCTCGAGACGCAATTTGTTGGAGAGCAAGGATTGAGAAGGCCGCTGCGAGAATCGGGTCTCTGTTCTTATGTGGGGCTGCTGCATGTCCACCTTTTCCTTTAATGGTGGCTGAAAAGAGCCCGGCACCAGCAAGCAAAGGACCAGGCCTTGAAGCAATAACGCCGGTGGGTATTGATGGCAGAACATGTAATGCGAAGATGCCGTTGATGTCCTCAAGAACACCATCTTGCAACATTTGGTAAGCACCAGCATAACCCTCTTCTCCAGGCTGGAAAACAAGCTTCACGGTTCCCTTAAGAAAGCATGTGTTGAAACAACATAATTAGCACTCAACAAGGGAGGAAAAACTATGGATTTGTAGCATTTGTTGTTCTTATTGTTGATTATGACAAGGTTTTCAAAATTACCTTCAATTGGTCTCTTTTCCCTTGGAGTAATCTAGCCGCTCCAAGTAGCATTGCTACATGAGAATCGTGACCGCAGGCGTGCATCTTGCCGTCAATGTTGCTCTTATGCTCCCACTCGACCAATTCCTTCCCGATGGTAAATGTGTAAAAGAGTTTTCAAAAACACTATATTGTGTGTGTATATATTAAGAGAGTGAAAGGGAGGGGGAGAGAGAGAGAGACCTGGAGAGGGAGGGCATCCATGTCAGCTCTGAGAGCAAAAACTGGTTTCCCACCGGACCCGATGGAAGCGACGACGCCGGTCTTGGCCACAGGCCACTTGTATTCAATCCCAAGCGAGTCCAGCTCGGCCCTGATGAGTTGACTCGTCTTGTACTCCTCAAATCCCAGCTCTGGGTACTCGTGGATTCTCCTCCGAATCCCTCTCATCCACTCGAAGAACTCACGCTCCCTCGCCAACTCCAACAACTCACGAGTCAACGGCGGCCCGATCTCCGGCCCCGTACGAGTTTCCAAGCCCAATATCTGGTACAAGAATGCCGATGATAATAACAATAACAAGCATAAGATTAAGTCCATCGAGGAGACTCCCAAGTCCCAACCGTGTAGAGAAAGAGAGAGACCTTAATGGAAGATTTGGGGATAGAAGATAAATCATCAGACGGAGACTGTGTGGGTAATGGGTACTAATTACTATTTTAGTACTATTTGCTGCTTACGTCTTTTTTTTTTTTAATTATTATTATTATTATTATTAATATTATTATTATTCTAGGTCCTCAGCTTGTAGAAGGAAGCCCTCCTCCCCACTTTCTTCCTCCTCCTCTTTTCCCCCTCCTCCTCTTATCTGTGCAATTTTCCTTTTGTCCCATTTTTGCTTAGAGCTTTTTTCTCTATTGGTGCACATAGCTCGTGACTCTGCTTTGCCTTTTCCACCGTGTTGCCGATCTCCACCGCTTCTCACCGTTGCCTTTTTTTCGTGTCATTGACAGCCTCTTCCATTCCTTGCTCCGATGGTTGCAGTTGTGCTATGGGTTTTGTTGTTGTTTTGTTTTTTTCTCTGTATTTTCTTGCTTGTTTTGTTGTCTAGACGTTTGGTATAGGACGTAAATAATTTTTTAGTCTTTCGGGTCGAGAATGACTAGTTTTGACGTAGTGCTTTTGTTCATGTATGAAGAATGGTTACCTATGTCTCAAATAGTCAGATTGAGTCTGCACTAGCAAATCTATTTTATAAGCTGAAGATTGGATATGGGTTAGTGGATAGATGTAATAGGATTTCAATATAAGATTTGTATGCTTTTAACCTCTATGATGTGTAATCATTTAACTTCAGTTATAAATTTTAGAGCTTTATGCTTTTGATTATAAGAGTTTTTATGCTCTTGATTAGTTATGAATGAAATTGGAATGAATTTCTCTTAAAAAAATATATTTTATTATTTTAAGAATAAAATATTCATTAAGCCAATTAAACCATATCTTAACCTTAGCCCCATTGAAAATTAGTGACCCTAATTCATGAATAAGACCATCAAAGCTGGTCCTTAAAAAAAGAAAAAAAGAAAAAAAAAGACCATCAAAGCTGACATGGATAGTTCAGTACGATTATTTTGGGCTGGATTCCACCCTTCTTTTGACCTGTTAATCTTCGACTGGGCTCAGCCCGTCGATTATTAGCTTGTGATGTGATACTATTTTGCCATCCAACATATACACTTGAAAAGGGTCGCCTGTTAAGCCCAAGGATGAGCCAGGCCATGGCTACTATTTGAAGGTAGTAGGACAGCCTCAAGCAATCGAGCCCACGAAATAACTGGTACATATTAAAAAACGATGTGACTCTTAAAATTACTATTTAACTTGTAATTAATTATTATTTAAATTTAAATCAAAATATAATTTTAAAAGTTACTTCATTTTTTGAGTGACACAAAAGAGAACCACACTATCATGTTGGCCTCTTAAATTTTCACCATCAAAATACGTAAATTTTCACCTCATTTTTTTTTCTTTTTCTTTCGTACATGTTTACATAAAAGGAGGAGAGAGTAAAATTCGAATTAATGACCTTTCACCTTTGTTTTTTGAAGCGTAATCTACTTCCAATTGAACTACCCTTTAACGACACGTGTATACTAGTCTAACAACTTAATCACGCATATCTAGCCAGCACAAAGGTAGCAAAAATTATAAGGATAAGATGAGATTAGGGATAGAATATTTACAAATATTCTTTTCCATGTGTTTATATCTCCAATATTTAACAAATAATACATTGACAATTGAAAAATTCTAAAGAAAAATATTATTTTGCCAAATGATTTTCCATCGCAGTCCCTAACGATCCTCGGCAAGATGGCCATCCAGGTAAGAAATGGCTACGGCAGCATGGAGAGCTGCTCCAATGGGAAGAACCTCCTCGTCGATAACCAAGTACGGTGAGTGCAGCCGTCCGCCTGATTTGAGCGTTTCATTTCCTACCCCAATCATGAAAAATGCAGCAGGCATCTTCTGTGAGTAGAAGCTGAAGTCCTCTGCTCCCATAACCAGTGGAAGTAGGTGGACGTTGGGTTCCCCAAGCAAACTTTCTCCAACCCTTTTCCCATGACTGTACATTTCTTCATCGTTGACAGTTGCTGGGTAAGGCTTCATTTTTTCTTCCATGAAGTCTACTGTACCAGTGCATCGATGGACTGCTGCTTGCATCTCAATCACCTGTTTGATAATTTTTTTTAACCAACTCTTCCTTCTAAAATGGTATAATTAGGATCCAAAACCAAAAGTGAGATGTATCGTTTTGAGAGAACGTTTTTAGAAAATATGCGCTTTTAAATCACATGCAAGCTAGTTAAGGGTGTGTAATTAAAAACTCATGATTTTAAACTAAGATTTCATCGGACTATGAACTGTGTATTTAAAAATAGAATTTTTTGAATAACACATTTTAAAATTACGTACAAACTCAAACGAACTCTTGGTTCAAAACAAACTTCAGCAGCCTAATTTGGTGAAAGGAAGTGCATTTGCTCAAAGCTTTTTGATTGTCAGCAGCCTATTTGGTCATTTCCTATTCATTTTCTGATAAAGATTTTCAAATTTTCAGCCACAGCCCAAATAATGATTGGATTCTAGCACCGTGCTTAATTTTTTTTTTTAAAAAAAACTTAAATACCTCTTTAATTCTTTGCATAAGGTAGGATAAACCTTCTGAAGTCATGCTCCGGAGAGTGCCTCCAAATCTCACTGTCTCTGGGATTACATTTCCTGCTTGGCCACCCTCAATGAACCCAACTGAGACCACCTGTAAATGGTACGATCATATCAACAAAAATATTTGCCTCTAGATTTCTACAACTCTTGCTGAGGTTCTTTAACCAACTAACAGAAATTCTGACAGAAAATTAAAACAAGCGTTAGTTAGTCGATGTAAAATGTGTGTGAAGAGTAGCTTTATTCTACTCCTTTTGCATTGTTCATCCAAATAAGAAACATCGGCAAACTAACGTGATGTGTTTTAAGCGAAGAGTAACATTACTCAAACAAAATTACTTCAAGAATGTAAGAAAACCTACCATGGCCTCTAGAGGATCCGTTTCACGGGAAATAATCTGTTGGAGTGAAATGATAGCCAATGATGCTGCAAGAACTGGATCCCTAGTTGCATGGGGCCGTGCGGCATGCCCACCCTTCCCTCGAATTGTGGCCAAAAACCTAGCAGAGCCAGCAAGCATTGGACCTGGTCTCGAGCCAATTGTGCCAGTGGCTAATTCTGGTGCAACATGTAATCCAAAAATGGCTTGAATCTTATCGAGTGCCCCTTCTTTTAACATATAAAAAGCTCCTGCATGACTCTCTTCTCCAGGTTGGAAAACAAGCTTAATAGTGCCCTTTGAAATAGAGTTTGAAACAAAAAAAAAAACACACAAATCAAGAAAATAACTTTTAATTCCTGATATATATTTGTTCTTAGATGTATGTGCGAGTGTTAAATCTACCTTTAATTCAGTGCTTCTGAGCTGAAGTAATTTGGCGGCTCCAAGCAGCATTGTTACATGAGCATCATGGCCGCAAGCATGCATTTTGCCAGGGTTCTTGCTCTTGTACTCCCACTCTACCAATTCCTTCAATTTCAAATGATAATGATGAAATGAAATCAGTTAGTTTATTAAGAAAGAAGCATGCAAAACGACATGTATATATGTTAGAAGAACAAGAGGTTAATAAACAACTATATTAACGGTTATAGCATCATCATTAACTCTCTAAAAATATGCAACGATCCATGGCCATCACAGAAGAAAATCTTAAGTAACTTTTGGTTATTTAACTTTTGGTTAAATGACACATCATAACCTATTAGACTATGACATGCGTCACTCGTAATAAAAAAAATATATAAATATATAAAAACAACTTAAACAAGATATCATCGAATCACCATATAATCAAATAGAACTGGCCGCTGGACCACCCCAAATGAGAGTAGCCGCCTAAATGAATAGGAGTGTCAATGCAGTTACGGTTAACGGTTAGTGACAATAACCACTAATTGTAACCGCCTTAGCGGTTAGTAGATTTTGCTAACTGCTAGGCGGTTAGTTGTTAGTGAAATAGGTAACTGCCCGCTGACCCTTTTTTTCAAAATCGGGTTTTTTTTTTTTTTTGTTTTTTTTGTTGCCTTTTTGGGCTTTTATTACAGCTGTAGCATTTTTTACACTAATTTGTTTTTTTGCATTTTTTGTATCTTTTTTGTCCCAATTACTATAAAAAAAGCCCATATTGAAAAATCAAAAATATTTGACCCAAAATTTATATTTACTTATACTTTAAAAAAATATTTAAATATTAAATCATAACCAGTTAACTTTAAAAATAAAAAAAAATAAAAAACACAACATATAAAAAAAATTCAACATATTGTTTAATGAATCAAATATTAATTACTTAATTTAATATTATACGAATCAAATTATCATTGTACATTAATCATATGATTAACTTGAATGAAATATTTGAATTGTCATTGAATCATATGATTAAGTATTGATCTTATACATTTATATTATTAAATACGCATAATTGTATAGATGTATAATTATTTAATATATACTAAATTACAAAATATTAGAATAAAAATATATGATATAAATACTTACAAAGCTAGTTAATATATAACTACAAACTAATTAATAATTATGTTACTTGTTGCTAACATATCATATATATATAAATATTATTAGATAACATATCATATATTTTTACAAAGTTACAAACATATTATATATAAATATTATATATGTATAATTTGTTATTATATAATCATATAAATTATAATGTTAATATATTAATACTTCAATTGTGATTATAAATAACACATTGTTTAATCAAATGTCAATTAAGTAATTTGATATTAAAAGAATCACATTATCATTGTACATTAAGAATATTATTAACTTTAATAAGTATTTCAATTGTAATTGAATCATATGGTTAAGTTTGATCTTCTACATTTATATTATTCAATATGCATAATTGCATATACATATAATGTATAATTATAATTTATAACATATATAGATTTATAAGTTGATAACATACATTAAAATTAAGTCTCTAGATACTTAATTGTTCATTGTTGTATTAGTATGAACTTGCATACTTATACTTATGACTTATGAATATGTATAAACAATTTGTTATTATATAATCAAATGATTTTATGATTAATTAATAATGTAATACAATCATATAAATTATAGTGATAATATATTACTACTTAAATTGTGATTTAATTATTTAAAACAAAAATGTAATTTAATCAGTAATGATCAATTGATTATGTTATATATATAAATATTATTATAATTTTAATTATAAAAATATAATATATAAAAATGGTTATGATTATAATTAGTAGACCTTATAATTAGATGGTTATAGTATTTAATGGTTATAATGGTTAAACGGTTAATGATTATAACAGTTAACTATTAATGAATAGTTAATAATCATTGACATCACTACGAATGGATACATGAACAGCCATAATTTGGAATGGGAGTGCTCTCTCAATCGTCCAATTATTTTTATAAAATTCGTACAAGATGCTCAGCCGCCGAACTTGTCCTTTATTCCAATGTCTTTATATGGTGACAGCTGATTGATTGAGGAAACCATTAATGCCCCCACATGCGAACGAAACGAGTAAAAAAATCCCAAAGCCGTGTGGAGTCCATCAATCCCACAACACAACTCAAAAAGAGTTGGCGGGCCCACTCGACAGTCGACGCAACTCCCACTCACGATCAAAGTCAACAATTACTGTAGACTGTAGAGGGTAAACCCTTACCCACCGACCTTAATCATCTCTAAAAATGCATATATGGGCGACTCGAGCAATCTGAAGATCCCCTATCAATTCATCCTTATGGGTGATCGGGATTGCCCAACAACTCGACATTTTAAAACCAAAATTAGCTTTATTTTGCTGAAGCATGTATAACAATAGAGAGAGAGAGAGAGAGAGAGAGAGAGAGAGAGGAACCTGGATAGGGAGAGCATCCATGTCAGCCCGGAGAGCGAACCAGGGTTGAGCGCCGGACCCAATAGAAGCCACAAGCCCGGTCTTGGCAACCGGCGAGGAGTACTTGATCCCCAGCGACTCCAACTCCGATCTAATAAGTTGACTCGTCTCGAACTCCTCAAACGCCAACTCCGGGTTCTCGTGGATTCTCCTCCGAACGCTTCTCAACCAGTCCGAGAATTCCGCCTCCCTCGCCGACTCCAACAACTCCCGAGTGAGTTGACTCAGCTCCGATCCCGAACCACTCCCCATAACCCATTTTATGCGATACACAAACGTTGACAACAGCAAGACGAAACGCAGCCACTCCATGGGAAACACAGAGGAAACCTACGACTTGCTGTATCCCAACGAACGGTAGTTTGGGTAGCTCTACCACGTCTCAATATTCAAATGATTCCCAATATTGACTAGTTGGGTAATGTTTATATTAAATTGGACAATATATATAATAATTATATATATATTTTTTACATGTCTGCATAAGATAGAAGATAAAAATTCAAATTAGAAAGTTCTGTTTTATTAGGCCTAATCCTAGCGGATTTAAAACTATTTCTTGAGACATATATATATATATATATATATTCTAAATTGGGTTATATAAAATGCACGTGATTTTACATGTTTCCAACCCATTTGAAGTTTAAAGTCCAACATATTTGGGCCTAGATTGCCTTATTCCCCCTTCAGCCCTGTTGTTAGTTTGGGCTAGCAAGCCCACTTAACCGAAGTGCCAAACTCATCTAACCCAAATATTGACCCATTAATTTGAGTTCACTAATAGTTAAAGCACATGATTTCTCTCCCACACCATTTTCACCCCACTTGGCCATTTTTCGTGTCAACTGACTCGTGTTTATAACAAGCCACGTGCCTCGGCCCTAATGCATAGGGCATGTGAACAAATGTGGGATGAATTATCCTAAAAGGAATGATTGTGTATAAATTAACAGTGACCAACAACATACAATCAAACTCTACTGATTTAAGTAACAATGTGATCTCCTGCTAGAAAACTCCTCTACTTATTTTCCTCTTCTTTTGTTGGTAATTTCGATTGTTCTAACAAGCCACTTCCATTTTTTAGTTTTGTCTTAAATTTTCAATCTTCATTTTCTAATTTCTCTCTTTTTCTTATGCTTTTCAAATATGGGCCACGTAAACCGTTCATTACCGCACGTTGTCCCCGCCTAGGCACAAGAGTGTAGACGGCTAATTTGCCAAGGATTCATTTTTCATGTGACGGCTGATTTTTTTTTTTTAATTAAGATCATTTTTAATTCATTTGAATTGAATAATTTGTCTCATCAAAAATTGAAAAAGACAAAAATACCCCGTTAACTATAATTAATTAAATATTATGGAATCCATTTCCTGATTTAATTTTTTCAATGATTCATTTAAAGAAAGCTAACTTTGAATAATAATCCAACTTTGTTTTGAATAGTCTCAAGAGGTAGTTTAATCGGTTAGGACCACACCTTATGAAGTAGAAGTCGCTAGTTTGAATCCTTCTCTCCCCTCTTGTGCGGACATGTAAAAAAAAAAAAAAAACTTTGTTTTGAATGACAAAGCAGCTGTTGTCTATAGGATAACCAATCCCAGCCGTCGGATCTAAGACCATTAAAAACTTGTTCTGCCTTCTTCTCTGTCCTTGTTTGCCTCCTGCCTTTGCTCATTATCACCATTTTATCCAACCAATAAGGATAAGTAAACCAAAACAAACAAGGAAATAAAAGAATTTGAAGATCATATGTCACGATATCAATATATTAACCAATATTCATAGTGAACGTGACATGATGTTTGTTATTTTCTTCAACTCTTTTATTATCCATACAAAGCAGGGGGAAGGATCGGAGGAGACAAAACTAAGTTTTAGGGTTTTGGGGATTGGCTTTATGTGCCTTGGATTTGATGGCTAAGATTGGTTATCCCAATTAATTAAGAAGACAACAATTTTATTAATTACTCAACATAAAGTTGGATTACAAGAAAATTAGTGTTTGGGCCGCTAAAGAGATCATTTCTATATATCAAAATTTATTATATTAAAGTTTCTTTTGTTTAAAATTTAAAACAAAAATATCATTTTGCAAACTTTCGATGGCATATAACCCGGCCGGAAGGATTTGGTTAATTTGATTCCCATCTCTAATTAAGTAATTATATATTTCTGTCTTAAATCTTAACTAAACCCAACCAAATCTGTCGGTCCAACAAAAAAAAAAACAGTTGTTGGTCCATATGTAGCATTAGTTATTTGAAATATCACACAACTCAATATTTTTCTCTTTCTAATAATGTCACTTGTAAAGACTCAGACGAATATGGATTTTTTTATTATTATAATTACTTTGGGATGTATGATCTATTAATACATTATTAATTAGCTAGGTCAAGTTGTTTCATTGTTTATCTTCTACAAAAACTTCGGTCGGATCGGACGACCACTTGGCCGTCTCTAGCTCCCATTATGAACTATGCCTTGACTATATATAGGCACAATTAATGCTGTTGATATTGATCATGTGGCCCCTCACGCACTATATTTCAAATGAGACCAGGCACAATAATGCACGGTGTAGTGCGTGTGGGGCCACATGATCAATATATCAACAGCATCATCAATGAATTTGACTATTTAAGGGTCTTCGTCTCCACCTATCCTGTAATGATTTCCAATCTCTGAGAGTGACTCTTTCTCTCTCTGTCTGTTTGTGTGAAAACTTCAATGGCGACCAGTTCATTACTCTCAGCTGTCACAAGAAGGTTAGTAATACATGCTTATTTTGAGTTCATGTTTATGCTAATTAAGCTTTCTTAATTTGGATCCAGCTTAGGTTTGGGGTCGTTTTGGAGAACAAAAAAAAAAATTAATGTAATAATATAAAATTAATTAAATATTAAAAAAATAGTAATTAAAAAGAAAAAATATTAAAAAATTAAAACTATTAAATAAAACTAAAAATTTATTGTCACATCATCATCATCTCCATCTTCTTGTTGCTCCTCTTCTTCTTCTCCAGGTTATTCATTTCTTTTCTTTTCTTTTCTCCTTTGTTTTCTTTGAGAGGGAGAGAGAGAGTTGACGGGAGAGAGAGACCCAAAGATGGAGAGAAGGCGAGATTTTTAGAGAAACAGAGGGTAGAGAGAGACGGAACTGTGAGAGAAATTGCAGAAATTTTTTTGATTTTTTATTACTATTCTTGGATGGATTAGGGTTTTTGATTAGTGGGTCTTTTTGGGTTTTTCTTTACTTTTTTTTTTTTTTTATGTAGCGCAGAGTGTAACAAAGCCGGCTCTTTCCCCTTTGGCCGGTATGGGATGGCCGAAACCACCCCTTGGGGTGGTCCGGCTACTCCCAAAACCCAAACTTTTTTTCCCCAAAAGCCCAAAAAAAAAAAAAAACCCACCTAATACTTTTGGTTTTTTAATATTTTTATTTTTTAATTACTATTTAATTAATTTTATATTATTACATTAAAAAAAAAATTTTGTTACCCAAACTGAGTCGTTTTGGGCTACAGCCAATCTAGATCCCCTTAATTTCACGCCCTTAATTATGATTATTTACACAGAGGATGTCATCACATCATATATATCAATCAGACAATCACCCCTTACTTTTTTTTTTTTTTTGCACTTTCCAAAACATCATTAATCAATGCCAATTTAGCAAACTATGGTGGATTTGGCCCTCTAAACCCTCCCTTTTCTTCTCCCCTCAAAACAATAGGATTCATAATTTTTTCTATATTGTGGTAGGATCAAGGATGAGAGTACTCTTCTTTATTCACCCTTTTAGAACAAGTATTTATATGGAAACTATGGTATAAATCCCAATGGCTTTCTATAAAGAAAGTGGGAGTTTTATCCATTTTTGGTCATCATATATATGGGATTGATCAACGGCTTAGATTTATTGGATGCGGGCCACTTTGATCATTTGCTTGTTCAGGCCTCGACTTAGGTTAGCCATACGTTTAATTAACAGGGAGAGTTGGAGAGGTAAGTTGTTGCCTGATCAACTCCAAGGGGTTGGTTTAGTTGGAAGAGTTTGGAATCTTGGGTGTGCTCCCTCAAGCTCTCAAGTTTTAATCTCCTATCTGTTTATTGGGGCCATTTCACTTAGGCAAAGCTCATGTCTCAATGTTTGATATCTCTAGTGGAGGGGGTATATTAAGTTAAGAGATTAGTCTGGTGAATCTTGTCTGAGACCTCTACGTTTGGTAGTCCACATCTTAGGTGTGTGGGAAGTCCGGGGGTGTTGTTGACTCGGATGGCTGGAGGCCCAACTAGTACTCTTAATTCTTCATGCTAACTGCCAAGCCTGGCCAAGTGGTAATCAAGTTGCTACGATGTGAACAAGGTTTCGGTTTAATTATTCAGAGTTTTTCTTATTTTCTTAATTTCTTCAATTAAGCATATTAAATTAACTATATCCTTACAACTACATATTATAATAGATGTCAATTTAATAGATTGAATTTAAATAATTATATCAAAATTTATCTCAAAAATATAAGCTTAAATTCAATATTAATGTATTTATTGGATCGATATAATTATCATATAACTAAGATGATGTAGTGAAAATTAAACTTTAATTTTTATTATTTTATTTTATTTTATAAATGTTGATTTAAGAGCTTATTTTCACAACAATATTATCAAATCGTACAACAGAAGCCTTGGTTTTTTATTTTTATTTTTTTAGACATGCTATTCACTCTCCTTTCAGTCCTTTGGTCATTTTTTCATCTCTCCACTTTTCAAAATAATCATTTGACCACCCATAATTTGAGTGATTTTGAAAAGTAGAAAGATGGGAGAAGGAACAAAGAAAGAAAATGAATCGATCATTTCTCCACTCCATTATAACATTACTCTAAATACAAATATATTGACCTTGTTAATCCATTAGGCTAATCAATTGAGGTTACACTCTTGAGTCTTGGCCGAATCACAAGTTACATCTATTCACATTGCACTAAACCTAAGCAATTCTACAATCGATCACCAATGACATATTACATATATAACGATCTTGATAATCAGTAGAGAATATGTCCTTGCTTGCTTCGAGAGAATTACATTTAGATGACCAAAATGTTCTTTTATCTAAAATGGTCAACTCCAATTTGTGTAGGCTAGAGGGAAAAGTGGCATTAATAACTGGAGGAGCCAGCGGCATTGGTGAATGCACCGCCAAAGTTTTCGCCCATCATGGAGCCAAAGTCGTAATCGCCGACATCCAAGATGATTTGGGCCATTCAGCCATCGAGGCTCTAGGGCCATCCAACTCACTCTACGTCCACTGCGATGTCACTGACGAATCTCACATAAAAAACGCAGTGGAGAAAGCTGTGGCAACCTACGGAAAGCTCGACATAATGTTCAACAATGCCGGCATAGCGGACGAAAACAAGGCACGCATCATTGACAATGAAAAGTCAGATTTTGAGCGCGTTCTTAGTGTCAATGTCACCGGCGTCTTCCTCGGCATTAAGCATGCATCGCAGGCCATGATTCCGGCCCGTACCGGCAGCATTATATCAACGGCTAGCATAAGCTCGTACGTAGGAGGTGCAGCTTCACATGCATATGCTTGCTCAAAGCACGCAGTCTTGGGGCTTACGAAAAATGCGGCAGTCGAGCTTGGGCAATTTGGAATTAGGGTTAATTGCTTATCGCCCTATGCGCTTGCAACGCCTTTAGCAAGGAAATTCGTGGGGCTTGATGATGAGGGGCTTGAGAATGTGATGAACTCACTTGCCAACCTGAAGGGTGTGACCCTTAAAGCAGAAGATGTTGCCAATGCTGCTCTTTATTTAGCTAGCAGTGAATCCAAGTATGTGAGTGGACACAATCTCCTTATAGATGGCGGCTTCAGCATTCTTAATCCTAGTTTCAAGATGTTTCAGTACCCAGATTGCTGATGTATCTTTGTTAATGTGTTTTTTGTTTGAAAATGTATTATGACATGACATAAAGAATAAAAAAACTGGCTTTATGTTTTAGCAAGTGTTTTGTATTGTTTATTATTGTATTTGTCTTGATAATAGAAAATGAAAGGCAGAAAAACAAAAACACGAACGAATATACTTTCTTTAAGCTTAAAAATAATATAAAAAAAAAAAAATCCAATGAAAGCATCGCTACGTAATTAATAGAAGGATAATAGTATAGAAATATAAATTCTAGTATTACTCATTTCAATTATGGTCTCTTATTATTACTTTACCCTATGATCGAGAATAACATTTTTTATTGTACTATATATATGTCAATCTCTCATCATCGTCTTTATACGACTTGTATTGTCGTGTGTCTGGATCTTGACATGTTTGTAGTAATACGTATTAAATTGTGCGACACACTGTTCGGCCGGTGTCTAATAATGTATGCTGAAACAGATTTCGTCTCAAATAAAAGATAAAGCGAGATTTTATGAATAAAAGAAGAAGCCATTTTGTATCTTGAATTCGAAACCTGAGTGAACTGCCTGCTGAATTGCCACGTGTTTGGATGTTAAGGAAGGCAATTAAGACCAGGGCAGACACTTATTAAAGTGGAGGTCACTAGTTCGAATCCTCCTTCCCCCTCTTGTGTAGACATGTCAAAAAAAAAAAAAAAAAAGGCCAGGGCAGACACACATCTTTACATATGCAAAGGATAAATGATAGATTTTGCATGAGTAACGCTATTTAATTAGTAGACTGTTATACGACTTTATACAATTTGATGATTCATTTAACATTGGTAAATTAGTTATTGGATTAGAATTAACTTGAAAAAAAAAAGGTAATTAATATATTGTTGTATGAGTACTGTCGTACAACTAATATGATATATTGCAGTAAAAATTAGTCTTAGACATTTTCTTTTAATAATTCTTTGTCGATTTAAAGGTTGATTTTCACTACCGTGTCATTCTAATTGTATAAAAGTTGTATGATAGTTTATTAAATAGTATTAATCTTAAGAATTTATTATTCTTTAACGGATTTCTACAACAGTCTACTAAATCATACAACAATCTATAAATTTATTATTATTTGAGAAATACTACACGAATTTTTACTTTTACACTCTTGATTTCATACTCTTTAACGTTTAAAATTATTATTAAATTTTAGATGAATTTGTACTAAATTTTAATTAACAGTAATTTTTAAAATTATGTCAGACAGTATTGGAGCGTGAATAGATTACTCTTGTTCCTTTGGTGAATGACAGTATATTGTTTATTCTCCTTTATCTCTTCTTTCTAAATGGTCATTTGCAGTTAATTAATTAATGAGTCACTGTCAATTGCTACGTACGGGATAAATAGTTCTGAAAGAGAATATATACATATATATATATATATATATATATCTGTTAATAAACAAAATGTCAACTCTAGCTTGAGGCTTTTTAATTAGTGAAGCAAAAACAGATGGCTTGGCGCAAATAGAAGCTTAAATTGCCGTTCACAGAAGCAACGGGCCAAAAAGCTGTCGGTTTGACTTCCAAGCAGTGTTTTGAATAAAAATATGAAAATTAATTACAATTTTTTTTTCATAATTATCTTATAATAATGGTGATGGGACATTTGCAACTAATTTTTAAATCTAATATTTCTTATTAAAAAAGAAGATTTAGATCTTCAAAAAGTAAGTCAATTGGTTAGAATTAAGTCTCATAAAATAGTTAAAGGTCACTAATTTGAATCTTTCCTCTCTTTTATGTGGATATGTAAAAAAAAAAATTATAAAATAATTATAAAATAAAAATATAATTTTTTTTTCACGTACGGCATTAAAAATTTAACAAACGAAATCTCTCTAAACAAAAGTCATGAACTTCTCAAAGATAATGGTATGCTTCCTGCACAATTATAATTTTGGGAAAAATGTATTTTTAACCTATGAAGTTTCAGTGCTTTTTTAATGTTAACTTTAAAGTTTAAAAATTTACCATTCACCCCCCTAAAGTTTCAAAATTTGGCAATTTTAACATTTCTATTAGTTTTTCCGTCAAATTGAATGGAAAAGTATGAAATGACAAAAATGTCCTCGATTTTATTTTTCTAGGGTTCCGTCCATTTTAATGGAAAAAACTAACCGGAGATTAAAATTGTCAAATTTTAAAACTTTTGGAGGGTAGATTACAAATTTTTAAACTTTGGAGTTAACATTGAAAAAACACTGAAATTTCATGGGTTAAAAATGCATTTTTCCTATAATTTTTAAGTTAAAAAGAGAAAAATTAGAGAGGTTTTTCCGACATATATTGATTGTGAATACACATTCTTTTTATTTATAGGCTAGGGACCTTCCGTTAATATATAAGAATTTCATTCGAATATAAATTCGATAAATAATAATATTATTTTTTTAATTAAAGTATTAAACCACACTAAACTCATTAGGTGACATATATGCCACACTTTATTAAATTACAAATATTGACCACACTATACAGTCTATAGTACCCTCCATCCACCAAAATGAGCCCACTCACATAATTTGGTTCGTCGCTGGCCAAGTAGAACACATTCTGCCTTGAGAACTTGCCCCTTCAGATTGCCCACCTCAGTGACTCACTCACCGCCGCTTCCATTTTGGGTACGTCAGCTTCATCGACACGTCCCGTAATACCAGTTATGACGGCATAAGGCGACACGCAATTTACTCTTATACCATGTTGCCCAAGCTCAGCTGCCATGGCCAAGTTCCTTGCAAGCCCCAAAATTCCACATTTCGACACTGCATAAGAATGAGATGAAAGCCCTCCAAAACTTGCGCCCAGTGGCGGAATCATCACTCTTGCGCCCAGTGGCGGAACCAGCTGGAATTTGTTCCTGGGGTCCCGAGTCTTGGGGCCAAAAATTTTGAAATGGAGTTTTATTTATTTTAATATTTTAATATTAATTAAATATTTTAATTTAAAAATTAGCAAGAAAGAGAAAAAAAAAATTGAAAATTAAGTGGCGTTGAGTTTGGTGGGAAGGAACAATGCCGACAAACATGTCTAATATTAAATTTTTTGTGAAATCCAATATTATATTGGATAGTATGTTACATTTTTGTCCACCAAAGATTCCATTTGTTTATTTTTACATGGACAAAGATAATATTAAATTGTTTTTTAACAATAGTTTAGTAAAGTTGGTTTCTTAGGGGTTAGTTTATAATTTTTGCAGGTCGATCCAATATAAGGATATAATATAAAAAACAAATACTTTATAAGGGTTTTACTATTTTTTGGAGGGTCCAGGGTCCCCCAAGTATACACGTGGGTCCGCCCTGGCCTGCTTGAGCCGTGTTTGGCTCCTAGGAAACCTCCAACCAAGGTAACGTTGAGAACTCGATCTAGATCCGATTTCGTGCTTTCCAGAATATTCATGAAGGGGATGTCCACGATGACTGCGTTGTTGTACATTATATCAAGCTGTCCGAATTTGGAAACGGTGGTGTCAATGAGATTACAGATGTCGTCTTCATTTGCCACGTCGCAATGGATGTAGCTAACATTTTCTCAAAGCTTGTCGGCAATGGCTTGTCCCATTGTGTCCTGAATATCGGCTATGACAACCTTGGCGCCGTTTTCATGGAAGAGGTGCACAGCACTTGCTCCGATCCCGGTTGCGCCTCCGGTGATGATTGCCACTTTCCCATTTAGCCTGAACATGCAGGGAGAATGAACATTGCCGTTTAATATTTATAAATAACTTTAAAACTTGATGTTTCAGCCTTAATTTAAAAGAGTTGGGAAAAATA
Source organism: Carpinus viminea (assembly GCA_013348765.1). Taxonomy (NCBI): domain Eukaryota; kingdom Viridiplantae; phylum Streptophyta; class Magnoliopsida; order Fagales; family Betulaceae; genus Carpinus; species Carpinus viminea. The sequence goes on along the minus strand of CP054674.1, from coordinate 35,474,274 downwards.
TAAATTAAAAAGGATCGATCCTTGGTACATGAGCGCAACAGATCGATACTGCCAAAATAGGAAAAATATTGCCGATTTATTTTAAAACTTTCATGTATCAATAATTCAACCTTCAAAAACGCTGGGCAATTGTATTTGTCATGCAAAATATTGATGCTCGTTACATTAATTAGTCTACCTTTCTCGGAAAAATCATAACAAAAACAAGGGAAACATTAAACTCTAAACCTATGACATAAATCAAATCAAGTAAAACGTGTATATATATATAACTGCTAACCGTTTTGCCATTTCGCTGAAAGATCGAGAGATTATTTCTCCCTGCGGAATATGGAAAAGATGATGGAAGTGAAAGTGTTAGTGTATATGTGGGACTTGTTCACATTGGTAAGATTGGAACTAAAGCTCTTCTCTCCCTCCTATATAAGGAGGCTCTTATATTCATTCTAAGCAAGCTACTCAATACAATGTAGTCCTTACATATGCTTCCGCTCTTTCTTCTCTCTCTCTTTCTTCCGCTCTCTACAATATATTCTACAATATATTCAACATGGTATCAGAGCCACTTTTCTGTGGCCTTCAATAAACGTCTTTGACGTTTTCCGGCGCTCCCTTTGGGGACCTCATTTTTCCGGTAGTTTCCAGTCATCTACGCACCCCCAAGCGGGTTTTCCACTCCAAATCTCTTCCACTCTTTCAGATCTACAAATCTGTGGAAGATCCGTCGTCATCGGCTCTCCGAGCTTCTCCGGCAAATTGCTGCCCGAGCCAATTGCGCCACCACCGTGACCCCTCTCGGCCAAAATAACCACCATAAGTGGTGTCTCGGCCACGAATCCGTGGATCTGTGCAGTCTCAGCTAATTCTAAGCTTCCATGCGCCACCACGCTCCCCTAGAAGTTGTTGCCGTTTGCCCACGCACCACTGCAGCATCACCATGCGCCGCCACGTCGGCCCGATCAGGAAGGTTGCCGGTCCACCTTATAGATCCAGTGACAACAGTCATATCCCCGCCAAGAACGCCCCCATCGGATACTTCACGCGCCTCCATGCACCGGTGGAAGCTTCTGCAATTGGGATCCACGCGCTTTCGGCGCCACTAGCTCTTTCGCGCGTGTATTACACGCGCCTGGGTCTTCTTCCTCGACATCAGCAAGCCACGTCAGCCCTACGCAAGTTGTTCAGAATGCCACGTCAGCCCTAAGTCAGTACGTCTACCATGTCATCACATTGACTATTGATTTTGACTTTTCAAGAGTTGACTGTTGACTTTGACAGGGACTCCAAAAGTTGATCAGGTGTTTCCGACTTAATTTTTGGTCCTGATTTCAAATTTTTATTCTATTTTTGCTTTTGACATCTCTATATGGCAGAAAACAAAATTCTTCTCCAAATTTAGGCATTTTTTGCGGTTCACGTCAATTCATGCATTGGTCATTTCGGTTCCACGGCCTTTTTTCTTTGGTGCAGTTCAATCCGGTTCATTCTTCTTGCGGTAGGCACTCTTGGATCAGATGATTTTTTTTTTGGCCAAAGAAGCCCATTTCAACTGGCCCACTTATGCCTTGTCAAATGCCGCTATCACCGGTCACTGCAGCCTCTCCTAGGCCATTGATCTATTACTAGTAAGAATGTTTTGGGTCAGACTTTAGCTCAGCCGACAAGGCGAGATGGTCCAAGGGTTTTAGGCATGTTTAGCCTTTTTTAACCAGCCCTTTTTCTCCCTACTTAGCCTTTTCAACCTGCCGAGACGATCAACTAGTTAGTATTTTTGGGTCAGATTTTAGCTCAGCCCACCAGGCAAGATAGTCCAAGGGTTTCAGGCATATTTAGCCTCTTCAACATGCCGAGTCAATCTACTAGTTAGAATTTTTTGGGTCAGACTTTAGCTCAGCCCACCAGGCGAGACAGGGTTTCAGGCATGCAAATTTCTTTATTACTAGTATATGGTTTTCAAGTCAAATTACAACCAAGTGAACCAAGCACTTCTTTTATGGCGTTACTTCTGCAACTCTTTCAGTACAAGCAACTTTTTCAGCAAATTTATTTTTCTTTCCCTTTTCTTTTATCCAAACTCAAGTTTACACATTGAGTTTGAGGGAGGTGTTAAGAATATTATTTTATGTTAGGTTATTTTTCATTTTTCTTTCCCTTTCTTTTATGTTTTTTTTTATTCATGCTTTTGTTTTCCAACCTCAATGTTTAGACACATTGAATTTGAGAGGGATGTTAGTGTATATGTGGGACTTGTCCCACATTGGTAAGATTGAAAGCTAAGGCTCCTCTCTCCCTCCTATATAAGGAGGCTTTTGTATCAATTCCAAGCAAGCTACTCAATACAATGTAGTCCTTACATATGCTTCCGCTCTCTCTTCTCTCTCTCTTTCTTCCGCACTCTACAATATATTCTACAACATATTCAACAGAGAAGATGACAGAAATGAGCGGCCTTTAATAATTACAGCTGAGTCAGATATGAATGTTTTAAATGTTCTTAGAGCTAGAGATCCGCAATAACAAACAAATTGATCATGGTTGTCAAATTCCATAAAAAAATTGTGTTTAGCTGCTGCAGAGCGAGTCGTTTCTTCCTTTAATATGTTCAAATATAAATATGCAATTAATTTTGTGGATGTTTTAATAATTTTATCTTGTGAACTGTATATATATCAGTAGTTTCTCGATCTGTAGACAATAATTAATTGTGGTCACTCTTTTTTATTTTATTTTATTTAAGTTTATCAACGAACTAAAGAAATAGGTGTCATGTACCTAATTAAGTATTAAAACCATTAGTACGTAGCTGCATGCCTTGGTTTTTTGGGAGTATAATAATAAATATGCAATTAATTTTGTGGATGTTTTAATTTTTTTTTTTTTGAGAAATTTAATAATTTTATGTTGTGAGCCCTATATCGGTAGTTTCTCTATAGACAGTAATTAATTGTGGTCACTCTTTTTTATATTATTTTATTAAGTTTGTCAACGAACAAAATAAATAGGTGTCATGTACCTAATTAATTAAGTATAAAAACTATTATTACGTAGCTGCCTTGGTTTTTTATGAGTATAATAATTCACACTCTTGGCAACAATTGACTAGTTTATTAAAATATATATTAGTATTACACACACCCGTCAAACTATTGTTGTATATTATTTTGGTGCATGTGCCCGTCAATATAGACGTTGAGCTATTTATGTTTATGAATAAACTCTGCATTAAATTATTAGCAATCTAATTAACTTCCTTATATATATATATATATATATATATATATATATATATATAATATAAGATGGATGATATATAAAAACTCAACTTTTTTATCCAACTTTTACATTTTTAAAAAATAAAAAATAAAAAAAAATGTTTGAAGCAATAATGTTTTTTTTTTTACTTTGTTTTTTCTTAAAAAAAAAAAAGACGAAAGTTGAGCAAAAAATAATAATAATAATAACAATAATAATGCCTTATTTCAACGGCTGTCCAATGCCATCCAAAGGTCAATAATATTGTTCTGCCACGTGTTTCCACTAATAATAAAATAATAAAATATTATTTAAATTTCAAAAAGAAAATATAAAACAAAATAATAACATAATAAAACAATATGTCACCCTATCTTTGCCATGGGGTAGCTTCAACCACTTCTAAGGGCCTGTTTGGCCACCCCCAACCATCCTAGAGCCCACCCCACATTGTTTTATTATTGTATTTTATATTTTTTTAAAAGAATTTAAACAGTATTTTATTTTTAGTGGTACACATGGTAGGACAATAACCTTTGGATGGCATAACAACAAACGGTTGAGAATCGGGGGATATTTGCCACTACAAATGGAGAAATAATGGAAGTGAGATCATGATCTCACGTCAAATTTTTTTGATGTGGTATTTTGCCACCTCAGAAAATTTTGACATGGCACTCTCTCTCACGTCAAAAAAATTAAAATAATATTTTTTTTGGCTAAAAATTTATTTATTGTTTTTGATGTGGTATTTCTACCACATTAGAAAATTTTGACGTATTAATATTAACACGTCAAGATTGTTTTGACGTGCCAGTATTAACACTTCAAAAAAGTTCTTAAACACCTTTTTTGAGGTGTTGTTTATTGTCATGTCAAAAAATTTTGAGGTGGCATTTTTTACCAAGCATTGGGCACCTAAAAAAATGCCCTTTTTTTGTAGTGTCAATGAGTGAGAATGCAACCATAATAAGCTCTAGTCATGGCCTAATAAGCTACATGATGGGTGTATAAATTAAACTTATGTGAACTTTTCTTGCCATCCAAGCGGAAGGAGGGATGGCAGTGATGGTGTCCGATATAATGCCATTTGATAAAAAAAAAAAAATTAAGAAAAATGATACTCAGTATTTTCAAGTGTTCAATTTTTTTTTCTTCTTTTATTTTATTGTTTTAAATAGATGCAAATGCCACATAGACAACAATACTAATACGTTATTAATTACTTGATCAGAATGCTAAGTAGTATTTTTTATTTTATCAATGCACAAAAGAAAATGAACAAGATTGTGGGAATAGGCCGGTTTGACTTGAAAGGACTTTAATTGTTTTAAATAAAATGATGGAAACTTAAAAGTTTAAAAATTCAATTCGATCACATATGAAATCTAACAAAGATCTTTGCGCTCAATCTTTCAAGCCTCTACTTACACGAAACACCCTATCTCTAGTTAAGATAATGCTATTCTTTACGTACAATCACATGGCAACGGGGGACAATTGTCTGGCATTCCTCCTAAAAAAAAACAATACTATGAATAAAAAGACATTGTTCATCTATTTCAAAATACCATCTCAATTTTTAAAAATCAACTCTCACTAGTTGAGTTTTTGCAAATTTAAAAAGTCCCTCATTGAGTTTTTCGTATAATTTTCCGCCATATATCAATTAGGGATGTACAAATGAGGTAGTTATTAACAAAATAATTGCATAACTACAAATAACTACAATCAAATAACTGGAAAACCATTTAGGTCGATTGTAGTAATTACCGGTTATAGGGATTGACAAAAGTAGTTAATTACCGGATAACCGGTAACCTGTTTTATAATATATTATATATAAAGATAAGGCCAATTAGCCCTTTTTAATTCTCATGCCATTGGTTTAACTTGTTTAAGTATATGCTAGTAAATGCTACCGTGAAGATTCAAATGAATTCTAAGAATGTCAATTCAAAAATGTTCGTTACCATATTTTATATATACCTAGCCTGTTTTAGGGGACTAATCACACGTAATGGTAAATAATGCTTAATTTTCCATATTTTTTGATTGGGTTGCCGGTAATTAACCTTATGATCAAGTGTTTAAGGAAAATAAAGCTCACAATATTCATCTATGTTAAAATTGATTCATTGCAGTGCGTAGGAAGCTAATTGTTGAATCATGTGTATCACGCGCGTCTTGGGCCAGATCAGAGAGTGGCTATATAGGCTGTCGGCCATGCGTGAGACATTAAGGTTTCATCAAAACACGAGACATGCTACACATAATTATCGTAACTATTTTTTAATTATATTTTTTGCAAATTTAATGGATGAACAATTGGATTTGTAAATTTATATGAATCTCACAAAAATTCAATAATAGATTTATCCATTCACTATAGGGAGATGGTTAATAGAATAATTTTTATTATTTTTCATCAAAACACCTTATAAACTATTCATTTTCTTAAGGGTTGTGTATCTCATCCCTTCCCATGCTATTGATCAGAAGTTTAATTATTGGATACCGAATATTGAAGAAATAAATAATGAAATAGAAAATAAATAAATAGGGAAAATTTCATAAAGCATATCTTCCAGCGATTTGCACAAGACACCTATGAACAAAAATTTCTCTCACTTACTTCTCTAATCTTTCGTTTTCTCTCACTTGGACCCTTCAATGCCTAAAACGGCCCAAAACGATATCATTTTGATGCCCAAAAATGATGTCATTCCGGGGCTCAAAATAGTGAGTTTAGGGTTTAGAGGTCCAAAGTAAGAAAATGAAAGATCAATGGGGGTAAGTGTGAGAAATTTTATTTATGTGTGTCTTTTGCAAAACGTTGGAAGATGAGAGGCTTACTGAAATTTTTCCAAATAAATAAGAACAAGATATGTTTATGACCTAACTACACCCTTAGGATAAAGTTTTAACGCTATGTTATGCTTTTATTCACTTGATGGTGTTACAATAGAAATAGTTCCTATTTTATAGGGAATTGGAGAGAAAACAAAACGGTGTAAATATCAAAACAAATCAGAATTCATTGTATTATTAAATATGATTTGATTTGATTACAATCAATGACAATAAAATATATATTCTAACAAATTAATATCATTTTTAAAATTGTTATTTTGTTTACAAAAAAAAAAAAATTGAGAGGTTGCGTTTGGTGTTTAGCAAAGTTAAAAAATTCTTCATTTAATGTATCGAACTTTAAAAAATTTGCAATCTTACTCCTCTATTAGAATTTTACTGAAAATTGAGAGGTGTGAAATTCCCATAATACCACTGTATATTTCCTAGCTTTTTTTTTATTATTATTGTAATTTCATAAATTTTTCATGGGTATATATAATTGTCGTTTCACCAACCCCAAATCCTAACGAAAGGGGTTTGATTATAAATTCTTTAAAGTTTGATAAAGTAAATTAAAAATTTTTAAACTTTAAGAAAATATTTAAAAAGAGATAGAAAGTTGGGAGTTACTAGTGAAATTTTCTACTAAAAAAATATTATTTTAGGGTGATGCGGAAAAAATGGTGATGTGGTTGGGACGAAAATCTCATAGAGGGAACTCTTTAAAAAGTCAAAACACACATAATAATGCTGATATAGTAATAATTATTTAAAAGAAAGCAATAAACGTACAAAGATAGAACTTGTTGAAAATTTCTTAAGCAATATTATTATTATCGGCGGCTCAAGAAATTTCTTAAATATTCATAAATGAGCTTTGAAGCTTCATCATGCTAGGATTGACCGCACTGTACCCTCCATCCACCAGAAGGTTGAGCCCACTCACATAATTTGCTTCGTCGCTGGCCAAGTAGAGTGCTGCCTGTGCAACACCTTCTGCCTTGAGAATCTGCCCCTTCAGATTGCCCACCCCACCCACCACCGCTTCCATTTGGGGTACGTCAGCTTCATCGATTCCTCCCATAATACCAGTTATGACGGCATAAGGCGACACGCAATTTACTCTTATACCATGTTGCCCAAGCTCAGCTGCCAAGTTCCTTGCAAGCCCCAAAATTCCACATTTCGATGCTGCATAAGAATGGGATGAAAGCCCTCCAATTGCTGTCGCAGCACTGGCAGTAAACAGTATGCAGCCTTTACCCCGCGGAATCATCACCCTTGCGCCGTGTTTGGCTCCTAGGAAACCTCCAACCAAGTTAACGTTGAGAACTCGGTCAAGATCCGATTTCGTGCTTTCCAGAATATTCATGAAGGGGATGTCCACGATGCCTGCGTTGTTATACATTATATCAAGGTGTCCGTATTTGGAAACGGTGGTGTCAATGAGATGACAGATGTCGTCTTCATTTGCCACGTTGCAATGGATGTAGCTAACATTTTCTCCAAGCTTGTCGGCAATGGCTTGTCCCATTGTGTCCTGAATATCGGCTATGACAACCTTGGCGCCGTTTTCATGGAAGAGGTGCACAGCACTTGCTCCGATCCCGCTTGCGCCACCGGTGATGATTGCCACTTTCCCATCTAGCCTGAACACGGAGGAACATGGCACAATACCCACGTTTAAAATTAAAATTTACTGCAAATTAATATATATTAGATGTATCTTTCTGGGAAAAATCATAAGCAAAACATGGGAAACATAAAACCTATGACTATGTTACATGCGCCCTCTGATAAATTGAAGTAAAAACTTAGCGAAGGAAGCATCATGTATATATGTACCAACCTTTTCGCCATTACGCTAATAGAGAGAGAGAGATGAGAGAGAAAGAGAGAAGGAGAGGATTATTTCTCACTCTGCGGAATATGGAACTTAGAGCAGAGAGACTTTTCAATTTATAGGCTTAAAAGAAAGGATCCAGCTGCCACAAGCAGCCCTCAACTAGTGGGCGGTTGCTCTAAAGTCTACGACGAGCATACTCTATTAACGTCAAGTAAATTAATTGTGGTTAGATCGGCTGTATTGATTAATTATTTTATTTTATTAAGGTATTTTTGTCATATAATTTTTTTTTAATAATTCGGGAGAACATTGTCTTTTAATCAAAAATTTGAGAAAAATATTGTTAATTAGATGATAGTTTGAATATATAGGAATTTTTCCCATACATGAGAAGATAATAAAATTCCAGAGTATCAATTGTACCTTTTTACACTTTTAATATTTAACTTCATAACCACATGGTTATAAAATCAGTATTTAAAAGCCTTTGTAATACATCTATTTTAGATTTTACCATAGAAAAAAGGAAAAGATTGCCCTTTTAACATATATACTTAGATATATGACCATTCTAGCTGAGAAAACCTAGCTAATTAAGGCAGTGCCTTTAACCAACCTGGCGTTTAGGGTCCATTTATTTGAATGTCTACCTCCAGCTACTCGAGGGGACGAGGATTTCTATGTAAATTGAGAGAAAGTACATAGAAGATAACTTCAATCAGGTTATGATGTTAAAATGAGTGTTTTACACTTTCGAATAGAAAGTAGATATTTAAGTTTGAAACACTAAAAAAATAAGATAATTATTCACATCAAATAAATTTTTTGATCTTTTCAACCACCGGAGCTACTGTTTGGTTGGTTTTGAAACCTTTAGGCCTCGTTTGGTTTGCGGATTGTCTAGTCCATTGGAAAATGATTAGCTACTACTGGGATTAACTACCACGGGGAATAGATTAACTATTCTTATTCCTTTGTTTGGTTTTAACTCTGGAATAGACTACTTAATCCTATTCTTTCGTTTGGTACAATGTAATATGTTGGTGAATGGAATCGTATTGTGATCGTATTTCCTAAAATACCCTTATAATACAAATACAATTCCCATAAAAGAACGAAAAAAAAAAAATCCGAGTGAAGAGAACGAAAACAATGAAGAAAAACTGAGAAGAGAATGAAAAAACTGAAAGAAAAAAAATTAAAAAAAAAAAACCTGAGAAGAGAACGAAATTGAGAGAGAGAAAACAAAACAATAAAAAAAAAAATAAAAATAAAACGAAATTGAGAGAGAGAACGAAATTGAAAGAGAGAAAAAAAATAAAAAACGAGAGAGAACGAAAAAAAAAAAATTGAAGAGAGAACAAAATTGAGAGAGAAAAAAGAGAAAGAATGAAGAGAACGAAAAACTGTGAGAGAGAAGAGACCGAAAAAAAAATTGAGAAAGAATGAAGAAAATTGAGAGAGAATGAAGAACAAAAAAGAAAAATTGAGAGAAGAAAAAAATCCAAGAAACAGAAAGAATGAAATAATCAAAAAATAGAGATCGAAGAGAAGAGAGGGAGAGATACCTTGCTTTGAGAGATAGAGATCGTTGCTTAAAAAAACTATGAGAGAGAAGAGAACGAAAAAAAAAGCGTATGCGATTTTTATCAAAAATAACCACAAGTATGTTGCTATCAATACCTCGGAGATCACCATAAAATTAAGGAATGAATGAAGAAGAAAGAAAGAGCAAGGAGGAGAGGAGATCGATCTGGAAGGAAAATAGGAAAACTTCATTCAATGCCTTTTGGGTTTCTGACTTTGTGCCTTTATACAAGGAAAAGAATATTCTAACTAATTCTAGGTTCTATTTACAAAGAATCACCCGAGGCTACGTAGGTGTGTCTCCTATTACAAGTGCAAAACTAACTTCTCTAAAGCTATTACACATCACCACGTGTCCTTGCATGTGACCATTTTAATTCTTCTAAATTCCCCTCAAGATGAATATACATTGAGTATATTCATCTTGCATCAATAAACTATGGAATTGTGTTTTCCCAAGGGCCTTCGTTAGAATATCGCTACTAGACTTGAGGAAGCGTGAATTGGCTTAATAACTCACCTTGTAACTTTTCTCTCACAACGTGACAGTCAATCTCTATGTGCTTGGTTCGTTCATGGAATACTGGATTTTCTGCAATATGTAGAGCAGATTGACTGTTGCAAAAGAGTAAAGCTGGTCAAGAATGATCAATCTTTAGATCGCAAGTAAGTATTTTAGCCACATGACTTCACGGTTGTTGAAGCAAGAGCTGTACTACGCTTCAGCAGAAGATCTAGAGCGTGGATTGTTTCTTTGACTTCCAAGATATCAAACTTTGATCCAAGAACATGCAATATCCTGTTATTGATTTTCTGGTGTCCTTACAACCGCCCCAATCTGAATCACAGAATCCTTTGATATGCAATTCTGAATCTACAGGAAAAACAAGCCTTGCCTCGAGAATGTTTGATATACCTTAGCACTCTATAGGCGACATCCATATGTACTTTTGGCTTATCCATGAACGTTGAGCTTACCAGAGAATAAGAGATGTCAGGCCGTGTTGTAGTTAAATATAGGAGTTTTCCTATCAATCTTCTATAGCTTGTAGGGTCAGCAAGCAAGTCTTCTTCAGTACTTTGCAACTTTAAGTTTGTTTCCATAGGAAAATCAACTGGTTTACACCCCAAATAACCAGCCTCCTCCAAAATTTCGAGAGCATACTTCCTTTGTGACAAGGAAATTCCCCTTTTACTTCGTGTGACTTCAATTCCCAAGAAGTACTTCAATTCCCCCAAATCTTTGATTTTGAACTGCTCATTTAAGAAACTTTTCAATCGAGCAATTTCATTCATGTTATCGCTGGCTAGTATAATATCATCATTTCATCAACATAAACTAAAAGTGCCAAGAATATGGAATTTGACTTGTAGATAAACAAGGAATGATCTGACTTTGATTGTTCAAAACCATAGTAAAGTAAAGCTTGTGACAGTTTGGAGTACCACTGTCTTGAAGCTTGCTTCAAGCCATATAATGACTTGTTTAATCTGCACACTTGACCAGAAAATTCCCCCTTGCTGCCAGCATATCCAGGAGGTAACGCCATATAAACTTCTTCATGCAAATCACCATGAAGGAATGCGTTATTGACATCTAACTGGTGCAAAAAATACCCTCGAACAGAAGCAACAGCTAAGAGTAATCGAATTGTGGTCATTTTAGCCACAGGAGAAAAAGTTTCCAAGTAGTCAATCCCAGCTTGCTGAGTGTAGCCTTTAGCTACTAATCGAGCTTTGAATCTCTCTATGCTACCATTTGATTTGTATTTAATCTTGAACACCCATTTGACCCTCTTGCTTGCTTTCGGTGGTAAATCGGTGTGATCAAGTTCCATTTTCCTCTAAAGCAGTGAGTTCAGCTTGCATAGCTTGACACCATTCAGGATACTCAACAGCTTGCGAGTAAGTTTGAGGTTCAAAGTGAGAAGAAATGGAAAGCATAAAGGCTTGGTGTGTGGGTGACAGTTTAGTATAAGACAAAACAGATGAAAGTGGACAAGATGATACCTGGGTGCTAGAAGAAGATTCAGGTTCTGATGTTATGGAAGATGTTGGACTGCCAGAAAAGTGAGATGACAAATTACAGTGATAATCTCCAAGATAGGAGGGAGGATGCCTCACTCTGATAGGTCGATCACTTGTAGGTGCAGGATCTAGAGGAACAGGAGAAGAGCTTTGAGTTTGGAGGTCAGGAGAAGAAGCATTATGATGTGGACTATCCTGAGAATGACTTTGAATTTGGGAGTCAGGAAAAGAAGTGAAATGGCAAGGAATATTCTCAGAAAGTGGCATAGGTAAAACCACATGTGATGTGCCTAGGTCTGAGGAATGTAGCTTTTGAAAGGGAAAAACCTTTTCACGAAAAATAACATCACGAGACACAAAAACTGAGTGTGAATTCAGGTCAAAAAGCTTGTATCCTTTTATGCCAAGAGGATAACCAATAAAAATGCATGCAATGGCCCGAGCATCAAACTTGGATCTATTTCTAGATAGTGTTGAAGCATAACACAATGAACCAAAGACTCGTAAGTGAGTGTAAGAAGGTTGTTTACAAAAAAGTAACTCATATGGTGATTTGTTTGACAAAACAGGAGTTGGAATGCGATTAATTAAATAGGCAGCTGTCAAAACACAATCACCCCAAAATTTTAATGGAAGATGAGCTTGGAAACGAAGAGCTCTAGCAACTTGTAATAGGTGTTGATGTTTTCTTTCAACCACACTATTTTGCTGAGGGGTTTCAACACATGACTTTTCATGTAAAACACCTTTGGCATTATAAAAAATAGGCATATGAAATTCTGGTCCATTATCACTGCGAACCCTCTTAATTTGGACACCAAACTGAGTGACAACAAGGTTAAAAAATGATTGTAATAGTTGCTGAGTTTCGCCTTTAGTTTTCATAAGATAGACCCAAGTAGCTCGAGAATAATCATCCACAATTGTTAAAAAATAATGATAACCCCCAATTGCAGCAACTGAATAAGGCCCCCAGATGTCACAGTGTATGAGATCAAAAATGAAATGAGTAACACTAGTACTTGATTGAAAAGGGAGACGTTTCTGCTTTGCCAAAGGGCAGACAGTACAATGCTGATAATCAGAAGAGTTTACATCTGAAAAAGATTGCTGTATAATATCAAGACGTTCCTTGGACAAATGACCTAACCTATAATGCCAAAGATCAAAGTCATTACAGGGAAAAGAGGAAATGTGTGATTCAGCACCATGTGCTTTACAATGAGGTGGAATAGCTATTGTAGGCCTATGGTTTTGTGTGGAAGTTTGTTTCTGACATTTTGAATGCAATTTGTATGATGGACTAAAGTAGAAGAGGCCATCACGTTCCTTAGCAAGTCCAATCGTCATCCATATAGGCAGGACCTGAATAAAACAAAGTCCAGCAAGAATAATTAGACAATATTTCATTGTCTTAGTGAGCTCTTGGTGAGATTAGATTAAAAGTGAAAGAAGGAACCACAAGAACATCGGTGAGAATTAGGTGTTGGTGAGTTGGATGGTGCCTTTATGTGTGAGAGAGATTCACCATTTGGGAGTTGCACAAGGAGTTTAATTGACAAGAAATTGAGGTTAATAAGGTCACACAGACCATGTGAGCACCTGAATCAATTATCCAAGGTGATTGTGAAGGATCATGAGGTGTATGTGACAAGAGGGAAAAATATTGTGGCTCATGAAAGACATTAAAATTGAGTGAATCGAAGAATAGGGTAGAAATACGACATTGGAGAAGGACCTAAGACACCGCTTGCTTGGTGTGAAGATTGATTACACGAGGGTGGTGTGAGAGATCCGAGGTGGAAATCAAAGATAGAAGCTTGACATTGCTCATGAGTGAATGGGAGCTATGGAATGTTACCAACTGCCTCCACTTGAACCATTGCAGCTCCTTCTACAAGATTAGCAGAAGTAGTGTTCCTTTTTCCAGAATCTGCAACTCTATTGCGATTGGATCTCCAGCCAGGTGGGTACCGTGTTTCTCAAAACACTTGTCCTCTGTATGTCCCTCCTTGCCACACCAATTACAAATAAAACGCTTCTTATTATTGTTGTTGAATTGAGGCTTCCTTTGATATTGTTGATGAGATTTCTGAACTGCATTAGCTTGGCTTGTAAAAACAGCAGAATCAATAGCAATATTATGACCAAAGCTAGCTTGATTAGATTTTGTTTCTCGACTTGAAGTATAGTGGAGAAGACTTTGTTAATGGAAGGCAATGGCTCCATCAACGTATGTGATCCTTGTGAAACAAAACTATCATTAGACCATTAAAGAAACTTCACAACATAATCTTCATGTTGAAAAGAGGCAATGGTAGTGAGAGCACCACATTTGCAAGCAAGAGTACATTTGCAAGAAGGAAGGGCTCTAGATTGCATCAATTCATCCCAAAGAGCCTTCAACGAAAAGTAGGTAGAGACAGAATTGGAACCTTGTGTAAGAGCACCAATTTGTGATTGCAGCTCAGAAATCCTAGCCCTATTGCCTTGAGAGTATCGTTCTTCTAGATCTAGCCATAGTTTTCACGAATCAATGTATTGAACACTAGAAACAATATCTAGTGAAATAGAATTCAGTATCCAAGAATGCAACATACTATTACATGCTAACCAAGATGAATAGGTTGCATCATTAGGTTCAGGATTGTACCATCAATAAAACCCAACTTACGCTTGGCTGCAAAACCATGGGTGACTGACGTCGCCATGAGCTATAATTGTCGGTGGTAAGAAGTTGAGCCACCAACACTTGGCAGGATGATCACCATGAGGAAGGTAGAAAGGACTAGAAGGATTATCATGAGGTGCAGAAGAAACTAGGGAAGTGGGTGTAAGAGAAGCATGGGAATCGAGTTAGGAGGAGGAGATTGAGCCATTGGGGAAATAACACAAGCAGATGGTGAGTAAGAAAATAACGGAAGCAAAAGGAAGAAGAAGAGCTTAGATACGCTCCGATACCATATCAAAAATAACCACAAGTATGTTGCTATCAATACCTACGGAGATCACCATAAAATTAAGGAATGAATGAAGAAGAAAGAAAGAGCAAGGAGAGGAGATACGCATCTGGAAGGAAAATAGGAAAACTTCATTCAATGCCTTTTGGGTTTACAGCTTTGTGCCTTTATACAAGGAAAGAATATTCTAACTAATTCTAGGTTCTATTTACAAAGAATCACTGAGGCTACGAGGTGTGTCTCCTATTACAGTGTGCAAAACTAACTTCTCTAAAGCTATTACACATAATACGTGTCCTTGCATGTGACCATTTTAATTCTTCTAAAATTTTTTAAAAAAAAAAAAACTGAGAAGAAAAAAAAATCCAAAAAATACAGAGAGAATGAAATAACCAAGAAAATAAAGATCGAAGAGAAGAGAGGGGAGAGAGATATCTTGCTTTGAGAGATGGAGATCGTTGCTTTGAGAGATGAAGCGTTGCTGTAAGAAATGAATATCGTGAGAGGTGTGAGAAGCGTATTGTTTTTTTGGGTAATTATATATGATATTTTTAATCCCACAGGAAAGGATTAGCTAAGCCACTCATTTTTGAATGGCTTAGCTAACCCTGTGTGTATGGGATTATTAGTCCCATGTGAATAAATTACTCTCAAGAATAGAATGTTACCAAACAAAGGACTAGCTAACACTAGTGTTAATTAGTCCAATCCAATGACCTAATCCGCGAACCAAACGGGGCCTTAGTGTTGGGGGCTCAAATGTGGGTGGGAGGTTTGGTAGTGGGTGTTGGGTTAGAATGAATAGAAAAGTTTATGGAGCTGGTTTAAATTAAAAATACAGTGTTAATTTTTATTTTTATTGTATTTAGCGTTTTTACATGATTATCAAATTTGTATTAAATATTGTAAAATTGGGTTTTACATCACGTCCTAATAAAAGGGAACATGATCCCGTCCATTTCAAATGAAATGGATAATATCCATTTAGTGTAAAATAAAGGGTAGTATGGTCTTAACATTAAAATTGAAGAACTTAATTTCTAGGAATAGGATCCCGTCCATTTCAAATGAAATGGATAATATCCATTTAGTGTAAAATGAGGGGTAGTATTGTAAATTTAGTCCTTCAATTTTAATGTTAGACAATACTACCATTTATTTTACACTAAATGGATATTATCCATTTCATTTGAAATGGACGGATCCTATTCCAAATTTATAATATTACCTCTCATTTTACACTAAATGGATATTATCCATTTCATTTGAAATGGACAGGATCTTATTCCTAATAAAAGGGACTTTAAAGTTTAAATGTATACACCTACTTAATTACATACAAGGGTGACTAATCAAACCAAATTTTATTAAGGAATGCTACACTTACTGTACTCCTATTTTTTTATACAACTTTTTCATATTCATAAATGGTTTTTAAAATTACAATTGAATCAAAATCTAATAAAATAAATCTCATATTCAATAATAGTTTTAAAAGCTACCTATGGGGGTAGAAAATTTGTATAAAGAAGTGGGAGTAATTGTACTATTATTCAAATTTATTTGAACACGTGGTCTTAATTCCAACTACCCACACCCCTACAAATTTTTTAAAAAGTTTGTAAATTCTAAAATTACGAAAGTTTAGGCCGTTGTGTACATCAAATGTCTTCAAAAATGTTTTCACACACAGCGTGTGAAAGCCGGAACAAACCGCGTATTTTTTCTACAACTCCAATTCCAATTAGAATCATTGTAACTTTTGATTAATTTCCAATAAAAAAAACAAATAGAATGATTCGTGCATCTCTAGTTTTAGTGTGGTTTCGTGTTGGTTGGGATTGATATTAACAACTTGTTCAACTAAAAAATGATGGTATATGTCTGTCGTCGTATCTTCCATTGAGTTTGCTTTTTAGTGGGTGTTGGTAAAGGATTTGCATATATATATATATATATATATATATTGTACATACATAGTCAACAATCGCATTAATTAGACCCCAACGAATTGAAAGAAGAAGAAAAAAAATGGAATCTTTTTGTAATTTTTATGGTGGATTTATCCTGCAGCGATCTTTATATTCATTAATGGCATAATTAGTGGTGATGTAGGTGGTGATGGTAATAAATCTAAATATATGAAGACCATCTTCCATCTATTCCAAAGCACAGTCAGGTACTCCCATATAGGGGTGTTCAAGCGAGACGGTTATAACCGCTCTGCTAACTGCTAACCGTTTATAACCACTTTTTAATAACCGCTAACTGCTAACTGCTAACCGCTAACCGTTTAACCGCTTATAACCACTTTTTAAAACCGTTAACCGCCTAGGGCGTAAGGTTGCGTTACAAGTCAGTTTTAGGGTATGAAAAAAGTTATAACCGCTTAACCGCCTTTTATTTATATATAATTATATAAATATATATTAATTAAATAAAAAAAATCCAAAAATCCGGAAAGATTTATATGCTTCCCATGTTATTTCTGCTAATTTTTTTGGTAACTAATTTTATGCTTATTGAATCTTGGGTTTGACATATTTGTTTTAGACAACTCAATTGAATCTCCTAACTTGACTATGTAATTCATCAAAGAACAAAATGATTTTTCAGATGGACACTGCTTATCGAAAGCAGTTTATGCAAATGAATACTGTGATTTCTTTAACCTTTCAGATGTTGTTATATAAGGAGCCTGATCTCTGGAATACCCCAAGCTTTCAGCTAGAATTGAAGTTTTAGAAAAGAAACATAAGGTAATGACATGAGTTTTCAAGCCATATTGGGGAAAAAAAGCCAATTGTTGCAACTTTAATGCCTTTGTATGAGTATTTAAAGAATCAGAATCAAAGCCAACAAAAATTATTAGAAATGATGATATGTTAAACAATAGATATTGTTCATAAATTCAATTAAGGGTAGAAATGCTTTCAAAATTTCTCTAAATAATAATATGCGAATGAAAGAATGTGATTTATGTGAACAAAGGGTAAAACATGTTATTTTGGGTTATTTAATGAATTTGGACATTATGACTATATATGTGAAATAAGCTCAAAAAATAGCATATTTTTCGGTCAATAAGGCAAAATAAGCCCAAAAAAATGGCAAAATAAACCTGAAATATATGGAAAATGAAGGCCCAAAATATAAAAAAACTCAAAAGCCTATTTTTAAAAAACCGGTTATAATCGCTTGTTAATGGTTTGAATAACCGCTAACCGCTGGTTATAAAATAACCGCTAACCGCCTAAGCGAAGGCGGTTGCGGTTATTAAAAATCTAATAACCGCCTAAAGCGGAGGTGGTTGCGGTTATTGCAAATAACCGTCGGTTATAACCGCTTGAACACCCATATATGGCTACTGGCCAATTCACCCCTGAGCTTCTACTTGTTCTCATCACTGACTTTGATTCAACCTTCTGCTTAATATATATATTGTTGAGATATGTTATAATGTAATATAATGTTTATATTGACACATATTTAGTGAGGGAGAAAGAATTGAAATTCAAATTTCAAATTTTAATCATCTCTTTCATATGATTATCCATTTGTCACGTCATTAAAAATGGGATAAATATAGCATTATATTGCACTAAAATATTTCTCATTGAAATAATGATGAGGTGGAGACAAACATAGAGAAAGAGCACAAAGATTGAATTTACGAGAACAGGGTGGTTTGGTATTAGACAACTACACAACTAGGTACACCATTTTGAATAGCCCTACATTAATGTGCTCACTAATTTAATTTGTATTTACTCATTAATGAGTAAATACAAATATGACAATCAAATCCCCATCAACTCCTAAATAAAAAATATTTGATATCAACTAAATTATATATATATATATATATATATATATATATATTCTAACATACATGATCGTCTGAGTGCCACAAATATTATATCAAGGAAGCCACTGTGCATGATCTCCAACCGGCTTTCAAGCAAAAAAAGTAAGCCCACTTCAAGGCATTTAGTTGAGTTTAATCTTATCTTAGAGAGATTAGCAGACTCAACCCAATCTAGGTTAATGTTACGGAAGTAATATAGGATAAAATAGGTATATTAAAACCTAAAATCAATTTATTACATATTTACGTAACATTTGCATTGTATTCTAATTCTACTGATCAAGCTAGAGAAATAGAAACAAGAAAACACACCCTCGAACTCTCAAACCCTATACGACTTTACCAAAATTAAAACCGGTTGATTAATAATATTTGTATATATATTATAAATCGGTTACTAATTATTAATCGCTTTCGTTAATCCCTAAAATTACTAATCGCAACTAGTTTAAGTGATTATACGGCTAGCGATTAATAACCGCCTTCTTTGTACACCCTCATTTGCCACCGTTGCCAATATTTTTTAGTCTTCCTCAAAATTGATTATAATGATTTAAAACCATGCGTCGTCGATATGTGAAAGCCCCAACATAAACAAATCGGGCACCATGAACAATATGTCCCTGCATCTAATGCACCGCCTGTTAGAGTACAAGAAGCCATGCCGCCCATGCTGCCCAGACAAGCCACCACGCCCACGCCTATCACTGCCAAATCCGAAGCTACTGCTCAACTGTTCACATTAAAACATGTTTCCATGTTTTCTGTGAACAGTAGCCGCACTCCCCTCTCTCCATGCCTCTTTTGTAACCAAGATAATTATTAAGAATGAAAGACAAAATGTAGTCCTTTAATATTATCTTCTCCTTCTACGAATCCCCTTCTCCTTCTTCACAAATCTTCATCTTCATTTTCTCTATTTTACACCGCCATTATCACACATGCTGGCAGCTTTTCCTGCACGTGTGAAACGGCACATGGGCTTTTGTTTCAGGTGCAGCACGTGTCACACACGTGTTACAAAGTTACCCAATATAGTCACTAGATTTAGGTATACGTGGCGGTTATTATGGTTGTAATCTCTCAACCTAACGCATTGAGAGGTCCTCCATCTGACAATTGCTACAAAGTCGGTAGCCACCAAACATGTTATTAAACCACTTGGAAAGCAAGGACCGGAACCTCGGGATTGGGTTTACATACTCGCTAGAATGTCATGCTATGACGTAACCAATGGCAAAACTAGAAATCTATTTTATCAGGGTTAATCTTGGGTTTTTTTATATTAGGGGCACCCTGGGGGAGGGCGTCCCCTTTAAATTCGTCCTTGAACGTACCAAAGGGATATATATATAGAGGCTCTCACCAAAATAATATATTGTCAAAGTTTAATGAGTAATTTAAGTTAGGTAATGTGTTGATATATATGGAGAATAGCGGCTTGGAATGGAGTGGTTGTTTTATTCTTTTGTTTAGTTGCAAACTAGGCTTTGAAATATTGCCATTCTCATTAATAGCTATTTCTTAAGGAACCTATACAATAATAGCGGTGAAAAAGCAATTGGTAAAATTGGATTGCTGTCTTCGTTAATCACTTAGGCAATTAGCAATTATTTAATATGTGCCAGTTAGCGGTACTGCGTTGATAATCACTTTTTAAAAGTGAAGAAAAAAAAATCAAAACAACTTCATTTCTAGAGTTATATATATATATATATGCAGTTAGCAGTTAGTAAGCAGTTAATATTTCAAAGAAAAAAAATCATGTAATGTCATAAAACTAAAAAGCAAGAATGGTTATTCCATATTCCTAAAAAAATGGCCATTCTTTGTACCTTAATTATATGCCCTTAATAGTCACAAGTAATGGAAGTACTAGAATGGGCTCCGTGAAGAGGCTCACGAGACTATTTCTTATTGGGCCATATGATCCAAGTGAATGGCAAACTACTGAAATGGGCCTTCTAAAGAGGCCCACAAAACTAATTTCCATTGAACCACTATTGACGGACATGTTTTTTTAATAGTTATAAGACACATATCACTTTATTAAATTGATTTGTATAAATTAGTTACAAACCAATTTGTAATTAATTTTTGTCCATTTATTTCCATTTCATTATAAGTTTCTTTTCTTCTTCTTCTTTTTTTTTTTTTGTGAGTTTTAAAATATAAAAAGATTTATATATTAAAATAATTATGTTAAGACATTTTTTGGTTTAACAATCTCCGATTTGTGAGATCTGCACGTTTTTTGCTTTCTTCGAGATGTCTTTGATTTTCAATCTCCACGCTTCTGCAAAATAACAAGAGCATCATAAGGTCATCAACCTTGATCGGACACTCTCCGATACCACTCTTGTTGTGAAGTTAAAATATCATGAGCCAAGGTCCCTCTAGAATCATTTTTCTCAGTCTCTTTTATTAGATTTTATGTAACTGTTATATATATATATTTGAATCGGTCAAATTACGACCGAGTTCACAAGAAGAGCGTGAAAGCAAGGACTGGACGGATGAACTGAACATTTCACGTGAAGGGAAATCCACGACAATCTCTTGCTCAGTTCACGCGCTTTGCATGCTTTCTGTACACAAGCTGTAACTGTAAGTAACCCACACCCCCTTCAATCATTTTCTTTATAAATAGTGTTAGAGACCCAACTGGATGATCCACAGACCCACAAAGCCCTTCGAAACAGCAGCTTCCCTCAGTCTCGTAGCTAGACCACCACTCCGGCGACGAATTACCAGGCCCCGAGCCACCAACGCGAGAGCTGCCGATCGAACGGCTATGAACATGAGTTCGTAACCAGTCATATAGATGGTACAGTAATGGTTCCCATAAATAGCTCGTAAATTTATTTATTTTTGCATATCACGAAATTTTGACTGTACGTTGTTAAATAAAATAAAATAAAGTATATTAATATATGATTACTCGTTATAAATTATTTCACTTAACAACATTAAAAGCAAATGTTTAATTTTAATTGACAAAATAATAGAGGAATATTTCTGATAAGTGTTAGAATATTGCTGTAACGATATGGATTCCAGTATTATTTCAATGTTTATTAGGAATATTTGTCTTCATTTTGTTGATCAGAATTATTACTTGTTTTTAATTTTGTAAATAGAATAATTTTATAATTTAAATATTAATGCAAATTTTTTTTCTTATTTACTAAACCTCAAATTTTTATGAAAACTACGACAAAAAACTTAATAAGTTATTATTTGGAATCTGTGCAAAACTCCTTGACAGTTTATTTTTAAGTAAAGCTTTTTTCTCTCTTTCCTTCCTATCATGAAAAGTTGACTCTTATTAAATAACAAACAAAGAATATTAATATATGAGTTGTTAAATTATTTCACAAAACAAAACTAAAAACAAATACTGATTTTTAATTAGCAAAATGATTATAAACATTGCGGATAAATCTTGGAATAACATTGTAATGATATGTACTACAATATTATGACAACTTTCATACGGAATGTTCATTTCCATTTTGTTGATCAAGACCAATTATTTGTTTTTAATTTTGTATATAGAATACTTTAATAATTTAGTATTAAATGCTTCTTTTTTTGTTTGTTATTTAATAACCCTCAATTTTTTATGAAAATTATGAAAAAAAAAATTAACTATTATTAAATAACAAAAAAAAGAATATTAATATATGATTTGTTAAATTATTTCACATAGCAAAATTAAAAACAAATAGTTAATTTTAATTAGCAAATGATGCTGAACATTTCATATAAATCTTGGAATAATATTGTAATAATATGTATTACAATATTAGACAATTTTTATTCGGAATGTTTATCTTCATTTTGTTGATCAAGACCCATTATTTGTTTTTAATTTTGTAAATAGAATAATCTAATAATTTCGATATTAAATTCCATTTTTTTGGTTATTTAATAACCCTCAATTTTTTATGAAAATTATGAGAAAAAGCTTAATAAGTTATATTAATTGGGATCCGTGCAAAACTTTAAATATTTTTCTAAATGTAAAAACTTCGTTGAAATCCTAATGTGGCAGCCATGTACTTTTTCGTTAATTAAGTGGATATTATGTGACTGTTAATGGTAATATATATATTGTTTTGTTATGGATTCGGCTTCTATTGCGGTAATAGAAAAGAACTGCACATCAGCGGTATAAATAAAAACGGCTGAGATTTAAAGACTACACGGCGACATGGTGCCTAGCCAAACGTAAAAGGCAATGGATGCCGTCTGTTTTTAAAGGCAAAGATGTAAACCCAACCTTCCAGGCTCCAACCAACTTATTCTTCCAGACTTCATCCCAAACCAATTCCTTTTTTTTTTTTTTTTTTTTGTTTTTTAGATGAATGCAAACCAATTCCTTTGTGTTACCTGGTACCTAGTTATTGTCTTGGCCGTGCGAATTAAACAAAACTCGCCACGCTCCTCCGCCTTCTCCTTCTCCGGTGTTCTAGCCACCAACTCCGCCATCCCCAATCCGGCCGACCGCTGACACACTGGCATCGCCTCCGGAAGCTGAGAGGTTGAAAGGAGAGTCACCAATTACTTGGTCTCCTGAGCTTGGTGAGAGTCCATCATATTTTGATGCTCCATCACCGGCAACATCAGGAAAATCTGGTGCACCTAGTCGCACTGGTTCAGTTGGATTGGCTTTGGGTATTAGTATTGTGGTGAGTGCGGTGTTAAGCAGCTTTGTGGGGAAAGTATAGTCGTATAGAGACTTTTGGAATAATGGAGTCCAAATAGGGGTTGGTTTTGAAGATACTCTATTTTTGATTGGATGTTTAATCCATTTTACTTTGTTTCTTTTGGTTCGTAGGTTGCCAGATAAATTCATTTTATTTTTCTTAGAGCATACGTTATTATTGCGTAATTTTTTCTTCCACCATTGCCATCCTTATGAGTTATTAATATAGTTATTTGGAAGTTCTTCAACATTGATGACCCGTTCTTGGACAATTTTCGGTAGCAACTCTTTCTCGGCAAGAGGGACAAATTCGGTCATGTTACTTGTGTGAAAGCATGTTGTATACGGAGGTAATATTCTAACGCAAAGTGGACTCTGTTTTATAACGTGAAAACAGAGGCAAACAGAGGAGGGAATGAAAGTGAATGCCTGAGCCGCAAGCGATGGGTGACATGTTCAAAACATTGGCGAAGCATATCTGACTACCAAAGCATTGGTCTAAATTCATGTTATGTTTTTATGTATGTGATTTGGAGTTTGACCACCATATCATAAACTCAGCCGTTGTTATTTCCACCGCAGATGTGCGGTTCTTTTCTTTTACCGCATAGAAGCA
This sequence comes from Carpinus viminea, assembly GCA_013348765.1. Lineage (NCBI taxonomy): Eukaryota > Viridiplantae > Streptophyta > Magnoliopsida > Fagales > Betulaceae > Carpinus > Carpinus viminea. Next base: position 35,450,550 of record CP054674.1, on the reverse strand, counting down.
GAATCCGTTTTGTTATATAATAGTCGTGATGTTTGTTGATGCTAGAATTGGGCTCGTTAGGCTATGACCTCAATTAGCCTATTAGGCTATTACTTTGACTCAATGGTCCTTTATTCTGATTTTCACTACGAGGCTGAACTTCCAACATAGGCTTAGGTTTACCGGAGATCTCCAGTAGTAATAACCAACCAACAACAAAAGCCGTATCAAACTCAAATTAATATGAAAAAATAAAATCCATAGCCATAAGCAATGACATCAAAATTCCTTCAACTACTCTATATTGAATTAGAATAACATTTCCAAGCCCAAAATTCCCTTAGTACCTCTTTCCGGGGCCGCCCCTCCCGAACACCGGCGGATCCGAAACGCGAACTGGGTCGGCCACTTCGAGGCCAGGGATCTCACCCAACCCAAGTGACGCGAGCATGTCGAGGGTCTCCTTGTCGACCTTGATGACTGCGGTGGAGATGGCGGAGACGTCGGGGACGAAGTCCATGCGGCGCTCGCGCTCCTCCTCCTGGAGCTTGAGGGAGATGCCCCGGACCGGACCCTTCTGGATGCGCTTCATGAGGTGGGTCGAGAACCCGGCGATCTTGTTGCGCAGGCGCTTCGAGGGAATGATGGACACCTCCTCCAGGACCTTCTTGTTCGTGTGGAAGTCCAGGGTCATTCGCGAGTAGTACCGCTCTATCACCTGCCGCGATGACTTCTTCACCGTCTTTGTGCGGACGCGGCCCATGCTGCCTGCTGATATCTGACTACTGTCCGCGTTTTGTCTGTACGTCCGGCAAGAGTGCGATGAGAGGGAGGGTTAGGGTTTTGTGGGGGCTTTTATATGTATATGTGTGGGAGATCTCTGATTGGGCTTTCAATGGAAGATCTCTGATTGACCTTTTTATATGGACGTTTTTGGGCCTGGGCCTGATTTGGATTGATCTATATCTGGACCATCATGTGGATCATTTCTTTAAAGCGTTTTATTAATACAATCCGCTCGATTTCTCTCTCTCTCTCTCTCTCTATATATATTACGTTACCCTTGAACACATTTCCTTTATAACATTACTTGAAATCTACTTAAAAATAAATATTAGGAATAGTTAATTAACGCCTCAGTTGTCTGAAAATCAAAATCACTAATTTTACCATTAATTATCATTGTTCAACTTGTGCAGGTGATAGCATTTTGAATGTTTTTAGAACATGTTTGGAATTACGTTTGAAAAATAAAGTTTTTAAATAAAAAATTTTTTTTCGTAAAATCTTAATATTTTAGCTTTTGTCAAAAGTGAGTTTTGGTAATTTTTAAACTCTTAAAAGCACTTTTAATTTGTTTACCAAATAGGTACTTTTTTCTTCAAACGAACTTTTTAAGTATTAAACACACTTTTAAACTCCTCAAAATCAAATGTACACTCAAACAAACTCTTGAGCCTGTTTGAGATTGTATTTGAGAAACAGAGTTTTTAAGTCAAAAATGGCTTTTAGGCAAAAGCTTTATTTTTAAGCTTTTATCAAAAGTATTTTTTGATCATTTTTAATCTTTTTGGACCATTGAAAGCGCTTTTAAATTTTTTTTTTTTATCAAATGACTACTTTTTTCTTCAAGCGGGCTTTTTTCTTCTGCAATCCCGAACAAGCCTTAAGATTAAATTTGACAAATATAGTTTTTAAGTTAAAAAACACTTTTGACTAAGGGTCTGTTTGTCAAATGATTTTGGAAAAGGCAAAAGCAATCAATTATTTCATTTTTTTCAACATTTTCTTACTTTTTACATTACATTAATAACTTTTTACTGCTATTTAAATAAATAAAAAATCACTACAAAACTTTTTTTTTTTTCATTTTTCCATACGAAACATTCTTACTTTTTCACTTTTTCAAAACATAAAATTTTCAATCAATTTTTATTACAGTATGAAACCAAAACCGAAACGAAATCATTTACTAAACGAACCCTTAAAATTCCTCTTAACTAAGATAAGGAGAATAAAAATAAAACTGTAGAATTCCTCTTAACGAAATTCAAGTTGAATATATATATCCAACATTATATATAAACCAAATACAAGCTAAATATTAATTACAACACCTACGAGCATTCCCAGCAGACTCCCTAAAAGGGAGTCTATTCACTATATATATGGAATATGTCCAAAAAATCGCCAAAAAACGTATCATGGTAGACTTTCTAAATGAGCCTCAAACATGAGGATCACTACAATGAAACCCTATACTTAGGGTTCTACTATTGCAATCCTTATTATTATTAAAATAAAATAAAAAAGCATTTCTCTCTCTTCTCTCCTCTCGTGATTCTCTCTCCTCTCTCCTCGCATATATATATAATATAATTTTAAAAAACTAATATTTTAATGATATAGGAAATGATTAAGGGAAGCTATTGGGATGTATTTTGACATAGAAAAGCAAAAATTAATTTAAATTCTTAAATGTAGAAAAAATGACAAGAAAATTACTAAAAATGCTCTAAGTAACAACTATCGACTCTTAGCAAGCAATATTGAATATTACATCCAAGTTGCATTAATGTCTCATGCAACCAGATAATACAAAAAATGGCGATTAAAATTATTAAATATAGAAAAAATGATGTGAAAGCTGCTAAAAATGCTCTAAGCAACGACTATTGACTCTTAGCCAGCAACATTGAATATTACATCCAAGTTGCATGCAACCAGATAATACAAAAAATGGCGATTAAAATTATTAAATATAGAAAAAATGATGTGAAAGCTGCTAAAATGCTCTAAGCAACGACTATTGACTCTTAGCCGGCAACTTTGAATATTACATCCAAGTTGCATGCAACCAGATAATACAAAAAATGGAAGTTAAAATTATTAAATATAGAAAAAATGACGCGAAAACTACTGAAAATGCTCTAAGTAACAACTATTGACTCTTAGCTAGCAATATTGAATATTACATCCAAGTTGCATTAATATCTTATTGCTGAAAATGCTCTAAGCAACGTCTATTGACTCTTAGCTAGCAATATTGAATATTACATCCAAGTTGCATTAATATCTTATTGCTGAAAATGCTCTAAGTAACAACTATTGACTCTTAGCAAGTAATATTGAATATTACATCCAAGTTGCATTAATATCTCATTGCTCTCTAAGCAACGACTATTGACTCTTAGTAGGCAATATTAGATATTACATCCTAGTTGCATTAATGTCTCATTCAACCAGATAATACCAAAAATAGCGATTTAAAAAAAAAAAAAAATGGAAGTCTAGGGTTGGTGTTACGTACAGTCACGACTGAACAAAAGTCATGATCGAATCTCATGAATTCCAGAGACAGGCATACAGACTTGTACTATTTTTGTTTTGAAAGAGACCAAAAAATTGCATGCGTATGCTAGCTATAATGGTATACCTCTAAATTTTTTTTCGAAATTGGCCATTATGGGTCCTACGCATCCAATGGTGGAAATTGATGGGAAAATGCTATAATATTGCATATGGCATATGGGTCGTCTATGGGCAGAACAGAAGTCACTAGTTCTAGACAAACAGAAAGTTTAGCCACACACTCCAAGCAAAAATCTCAACCGTCGACATTCACCTGCGGTTTACGTATGCACCTTTTCCTCGCATGAAGAAAGCCAAAATCCATGGGATGCGCGCGAGATGTCTATAGTCTGTAGACTCTAAGGATGTGTTTGATAATGGATTGGATTTGAGGGAGTAAATTAGTACCGTAACAGATTTGATTGATATAAAGAAAAAAATAAAAATGTTTTGTATAAAAAAATAAAATTTTTTGTTTTGTAATGATTCTTTTATTTAATAATAATAAAATGCGATTGATGTAATATAAAAAGTAAAAGTATTAAAGTTGATTTTGAGAAGTTTTTTTTGGGGTTTTGGAATGGTCTAGTCCAGTCCATCTCCAAACAGAGCCTAAATTAATCAATTCTTTTTCTAATTCTCTCTTATAGTACCATTCAGAATTATATAATGGTTTTGAGATTAAAAGAAAAGGAAAGGGGTGGGTGCATGTGGTACGCAGTGACGGAACTGGGGGGACCAGTGGTGGCCATGATTCCCCCAATTCCAAAAAAAAAAAAAATTTAGGCCGTATTTTTTTTTTTTAAATTCCGGTCCCCCCCATTTTTTTTTCTTTGCTTTGGTCCCCCCTCCCCCCATTTTTCACCCTGGTTCCGTCCCTGGTGGTACGTACGTGCATAACCTTACTCAGTTTCAAGTAATCCTTGTCCAGTTCTTGACGCATAACTCTACTTCATGTGAACCAATTTGGGGTTTTTATTTTATTCGAATATTCGAATACATTACAACTGCAGACAAAGTCATGCAAACAAACAGAAAGTGAAACAATCACATAAGTGATCCTATTATTTGATATTATATATATATATATAAACATATATATTGGATAGTTAAGATCGATGCTTTTTTTTGCCGTCCCTAATTGCTTTGTTGGTGGTGCTATGACCACCGTCCAAGACAAGGTTGAGGCCACTCACGTACTTTGACTCATCGCTCGCCAAAAACAGTGCTGCCTCTGCAACATCGTCTGTCCCAAGCACCACTCCTTTTAGATTTGCCGCAGAACAAAGCATGTCTTCCAACGTCTTCTTGTCCTGTATTCCAGACACATTCCTTAGCAAAGGAGTTGCCACGCCGGATGGTGAAACACAATTAACTCTAATTCCATGCTCTCCCAACTCCACACACAAATTCTTGGTCAGACCCACCAGTGCATGCTTTGACGCAGCATAGATGTGTGGGGTTTCTCCATGTATCACTGATGCAGTGCTTGCTGTGAATAAAATGCTACCTTTTTTCGCTGGAATCATTACTTTGGCAGCGTGTTTGGCTGCTAGGAATCCCCCCAAGACGTTCACGTTAAAGACCTTATTGAATTTCTTGCTGTCGAAGTCTAAGATACCATCATCAGCGTTAGTAACGCCAGCGTTACTAAACAATATGTCGAGTTTCCCATACTTTGAGACCGCGGTTTCAACAGCGTTTTCAACATCAGATTCGCTAGTAACATCGCAATGGACATAGGAGATGTCGCCACCGGTTCCGATGTCGCGGCAAACAGAGTGACCGAGGTCATCTTGGATGTCAGCAATGATAACCTTAGCGCCGTGTTGAACGAATAGCCTTGCGGTAGTCTCGCCAATTCCACTGGCGCCGCCGGTTATCAAGGCAACCTTCCCTTCTAACCTGCGTAATCAAAAGCTGATCAGTATATATACAAGCATGACAGTCAGACGGATGAAAGAGACACAAGTGTTAGCTTTGCTTACCTCTTGGCAATGAGAGCACCTTCCATCTTTAGCTTACTGTTTCTGATAAATACTGTGAGAGTGTTTTTCAATGTGAAGATCAGCTGGTGCGGATAGCCTTTTATAAGGAAAAATGCTCTGTTTATTTCTACCAAACCAACCGCAACAACATGTTGTACATTTTCAACTGCTGGTGGGGACGGTCTAAAAAGAAGAACGTTGACAAAAATTATATATGAACACAAATTTTTGACGAGTTGGTTTAGAGAAATTCTTATTAATCAGCTTCTAATTAAATATTGTATGTGTTCTTTAAATTATTATGGAAAATATTAATTTATTCATATATTTAAGCCTTCAAAAATATAAATTGTTTTATAAAGAATAAAAACATGTTTATGAGTTATCAACAATATTTTATGGTAAAGCTGAAGTGATAATAAATTAGCTAGAGTTTAGAGAGAACTTTTCTTAGAGCATTTTCAATGGATGAGCTAAATGATATTTTTATCTAAAATGGTTCATCCTTAAATTTGTAAAATACCTTATGCATTGGAGAAGCAAAAATAAGAAGGTAAAATAAATATTTTATTGAATGAGCTATAAAAAGAGTTACATGTAGCGTCACTATTCAAAGAGGTATTTCATTTTTTTTATTGCTTTTCTCACCTATTTTCTCTTTTTCCAAAATTTCTTCATACTATTTCTCTTTCACATCTCCATTTTCTAAAATTTTCTCCTATTATTTGTCTCTCCACATCTCTTTTTTTCCAAAAGTTGAAAATAGGATATTTAAGAAAAATACAATCATTATAAAAAAAATAATATTTAAATGATATAGATAAAAGTATAATTAATCGGATATAGGAGACATATAAAAATTAATTAGTTAAAGTAGATAAAGTGAATTTTGAAGAGTCATTTTACATAAAAATTTAGCTTCTCTATTAAGAATGCTCTTAAAAGTTTTTTCTCCAACAAGTGCCTCCCTTGCAGTACATCTCCTATATAGTTTAGCTCTATTTGCGTCTCACCACTGTCTTCAACGAACTTTCTGCTCCTTCTTGTCGCCTCACGCGCCTTCACCTGCCCTTTGATTCTGTTATTTTCTTTTTGGGGAAATTATATTTTACCCATTTGAACTATCTACTCATTTTCACTTTTACCTCCAAAGTTTCAAATGTGACACTTTAATCCCCCCAAACTTTCAAATTATGACAATTCGACCACTTTGACATTTTTTTTTCCCTAAAATGCCCCATCACATATTTATTTATAAAAAAAAAAACCAAAAAAAAGGAGGAAAAATATGCTAGGGTGGCTGAACCACCCCATAGGGGGTGGCTAGCCACCTCGTTTGGCCTGGCCCAAGGTTCGGCCACCCCCAGACCGGCGGCGTGGGGGTAGCCGAACCACCCCCAGGGCCCAAGGGGTGGTTTAGCCGCCCCTTGGGCCAAACCCACTGCTATTGCCGGAGACCTGCAACACTGTTGTTTGAAGCAAGCTAGATTTGCAGCATCACGAGTCTCCAACTAGTTGCAAAACCACCGGATCTCCAAACCTGCTACCTTCACCGACCTCTGGACCCACGATCTCTGGACTGTCGCACTGCCGGAACCTCCAAAGGCCTCAAACCGCCAAACCTCCAATGCCTCAAATCACCGAACCTCCAAAGACACAAATTGTCTAGCGCCTCAGATCGCTGGTGAACAAACGGCCCCTTGGGCCAAGCCAAACGGGGTGGTCGTCCACCCCCTATGGGGTGGTTCAGCCACCCCAACATATTTTTCCACTTTTTTTTTAAATAAAATATGCGATAGGGGCATTTTGGAAAAACAAAAAGGTTAAAGTGATTAAATTGCCGCAATTTGAAAGTTTGGGGGGTTAAGTGTCATATTTGAAACTTTGAAAGTAAAAATGAAAATGAATGGATAGTTCAGAAGGGTAAAGTGTAATTTTCCCTTTCTTTTTCTTGTAGTAAAACAATATTTAAGGTTGATGAAGTTTTTTAAAGTGCATTTAGGATTGCAGTTTCGTAAGAATAATTTACATTTTTAAAGAATATCACAAAATATAAGATGTTTGGTATTGCGATTTCTATAAATAGACTATGAAGTGTTTATGTGAAAAAGTGCGAATTTAAACTAAAATCACGATTTCGCATAACAAATATTTGATAAAAAATTACTTTTTAATATATTTTATCAAACATCTTTACAATTATAAAAAGTAAAAATTTCAAAATCCCAGTTTTTAAAATCGTATTTATTAAAATCATAATTCGACCCTAAATATAATTAACGGTGAAAAATATTATAGTAATTCGATTTGTATGGAAACAGATACAAAGAGCCATGCTCCGTACATTTACGGTTTGCATCAAAAGTAAACATGAAGAACGTCGTCGTAGGGTGAAAATGGCTTAGTGGTAGGGCCCGGTGCCTACAATTGACTCGTGCGTGGAAGGCAATAGCTATTGGATGTAGTGCTTGACCTCTAAAGCGATGGATTAGTGGTAGGGCCCGGTGCCGACAATTAACTCGTACGTGGCAAGGCAATAGCCATTGGATGTGGTGCATTTTTTGTTAGAGGAAGTTTCATGGTACGATAGTTTGTTTGGCGTGTACGATAATTTGAATTATAAATAATCAATTATCTTCCCTTCACACTTGGTCCAAAAATTGACGAAGAATTATATTCGTCAAAAGCTAAGTAGCATTATTCGCTTCAATTAAAACTCATCGAGTATAGTTTGAATATGTCGATTAGCTGGTCATACTGACTCCAACAATTAGTGCTTTTTCGGCGCAAATAATGCACAATTTTTAACACATTTTTCTTTATAATTACTATTAGAGCCCAAATTTCTATTAAATTATGTTATCTTTCACGTTGTCACCGCCTTTGTTACTATATATTTTTTTCGTTATAATTAATTGACCAAATATTATCTAATTTATTTTAACCGTAGAGAATGCATGTTCCTAAATCTTTGACACTTTTTACTAATTGAGAGGGAGGACCATTGACTCTTAACAGGCATAATTTATTCAAGTTTTTTCTTATTAAATTAATCTTGTTATTTAAAAGAAAATAGGAGTTTAATATTTTTAGACTAATCATTATGTTTGGATTTTGTGTTATTTTGTTTCTTCTACTTGTCGCTCTTTCTTCTGCTTTGTCACTTGACACTTGTCATCCTCTTGTCTCATTGTAACCTCTTCCACCCTCTTCAGAAAAAGACACCACAAAAGGTTGTTGGTGAACCCCAATTTGAACGTTTGGAGTTCTTTATATTTCATGCTTCCACCTTCAGGCCTACTACTTGGTTTCTCGTTTCTGTTCAAATTAATTTTGAGTATTTTTTGTAGGTCCCAATCATGGTAGAAAAATACTCTTCGTGCCAACCAAATAATGAAAGACATTTTTTATATCGTTTCTCAATGTCTCAACTAAATAATGAAAAAATGACTAGTGCCAACTACTACAAAAAATAGATAAATAATGACTCGTGAAATATGACGTTTTTAAGCCCAAAAATTGTCATTATTAACATTTAAATAACGACTGACTCTTGATAAAAGACTCTGAACATAGAGTCTGAATTCAAAAATAGAATTGTACATATGAGTTATGACTATAAGTTATATATATATATATATATATATATATATATATATGTCACTTACCACCAGAGACGGAGCCAGAAAATTTTATGGGAGGGGGCCAGCCAAAAAACATTTTCGGTTCTTTATAATTTTTTTTATTAAAAAAAAAAATTATTTTTGTTATTTTTTAAACTAAAGACTACTTATGGACCAAAAAAGTGAACATTTAAAAGTATGGACCAAAAATAAAAATAAAAACTTAATGGGTATAACTCAAAAAATTAAGAATAGAGCCAAAAAAATCTAAAAATAGGGCAAAAAAAATTTTGAGAGGGGGCCAAATTACTAAAATTATAACCAAATTTTACATTTTTTTAATTGTTTTTTACTTCTATTTTTTTTCCCTTATTTGGGGGGGGACCATGGCTCACCCGGGTCCCCCCTCCCTCCGTCATTGCTTACCACATATTGGCTTGGTATTTCGAGATTCTACGTCATTAGTAATTATTAATATGTTGCAATGGATACTCTTTTCTTAAAATGGCCGTGACGGTCAATTTGACTAGCTAGATACAAGATTTTGAGATTTAATTAATCACATCAGTTAATTTATTGTTGTGATGACCTTAACAAGTTTGTTTTTATTGAGAGATTCTTTCAACTGTGTCCGAAAAAACTATATGACCGGCCGGCATTATTTTTTTAGTCATGTTACATGATATATAATTCGTCACATCTCTCATTTATTATTATTTATTTTTAGTCATATCACACATTATAATTCATCCCATCACTACTTTATTATTATTATTATTTTTGCAAATTCAGCATTGGATTTGTAGAACCAACATGCATATGAATCCCACAAATCTAATAATAAATTAACTAGCCACCAACCTAACCTTTGTCTACATGCATCTCCAAAGAAAGGAAAACCAAGAAAATACAAAATTAAGGTAAAGAATCAAAACTCAGCTTCATTAGGACAAAGTTTTCCTCCAAACTGAATTGGAAGAATTTCCTTTAACCTAATCTATAAAAGTGACATGTATCCATTTTTTTAATAACATGTGAGATACACATGAGTTTTTAATAAAATTTATTTCAATTTTGTCCCAACTATTAAAAAAACATGTGCATCTTATATGTGCATGTTAAGGGACACATGTCACTTTTATAGATTAGGTTGAAAGAAATTCTTCAAACCCAGTTTGGAGGAAAACTTAGTCCGCTTAGTAATGTGATGCAATTATCTTAATTCTTTAAGTATAGGATTAATATTTATTTTATATTTTATCATTAATTAGCATATCAAGTAGCAGTTAACAAGTAGTTTAATTAGGAGGTTAAGATGTTGTTAGCTAGGTAGTAAGAGTTGGAAGCCTTATCTTTAAAGGTTGGTGTTGTATAAATAATTATCGAATCTTATCAATTTTAGAGACTTTTGAAGGCCTTAGTCAATCCCTTGGATTTAGGATTCTGGATACACGTACTAAAGAAATTCGTGAGCTTAACTCATCTCATTAAAGGTTCAATAAGAGAGAGTTGTTAAACATATTCAAGATCTTGTTCACAGACAATGTTGAATTATTTCTTAATACGTACATGTAAATTAGTCTATTAAGTTATTCCTTACACATCGTAACCCTTGACTTGACAAACATGCTACAATTCACAATTTAAGATTAGGGTAAGATAGATTTAATATAGTTGAATTCCAATTTAATTATTAGGATTATATCATTTTTAAATTAAAACGTCGAAATGAGCATATATGTTGAAATAACGTTTCTATAGTCATGCAAGACATCACATTTTTCAAATGGTGACACGTGACACTATAGAAACGACATCGCTCAATAGGGCAACATCGTTTACTCTGCAAACGATACCTCTCAAAATGACACATGCTTGTGCGTCGTTGAATTATTATTTTTTTGGTAGTGTATGTTATTTATAATTAATATCCTTGCATTGTTGGGAGACCTTAAAAACAGAGGGAGAGATGTAGTACTGGCCATCGCTCTTTGATTGGGCAACCAATTAGGGACGGGTTTAGGGGGGGGACTGGAAGTAGCCTTGGTCCCCGCAAATGACAAAAAAAAAAAAAAATTAGGGCAAAAAAAAAACAAAATTAAGGTAAAAAATACAAAACTTATGGTATTTTTTGCCAATTGGTCTCTCCCAAAAAAATTTTGACCCTTGGTTCATTCCCAAATTGAAAGCTGGATCCATCTCTGCAGCCAACGGGACACTTCGGCACCATTTGCCAAAGGACCGGGCTGGGAAGGAGAAAAAAAAAATAAAAAATCAACTTCACTATTTATCTCAAAATCAATTCCAACATTCTTACTTTTTTCATTATATCAATTACTTTTTATTACTATTTAGGGTTAAATGCCTTTTCAATACCTGTGCTTTGAGCCAAAATCAAATAGCCACCTCGGTTTTCAAAAATATCACAAATGGTACATGTGGTTATCAAATAAACTCACTTGGTACTTCTGTCATGATTCCGTTAGTTTTTTTAACGGAGTGTCATGTCACCTTTACACATGGCGTGGTACTTGTGGTTTCAAGGCGCCATGTGGTGTGGTACCTGAGTTTTTGGATTCTACATCAAATTAAATAATATTAAAATTTTGTAAAAAAAATTAAAAGAACCTGTATACTTCCTAAAAAAAAAAAATCTATCGTCTTCTCCATTCTCTTCTCCCCCAACCACTTAGGTTTTTGCAAACTCAAATACTATCTTTGTCATCCCTCCCTCAATGATGATTCAGAGGAACTCTCACAACAGACTATTAACAGTAGTCAACAAACGCACAATCAAAAAGCATTAAATAAAAATTCAAGCCCAAGGGTCCCAATTACAAACTTTGTTGCAGACCCTAGCGATTATGAGGAAGATCTTCCTAAACAAGGTTCTATCGGCAATGCTCGTCCAATTACCGGATTGTCTCGACGAACAAAAGCCTCTTCTCCAAATGCCAATAGGAGTTCTAATTTGAAAGCTAAGGGTACGCTCGAGTCATCATCGACTCCAAACTATGAAGCAGAAAGGAAATCCTCTTCAACCAAAGCTCTATGAAAGCCCTTGTCTCAGACCCAAATACCACGTCACCCTTCCTCAGAGAAAATATTTTCCCCCATTACCCTTCATCTAAGGTAAGTCTGTTTCCCACTGCTTTTACAATTTGTTTTGATAAGGTTCATTTGCAAAAATAGATTTGAGCCTGCAAAAACCTAAGTGGTTGGGGAGAGGAGAATGGAGAGGATGATGAATTTTTTTTTTTTTTAAGAAGTACATAGGTTCTTTTAAATTTTTTTTTTACACAATTTTAATATTATTTAATCTGACATGGCATCCAAAAACTTAGATATTACGCCACGTAGTGACTTGAAACCATATGTATCACGCCATGTGTAAAGGTGATGTGACACTCCGTTAAAAAACTAATAATCTTGTAAGTCAAAGTGGGTTTATTTGATAACCATAATGATTTATTTGTGATATTTTTAAAAACCAAGGATCTTTGATTTTGGCTCAAAGACAAGTCAAAAATGTATTTAACCCTACTATTTAAATAAAAAAATAACTACAAAACAAATTTTTTGACTTTTTTATACAAAACATTCTCACTTTTTATTTTCTTACATTAATCAAATCTATTACGGTGTCGGCCCACTCCCTTTTTCAAGCCCCTTTCCAAGCACACCCTTCAAATTAAGTAAGGACATGTTTGTTATGCAGATAATGTGACTTCTTTTTGTTTTTTGGCATGCAAAAAGTTTAACCGTTGACACTGGATAGTGACAACCGTTGCTTTATGGAAATTATAGTATTCTCCGGCTCAGGTACGGTATATATGCACATTCTCCTCCTATGACGAAAGCCTAATTGAATCTACTTTCTATTTTGTATTTTTTTAATATCAGCGTGCATTATTGTTTACTCACACCAATATTACAATAACCACTTCTCATTAAATCTACTTTCTATTTTGTAGGAAAGAGCGTTCTACCTCTGACAAGCACACGACTACAGTAGATATTCTTGATTTCTCGTCAATGTTCTAGTCATAAAGTAATATATTTGGCTGCAACTGCAAGGGTGATCGAGGTAATTAAAGTGGGTGAGCCTTCTTCTCCTCGGCAAGTGGATCCTGCAATATGGAAATTTTTTAAAATTTGGACAACTTAATTTCAAAAAAATATAGCTAGAAATTATATTATATTTTATAATTTATTTATAATATTGACAATATCTATTCTTATAAATTTTAACTTTTAGAATAGGTAGTGATTATTTAACATGGTTTTGACTTTTGATGACTTGTCAATTATTTTAATTTAAATTTAAATTACACATGTTAAGCATCACCTATTAAAGTTGTGATTTAACAACTTGTAACCAAAATTTGGACAACTTAATTTCAAAAAAATATAGCTAGAAATTATATTATATTTTATAATTTATATATAATATTGACAATATCTTTTCTTATAAATTTTAACTTTTAGAATAGGTAGTGATTATTTAACATGGTTTTGACTTTTGATGACTCGTCAATTATTTTAATTTAAATTTAAATTACACATGTTAAGCCCCACCTATTAAAGTTGTGATTTAAATACTTGTAACCAAAATTTGAATCAATCATTATTATTTTTTTTAAAAAAAATTCAAGTGTTGGTTGAGATGCTAGCCAGGCCAGCATTGCTGGAGATATATGAAATAAAAATATGGCATATAATATTAGTCAATTTCAAGTAATCCCAATCTTGTTCTTAACGTACACACAAGTCTATTGTGAACCAATTTGAGGATTTTATTTTATTGCTGTTACTTACACCAACACCAAGTTTGGCATGATGGGATACATTTGAAATTGTAAACAAACAGAATGTGAAACGATTACATAAATGATCAAATTACTTGAATCAAATAATTATATGATATCGGGTTTTGAAGAACGATGTTGTTCTTTGCCATTCCTAATTGCTTTGTTGGTGGTGCTATGACCGCCATCCACGACAAGGTTGAGGCCACTCACGTACTTGGACTCATCGCTCACCAAGAACAGCGCTGCCTCTGCAACATCATCTGTCCCAAGCACTACCCCTTTCAGATTTGCTGCGGAACAAATCATGTTTTCCAATGTCTTCTTGTCTTGTATTCCCGACACATTCCTTAGCAAAGGAGTGGCCACGCCAGATGGTGATACACAATTGACTCTAATTCCATGCTCTCCCAACTCCACACACAAATTCTTTGTCAGACCCACTAGCGCATGCTTTGATGCCGCATAGATGTGCGGGGTTTCTCCATGTATAACTGACGCAGTACTTGCTGTGAATAAAATGCTTCCTTTTTTCGCAGGAATCATTACTTTAGCAGCATGTTTGGCTGCCAAGAATCCTCCCAAGACGTTCACGTTAAAGACCTTATTGAATTTCTTGTAGTCGAAGTCTAAGATGCCATCATCAGCGTTTGTAATGCCTGCGTTGCTAAACAATATGTCAAGTTTCCCATGCTTTGAGATCGCAGTTTCGACAGCATTTTCTACATCAGATTCGTTGGTGACATCGCAATGGACGTACGAGATGTCACCACTAGTACTCCTTATGTCGCGGCAGATGGAGTGGCCAAGATCATCTTGGACGTCAGCAATGATAACCTTAGCACCATGTTGAACAAATAGCCTTGCCGTAGTCTCGCCAATTCCACTTGCCCCTCCGGTTATCAAGGCTACCTTCCCTTCCAACCTGCATGATCAAAAAATTAAATTTTCTTTCTTTCGTTTCAATGGCCAATATATACATATATGCATGATAGATAATCAAGGAAACGAACGTGTTAAGACTGAATATATATAGAGAGAGACAATGTTAGCTAAGCTTAATTACCTCTTGGCAATGAGAGCACCTTCCATCTTTATAGCTTATTGTTTCGTTTGTGATAATACTGCAGGAGAGTCTCTTTCGATCGGTGTGAAGATGAAGGTGGTATGGAGGGCTTTTTATAGGGCAACCGTAGACCTATAAGGATATTTCCAGGTGGATACAAATAGAAAGAGTCATATTCCATTATCCATTACAACTTGCATCAGATCCCAAAAGTAAACATTAACAACTGCGTTCATACATTGACTATCTTTTTTTTTACATTAAGTTTAATAGGCAATCGTTGAACGTGGAGCTGAACTCCACTTTTCTTTTCTTTTTTCATGGAAAATACATGGAAGGGGGAGTGGGAACTCTCAGCTTAGAAATAAAAAAAAATAGGAACTCTCCGGCGAGGACCATTGACTCTGAATTGGTTTATTTGACATGTGTGTTTTGTGTTTAGAGTTTTAATAGAGGTACCATCTTTATCTTTATGAAAATTACAGTACCTCATGTGATAAAAATGAAAACTTAAGAGGTAAAAAATAAAAAGTTTAAACCCTATAGGAGTTTTTAGTATTTAACCCTTTGTTTTTTTGCTTGATATAATTTCTAGATTCTATGTCATTTGTAATTAATATATTGTATATATAGATACTTTTACCTTAAAACAAAGGGTTTTCATTTTCCATCTGTTTCTAAATTTTTTCTAAGATTCTCTTATCTTAGTGAAACATGATTTAAGAAAAATAAAATTATAATCTGGTTTTACTGCTATGATTAATTTTTTAGTTAATAGTTAGATTCTAATCTTTAAAAACTTGTTTTGGATTCAAAAAAATTAAGAGTGGAAGGTTAACCCTTTAGAGATGGTATCATCAAAATGAATTTGATCATCCTAAATTTGATGTAATCTTAATTTGGTCTTTAATTTCAAATTTGACAATGCCTAAAACAGAGTACATCTCCTATTCAAATTAATGTGAATTTGATTATAAGATACGTGATTTAAAAATTGTTTTTATTAGGAGCTTTTTTCTTCACCAAAGACCTAGCATCCAATTCCTGCGATGAACTACGAGGAAGATCCAACCCATTTAATTTCTGTCTTTGACTGTCTCCCATATTTATTTAATTATTATAAAATAAAAAATAAAATGCACAAAGACGAAGACTTCAATCCTTTGACCAACTTAACAATAAAAATAAATAAATAGTCCTTTGACATCTCTTTTCGCGTATTTATTTAATTAGAAATTAAATAAATGAGACATTGACCTCCCCTACCCTCCCATATCTATTTTGCGTGGAAGGTTAACCCTTTAGGGATGGTATCATTCAAAATGAATTTGATCATCCTAAATTTGATGCTAATGTCTCAATTTTGGTCTTAACGCCTCAAATTTAATTAATTCTAAAAACCTGGTAGCCACTACAATTTTATTTTTTCTTAAATCATTGCTTATGTAGAAGAAACAGAGGAACCCCAGCATTTTCCTAAAACAAACTATCAAATTAATGTGAATTCGATTATAAGATACGTGATTTAAAAAATTGTTTTTATTAGGAGCTTTTTCTTCCTCCACCAACGACCTAGCATCTAATTCCTGCGATGAACTACGAGGTAGATCCAACCCATTTAATTTCTCTGTCTTTGACTGTCTCCATATTTATTTAATTATTATAAAATAAAAAATAAAATGCACAAAGACGAAGACTTCAATCCCTTTGACCAACTTAAAAATAAAAAATAAATAAATAGTCCCTTTGACATCTCTTTCGCGTATTTATTTAATTAGAAATTAAATAAATGAGACTTTGACCTCCCCTGCCCTCCCATATCTATTTTGCGAGTAAGCCGTTAAAAATTAAATTTGACTGTTGATTTTAATAATAACATATATCCATGCCAAAAAGAGGACCTAATAATAAAAAATAAATTATATTCCTACCAGTTTTAGGATAGCAAAAAGAAGTTGGTATTGAGGGGGTGCAAGACAAAGGAAATTAACCAAAAAACACAAAGGTAAAGAATCTAATGTCAGCTTATCTTATTATTATTATTTTCAAAGCCAACTTTTTAACCTCCGATCCTAAATTAACTAGCTAGTTTAACTCCTAATTGATAAGCTAATAATTTATAATCATGAAATCCAAAATAAATATTAATTAATAAGATAAGATGATTAAAAAATTGGTGGCTTAGGTCGTAGGATGAGTTGGAAGCCTTATCTTGAAGGGCCGGTTGTTGTTGACTTGCATAAAAAATGACTTAATTCGCGATTGAATGAATGAAAAGAAGTCATCATTGAATATCTTATCAATTGGATCGGACCCACCGACTTGTTTATATAGTTCATTGTTTTGTTTTGAAAAATTTGCATGTACATGTGGATCACTCTCATTACATTATTCTTTGCACATCGGAACGACCCTATTTGGGTTGATAAACACGTCACAATTCCCAAGTCAAGACCCAAAAATAAAATATAAAATATAAAATACAAAATAACAAATAAAGTTGTGACGTGTTCGTGTGTTGTTAAGTCTATTTGGTATTATGTTTGAAAAATAAATCTTTTAAGTTAAAAAGTACATTTTGGCAATCATTTTTAAGCTTTTGTCAAAAGTAAGTTTTGGCTATTTTTAAGTTTTTTAAACTCTTAAAAGCGCTTTAAATTTGATTTATCAAATTAATTTTTTTTTCAAACAAACTTTTTGAATATTAAAAACACTTACAAATTTTTCAAACGCAATTTCGAACAGGTCCGAAAAACTAAAATTTGGTCTTTGCGATTTTCATCTAGCTGGAAGCCACTTCTCATTTTGGGGGAGTTAGGATTAAGGAATTGAGATAAAATGAGAACTTTTTAATTTTACATTATTAATATATTAAGTTTTTCATATTAAATATTAGAAAGATATATTTCTCTAGCTTTTTGACATGTAAAACTATTAATCAAGTTCTAAAGTTTCAGTTTTGTTAATATAATATTAATTCTCGATAGAAAATTTGAGTAATTCATTCTTTATCTCTCGTAACTACAGTTTAATTAATTTTACGATGACAAGTGATGGAAACTCGTAACAATTATCAACTAAGATCAATGGCGCGCACCTGACATTTATAAGCATAACATCCAAAATATCAAAGAAATAAATTATAATATAACTAAGAACCAAATTAAAGATTAGAAGCTATAAGAGAAAATAAGAGAAATACAAAAAAAAAGAAATACAAAAAGAAAGTAGATTGATCAATCTTATTTACTTTGAAACCTTTTAAGATTTTAAGCATGATCATTGATGCATCACCTTTAAAAAAAAAAAAAAAAAAAACCCCTAGTAGGCTCATAACATATCAAATGTGAAATGACTTATTCGATCTCATTTTATTTTTCTTACACTATAAAAAATTAAAGTCTAATTAGTGATGAGGTTCTGAAAACGTTACTAAAGACACTACAAAAAAATTGGGATTTAGTGTTGGTTTTTTAATGTTGGTTTAGGGCCAAAAACCATCACTAATGAATTAGTGACGGTTTAATAGTGTCGGTTTTAAAGTTAAGCAAATCTAGGGTAGGGAAAACTAGAGTAATGTCGGTTTAGGCAAAACCGACACTAATTAGTGTCGGTTTTGCCTAAACCGACACCTTTCCTAAGGTGTCGGTTTTTAAAAAAACCGTCACTAAATTAATTTTTTTTATTAAAAAAAAATATATACATCAGTACCCCAATTGCACAGATCTGCAAGCTTCCAGCAATGATGTATACATCAGTACTGATGTATACTACAGATCTGCAAGCTGTATATTTTACAGAAAAAAAATGTATATGTAAAAAAAATGTATATTTTACAGGAAAAAAAATATATACTACAGATCTGCAAGCTTCCAACAATGAAAGAAAAAGAACAAGAAAAAAAAAAAAAAGATGAACACCAACTAAGTTAATCTACATATGAGACAAGAACACAAACATCATCACAACCTAAAATAAAATAAACAGAAGAGAATAATGGAGCAGCAAATTCAGAGATAAGGGTGAAGAATACACACTGTCAAAGATACCATCAATAGCCATACCCATCAACCATAAGCTCCACGTAACGACATCCCGGTGAGACATTTTATCGAACACCAATCTCGCCTCCATAATCCACCCACGCAGCATACATCCCAACCAAACCGATGCACAAATGGGTCCGAGTCCAACCCAACTTTGAGGCAAGCCCACAATCTCCATCCCCTGCTCCAACGCCAAGCCCTTTTGACACCGCTTTTCAAGAATGGCGGAAAGCGAACTCGACACCGAAGTTCGTCTTCCTCATCTTCTCGTACACGGAAGGGTCTTCTCGGGCTCGGCCCCATCGACCGGCGCAGGAGCTTGTTAAATCGGTTGTCGAGCACAGGGATGCAGGTGAAAACAGAGCGTGGTCGAGGTGGGCGGGCTTTTCTTGAGCTAGAGGATGAATAATCCACATCTTCGGATGGTTGTTGCTCTTGATCTCCATCTTCCACGCTACCCGATTGCTCCACGTCCTTCTTCCACTCATTCCTTCTTCCACCGATTGCCTCCCAAGTTGCTGTACAGAGAAAATAAAATTAATGAGAAAAGAAATTAAAGGCAGATGCTGAGACGCGCGCAGATCTAGATAGAGGCGGGATTTTCTAATTTTATTTCAAAATGGTGTCGGTTCTACAGTAACTACTGTAGAACCGACACCTCTTTTTAAAAAGTAGTGTCGGTTTTAGTGAAAACCGACACTATTAAATAGTGTCGGTTTTCACGAAACCGACACCTCTTAAAAATGGGTGTCGGTTTCACTAAAACCGACACTATTAACTTTTTAAAAAGTAGTGTCGGTTTTAGTGAAAACCGACACTATTAAATAGTGTCGGTTTTCACAAAACCGACACCCTTAAAAAAATAGTGTCGGTTTCACTAAAACCGACACTATTTAATAGTGTCGGTTTTAGTGAAACCGACACCCATTTTTAAGAGGTGTCGGTTTTAGGAAAACCGACACTATTGTGTATTTGTTAGTGTCGGTCCTTTAAACCGTCACTAAAAAAGCCGTCATTAAAACTCCAAATTTTTGTAGTGAGACGTCAAGAGTCCACGTCTTAAATTTCGTTTGGCACTACAATTTTGTAAACCAAAATTGTGTTATGTATCACCTTTTATTCTTTTTAAAACCCTCTAGGCTCATAACATATCAAATGTGAAATAACTTCTTCTCATCTTATTTTTCTTACACTATTAAAAAAAAAAAAAAAAAAAAAAAAGAAGCTCATTTAGTGATGTTTTGGATAGTGACGTTTTTTTTTTAAATGTCACTAAAGACATCAAGAATCCACATGTCTTAAATTCCTGCCTTTGGCACTATGTTTTTGTAAACCAAATTTATGGTTTTTTAAACAAAATCATGAAAAGTGTTCCATTTGCGAGTTAAAAAAAAAAATTAAAAAAATGGAGTGCAGTTTACCCACAAAACATTGGAATGTGTTTCTCAAACATAGACGATTCTAAAGGTTAAATCGCAATTTAAAAGAGAAATCTTAATTTTACTAAAACACTTAACTACGTTTAAAAAAAAAATCAGTTTTTCATTGACTTTGAATTTGAAAGTGTTAAACCAAACAGACTTCTTTTTGGTACGCAGGTAAAACCGATCGAGGAGCTGAAAAGAGAATGGGACTAAGGGCATGTTTGGTTCGAGATAGTCTGACTTCTTTTTGTTTTTTGGTATGCTTGACACTTGACAGTGACACACCGCTGCTTTCGATCTGGATATTACGGCCTTCACCAGCCGTTGACATCTGTACATTAATACATCAACCTCGAACCTCGCATGACGAAAGCCTAAATGTACTTACTTTCTACAGGTACGTGAAAACAATATAAAAGGAAATAGAGCTTTTACCTCTGTAACAAAATATTCCGTGTCGTTCGTGTTGTTATTTGATTGCAGTTGTAAGACTTGGATGATGGAGTTATACACACACACATATATATATATATATATATATATATATATATATATATAGACTTACTGTCCCTGGCAAGTGGGTCTAGGTCTTGCATTATTGACATTTTAATAAAATATGAACAATTTAATTTCAAAGAATATGGTGGTTAGAAGTCAAATTTTTATTTTATAATTTAATCAAAATGCTTATATAGTTATATAGTAATCTTAACCAACTCATGATTAGTCATGCATGGTTAAAAAAAAATTGAAAATTAGTTGAAACTATCACGTCATAATTATAAGATAAATATAATATAAAATATATAGGGAAAATTACACTTTACTTCCTGAACTATCCACTTATTTGCACTTTTACCTCCAAAATTTCAAATGTAACACTTAACCCCTTCAAACTTTCAAATTGTGGTAATTTGATCACTTCGACATTTTTTTTTTTCCAAAATGCCCTCATCACATATTTTATTTGAAAAAAAAAAGAAAAGAAATATGCTAGGTTGGTCGGCCACCCCGACATATTTCTCTTTTCTTTTTCTTTTTTGGTTTTTTTTTTTGGATTTTTCAAAAAATAAAAAATAAAATATGAGATGAGATCATTTTGGAGAAAAAAATGTCAAAGTAGTCGAATTATCACAATTTGAAAGCTTTTGAGTTAAGTCACATTCAAACTTTGAAAAAAGCAAATGAGTAAATAGTTCAGGGGGGTAAAGTGTAATTTTCAAATATATATATATATATATATATATATATATATAATATTAGTCAATTTCAAGTAATCCCAATCCTGTTCTCAACGCATAAATCTATTGTGAACCAATTTGAGGTCTTTATTTCATTGCTGTTATACTTGCACCAACACCAAGTTTGGTTTGATGGAATACATTTCAAATTGCAAATTGCAGACAAAGTCATGTAAACAAACTGAATATGAAACAATTACGAGTAAACGATGAAATTACTTGAATCAAATTATTAAATGATATTGGGTTCTTAAGAACGAGACTTTTCTTTGCCGTCCCTAATTGCTTTGTTGGTGGTGCTATGACCGCCGTCCAAAACTAGGTTGAGGCCACTCACATACTTGGACTCATCACTCGCCAAGAACACTGCAGCCTCTGCGACATCATCTGTCCCAAGCACCACCCCTTTCAGATTTGCCGCGGAACAAATCATGTCTTCCAACGTCTTCTTGTCTTGTATTCCAGACACATTCCTTAGCAAAGGAGTTGCCACGCCGGATGGTGAAACACAATTAACTCTAATTCCATGCTCTCCCAACTCCACACACAAATTCTTGGTCAGACCCACCAGTGCATGCTTTGACGCAGCATAGATGTGTGGGGTTTCTCCATGTATCACTGACGCAGTGCTTGCTGTGAATAAAATGCTACCTTTTTTCGCTGGAATCATTACTTTGGCAGCGTGTTTGGCTGCCAGGAATCCCCCCAAGACGTTCACGTTAAAGACCTTATTGAATTTCTTGCTGTCGAAGTCTAAGATGCCATCATCAGCGTTTGTAATCCCTGCGTTGCTGAACAATATGTCAAGTTTACCGTGCTTTGAGACCACGGTTTTGACAGCATTTTCAACATCAGATTCGTTGGTGACATCGCAGTGGACGTAGGAGATGTAACCGCTAGTGCTTATGTCGTGGCAAATGGAGTGGCCAAGATCATCTTGGACGTCAGCAATGATAACCTTAGCACCATGTTGAACGAATAGCCTTGCCGTAGTCTCACCAATTCCGCTGGCTCCTCCTGTTATCAAGGCTACCTTCCCTTCCAACCTACATGATTAGAGAGTTTTTAGTTTTCTTTCTTTGGTTTCAATGGCATATATATATATATATATATATGCATGCATTATCAAAGAAACGAACGTGTTAAGTGTGAATATATAGAGATATTGTTAGCTAAGCTTACCTCTTGGCAATGAGAGCACCTTCCATCTTTAGCTTCTTGTTTCGTTTGTGATACTGCAAGAGAGTCTCTTTGGATCGATGTGGAGATGATGTGGTATGGAGAGCTTTTTATAGGGCAACCGTCGTGTATCCATAAGGATCTTAATTTACAGGTGGATACAAGTAGAAATAGTCATATTCCATTATCCAACTTGCATCAGATCCCAAAAGTAAACATTAACAACTGCGTACGTTGACATTAATCCTTGCAAGCAATAGTACGTTGAACAAGGAGCTGGACTCTGCTTTTTTCTGTGGGAGCTTCAAGGTTTTTATTTTATTTTTTTCCTGGAAAATACACGCGCGGAAGGGGAAGTGGGATCTCTCATGATCAGCTTAATTAGAAAGAAAGAAAAGGAAAAATACTAGGCGACGACCATTGAATGTTGACCACAGACTTGTTTTGTTTTGAAGGTCCCGATCGATCGGTCCTCTTCTGAAAAATCTGTATGTACATGTGAATCGGTCTGGGAGAGTTTCGCTAATTAAAATGAGACATATTTTTAATTTGGATTAAATACACTTTACCCTCAAAGTTTGAGCCCATTTTTAATTTGACCTCAAATATTTTATTTTTTACAATGCACCTCACCATAGCTAAAAAAAATTTCAATGTGGCTGTTAACCATTTTCCTTTTCTCTAACGGAAATAATGAAAAATACTAAATTGCTCCTACAATTTTATAGAAAAAACAAAAATAAAAACAAAAACAAAATTTAGGGGTGACCATAACCACTACCCAGTTGGCCATTTGGGGGTGGCCCAAAGAAATAAATAATGATAGAACTAACAAGCAAAAGATTGGAAGCGGTGAAAGAAAATAAGAGAAAAAAGATAGTGGATCAAGTTTTACTATGAAATTATTTTTAAGATTTTAAACATGACATATATATCGATGAAATCAAATTAAAATCTTTTTATTTTTTATTTTTTTAGGCTCATAACATGTCAAATGACTTCTTCTCATTTTGTTTTTCTTAAGGCCTTTCACCCCGACAATGGCAATCAGCTTCTAATTACAAAACTTAAAACTGCAAGATTACTCCAATATCAAAGACATCAAGAGTTGGTACGTAAGAGTCCGTTTGGCCTTGCAATATTGCAAGCAATAAGGATGTTTTTAAACAAAATCACATAACTGTCATAAAGTGTTCATTTACGAGGGATCTAGCCTACATGTTGTTATTAAAATAACAGTATGTATGTTGTAATAAAAGCAACGGTTGAGATTAAATCTCAAAGTTGACTTACTTTTAAAAGCTTTTAATAAGAGAGAGAAAATACAAAGATATTTTAAAAGATTCAATTTTAACCGTTACTTTTACTACAACATATATTCTGTTATTAAAATAACAACATATAAGCCGGATCCATTTAGAGTACATTTTTTACAAATGACAATTTCAAAATGTGGTTACATGTTTTAAAACCACATACAAGAGAATACGTTTTTTTTTTTTTTATATAAAAAAAAAAACACAATTTTAAAGGTCAAATCGCAATTTTAAAGGACAAACTACAATTTTGTCGAACTCTTATCTTAACTTAGCCGTGTTTTAAAAAATCGAGTTTTCATTAACCGCATTTTGAAACAACTAAACCAAACAAACCTTAAACAGTTTTAAAATGTGTATTTTTTTTTTTTTTTGAAAAAAAAAATAACAATTTCAAAACGCACACTACTAAAAAAACAACGTTTAATGACGCTTGGAATTGGGGCACTTTAATAAAATGTCTCTATAAAGGGACGTTTTAATGTGTAAATGCACTTATTTAATTAATTAAGGACACTTTCTATTGAGGCGCCTTTAATTCGGGACGCTTGTTAGTTAGGCGTCCTTAATTAGGGGCGCCTAACAATCAAGTGTCCTTAAATAAGATCCCAATTAAATTAATTAAGGACATTTTATATTCAAACGCCTTTAATTCGGGGCGCTTGCTAGTTAGGCGCCCTTAATTAGGGACACCTAATAGTCAAGTGCCTTTAAATAAAATCTCAATTAAATTAATTAAGGACACTTTTTATTTAGATGCCTTTAATTCGGGACGCCTGCTAGTCAAACGTCCTTAATTAGGGATATCTAATAATCAAGTGCCCTTAAATAATATCTAATTAAATTAATTAATGACACTTTCTATTTAGATGCCTTTAATTCGGAACGATTGACTATTAGGCATCCTTAATTAGGGGCACTTAATAGTCAAATGTCCTTAAATAAATTTCTAATAAAATTAATTAAAGATACTTTTTAATAGACACCCTTAATTAGAGGTGCCTAACGAACAAATGCCCATAAATAAGGACGCTATGCTAAAAAGCGCCCCAAATATTTTAGGGCGCTAGGCTGAAAAGCGCCCCAAACTTTTTGCCGGAAGCTCAAACTCGCGATCATCTATTAATCACGCCTAAAGCTCCACAACCCGACCAACACGCCTAAAGCTCACCACAGCAAGCATCCCGCCTCCCCTCCTCTCAAGCAACGCTTAATCCCCTCAGTATTTTCCCTCTCCCCTGTCAGTCCCCTCTCTCCATCTCCGACTCCCTATCTCTCTCTCTCCATCGCCCAGTGCCCCGCCAGTCCCCACCCACCATCTCCTCCAGTCGAAACCAGCCAGCCATCCTCAGGTAAATATACTCGGCCAACCTTTTATGAAAACTTTCTTTCTAACCCTAGCTTGATTTGGCTGAATTGAACTGAAGGAAGTATGAGACCTTGGATCTCCATTCTCTTTTGGTAATCTAAGAAGTGGAAAATTAGACTCAAATTAGATATTTTTATCTGTAATAATTTTGGTCTAAATTAATTTTTACGCTGAATTTGACGTTGTTGACAAATGACATAATAGGGATACGCAGCTAGGGAGTTTGCCAAACAAGGCCTTAAACCAGGCGAGCTGGCGATCATTTCCAAGGAGGCGGTACACTTTCTTTTACCTTTGTATACTCAATTATCTGGTTAATGTTAAATTCGGTTTGTGAACGCTTTGATTGTGTAGAAATGTTATGCTACTGAGAAAGTTCAGGTAGTTAGTGTTGTAACTGTGGCGTGTATTTTGTACAATACATGGGCAAAACAGACAAAAAAAATTATTATTATTATAAATGCTCATGTGATGTGTATTTAGGAACAAGTGTTATTTTGAGCTCAAAATGCATTTTCTTGGAGTCTAGGCTCAAAAGGCAGAGCAGTTTCAAATTCAATTGCGTTCTCTCCCTCTCTCTGTCTTTTACTCCACACGTTTTATAGATTCTATAAGTTGTGAGACAAGCACAACAAAAACGTGTGAACAAGAGAGAAGAAGAAAAAGGGTATTGCAGAGTGAGAGAAGAAAAGAGAGATCTCTTGGGAAATGGGATTAATTTCCTAACAAGGGTGTGTGCTTTATATAGGTGAGCTAGCCTCTTAAATCTTTCTAGACGACAGTTCCTGGTTGTGGCTTCTCATCATGAACAGTGAGGTTCAAGAGAAAATCATTTTCGCCTTTACAGTATAATCCTATATTGTGGTAATAAAGAATTACTCTTCTGTTGGAACTCTTCATATGTCGGCAGTCGGCTGATAGAGCTTGTGCTTCATGTTTCGTGTTTTATGTCTATATCCATCCACTCTATTATGTCAACAGTCTTGCGTGTGGGAGTCCTGTCTCTCCTGTAAAATCCCAATAATTCAATTGCACAAGGAGTTCAAGTGCCTGCAAATTTGGGTTTTTATGACTCTTTAAGTGATGATCAGCTAGTAATTGTCTAGTTGTCTGAAATTGTGTAGTGTCAATCTTGAGTAAGATACAGAATTTCACTATTATGTAGTGTCAATGATGATCCATTGGTTATGTCAATGGATCATTGTTTCATTCCTATCCATTATGGGAATAAATAAAGGCCCTGCATTGTGCTTTTATACAATCATATTCATATCTTACACCTCAAGTTTTTTCAGAATATAATTCAATACTGTTGTTGTTGTTTACCCATCTAATCTGCATCTTCTACACTTTTCCATTTTGCGTATACTTTGCATGTGGCTTTTGCTTTCTGAAAGGTATATGAAAAGGAAAAAAATTGATCTAGTTTTGGATGGTAGACAGGAAGGTTGAGTAGAAATCAGCTCCCCCTTTGCTATTCTTGTTAGCCTTGATCATCATCTGTAGATGAACACCCAGAAGATAGATTGCAGAGAACCAGTTAATCAAAACTATGGAGTGATCACCAATGATTGTAGTTCTTCTTCCCAATTAATTGGATTCAGACAACCTTGGCAGATGGGAACTTGTGTTCCCATGGAGTGAGGATCACAGAAGCAATATAATGTGCCTACAAAATCATCCACCACCATTATAAGCCGCTTTGAATCACCAGCTTCTGCCTTTTATGCAACCGAACGCTGCATGAGATTTCCACAGTATGAATGTCAACCTGAGAATCCCTCTTTATGCTCCGAATTTTCCAGGACTTATGATTCACAGTTGCCTTCCTATCAATCTTCTGGAGAAGGCTTTTCCACTGATTCAGCAAACCAAGCTGGCTACAACTTTGATTTGAGAAACACCCTGCAGGCAATAGTGAAATCCCAGTTCTCTAGTGTCAATCTTAAATAAAAAAGGTTCATGGTAATAGAATCACCAACCTATGATACAGAATTTCAGTCTAAATCCAGTTCCAAATCCTGAAAGGTCGTATATCTTGTAAGACTATAAATTGCAGAAACCATTTGCTTAGTGAGATTCATATACATAAGTGAAATCTATTTTAACGTTTCTAATTGCTGTAAGAAGTGTTCTTTCAGAGCTTAGTGAATAAAGGGATTTATTTTTTCATGTTTGTATAAACTTTACAATTTCTCAACAGGGAAACCAACGACAGGTTTTCTAGATTCAATCCACAGATTATTTTTAGGGCTTTAAATACCCACATGATGACTCTATGTCCATTTCTGATCCAAATCATGGTTTATGATCAACTAATAACTTTTACTTGATAATCAGGTTTGGAGGGTTCAGATGCTAGTTTAGCATCAGTGTTGGAGTCCCTTGAATTCTGTTTGAAACTTCGTGGTTCCGAGGCTAGTGTGTTGGAGGAGTTGGCAAAGGCAATAAATTTGGTTCATATACGGTAAGAACTTGTTGAAAGTGGTCACGCATTGTTGAAACATGCTTACCGTGCTCAACAAGAATATGACAGGTAAAGCTGAAAATGTGTTCTTGCTGAGAAAAGGTTTTTTTTTTTTTAGCTGGCAGTTTCTCTCTCATTGAAATTAGTCTTCTCAATGAACTTGAATATTGTTTGAACCACCAATGACCTTGTGGCAAGGTCTTTTACCAGTCTGGCTTTGTTTCATTTTTTTTTTTTTTTGGCTCTGAGATCTGTATCTTTTGAGAGATGCAGTTAAGGCCTATTTATTTAAAATTTTTTGCCTTTCTTTTACTTTCTAAGTTCTACCTGGACCTGTCTACACAGCTCTTGTGCTATCTTGGAAATTGTTCTATATGATTGAGCTATTCGACTCAGGAATAGTCACATATGCATTGTATGTTATCTGTGATTTTCTTTGTCTCTCTCTCTATGTTAATATCCATTGACTACATCTTACAGGACAACAAGTTATTGTTTGAATTTGGCCGCGGAACAAGAAAAGACTGTCACGGAGAAATGGTTGCCTGAACTTAAGTCTGCAGTTTTGAATGCACAAAAGTCCTTGGAAGATTGTAAAGACGTTGGGGGTTTGGTGAGTACACTACCATCACTAGAAGTTAAATCATCTGTAGTTTACACTGCTTATACGTTCATCTATACCTTAAACCGTAAAGCATCTCAATTATTTTTCATGTTTGTATAAACTTTACAATTTTTTCTTAAATTCGTATCGAATTCACAAACTATCTGGTTTACATGCATCATTTACCCATGTCTTACATGTTACAAACTTTTTTACTGTGATATGGAAAGAGATTAATTGAAGACCCAATTTGTATCTTATAGAGATGCTTTCTCTTTACCTGAAATGGGGAGAATGCTGGTGTAGAATGTGTAACATATATATATATATATATAATTCTAAATTCTATCGAATTCTATCGATATATTTTTTTTTTTTTTTGCTGTGAGTGGATTCTTCGGTGAAACAAACAGGGATATCTTTTTCCAGCCCCACTATGTGTGCAGATGGCCTAACACTGCCTTTAATACGACGCTGACAATGCACAGGCCTATTTCTTCTTTGCGGGTTATGGTTTCTGGTTGTTTTGTTCTTCGCGGGTTGCCGCTAGTTCTTTTGGCAATTTCAGAGAGGTAGAGATGCTGGGGCATCATGTTTATGCCATTTGTAAAAAGAGAAAAATTCATCTTCCTTGTAAATGTAGATTGTTACCACTAATATGGAGAAGCCTATTTCTTCTATTTTCTGTTTTGGTTGTACAATTGTTGAGCAGATATAGTTTCCGTGTATATGAGGTTATGTGGATGTAAAGAGATGTTTTAGTTTGTTTCTTGATATCTATGAAGTTCTATTTTATCTCAAATTTAGTGGTTTTTGTTGCTGTAACAGTACAATGGAGGGTTTTTTTTTTTTTTGGTATGGTGTTTCTACCATGGAGTCTTCTGGAGAGAACTTTGTAAATTTTGTGTGGAATGAAAAAAGCTATTCATCTAATATATATATATATATATATATATATATATATATATTTCAAATATAGAAATATGGATGCTTTACCTGAAAGCGTCCCCTTTTTAAAAAGGGGACGCTTGACTAAGAAAACGTCTCCTTTTTAAAAAGAGGGCGCTTGCATGTAAACGCCCCTTTTTTAAAAAGGGGGCGCTTTCCTAGTCAAGTGTCCCCTTTTTAAAAATGGGATGCTTTCCTAGGCAAGCGCCCCCTTTTTTAAAAGGTGACGCTTTGTTTTAAACGCCCCATTTTAGAGGCATTTTTCAATAAAAAGCGTTTCGAATTTATATTCTAGTCGCTATGAAAACTGACATTCTCTAAGTGCCCCTAATAAAGCGTTGCTAAGTCATTGGGGGCATTTTTTGGGCCAAAAATGCCCCAAATATCAGTGTCGCTAAACCTCCTTTTTTTAGTAGTGGCAATTAATGAAAATGCAATTTAAAAAATCCTATTTGGTAATTGCAATTTAACCTCACTGTTAAAATAATGATTAAGTGATTAAATAGGTGGTTTCTACAATCCCAATTGTTACTACTTTCCACGTTCAATTATTCCCGATGTGCTAAAATTAGACTTCACCTCTAACACCCCTAATTTGGTACCTGTAGATAATATATGATTTCTTCGAGAATAGACCCTCTAATTTTAGTCCACGATCATAAACTCTTTGTTGTATGGGGTTTTCCTTCTAGTAGTAGTACTGCTATTGCTACTACTACTACTGGTCGTAGGTTGAGATGTATGAACTCAAAATTAATGAATGGGAACCTTGGAAACCTTTGCTTGAGCCTCCATTTTATGTGAGACGTAAGCTTATCTATGAGACTCAAAATCCAAAGAGGATTCTTATTGCCCATATTGTCCCGAGAGAATTCTCTGCTATATTTTACGTATATGATGTGGAGCTTCGTGTTTGGAGTTGTCTCAGCAAGCGCCCAATACACCCTAAATGCCTGTCCTATTGGATGGGATGGATGGGGAGAAAGGGCGATAACGGTTGCTAATATTGTTTATTGGGTTACAAGTGATGCAGATTTGCTAGCATATAATTTAGACAAAGATATGTGGCTCCAAGGGAGACTCAAAGGTCTTGGAATTTCGATTGTGGAAAATAAGGGGCACATGGGTATGCCTGAGTTGGTTCGTTTAGAGGGTCGATTCTTCAGCCGGCACCCGAACTTCAAATTGTCATAATTGATGCCACCATCTTCAGGAGCTCTTTTGTAATATATATTTATGGTTGCTATCCTTAGATATAAGACGGAGGACCCCACTGACGTAGCATATTGCTTTTCACTATAAGTTTCTTGCTTTCTCTAAATTTTCATCGATCTTTTTTTTTATAAATAATTTATGTAATGCTATTGTGGGAATGGTGAATGAAGAAAATGTTGGCTCTTACTCAGCCTCAGCCTCAGCTCAGATGAGTTTACAATGCTATTGTTGTTGTTGGTTCTTACTCGATCTATCTCATATGGGTAGCAGATTTTAAATTTTGTTAGGGCTTTAGTTGTATGTACAGTAGTTATTGCAATTGACAAGTTGGTTGAATTTGGGATAATACTCAGATTGTGGTCATATTTTCTTCTCTCACTGAAAATGCTATGCTATACTCATGATTCCATAAAATTCTTAACCCCTGCATGCTTTCTATCTGTTAACAGTGACACATCAAGTAGCGCAATATCAGCAGTTGAAATTACAAATGACTTCACAAGTAGGTACCTAGAAAAGTACCTTGCCGGCCTTAAAGATGTTACTAACCTTGCCTGAAGCGTCTGGTTTGACAAGTGAGCGACCTCCGAGAACAGGGAAATGAATTTACTTATGAGATATAATAGTGAACGTGGAGCCGGACTCCACTTTTCTTTTTCTTTTTTTTCATGGAAAATACATGGAAGGGGGAAGTGGGAACTCTCAACTTAGAAATCAAAAAAATAGGAACTCTCCGGCGAGGACCATTGACTCTGAATGGGTTTATTGGACATGCATGTTTTGTGTTTAGAGTTTTAATGGAAGTACCATCTTTATCTTTATGAAAATTACAATACTTCCTGTAATAAAAATGAAAACTTAAGAAATAAAAAGTAAAAAGTTTAAATCTTATAGGAGTTTTTAGTATTTAACCCTTTGTTTTTTTGCTTGAATAATTTCTATATTCTACGTCATTTGTAATTAATATATTGTAATATATAGATACTTCTACCTTAAAATGGGACCATCAAAGGTGATTTAAAAAATTATTTTTATTAGGAGCTTTTTCTTCCCCTACCAACGACCCAACATCCAATTCCTGCGATTAACTACAAGGAAGATCCAACCCATTTAATTTATGTCTTTGACTGTCTCCCATATTTATTTAATTATTATAAAATAAAAAATAAAATGCACAAAGACGAAGACTTCAATCCCTTTGACCAACTTAAAAATAAAAAATAAATAAATAGTACCTTTGACCTCTCTTTCGCATATTTATTTAATTAGAAATTAAATAAATGAGACTTTGACCTCCCCCGCCCTCCCATATCTATTTTGCGAGTAAGCCGTTAAAAATTAAATTTGACGGTTGATTTTAATAATAACATATATCCATGCAAAAAAGAGGACCTAATAATAAAAAATAAATCATATTCCTACCAGTTTTAGGAAAGCAAAAAGAAGTTGGTATTGAGGGGGTGCAAGACAAAGGAAAATTAACCAAAAAACACTTTTCTTTTTCTTTTTTTCATGGAAAATAAATGGAAGGAGGAAGTGGGAACTCTCAGCTTAGAAATTAAAAAAATAGGAACTCTCAGCTGGCAAGGACCATTGACTCTGAATGGGTTTATTTGATAGGTGTGTTTTTTATTTAGAGTTTTAACGGAGGCACCATTTTGTCTTTATGAAAATTACAGCATCTCTTGTGATAAAAACAAAAACTTAAAGAGGTAAAAAATAACAAGTTTAAACCCTATAGGAGTTTTTAATATTTAACCCTTTGATTTTTTACTTGATATAATTTCTAGATTTTACATCATTTGTAATTAATATATTGTAATATATAGATACTTCTACCTTAAAACGGGACTATCAAATTAATGTGAATTCGATTATAAGATACGTGATTTAAAAAATTATTCTTATTAGGAGCTTTTTCTTCCCTCACCAATTAACGACCCAGCATCCAATTCCTATGATGAACTACGAGGAAGATTCAATCCATTTAATTTCTGTCTTTGACTGTCTCCCATATTTATTTAATTATTATAAAATAAAAAATAAAATGCACAAAGACGAAGACTTCAATCCCTTTGACCAACTTAAAAATAAAAAATAAATAAATAGTACCTTTGACCTCTCTTTCGCATATTTATTTAATTAGAAATTAAATAAATGAGACTTTGACCTCCCCTGCCCTCCCATATCTATTTTGCGAGTAAGCCGTTAAAAATTAAATTTGACGGTTGATTTTAATAATAACATATATCCATGCAAACAAGAGGACCTAATAATAAAAAATAAATTATATTCCTACCAGTTTTAGGAAAACAAAAAGAAGTTGGTATTGAGGGGGTGCAAGACAAAGGAAAATTAACCAAAAAACACAAAGGTAAAGAATCTAATGTCAGCTTATCATATTATTATTTTCAAAGCCAACTTTTTAACCTCCGATCCTAAATTAACTAGCTAGTTTAACTCCTAATTGATAAGCTAATGATTTATAATCATGAAATCCAAAATAAATATTAATTAATAAGATAAGATGATTAAAAAATTGGTGGCTTAGGTCGTAGGATGAGTTGGTAGCCTTATCTTGAAGGGCCGGTTGTTGTTGACTTGCATAAAAAATGACTTAATTCGCGATTGAATGAATGAATAGAAGTCATCATTGAATATCTTATCAATTGGACCCACCGACCCACTAACTTGTTTAGTTCATTGTTTTGTTTTGAAAAATTTGCATGTACATGTGAATCACTCTCATTACATTATTCTTTGCACATCGGAACGACCCTATTTGGGTTGATAAACACGTCACAATTCCCAAGTCAAGACCCAAAAAAAAAAAAAATACAAAAAAAAAAACAAAATACAAAAACAAAATACAAAATAACAAATAAAGTTGTGACGTGTTTGTGTGTTGTTAAGCCTATTTGGAATTACATTTGAGAAATAAATCTTTTAAGTTAAAAAGTACATTTTGACAAAAGTTTCATTTTAAAGCTTTTGTCAAAAGTACGTTTTGGCCATTTTAAAGTTTTTTAGATTCTTAAAAGTGATTTAAATTTTTTTTACCAAATTATTATTTGTTTTCTTCAAACAGACTTTTTGAGTATTAAAAACACTTAAGCCTTTCAAACATAATCTTGAACAGGCCCGAAAAACTAAAGTTGGGTCTTTGCGATTTTCATCCAACTGGAAGCCACTTCTCATTTTGGGAGAGTTAGGATTAAGGAAAAGAGATAAAATGAGAACTTTTTAATTATACATTATTAATAGGGAAAAATATATTTTAGCCCCCCAAACTACCAGTCTTTTGTAATTTAGCCCCCTAAACTTTTAATTGATATAAAATATTAAACTATAACTTATAAAATAGTATTAGTTAGTTTAAGCTGTTAAAATTGATGGAAAATATAAAACTACGTCGTTTTGGGTATTAGAGTTTCAAAAATAGCCCTTTTTAATTTTTAAATTTTTTTAATTGATCAAGGGTATTTTCATAACTCTAATATCCAAAACGACGTCGTTTTGTATTTTTCATCTATTTTAACAGTTTAAACTAACGGAGGGGGCTATTTTATAAGAGGTTGATAGTTTGGGGGTTATTTTATATCAATTAAAAGTTTGAGAGGCTAAATTACAAAAGGCTGGTAGTTTGGGAGGCTAAAATATACTTTTCCCTTATTAATATATTAAGTTTTTTATATTAAATATTAGAAAGATATATTTCTCTAGCTTTTTGACATGTAAAACTATTAATCAAGTTCTAAAGTTTAAGTTTTGTTAATATATTATTAATTCTCGATAGAAAATTGAGAAATTCATTTTTTATCTCTTGTAACTACAATTTAATTAATTTTACGATGACAAGTGATGGAAACTCGTAACAATTATCAACTAAGATCAATGGCGCGCACCTGACATTTATAAGCATAACATCCAAAATAACAAAGAAATAAATTATAGTATAACTAAGAACCAAATTAAAGATTAGAAGCTATAAAAGAAAATAAGAGAAAAAAAAAATCAATACAAAAAGAAAGTAGATTGATCAATCTTATTTACTTTGAAACCTTTTAAGATTTGAAGCATGATCATTGATGCATCACCTTTTCTTTTTTAAAAAATAAAAAAACAAAACCCTAGTAGGCTCATAACATATCAAATGTGAAATGACTTATTCAATCTCATTTTATTTTTCTTACACTATAAAAAATAAAAGTCTAATTAGTGATGAGGTTCTGAAAAACGTTACTAAAGACATCAAGAGTCCGCATATATGTCTTAAATTCCGTTTGGCACTACGATTTTGTAAACCAAAATTGTGTTATGTATCACCTTTTATTCTTTTTAAAACCCTCGTAGGCTCATAACATATCAAATGTGAAATGACTTATTCTCATCTTATTTTTCTTACACTACCAAAAATAAAAATAAAAAAGGTCAATTTAGTGATGTTTGGGATGGTGACGTTTTTTAAAAATGTCACTAAAGACATCAAGAATCAACATGTCTTAGATTCCCGCCTTTGGCACTATGATTTTGTAAACCAAATTTATGGTTTTTTAAACAAGATCATGAAAATGTTCCATTTGTGAGTTAAAAAAAAATGGCGTGCAGTTCACCCACAAACATTGGAATGTGTTTCTCAAACATGGACGATTCTAAAGGTTAAATCACAATTTAAAAGAGAAATCTTAATTTTACTAAAACACTTAACTATGTTTTTAAAAAATTCAGTTTTTCACTGACTTTGAATTTGAAAGTACTAAACCAAACAGTCTTCTTTTTGGTACGCAGATAAAACCGATCGAGGAGCTGAAAAGAGAATGGGACTAAGGGCATGTTTGGTTCGAGATAGTCTGACTTCTTTTTGATTTTTGGTATGCTTGACACTTGGCAGTGACACACCGTTGCTTTTGATCTGGATATTACGGCCTTCACCAGCCGTTGACATATCCACATTAATACATCAACCTCAGACCTTGCATGACGAAAGCCTAAATGTACTTGCTTTCTACGCGTACGTGAAAACAATATAATTAAAAGGATATAGAGCTTTTACCTCTGTAACAAAATATTCCGGGTCGTGTTGTTATTTGATTGCATGCAGTTGTAAGACTTGGATGATGGAGTTATATATATATATATATATATATATATATATGAGACTTACTGTCCCTGGCAAGTGGGTCTTGCATTATTGACATTTTAATAAAATATGAACAATTTAATTTCAAAGAATATGGTGGTTAGAAGTCAAATTTTTATTTTATAATTTAATCATGCTTATATAGTTATATATATAGTAATCTTAACCAACTCATGATTAGTCACGCATGGTTAAAAAAAAAAATTGAAAATTAGTTGAAACTATCACATCATAATTATAAGATAAATAGAATATATATATATATATAATATTAGTCAATTTCAAGTAATCCCAATCCTATTCTTAACGCATAAATCTATTGTGAACCAATTTGAGGTCTTTATTTCATTGCTGTTATATATACTTACACCAACACCAAGTTTGGTTTGATGGAATACATTTCAAATTGCAAATTGCAGACAAAGTCATGCAAACAAACCGAATATGAAACAATTACGAGTAAACGATGAAATTACTTGAATCAAATTATTAAGTGATATTGGGTTCTTAAGAACGATGCTTTTCTTTGCTGTCCCTAATTGCTTTGTTGGTGGTGCTATGACCGCCGTCCAAAACTAGGTTGAGGCCACTCACATACTTGGACTCGTCGCTCACCAAGAACACTGCAGCCTCTGCAACATCATCTGTCCCAAGCACCACCCCTTTTAGATTTGCTGCGGAACAAATCATGTCTTCCAACGTCTTCTTGTCCTGTATTCCAGACACATTCCTTAGCAAAGGAGTTGCCACACCGGATGGTGAAACACAATTAACTCTAATTCCATGCTCTCCCAACTCCACACACAAATTCTTGGTCAGACCCACCAGTGCATGCTTTGACGCAGCATAGATGTGTGGGGTTTCTCCATGTATCACTGACGCAGTGCTTGCTGTGAATAAAATGCTACCTTTTTTTGCTGGAATCATTACTTTGGCAGCGTGTTTGGCCGCCAGGAATCCCCCCAAGACATTCACGTTAAAGACCTTATTGAATTTTTTGATGTCAAAGTCTAAGATGCCATCATCAGCGTTTGTAATCCCTGCGTTGCTGAACAATATGTCAAGTTTACCATGCTTTGAGACCACGGTTTTGACAGCATTTTCAACATCAGATTCATTGGTGACATCGCAGTGGACGTAGGAGATGTAACCGCTAGTGCTTATGTCGCGGCAAATGGAGTGGCCAAGATCATCTTGGATGTCAGCAATGATAAC
This sequence comes from Carpinus viminea, assembly GCA_013348765.1. Taxonomy (NCBI): domain Eukaryota; kingdom Viridiplantae; phylum Streptophyta; class Magnoliopsida; order Fagales; family Betulaceae; genus Carpinus; species Carpinus viminea. The sequence continues at coordinate 35,413,571 of CP054674.1, read as the reverse complement.
CTTAGCACCATGTTGAACGAATAGCCTTGCCGTAGTCTCACCAATTCCGCTGGCTCCTCCTGTTATCAAGGCTACCTTCCCTTCCAACCTGCATGATCTGAGAGTTTAGTTTTCTTTCTTTGGTTTCAATGGCCAATATATATATGTGCATGCATTATCAAAGAAACGAACGTGTTGAGAGTGAATATATAGAGACATTGTTAGCTAAGCTTACCTCTTGGCAATGAGAGCACCTTCCATCTTTATCTTCTTGTTTCGTTTGTGATACTGCAAGAGAGTCTCTTTCGATCGATGTGGAGATGATGTGGTATGGAAGGCTTTTTATAGGGCAACCGTCGTAGATCCATAAGGATCTTAATTTACAGGTGGATACAAGTAGAAATGGTCAAATTCCATTATCCAACTTGCATCAGATCCCAAAAGTAAACATTAACAACTGCGTACGTTGACATTAATCCTTGCAAGCAATAGTACGTTGAACGAGGAGCTGGACTCTGCTTTTTTCTGTGGGAGCTTTTTTTTTTTTCCCTGGAAAATACACGGAAGGGGAAGTGGGAACTCTCATGATCAGCTTAATTAGAAAAAAAGAAAAGGAAAAATACTAGGAACTCTCAGGCGACGACCATTGAATGTTGACCACAGACATGTTTTGTTTTGAAGGTATCGATCGATCGGTCCTCCTCTGAAAAATCTGCATGTACATGTGAATCGGTCTGGGAGAGTTTGGCTAATTAAAATGAGAAATATTTTTAATTTGGATTAAATAAACTTTATCCTCAAAGTTTGAGCCCATTTTTAATTTGACCTCAAATATTTTATTTTTTACAATGCACCTCATCATAGTTAAAAAAAAAAAATTCAATGTGACTTATTTGTTAGCCATTTTCCTTTTCTCTAACAGAAATAATGAAAAATAATAAATTGCTCCTACAATTTTTTTTTAAAAAAAACATCAAAAAATTTTTTTAAAAAAAACAAAAACAAAATTTAGGGGTGGCCATAGCCACCACTCTATTGGCCATTTGGGGGTGGCCCAAAGAAATAAATAATAATAGAACTAAAAAGCAAAAGATTAGAAGCTAGCGGTGAAAGAAAATAAGAGAAAAAAGACAGTGGATCAAGTTTTACTATGACATTTATATACCGAAGCAATCAAATTAAAACCTCTTCTTTTTCATTTTTTTTTTTTTTTTTTAGGCTCATAACATGTCAAATGACTTCTTCTCATTTTGTTTTTCTTAAGGCCTTTCACCCCGACAATGGCAATCAGCTTCTAATTACAAAACTTAAAACTGCAAGATTACTGCAATATCAACATCAAGTGTCGGTACGTAAGAGTCCGTTTGGCCTTGCAATATTGCAAGCAATAAGGATGCTCTTAAACAAAATCACATAAAGTGTTCATTTACGAGGGATCTAGCTATAGTAAAAGCAACAGTTGGGATTGAATCTCAAAGTTGACTTACTTTTAAAAGCTTTTAATAAAAGAGAGATAATACAAAGAGATTTTAAAAGATTCAATTTTAACAGTTACTTTTACTACTATATACATTCCGTTATTAAAATAACAACATATAAGCTAGATCCATTAAGAGTATATTTTTACAAATGACAATTTCAAAATATGGTTACATGTTTTTAAACCACATACAAGAGAATACCTTTTTTTTTTAAAAAAAATTATTTTTAAAACATAATTTTAAAGGTCAAATCGCAATTTTAAAGAGTAAACTGCAATTTTGTCAAACTCTTATCTTAAGATAGCCGTGTTTTAAAAAATCAAGTTTTCATTAACTGCATTTTGAAACAACTAAATCAAACAAAACTTGAACAGTTTTAAAATGTGTATTTTTTTTTTTTTTTTTTTGAAAAAAAAAATGATTTCAAAATGCAATTAATGAAAATGCAATTTTTAAAACCCTATTTGGTAATTGCAATTTAACCTCTGAGATTATATGCTTTTAAAAACGCATCATTTGCCTATGATTTGAAAGTGTGAATTTCTCACGGTATTTACCATGCTAATTTTTTTAAATAGGTTCCCAAACAAAACATCTTTTGTAACGTTTAAAAACGCAATTTTGGCCGGCATAATCTTCATTAGAGTCGTAGAGGTATTTACAGATATAGTAAATATGTTCCAACTTTACAGCAATGACATTATAAACAGTATGGCGATCCTCCTTAAATCTTTCTAACACGTACGGTACCTTTGACAGCATCATGCATCGCTTCTTCTTGCTTCTTTGGGAACAACCCTCCAGCATTCCATCACTTCCGGGCAGGGGCAGAACTACGTGTATGAGTGGGTGGACATTCAAAGTTTTCGAAATTTTCTATAGAGTACATATATTTTATACATCTATCCCCCAAATTTAGAAATTTGTCCCTTCAAATTTGAAAAAAATGTCCCCCCAAATCTCTCCTCAGACTCACTCTCTCAGAAAACTTTTTTTTCCTCTCATACTCTCTCTCTCGTATCAGACTCTATCTCTCTAAAAGACCAAAGAAAGTCTTACCGCTGGCTGTAATTTGTTGTGTCCACTCCTGTCACTTGTGTCTCTAACTTGCTGCTTGCAGTTCATCTGAACGAAGTCTTGCTGTTCAGTGTTCACCTCAATTCATCTTATCTCAAGCTTCCTTTAATCCTTTCAATCTTTCGTCTTTGTGGCTTAAATGCATTGTTAATTTGTTATTTTGTTAGATATATATTTTTTATTCATTAAAAAATACACTTGCAGCCTTGCAAATTGCAAGTTTCAATGTTGCAGAGGGAGTGGGCGTGGAGTGTAAACTTAGTGGCCAAGTGTCCCAATTAAGTGTCCCAAGTGTCAAGTGAGTGTGGGTTAGTGGCTTAGTGAACTAAATAATAATAATAATAATAATGGCTTAGACGCTTAGGCCTAGAATGCTTAGTTAATAGTCATTAGTTGGTGTGGGCTGTATGGCTTGGTTGTTAAAGATTAAAACTAACATTTTGAATTCACTAATTTTTAAGATTTCATTAAATTAAAATTTGGGTTATCTTTATTGTTGTAGGCTGCAACATTATTTTGGCTTGTTTCATAATCTTAATACTATTTTTGTTGAGAGCTCTAGGAGAAACAATTCATACAATTTTTTTTGAACCATATAGATTATGTTTAGTTTATATTACTAATAATTTATGTTATTATGTGTTTTGATGCCATAAGATTAAGATTTTGACTAAGTATATACTGTATTTAATGTATAAAAATTATACATTTTTAGCTTTCATTGTTGTTAATTAACTAAAATATTTGATGGGTTTGAATTCATTAATTTATTTGGCATTCTTTCACTTGTTAGTAGTAATAAAAATTATAATAAATTCTAACAAAAATGACTTGTGATTTACTATGAAATTATATTTCACCATATGTATCTACTTATTTATATAAGTAGATGCTACTATGATCACATTCAAGTAGAATAGTCACAATTAGTCTTCCTACCCTACCCACTTGTAGGATTAGAAAAAAAAAAATTTATCCTCCCACACTTAAAATCCTGGTTTGGTTCCGCCCCACTTCCGGGCATATATTCGACTGGTCTTGGAAAGGCAAGGACTGCCAAAAAATGTGGTACAATTGAATGTGTGCCCCCTTGTCAAAGCTTGCAGAGAGAAACAGACCAAAGTGGTTCGCTTGTCCTCCAAGACCAATGCCATTTGGGATGTCCTCTGAACTGAAATTCACAGCGCACTGCAGAAACATGGACACGTGTATTTTTTTTTTTTTAAATAATGATAGAACCAAGAAGCAAAAGATTAGAAGTGGTGAAAGAAAATAAGAGAAAAAAGATATACAAAAAGAAAGTGGATCAAGCTTAATTTAATATATATATTTTTTTAAAAAATTCTTATCAGGTCAAATTTCACTCCAAATCAGATCATGTTGGACTCTAATCATCCCATGCATGTGCTGTGATATGACAAAGCAATTGAACATTGTAGGAACGGTTTGAAATCGGGCCAATGGCAATTAATTAGCTTCTAATTACAATACTTAAAACTGCAAGATTACTCCAATATCAGCCTGCAATTTTGCAAGCTAGAAGTATGGTTTCAAACAAAATCACAGAAAGTGTTCATTTACGAATGCATTTTTAAAAATGACAATTTGAAAATGTGGTTACATGTTTTTAAACCACATACAAGAGAATTTGTTTCTATAAAATGCACAATTTGATAGCTTAATTGCAATTTTAAAGGACAAACCACTGCACTTTTAATTATGTTTTAAAAAATCATGTTTTCTTTAACCGCATTTTGAAATGGCTAAACCAAAGAAAAACCGTAAGTGTTTGTTCTGGTTTAGTAGCTTGAAAATGTGTAATTTTTAAAAAATAACAATTTCAAAATGTAGTTAATAAAAATGTAATTTTTAAAATTGCAATAACTCATTTAGTAAATTACAGTTTAGCCTTTGAAACTATATACCTTTAAAAAAGCATCCCTCGCCTAGAAAGAGTCATAGGCAAGGGGCGCATTTTTAAAGTGAAAGTGTGAATTTCTCACGATTTTTAATATACCACATTTTTGGAACGTTTAAAAACACACTATTGGCCGGCATAATCTTCATTAGACTCGTAGAAGTATTTACAGATCTAGTAAGTATGTCCCAACTTTACAGCAATGACATTATAAACAATAAATTTTATAACATCAACTCAAAGATATTGAGTGCAAATCCTTAGCCAAAACGTGATTTTTCTGATTGTAGAGCAACAAAAAGGTGGATCACCACATGATTACTCGCTCGAATTTGCAAGCCCAACCATGTTGAGCATATGGCGATCCTCCTTAAATCTTTCTAACACGGTACCTTTGACAGCAGCATGCCTTCTTTGTGCTCCTTTGGGAACAACCCTCCAGCATTCTATCACTTCCGGACAAATTTGACTGGTCTTGGAAAGGCAAGGACTACCAAATGTGGTACAATTGAATGTGTGCCCCTGATCAAAGCTTGCAGAGAGAAACAGACCAAAGTGATTCGCTTGTCCTCCAAGACCAATGCCATTTGGGATGTCCTCTGAACTGAAATTCACAGCGCACTGCAGATACATGGACACTCAGGATCTTAAGAGTATTATACGATTACTTTTTGTGTCACATGCAATGCAACTTATGTCATCACCCAATCAATAAAGCCATTTAAGCAACCCTCCAACAATAATCACCCAAAGGGAAGAAAAAAAAACACAATGATGAAACAAAAGATGAATAAAAATTAGCAAGAAACAATCAAATGAACTAAGTATCAGATAATCTAAACATAAAAATTGGGTTCCTTGCATCTCCGCACTTCAACTTCCAAATCAAATTTTTGTAAGGCCTTATAGAATCCAATTTAGTAGTTTGCTTTAAAAATTCCAAGAAATTGATTAAACTTCCTAAGAGATCAAACTTAAACCTATGTCAGCCCTATTAGTTTGCTCAATGAAAATCGGGATGTCAATAGTTGGGCTAAAATAAATAAGGACCATTGAGTCAAAACCATGAGTTAGAAATTACTGCTTTAGACTTCATCGGTTATGCCTTCCTAGCATATGACAGTTGTTACCATGTGCTGAGTTTGAGGAGGACCTCCAAGGCATTTTGTAATGAATAACATGATAATACATAGGACAGGTCTACTGCCAAAGCTACCTTTGCAGTTTCCATGGCTAATTTAGGCAGTTCATTTCCAATTGAAATAACTTGAGAGAATTCAAAATCTATTTGCAATCACTTCCTTAGAAATAGAACAGTTATAACAGAGGAGGATTTCTTTCAGGCTGAACAATATCCTTCCAAAATTTCTTTCTTGTTTTCCTAAATTAATAAAAGAACTTAGCAATCAATTAACTTATTGATCTATCAGGAGAGAAAATTATGACAGTTCAGCAAACATAAATCACATCATGCATGGAATATACAGAACCAAAGATGAGTCTAATACAAGATTTTTCTCTAGAAATCACCATAAAATATCCTCCATATCAGAACCATATGAAAACAATAGAAACTTACCCATTGTATATTACTGTTTGCTCCACTAGGCCTGAATATAGATACCTTTGGATATAGCTGAAAAAGGAAAGACTTCATGTCACCATAGAAATCACTATGTCTGTCCCATCTCTGAGAAGCATAACCTCCATATATGTAACCTTCTTTATCCTTAATAATCAACACAGTTGGCCCATCTTCATTTCTGCAGGTCAATTGAACAATTACCCATTCGAGTCCTACTTAAAAAATAGTTGCAGCAACCGAGAAACTGAAATAAAAATAGAAATCATTTAGCATTTGTAATTTCTTTAGCAAAAATGAAACCAAAAGAAGTTCAATGCATTAACAGATTATAGAAAAAAATCAACGTCTATATTAACAAAGAGCACTATACTTTATGGATAGCCATTGACACCATTGTTTACAGGATTTCTTGCCACCAGCAACAACTTGTTATACTAACAAAGGAGGTCCTTGTAAACCTAATAGTTAAATCCGTTTGGACCTCAACAGAAGTTGTTACTACCATTTTGTACAGTACATTCCACCTATTCTAAGTATACACAATCAATTTAATGTTTATAAATTAATAAGGAAATGCCAACAAAGTTCAGAAAACCAGCACTAAAACAAAGTTGGAAAAATTCGGTATCTAGGAAAAATAAGCACACTAAACTTATTTTCAAACTTTTCTAAAACTTCTGAACGCCTGGGACCTGACACCAACTTTGAGAACATTTTATGGATAATGCATGCTACATCTAAGCACACTTGGTGTTAAGAACCAACATACAATAATCTACCTGCATATTGAGGTCCATAATGTTATCTTGGCCTCTATGTAACCTTTACAAACAAGTTCCCATGACTTCTCACATAATCAACATCACGACCTAATTGATTGTTGGTGTAGAACACCTGAATCCCCCAAACTCATTCTTCTTCTTTATAACACAAATTTAGCATTACCAAGTGCCAATACGAAAAGATGTGATACACTATTCTAATACATAAAAGAAGAAGAAGCAACAGCAGCAGAACTAAGAGGTTTTGAAAAGAAAAATCAGACGAACAGCTTGGTGCAACCATGAACAGCTTTTGAAGATTATATGCTACATGGTTTATCCTACTGAAAAGCACATAATTAGCCTCAAACCTAATATTGGACTCAAAAACAAAAACTACTGCAAGATATAGGAATATAACTTGATATCAGAAAATTCAATGAGATCGACAAAATAACCAGATAATTGTATGAGAAAAGCAAGATACTTACGATATGTTGCCCAAGAATGTATTAAAACTCAGACCATTGTAAGCACTATGATATAAAAGTTTCCATTCCTCCAGCTCTTGCTGTGAAAGAGCTCCTCCTATATGCCAAGCATATTCCTTCCTCAATAACACCATGTTGGGATCAACACTCTCCCAATACTGTAGATAAGGAACTTGAGATCCCAGTCTCCCTACATAAAACAGTATCACATGAAAGAGTGGAAATTTTCATTTTCTGAGATGTCAAAAGAAAGGAAACTCAGAACAGTAAAGTATATAATCTCCTAAACTAATTTGGAATCCATAATTTAGAGAAATGGAAATTATCAGGCCCAACAATTTGCCAGATAAAGTATTAAATGAGCAATTGACAAAAGTAGAGAGTGAACGAGAGATGCTTTATTCTAATAATGATTTAGTAATCCGTAAAAACAGAATGCATATTCATCTAAAGAAAAGAAATAGAATGCAAGATACACGATGTCTTAAATTCTTAATCCCTCATAACAACATGTCACATCTGGTGATCCATGTTTTCATCTAATTAATAAAAACATGACAACTATTTTGTAAATAGTGGCCTATTTAAAAATTAAATTCAACTATAATTATTAAACTTAAAAGAAACAAAAAGCCAGGCACTAGAACAGTGTTCACCATGGTTTATGAAACCCATGACCCAAAGTTCTGGTGTTTGAACATGCAAATAAGCCATTGACAAGCATTACATCAAACAACTCACTATTTTCTATTTAAAAAATTCAAGTGCACCACATTAACAAAATGCACTCCAGTTATCATTTTAAAGCTTAACTACACTTTATCTGGTTGTATTCTATTTCATGTTCTTGGGAAATACTATACGTGTGTAAGAGAATAAAACTAAAAGAAACGGCAATCAAGAGAATATAAATGTCTGAAGACAAGCAGAAAACCTGGCTCAGGTAGCACCAACAAGCTTCCAAGGAACTTCCTGACAGATGGGACAAGAGTACACCATTTCTGAAATCTTCCAAAGACATACATTTTTCAGCGCACCTGTCAACATGCTTTGAGAAAGTTGCAGCATTAAGAAATATGTCCCCCATGTCCTTATGTGAACTTGATCCATGTTCACTATCTTTCATGAAGAATATAGTCTCACACATTGCAATTAAAACAGCTTGCAGATCAGACCTGACATGAATTATACGCATCAACACAACCAAAAAATGTGCACCAAGCCAGCTATTCTAGAAGTTGTTATATAATTTCTTTTAACTTGATGAAAGTAACCTAACTGCTTATCATGTATGATCAAGCTTAAAAACCTAGAAGCACTTATATTGTCATGATCCAAGAAAAAAGTAAGCCAGATCTGTATCAACTTATAATTGGAGCTCCCAGATATCACTTATAAAATCCAGTCTCAACTACTAATGAACCAACGCAAAACTCAGCACCCATTTTATTTAACACCTTCACAATCAACTCACTCAAAGAGGAACTAACTTTCTACGGTTTCACACACACATGGCAAAATTATTAAGTCGGCGCAAAAAAAAAAAATTCGACCTAGAAATAATAAACATGCAGAATAAACTCTACCTCCCTAAAACGCCATCGCCGGATACGTCTACTAAATGGTAAATGAACTCTTCAATCTCATCTTTTGTTCCTTTCTCATAAGTCCCCTGCAATATATAATAAGCCAAAACAAAGTGCTTAACGCAATCACAGTTGAAACGACAGGGGGCTATTTGGAATTTTGATGCTCAATTTTCCAACATATGTGATAGTTTAGAGTGCATATTTTCAATTTGCGTTCCAAAAAACAAAGAAATGGAGATTACTTTAGCAATAACGAGGTCTTGAAAGGTAAGGCGTTGATCCTTGCTTTGCTGGGAGACCAAATCGAACATTCGGTCGCCGAGAGGACCGTGGAGTCCGAAATACGTCTGAGAGAAAATCTATCAACGATCAGGAACGCTCAAGACCATAGAAGAATTAGGGAATTGAAGGAGTGAACGAAGAAGAGGACCTTGAAAACAGAGGGAGAGATGTATTGGCCATCGCTCTGCGATTGGGCAGCCAGTGATACGAATACGGACCTGAGGTCTTGAAGTTCCTTTTCGGCGAAAGCTCTACAATAAAACCAACGAAATCCAATTCATCAATGAATTCACCAAAGTACTGAAGCATGCATATACACAAATGCGTGTATTTGAGGGAGACGCACCTGGAGGCGGAAGCGAAGCGGGGGTCTGCAGGAGGGGACTGAGCGTTGCCCATTGCTTCGCCTTTCAACCGCTTTCTTTTTTGTTCTGGTATATATATTTATCGATTTTTTTATCGTTTTTTCTGGAGCCTTTTTCTGATTTTTCCCTTGTGTTTTGTAGTATTTCCAGAAATTATATAAAACGTTGTCGTTTTAGCATTTATCGACCTTTACGGAATAACCCGCAAGCGGCGAGCCCATCGGCATCGGGCATCGGCAGACGGCATTCTATGAAATTTAGTGGTCGCTGAGTGAACTGAACACGCTGACGTTTACCTCAGCCACTTCCATAGCCATCGCAGGTATGGCGTCTTCTCTCTCTTTGAGCTTTGCCATCTTTCCGTTTCTTGCCTTTATAGTCGATTATACTGATATAATGGTTTGTGCGTGGCAATAACTCGGAAACCCAGAAATGAAGCTGAAGGTAGTGTGCAAGAAGGTGTACGATTACATTCGCTATGATCTCAAAGAAATCGCTTTCCCTTCGTCCTTGCCGGATCCCCCTCATATCAAAAAACGTCGTAAACTCACTTGGCATGAGCGATTCTTGGTCTCTCTCTCTCTCTCTCTCTCTTCAACTTCTTTTTTCTTTCGGCAAACAATTGGTTAGCCAGTGTTTGACCTTCCGTGCAAATGTATTGAAAACATATGGCATATACCAATTTTGCCTATATTGTTGTGCCGCTGTGCAGGTGCTGAAGGAAGCCAGGCTTTATGCTGCGAGCTGGGTCCGGGATATCGGTCCGGAGCTTCGGCCAAATGATTATAAGAAGCATGAAGAGAGTGAGAGTGAGAGTGAGGATAAGCCCAGTGGAACAAAAAGTAAGACTAAAGAGAAAGAACCATCGACGTTGGAAGATCTTGGTAAGAATTTCATTAATTTCTCTCTCATGGTTTTTGTTTTGAGTTCAATGTCGAGTTTTTTTGGCCATTCGGATTTGTGGGGGTGGCTTTCAAAAATTTTAAGGAAAAAAATTTCTTAAGGCCTCGCCCCCCACAACCAACATCCCCCCCACCCTAAAGGATATGTGCTCTAAGTTTAGGCCTATCACCTGCTTGTAGAAAAACCGTATGGACAAGGGGGTTAAGTGCGTTTAAATGCGATAATCAGAGCAAAAGCAAATATGAGTAATCCTCAGAAATTGAGCACTGGGGAAGATCTTTGCACGGCAGGTTGGTCCGGTGACCTGAATGCGGTGCTCTATCTTGAGCTCAATCCCTTTAGCCATCCATTCTAGAGATAAGCACTCTAGAAGTCTGTATTTCTCTACCTTCTCATAGCTTTAATAGGATTCTTTTTTGTTGCCTTGTTTGGTTCCCGAGAAAATATGACAAAAGAAAATACAATTTTGAGTTCTGAAGTTTATCTGATTCGTTACTTATGTTTTTCTTTTGTAAGTGACCGAGAGTTGGGTAAGAGAAAGTTCGATATGACCGAGTTCATAACTTTCATTTTATCGTATTGATATAGTAGCTTACAGCTTTTTATTCTTAGTGAGACTCAAATTCGTGGGATGCTCTCGTAATCTTTCTAGATTTTCGTATCTCTTTGTTCGATGTTGGTTTATGAATAAGTTGGCATATATCTAATGTTTTAATGTCTTTAGCATCATTAGCTTCTTCACCATAGGTATTTTGAGAAAGAAGAAAGAAAAGAAGAGGTCTTGTTTTTGTTTTGAGTTCCTTCAATATGCCTGACCCTCATGACCAGCCTGGTCACGTCTATTGAGTTCCTTCAATGTGTTTTCAAAATTCTTTTCATGGGTTTTGGCTGTTGTGGTCTTATCATGTATTCTTTATCAGCACCATGGGCTTTTTCAGCAAGGTTCTACATTAATTGTCTCTGTTCACTTAAATGTGACAAATCTGCATTTTATGAAACAACGTACCCGATGGCATTGCAAGTTTAGGAAATGAAAATATTTTAAGGATACTGAAGACATATAAGATCATTCTCAAAGTCTAAACACTTGATTTTTATTGTTTCACTAAAATTCAGAAAAAGGTGATTTCTTAAAAAAGTTACAAGTAGGATATCTAAGAATTCATTGTGTTATAAAATATTTTATTCTATTTTAAATTGTTTTTATCATTTTTTATATATATATATAATTGAAATATAGTATATAAAGAGAACAAAAAATTATTTTGTCATTTCATTTAATTTCCCCCCGGCCACCCCTCAAAAAAAAAAAAAAAACCTAGATCACTAGGAAGCCTTTATAGTCATCATGTCTTGGAAGCTTTATTGTTTATACCATTGTTCCCATGGATTTAGGTTGTCTCCCTTTCTTGGTTTTGGTGTCAAAGAGGTTGGAAGATGGGATGTATTATATTATAGAACTCTTGCACGGGGGATTTTATTGTGCTGCTTTTGTTTTTGACCCTTGTAGGTTGACATTGTATTTGTGGTTTCTTTCCTGTATACATCTCTTTTTGTACACAATAAAACCTTTATTAATGTCAAAAAGCACCCTGTAATTAAAACGCTTTTAAAATGTTATATTACTTACACAAACTTAAGTTCAACAATGATAATGGTAAAAATAGTGATTTTGAGACAGCTGAGACATTAATTTGCTATTCCTAAAGTATTTATTTTTAGTAGATTTCAAGTAATGTTATAAACAAAATGCATTTTAAGGTACACGAGCTTGCAACATTAAAAACGTATTCTTACAGTTGGTTTTCATAATTGAACAGCAACATTTTAAATAACAAATATGTTTAAATGGACATATTGAGTATATACTGCCACCAAAATTGTAGGTTCAGCTTGTTCTGCTATGAGTATAATAATGGAAGACAAACCCCTTTAGTCTTGGTCGATATTCCTTTTTATTCTTTGAATATAAAGTATTTGGACAACATTTTTGTTATCGATTTTCCTTGAATTTGTAGTTTATTGAGTTGAATTCTCACTGTGCCTGTCTTTCACTTGAAAAAATTAACAGCAGTGGCTGCCAGAGGGGGAATGGAGACACTAAGGCCTGCTTTGCAACGGGTGTACATGACAAGAGCTTCTGCCTATAGAGATGGTCTCAAAAGTTTTATACAAGGGTATCAAGAAGGTGTCCAACAAGTCATGGAGAAGAAGGAGGAATCTAAATCTCAACAAGATGGCAATGCACCCAAAAATTGACCTTGACCTTTAGTAAGATGCAATATATGTTTTTTCTTCTCCAGTTCATTTCATAGAGTATTCACGCAACTTGTAGAGCTTTCTACAGCTCAGATTGTAGTGAGCTACGAGCATGATCTATCCCATTCAAAGGTTTTACCTTATTGTAAAGCAAAACTTAGAGCTATAGATGTACTGGAAAAATATTTTGTATAGCTGATTTCTTTTCTGATAACTTATCCATTCCCGCTTGATTTAAAAGGTAATTGGCTTAATCACTTTATGATTTGGTTATGCCTATACTTGTGATGTTTTTGTTTATTTCTGGCCAAATGGAATAGTCATGGCATGATCTTGCTAAAATATCTGGTATGAGGCTGCGTTCTTTAAGACATGCATGAAGAACAAGCCAAGTAATGCCTGATAAGTGCTACCAGCTAAAGTTCCATGGTGGCAGGTTGGGTGCAGAAGGATCTGCTCGTTCAAAACGCTCTGCTGTTTCCAAAGCGAACAGATGCAACCATCACTTGTATGACCAGGTATTTTTTGTCCTTCTCTTCATCTTCTTTTCATTCCAATTATTGGTTGCTACTTTTGATTGTGAATGAGGATTGGTTGGGTTGAAAGTAAGATATCTTGCTTCAGTGAGGATGATTTCTCAACTTTATAGTTATATATTACACGACCTTCCAATACAGATGTGTAATTCATGTCCTCTATAGTTATGATTAATTTAGAAAGGCTAATGGAACTTTGGTTATGAGATTTGCCTGTGCCATAGATAATGACTCGAGTTCTCTAGTTTCTAATTTTGAAAATTAAAATTATGAGTTTTGTTCTTGCACAAATATGTCCGTTTGTCAGATTTTTCGTTCAATCTTTAACAAAAGAATAAACTTGTTTGTTGTCATATTGTCCACGATAAACCAATGAAAACTTGGCAAGTGTATTCAGATACATGTAATATCGTCACATAGGCAATTACTCCAAACAAAAACGGAAGATGATTTTTTTTTTTTAATAATAATAATAATAATAAGAGATGTGGATTGTGGAGATCCACCCCACATGGCAAAGTGGTGGAGAATGGCTCCGGTGAGCAATAAGGGTGGACATTCACTCACAAAATATGTCCACCCTTATTGCTCAACTCCTGCACAACTTTGTGAGGTGGCGGGCCGGGGCGAGGGTGGAGTTACTGCCACCACCCATTTGTGGGGGGTAAAACCACCATCTATTGGCTGTGGGGATAAATCTCCACCCCCTTTTTATTTCTTATTTTAAAATTTTGTCATTTAATTGCTTACTTGGTAGGCTAACAAGTATATGAATACACATGTAATGTTTTCGGTTGTCTAATGCGGACAACATGTGAGGTGTAAAAGGTGTCGAACCAAATCGAATTCCAAATAAATATAAAAAAGTTTTTTTCCCATACATAATAAGAACTACATGCTATTTTATGGAAATTTAGTTTTTTTTGACAAATAAATCCTTGGGTATGTTGAACTACAATAAAAATCATCCGTCAAATTTTGTTAACTTGTATTATTTAAACACACGTTTTACCCATTAAAATATTAATTTTTTAATTTAATTTTAAAAATTAAATCAATAATTGTTAAAAAATAAAAACAAAAACAGAAAACAAGGGTGTCCGAACCACCCAGACCTAAGGGGCCACAGCCACCCCAATGGGGTGGTTCGCCACCCTTTCTTTTTTTCTTCTTTTCGTTTTTTTTAAAAAAAAACAGCCACCCCTTAGGCCATGGGGTGGTTCCCATCTTGTTTTTTTTTTTTTTTTTTTAAATAATTATAGATTTAATTTTTAAAATTAAATTAAAAAAATTAATATTTTAATAGGTCAAAAACGGTGCATTTCAAATAAGGTAACGGAAGTTAATAAAATTTGACGGATGGATTTTATTGTCGAGTTCAATGTACCCAAGGATTTATTTGTCAAAAAAATAAACTTAAGCATTTAATAATTTTGGGCTACCAACCCATGCCTATATAATATAAATTTCCTATTTATTAAACTATGCTATGTAAACTAATATCCAAACCATCCAATGTTACATATTATATAAATTAAATTTCTCTAGATTTCCTAAAATATTACATGTAATTGTAAAAGAGGTAATTCTAAACATACAATTTTTTTTACTACTTTTGATAGGTGCTATCATGTAATTGGAATCAAAATTTGTAAGCAATTAACGCTTTCTAACATGCTCCAATCACATATCAACATGTGTCCGGTTGTAAAAAGTTTATACAAAAGTTATATATCTAGAATTTTTAAATTGAGTAGTTCAACTTTTTTAGCTTAATATACCATCAAAGAATAGATGATACACTAAATTAAGAAAAAAAATTTCTAAAAGTTTTGCAAGTAATAAATAATGAAATAGCAAAATTTAAATTATTTAATTACAAACAAACAAATAAATATTACTCAGCATTCTCTTTATTCTTTTGTTTTAATTTTACTTTTTATTTTTTACATGTCCATACAAAAAGAATGAAATAAGGATTTGAACTAGTGATCTTCGTTTCATTAGACGTGATTCGTAGCCGACTAAGTTACCTTCGGGACTTAATTTTTTTTTTTTTTAAGTAAATGTAAATGTGCTGTATAGAACAAAATACTAAAGGTAAACACTTAAACATACTGAGTAACAAATCTCTGAAACAAAAATTAGTTGTTAGGACTTTTTACTATATATATTTTTTTTTATAAATGTTAAGCTTACAACAAATTTTTTTAAAAAAAATCACAAAGTGATGTGGCATAACATGATTAAAAATAAAATAAATTTCAAATTTGAGAAATCTAATCATATTGTCCACAATCACTTTGTAAATTTTTTTATATAAAATTTATTTGTAATCTTAGCATTTTTTTTTTTCTAGACCTCAGAGTTATTTTTTTGAAAGAAATTCAACTTGGTCTTATTCATGAAAGATTAGAGTAAACCCTGAAGTATCCGCAACTTAACTATAAAGATATTAATATCATACAAAACGTATTACAGTTCAAACTCTCAAAATAGATCTATTAACCCATGGCCGATTAACAAATGAAATACAGTAACAGACAGAACCTAACAATTATTTCTTGTAATGAGGACCGAGAACCAGGCCAACACTTATCCAGACCGAGCTCTTTCCCATTGATCTTAACCGTTAGATAACGAGATTAACGGTCCAAAGTAAAAAAAAAAAACAAAAAAGAGATGGATCATGTGGCAAAAAGAAAGAAAAGAGGAGTAAATACAAGGCGTCAGAAGATACACTACTTGCTCGAAGTCAGGTGGAAACTCCGATCCTCTGAGCATCGCAGTCGCGGCCACAAACTCCAATTTCCCAAGGCATTTTCACACCGGGGGTAAAGCGACGCCGTTTCTTCACGACTCGAATGACGGACTGGGACTGCTCCAAGGATTCCCACATACGCCGACTGTGCTGAGCCTCGATCTGTGAGCTCTCTCCTCCACAATTTTTTTTTTCCAAATTTCTCGATCTACTTAGTGATTCACTCATCGCATCATGTCAAATTCTGCGTTTATGCATCATTGTGGCTAGGTTCTGTTTGGTTAGTGAGAAAATAGTAGTAACAGCCTTGTTGCAAACAAGAAAAATAGTAGTTGTTTTGTTTTAATCAGTGATGCAAAAACCTTGATTAGAGTAGGGTCCGTTTGGTTGCTGTTTCAAAAGTGCAGTTTAATTAAAAAAATAAAAAGAAAAAAAGTGCAGTTTGAAAATAGTGATTTCAAAACTAGTGAATGAAAATTCGCGATTCGGCCATTAAAATATCCCTTTGCGAAACCGCCATTTTCAAACACATCCCCAAACAGGACACTTTCTACTATTTTATTTAGGAACGCTTTTAGCCTGCAGGGCCAAACAGGCTCTTAGTTTTTGGTCTTTTCTTGTTTCTTGGGAGGTTTAGTTAGTTGCACATAATAATTTTTAGTCACAGAAAATGGATAGCATTTTCGCAATTGTTTGGTAGTTTGTTCTAGAATTATTCTGTATTTTTGTCTTTGAAATCCCTAAAACGCAGAACAAAAGGTATCAGCAACTGTTAAATGTAAAAGTTAATTGTATGACAGGTTATGTGAGAGCTGGTTGTGATGATGTCGAGGCCCTGGGTCCTGGTGTGTCTGCTGCTGTTAATCGTATTTATGTCACAGTTTGAGTGGAAGCAACAATATGGCATTGAAGCCGAAGCGAGTCCAACCACTTCCCATAAACAGCACTACATATCTGAAAGAGAGGAATCTGTTAAAGAAACAGTGAGTTTGAAATTAGATGATGAGTTATTTTACTAATTATTATTTCTATTGCCCAAATATTTTACTTGTTAGTATTATGTACTGTTAACTCTTGGAAATGCATTTTAGATGGTGCTATTGTTTGGTTAGTGATAAGAGTAGAAAATGGAGAACAATTCTTTAAAACTTTAAATTGGAGCATGGAAAACAGAAACCTCCACTAAAGCGATGTTGCTAAGGTTTTTCATATTAGTACATAGAAGAAAATACAACAGATGCTACTGGATTTTTTTTATTGTTGTTATTGGTGTAACTTTTTGCTTCTTCTTTTTTTCCTCAAAAAGTGACTACTATTTTCTTTATAGAGCTTAAAGCATTGTTGAAGTTTAACCTTTGTCCTAGAGTCAGACCTCAATAAACTAACATTTGCTTCCACAAATTTAGTTTCACAATAGGGTAGGGGCTAGAGAATGGTAATAGGAACTGCACTCATACGCAACTAGTCTTCATTTGTTAGTTATTGTCCATAATAATATCAGTTTGGAGATGCAACAAAAAGATAGGACAGAAAGCATCTAACCTCTTTGACCATATAGTATTGCAGTCAATTAAATTTGCATATTTAACACAAACTCTATAGGACTGCCGTCCCTTATGTATTTAAGCAAATGTAATATTGTTGCATCTGGTCTAAGGCACGGAAAAGTGTGTTTGATATAAGAGAGTAAGCAAAAATGGCATTCATAAGAGGATAGCCAGTCTTTGTTGAATGCTACGTCATTGGAATCAGTATTTTCCTGTTACTTCTCCATCAGCAAAGTTTACTGAACTTTCTATGCTATTGTAACTAAAGATATGATAATGTTTCTTGTCAATCATTGTGAAAGAAGTGTAATTATCTAACTGTTTTTATATTTTAAATAGTCCCAAGCGATTCCCTCCACTATAATACCTCCTGATATTATCTGAAGGCTGTATAACAATTGTAACTTTAATTAGAAGCCCTTCCATACTTGTTTCTATAAAACTTTTATTCTGGAAGGCCCTCAGGCATTATGAAAATGTTTTTAACTTTTAGCATGGACTCGGACTGTTCCTCACACTTATAACTTTCGGGTCCTTTTCAGCCCATCTCTGTCTCGTAAGAATCAGGCTTGTATATATTGGATATAACTCTTGAAACATACACCTCCACTTGAGTGCACAAGTCCATATAACATGGTCGCTTAACTTGCAACCTTTTTGTGAGTTCATGGTTTGGTATTGCTTCTGCTTTCATGCCTTAATCAGTGTTTCTAGGTTTCAGTCAATTCAGCTGCTTCATACTAGCTGGAACAGAATTTTGTAATTGAATAAAATTTTGTCTACTTAAATCTCAACCTGTCAGACGAAAAGTAGAAAGCATTTAAGTATTTATTTTTCTTTTAATTTCCTGGTTTTTGTGGGAGGCAAAATGCATGGGGTGATTCAGTATTTCTATTGGACCGATATTTGATGTAATTTTGATATTGAGATATATTTTTATTTTTTATTTGTGGTGTGGGAATCTCAATCAGACCTTCTTCTTGTTTAATACTTCTATCTCATTAAATAGAAACAAAAATATCCATATGAACTTTTTAACCCTTGAGAACACTTGAAATTTAGTTTTGTACTGTGTCTAATGTATTTTGCATATCTACTGCATTTCATGTAATCCTTTGAAAGTTCTATCCCAATCTTTCCAATTTCATGAACTTTTCTTTTTTCTATAATGTGATATTAATATCATATTATATCAGAAGGTTCCATATTTGATACATTTTTTTCCCATATTAATCTGGGTTGTATTCAGTATTTAGTTGGACTAAATTGCTGTAGTTGAAAGTTCCAACCTGATTGTCAAGATGGCAATTTCATCTTGGAGTGCTACTAGGGTTTTAGTTTCCTTATTGGCTATCAATTTGACTGCAGATTATCCTCTCCCAAGAGAAGAATATTCAGAAACTTAATGAACTAGTGCGGAGTCTTCAGGAACAGTTGCAACAATGCAGGGGTGAAAGTGACATTGCCAATGGCACAGCAACCTCTTTGACTGAACTTCTAACTGAGCTTGAGCGTCATCCAATATTGGAGGACTAGTTATGGGTCAGACGTGTTAAATCAATATTTTTAATATTTTGAAGTTAGAAAACCTTTTTTCCTTTCTACGTTGTCTTGCTTCATTGTAAGGTTCTATCAACATTGTTACAATTGTAAGTCAATCCACAACATTAAATCCACATTTTCTTTTGTCAATACTTCATTATGATTAAAGTCTGCATGTTATGCTCTTTACTACATTTTAGTTGTGCTCTATGTAGAACTGCCCAATCTTATAGTCATGTAGTGGTTGGAAATCTTGGTAGCATTGGCTAGTAGATACTATGGTTGTTTGGGCAGAAACAAAAGTTCAATACATTCTTTTAATGGTAAATGGTAATTGAGTACTAGCAAATAGTATAGTGAACAAAAAGATTATTAATAAGAACTCCCTTATCAAGCCATCACATTCACAAACTGAATTAGTAGTTTCAACCATATATGATTAAACCCCAGAAAATGAAAAATGTTGCTCATTGTTCCTGGTAAATCAGTTCTCTGAATGCTTTTACAAAATTCCGACATGAACTAACACCTTAATCAGATATTGAATGAGTCTCATTCAAGTTTGAACATCAAATTCAAATTTCACAAAGGCTGTTGTTATTTAGGAGCCTAAATGCTGATTACTTGTCTTATTTCTTTTAGCATTTTGTGTGGACTATCATGAGCTTCCTTTGTTTGTGTTACACATTTAGTGCTCTTCGAGTTTCTTCTGTCAATAATAATTGTCCTGAAAGAACCGAATCTGCAAGTGGCTGAAAATTTTTGGTTAGTGTGATTATGTGAAGGTAACCCAAGATGCTTCAATCACTGGCGCAATTAATACTTGAAGTTCTTCAGAGTCTTCATTGAAGGGTAAGAACCTTATCAAGATGCCACTTGAAAAATAATCTTCAGGAAATTTAGAACTTCTACATTTATGGAAAGTGTTGGTTTCTGTAAGTTTGTTGTTGTAGGAATGGATCCAACATTTTCATGTCATTTATATTTACTCTTTCGTTTATGTCATCATCGTGGCAATCAAACATGAATGAATAGCTTAGGAAAAAAAAACATGAATAAATAAGGGTAGCCTTACCTGCAGACATACCATCTTTTATTTATATTATTGACCTTTTTTCGTTTTTGTCGGTTAATCATGATTCATGACACAATCTATTAGGTTTTTGTATTGGCTAAATTCAGATATCCCAAATGTTTAAAGACCTATTATCTGCCGCCAAATTTAAGTCACCATGGAATTGTATCATACATATTTGTAAGGACAGATCCAACACTTTTCATTGGGAGGCCAAAGTATGAATAAGGAGTCAAGCTTAATTTGGTCCAAATATATATATGAATAAGGAGAAGGAAGTGCTTGGCAAAATAAATTGTGTATGATTGTTGATGCAATTTTCTGGATAGCCAGGCTGGCAATGGGCAACATGCAAAATAAAGAAATCATCACCAAAGACGAACGGATGTTTTAAGTTAGCATAGTATTTGAAGTGAAAAAAAAAAAGGGAAATAAACTAGGGTTTTGGGGAGACCTGTCCCTTTTTACCTGGTGCTATTCTAGAGAATCTCAGCTGAAATACTAGGATAAAGAGATATTGAGATCCTATCTCTTCATCATAGATTTTTTCTAGAACCAGCAAATGATAAACATAAATATTATGGTTAATGAACACCTTTCAGGTAAGAAAGACTACAAGTAAATCCAATTAGGGCATGAAACAAACTACAATAATTCTCAATAATTTTATAATAGAAATAGAATGGGATCATCACTTAAGCCTCAAGCCTCAATCCCTTATTACTCTCTCAAATGTCTTCTACCGGCAGAAAACTCATAATTCAGCCGCATTAGTCAATTTTTCTTGACCCATTTGTTAATTCTTTTTAAAGATAAGGATTCTAATAATTTGTTGTTCAAATTACTAGGGAGTACATGTGAAAGAGCTTGCATGGGACTTATCTGTCCGAATAAGGTGGTTAGACAGCTTAAAATTTATTTGAACAAGTGGGTTTCACGTGAGTTTTCTCACAAAGTGTTACCCAAATTATTCAAATTGTTAGAGATCGCAATTCAGATAGTATTTTTTTTTTCTTTTTTTTGAAAAAAATGTTATGATATGATATAAATGTGAAAGTAATTTTGAGTGTTTTGTGTTTGAAATTGTTTATTAATATTTTTGTTTAGTTATATTTCATTTTGAACATGTAAAAAAAAGCCCCTTTTTTTAATAAAACTTTCTCAAATTGCTATTAAAAAAATGGAGAAAAAAAAAAAACTGACCCCGTATGATATGGTCTTTTTCTTTTTTCTTTTTATTTTTCCTAAAGAGCATAAAGATAAAGATAAAGATCCATTTGATCTCCTTTTGGTAATCTCTCTAGCACCTTGTAGGGTTACATCAACTATAAATTGTAGTCTCACCCGCCCCATTTTTTGAGCCCACAGCAGATTTACTTATTGATTCGGAGTGCAATTATATTAGCAGTTAGAAGTATATTGAGTCTCACAAAAAAAAGAAGTATATTGAGAAAATAAGACATGTGCCATCAAAAACTAAGTGTAATTCTCAAGGAAAGTTGGGTAAAGTGGGTTACTTTCGTACCCAACCTCCTTAATGCTTCGAAAACGACAATTCGGTGGCTGCTAATCTGTTGCCGTCGATCTGTATATAACACGCTAATTGGGGGACCATTTATGGCTCTTCTAAATTTTCATTCATATGTACTTGTAAATTTAATACAACTGTCTAATGAGTAATGGCATTTCACTTCAAGCCAAAGCAACTAATCAATCACCTTTGCAAATTGCAACCACACATGACAATATGACATGCTTTTATGTTTCTTTTTTCACAGTTTTAAAGTCTCTTGATACGTCTCAAAAAAAAAAAAGTCATCAGATTTGCGGTGGTTATACGATCATCACAATAGATTAGAGGTAGGTAAACGGGACTACCCAACTGAATTAAGATAACCGCCACTCGTCTTTTTCATCAAAAATTGTCATACGGCCGCTCTCTATTTGAATTTTTTCAAAATAAGCATGTATGCTCAATAGGAAATATTTTATCAAATGTCAACTCTACCATAAATGCTATTAAAACACTTCTCACAAAAACAATTTTTTCAAACCAAAACAAAAAATTCCTACCCAAACACACTAACAAAAATGGTTGAAATATTAATTAAATAATTACATTTAATATTTTCCTATCAACTTTTTTTAGGATAAATATAGATTTAACATTGCAGCACAGCGTTACATGTGTTTGGGCCTCACTTGTTGAGGATGAATATTATAATATTAATTAAGTGATCAAATTTTACCATTTTATATCGGCTAAGTATTGATTTAACAAACATAGCCCAAATTATTGTTACTCCAAATAATGCACATGTATTACAGCAAAGAAAAGCCGTTTGTCATATGCCATGGGTAGACAAATTCAAGTGAAAGCCCACGATATGGCTGTAAAAACCCTCTCACATCGTGATTAATTTCATGGGCCTCGGGCCATAGTGTCAGCCTGTCAGGGAACTGAAAGTACTATATATCTATTTGGACCCAAAAACAATAATTCATAAAAAAAAAAAAAAAAACCACCAAAAATATTTTCTAGTACAAAATATGTAAGTTACAACCCCAAGGGTTGGCCTAGTGGTGTTGGCTTGCAGCTTCTAGGGATATTACCTTTTGAGGTCTCGAGTTTGAAATTTCTTGGGTGCTACTTGTCTCTTGGGCCAGCCATTCGAGCGAAGCCTGTAACTCAATGTCTAATGTTCTAAGTGGTGCGGAGTATTAGACCAAAGATTACTCTTGTAGATCCTAGCTGGACCTGTAGTCCTTTATGCTTGATTCGTAGCCAACACGCAAAGTGGGGTGAAGCTAGGTGGTGGGACATGGTTGAAGTTGAAGAGGGAAAAGTAATGTCCTGTGGAGGGAATCTGAAGCATAAATAAATATTGGTGCATTCTAGTGTTGATGGCAGGAAAAGATGGGTCGGCTTTAAAACCCCCTTTCGAAAGTGGCAGTGGCCGTGTGGGTTGGTTTTACCAAAAGAAAAAAGAAAAATGGATGGAGCAGGCAGCAGAGGAAACTTGAATATGAATTGAATTGGCTGAGAGGGGTTTGGTACTTTGGTTGGCACATGAAATGGATCAGTCCACCATGTTTTCAATGCTTCTCTGCATGCGGATGCTAATCTGTATGTATCCAACTGAATGCTTTGCATGCGTGCATTTAAAGGGCTCTGAATTCTCGTTTCATGGATGGACTATAAATAAATTATATCATTCAGCGGCTTGCTTGGTTGATAGTATATAAATTATTTTATAAATGCTGCTATAATCATCATCATCATCATATATATCACCTTGATTCCTTTTGACTTTCTTCTCAATTTAAATTTATTGCTAGTGTTATCGCTACAAACCTGAGACTATATTTTTTTATTATAAATTTACGTGCCAGTTCAAACTTCAAACGAGTGTTACAATATGGGTAAACAAGTTGAGCAATCAAATTTTATATATAAATTTAATTATTTAATGATTGACGTGGTAAGTGCACATGAAAAAATTTGAAATGTGCCTCAAATTAGTTGTAGAATTTCTTTCTCTTTTAAGCATTTACTATAAACAATCTCTATGTATAGAACCTTATATTCGAAGCATAAGGGTTCATTTTATATTCAAACTAATAATATTTTTTTTATATTCAAACTAATAAGGGTTCCTTCCGTGGCATAAGTTATAGAATTGAAAGTAAATGCTTCTCTAGATCTCTCTAATCCTTCTCCTTCTATTGCTTAGAGAGGGGGGGGGGGGGGGGGGGGGTGGGGATGACGTCAAAATTGCTTAGGGGATGATTTCTGAAGAGAGCTTTTAAGAGAGAGAGAGAGAGAGCATTTCTAAACAAATCCTGCCATCTTACTATCTTAGAGTACAGTTTGAATTATCGCCCAATTTTCGTATTTCCCAGATAACGAATTTGATTATTTGAAAACAGCATTTATGAGCAAAAAGTACATAGATAGGGCAACCACCTACCTGGGCAACCTAGTTAAGGTTGTGAACCAGATTTTTCTTTTTTCTTTTTCTTTTTTTGGGTAATCAGGACAGGGAAGTGGGTGAGAGACGGAGTAATTTTCAAAAGTTCTCTCATGTCCTTAAAAAAATTAGATGATTTTTAAAATTATTATTTAATTAAAATTCAATAATGATCAATCACAAGTTCAATAATAATTTGAAAAATCACATCATCCTTGAAAAAACACAAAAATAAAATAAAAGAAACTTGTAGCATTATTCAAAAAGACGTACATAAAAAGAAAAAATAAATCATTTGATTCATTTCTCTTCTCCCACGCAGCTATTGAGCTATATATATATATATATATATGAGAATTAACAATAATATTAATCAGATTTTCAAAATATAAAAAATAAGAGACTCATGAATTAAATAACTTGGTTTATGGCAAATTCAGATCATGTCAATGCCTATAGTTTCCTTTTTGGAAATTGATAGACACTGATGAGGATCTAAATTCACTTCCACCCAAGTAGAAGCTAGAGTAGACAAGTTTTCAAAATTCTCTATACTAATTACAGGCCAGTCTAAAATAATTCTAGGAACAAAACCATCACCTAGGTAGCTTGGTTTAAGGTGAGTGTACTATATTTTTCTTTTTTTCTTTTTTCTTTTTTTGTTTAAAGTAAAAGTGGTGTATATATACTCTTAGAAGTGTGATGTGCCAACCACAAATGTACGTTATGACCTGTGAACTTTTACTTTTTAATCGTTGTCAGAACCCATAATTTTATGTCTACAATTTATATAAGTTTGGCAGTACTTAATTTATTTTGACAAAAAATTACTAATAATTTATGTGCTACATAATTTTGATGAGTTATTCAACCATTAATTAATTCAGACATGTGAGCTTTCTCAGTTTTTAAAAAAAAAATAATAATAATAATTTAGGGATTCCAATATAATTTTAATTTACACCTTATAGGCCAATTGGACGGTTTTACATCTAACTAAACCATTTCAAGATCATGTTTCAAACAGAAGGCATCTTGACATAATTTCCCTTCAAATTTTAAAATTATAATGATTATTTCCAATTGGAATTTAAAACTAAGAGAGTGAGATCAGAGAGAAATTGGCTATGGGGCATCTCAACTCAAATTGTTATATATAATATAATATAGTTATATTCAACCATCAAGAACAAAAGTAGTGATTATAAAGTCAATTCAGTTCATTCATTTACGGAATCGATCTTCTTCCTTTATGATCTTCATCTTAAATCGTGGCATATCTTGTCCATGCATGTTTCACCCATGATGATGATGCATTATTTATTTATTGTTTAAATTGGAAAAATGTCAACCAAATTAGCCCCAAGATTATTACGTTATCTTTTTGTATGCATCCCAATACAATGTACATGAATTATTACGATCAGCATCCCGTTTATTCCGCCTGAAGCCAGGGTCCAGGGAGGTGGAATCGTCACGATCAATGTACTTATGTACCAACAGTGATTATGAAAGCTTTCTTCTGCTCGGAATCTTAGACCGCTCTGAAGTTGCTCTTCATCTTTATCTTCCTCTCCTATCTCCGTTCGTAAGCTAAGAATTATGATCATTTTATTACGTGGAGCCATGTACGTAGGCTTTCCTTTCAATGGAAATTTAATATATATGTAGCCATGGGACTAGCTGTCAGTGTGACTGGGTGTAGGCTTGTAGTGTAGATATATAGACTGCTCATATTGTGTAATTTGTGTAGACTAGGCTAGCCTTCCTAATCATTGCTGCATTCGCTCTATTTCTTTTAATGCACAAAACAAGGTCCTTTTCATAGGGGTAAAATTGTCATTACACCTTTAATCTACACTAATTAGAAATTATTCATTTCAAAAAGTAAAAATATCATTTGCTTCCAGATAGTTAATTAATAGTTTCAAATATCATCACTAAGAAAAAATGTCAATATAATGTCAAATAGCACACCGATTTTACAGTGTCAATTAGTTGCACTTAAGGCGTGTTTGTGATTGCATTTAAGGGACTTAAAAATATTTTTAATGGTTAAAAAACTCATTTGAAGAAAAAAGTATTTGTTTGGTAAAAAAAAAAATTAAAAGCGCTTTTAAGAGTTCAAAACGTCTAAAAATAGCAACAACAACAACAAAAATTGACAAAAGCTTAAAAATAAAGCTTTTGCCAAAAAACTTTTTTTTAACTTAAAAGCTTCATTTCTCAAACGCAACTCCAAACATGCTTTTAGTCTATAAGTACCATAATGTATGGACATTTTTATACATAAATTAAGGTGCTATTGAGAGAAATTAGTTTTAGAGAAATGCTATAGATTCCAAATCTTTTACAAAAAAATGGGTATCAAAATAATGTGCAGCTTATTTATTAATACTCGTAACATTTTTCTTTATTAATTGTTTTGATCATCTCTAATGAATAAGCTCAAAATCATCTTGGTATTCATCTCTTAGTAAAATATTTAGTACTCCTAACATTTTTCTTATTTGTATACATAAAACTGCTACGAAGAGACATCAAAATAAATGGTCTAAACAACAAATTTTAAAGTAAAATTGCACAAATGCCCAGTTTCTCAATGATTGTTGCCTTTTGTTATAATTTTTTTCTTTCTACTTTGGGATTTAGCCAAGTGTCGACAAGTTTCAATTTTTTTTTTTTTTTTGATATGTTTGCACATAAGGGGGAGGCCAGGGGATTTGATCTAGTAACTTCTGCTTTATGAAGTGTGGTCTCTAGCCGATTGAGTTACTACTTCGAGACAAATTTCAATAAATTTATGACAATTTTAAGTGAGTTAATTTAGACACTTTTTGTATATATATATTTGTATTAGTACCTACATGTTAACTTACTAATATATCAATTATGACATATATTTATAAAGTCTAACATGTACTTTTTATTATTTTCAAAAAAAAAAAAAACATACTTTTTATTATACACATATACATATTATTTTGAATTGTGTTGTATAAAAAAAAAAAAAAAAAATCCTGTCACATTTTTTTAAAAAAAATTTATTCCCGCCCCTACCAATACTCGATCTGCCATTAATTATATATTATAATAAAATATATACTTTGCGAACTTGAAAATCTCTTAGTTATTTATCATTGTCTATGTTTTGTTAATGGGTTAGTAAATAATAACCTTTTTCAATAGCCACGCAATAGCAAGAGATTTCCTTAATTAGCCTTAACACTAGAAGATGAAGTAGCTACTAGCTAGGCATAGGGATTATTATTATTTTCTTTTGTTTTAATTACAGGATTTGTTATTATCTCAGGGTTCGTAATAGTTGGTATCTTATATTCATCTTGTAAATTTATTTAAAGGACGAAATTTATCATAGTCCTTTTGTGTCTGTAGTTGTACATATTTGGAATTAATTCCCTGTATAAGCCGTAGGTAATTGTTGGTATCTTATATTCATCTTGTAAATTTATTTAAAGGACGAAATTTATCATAGTCCTTTTGTGTATGTAGTTGTACATATTTGAAATTAATTCCCTGTATAAGCCTTATGTAGTCGTACATATTTGGAATTAATTTGATCCCTGTACTAATTTGATCCAAATATGTACAACTACATACACAAAAGACTGATGCTTAGGCGTGTTTGGTAAAAGAGTGGACTTGAGAAAGTTGACAGGAATTATGATAAATTTAATTGATGTGACAAATAACATTAAAATGTTTTGTTTAAAAAAATTAATTAATTATTAGTCCTTTTGTGTCTGTGGTTGTACATATTTGGAATTAATTCCCTGTATAAGCCGTGTTATATAACACGGCTTATACAGGGAATTAATTCCAAATATGTACAACCACAGACACAAAAGGACTATGATTTAATCATCTATTTTAATAAAATAGAAGGGCCGATGCTTAGGTGTGTTTGGTAAAAGAGTTGACTTGAGAAAGTTGACAGAAACTGTAATAGATTTGATTGATGTGACAAAAAATGTAAGAATATTTTATATAAAAAAATTGTTTTTTACTAATTTTTTATTTGAATAGTAATAAAAAATGATAAGAAAATTACTGTTTACCACAATGAAACTGGCAACAATTTTCAATTTGACCCCCAAAATTTAAATTTTCTCAATTGACCCCTGAAAGTTTCAAAAAATTTTAATTCAGGCATTTCGTCAATCAAAATCGCTATGATTGATGAAATAGTGATCACGTGCGTCACACGTTACCACTTTTGAAATTTTTTTTAATTTTTTTTTCTCAAAATGCCATCAACAGTGATCACGACGAAACTTGGCCAGATTCCAACGAAATCTGGCAAGCTTTTTTTTTTTTTTTCCCCTATCTTATTATTATTATTATTTTTCCTGATCTCTAAAGAAGAAGACAAAGAGGATCAAGGGATGACGAAGAAGGCGATTGATTTTCTGCTCGACACTTGCTTCAAGTTTTATGTGATTCACCATTTTTAGCTCGAACCCACCTGCTTCCTGATCTTTGGGTGTAGAGCGTCGGCCGGGAGCATGGCGACCGATTCCTCGCGGAGAAGTGCTTGTCGGCCGGGAGCATGGTGACTAGATCCTCATAGTGACTGAACCCAAACTGTGCCTCTCCGGTGGCCGACTATGCATCAAATAAGCCAGATCCGGAAGCTCTGGTTGGAGATTTCAAGTTTAGGCTCAAGGATCCGATTGCCATGCTCCCAACCAACGAGCTCTTCTCCGACAGGAAGTTGATGCCTCTGATGCTCTCGTCAGTCAAACCTTCACCGAATGAGCTCTTCGTCTTCTTCGTCAGAGATCAGGACAAAAAAAAAAAAAGCATAGTGGTTTTGACTGATGGAGTACCTGAATTGAAAATTTTTGAATGAAACTTTGGGGTCAAATTGAAAATGGCTGTCAACTTTGGGGGTGAACAGTAATTTTTTCAAAAATGATTGATGTAATATAAAATATAAGAATATTGAGACTAATTTTAAGAAGAATTATTTTAGATTTTGGGTCCGGTCCAATCCACTCCTTTGCCAAACGAATCGCACCCATCAATTTGAAAGTTTACCCTTAAGTTCTAGGTAATATAAAACCCTTCTGGTCGGATTACAAAGAATCTCATGCAACTATGAGAGGCTCCATTCCAAACCTCACAGACAATTGTAAAAAAGTTTCAATCTTCAATTATCGGCCACTAGCTTTTAGGATATAGGATTTAGCGTTTAGGTTGAGCCCAAACATAAGATTTGAATCTCCTCATATTTTAAAATTTAAGCTATTTATTTTATCTAATAATTTAAACAAATGAAACAAGTGAATTTCAGTAGGATAATTTATTTTACTACAACGTAAAAAGAGTATGCAATTAAAAATGTAAATAGCATGTGTAAATTGTGATGGGTATTGTGCCACGTCCTCAATTTCTAGGAACATGTCAACGAGCAAAGGAAATTCAGGCCTTGTTTGTTAAATTCTTTCTCGTTCTTCCACATTTTATCATATTATTTTTTTATTTTAAAAAAAATAATAATAAAATCATTCACTTTTTATATCACATCAATTATTCTTTGTTACTATTCAAATAAAAAATAACTACAAAACAAAATTATTTTATTTTCTAATACCACTTTTTTATTTTCTCATATCAATTATTTACGGTTGAACAGTATTGTGGGTTGAACAGTGCCATAGAGTGTTTTCTTGTTATTTAACAAACACCCTTTTAATACTCAAACAAACCAACCAACACCTAGAGAATAGACTCACCTATAAAATAAATCATTACAAAATAAAATTTGTTCACTTTTAAATGTCACTTTCTATATGTCCATATCAATTATTTAAAGGTGAACAGTGCCATTAATTGTTTTCTTGTTATTTAACAAATACCAGTGGAGGGAGCTTGGGGGTCGAATGCCCATCCTCGACTCCTAAAAAAATCCCTTTATCATGGTAAATTTTTTTTTTTTTTTTTCACTCTTATTATGCCCTCTCTCAACCATGATTATGCTCTCTACCCTCATGCTTAAGCTATATTATGCCCTTTAATAAGTTGAAATTTTAAAAAAAAAATCAAAAGCCTCAATTTCAGATTTTTAATTAGTTTCAGTTTCAGTTTAGAAGAAACAAGAAAGAAGATGATGAACAGTAATATACCCAAACGGTGCGTTTGGTTAATTGTGACTTAAAACGTGGGGGTGGGGTCCATGGTATAAATAAAAAGCTGGCGCTTTTCAACTTAAAAAAAAAAACAAAGTAGAAAGGCTTTGAGCTGCTGCCCGCAGCTTGCAGCAGCTTTACAACTAAAAAAAAAAAATGAAACTAGGCTTTGATCTGCTGCCGCCAGCTTGCAGCAGCTTTACAACAAAAAAAAAAAAAAAGAAGGTTTTGAGCATTTGAAAAGCTGCTTTCTGCTGGAAAAGAATCTCTCCATTTCACTTAAAATGGAGAGGCTTCATTTAGTATATTTAAGAGGGCCTAATTATCTAAAAGAAATTGTTTAAAAATTAAATAGACAATTATATCCCTCTAAATATAATAAATAGATCTTTTCCATTTCAAGTGAAATTGAGAGGATCCTTTCCCTTTCTGTCACCGGTAAATCTTAAGAAAAAAACGAAAGGATTTCTATCACCAGCTTTCGACTGGAAAAAAAAACCTTTAAGAATATGATATTCAAATTTTCACCACAATAAACCCTAAAAAATTTAAGGTATGTAAATATGTAATTAAATTTTAGATGATTTAAATTATTTTTTAATTTAATTGTTTTAATATTTATATTGCTAATTTGTTATTTAGAAGGATTTAATTTATTTAGCTTTTAATAATAACTTCAAAAAAAATTAGGTATGTAAAATTGTAAATATAATTATATATTTAATTAGATTTAAATTTATATATTTTGTTTAATTTAATTGTTTAATATTTATATTGCTAATTATATTTAGGAAAAAACGATTATTTAGTTATTCTTAATAATAACTTCAACAAAAAATTGAGATCTGTAAAATTGTAAATATGTAATTAAATTTATATTGCTATTAATTCAGTCTATTCTTGATAATCGTTTTTATATTTAATTATTTATGAATTTATATAGTTTTATTTCATATTTTAATTGTACAAATATATAATTTGTAGTTATCTAAGATTATGAAGAAAAAAACGATTATATTGAGCTAGAATCAAATTCTAAACGACCTCGTATTAAAGTAGATTTATGAAGACTCGTTTATGACAATTAAATTAGCGTTAGTTGTGACAAAACAAATTGTAAATTATATTTATATGTTTTAGAACATAATTACATTTTTGTTAAATTTATTCACTTATTCTGTTAGTTATATTTTCATTCAACTGTATTTTTTGTATTCATTAAAAAAAAAAAAAAAACCATACCCCCTATGAATGAAATTCCTAGATCTGTCACCGACAAATACCCTCCTAATACTCAAACAAATCGACCAGCACCTCGAGAATGGACTCACCTATAAAGTCATAAACCTGATTTTCACTGGGAAAACAAATGTGATCCCTATCTATGAAATTGACTTCTAACACTGCACCAATATATATGACATTGCTGACCTATGAGTGACGCAATCATCGATGCCTGGCCTCCCATGTTGGCCCCCTGAGCTCTACAATTGCGGTCAGTAATTGGATGCTCCCCACACTCAGGCAATTGAATAATTGATCTCATTACGTGCTTGTGGTTCTACTTCTGAATTTTCAACTATCTACCATCCACGTTGTTATTATTATGATAGTAAATACGAGAGAGACTTATGGAGTTCATCTATACCAACATATGGATATATGGGTTGTTTGGCATCTGATCAAGCAAGTTTTCTAACATTTATTGTTTGTAATCTGACAGAAAAATTGTTAAGAGATCTCAATCTCATTTACGTTGTATAAGAATGTTTGAGAAATGTTTTCTCTTAAGGAGATTCCAAAAAACATGGATTATCTTGATCGTATGATAAGGATATTGTTTTATAAGAAAACAATAAAAATAAATTATCCCACCAATCCCTTATATTTTATTTTTATTTCATAAAACAATATCATATAGGTTCAAGAAAACATTAAAATGAAATGTGTCATTTCTCTAAAATTTAAGGGTTAAGGGTCCTTTAATAAGTTAGTTTCAGCATTTTCTTTGCAAAGCGACCAGTTGGAATACCCTACAAGAGTTGAAAAGTATGACTTTTGCACTACTAAATTATTAAGAGCCGGTTTGTGATTGCTTAAAAAAATATGTTTTTAGAATTAGAAAGAACTTAAAAAAATAAAAAGCAAAAAAGTACTTTTGCAGTTTTTTTTTCTTCTTCTTCTTCTTCTTCTAATTGAATAAAGTAAAAGGTTGCACGGGAGAGTCTTTTTCTACATCTGATCCGAATAGGAGATCCTATGAGAATACTTTCAAAAACAAGATAAGAAGTAACCCACTTAACTAAAGCATGTACACGAAAGTTGGCACATGCTTTTTGTTTGAACAGTTTTTTAGATACTAAAAATAAAAGTTCCTTAACCTAATTACAAATAGACTTGTGTCTCTCTACTTACAAAGGTTGCTAGCCAATCTATTATTAAAAAAAAAATGGTTGCTCTTTTTTTTTTTTTTCTTTTCTTTTGACATGTCCGTACCATACGAGGGAAGAAAGATGGGGAATTTGAACTAATAACCTTCGCTTCATGAGGTGTAGTACACAGCCGATTGAGCTACCATTAGAGATAATAAGCATGGTTGCTAGCTACCAACATATTCTATCCTTGTTCTTGATTAATTTGAGCTCTCAACCTGTGTTAAGCCCACATAGTTCTAACACTAATGGAACTATATTTTTCTTTCAAAGTTGGTTGAATTAAGGTTTTTTTTAAAAAAAAAAATTAAGCTAGCTAGTCTATTAAATTGATACATATTTTTAAAAAATAATACACGTCAATTTAATAGACCATATTATAATTTTTTTTTCTATCCCAATATAGGGAAAAAAAAAAACTCTCTCAATAGATTTCCAACATATTAAGTAGGTAAGTAAAAATTTAAAAAATAAAAAATTAAAAAGGAGTGAGAAGCCAATTAATACTTTCTGCCTCCAAGTACATCCAAATTAGTTGCAATTTTGAAGCCAAAATTGAAGACCATGGTTTGAATTGAATACACCTTATTTTTTCTCACCAGCCTCTGACCAAGAGGCCTCTTATTATTGTGTGTGTATATATATACCTATAAAAGTGATATGTGTCCCTTAACATATGAGATGCACATATTTTTTTAATAGTCGAAACAAAGTTGGAATAAATTTTATTAAAAACTCATGTGCATCTCACATGTTATTAAAAAAAAAGACACATGTCATTTTTATAGATCAAGTTGGAGAAAATTCCTCCAACCCAATTTGAAGGAAAACTTTGTCCATATATATATAACTGCACGGCCTCCACCTTGCCTACCTTTGCCTACCTTCAAATTCAATGTTCAAACATTGCGCCACGTGCAAGAAAATTAAAAGATTTTCTCTTTTTTTTTTTTTTTTTTTTTTATCCTTTATCTTTCCATTATTATTATTATTACTATTTTTTTTTATCAAAAGAAGTTTCTACTAATTAACAAAGGCACTCGTTAATGGGGCTCTTATTATTATTATTATTATTTAATTGCTTTTTTTTAGTTAATTTGAAACATTATTTAATCTAATGTGACACCCAAAAACCAAAAACCCAAGTATCACGTCACATGGCTTCTTGAAACTATAAATACCATGCCATGTGTAAGGATGACATGGCGTTCTGTTAAAAAAATTAACAGAATCCTAATAGAAGTATTAAGTAGGTTTATTTAATAACCACAAGTACCATATATGATATTTTTGAAAACTAAGATAACTATTTGATTTTAGCTTAAAGTACAGGTACTGAAAATACATTTAACCCTAAAAAATATCAATAATTTGAATGAAATTCGTCACATATTTTTATGGTGAAGAGATGGGTGATATAAATACGTAGTCATCCAAGCCTGACTAAAATAAGAAGTAAAATAATGAAGGGGGTCGGCCTAATTTTCTCATTTGGTGGCGCTCATAAAAGCCCCAAGTTTAATACTCATTAACTAAAAGCAGCTTACTATTTATTATAATAACCAAATGACCTGTTCTTCATTAATTCAATCAAATCTATCTTTTATAAGTAGCAAAGTCTTTCTCTTCCAAAATACCAGAGGTTTTGCTCATAATGCTTGTTTCAAAGTGATTTTAATTACCACGCTAACCAACAAATTAATCTTTATATGATAATTATAGGTTATTGCATATATATATGGTTGCATAAACAAGAAGAATGAATGAAAAAAAAAAAAAAAAATTGCTGCATTTGACAAAATTATTATTTCATTATCAAAGGGCTTCCAGACGAATCTACTAATTATAATAGAAATATTTTGATTAGGATATCCAAGGAGTGTTAGACTAGATTTGGTTTCCATAAATACCAAACCAATCCATTTGCCGGGGATGATAAAGTTAATTAGAACAAAATTGAAAAGGACAGCTGAGCTTCAACTAGCTAGTGTATTTTTTTAAAAAAAAAAAAATTAAAAAAAAATAATGGGATAGAATGGGAGATGGACAATTTTGTACTACCTGCGAATTCGATATGAATATAACATAAAGTAATGGGTATTTGTAAAATAAATCAATGCGCCAAATCAAATAACACCTTCTTCTTTTTTTTTTCTTTTTTTTTCAGTTTTAACACCTTAAGTTTATCGAAAATGTGCAATAGATCATTCTGTTAGTTTTCTGTTCGAAACTTTTGCCGATCGTTAGTGCTAGTCAGCATTTTTGTCGATTAACTTTAAAATAATTTAATAAAAAATAAAATCTTTAAAAAAATTATTTCCACCAAACCCATATTAGGGTCTAGGGTATAAGGTATAGGCTATAGGGTTAGGGTTTAGGATTTTTTTAAAATATATATAATATTTTAATTAAATTAATTAAAAATTACAATTTTAAAGTAATGTGGCAAAAATGCTGATGTGGCACTAACAAGCGACAAAAGTTCGGACAGAAAACAAACGAAAGGATCTATTGCACATTTTCGATCAACTTAAGGTGTTAAAACTGAAAATAATAATAATAATAATAATTAATTAATTGAGTTGTGATTTATTTTGGCGCATTGACTAATGGCTTTATTTTATAAATACCATCAACTAATTAACAAGATAAGGTTAATGAGTTCGATTAGTTTAATTATATGAGTTGAATTGTTGTGCTATATAATCTTATAGTCATATCTCGACTCTTAGCACAACTTAAATAAGGTTAATAATTCTGTACACCACCCGTAAACTTAAATACAAATCAAAATTAGGTTTGACCTCAACTCATACACAAGTTCAAATAGTTCAAGTCAATTTGGAGTAGTTTGATTTGTCTAATTAAGAAAAGTGACGACCTGCATATCGACGTAGACCCATCGTTAAAAGTTCAAACATTCATTAATGATGACATGTTTGGATGAGTCTTTTTCACGTCGTGCGAATTAATAATGCTTTGTAAACCGAAAATATACTGATTTAGTACTTATATTTAAAGTGCTGCAAGAACATTACATTTTTACTATAAATTGATGTGGTAATTTATTTAATATCTTATCTCTAGAATTCTTCTCTCTTTTCTTCTAAATAACACTAAGAAAAATTTTAAAATGATGGAAGATCTAAATAGCAATGCTCGGTATCTTCTTTGTAAGCTCATCCGGTCTTCGTTTTTTACAGATTGCTTTAGATATAGTTTGTAGATCCCGATCTAATATCTTTAACCTTAGATTTGATCGTCTTCTTCTGCCAAAGCGTGTCTTCCGAATGAATGTTTATGATGTCATGCTCATCCGCTGTTACTTGTGGGGTTTTTGTTTTATTTTTTATTTTTCTGTTTGTCCTGGCCTTCAGGTTGAGGATGAAATAGATCAGTGTGGGGACTTAACTTTCTTGACTGAATTTTTAGTTTAGAGTTTTTTTGTTTTTTTATTTTGGCTACCTATGTCTTAGATTTAGTCTGCACGAAGCAGATATGTCCCTTAAATGTAATTGTACATTGATTAATATAAACTTGAAGTCATTTTTATGACTTTGTAACCTTTATTGATTTTGGTTATTATTTTTTAGAGCTATATGCTCAGTGATATAAGAGCTTTGTGCTCGTAAAATTTCATCAATAAAGTTTATATATTTTTTTTAAAAAATCTAAACAATAAATTTGATGTTTAATTTTTTTAAAAAAAATATTTGGTTTTATTGTCTTATATATAGGTTGCACAGATTCAACTGTAATTTTTTTTTAAATAAACAAAAAATATATAAGAAAATAACATGTATCCCTCTACTATAACTAATTGGATATTATCTAGTTCATTTGAATTGAAAGGGATTCTATTCCAATTTGAACTGGATGTTGCATCCAATCAAAACTTTTTCACATTTTTTGGATTCAAACTAGTAATCTCCGCTTCATAACGCATGGTTCACAGCCGATTGAATTACCTCTTGGGGACCTTCACATAATATTTAAGTCCTATTTATTTGCACATATAATTAACCATACATTTTTTTTTTTTTGACATGTCCACATAAGAGGAGAGAAGGAGATTCGAATTAGTGATCTTTGCTTCATTAGGCATGGTCTTAACTAATTGAACTACCTCTTTGGGACATAATTAACCATACTAGTAGCCACCTAAATGGTAATAATGGGGCAATATATATATTTTGAATAATGATAAAGTTACAACATAAAACCAACAAATATTCAACTTCTTACATACATGTCATTTAAAAAAAAAAAAATGAATGTTTCAAATTTTTTTTTTTTTTTTTTTTAAAAAGGTGGTGGTTGTATCATACCTCTCTTTTTTTTTATTTAAAAAAATTATTTCCATTAAAATATGTGATTTTTATTTAGAGCTTCAATCAATTGTATCGACATTGTCTTATTGGGATAATGATCGTTTTTATTCCAAATGAAGTTAATAATATGTATTTTATGATTTGAATTGAAGAACAAGTTAATATTAATTTTGTATATATCATTAAATACACTAATTTTAAATCCTAAATGATAAAATAATTTCATTTAAAATTAAGATAATTTTATTGGGTTGGGTTGAGGGGAGAGCTGTCAACCTTGAATTATAGGGGTGTTCAGGCAGGGTGGTTATAACTACTCCACCAACCGCTAACCGTTTTTTAATAACCGCTAATCGTTAACCGCTTTGTAAAGCGGTTATTAAAAACCATTAACCGCCTAGGCGGTTGTGGTTAGCGATTTTAGGAGTATGAAACAGCGGTTATAATCGCCAACCGCCTTATTTATATATAATTATATAAAAATATATTAATTAAATATAAAAAAAAAAATCCAAAACGGCGTCGTTTTGGTCGAAGGTTTCATCGTATTCTCCCGAAGTTGCAACCCCTCATTCAGATATTCACACAAGTTGCATCACTTAAGACTATATATATGAAATATGCCCAAAAAATAATATGTTTTTTGGCCAATAGGACAAAATAAGTCTAAAAAATATGACAAAATAAGCCCAAAATATATGAAAAATGAATGACCAAAATATAAAAAAAGCTCAAAAATCCATTTTAAAAAAACTGGTTATAACCGCTTGTTAGCAGTTTGAATAACCGTTAACTGTCAGTTATAAAATAACTGCTAATCGTCTAGGCGGAGGCAATTGTAG
Organism: Carpinus viminea; assembly: GCA_013348765.1. Classification (NCBI taxonomy): domain Eukaryota; kingdom Viridiplantae; phylum Streptophyta; class Magnoliopsida; order Fagales; family Betulaceae; genus Carpinus; species Carpinus viminea. Next base: position 35,375,692 of record CP054674.1, on the reverse strand, counting down.
TTATTGCAAATAACCGTTGGTTATAACCGTTTGAACACTCCTATTAAATTCTACAAGTTTAACATCATCCCCTTTGCAAATTATGATCCACTCTATTTTATTTGAATTGCATATTTTCCGACTCACTTCAACCGGATAAATTTAAAAGCAATGAAATTAATTATCATTGTTGAACGCTTGACTTATTATTCCTACGGCTCGTCTGTTCTACTGCCAACTGCCACATTACATATACGACATACGAATTTCCTGAATATTACTGCAACATATAACAAGTTCGTTAAAAAAGCAGATTAAAAAAAAAAAAAAAAAGTGCGTTAAACCTGAGAATATAATAATATTGCTAACTAACTCTTTTTTTTTTCTTTTTCTTTTTCAACTTAGTTGACCGTAGTAAAATTGAAACATGATCCTTTTCGGTTCAAATAAATTAAAGAATAATTTGTTAATTATAGTGGAATAATTTTTTTTTGTTTCACTTTTTGAGTGTATAAAAATATACATTCACTATAATTAACTGGATATTTTATGGTTCAAATAAAATGAAAAGGATCCTAATCTAGGAATAGGATCCTCTCTAGTCCATAATGAACATGAGATTCTCTAGTTTATGGCTAGAATTTTTAAGACTACAAATGGGATACTTGTCTCACTACAAAAAAAAAAAATAATAAAATATTATTTCAGATTAAAAAAATAAAATATATATTAATTAAAAAAATAAAGGATGTAGGTCGGCCAGACCACCCCAGTTGGAGTTGGAGCCACCCCATGGCCCTTGGGGGTTGTTCGGCCACCCCCAAGGGCTAGATCTAAAAAATAATAAAAATAAATAAATAAATTATTTGGCCATTTGGGGTGGCCGGACCACCCCCGTTGGGCTTGGGGTGGCTTCGGCCACCCCAGACCGGCCCTCTGAGGTGGCCGAAGCCACCTCATGGCCCTTGGGAGTTGTCTGACCACCCCCAAGGGCTAAATCTAAAAAAATAATTAAAAAAATGAAATGTTTGGCCCTTAGGGTTGGTCGGACCACCCCCGTTGGGGTTGGGGGTGGCTGACCCTAAGGCCCAACGGGTGGTCTGGCCACCCTTTATATTTTTATTAATATATATATTTTAATCTAAAATAATACTTTTTTATTAATTTGTTGGTAGTGGGACATGTGTCCCATTGGTAGCTTTAGAATTTATAAAAAGAAATCTTAACCGTTAACTGGATATTCTCCAGTCCATTTTAAACTGAAGAGGATCCAAATCCCCAATTCGCAAGAAAAATGATAAACGCATAAGTTAAACTCAACTTTGATCTAACTTTTCTCTTAAGTTTAAAAGAAAAACTACCTGTATAATGTTCAAGTTACAACATAAACCCAACAAAGATCCAACTTATTTCCTACATGTCATTTAAAAAATATAAAATATAAAATCAAAATCAAAATTCAATTCAATTTTGCTATTTTTTAAATGACACGTAATAGAGAAATTGAATCTTTGTTGGATTTATGTTGTAATTGTATCACATCTCCTAGGAGAAAGAGAGCCTTAAACTAGAGAGATAAATTTGGTTTAGAAGTTAGGCCAAAGTTAGGTTTAAGTTGTGGTCATATCACACCTCAAATTATCTCAATTTTAAATAAAATAATTAAAATTATTTTATTAATTATAATTTAAAGTTAATGTATCTAATGATGTAATATTAACTTGTTTTTCAAATCAAATCATAAAATTCATGTTATTAACTTCAATTGGAATAAAAATGATCATTATCCCAATAAGACAATGTCGATACAATTGATTGAAACTCTAAATAAAAATCACATATTTTAATGGAAATAATTTTGTTACATGGTTAATTTTTAGGTGGCTACTATTTATGGTTAATTACACATGCAAATAAATAGGACTTAAATATTATGTGGAGAAGTTTTGACTGGACGCGACATAAATTAATGCGTCCATTACTTGGCTCTCTGTTCACAATTCAAAAGCCTGATGGGGAGGACAGGTGACTTCAGTCGTAATCTCTCCTTTCAACCTAACAAAACTTTAATTTAAATTCGGTTGAAATAAATTCTTTTAATTTAATTTATTAAATTAAGGAAAATTTTCATTTTAAACTTTTGAATTATCTTACGATTTGACATATTTTTCAAATTTTGAAACTTTTCAATTTAAACCTCTAAACTTTTAACTGCAATCAATTTATTCATTCCGTTAATTTTTTCCGTTAAAACCTTTAAAAAGATAAAATTACCCTTCAATTTTTTTTTATTAAAAAAAATTTGAAAAAAAGGTCATAAGGTGGCCCAACCATGGGTCACCTTGTGATTTTTTTTATAATATATATATTTATTTGAAATTAAAGATAAATTTAGAATTTTATAAAAAAATCAGGGTATAAACGTTTTTTTTTCCTTTTTAACGATTAAAATCTAATTAATGTGGTTCAAATTGACTGCAATTGAAAGTTCAGTAGTCCAAATTAAGAGGTTTTAAAGTTCAAGGGGTAAGTCAAATCGCGTGATAGTTCAAGAGTGTAAGGTAAAGTTTATCTTCATAATATTTGTAATTCAAAAACAAAACAATATTAAAGAGCTAAAATAAAAAGCATTTGGTTGCAAGGTAGAAGAAGCCATTCTGATATAATATGAAAGAAACCCAACGCCAACAGGAGAGCCATCATGTCATAATCCGACCAGAACAAACTGGTTCGAATTTTAAGTTTTATCAGTTGAGTTGTTTGAAGTACAAGGGGTGACTAATGTGATAGATCTATATATGCTGTACTACGGATACGCCATTAATAAAGTAAACCAATAAATCAGTAAATGGCTCAAAAAAAATAAATGGAATACATATATATATATTATACAATGTGTTAGGTCAAAAATTTGAAAGTAAATTAATAAATATATAGGAATGATTTAATATTCACAATGAAAATAATAAATTCTGACAGCAGGAGGGAGGTGAATAATAATATAAAGAACAACCGGATCCTAAAATAATAATAGTTTAAGGACACAGGCTTTTTAGTTTTTCCCTCCAAAGAATCATTAAGCCATGCTGTTTTAAGGATAATATTCCCTCCGCCAGAAAAACAAAAAGAAATTAAGAAACTCTATCTGGCAATTCTACTTTAAAATAATATTCATTTATGACTAAGAAGACATTAAGAGAATAGCAGAAGAGTACATAACATTTTTTTTTTTTTTAAGTAAAATTTTTACACATAAAAGGTGTCTATTTAATTGGCTTTGTTGGGTTTTTCTATGAAATTAAACCCTCTTATTTCTTTCACTTGGGTATTTTATAAAATAATATTCATGTATGACTAAGAGGACATTAAGAGAATAGCAGAAGAGTACATAACTTTTTTTTTTTTTAAGTAAAATTTTTACACATAAAAGGTGTCTATTTAATTGGCTTTGTTGGGTTTTTCTATGTAATTTCAGGGTATTCAGTAAAAAAAAAAAAAAAGAGGGATTAATTAGAAGTAGATGATGGACTTCATTTTCCATTGAATTAGAATTTTGGTTGATGTGGGATACATTTATTTAGCTGATAGAATTAAATTTCCACGGCGTTTCATTAAAATTGTTGGTATTTTGTAATAATCCATTGAATTTGTAGGTGGGGTTGGGATTTTAAATATGGGTTTAGCTTTAAAAGCCGTTGGTTTTTTACCAGTGCGCCATAACCATGGCTCTCTCTCTCTTTCTCTCTCACACACTGTCTTAAAACACCGACTAGCCTAAGCAATGAATGAAGGAAAGCTTTGCTGCACTCTGTAATTGCAATATTTACTGCAATTTCCCTCTTCCTGCATGCTTCTTGGGATTTTTTCCAGCCATTAATACATTTCCTGGCCTAAATTTACACTCTTCTTCTACCCAATACTTCAATTCAATTCCATCACTCTCTTTCTCTCTCCTCTCTCTCTACCTATAACCTCCACCTCTCTCCCACAATTAAATTAAGCTTTAAAGATAACCCATCGCTCTCCCCCTTCATTTCCCTTATATATAAGGACCCCCCGGAGGTCCATACCACCTACACAGACCATGTTCATGGTGCCGGAGCTAGCCCTGCTTCATATCTAGCCGCTCTCCGGTCATTCTTATTCCCCTCTCTCTCTCTCTCCCTCTCCCTCTCTCTATATATATATATATATCAATCTATCCTCTGCGCCTCCCTTTACTGTAGTTGGCAGAGCCCTTAGTTTGTTTCTTAAGGTATGCTATGCGGCCTCCTTTTGTAACATCGATCAAAACCTAGCTTGTATGATTCAATTACATAGAATTCAGTTTTTTGTTTGTTTGTTTCTCATGATGTTTCTTTTTGGCGATTTCAGGAAGGGTGACGGCAAAGATGAGTCGCCGGAGTGGAAGCAGCCCAAAGCTGGAATTGAAGTTGAACCTTTCGCCGCCGAGGGCAAACCCGCGAGTGGAGTCGCCAAGCCGCTCGGCCACGGTGTCGCCGACATCCCCACAAAGCTCGTGCGTGTCATCGGAGCTCAACCAGGACGATCCTCTCCGATACCCCAACAGCCCCGAGGCGACGTCCATGGTGCTTGTTGGGTGTCCGCGCTGCCTTATGTACGTGATGCTCTCAGAGGACGACCCCAAATGCCCCAAATGCAAGAGCACCGTTTTGCTTGACTTTCTTCATGACACCGCTACTCCCGCCACCAAGGCAAGGAAGAGTTAGAGTAGGGCCCTTTTGATAAAATTCTGCTGCGCGCTGTGGTGACTAGGACTTTTAGCCTTTCTATTTTTGTCTTTCTTGTCTTCTTTTTGTTTCTCTTTTTTCTTTTTTCTCTTTTTTTCTTGTCTTTTGGGGCAGGGTAGGCAGTGCTCTTTGCGCTCCATTTTTAGCACCCAGAAAAAAAGAAAGAAGGGGTGGCCACTGGCCATGGGGATCAGGGGATGGACATGGAGAGCTCTGGCTGAAACGTGGAGCGCCAATAGCACTACCTTTTTTTCGCTAATCATAGACAAATAGGACAATGGGCAATCTGGGCACATATGGGCAAAATAGTAGGGGCATGATAGGGTTGTGCCTGTTTCTCTCTGGGTTTAACTGTAACTGCCCAAATTTTTATTTATCAAAATAGTAGGTAATATTTTCTTTTCCCCCATTTCTCCTCCCCACCACCTACCTTTGTGTTGTGTTTTTATCACACAATCGAGAAAATGCTACATAAAAACTCGCTGGCCAGTTAAAGTGAAAGTGAAAGATCTTCAAGTTTGCCTAAGAAACAAACGGGTAAACTCTGTGCCATGCAGTAGATTTTCCTGGTACCTAAAAGCTTCAAAGCAGTTACAACCATGACTTTGGGGCCCACCGTGTCATGATTGGCCCCAATCCAGGTATTTAGAGCAGTTGCCCCACCCTGGGGTCATATGTAGGCCCAATGAAATGACCCAATATCGGCCCAAGCAAAGATCCGACGGCATATATTGATCCGACAGCACATATTTTCACTTATTGCCATCATATTAGTTTGAAGAAAAACTTTGCCATGCACGGTTTGGTGTAAAGATTATCGTCTTCCTCAGAAGTCAGAAAGACTTAAAACTGCATCTTATTTTGTTGGTCAGTCAAAGATGCAGGCAAAATTTTGCCAAACTCAACGGTCTCGGCAACTACTAAACTTCTATATATGAACATGAAAACATTAACAGCATAAATATGAGGGTCAAAAAAGTGAATGTTGTAGATTGGTGAAAGCAACTTATGAAGAAGAGAAGGGCAAGTAGGTAAATTAAGTTAAAAGGGGAGAGAGAGTTGGGCTGGGGTAGTTCGAGCATTGAAAAAAAAAAAAAAAAAGAGGGAGGGGGGGACTATATTAGATTGAAAGACCATTAAAAACAAATAAATGCACCAGTAATTGAGTCGGTTGAGAATAATGAGGATACAACGTCAGATGATAAATACAAATTTAATTCCACCTTCCGCCCCTCTTTTTGATCATCTCTCCCTTCCTTGGCTGCTTTCCTTACACTAAATGCTATATGTTCTGTTGGGCATCCACGCTCTTTGGCATCCTCTTACTCTCTTCCATGTTCTCCTCATTCAATACAGCTTCACTCTTTAGTACTTTCTGTTTTCCAACGCCCCTTCCCTTAACTCAAACACATGCACCTCTCTCTCTCTTTCTCAGCTGTATGCAATTAGTACATTTGTTTCACATTAAGAAGCCTAGGGAATCTAAACGGTGGCCTTAGCCAACTCTATATGTTCTTTTTCTTTTTTCTGGGACTGTCCTATAAATGCTATCTGTCATTGAATCATGCTCAACAAAGATCCAAGGAAAATAATAGGTTAAGCACAAGGACCGATCAGTAGAAAGAGACGAGTAATAGAAATCTCTAACAATTTTGTTATTCGAATTAGTAGCAATTTAGATAACAAATGTATGAGAACTCTGTGAGGCTCACCTATCCAAACAAGTCTTAAGTAACAAACCAATTGGTTAGGTAAGTGGGCCTCGTATGAACTTTCTCACATTTACTGAAAATCTGAATCCAGAGCTGAGAACGACCATTGGCTGACTCTCTCTTGCGTTGGGGTATCATTAATGATAGTCCTCATCTGCAGTAACAAACTTAGGAGCAACTTTCAGCTCGAGGCTAAAAGTCAAGTGGTCAATGAACTTTTCATTATAGGTTCTTACATACAGCCCATGATGTTAGGATATAAGTGCTAAAGGATAAGGTACTGAGAACTAATATTACGTTCTTCTAAAGCAATGAGCAAAAGGCATACCTTATATGAAACCTTGAACTGATCTTTAAGTTGAATGCTTAACTGACCAACAGAAGCGTGGAAACTTAAACAACTACAGTCACCAACACCAATAAGAAAATGACCTGTAACTATAGATCAATGGAAGTTTTGAGGGTTGAAAATAAAAATCTTATCAGGTGGTTGTTAGCATTCTCATTACATCAAAATAAATTAATAAATAATGAGAAGTCATCCTTCAGCATACCTGCAAGGCTGCAAGTGGAAACAAGTCTCACCTTATTCTCATTAATTTGAATACATGAACAGATAGCACGAAAACAAAAACAAGCAGCATTTGCTGCTTGAGGATATGACATACAAGACATATCAACAAATGCAGAGCCGAACTTGCATTATAAGGGAGCTTCTCCATTAATTGCATAGGGTTAAATGACATAAATCCTGCATGTGATGACATGAACAGTACATGACAACTCCCGTTTGACTCCAAGCACCTACTCTAGGGATCAATATTTCACTAGGTTGATTTAGACCAAAAAGAAAGAAAGAAAAAAAAAAACCCATGAGGGAAGGGAGAAAAAAGAGGAAGATTTTGTAAGCAAATTTACTGTGTAGAGGAGTTTTTGATAAGTACTGTCTAGAGGAGTTTGGCTCTGATTTTGCACCCCAAGTTTCGGCATCCGTATTATGCTAAATACTAAACTATCAAACAGTGATAGAACTTCTAAGCCTTCATTATTGTGAAAGAATCTGGCACAAGCAGCAAAACAAAAGAAACCCCTTTGATCATTTTTCCAATCTTAAAGCCACAAATATTCAAACAAAAAATGTTTCTCAACTTTCTCGCAAAATTTGCTTGCTGCGGTTGCAACAGTCCAAATTGGAAAGCTCTAAGAAGAGATTCAGAATTCATTCTTCAAAATAATGGAGACCTCAGGATTATTATAGAATAATAACACTTGGGGTTTTTTTTTGGTGGAGGGGGGGGAGTGGTTCACAAATACTACCTGTTATTACCAAAAGGGTTTTACAAAATTCCGTCCCTTCAGTCACAGAACACTTCCACATACTTCAACCAATATACCATAACAAAACAAGTACAATTGAAATTGATCCATGCTCATCTTAAGATTATACAAAACCAAGGCACACAGACCATGTGAACCTGGCAAAACTATAGGTAGTGGGTCAACATTTGAGAAAAATGTTTATTTTGAAAAACCAAACAGATGTAGAGCACTACTTGCCAAAAAAAAAAAAGCCAGCCGAGTGGCCACATGTCACCCCTCCTCTATTTTTTTTAATGTCTAAATATTTTATATAATAAGTTAACTCTTAACTCTACAAAAGTTATGCACTTGTTTTGCCAAAATATTCCAACAAGAAGAGAAGACATTATAAAAGTGTTTTGTGTTTTGAGTTATTTGTTAATGTATTTGTTTTGAGAACAAAAAATAAGAGACATAATACAAAAATGCAAACAAACATGGCCCTATGTCTGTGTGTGCATGTGTCAGTTGATTGACCATTCAATCCACTGGACCAAGGCTTCTTATTGCCTTTGCTTAGTTATCTTTTTCAGCTCTGAAGATGTAGATTGAGACTGAAAGTAGTAATCCAATCTCATTGAAAGTGTAAAGCGCCCTAAATTGAGACTGAAAGGTTGAGTTGAAATAAGCTAAGTGCAGTTCATAATTTTGCTTCCAAGTATAAAACTAATCATTTGACCAAGACTACAACTGTTTCTGCTCAAGATTCTGTCTCTGGGTTCCAACCAGAATATCAGATATGAGAGGCCACTGACCACATGATCAACTCTCTTCTTTCGAAGATGATGAGCAGAGATCCTAAGAACAGCCCAAGTGGAAAGTTAGAGACTCAAGTCCAATGTGCACCTAACCAACAGATGCCCATGTTTATCATGCATATTTGGATTCAAATAGCAAAAGATGCAACGCAGGAAAAATTAAATCTAAAAGTAAAAGTACTAGTTGCATGGCATTTGCATCCAATGAAAATTATCCAACTCACAGAATAACGGGAATCACACTATCTCTTCCACAAATTTAATAAACAATATTTAAGGGCATCATTTGCGCACGACACACTTACTAGGAAATGTAAAAGCTCAATAGAATATATCCTAGGGGATGCTAAAGTAATGCCAACTGTCACCGTTGATGCAAAGATAAACAACATAAATGTTACATACGATGACTTTGGGATGTGACAAATCCCTTTCGAGCCACCGCATCTGGCACCACATGTCCATGTTGAAAGACAACAGGCTTGTCAATCACATGTCACCCAAATCTAATAGAGATTTCCAAGACACATACAATCAAGTTTCCACAATCTAGATTTTGGGAGTTGCAGTGTCTGACACCATATGTCCGTGTTGAAGACAACAATCATCTTAATCACTAACAAAATAGAGGAAGTATAATGCAAGCATATGCAAGCCCTTAATATATGTTCCAGAACTAGACCCTACTATCTAGATGAAAATAAATATAATAATAAAGAAAAAATAGACATCTATGATGGACAAGCTTGATCATTGACCAAAAAATTGAGGTCTCCAAACCCTATCCCCTCCGAGTGTCATGCACCGATTAATTGTGATGTAATTGCTATTCTATTACATGCTATACTTGAAATAGCTTATGCCAAATATTGAGTTATCATCTATGATCAATCTCCAAACCAAAGTACATGATAACTCCAAGTTGTCTTTGGATACATAATTAGTGCATTCACCAATCAATTGTGACAAATCTCCCTCTTTGTCCCGCTCTTTCTCCTCTCTCTCTTTATCACATTAGAAAAATATTGACTTCAAGCCCACAATAAATTACTAGAATTACATTTTTGGATGTATATACTCCTAATGAGTTTCATCAATAAACAAAATTCCACACCAGAGCATTCTAGTACACACACACATGCAGCAAATGAGATAATAGATGTTATAACATGCTGGTTGGCACAAATACATTTGAGTGACAGGAGTGTCACTCCTAAGGATCTCATGCCATTCTTGCATTAGAGTAGGCAAGATTTTTAATTCTATACAAAGAGCAACGGGGAAAGCTAAAGGGTAATGTCAATAACTCATAATTTCTACCAGTCATGGAAACAGAAAATCAAGTCTTGCTTACTATTAACGGAGGAAAACCAGCATTTCCTACAAATTTGTAAATGTTAAGACAAATTCATCAATCACAATAGCAGAGAAACATGCGAATATTTTTAAATGTATGACACACAAATGCAGCATGACATCCCAGAAGCACATCATGACATACTATATCAGAAATGGATGCAACTACAAGACTCTCATCCATAAGTATATCGTTTCACCAAGAAGTTCCACAAAGCATAAATAGGTTCAAAGTCAACAGTTTTAATCTATGAAAAATGCTATCAACCACTAAGGTACATGTTCTTGCAGCCAAATTACTCCCAGCAAACAAATAATATGCAATGAGATCCAACCACCAAACACGTCTTTCTTTTTATCAGGGGGTGGGGTGGTGTTTACACCAAAATGCAGGCATATCTTGGAACTTTTTTGTTTTCGGAAAAAATATCAAATGCATTATCGACATTAACAAGACTGAAAGTACTGCTAATGCATGCATATTGTATGTATGCGGTCAAAGAACAAGAGAGCATAATAACATTTACATGAACCTCTATGAAGCTTTGCTCAAAGCCCCAGAAAATCAGGACTAAAAAATTTCCCAATTTTTTGTCACTCCACAGTTTTGTACAACTACTCAAATCCAACATATAACCAGCAAGATACAGATCATTTGAAGAAGAAAACTACATCAAATTCATATGATTTCGAACATGTCAATATAGGACGCTACAACTATAATCATATGGAACATGTTCTGCAAATTTACCTGTTTAAAACTTCTACTTGAGATATCTACTAGAAATATTGCATGTGAAACCGAAAATACTAGTATTAAAATGAAGATAGATCTTGGCGTCTATGAGGACAAAAAATAAGTCAGCACATCTACAGACAAAACCTTTCAAGAGTTTTCTTTATCCATTTCTCCCCATCCACTACTGCTCCTGATATACTTATCGACAATACCAAACTCTTCATTCTGAACAACCCGCCTGGCATAGTTCTCAAGGGAAATAGGACCCTTTTTCTGCCTCCTGTAGTAGATGATCTCCCAAGGCCATAAGCGAGCAGAACCAAAGTATGCCTCAACAGATAGATGTCTTTCATTTTCTTCTGAGTGTTCAAGGCCATAATGCTTCAGAACCCTGTACATCTCCTCTAAGGACATGCTTGTTGAATGGCCAGTCTGGGAATTGGCAAGTGCCTCTGAATCTGGCTTCTTGATTGGTGCCTGCATATGTTCCATCTCCAATGTGCCAGAATTTTGAAATACCATCATCTCTCTGAACATCTCAGAAGATGAATTCCCAGCAGTAAGAGCGCCTTTCTCTGACAGCAGTGTGCTTGGATTTTTTACTTCATATAATGACCCAGACGCAATATAGTTGCCATTGTCCTCCCTCTCCAGAGGCTGGTCCCTTCCCGTGTCATCTTCAACTTTAGAGGATGACAGTACATATTCATTATTCACCACCATCATTGTGTTTTCAAGTTTAGCCTTCTCCAACCTTTTACAACTGTCTACTTGCTCTACCTGTTCAACTAGAATTCCCTTGGATTCTAGAGCAGTAGCATTATACAAGGAGCCTTTTAGATTCAGCTGCACCTTATTTGGAGAGGATGGTAAAGGCCGACCAAGTGATACAGACAGAGACAAAGACGCAGGTGAGCTCAACCTTGACCTAGACTTATAACTTCTGGATCCAGAATAGTGTGACTTTGAACCGGACCTTAAATTAGAAGACAAGGAATGTGCTCTGGAAAATGCAGATCTCGATCTACTGGACTTTGGCACAGACTTTGAGGATTGGAAAGTAGAGCGTGACCTGCATGCAGTATTATCAGAATGGTCTGGCGATGCAGCAATTGACTTCCTTGCTTTCTTTGTGGTACTGCGTGTAGGACTTCCTATTTCCCGCCTCTTCTTTCCTCCATAGTCCTTTCTCCTGTCCCTATCAGTTTCCTGTGTTATACTATTTATCACCCTCCGATGGTTTCTAGAACCAGATGCCCACCTATCATCCCTGTGTTGCCTTACAGACATGGTATCCCTGTGTGACTGCAGTTTTCCCCAAGATTTGGATCCAAATCTATTGACCTCTCCTTTGCCTCTACCACTTTTATCAATATCATAGTCCTGCCTAAGATCAAACTTAGTGGATGTTCTCCGCGAAGCATGTTTTCTGGGACAATTACGGCTTTTGTGGCCAGAAGCCCCGCAACTGAAGCAAGTTCGCAGAATTTTATAATCATTAGAACAGTTCAGAGCTGTAGAGTCAATCTGCTCTCTCCCTAGATTCTCTTGAGAACTTCTTGTGGCAGGAGAACCACCTGTATAGCCCATCCTTTGGTTTTCATTTTCACCTTTTTCATCGTAACTCTTGTAAGGTTCATAACGGTCAAATTCTATTCCATTTTCAACCCCCTTATCATTTGAGCGCTCAAGAACTTGCCCAACCCATCTATCGTTGTCCAGGTTGGCTACAACACTATGAGCTTCATCATGCAAACCTTGGAGTTCTTCCTCAACATTATCTTTTATGTTGTCTTGATGGTAGCCTGGCTCATCATCAAGCATGTCAGCAGAAGTAAGCCTTCTACCATCACTCTCTGGTTGTTTAATACCCATTCTGTAATCCCTCCAACCATTTGAACCCATTTTTCTACTAGCATAATCTCCTCCACTCACGGCATTCCTTCCATGCAGTGACTCATAGGATCTAGCACCTCTTGCAAATTTTCGAAAAGGTTGGGGCTGTTTATTAGACCATGTAAGAGTCAATGGCTCTCCACAGATGTTCCTGCCCTGTAGTGCTCTCAAAGCTTTCTCTGCATCCTGAGGGTAGTCAAATACTACGAACCCATATCCATCTTTTTTAAGCTGTACATTACAGTGCCCAAACCTTCTGAAAAAATATTCCAGTTCATCTCTTCGAGTTCGAGCTGACAGATTACCAATATACAAAGACATCTGGCCAAATGAAAAAGAAAAAAAAAAAAAAAAAGTTACTTTTCCACAGGAAAGAGAAACCAATCATGCTCACCCATTAATAAACTTAAAAAAAAAAAAAAACAATGTTTCTTGTACAAGGATAGAACATCTTCATGGCACAAGAAACTTGATAGTTGATTGCTGACAAACTCCACATTCCTCCAAAAGGAGGAGGTGGCCTTCTTCATTTTTCTTTTCTTAGAAACCAGTTTCAAGTGTATATATAACATGTTAGCTATTCACCTACATTCATTTCATATTACTCTCAAACTTTAATCATACAACACACGAACATCAATCATAATACACCCTCAACCAAACACTGGTATAGCCTATTGGTTGATTTTACTTTCTGCCAAGAATCGTGACCCCATAACTTCAAATAAAACTTATTTTGCAAGAAACACCAAAGCACATTAATCGGTTGCTTATTTCTATGGGTATGCAAACCAATAAAGACGAAACCTGATTCCCGAGCACAATCAAATCAAGGCATTCAAGATTGGGGGAGCAAGGTGAATAAAACAAATACAGAAACAATAAAAACACTGAGCTGTCATTACTGCCACTAAGCAACAAACATTAGAGCAAAAGAATTAAAACCCATTTTCTATTCTCACCGTTTCCTCGGATTTCTAAGCAACGAAACAGATTTAAAATGTCCTGCACACAGATGAATTCCGTCGAGCACCTTGCGTGCAAAAAGTAATAACCAGAACAATCACCAAACGAACGCAAACTGTGCACTGGTTTTAACTTCGTTGCTCTAACCTAAAACCCTAACGGAACGTAAAAACATGGAATATATATTAGGGTTTTTGAGAAATGCAACGATACCGAGTTATAGAGCTCTGCAAAAGATTTGTTCTCAAGCTCCTGTGAGGTCTCACCCCGGTGCGTTTCTTTACTCACTTCTTTCGGGACCCTCCGGCTTTCCTCCTTGACTCGACCCGTAAGCGTTGGTCATGAAGATTGAAGAGCGGAGAGATGATCCAGTGGTGTTCGGACCACAGGTATCAACAAATAACAAGACAGTCTTGCGTTGATTTTGGCTGAGATCGCGGTGTTATTTTTGGCTGACTCTGGGCCTGAGCGCACCTGATTTTACATCATGAAGTAATCTTAGTGGTGAAGTTAGTCGGGGACGTGGCAGACGCTGGCTGGCTTGACTTGCTGTGTTTGCGGAAAGTGGAAACGACCTGCGGAGGATATACAGTACTGAAGCTTTTACCCAATTGGTCACCACCTTCGCTTATGGTGCTCCAACTTTCGAAGGAAAAACAATAAAATATAGTGGATGCCTCATGCCCCTTCACAAGATTCTAAACCATTACATCGTTGTCAAACTTTCGTATTATTATTATTTTTAATTTAAAAAGTATAGTGATTTCTATTTGTCTTTTTCTTTCTTTCTATATAAAAAACATATGGTATGTTTATTAATGCGTGTTGGGAGTTTAAGGGTTTGTTTCGAATTGCGATTTCAATAATTACGATTTTAAAAGTTGTATTTTTTAAAATCACAAAGACCTTTGGAGTTTTGAGGTTAACCGATAAAATTAGAGTTTTGAGAATAAAATAGTAGTCTGATAAGGTTTGACAATAAAATTAACAATTCATGAAAAATATTGACTTAGCATTATAGTTCATAAGAGATAAAGATAATTAACACTTAATATTTTGTGTTTTGCACCATGTCGGGAAACTAAAATTACAATATTACTGAAATATGCAACAAAAGTTGAGTCCCATTAATTCATTACAATTTACAAATATAAGAATATGTGTCAGGACGAATTTCACGTATATGGTTAATTTGAAACACGATCTTTAGCCAACAAAAAAATAAATAGTCTGAAAATGTCAATAAATTTTTTAATAGGCTTATTTATTTAAATTTTAATTACTATTTGAAATATCAATTGAGTTGTTTGGAAAGTTGACATGATAGAATATTACTGCAAATATTAAAATTTTGTAGACCTTATAAAGAATTTCAAAGAAGCCCATATTGATTGTTTTATAACGTTAAAATTAGTTTTTTTTTTTTTTTTGGTAGAATTTTGCTAGAAATTAAGAGGTTTTTTTTTTTAATGCAAACATAAAAAATGGGAAAATAAAAAATTACAAATGAAGGTCTTTGCTACTCCTAAAAATCATAGAGGAAATAAAATAATAAGAGATAAAAATGCTTATAAATACAAGGTGAGATGCAGCCTTGTATATAATAAATAATTGGTTTCGTGTTCCAATAAGCAAAAAGACTTGGCTAGTTGATGTCGGAGTAACTCAAAGAAGCATATATATATATATGTATATATAACTTTTTAGAATATCTTTTATGAAGTTTCTCTGGGGTTTGTATGAGTTTCGTTTTCTATTTTGTTTAGTTTCGAGAATATATAACTTTTTGAAGTTTTAAGATGTTTCATTCAAGTTAAAGAAAGATTCTAAAGTCAGCATGAAACGTGAACTTTAATCAATAAAATGTTTTAGGATCTTTGGATTATTCGATAGAAGGGTTTTGGATTTTGAGTTTAAAAGAGTTTTATAAAAGCTTAAGCTGATAAGAAGATGTAAATTTAATAATTTAATTACTTTAACTTAATTGGTGAGGCTCAACACGTGAAATATTTAATTTAAAATAAGTTAATTGATAGAATCAAAGTTTAATCATAAGATATTTAGCTCTGATGCTATGTTAAATTACCAATTATCTAGTAATTTAACCAAAAAAGAGTAAAAGTTAAGGACACTTTTGAGAAAATCAGTTTCGCAAAATTTTGAAATTGGTTTATTAAAATTAAAAATAGACAAATGTTTTTATAAAACTAACAAAATATATAAAAAATTGTAGCACAACAATGGTGGTGTCGCCACCACTCCAACGGCCTTGGTAGTGGCTGCTAGGCTGCCAAATCATAGTGGGGTTTTTAAAAAAAAAAAAAATTGAACATCGAGCACAAGATTGGTTTGATTAGATTCACATTTGAAAATTAGTTTGGTTAACTAGTTTTGATAAGAGTTTTATAGTAATTTACCAAACGAACCCTATATTTTTAAATCGGTTACTTTTCCAATGGTCATATTATTTCTTATCCAAGTGTCATATTTTTCAAACGGTCATATTTTCTATAGGCTATATTCTCTAACAGTCACATTTTCAGTATAAATAGAACAATTTACTCTACAATTTTCATTCATCTCAAGCCAAATTTATCTTTCATTCATTATTTACTTTCCCCTATAGATAACTTGTCTGAACTCGATGACCTTTTATACCATTCTTCCTCCAAGTTATGTGAGAAAATGATAAGAGGCCTTGTATTTCAAATCTTTGTAAACTTACCTATTAAATTGGCAAACTAAAAAACTGATGTATTATGTATAGAACAAAAAAATTCAAAAAAACGAAGGGTTCTATAATGTTACCCCTCTGCAATCTGTTTATCATTATGTATTCATATCCTTTTGTTGAACATTGTGGTATTTATGGACTAAAATGGGAATTTTTGTTTCTTAGTGGGGGAAATTGCTAAATTGGTCAATGGCTTGATATTGTAACAAATATTCCTCATAAACATATGTGGTACGCCTCTATAACAAAATAATCATTCCGTACAATTTTTGACTATTTTTCTCTTAGAGCCCTAATGAAATCACAATTTTTTCCTAGAATAATAGAGGAAAAAAAAACTAAAGGAAAAAAAAATTGGTTGGAGAGTAATTGAAACACCCACATAGGTCATCTAGGGGTTGGCCAATTACCCCTTTTGGATGGGGTTCGCCAACTTTTGGAGGCCAATTTTATGTGTGATTAAACAATCTTCATAGCCATTGAAAGTAATTTGATCATTCTTGAAAATCGACCAATAGGAATAGCTGAACTAGTTTATAGCCCACAAGGGTGATATAGCTACAACTAGTCTATAGCCCACAAGGGTGGCAATCGTGGCATAACCACACTCGAATGTTGATTTTGAGAATGATCGAATCGATTAGTTTGAGAGATGGTCAACTACTCTCACATGTCGGTTATAGAGTAATCACTACCGTCGGTCAATTATAGAGTAATCACTCCCATTTGTCAGTTATAAAATGGTCGAACAATCCCTAGAAGCCGACTTTGAGGATGCTCTACTACCCTATTAATTCAAACAAAGCTTTTTGTTTTTAAATAAAAATAAAAAAATATTCTAAAACATATTAAAAATAAAAGAAGCCCATTTTCCATTTTCACTTTATTTTTTTTTTAAATTTTTCAAAAGCTGTTAAAATTACCATGGGCCAACTAAAACAATGGGCCAATGAACCCACCCACACACTATAGTGGTGGATAAGTTTTTCAGTAATGGCAAAATAAAACACATTCCACTTTATTCCCAAAAAAATCCTACCCATCACCGAACTCTCTCTATAACCTAACTATCCCCATGAGTCATTAGTCTCAATTTTTGGCCTCTTTATTCCCCCACCTTTGCCCCAGTCGCCTGCCCTTTTCTTCAGATTCTCTCTCCCTCTGACTCCTCCCCCTCCCCCTCTATAAACCCCTCTACTTCGATCAGATCCCAGCACACCAACCGGCGATTTTCCTTCAGCAAGTCATCCATGACGCTTGGCTCAGGAGGATCCAGTGTCGTGGGTGAGCCCCTGACCCTTCACCTTTTCTTCCATAGTCTTCTCTGATCCTGTTATTTTGTTCAATATATCTACAAATCCGCTCCTGGGTTTGATGGATTTTCGTTGCTTATGCATTTTCTGCTAGATATTTTTTGATGGATTTGCTTATATTAGTCACACGGCTTCGTGGGTTGCTTTTTATGTTTGACTCGTCTCCCTTGCATGATGGTTTTTCTTTTCGAGGAATTGCTACTGTCATGTCTCTTTGTTGCTCTTTTGTTTGGATAGATATTGATTTTTGCATCAATCTGTTTTTGGGTTGGTTTATTTATGTTCAAGTTTGTCTAGATTTCTTGTGCCGTGTTCTTGTATTTGTGATTAATTCCGAACTAGTACTGAATTATTGTGTAATTGCAACTATATTTCTTAATTTCATGTTCTGATGTAGGTTTGGTTTTGGCTAATTTGTTGTGGCATCTATTTGGTTTAGGAACGGTGCTTGTTTTATTGTGCTTTGCACGAGTGGAGTTATGGGAAGTGAGCTGAAGTTCTAACATAATGAAACAACGTTATGGGCTTTATTCGTGTTTGCCCCTTTATTGTTTTGTCTCATATGGACTAAATAATTACTTTGAAGTGTCTATTACCAATCATGCAAGGGTCTACTGGGATTTTTCCTAGTGTTTTTTCCTTTTTTTTTTTTAATGTTTGCTGAGTAGTTCAAAGGTTACTCAAACCATATGATCAAAGTTGTTTATGCATGCAAAACCCATGGCATTATCATTTTTACCCTGTTGGACGATGCACGTATTGCTTGAACACGAAGGTTTCTTTGCCCCTGACATTTACTCTGTGGTTCTTTCATATATCTTGTTTTTTCTTTTTCTTGAATTTGGTTGAGAAGCAAATGAAAATTTCTGTGAATTACTTAGCAATGATCTAATCTCAAGATGAAGATGTATGGTAGCTTGTTGTATATATGTTAATGCTATATGCAGCTTTTATCATCGCTTGTAAAATAATAAGAGGCTTAAATATTAGACGTTCCCTAGGTTGTCTGTTTTGGAGTTTGAGCAGCTACCGTAAGGGTAAGTGTACTTAACTGAAATAGCCACTGGATGAATTTTGTTCGTCTTTCACAAGAGAAGATTTGTAATTGTTCCTCCTTGATGGGACAATTACAAATTACCTGTGCTTGGTGGAGTCCATCTCTGTCTCTTTGAATCTTCCCTTTTCCTATTAGATACTGAGTGCACGATCATTTATCTTAATGATGGCTTATCTGACCAAAAGTCATTTTTAACATAAAATGTTTTACATGTACCATTATTATCAGTATCTGCAGTTTGGTGATTAGTGGAATTACAAGTACCTAGTCAATCAGATACATTGTTCATTAAACAATTCAGTAGCTAAGAAGTCCTTTATGGCATAGAATTTGAAATCCAAGGTTTGTCTGTCCAATATATGAACACTGAAGTACATTTCTACATATAGAAGAAATGCCGGGGATGGTTTAGTTGAATGATAGAGATGAACCAATTCAGAATACTCTGAGAACATTGAAAACGAAAGTTTGAAGTTTGCTCATACCTATGAATTCAAATCTACAGAAGTGTGGGAAGCAATCTTATACATAATGCTTGAATGTGTGTTTTTAAAAATGGTCATGGTTGTGGCTCAGACTGTAGTGTGCCAGAATATACAAATTTACAAAGAATCATGCAAAGTTGCCCTATAGAAAAATAAATATGTTCAAAGAAGCTGTAATTGGTTTGACATTGCAGTCTGAGTTTAGGAGACATTTTCATTGTCATAAGAAAAACCATTGAAGAATTCAATACTCTGAAATCTGTATTTGAACCACTAATCCTCCGAGGTTGAGTTTATAGGCCACTAATTGTCTGAAGTTGAGTTTGTAGGCCTTTTGATATTTAGTCATGTTCTGGTATTCCTAATTTACTAATGTCAACTTTACAACTGTTTTGGCTTTTAAATGTATGAGTTTCCGTGCAGTCCCTCGGAACTTCAGATTGTTGGAGGAACTTGAACGTGGAGAAAAAGGTATTGGAGATGGAACTGTCAGCTATGGAATGGATGATGGGGACGACATCTACATGCGGTCTTGGACCGGAACCATAATTGGGCCTCACAATGTAATGTGTTTTGTTTCCTCTCCCCCTTTGATGTTATATATGTGTGTCTCTGTGTCTGTCTGTGCCTAAACAATTCCAGCAGATGAAACATTTACAGTTGTTTGAGCATGCACACAAGAACATTATCTGGATCATATGGAGATGGAACCTTACACTTGATGTGCATAAATTAGTCCTTGGTTTTGACCCATAAGAAAAGGGCTGGTTGTTGAGTTGCTTAGTAATTTTCAGGCCTGAATTATTTGGTACTGGTTACTAAGGATGAGAGACCTTGTCTAGTAAAATCTTATATGTTTCCTTGCAACTTGAAATGCTTTCTTAAGCAATTGCTTTGGTGGTATCCTTCTTATTTATATATAAAAAAATTGCTTTGGTGGTATCCTGCTGCCTTTATCTTGGTGGGTCGAGATTTGAGTTTTTAGGTTCTTTTGGCTGATTAGGTGGCATGTCAAAGCCTAGCTATAGGGTTGGGTCTTGAGGTGGACATGAACATACACTTACGTCCACTGCATATGTGGCTGTCCACACACACATGCTGCAGCACGTCTAAAGTGACTTGGATATCATTAATAGCTATACTTATGCTGAAAGGAAGCTTCTCAGTGAAGATGGTTTGGTTAGAACTCAAAAATTGTTATCTTTCTTTAATAGTGATGCCTCTACTAGGTTTGCATACCTATGCATGGTGGACATATGGTCAATCTTAATATTTAAGGCATACTAAAATTTTGTGTTTTTTTTTAGTGTTTTCCCCTGATATGGGTTTCTTGCTAGTGCAATAACCTCTCTCTTTATTGGCCAGACCGTGCATGAAGGTCGCATCTATCAGTTGAAGTTGTTTTGTGACAAGGATTACCCAGAGAAGCCCCCAAGTGTTCGGTTTCATTCACGGATCAATATGACTTGTGTGAACCATGAAACTGGAGTGGTACGTTATAATTTCATTACATGCTTTAACTGATCTTCCGATGCTGCTGTGCATTCTATATCTGCAGCAATTAGTTCTTTCCTTTCTTTGGGAGCTATGTAAACACTGCTCACCAACCCACAGGATTGAATTCATGACCTTACCCTCATTTATGGGGATAGAAAATGCCATTTGGTCTGAAGACTATTGGCATGACTGCAATGTATGATTTTCAGCTCTTAGCATTTTATTTCCACTTTTCATTGGTTGAGAAGTGAAGGAGATCTATGGTAGAACAAATGGTGAGAGACTCAGACAAGTAGGTATATTTTTCCTGTTAGTATAATTGGTTCTTGGTCACATGTTCTGCCATTCAATCACCATTCTATATCTACAAAGAAAATTAGTCTTTATGCAGTTTTATGATAAGATAGTTGAACTGGGACAGGTGGAACCAAAGAAGTTTGGACTTCTTGCAAATTGGCAGCGAGAGTACACCATGGAGGATATACTCACTCAGCTGAAAAAGGAGATGGCAGCCCCACTCAACAGGAAGCTTGTCCAGCCTCCAGAAGGCACCTACTTCTAGCTTTGAAGATGGTATAGATATCATGGATCATGTTGCATATGCAATATGCGATATGAAATATATATGTGTAATGCTTTGTTGATCCTTTTGAAGTGAGAATGCCCTGGAAAGTTTCTCCTATAGTCTG
The DNA here is from genome assembly GCA_013348765.1 of Carpinus viminea. Classification (NCBI taxonomy): domain Eukaryota; kingdom Viridiplantae; phylum Streptophyta; class Magnoliopsida; order Fagales; family Betulaceae; genus Carpinus; species Carpinus viminea. The sequence goes on along the minus strand of CP054674.1, from coordinate 35,354,401 downwards.
CAGGGCTTCATTGTTGTTTTGTCATCTTATTTTCTTTTAACTCTGTTTAAAGATGCTGTTTGTTAATGGGATTTATATGTGTGTCAAGTACAAAAGCCCCCCTTAAGTGTTGTCTCAGTTCCTTCCAGCTTCATTATTGTTCTGAACTTGTCATCTTATTTCATCGCTGCACTGTTTTGCTGTTCTCAGTTGCAAGGAAAGGCGAGTGAAAATACCGTGAAAAACACGTTACATGATGTGTTCTTTCAGAAAGTTTCTCGTTTACTTCCAAACTGTCAACAGCCCCCCTCCCCCTTTTTTTATCCGTCTGCGAAGAAACTTGTGACAAAGTTTAAATACATTTTCCAGTCTTCCCCCATTTCTCATTTAACTTACGCTGCAAATTCTACGCTTGAATGGCATGAGATGCTTTTAACGTTGGATACTAAAGCATCCGGGACCCCTTCATTAATCCAGTTCAGGTTTATTACAAACCAACAGAGAAGTTGTTGCTTGGGCTTTATCGTAATCATACTCGAATTAAATCTGCTTTAGTGCTTTTAACCAAAAATGACGTCAAGCTGAGAAGGAGAGAGAGAGTTTTATGTCAGCCCAATTGCGGTGCCGTGCGTGGTTCAATTGTGATAGGATTAAATGGCAGGTAGTTGGGCTCTTTAGTTGGTCCAATACAATGAATAGGACATATAGTTTTTCTAATGCTCCATCGCTTTTAGGAGAAATTTAGTCCTTTTTATATTATTACTTTATAAATTTAAAATATGGGTTCTTAACTTCCTAACAGATAAACTTAATAGAGATTTTCAATAATTTTGACAACAGAATATGAGAAAATTTTCATAAGATTTATATGTTTGAATAGGTTTTCAACAGTTTATATACTTATTTGGGCTGACGAGATCCAGCATTTATCATTTGAATCGTTAGTTTTTCAACATCAAATTACTAATAATCGAAGCATCAAACTTGTAAAAAAAAAGAAAAAGGCAAGGGGAATGAACTTAAAAGAGTCACAAGCGTGCGTGACCGAATTGCGCCTCTTGAGTCGTTGCCTGGGGCGGATTTTGCACCCCTGATTGGTTGCTCCAAAAGGAATTGAGTCATTAACAGCTCACATTGACATTGCCCATTTAACTACTCAATTCACACGGACACGGTCTTCCTCACGTTGTCGCCGACTCGTGTTGCCTTCATTGCCTCCCTTGTATGAATATTGAGTACGAGGAAGCCAAAAGTCAATAACCCGTCGACCCAAAATTGTTGCCCTTTTTGGGTTATTGGATCGTAAAATTATAATATTCCTCATCAATAATTTATATGGAAAAGGAAAGCCTCCTCCAACAGGAAACCTTTTAATTCATTAATATTGAGACAATAATTACCTTATTAAAATATCAACCGATTATATATATATATATATATATATATTTTTTAACGAACCGTCTTTCAAGCAAAAATAGAATCTTTCTCTGCGTTTTCTTTCCCCTATAAAAGTACAAATTGTTTCTAATTTGTCCTGTATCGAACCCTAGACGCAGCGTCTTGAGAACTACAAAGTCTACAATTAATCCAACAAAACTCTTCCTATTCTTCTTCGTCTTGGGTTTGAGATTCAGTTTTAGCAAAGACGACGATCCGATCTGATCATGGGATCTGAAACAATCAGCGAATCGGAATCAGGGCATCCGTCTCATCGAGAGGTGTTAATACGATCGGTATGGTCGAAAAACTTGGACTATGAGTTCGCGTTGATCCAATCCGTGATAGATTTGTACCCGTGCATCTCAATGGACACGGAGTTCCCCGGTGTGGTGATCCGACCGAACGCTGACAACTTTGCCATCCAGCTTCGACAGCCTGACCGGCATTATCTGGTCCTCAAGGCCAATGTGGACCGCCTGAACCTGATCCAGATCGGGCTCACTCTCTCGGACGAGGAGGGGAATCTCCCGGATCTTGGCACCAAGAACCTGTACATATGGGAGTTCAACTTCCAGGACTTCGACGTGGCGCGTGACCCCCACGCGCACGACTCGGTCGAGCTACTGAGGCGTCAGGGCATCGACTTTGAGAAGAACCAGGAGTTCGGGATCGACTCGGTCCGGTTCTCCGAGATTATGATGTCTTCGGGGCTCGTATGCAACGACTTGGTGACGTGGGTCACGTTCCACAGCGCGTACGATTTCGGCTACCTAGTGAAGATACTGACTCAGCGGGTCTTGCCGGACGATTTGTGCGAGTTTCTAGAGCTTGTGAGGGTGTTCTTCGGGTCTAGGGTTTTCGACGTGAAGCACCTGATGCGGTTCTGCGCGAGCCTCTATGGTGGGTTGGACCGGGTTTCCCAGGAACTCAGTGTGGTCCGGGTCATCGGAAAGAGCCACCAGGCGGGGTCGGATAGTCTGCTGACACTGCACGCGTTCCAGAAGATCAGTAAGGAGTACTTTGGCAAGAGCAATCCAATTGAAAAGTACGCTGGCGTTTTATATGGATTAGATGTTTCTGATATTTGATGGAATCTATTACTTGTAGATTTCTAGTTGAAAATAAAAAGTAAAATCTGTGCACATTTCTCTTAATCCATTTTCTTTATTTGGCTATCTAAATTTTTTCTTTTTTCTTTTTTAATTTTTAAGTTAATGAAAAATAGGACTCGAGTCTTGCAGACATCGTTTGGATTTTAAATGGTTCAGCTTTTGCGGTCTCAACATTTAACGTTTTTCAATAATTGAAGTATAATCAAATATGAATCATTCAATTAAAATTAATAACTAGGAGTCTAAGAACAAATTCATAAAATCTGTTATTTCAAATTTTAGAAGTCCAAAGCTTCAAAGGTAGAATTTACTTTTAGAGGAGATCGTAAGTTGATTGTTGAGGCGACAAAATCTGAACTATTCAAGAATCTATCATAAAATTTAGAAGATCATAATCTGTAAGCTGAGAGAATTGGGATATGGATATTGTGAATGCGAAGCTTGGAAGTCAAAAGAGGAGGGCTTTTGGGAGATGTTTGAGAATGAGGAATAACTGGCTTCGATTGTGGTTTGGTTCGAGACTTGAGTGTTTGTACATTGTGAAGACTTAAAGAAACTTGGAGAAAATACTGAAGAATTCTCTTAAAGAGGGGAATTTGAAGCTGGAGATGGGGATGATGTGGAATTATAGACCTTGAGTTATGGAATGTTTTTGGTGTTTGTAATTTTCTTTATGGAGAAAATGGAAATCTTGCAAAAGACTTTGAATTGTTTTCTATGGTTGTGCAATATTCTGTGTTTCTTAGTGTCGACGTGTCACCAAATCAGTTCTAGCATGTGTGGGTCAGCTTCCGATGGTAGGTGGAGTTGGGGTCAGTTATGGTTAAGGTATTTGAACAAAAGTTGAAGACAATGTAAATAGTATTATAGAGGCAATTAAGGGTGGTCGAGTAATGTTGATTGAGAGCATGCTTTTTAACCTGGGGGGAGGCCCCACCCACACTTCTCCGATCCAATTCAGCCCAGCCGAAGGAAAAGAGATCATGGAAGATGAAAAGAAAGAATAAATAACGAACTGTGTACTGTTTACTACATTCGGTCAACCCGGCCAGATCATGTCAATTTATTATTATTTTTAATTTATTTGTCTCACTTATTTTATTCTTTTTAGGCTCCTACTCCCTTTTCTAGCCCTCTTGTAGAAGAATTTCTTGTAAAATGTTGTTTGGATAACGAGTCTAAATTCCATCTAGTTAATTGGAAGAAGGATTGCACTTCTCTTCATCTTAGAGGGTTGGAGATCAGGAGTTTGGTTACTTTCAATCAAGCTCTATTGGGTGTATATGGAGGTTTGCTGTGGACAAAGAGGCTTTTTGGTGTCAACTGCGAAGTAGTGGATAAAAAGTGTGATAGTTTGGCGGGGGTTGGTGTATGAACGTTGTTGTTGGGCCTTATGAGGTGAGTCTTTGGAAATATATTTGGAGGGGCTGGGATGCCTTCTCTAGTTTTGTTACGGTTGGGGTGGGTGATGGTTCTTGAACCAGGTTTTGGCATGACAATTAGTATGGAGATCATTTTCTTAAGGATACTTTTCCAAAGGTATTTTTCCTTGCAAGGAATAGGGATGCTCCGGTGGTTGTACTATGATTGCTACATTGGGACTTTAATTTTATCAGATTCGTGCATGATTGAGAGGTGGATTCTGTTTCCTCTTCTTTTAATGTTTTGTATTGCATTAGGGTGGGTCAAGGAGGCGACGATAAGTTATGTTGGATTCATTTGGAAAGACATTCTTTTGAGGTAAAAACTTTTTACAAAGTTCTCATTCCCAATGGACTCCATGTTTCCTTGAAAGAGCATTTGGAGGATTAAGGCTCCTTTTGAGGATGGTTTTTTTCCCTCCCACTTGGACAACTTCCTTTGTAAAAATTATCATTTTGGATAATCTCTTGGTGTTGTATGTGTAAAAAGGGCGGGGAAATTTTGGGTCATCTTTTTCATTGTACTGTCATGAAAGATTTGTGGAATATGGTTTTTAAGATGTTTGGAGGAGAGCAGCTTATGCCTAAACATGTAGTGGATATTCTGGTTTGTTGGAAAGGAATGGTCAACTGGAATGCGGTGGTGAATTTCTTATAAGTTGTCATGGATAATAATTTGACAGTGGCAGAGGATTTCAAGGGTGTATAAGATCTTTAGATTGCTTTTCTCTTTGCATTAAAATGGTTGACATTTTTTGGAGTTGGGGTTGCTTTATGATCAGAAACTTTGGTTAATGAAGTAAGTTTTAACCGCAGATTGTTTGAAATATTGCCTTTTGGAAGGATTGAAGAACTTATGTGGATCAAAACTGAAAATATTCAAACTAGAATTAAGATTCTTGTCTAAATAGACAAAGAGAAAAGGTTACTAAGCTCCCCTTTGCAGATATTGATTGTTTAGGATCGATAAGCTCCTAATGTCTATTATATTTAGTTTATTGTTTCAATAATTACTGCCAAGTGCCATTTTTAAGAGAGGGGGGGAGAGATTACTGACTAATTTGTTCAGGAGTAAACCCTTCCATAATAAGTGTGGTGTGCCTGTAATAATAAGAGGGGAGATTACTAACGAATAGATTTCTGAGCATCCCACTTCCATGTCCCAGAGGTTTTTCTGAAAGGACACTAAAGTAATTCACTACCTTATGTGGATATCTGGAAACAGTTCTTGTGTCGCAATTTTGTATAAATTCTGGAAGACTAAGCCAAGAGGAACTCTACCACAGTGCACATTGTCCCAACATTTGGCCCTACATTATTTCCCTGGCCAAATTCCTCATAAGAAAATTTGAATTTGGAGATGCCTCCCAGAGTCTATTGTAATTTGATTCTGGGCCTTTCAAACTCTGAAATTATTAGTATTTTGGAATAGAAGGAAGAATCAGATAAGAGTGACAAAAATGGACCTCGGCATTTGATATGTAAGAAAACTAAATACGCAAATCAATCCTAAGGGGCTTAGTTTGTAGCTAATCTGAAATTTTGGCTGAAGAAAAAATTTATTGCATCCAATTGAAAACCACAAGGAATCAACTCTTTTCATGGTTGAAAGTTCATTGGATGTATCGTTTGCAAGAATTCCCAGTATGAATGCCTCTTCACTTGACTGGCCAAACTTCATTTTTCTTTTCTTTTACCAATTCTTTATCCTAATGCAAGTCTTGTCCCAAGGAAAAATATGCAGGACACAATTGGGGGTAGCTATAGCCCTACACCTTTCCCCCTTCCCCACCAAAACCTCAAATAAAGAAGCAGCAGCTGATGAAGGCTGGATTTTATCGTGGGTCCTTGTAGTCTGTCACAGAGGTTCTCCTTCTGTGGTGGGTTTGAATAATATCTTGATGGTTGTTCATCTTATTGAAAGGGTGGTTTAGCATTAACCACTTTATTGTTTCTCTTCAGGGATGACCATGTGCCTTACAATTTTTGTAAAGATGGGAATCTTATTGTGATGAACAAAGAATATAATTTATATAATTTGATTTCCATGGCTTATGGCATCTCTGGGATCTATGCAAGTTGGGTGTTTTTCCTAAGAGGTGGTCCTTATGCAAGTTGTGGGATCTATGTTCAGGCAACTGTTGCTTTCTTCTTTTGTTTCAAATGGGGCAGATAAGGGCCATTCTCAAGTTGCCACCTGTGAACTGTTCATCATGATCTATGTAGCACATACAGACTGCATGATGATTGGCTTCAGGAAAATCAGGTGATGCCTTCACAATGGTTATTGCTATACAGGAAAATCAGGTGATGGCAGTATGACAAGTTGGCCTTTCTAAGGCATGTGGGTGGTTTTAGACAGGTAAGTCTGGTAACTGGCAAATATGCTTTCTACGATGGTATGAGAAGCTTAAACCTTTTTTATAGCTGTCAGCTGGTAGAAAAGTCATTTTTGCATATGCAGCCTGGTAGAAAAGTCATATTTTTGCATATGCAGCCTGTGAGTCTTCGACGCATATTGCTGAAGAAAGGGAACCATCACTTATTGAGCCAATTTATTTATGTAACAATTATTCTAAGACTATAAATTTCATATGGAGATGTTTTAATAATTGTGTTCATCACTTACTGGCATAAACAGTAGTTTTGCATGGCTTATGGTTTTGTGACATGCCAATACTTATTGTAGGGGCAAGTTAGCAGTAGAGATCACTTTGAAGTGCTTCGCATTATTTTGGATTCATATAAACCTAGATATTTGGGACAAATTCTTGACTTTGTTGTAGTTCTTGTTGTGATATCGTGATTGAATCAAGATTTGCTCTAATTCAGAGTCTAACTCATTATTGTTGTAAGTATCCTTAGTTCACTGTCTTTTTGTTTTGTCAAGAGTCTCTCATCTTATCATGGTTCTTGTTTTTGTTGTTCTTGTAAATTCCTAGGCAGAGAAAGGATTTAGGGGACTGTAATTTGTTAGCACTTGAGAAACTTTTCGCAATGTTTGTCTATTATCGGTCAAGATCATAGTTTGTAGGTGGGCTGTGCTATTTGTCATACTCCCATCGCACTGAGCTAATGTGGCAGTGTCAATTTTCCCTACCACTTCAGCCATTGTTTAAAAAAAAATGAAAATAGACACTGCTACATTAGCCCAGTGAAAGGGAGTGGGATACAAATGTGTCAAATAGAATTCCTCTTTGTAAAATACAAAGTTGTGGATAGCAGCTCTGCATTTACTTTCTCTAAGTTATCAAGAAATAGGAAAAGAATCTGCAATCAGCCCTTAAACAAGTAACAAAATTGTTCCAATACTCCATTTTATTTAGAGAAAAAAAGGTTTTTATACTGGAGACTTGGTCATTTTGGTTAAATATCCTTTTGGACTGTCGATTGCGAGAATAGATTTTTCACATGGTACTTATTTATTAATGCTGTCATGAAATCAGGAAATGCTTTTATATGTTAGGCACCCTCTTTTTCATTTAACTCAAGGAGAGGTATGGGACTCAGTCACAAGTAGGCTTTAGTATTTTGCTTGGGTTTGGAGTGTTTAGGCAAATATGTAAGAGCCTATTTCATTAATAATGTGTAGATTTCGCCATTCACTATTTCTAAGTATATTAATGATGCTAAAGTAGGCAATATGTGCAAGATTAATTTAAATATATTTAACTAGGTGTATAAAATTTCGAAACTTTTGCCATGTGTAACATAAAATGGGCGGCCAGTAGTTAAGCAGTTTAAATTTAAAGTCAAACATAAAATGCCTTTATGTTTATAAAGAGAGTTGTTATGTATGTCCAACTGAAAATATATCAGAATTTCTGGGAAGCTTTTGTCATCAACACTGACTTTCTTTGATCATTTATCAAGTTAAGAAGCTAACAAAGGCTCCAAAAAGTAAATATTCATATTCTTTACTTTCTTTAGTTCAGACGCATCTTCTTAACTTATTGTATGTGAAACTATTTTAAGATGTTGCTTTGGAAAAGTATAGGCCTTGATTTTGGTTATGTATGACATGGACCATGGTGCTATCGTAGATGAAGTGAGATGAAACTTTACATGTGATAATCCTTATAACGAGTAATTTCTTCTCATACAATATTAGTTACTTCAGAGCTGCTGTTTTTTGCGAGCAGAAAGTAGCTGAAACAATACTCTCTAGGTCATAATAAATAATCTCTAAGATTCCCTAATCATAATGAATACTCTCTGATCATACTTATTAAAAGAAAATTTAGTAACTGTTCTTCTTGACTTAATAAGTGACAAATGTATAGTGGGTGTGACATGCTTTGGTTTACACTTCTGTGTGCCAACATTTATATAGGATCTTTAATACCTGCCTTGAACCTCAATGTTGTGAAGTAGAATTGGACATGATAGACATGGATACATTTGGTATAGTTTTTTGTACATCTATGAGTGATTGATGACTTTGTCTCTGGTTGCTTGGCCAAATGGGGTAGAAGGGGCTGGAGTCTCTAACCTGTGTAATCAAAGTTAAATTTCTATATGCTGCTTTAGTTTATGTGAGATTCTAACCTTTGCATTGGATATTGGGGGTACCTTGTTGTGGGTGCTTGGGTTGGCAAATAACTAGGCTGCTTTCCTTGCTAAAAGAGGAAATTTCATCTTGCAGACATTATGGGACACCCCCGCCCATCTTCATGGTTTATAGGTCATTCTAATTACACATCGGATGGGTATATTTTTATTCTTTTACCAATCACTGATTTGTGACTGGCCCTAATGCTTGTGTTTTATATTTGCTGTGTCTGAAGCAAAAAGCCTTTTCTACATTCGTTTTGGCTGCAAACTTGAGCCTGCAGAATTATGATGTGTTTTGGGATTTTTTATTTTGTTTTTGGTTTAAAATAATGGTCTTATGTGACAAAAACCTAAAAACAGTGTGTTTTAGGGTGTTATATGTTTTGAATTGTTTGTTAATGTTGTTGTTCTTATTACAGTAAGCAAAAGGCAGAAATCAAAATTTTAAGAAACACAATCAAATCTGGGTGTGTGACCTTTTCTTTCCTTTCTTTTTCTGAAAAAAAAAGGAAGGAAGAAGAAATGATGGTTTCAGAGTCTTCCTTGCACATTTTATGTGGATTATGTTATGCAGAAGTTTGGTGGCTGCTGTCCATCATTTGCAGGAGAGGCTAAAATATGTATAGACTTACTTTTATTTATTTATTTATTTTTTCAATTCTTTTAGGCAATTATTTATTTTAGGCTCTGGTCGAATTAATGACTACCATATTCGAGGGATATGTTGCTGCTTTTAACGACAAATTCCTTAAGAGCACTGGAGCTTGTTGCTTTTCAACACGCACAAACTAACCTCTTTAGAGCACTGGTACGGTGGTACCTGTTGCTTTACACCAATGTCTAATTGTTTCACTAACCCCCTTAACTTTGTGGCTTCCAGTAAAATTAACTCTTGACATATAAAAACACAAACAAAAAATCAAGATTTAATTGATGAAATTAGAAGGAAAAATCCCCCCCCAAGATCATGAGTATTATACTTGGAAGAAAAATTATATTCATCACTCCATTCCCCTCCTGTCTCCCCAAAGCTTGATAGGTAACCAAAGGGATTTTTTTCTCAACGTGAAATAACCTTTTCCTCTTGACACATGCTATCCATGGTATCGTAGAAGTGTATATATGTATATTTCTTTCCTAAGCAAGATTGTTATGGTAGAGAAGATTGCATTGAGATCAATTGGACCGAAATTGCTTAAGAGGAGCTCCACTTCCATGTTCATCAAAGAGATGCTCTGCTATTGACACTTGGGAGTCATCGGGTTTGGATTTAACAGTCTCCATTTCCAGGAAGGGGCACCATCTATGAAGAGGCTAATGGGAAGGCAAAGGAGAGAGATGTAGAAAGGGTCGAGTGCATGGTGTACATATTACATGGGACCAAGAGAAGCTATAAAGGGTTCTTTAATTATGCTCTACATATATTTCTTCTCATCATGCACTCGTATAATGAATAATACTCGATCAAAAAACTATGTGTTGAGTCATGAGTAGTGTTTACTCGTGAAAATCAATGAAAGAAATAAAAAAAAAAGATAAAAGATATATTATTTAAATTTATTTAGCTCCCTTAATTTGTTCTAAACAAGACAAAATGAATATCTCTTGCTGGTAGTTCTATGGCACGAATCAAATAATTGAGCTTCATGCAGATTCTCAAAGTCCAAACCCCAGAGATTCATATTCATTTCCAGACAAATAAACAACAGTAAGGGAATCAGATAATGTTTCAAATGACAATTAAATCCTCCTAGGGTCAATCTGTGAAATAATGGTCCCCTAGAAAACACGAATAATAGATAGGGTAGCCCACCTCCACTGAAAATTTACACCCCCACAGAAGACACCCTACACAGGACCCCTCCAAATAAAGAAAGAAACCAGGAAAAGAAAAATGGAAATCTTGGCTCATAATTTTTTCGACTTTTTAGTCCCTTTTGTGCTGGTTGTGTCTCTTGACCAGATATTGGTATCCATAAACAGTGCCATCACCACCAAATTATACTGTATGTGATGGTAGGGAATAGACACCCTACTCTGCTTTGTCGTGTAGCCCTCTGGTTGTAAATGCAACTGAATCTTATTCCTAAAATTGTTGAAGTTCATCATGTTATAAGGCTGAAATTTGCATATTGCGTGCCCAGATGGCTAATAATCTCGACAATAGAATTTTGCTTAGGTAAATTTCCAACTACTCGTTGGGGTTGAAACACGCATTTCGTAGCAGGACAAAAGGGATTCGTACCCTAATCTCAACGGATCTAGTTATGTGTCTCATTGTAATTCATATAGGCCTCCCTAAATGATGACACATACTAAAGGTGAACATGATCATTTAATTACAACCTTAGGATTGCCTGAAAGTTGAATTAGAGATTTAACATGGTATTAGAGTTAAAAGTCCCAGGATCAAATCTTGACTTCGTTAAATCACATTCTATTTAAATTAAATATTTCATATGTTAGGTCTCACTTATTAAAAGAGAGTTTGAGCTTACACGTTAGGAATAGTATTAAAGTAATGATTAAGTGATTAAGTTTATCTCTTTTTATTAGGTTAAACTTTTTGGATAATTGACAATTTAACAATGTTAAAAAAGACGAGATTGAGCGGATGGAGCTAGGGTGACCTAGTATTAAAGGTTTTGGAAACAAGGAACGAGCCATTGAAGGTGAGGGTGAGTTCTCTCGATCTCTTCCTCATGCAAAAGAATATCCCTCCAACCCATGAATTGGAGATGAAATTAATAAATAAGTCTTACAAGTGTCTCAATCTCTACTCTGGCATGCATTGGTAGGCACGTGATAGAGAGTTAACGTTTTATATAGATACTTCCATAATATTTTCATCCCAATGTGCCCCCATTGGCCACATGTTTACTATCATCTCCTTTTGAATTTCACTTTCCCCCTCCAAATTTGCTCTCTTCATCAAGTGAATTCACTTTGTTTTGACAGCCAGAAGAGCCATCAATCTCTAACTTTATTTAGCTATAAGAGATTATGGTTGAATAGCATTAAATTCGAAGATCGATAAGTCAAAAGTTTCAGAGCCGATGAAATGCAGTAGAAAGTTAGGTCATTAAACATGTTAAATTAGTCCAATCTAATGCCTGTACCCCAAATTGCGCCCGACCCCACCAAAATCATAATATCAAGTATTTAGTTATATATACAATTGGGCTTAGTGGCAATACAATTTAAACTGGCTGTTCATTATTCTGATATATTATTGAGCAATAAGCATATTGTACCCCAACCTTAAGTTGACATTAAAAAAAAAAAAAAAGGGTTACATAGGGACATAGGGTCATTCCCATTCAAGTTGACATTGCCTATTAACTTACTGTTTAACATGTCTATCAAAATATAAACCAATTTTGATGGAAATCTGCAAGCTTTTCTATAAATTTAAAATAATTTTTTCTTGAATTGGGTTGATGTATTTAGAAAATTATTACCCATGACGACTGACTTGGAAACGGATGGTCTAGCATCTTCACAAATACGTGGCTTCTCAGATCGACATATGACAATTTTATATATTGAAATAGAAGAAATTTCAACCGCTTAATTTAGAGAGCTTGGTACTTCTTAAGTTGCTAGCTTAAAACTCTGATGAAGTTTTATCTACAGAATTTATTTTTTTGGATTCTCTGCTAATAGCGATTACGGTAATAACTATAAATTTTTTCTACAAACTCAGTTAGATTGATATATATATTCTTAGAGTATATGATTTTTTTCATATATTTTTAATAGAATTAATAGGGCAAATGATATTTACAAACATTTTTAAAAATGTACATATATAAAAATCACATTCTCTAAAGACAAACGTCAATTTACTCACATACTTATCCTAAAATACTGTTTATTTTTATGTTTTCAAGAGAACATCAAGAAATATATATATTTTCTCAAACTATTTTTCGTTTTCAATTTTTTTAAAAAATAAACATGAACATCATGTTTATAAAAACAGAATCACATGTTGTCTAAAATTTCAGATTCTTGAAAGGACATCATATTACTTGGTAACATACTAATTAAAAAAATAATAAAAAAAACCTTAAAACAAGGCACTCTAGCTAAGTCTATATACTATGACTTATCAAAAAAAAAAAAAAAAGTCTACATATTATTCAATGGACTCAGCTGAGCTGATGGAAGCCATTTACTTCCAAGGCTAATAATTAATACACACGAAGACCCCACCAGACCAGCCCTCCCTTTTCCTTTGCTTAGTAATTCCAACTCCCCCCCACTTGCGAGTTGCCAATCTCTCTCACAAACCTCTCTGACTCTCCCATTAATGCCACATAAACAACTCAAATCTCACAACCCTCTCTGACTCTCCAAAGCTCAACGGAGCCACCCCCAACAAGAAAAACCAGAGATGGGCAAGAAAATGAAGCTCTCCGCCTTCATTTTCAAAAACACAGAGGCAAGCTCTTCTTCGTGGCCTTGGCCTTCTTGTAAGCAACCCAGAACCCTCTCCTTCCGGATCCCCAACGACATTTACAAGACCATCAACTCAATCTACTTGGACCCCGCCGTTAATGATCATGTGGTGGAGACGACGACCGAGTCATTTTTCACCAACTCGTCCGAGTCGGCCAGCTTCTCTACAACCTCGGAGGACTCCCGGGTGGATCCGGTGGAGACGTTGATTCGTGGGCTGCGGTCGGAGAGGCTGTTTTTCAAGCCCGGAGAGACGAGTTCGATATTGGAAGAGGCGAAGGAAGGTGGGTTTCCGTTCAAGGAGAGCGTGGTTTTATCAATGGAGTCCCAACACCCTTACGTGGATTTCCGCAAGTCCATGGAGGAGATGGTGGAGGCTCATGGGGTGAAAGACTGGGAAGCTTTTGAGGAGCTTTTGTGCTGGTATTTGAGGGTAAATGGAAAGAGCAATCATGGGTATATTATTGGAGCTTTCGTTGATTTATTAGTTGGTCTTGAATTTGCTAATTCGTCTTCGTCTTGTTCCTGTTCTTGTTCTCATTCTCATTCTTCTCCATTATCCATGTACACTTCTTCATTTTCTTCTTCTACTCCTTGCATATCCTTAATAGAAGATGAGGAAGATGGCGATCCTCGTTGTTTATCTTCGTTATTAGAATGTGAAGAGGAGATCGAAGAAAAAGATGATACTTCATCTTTAAGTGTTTGATTTAATGGAAATATATGTATACGCCGGTAGTTTTGGTTTTTTGATATTGAAGCAATTATTATTATTTCTCTATCTCTCTCTGTACAAAGTATACACGTGTGGAGAGAATGCAGGTGGTGTATAATGAGGGCAACGGGCGATTGCGTAGAACTGTAGGAGAGGAAGGTAATGAGACATGGGAATTCCAACTACTATTTTGGGAAATCTTTTTCAGAGCAATTCTCATTGCATAAGACAAATTATAAGTATTTATTGATATAAAAATACACTTGAAAATGAGATTGCTTAAACGGCATTCTTTCCGTTATAAATAACATCAATTCATCGGTTCCATCTCGACAACTTAATTATGAGTTCATTAGTTCTTTTTTTTTTCTTCTTACAAAATAAAAAAGAAGATCCCAAGAAGGCCACATTATCATAGAGACGAAAATAGAATTTTAATTGTGTTGGGAGTAAATGAGTAATATCTAGAATTGGGTCTATGGGATCCGACATTATTAAGAAGCAATCAGGGCCGTTCAATTTAAACAAGTTAGTCATTATCATATGATGGGTACAATTCCAGCGCAGAGTTTTTGGCGTGGTCCAAAGTCCAACACTCATATCCTTACACCTGCATGTGGCAGACTGCAACATTATCATCCCCAGAAATTGAGAAAATATATTTATCTTCGCGTTGAAAAATATTGTCTCTATCTACGTAACGATAACATGAACAATATTAACATGCAGTAGAAATCCGTTTGTTTTTTTGACAGTCATATATATGTATATATATCGATGCAACTTTTAGCTGGAATAATATTACAAACCCTCACCTGTCATTCAGCAGATTTCTGATTGGCGACGAGATTTTCACAGAAAACAATATAAAAGTTTCCTTCCTTTTTCTTTTTTCAGGTAGGGCATGCACCTTATAATTACCACCCCAATGCACGAAAGATTTTAAACCTCTCTGGCAACTAATGTTACAGAAAACAACAAGAGGATCGAGGACATATATTCTTAGCTAGTGTGGGTGAGGTGAGGAGAATGTCACAGCCTAGAAATCTAGTGGATGGATAATGGATTGGTGCCGATGTATTGCTGATCAAAGACAAAACTGATGTTTGATCTTTAGCCAGATTGCTGACATGCACAGTATAAAATATCTTCCTCTGATCATTAATTTGTACAGTTTCTCTTCTTTTTTTCGTTCTTTAATTTCTTTGGTTGCAATGGAGGACTACTGCATGTCTTTGATGACTGCTAATTAATTAGTAAGATTTAGACACACATTAGAGCGACAATTTTCAGTTTCAAGCTTGTCAAATGACAAAATATATATCATAGGGTACTAGGTTTATTTTCTTTAGTGGCACTATGCAAAAGTGATCAAATTAGAGAACGTTACTCTTTGCATTGAGAATTTATCACATTCATTATACACTAGTTAATGTGTCATGTTTTTAAGTGCCTTCAAGCATGCATATGCATGTTAGTTACTTCTTTTTTTCTTTTCTTTTCTTTTTCCTTTTAATGAAAAATTACTTAAAACACAGCAAAGCAATTAAGGAAAGAATAATTAATTAATTTTTGAAAATGTTACTTGCATATCTCTTATATATCCACTTTTTTTTTTGTATTTTTTTTTTAATTTTAATTTTAATACATCGTGTATACAACTAGATTTATGAAATAAAATTTTAATAATGAAATAATTTATCTCCATTTTACATAAAATAAAGAGGATGCTATTCCCATAAATATCCATATATATACACCTACTCCAAACAAAAAGTGTCTAAACGATTTCAGCAAAGTGTGAGGCCGGGTGAGCCTAATTTATTTATCAAAGATGTGTATCTCTTCGATAATCAGAGTGGTGAAGCCAGATGGACATGGTCGCCATTGCCCCCTAAAAGCCTTCAAAACATGTTTATATGCCTTTTAAAATTCAGTAATACGTACTAACGAGAATATATATGTTGAATATATTGTAAAATATATTATAGAGAGCGGAAGGAGAGAGAGAAGAGAGAGAGCGGAAACATATAATAGACTACATTGTATTGAGTAGCATACTTAGAATGTATACAAGAGCCTCCTTATATAGGAGGGAGAGAGGAACCTTAACTTCCAATCTTACCAATGTGGGACAAGCCCCACATATACATTAACAATATATATATATAGAATGATCCTCGATCGATCCCAATCCTTGTGAAATTACTGAATTACTGATTTATGCATTTAAATCCCTTGTCAGTTCTAGTAAAAAAAAAAAAAGAAGACTTTTACTTCTATTTAATCTGTCCCCATTTAAAACTAACTGAAATCCATTATTGGATAGAATTAATACTGCCGAATTAAATTAAATTTAATGAATTTTAATATGTTTTTAAGGATTCCTTCATGAGATATGATAGGGTTGGGCTCAGACTCAACTTTTACTTAAGTGGTATAAAGTCACATAAGAGTTGTGTCAGGTTTAAAATTGAAAAAAAAAATGCTAGAAGTCAATATATATTTATATTTTACTTACATTCTCTTACAATCAACCATTTGATTTATAGACTTATGTGAGGTCAATGGTGGACCCATAAATATAATGGTTGATTTATTGAATTTATAGAAAAATATGGGCAAAATATGAGAAACTTATTGACCTCTAATATATCTCAAATTGAAATATTAAAACATATGCCTACAAAAGTTTGACCTTAGATGGGGTTCAGTTGAGCCCTTGTCATATCTTTTCATTTCTATACTTTTAAAAAATATCTAATGATTTTAATTGAATTAATTAGATAAAATTATGGAAAAAAAAAACTAAGTATATTTTGATCAAAATATTAAGAAAACATTTCTTCATACTTATATGAATTGTTGACTAAATAAGTATACAAAAGAAATGAATAACTATATTTTTCATGAAATGATAGCAATCTTGAAACTTGTTTTTTTTTTTTTTTAAATAAAAAAATAAAAAATAAAAAATTGGTTCATAGACATTAAAATTCAACTATATTCTAAACATATATGCTTGTTTTCTTCATATATATATATATATATACACTACACATATATATATTGAAATTAAGATCAATATATTAAGATGTCAATATAGGCCAGTAGGCTCAAAGTTTGAAGTTGAACAACCACGTCCTCTCACGATGAACGGTTGCATCAATTACCATGACTGAAGCAAACTGGAAAATTAATTAAACAAAATGATATAATTAAGAACAAAATAATTGTCAGAGCTCCACGTTCGAGACTTGTTTTCAGCATAGATGCCTCTTCAATCTCTGAGCCCAGATTCGTCCCCAGCGGCGAAGAAGCTTCTAAACCTTGTGCCACAGATTTTTTTAAACTCAACCTCACATTAACCAATGGATTGTTTTTGCTTATTTTTATGTGATTAGTTTATAAGATTATCAAACAATAATTTTGAGTATTAATGGAACTCCCACAGTCTTCGAGGTGCCATTTTTTTTTTCACCATCACTACTTCTTTATACTTGTACTATATTGTTACATAACGAAGCACCCCAAAAAAGGTAGAATTAAACATAAAATTTAAGGCTAAACTGCATTTTAGCCCTTCGAGTTTAGATTAATTGTCAATTTAATGCTTTTGGGTTCCAATTTTGATCAAGGTATAATAAAAATGAAGTAAATTTCATAAATATAAAAAATAGAAAGCAAAGAAAAAGAAAAACTTGCAAATTAACAAAACTCACCTTAAAATCCTACGAAAAATGGTCATTGATCGATCTACTGTCTGCTATCATGATAAGTGCAAGTCAACAAGATTGACGGTCATGATATATCAGATATTGTAATCAGTGTCTTCCAAGTTCACTCTATTTGAAAGGAAGAGCCGCATCTGATCATTTTCTATTTCCAGACAAACAAACAAAAACTCTGCAGGCGTTTACTTGTCAAAATGAAGTTTGTGGGAAACCAATACGTGTACGTATTTCATAGATGACATTGAATGTGAGTATGGTAATTAGTGAGATAATGACTTAACAATGAGACCCACATTTTCCTAGAAAATTGATTTCCAGCAAAGTAATGGCCAAACAGTATAGAAGTTGGTGTTGTCCCATTTCAACTTGTACCCTTGTGTGGCTCTGCATTAAATGCTTCTGTGTTGGCTAATTAAACGTATGCGCCCATCCCCCAATACACTCTTGCCTTTTCGACCCATCTGTCCTTAGAGATTTTTACCAATCTTCTTGTTCAAATTCAAGAGAGTTTTTATTTCAATTTTCAAATAAGTTTTGGACAGCCACCCACTTGTTTGAATGATAAGTTTTATAAGAATTCTCTTATAGAGAATACAAATCTTTTGTTGCGAGGCTATGGTGATCAAAGTTAAGATAAAATTTTATACATTTAATAGTATTTATGATGTCGGGTTATTTAAATAATATAATACCATGTGCGCTGTTAGATGCAATAACAAAAATTTTAACCGTAAATTTGATTATTTTCATTTCACTTGAAATAAACTTGATCCTAATCATCATTGATCTAGGGTACATTACTTATCTATACTCTTTGTACTTTTTCATTTATGTTTTTATTTTTTACTCCTTAATATTTAGGCTAACACATATGTTAAAATCAAGTAAGATTTTATACGGAACAAGTATTTACTTTTTGTTCATAAAAACTGATGTGTTGTGATTTCTCCTGATATTTGGTGAATGAAAATGAGGATTTTTATTTAGACAGATCACACCACATCAACTTTTAGGTGGATGAAAGGCATATGCTTGTACGGTTCATAGCATTATTTGCTAAAATTACCTATTGTTACATAAATTAATTAATTTTTTTAAAAAAGGAAAACGTCGATTAAAACTGGGAAGAAACAAAGTCGATTAAAACTGAAAAAAAAAAAAAACTACAGAATTAGAGACAGAAATTAGGGCAACATTCTCCCTCCAAAACTTGATGCATTGAATGCCGCTATAAGTATGCAACGGTCAAGATGGCATGACATGAAAACTTGTCTTCTTTTGAATTGAAGCGGCAAGTTCCTGATCATTTTCATTTTTGAAATTTAATTAGTTTTTAATCCATTATATTAATTGTTAATAAGATTAGTATTTGTTTTTTTTAGGTATGTAGATTGATAATTATCTCAGTGGAGGGAACATCAATTTCAATTTATTTGAATTAGAGAGAATCCTGTTCCCAAAACACATGCTATTTCTTTTTCTTCTCTCTCAAAATCCCATTACATATTAAGTTGAACTGGCATCGATGTTTTAAAAAATTAATAAATATTAAAAAAAGCTAAATTCATCGGAATGATACTATATATATATATGATACCAATGTGGCTTTTCTTTCTTCTTCTTCTTTCAAGGAGACATTATTAATTTTTTGATAATTTGAGAGGTTTAATGGTCGAAAGGAATCGACATGATGTCGTTTTGTGGTTGACAACACATATAAAAATATGCCGTCTAATTGAATAAGAAGCCGCGGTGGTTAAAAGCCTATCCAGATCAGTTTGTAGCTTTAGACATGGGCCTGATGCTGAATCAGACAGGAGGATGTAGCCCATCAAGCCTAAAACACTGCTGCGGAACAAAGAAGGCCTGTCCGGGTAAATTGGCGGGAGATACTTCTAATTCCTAAGTCAGTAAGAAACGTAAAATAGAACTTTTCCTTAGAGGATAATTAGACTAGTTTGTGTTATTAAATTAAATGAATGAGAAAATGCATATTAACTTTATGAGTTAACCCTTTAAAATTAAAATTTTTAAGTTTTTTTTTTCGAAAATTTATTCATTAAGTTAGTGAAAATGAATAATAATTCTCTGCTGTCAATTTTTTAATAGCAGCCATTAACTAGGGTCACAACACACTATTTGACCATATTAAAATATTAATTTTTTTAATTTAATTTTAAAATTTAAATTTAAAAAAAATGACAAGGTGGCTAGCCACCCCTTGTGTTTTTTAATTTTTAAAATTAAATTAAAATTTTAATATTTTAATAAAGTTATTTTGACCATAGTTAATGACAATTATCAAAAAATTGACGGCAGAGAATTATTATTCATTTTCAATAATTCAAAGACTAAAATTTCGGAAAAAAGAAATTAAGAAATTTTAAATTTTAGAAAGTCGACTAAAAGAGTTATTATTCATCACCTTAAAAAAAAAAAAAAGAAGTTATCATACATTTTCCTTAAATGAATTGAGTGAGGTGCTTGCTTTCCCTTCTATACTCCTACTTTTCCCAATTGAAAGGTCATGTCTTCCTTGTACTATTTGGCCATAAAGCATGTAATGAATTCGTGGGGTAGCTTATCGGCTATGGCGAGGGGGTGCCCCGTTAACCTCCTCTTATTGTGACGATGGGGAGGTGGTGTCACCATACCTTCCAATTGTGGGTTTCTTGAAAATCAGCTGACACGCCGTTTCTTTCCCTTGAGTGCAAATAGTGGCATTACTCCTTTGAATAAAATGATTTTTTTTGTTGTTGTTGTTGCTATTTCAAGACCTGGCTGCTAAACTAATAAAATCCTGGTCTGAGCCTGGAGGACCCCATAGCCTGGGGTTTAAAGCCTTAAACTGAAAGCTTTGCTGGGTCCGTAGGTTGCAAGAATCACTGTGTTGGAACCCAGCGTTCGTTAAAGATGCTCCCAACACCTACCAATGTTTCAAAAGGCAAACATCTTTCATGGGAAGGCTACTTCAGAGGCATGTCATTGAGGGACAAGATTGAAGCAATGGGATTTCTTGCCCTCATTGTGGATAGACGACTGGTCTGATTTTAGCTTGTATTTTGTTTCCCTCATGTCTTATTGTCACTGTATGTCTTTTTCTTTTTCCTTCTCAAAGTCTCATACCTGCTATTTCAAATCAACATGTTTAACTTTATTGGGCAAGAAAACAAAGATTACTCCAGGCCCCTCGCATCTGGAAATTTCCATTCACTGAATTTTACCACTTTAAAGTTAGATATTTTGACACTAGCTAGCCTCTTCTCTCATCTTCGTCAAAGCAAGTAAGAGTAACGAGCTGATGTGGCAGTATTCAATCTTTTTTTAAATTCATCATTGTTATATATATATATAAAGTTAATGGGTATGGTCATTCATTTTGATAACTCCTTTATAGACTTCACTTTTATGCAGGCCCCGTCTCCGTGATAAGCCTGAATAACAACATAGACTTTGAGTTTAAGGCAACAGGATCATGTTATTTATCTTTTCTGCTGGCCTACAAAAAAGAAGAAAGATGTCCCCCACTACTGGCGAAAAGGCAACAAGGTTGTAGATAAAGATGGCCATTGGTGTGTTTTCCTTGTGAAACTGAGATTTTTGATATGACAAGTTGACAAAGATACACAGTCTATTGGCTTGCTTGCTGGTACATATCAATATATCATCAAGTTCTTGCTACAAAAAAAATATCAGGCATGAGGACATCTCTGCAGACTGCAATCACCTGTAAAGTTGAAGCATTTATTTGTTGCCCTTTGAAAGAAATGAAAAACCTTTTTTATTTCTTTTTTCTTTTTTCCAAGTAAGGATTAAAGGAGACTGAGTTGGTCATAATTGCTGCCTGGCTTGTATTTGGTCACAACCTTTATAACAACAGTAATGGTTGCTTCTTGTTTTGGATGAAGGGCCCTTTGTTTTCCCACTATAATGAAGATTCCCTGCTCTAGATATATATGACTGACTACCCTTGTTGACCTCTTTCAAAATTTTAAATTAATCACAAGAATTTTCCCCTTTTTTTACTAAACGCATCAAAATCCTTTTTTTTGTTGTTGTAAATAATAAAATAGCAACTTGCAAGGTGTAATGTCAGAGTGAGGAGCAAAGGGTTAATGACAGCATTGGAAAGTGCACAGGTCAGACAGAAAATTTCTTCTATTCTCTGGTTTAAACAACTGTCCCACACCACTTACACCAATCTAGTAATTTTTATTACTTCAAATCCCAATACCTATCTTTTCCCACCACTGATTCACGTCTCACCTCTTGAACCTGGTGAAACCTCCTCAGCAAAATGGTGAGGAGCTACAGTGCTCAACAAGTTTGCTGAGGACTGTAGCTCCTCAGCAAACTCACATATTCATAAAAAATTCAAGGATTTCTCTCTCCTGTAATAAAAAACAATTTTATCACATTTCTCGTTTTACACGGCCGTGGTTTCACCGCAGAAGACGCCGTCTCCGGCGACCGACGATGGGTACTTTCGGAGGAGCATTTTGCTGCCTCATCCTCAAACACCCAATTCCTGTAATCTTAAACAAACGCAGAGAGAGAGAGAGAGATGGGGCAGCAAGAGAACAAACGTGGAGAGAGAGATGGAACCACCGGCATCGGTCACCTCGGCTCCTAAGAGACGCCATTGAAGTTAGAATTAGGCTCCTTAATAGTGCATGGTTTGCAATGCCAATTTGGTCCAATGACTAAAAAAATTTGCAAGGGGTCACTGAGAGCACCCAAAAAAGACAATCAACAAACAATTCTACTTCAAAGATTATACATCAACACCAGCTAAAAAGAAAATATTAAACAGGAGAAAAAAATAAAAGAGAGAGAGAGAGAGAGAGGTTCTGCAATTTCTACCATTTATTAGACTCCCATGACCATCCTTCTGGTTTTTATACAATATTCTGCAAATACATGATACATATTACAAGATTGCATCATCCATTAGCCATAGAAGTCACGTGACTTGTAAAAGCACGTGCATATAACCTAGAAGTCACGTGACTTGAACCCAAAATGCAGCTTAGGCGAGCTGGACCTCACAGAAAACACCCCGTTCCATATCTCAGTGAAAGCTTTAACAATGATTCCATGGTGGTAGGGTGAATTCAGCTGCAGAAAACAGTTGAGAAGCTCCCGGAGATCGTCCTTGGAGTATATCTCATTCTCCAATATCATCTGGAGCATTGACTGCCGAAAATCCAAATAGGGGTCGTCGGAATCTTTCTCCACCGCAATACTCTCTCCATCCATCCTCCCAAAGCCTCTCACAACAGCCCCCGAGCCGCCCTTCATATCGCTCTCAGTGTCTGAATATCCCGAATATTCAATGCATGGAGAGAACGTGTTGGCGGTGGTGGTGCTGGTGCTGGTGGTGTTCTCTTTCTCCCATAAGCTTGAAGAAGAGAGGGAGCGTTTGTGCCTTTGGCTCGTGGGGTTTTTGAGCTTTGCTTTTGGATTGAATATGTTGAAGAGCTTTGGTTTTCTGCAGCTGCAGCCTATGTCGACTGAAACTGCGCTCCGAAGTATCTTTCTTCTGCTTGTCGGCATTGCAGAGAGAGAGAGAGAGACACACAGTTTTTACACAAAGTGTGTGGGATGAGGGAGAGGGGAAGGGGTGCTATAAATTGTCTGCATGTGAGCTCGGAAGGGCCCCAAAATGATTGGATAACGGGTCTGTTAGTTTTTGTTAATGACAGCGCGATCACAACCACACATGTACACCAGAAATGTGTTTAGATTATATCGTTGATTGGCTGTCATATGTTAGTGTGAGATTCAGAGCCGTGGTGGTCGTCTTTCCTAATTAAATAAAGCTTAAGGTATTTGGTTCTAAGTTAAATCATAAGTTTGTCATTTGTGATGAAGAAGACGTAAGAAATAATATAGATTATAGAATTAGGTAACTGGCGTGACAGTGAGAAGAATGATTTGGGGATCCAAAATTTTAAAAAATAATAATAATAATAATTAAAGCCATACTTATCTGATGCCAAAGGTTTCATCTTTAAAATAAAAATATTAACAACTAATTCAAATACAAAACTCTTAAAAATATAAAAATAATTTTTACCTTTACATCACATTAAAATATATACTTTTCAAATCAAAGTAGCTCAATCGGCTGGAATCACGCCTAATGAAGCGGAGGTTTCTAATTTGAATTTCCCCCCTTTTGTGTGGACATGTAAAAAAAAAAAAAATTCAAACCAAAAAACAAACAAAGCCTAACACATTATCAATTACTAAATTCAATATTGTTATTTTTTTTTCATCTTTAAAAGTATGCTAGTAGTTCAAACTTTTTTTTAATTTTTATAATATGAAAATTCTATGTGCCTATACAAGTTCATTATCCACAGAAAACTCTGGCTTACTGCTTTTTTCTATTCTTTTATTATTATTATTATTCAACTCTGGTTTACCGCTTGATTAAACATAGGGTTAGCTTAAGGACTTGTGAAAAGTGCGGATAGGACTCATCTTAGGTGAAAATTATAGGTGGACGGCCCAGATCACTGCTTCAATAAGAAATACTATTTTTGTTTGCAGGCAGTTCAATAACTTTGAAATCTTATTCAAAATAAAATAAAAAATAAAAAACTTTGAAAATAATCCAAAGAGAGGAGCTATCTAGTCATTGGCAAATGTTTTGTCAATTACACCTTTGAATTTGATGTACCGATTAAACAGATGATCGGACTTCTACGAAAGTGTGCAATTTTAAAATATTAAAAAAATTAAATTGTAATTTTATTAAATACTTAACTACATTTTAAAAAATTGTATTTTCAGATAGCAAGTTTTGAAATTACAAGCAGAAAAGACCGACAACACATTATATGACAACAATTGCTATCTTACTTGAGAAGTGCTAGAGATCCAAACAAATAAACCCAGAAAAATTTTCAAACTGATGTGGCAAGAGTTTATAAATTAAAAAATTGTAATTCTCTCTCCCTTGTCTACAACTCACGGCCTGCCACGTTAGTTTAAAAAATTTTCTAGGTTCATTTGTTTGGCTCTTAGGCATTTCTAATCTTAGTTTGTGCACAACATAGATCATGGGCCTTACATTATATGGAAGGAGTTTTTTTCATCTTTGATGTCTCCTTTTCCCAAAATTTAAGGCTAGCAAGATGTACGCTTCCCTATCTTATGTCTTAACTCGGGTGGCCATGGAGTGTGGTTTGATCATTCCCACAAAAAAAGAAAATTAAGTAACCCTACGATGAGCCCTACTCAACCAAGTTAATTCTATGGAACAAGTTAGGGTCCTAATCGTTCTTTTATTGTCGTCAGTTGCCGAGCATATGATTAAACTTAATAAACTAAATTGAAAGATTTAACCAAATTTAGAAGAAAGCTTTAAGGTGAATTATGGAGTCAAACAAAAAGAAAAGGGGAAAGAAAAAGCATGAAACAAGCCCCCTTTTTTTTCTTTAAAAAAGTGGCACGTGTTCAAGTAGTAATTTGGAATTTGCATTGAACTTTTCTTGAGATAAAAATGAATATAACACTAGAGCATCCATAATACTCATGCATTTTGAATTTTCATGTAAAATTACTTACTAAACCTCCAAAAAAAAGTATGGTAGATGAATGCATAATTTTTTTTAATGATTTTTTCTCTCCCTCTTTCTTTATTCATTTCACCTCCATCTTTCTCTTTATCTCTCTTCCTATATGTTTGGAAAATAAAATAAATAATATTTAAATGATATAAAGAACAAATAGATAATCGGACATAGAATACTTTTGAGAAGCCATTAACTAAAATAGAATAAAATAGCTTCTGATTAACTATTTCAGATATAAATGTTGAGAATCCATTGTGAATGCTCATCTCTGCAAGTTACCTGAGGAAAAAAGTAGCACCCTCATACCAAGTAAACATAACGTATTGAGAATGTTCATGCCTTTAATATTCAATTTAGGCATTATGTCGTCCGTGAAGTTGGTCTTGTAGCAGGAAACTTACGTTCTATTAGTATATAACATAAGATGGAGCCGTTAACTAAGGTGCTGGGTCACGGGGCAATTCAAACAAAGGAAGCAAATCTTCTGTCGATGGATCTCGTAGGTATGCAGGCTGTTTTGGATTTTCCTGTCTAAAGTATATAATACAATGAGTAGAATGGTTCCGTATGAGGGCAGCAACATTATTGCTGATCTCATCAATAAAAAAAGCAATTGATAATAATAATAATAATACAAACAAAGAAATACACTGGTATGATTGTCTGCCAGTACAATGAACTCAACACTCAACAATCTATTTCTCTTTTCAAACGCGGCCAAGAAAAAGAAAAGAAAAAAGCTGTTTTGTGGACCAAAAATAAAACCGCATTATCTGCATCTCTCTTTTCAATATATGCACATTACTTCCATGAAGTCATAGCTCATCATTTATCCTATTGCGAGAGATACTACAACACATTCTCCTCATCATTTCTTCACACCGGATCTGGCTTACAAGTTGGAACCCTCTTCACCATCTCCCCTCTTTCAACATCTTGATTTTTAAAAAAAAATAATAATAATAATAAAAGAGAGAGGATGGTTTGGAGATGGTGAGAAGATTGAAAAAGAGCATTTCTCTATTGAAAAAGAGTTACATAGATACGAAACAAGATAGTCATCATTGCCAACAGCAGTGTACACGTAACACAGCAGGGCTTGGTGTTTGACCATACATGACAGATGGCTGCAGATGGGCAGTGATTTCTCTATTCTACGGGCTGTGAAATGAATGTTTCTGCCATGAAAAGCTCAGCTACACGAAATAAATGTTGCTGGGCATGAATAGCTCATTTACATCCATTAATTCAATCACAATTACGAAACCTTGTTAAAGTCAACAGAGACAATCATGGGCTACGGTGGGTTGCATTAATTAAAAGAACATATGACACGTGTTACTCATATGTTCAACAAACACGACACTTTTGGAGATCAGATTAATAAAATTTCTCTAACTCAATTTATAGGAAATTTATGTCCGTTGGGAAAGGTCTTAGTTTTAGAATATGACAATAAACTCATGGTTCCGATTTAACTTTCAGTCCGGGTTTTTTAATTGGTTCCACAGCACTAAGATCCTTGTTCTGATTGGCCCAAAAAGAGGAAACAAGAGGAAAATGAAAAGGCTGTACTTAAGAGTTTGCCCGCTAACTAAACATATGAAACGGATGTAGCTATTTTTACAGAAAGCATGCTTGTGGGGACTTGTTTGTGTTCAGTAAATGGAAGTAAATATCACAGCTTTACCAACTATTCAAAAGTAAATTTAGGTTATCTTTTAAATATAGTTAAGAAAATAAATAAAGTTGTTACAATGCTACAAAAATAAAATTTAAATCATACCAACTGCTATTTAAACATAATGGGATAGTCAATACCATATATTGTCCAATCCTCCTCCCTATATAATGAGCAGAACTACAACAATATAAAAAGGAAGCAAGAAAGGAATCTGACCTTACTGCCTTGAACACAATAATCGATTCTCAATCAAGCTTGCTACAAACTTCGCAACACATGATGAACCGGCCTTGGTGCAAGCAAAAGCATGAGTATGGTCCCTTTCAACTGATAGAGCAATGCCTGGGACATGCTTGGAAATCTGTGAGTGCAAAAGATAGGTGTAAGATAACCAGAGTCACATTGAAGGGGAGGGGGGAGGCCACATATAGAGGGCCATGGTTTAGCATGCATTCCAAGATACAAACTCAAACATGTGGTTGTCCCATGCCTACATTGCACATACTTAACAAAATATCCCCTTTGAGGTTTTCAAAAAAGAATAAACCCCTATGACATGCATACAAACACGTAAGCATCCTTCACACACCTCTTCAAACATTTGAAGTGGACCCCAGTGATCATCAACACCAAACAAAAACGCAAGTTTCTCCTGCTTTTCTCTTACAAATGCCCAATCCGGTGCTTCTGTAAGCTACCATAAAATGCATTTAGTCAGCACAGATTTGTGAATATAGTTTAGTACTCTCATATGAACATATGAATAATGCTGCAATCAAAGTCTTTTATTGGAGTAAGAGGCAATATATGCATCTTCATTAATTGACTTGTTTGTAAGAAACAAATTACAAAAATTATAACACAGGTAATATAGTCCACCACCACCAGGGAAACATAAACACTCAAATGCAAATACAGCCAATTTAAGTAATAGGCAAGGAAATTCATACTCTTCCTTCTTTCGAGTCTTAAAACATATATGCTCTGAAATTGGGTAACCAAGTATCGAAGAGGTTATTAACTACTTAAAGGGTGCACTTGCTACATAAAAAACATAATTCTCAAAGTGTATATACTGTTTTTGCAGGGGTAACCAAATTTTTAAGTATACCCGAAACAGAAGTTGAAACTGCTTTTATACAATTACTACCAGAATAGGCGAACTAGCAGATTTTGAGGAAAAGAATGACAAATTTAATGGAAGAACAGTATAAATGAATTCCTTGCATTAAAATTTTTGACTGCTGTAATTGTGACCTCTCAGGAGAATTATGACAAATTTTCACAATATATATTTTCTTGAAAAGAAAATCCGTTACCTTTTTGAACTCTGTCATTGCCATAAAGAGTATATTCCGCATAGTATGATACTGCAAAAAAAGAGCATGGAAGTTAATTTAGAGATTTACATCGCATACGCACCCACAGACAAAAATAAAACCTAAAGCTTTAATGTCAACTAATTGAGTCACCCACTATGACGCACACATGAAAAACGTATCCAGACAACTTAATATTTCTAAAGGAGCCAATTCATTTCCCAGAAAAGCTAGTAGAATGTCCACTTAATAGGACACCATCAGTACAGAAATAGATCAACCATACAAAATACTAAATGCTCAAATTGGTTTTTAATACTTTCTGGAAAGTTCATTTGTAAAATATGAAGCCAACTATCATGCTTCTGTCATGGATAAAACTTCACCTGCACCAAGTGTGAGCAAGCAGCATCAACTGCCACAGTTGACCATGACTTCCCGAGAGAGTTTGTAATAATCAACCTCAAAGCCCTGATTGGTAAAAATCCCAATGACGCCACAATGAGACTAATTGCAGCACTTAAAATTTGTGATCTGAAACCAGAACAAGTATCATTAATCCATAAAAGTGCTTTAATGTTAGGCTGTCAAAGGTTTAACAGAACGAATTGATATACATTACAAACAAGTAGAGGCCAAAATTCATACTCATTAGGTCATTACCCAGTGTGTTTTTATGACTTAACTGATAAACATCTATCATATACCCCTGGCCCTAGTCCAAATACTTTCAGGCTGCACTGGGCTGCCTGGTTGGCCACCAGTCCATTAACACCCCTAGTGTCTTCAAACATAGAATGTAAAGTAAAGGGATGGGGAATGATGTTACTAATAACAAAGAAAGAATTTTACGCTGTGATCTTCCCAATAATAGACTGCTCCCTGGATTGTGGGTTTAGTGCCAAAAAGGGGTATAGTCCAATGCAATATGCCACCTATAAACCCAGTCAAAATGTCAACAAAAAGGCTCCTTAAAGTGAGAAGAACATGAGGAGGTAGCATGATGACACCAAACTAATCAAGTTTCAAACTTAAGTTGTCATCACCTTTTCTGAGGACCTCCTAAACATATCAAGAGCAATATATGAACCAATAGAGTGCCCAACCTTCACAGAGAAATTAGATGTCAGCCAACAAGAATTTCAGGGCAGAAACCAGAAATCAACTTCCACTATATTACATTCTTTTGTGTGACCGCTGCAAATAGTACAAATGATTTAATGACTTTGCTCTAAGTCAAAGGAGCTAATTAAAGGATTACCGTAATAAAAGAGATCACTGATTGAAAACAACCTATGGGCACAAAGCAACACATCTAAGCAAATAACTATAGTTCAAAACTGGAATTTATGACTATTTCCCACCACCCAATCACCCAAAAAAGACATGCAATTATACTGTTATTTAAAAGCATTTTCTATCAATGTCTAAAACTCTTCTTTAACAAGAGAAATGCAGTATGAAGAACAGAATAAAGAGAAACTCATTGAAAATTTGGAAACACAGTACACGTTAAATCAATTAAAAAATAATAATTTCTCGCCTATGAAAACTTTAGAGATAAATCTCCTGCAGAGGAGGCTGGGAAGATATTGTTGAAACCAACTTACAGTTGATTGCTTTTTGACTTCCACATTAGCAAAATATCAATTCTCAGATGTGCTTATGGACCCCAAAAGAAAATTATATATGAAATGAAGATTGACAAGTATACACTAATCCATTTGAATGGCAGACTGGCATGCATACACAACAGTGGCTAGAGGCTAGACATCAGTTTCGAAAAGTGTCAAACTTCCAGTTTCCTGAAACACCTTCAGGCTTCAGATATAAGCATCCAAGTGTTTTGTACTAAATTTTCTTTTTTTCTCTTCCATGTTCCCCTACTGCCCTACCGCTTGCTAACGGAGAACATGGATGCCAATTTTGTAGCTGATGGGCTAAAGTAAGAATTCTGTCTGGTTATTAAAAACCAAGAAGTTAATCCTATGGCACTGGTCATCAGCATTCAAACTGGAATTCGTATTTGACAAAAACCAACACTTCAATCTATGATTTTAATGTGATAGTGAATGCAAATTTCATTTTTATGCCTTTTCCACAACAAGGAACTTCGAGAAGGCCAGCATCATAGTGAAAGAATAAACATTGTAACTATAAAATGAAATTACCAGTAATATAGGAACTTCAGTATTTTCTAGCTCCTGCTTGATGAAATCCATCTGCAAAAGCATGAGATTGTAAGCAAATTGTAGGTAGATGCAATATCTAAAAAGTTCTTACCAGTTAATAAAGGGAAATAAAGATCAAATCTGGAAGTCAAAGTTGGAGTCCTATAAGAAAAAAAAAATCTTGGCAGTACAACAGACCCATTTTACTTGATTAAATTGCCTGGGGAAAATTCAGTAACTTGGAACATGTCTAAATTCTCTTACCAAAAGAGTGCATTGTTAAATTTTCACACAGATCAATTAACAAGTTTCCAAGGATCTCATAAGATCAATGACTTCAATCTGATTACTTCTGTGTGGTACCCAATTCACTTTGTTTGTAAATTCACAAATCCTGACAGCACACCGTTTTCAGGTCAACAAAGTGAGTAAGAGAATTACCTTATGATCAATTTGTTCTTCTAATGAGAATAACCCTCCACGCTCCCAGTTCTAGCAAGAAGAGAATTTCATATCATAATCATGCCCATTCTAACAGTTGGTGAATGTGTGTGTGTGTGTGTAAAAACAAAGGAAAGTAAGGGGAACAACTTAGAGATACTCGCACAGAAATGAGGACATCCATTTCCAAGCATCATTTACCACACATATAATATAAGTAGGAGTCAAAGAATGAACTTCCATGATCAACTGGTTCCTTTGGCTCAATCTTTCTAAGAAACTTTATGTTAAAGAGAATTTAGTACTACAGCCTTTATTGGCTTTTACATTCAAAAGCATAAAGAAACATATGTGGGTGGCTATGGTCTCAACAAATCAAAATTGTGAGGGAGACAAGCTAGGCCACAGCTTGACTCCAATGTTTGCCACCCATAGTAAGAAGTTCAAAGATAGCTTGAGTCGGTTTAGCTCCCAAACTCCAAAGGCCATCTATTGCTTTAGATTCCTAGAGAATATTCAGAACAAAGCTAAACATAACCATAGAAACCAACTTCTTAATATTATTGTGTATGTGAGAGAGGGAGCGAGAATTCATTTCAAGAATAATATATTCTTTGATATTTTAATTATCATGTCAAGACTTCCTATGCATTCCATGAGATAAAGGAGTGCTTATTTCTAGGCACAGAAGCATTTCTACTCAATCATGTGACTGGTATCAATTCTACACTCACAAACTTCCAGGATGGCTATTAAAAAACTATTGTTCAGAAGGTTAACCACTACCTTGAGACATTACCTAATTCCTAATTCCTAACTCCATGCATACCAACCCTTACCGTATGGTTTAAGCCCTTACGCTATGATATCTGATATCAAGAATGGTGATAAATGATTTTTATCAAAAAAAAATTGGTGATAAATAATGTATTCTTTACCATCTTTAGAGAACAGTGTATCACCGTATTAACAAAACCATGAGTAGAATAGAAAAAGAAAAGAAAATAATAATAATAAAATAATAAATAATAAATAATAAATAATAATAATAATAATAAAAGAAACCATGAGTCACATCAACAAAAGAAAAAAAGAACAATGCAAGACATAAGGAGATCAGCATAAGAATACGAAATTTTGCATATTTATAGGAGAAATGAAGAATTTTAACAATCTAATTGTAACAATTTCTAAAAGCAGTAAGGCGTGGAATCTATTATTAAATATTAAGTTGAGCACCAAACACCAGTAAGAGTCAAGTGAATGGCACAATATGCTTCCACTTCCCTGCATGAACTACATCCTCCGGTCTTCTCAATTATAGAACAATGACTATTAGTCATATACTGCTGAACACCAATATTCCACAATTAGCTCAATTAGTGTATTCAGGGTCAGTTACACAGATTAGCATCATATCTCGTAATTCATGTTCACAATGTACCTGCTAAATGTTCTATGACCCGTTTTCTCAACACCAAACAAAGAGCACATTGCTAGTTGAATTAGGGAAGACCTTTACAAAATATTCAGGCACTAGTCAAACTTCAGTTTTCAAAATTTGTGTTCATTACGGATGTTTACACTACAAGAGCCTCCTTTCTCGAGGCTGGGATCCAATAACAGAACGGTGTAGTTCTAAACACAGCACAATGAAGGGTTGATAAACAATAACAATGATGCAAAGAATCAAAACTACCAATTGCTTAATTTTATATTATCCAAGTGTAAATTACCTTTTTCGTGTGTGATATGTGCCCGATAGCTGGTGATTATCACAAAAATGTGCAATCAATTAGCTCATAGATCACAGCTCAAAAGTGGAAAATTAACATGAACAAGAAGCAGCCATGTCTTGCCTGTTACAGATGCATTTCCTCCGAGAAACTCGTACAGTGATTCCACGAAATCCTTATAAAATGCAACAACACCTACATTAAAATAAAAAAAATAAAACCATCTAAAAAATAATTCAACAACCCCCACAAAGAAAACGTACAACACACAAAAATGGAACCAAACTCGCCTGGATTTCCAGGGATGAACAAAACATGCATTTTAGGATCATCGGCGCGAATCTCCAGCAATTCAGTCGTGTAACTAACCAAAAATGATAGTAGAAAAGAAACATCATTAAATTTTCTTTACCATTAACCTGCATAGACAGCAACGGAAACTGATGTATACCTTGACACAGTGCATAATCGAAAACCAGCACGCCTCTTAGTTCTCAAAGAATCTAATTCGTCTCGAGCCATATTTTTGCTTGCGCACTGTGATCTATAGCTCCTCCTGAAGCATTATATGCAAAGCAAATTATACATACGCATCGACACGATAAATTTGCTATGGATGTATGAAAATTTGAAGTACACGGAATGCATGTAGGTTAGAGAGACTACCTGGAGAGTGAAGAAAGACACGGGGAGCGAGCAGTGGGGCGAATTAGCATTTCTCTATGACTCTCTCTCCTTCCCCCTTCTTTTTCTATTTTTCTTTTTCCTTTTCTTTTTTTATAACT
Source organism: Carpinus viminea (assembly GCA_013348765.1). Classification (NCBI taxonomy): domain Eukaryota; kingdom Viridiplantae; phylum Streptophyta; class Magnoliopsida; order Fagales; family Betulaceae; genus Carpinus; species Carpinus viminea. The sequence goes on along the minus strand of CP054674.1, from coordinate 35,321,260 downwards.
GAAATAGGATATTATAAATTAAGTGGGCCGAAGAGCAGAACACTTCAATAAGCGGGCCTGCTTGATTGCGAGTTGCGCAAGCCACTGGGCCCTTCAACTCCAACAGTAACTTTCTTTTTTTATTTTCTGGTGTTTTTTTTTTTATTTTATCTCATAAATGATCATTTCAGTCATGCGTCGTGTTTTTATCCAAGTTAATAGAAAATGCTAATAACGGGGACAAATTGAAAGTGTTGAAGACTTTGAGATAATTAAGTAATTACCCCCTATTTTTCTTGAAAATAATTTGCGACGCTTCCTGTTGAGTTGCGGGACAAAAGGTTGAGCTAGCTTTTTAAGATTTAGAGACCAATAATTTGTGACTCAATTTTTCTTTAGAATTTTTGTTATTGTTGGACTGTCGGAATATTGCCGAACCCTCTATTAAGATAATGTGGATTGATGTGGACGTATTACCAAATTTAATTTTGTATTGCAAATCATAAGACTTTTTGGGCTATCTTATCTAGATCAGTAAATTCAATTGTCCCCAAATCTCTGTGCATCGTAGAACTGGCAATTTAACCCGTGACACGTGAACTTGATACGAACATGACACGTGAAATTTGGGTTAGGGTTTGACTTAAATGGATTCAAGTCGTAAACGGAACACACGTTTAGTAAACGTGTCATGTCAACCCACCAAGTTCGCGGGTTGACACGTTTGACCCATATGCTTTTTTTTATTATTATTTTAATAATCATTTTGGTATAACTATAAAAGGTTAAAAACTATAATGAGTTTACATTCGTGTTCGATCGGGTCAGTCTATAAACGATTAACACGATACGATTACAACTTGTTTATGTAAAGGAGTTGTAATCATGTTGTGTTAACCATTATAGACCGTATTGTGTTTGGGTTGGGCTTAAACGTGTCGGGCTGTAATCTGGTCGGACACAAACCCGACACACGAACACGTTTTGCTAGCCTTAGTGCAAGGTAGCTCAGTGAAAGACGGGACCCCTATGTTTGTAACCTTAAAGCACTCATTGTAACCTTACCAAAACTATTTTTTGGTTATTTTGGTGAGACAATTTAATCGAAAATAGCCTAAATGTCCACTTTTAAGCCTCACTACTTTAACACACAAAAAAAAAAAGTTGTAAGGTGAACAATACTCACAAAATTTAAAATTTATTATTCACTTATCTATTTATTAAACAATTCATTTTTCTCTCTTCCTTTTTGTTTTTCATTTCTCTCTCTTCCTTTAATACTTAAAAAAGAATAAACAAATCCTTAAAAAATAATATTTAAATAGAATAATGAAAGTAGATTGTTAAAATAGTGAAACTGTTGAAGTGCTATAAAAATTTAAGTTGTCAAAATAATTAAAAGTATACTTTTAATTATTTTGGTGAATAAAATTTGATGAATATGCTATGAATACTCTTTTGGAATCAACAAGGTAGACTCGGCACACATGCGACATATGCTAGTTCGAAAATCGATAATGCTGCTAAGCTTGTAATACTAAAATGTTAAGAGGAAATTGAAAAACCAAGGGAACAGGTGTGAACGAACGTGTGGGTGCATGCATGTTGGGTTTTATTTGTGCATGTTTGGAATTGTCGTAGGTAAGTGCTGATGGAATCTGCCCGGACCGTCCAATTATTGGCTTGTATAACTACTCTACTTTATAATTACATTATTATATGACTACTAATATATGTCATATGTGGATGGTGCACAATGTCCCGCATCGGATTTAACCTACAAGGTTCGACCCAAAATTACACAACAGAAAGTTAGAAACTAACTAATTAAAAGGATAAGCCCAAATCCATGAAGCTAAACTGCCCCAACCAAAATTAAATCAAGGATGAGGTCACCTTTTTTTCTGTGTGATGTTATGAAAAAGACAAGAAAATTGTAGCATAATGGACCACATATTATATGGTTGGTTTAAAGGTTGACCTAACCTGTCGAACATTGTTTAACATGTCAAATATGTTACCGTGTTTGGTCCTCAATCCTCGGCACAAAACTCCGAGAGAGCCGAATGCAGATAAGGGCTGGTGATTTGACCAACTTTTCAGTAAAGAGGATTTTTCTCATCACCTTTTGCTTTCGATTCCTTAATTAAGGGATGTGATTGGAAACCACGAAATTAATGATCGAGAGAGGCAAGACTGAAGAGAGTCGTTTCTAGAAGTTTGAATGCGAACAAATTGGAAAAAAAAAAAGATGCTCACAAACAACCAAACAGAAAATGAGACAGACGAAGAAATAAACAATTAAAGATGAAACCAAATGAGACGGACAATTAAAGAAGTAGTTGGTCTCTTTGAAAGTTCTATGAAATTGCCTCATTTTACGTTGGTTCGTATCATATGACTCACGCCAAGACTGGTGCACAGAATAAATGAAGTACTGGATGGGACCAAGTCATTCATAGAGTTTAACTAACCCAACTAAAACTCCACATGCATTTAGTGACAGATTTAATATTATGATATTGCCAATCTATATGGTTGTTGGACATACACAACACCTTGGCAATTAATGTGTGGACAGGAGGATAAACTTGTCTCCAGTCAATATATATATAATTATATAAATTGGGCTATTAGTTGGTTAAAGTTGGTCTAACATGACACTCCCATTTGGCACATAATAGCATTCAAATTAGTTTATACATATTTTATCTGATTTTTAGCTTTAAAATTCCAGTTTTTTTTTAAAAAAAAAAATTAGATATCAACAACTACAACATGCCAATAAAAACTTTATTGACATAGTAGTAATTGGCAAGTCACTAATTAGTGACGTGGCAAAAAATACGCTATTGTAGATACGTAAAAAAATTTTATCTTTTGTTTCTATAGTAGGATGTGAATAATATTTTGAGGAAAATTATATCTTAATTTTACATGGCAATCTATTTTAGCTAACCTCGATATGCAAATGGTCTTAAACAAAAATGCCAATGGGTAAAAACAAAAGAATAATGAGAAAATAATCTCCATCAATTGGAATTGCAATTTAACAAACATTTGAGTTCACACCATTTTCTAAATGTGTCTCTGTCATTGGGGGAGCTTAGGCAAAGTTGGGTCAACGAAAAGCTAATTGACAAATAATATGAATACCCCTGTCCACCTCAACATTCTGATAAAACATTTATTTGAGGTCCCACAGAAAAGCATAAAGAAAAAGAACTCAAAGTTGTCTCTCTATCCAATTTCTCACCATTGACCCCATCTCCAGGTCTTTGATCGTGAGACCTAGTCGTTTTATTTTATTAATTTTTGGGTGTGTGACCAAGTCACATTAAAATATTAAGTTTACCCTAATTATGATGGTTAACATATATCATTGAAATTTTGGAAGATTCAAGGAAATAAACTAAGAAGTCAGAGGTCTCACGAGTCACCTCTCACGCATGCAAGTCATATTAAAACATTGTTATTTTCTATTCTAAAATTGCGAGGCTTAACCAGTAAAACATGAAAATTATATTAAAAAAATCCTTGCTTGTTAAAATAGGTTTAAATTCAGGAGATCGGCTTTGATAGTGTATTGAAAATTACTTAATCAAAAAACTTGGATACTAAGAAACTAAGTGTGAATTTAATAAACATTAATAATTTAATACAACCAAACAAGATAATCTCCGAGATTAAAAAGATTCGTTGGAGTGATGTAAGGAGGTACGTCGATTAAGTAATCAATTTGATAAAAACCAATTATTGAAGACTAAGAGCCGGATCCTTTGTATGGAATCAAACCAAAAACAACGTGGGAGTTTAGGCCAACAGCCGCCTCATAAGAATCATATACGTGGTTGAGTGGGCGTGCCAAGCTATATCAGTATTACACGTGGAAGAAGTCAAAGCAGAGATCACATGCGTCTATCGGATATTACACGCGGAAGAAGTCGAAGCAAGGCGCACAGTACCATAAAAATAGCACGCCCACACCGTATCCCTTAAAAGATGCAGTAAAATGACCGAAACCCGTCAAAACAGAAACCAACCGCCAAAAGGGGCCAAGTAAAATTCTGTTTTTGAAGAATCCCGAAATATCCCTTCAACGCAATTGCGTGTAAAATAACGCAGAAGCGTCCGAGCCAAGAAACCTCCTCAATAATTATATCTTTTCGCTTTAACCAAACCACCATCGGTGCCTTTAACAACTGCATAACCATATATATATATATATATATATATATATGGAACTTTCTTTTATCGCTAATTCTAGCTTTCGTTTCAGTTTGTCTTGTTCTTCTCTCTCAAGCCAAGAAGATCACATTTCTTTCAAGGAATCAGAGATCCTTCTTGCAAAGGTATGAACTTCCATTCCTTCTAAAGAATATCTGATCCTTAAAAAAACCTTGTTAACGTGTTTGTACTACAATGTTTTTTTAACTTTTAACTATTACAAAGAGTTTCCATTGGGGCGCACCCCCTTGAACCTGTCAAATGGACATCGATCTCTGTTGTCTTTGAATCTTTCTGCCATGGATAAGAGGTCCATTTGTGCGGTTCCTTTGGTTTAGATAATAACAGATAATCCCGAACAAGCTTTGATGTTAATAATTTCTTTGTCTTGTATTGTTGTTCATTGTTGTTCCTCGAGAATTCTCGTTTCAATGAATTTGGTTCTGCACGGTAAAATTTCTAAACACAGGGACTTGGCCGTTTACATTTATTGCAGGATTTCAGAGGGTGCTTGACGTGCACGGAATAAAAATGTTGGGGGATCTCATAACCAGAGTTCTTGTGTATGTTGCGCCGATTTATATTCTCATAGATGTTCATCTCAGATCTTGAAATTCAATTCTCGTTGTTGCTAGCTTGTTACGATTGATTATTCAATTGCTTTTTGGAATTATAGCCGAATTTTGAATTCTTTTTTTTTTTTTGTTTAATTTCTGGGTGGCAGGCTGATTCTTGGTTATGCATATCCTGCATTTGAGTGTTACAAAACAGTGGAGAAAAACAGGGTCGGCATCGAAGAACTTCGGTTTTGGTGTCAATATTGGTAACAAGCATTTTTCTTTTCTCTTAATCTTGCCAGTAAAAGGTTTTTTTTTTTTCTTGTTATTTCAAATTGAAGGGCATTGGATGACTCGATGGGAGTTCAATCCATCGTAAGCCAGAAAATTACAGTATAATTTGTCAATATGGCAATTCAAATGGGCAGGGGCAGCCTGCCTCGTTGTAGGACCCGGCCCGGTCGAACACCTGTCCGAGCCGATGGAGGCCGGACACCCTCCGATCCGAATCCGGCTATCCGAAACGTGTTTGACATGATGTTTCTTTTGATGCTATTGGTTATCCACTCTTGCTAATGGGCTTATAAATTAGACACGGAAAGAGTTCGGTAGAATTTATGAGACATAAGTTATTTAGTTGGTCATCAGCATCATGTGATAAATTTCGATTGATGGGCTACCATTTAAGCTGTTGAATAATGAATGATTGCACATGTCATCACTCATCAATACACATGAAATTGAATCTCGCCATGTCATCAATTGTGCAGGATTCTTGTGGCAATCGTTACGGTTCTTGAGAGGGTGGCGGACCTATTCATTTCATGGTATGCCTAATCTACTTCGTACATTAGTACTCTCAATCATCTTTACTTTAATTAATTTGTGATTAACTTATGCTAAACTATTTGTGAAGGCTGCCCATGTATGGTGAGATGAAGCTGGCCTTTTTCATCTATCTATGGTATCCAAAGACCAAGGTAAAAGAGATCTTCGTAGGTTCAAACGAATTCATACTTTCAAATTCACCATGTTTGTGCCTGAGAATGTAAAAACTTTTGCATAATGCCAGGGGACCGGCTATGTGTACGATACCATGTTGCGGCCGTATGTGGCGAAGCACGAACCGGACATCGACCACAAGTTGCTGGAGTGGAGAGCAAGAGCCTGGGATTTGGCCGTTTTCTATTGGCAAAACTGCACAGAATTGGGGCAAACAGCATTCCTCCAGGTCCTGGAAAAATTTGCTGCTCAGACTGGAAGGTTTAAGAAGACTGGACCTGATCAGGTGGGTTCTCTCATTTTACCTGTCCCCAGCGGACAGGGATCTTAAATGTCGCCATGTCAAAATTTTGGTCGGGTCCAAACATTAATACGAGAGTCCATATATTAATATTAACATAACTCAACCCATTTTAATTAGACACTCAACTCTTTAACTTATTGAGTCCGTGAATGGTGTAAGAGTTTTACGGTCCAAGCCCACCTGATCAGGGAGCCTGGCTTGGGCAGGGGCTCCGTTACAGCCCCTGTTTATGTTACTTCTGTCCCTCCTCATCCGTCGCAAGTTAGCAAAGAAGCTCTCATCGTCCGTTGAACATGGGAATTATTAACTGTGTTCTATGTTGTTTTGGTCTATTTTGTACAACAATAGAAAAATTGTTCAATAAAATAAACCAGCATTTTGATTTACATTAACACAGCTTAACCAACCTTTGCAGAGAACTAATCACAATCACCACGATTCCGGCACGTCCCCGACGCCGCCCCCAAGCGGACCGTCCTCATTCCACGGTTCACCCAGGAAGCGAGACAGTAAGTCAGGCAAGAGCAACAAGTGGCCTCCGGCTCCGAGCGCCCCTCCACTTCCCGGTAGCATAATCAACCGCTTCATGGCCGAGCCACCAAAATCCGAGGTCGCACACGCTCACCTCCACAACGAAGCGGAGTACGGGTACCTGGACGACTCGGAACCCGGCCCACCCGCTTCCCCAGAAACCCCCTGGAACCTGAAGTTGAGGCGCGCCCCAAAACCACACCGTTGATCAGAATTGACTTCTACAAATACAGAAGAATTCATTCATTTCATTCTTTTGCTCTGCTTCTTGTAATACACATGTCTCTCCTTTTCTAGTATTCGAACATTGAAAATTTAAAAAAAAGCCTAGAAAAAGCGAAACCTATTCTGTCAAACCACAGTCACGCACACACAATACAAGGGCATGTTATCTGCTCACGGTGACCCGAAAGGTGTGGAGGACCCGATGGAGGAGTTGGGAGAGGTAGGCGAGGCAGGAGGAGAGGCGGAGGCATAGGCGGCGGAGGAAGTGAGTTGGGCCGGAGGAGCCAGGGGAGGAGGACATAGGCTGGAGGTAGGCCCAGGCGGCCTGTTTGACCAGGCGGTTGCGGATCGAGATCTCGTACCCGGAGGCGGCGGCGGCAGTGGGGGACCCGATTCCGGCGGCGGCGGAGGCGGAGGCGGAGGCGGGAAGGAGGTCTTTGAGGGAGGTGTATTCCGTAGAGGACTTTAGGGTAGTGGAGAGAAGGTCCAAGTCTAGCTGCGGTGGCGCCACGCCGTTCTGATGTGAGAAGCTGTTGGAGCCGTGAATGGTGGTTCTGGTGGTGGAGAGGAGTGAGAGCTTCGCGGGGACCACCACCGACGTAGAGATCGAGTGCCTGCGGCGCTGAGATGACAACGTCGGCGTCGGCGTCCGAGGCGGTTCTGGTTTTAATGCGGCGGAGTCGTCCATGTTAGAGCGACCCTGAGAGAAAGAAAAAAAGAGACAGAGACAGAGAGAGAAGAGTGTTGTTGTGGCGGCTACCGCTTTTGCAATTAGTCTTTGCGGACTACGTTTTATCGCCTCTGAGAGTCGTGTGTGCGTGAGTGTGTTTTCTTTTGTTAAATTTCCAAATTCCAATGTGCCTTACGCACCTTTTTCATGTTGTTTATTTCACACCATCTGATTGCCAAATTTGTCAAAAAAAAAAAAAAACTCTTCTATAATTACGAATCACCATGTGATTGACAACCCTTCTATTTACATTTTGCTCATACCCATTGCCTTGGGGGATGAAAATACAAATGTGAATAATAACAACATTTGGATATGCATCCGCATCCGCAAAATACATATAATTAATTATAACTTGTTGGCGGCTATTTTAGATTTTACTTGTTGGCTGCTATTTTATATTTCAGCTATTAAAAGGTTTCCTTGTCACGCAAGATATGTTGGAATTGCATAAAGCTCAGAAAGCATTTTTTTAATGTTTTTTTTACTATTAGATTTTAAACCAAGGGGTTTTCAAATATATATATATAAATATATATATATATATTACATAAAAATTTAAAAAAAAAAAGTGAAGAAGAAGAGATGCTGATGGTGCACGCCACTAATTAAAAGAAAAGAAACAATTTTGTGTCGTGAGTGGATAACTTTTTTTGGGTCCTGACTAACTCCTGAATTTGACTACACTTTCAGGTGGAAGCCGCTGCTTGTGTTTATTGCTTGTTGACTTTGTGCCAACTTTGTAAAAATAGTGACCCACACCATGCCATCGTTTAAGACCTTCTGATCACTTGGCATAATTTCCTCTCATCATTTAAATAAAATGAGTTATCACATGATCAATTATTAAATAACTAAATTTACATTTTAAATTTTATTATTTAACTCTTAAATGAATTCTCACATAAATTTATAAGAAAATAATGACAAAAAGAGTAATATCACATATTAAACCATCATTTTACCTTTAATTTTATCGAGACAATGTGATAATGGACACTGCCACTTCATATCAATAAAATAAAAATATATTTTTCTAATAAAAATTGTATTATTCCCTTCCTTTTTTTTTTTTTTTTTGATTAATTGTTTACTAAAGTTTGATGGATTAAAACGTTTGAGAAGTGTGAAAGCAGATACTGTTGCTTCGAAGAAAAAGTAAAACTGAACACAAAGATCTCTCTTATAATAGAATATAGATGTGGGTGAGCTCGGTTAAATAAGTTTAGTTCTTATCAACCAAATATTTAAACCAAAAAATCCATAAACATAGGAGTTAAATAGAATACCCAAAAAAATAAACTTGAGAAAGCGATAGATATTTATTAATTAATAATAAAGCCAGCGTTTTTTTTTCCCTTGAATGGGTCCACGAACTGCAGCAAATGTCAAAGACTCACAGCAAGTGATTCCCCCTAGTCGTCCACATTTCACGTTGCTATAAATTCACGAGGGGTGATTGAGATCGACTGTGATAGCACTGATAGGAGGAAATTCTATCCATTGCGGTTGGGATAGGGTCGCGACTCGCTAGCAAGATTTTATTGACATGTAAAAAGAAAAACGATAAAAATATTTTATATGAAAAAATGAAATATATATATATTAATGATTTTTTTATTTAAATAATAATAAAATATGAATGACGTGACATAAAAAAAATGTTAAAGTTGAATTCAAGATGAATAGTATGTGGCTTTTTTTTGGTCCACCACCAATGTCTTAGGTTTAGCTGTTTTAATATTGTACTTTGAAAAAAAATATATTAATTTTTAAAAATATTATTAAGTATTATGTGAGAGCACAATTTAATCTTTAAAATCGTACATTTTAAAAATGCACATATTTGTTTATTGGCTGCTACATGAAAATTTAAATTTTTTAACTTTTTCAAATTGCTTTTTTTTTTTTTTTAAACGTGCTCTCAAATAAGGCATTTTTTGTAATTTTGTTTAAAAAGTGCACATTTAACCTGCAAAATTACAAGGGGAAACAAACTCTTGGTACATATCCATTGCACATAGTTAAATTAATTGGCCATATGATACAAACTTTGAGTATAAATTACCATTAAAAACTAGCTTACAAGAAGAGAGTGCCCAAGATTTCATATAAACATGATTAATATTGTACTTAAGATTATAACCAAATACGGATAAGGAGTGGCCCCATAGGGGCCATAGCCACACCCCAATTCTCAAAAATTGTAATTTTATTTTTATTTTTAAGTCAAAAATATATATTTATTAAAATTATTAAATCTGTTTTTTTACAAATATCGACCTATCATAAAATCCTTAGTCATCCAATTTTGTTAATTCATTTTTTTAAACGCATTTTTACCAATAAAATATTATTTTTAAAATTTAATTTTAAAATAAAATATATTAAAATTAAAAAAAGAAAAAAAAAGAGGGTGGCGAACCACCTATAGGGGTGGCTGGCCTTGGGCCAGCCATGGGGGTGGTTCGCCACCCCTGCACTTTTTTTTTCATAGACTTAAAGGTGGCGCCACCTTTAGGCCATGGGGGTGGTTCCACCGCGATCTGGGGTAACCACTATAACCAAGGCGCCATCCACCTCTATGGGTGGTTCGCCACCCTCTTTTTTTTTCTTTTTTAATTTTAATATATTTATTTAAATTTTAAAAAATAATATTTTATTGGTAAAAAATGCTTAAAAATAACGACGCTTAATAAAATTGACAAGGATTTTACGATAAAGGCCGATATACCCACGTTATTTGTCAAAAAACACTACTTGATTTAATAATTTTGGACCTTCAACCCATGCCTATCTGATATAAATTCCCTTATATTAATTGGGGCTACAAATTTAAGTTTGGCCATTATGGACTCAACACTTTTATGACCTATTATAAATGCTCAAATTTCATTTAAAAACTCATTAAAAGACCCAATCTTAGACCTTTAGCAACACATCAATTTATTAAAATTCCATATCTTGTTTTCTGCATAATGAGGTAGGATAATTGCATATTTTTTATTTATTTTTATTTTTTTGGTTTAATTCTTTGTTTTAGACCTAAAGAACTTAATAGCCTTGAGGAATTATATTGATATTGAAGTATTAATAAAAATTACATGCTGAAATTTTAGAGTGTCTAATAAACATATCATATTGAGGTAAATGTGAAATATATTATCATATGGGTTTCAAGGCACCAAAACAACCAAAAAAATTAAACAGGGTCTTAAAATTAATTGATTGCATACTACACTATATCTAATTGTTATTTAATAACTATAGTAGTTTTTAGTCCCTAATAAAAAATAAATTAAAAAGACAAAAATTGAGAAAAAAATAATACACAAAGAAGAGAAGCTTCAATATTATTGCAAGACTCTAGGTTATTAAATTATTCTTTTAATGTTTTGGCCCCCATCGATAAGAATTTCTATTTCTGTCCTTAATTATAACACATCACAACACTTCACAACTTAGGTCTAACGATGTCCACTATATTAACATTGACCAAAATTTGCCAAGTAATTTGCCCCCTATTCGTCTAAGCCTAATATTTGCGAGAATTTGGACAATTTGTATCAGTGAAGAGGAGGTGACCAAAAATCTTTAAGACTTATTTAATTAGAAAGCGGTCCCCAAACTTGAATAGCCTAATTATCATGTGCTGGCCACTATGCACCTTATTAGGAGGTTGCAACCATATTAGTGGAGATCAAAGCAACCAACAGTCCTGGTTATAGCCTATAGGGTTACTTCCTTACTGCCAGACTCACCGCTTAAATTTGGTGAGCTGAAATTCAACGGCTATTTTTTTTGGTTTTCATCGCTTTTTTTCTTTTTGGGTACTCTTCTCTTCTATTGTTATGACAATTGAGCAGAATTTTTTTTAAAAATTATATTGCTAAATGGACTATTAAATTTTTTTAAAAAAAAGGATGAACTGCGATTTTATCAAATGCTAATTGTGTTTTTAGAAATCATATTTTGATTAATTGCATTTCGAAATTGCTGTGTGTTAAACCACTGAACAAAACTAATCCTAAGAAGACATTAGAATTACTCTGAAAATTGATGGTGATAACATTAGAAGACAAAACTGATGGTGATAACATTAGAATTACTCTGAAAATTGTGATAGAAGAAAAGTTAGTCTTTGAAAGGCAACATGAGAGGCATTTGGATCCTATAATCAAATCATATCCAAAAGGGATAGTAGCCAAACACCTTTTTATCTACTTTTCTATCACTTGGTAGCAGATTTGTCCAGCTATAGTGCATGTCTCAAAGAGTCAAAATTGCCCATATTTTCATGAAAATGACTCCTCATTGGTGAATTAGCTTATAGCCAAATCCCCGTCACCTAATGGCCAAACAGATGATGCAAACTTGTAATCACCAATCCTTCCTCAAATTAGAGACTTTTAGTTTTGTGGCTCTTTTTTCTTTTGGGGTCTAATTTTGTTTTGTGGTCCTGGACAAGCACCGTCATCCCTTGGCCCACCCAAAGTCACAAACAACCGCACTACAAATTGCAACTATGCTATGGCTTTTGGCTACTGCCAAAATTAGAAACAATTCACTTCAAATTAATCAACAATTTATACATTAACTTCTCATGGATGTTTCAAAACTATCTTTTAGGACCTCTAATCTTTTGAATTAAGTAAAGAGAAAATTACTAAATTAATCTATGGGGTTTGATTTTGTATAACATAAATTCCTAGAGTTTTCAAATGATCTTATGAACTCACATGATTTACTTTTGTATCAAAATGATGTCTCTATATAAATTCCAACTATTTTTTCAACGGAAAACTTGTGAATTATAATTCTATCATCAAATAAAATATTATAAAGACTAAAAAAAAAAAAAAAGGTGATTGTACCATCCCATAAGCCCTTAAAGATGGTGGTTTACCCACTCTTGCTGACCATAGACCTTTGGAAGTGGTTTTGGCCACTACTCGATATTAGTTCTAGCCTCTAGGGGATAGCTGAACTACCCCAAACAATCGATTTTGAGGGTGATTCAACAATCTTTAGTGACTGTTTTTGAAGAGACCTAACCACTAACAAAGACCATAACCGGCTAGAAGTGGCTGATCAACTCAATAGGCCCTTGGGATGGTAGACAACCCCCTAAACAAATCTTTTTTTCTTTAATTTTGTTTATAATTTTTTATTTAAAAGTAAAATTGTAATTTTACACTAAAAAAAAAAAAAGCCAATACAAACGAATCATTTTGATATAAAGGTATATCACAGGAATTTGTAAGATCATTTTTAAAACGCAAGAATTTATGATACAAGATCAAAACCCAAAGACCAATTTTTAATGATTTTTCCTTAAATCTACCTTTTCCGCCTCCTTCAGGAATCTTTCATGGTTAGCTGCATAGCAAACGTGTTTGCTCTGCCATATGCTGCTGCTAATAGATCTTACAGAAAAATAAATGCAGCTTATAAAGTACTTCACACCAAGTAAAACGCATTGCTCTCAGTTTGCCATGCACAAGCCAGAAGGACCAGGAAAAAAGAAAAAAGAAGACAACATAGAGAGCAAAACGTACCAAAAAAATAAAATAGAAACCGAGGATGGAAAGAATACCATCAACAACAAAATTTCATGTCAAATGCTTATAACCATAGTTTATATCAAAGATTCGGATCATGGACCATGCAATTAGATCAGTCCGGGGCAGATCTAGCTCGCCGCTTCCTCACAAAAAATCCAGTACATGAACCTTGCAGCAATGTTTACATTTGCAACATTTACAGCCTAAGTTGCCTCAATTTCCAAACTGAGCCAAAGGTGCTGCAGACAAAGAAGGGATATGCATGTAAATTCTTTGTTTATTTCTAGTCTGTGCCCTAATTTAATCCAATGCACCCCTCCTAAAAGTAACCATATACCCTTCCATAATCTACCATCTTAATTCCAAAGTACCCCGTTTATTCATACCACAGGGCCCCTAAACTGTACTGTACAGTATAAGAAGTACCTCCAGCTTGCCATCTATTAGCTTCCTGCAAGACCTTCTTCAGCACTTTCTTCTGGCAACCTTTTAGCAATGATTTAAGGACATAAAGGTTGCTATTGGGACATAGACATGAGTTTCTTGATTTAGCACATTAGGCAAATCGCTATTCATTCATCTTTGAGAAGAATTAGCAATTGTAGATGGCACTTCAGTGATCCCAGATAATGAAGTTTGTTGAATTGGAGTACTGATATCAGCTGCTCCAAAGTTGGCATGAAGCACATCCATCCCGGTCCATTCAGCGGGAACTATTGTTGGAGTACAGTAATTGAGCATCCAAAGTAGACATAAAATTATGTTAAAAAACAAAAATAATAACAATTAAGAAAATTAAGAAATCAATGCTAATAGCCTAATACCATCTGTTTTCCACATATCAGTTATGCTAACTTCAGCATCTGATAGAAGCCAGTAATCTGCATCATTCTGTAATAACAAGCAAACAAATAAATGAACACCCAACCTAGTCATACATATCAACTTCACCATAGTTGACTCTCGGTCTTTATAAATTTAAAATACATTAAAAATAATTAGCTATAGGAACAAATTACTCAGGATAACAACACTTACATCAACATCTGAGGGAACAATCTTCATCATGCCGCCAGCAAAATCCTGTGAAGCACTAAGGTCAGAGGATATTTGATGGCCGTACAGTGCCTGAGGTTCAATTTCATTCCTGGTGATGTTCACATTCACCACTTCTGTGGGTGGATTCTCATTAGAACCCGAGCTTGAAGCCACTGGGAAGCTCACAGGTGGCTCAACACTGTTCATGTCCTCAAACTTCTCCTCAAATTGACTACAAAACAATCAAAAGGAGTTCAAAAGAGGGAGAAAGTGGGATAAAACATAGGACAAAACGGAATAATAGTTTTTATTAAAAAAATAATACCAGAAACAATTAAGGATCTCAAATCAACTATTATTACAGATGCAACATAGTAATAAATCTGCAGAATCAGATACTTCAGACTCAAAGTAGACAACAATACCTGACAAGGTAGACATCAATAGGTCCCATTGAGCTTCTAAGAATAATCCTATATCTCCTTTGTGGATAGTCAACAGCCTGATATATATAGAAGCACTCATGCATCAAATCAAATTAAACATAAAAAATGAACCGTCCTTCAATTTGTTTGGTCTGGACTTACTTCATCTGGATCTGGGACTTCCAGCGTGGTTCCATGAGGAGCTTTAATTGCTAACAGGGTTTGGTTCTGCCAGACAAAGACTTGAACTGGTTAAACTATAAAGCTAAGGCACCATTGAACACATATAGAAGGTGGGACACAATTATAATAGTACTAAATCAGTATAACACAAAATGAACTGACCTCGAGGCAAGGTAGGCCCTTGATATCGTCTTTAGTTACAAAAAGCAACCTAATAAGAAGAATATAAAGTCACCAGGTTGCAAAGCATTATGAACCATTTGAGTCTTTTTTTTCTTTACAAAAAATAATACAGGAAAAGATTTTACTTTTGGTTGTTTTCATCTTCACTCAAACCCCTCAATCTGTCCTGCATTTCCCTGCAACAGCTTGAAAGCGTCAGCCTTAATTCAACAGTTTCAAGATAGCAACATTTATTGCTTTCACAAGAAAAACGGCCATATAACCTTATCTGATCATCCAATCTTTGCTCTCGCATGGAAAGGCTTTCAACTTCCGCCTGCAGGAAAAAAACATAAGAATTTTCATCCTTGGTAAAAAACAATTAGATTGCTTTTTCTTTCCTTCCTTTTCATCCTTTCTTGATATCATATCATGGTTATCATCCCATATTTATTGGATGTCACTTAGGGTACATCAAAGGTTGTGGAACACCAATTATTGAATAGGTATATGGGCATAAGAAATGCTACATACTACATTTTTATCCCACAAATATCCTGCAGCAGTCGCAATCAACCCTTTGATTTTTTTATTTACAAAGATTAATCCAAACTCCAAAGGGTGGTTGAAGCATTGTGGGATAATTGTGGGACAAAAATTTAGTTTCTAACATTACTCTATGGACATATTAAACAAATATAGAAACAATCTAACCCATGATAATTGAAAAAAAAAAAAAAAAAAATCTGTGTTTAATCATCACAAGAGACCAATATCCACACCCGCATACCTGTAATATGGAGGCATCATATTCCCCCTCCCCTTGCCTTAAAGCATCGAGTCCCCTAATCGGTCATTCAACCAATCCTCATGTAAGTTATCATTTTCCTCACATGCTAAGTAGAATCTCAAATCGAAATCAATTAAAAGCAAAGCAACATCAGATATTTTAATAGCATAGGAATCAAGTATTACTTCCATCGTATTCTGTTCTTAAGCTTCTTTTCAATTAGACCAATGCCTTCCAGGACATTTGTAATGTCATATATCCGCCTCTTTTGCACCTGTATCATTAGAAGCTCTCTAATTAGCATGAGGATTAAATCATGCATATAATCAGATGTCTCAATGATCACCTCCAAAGTTCCTGCGGCTTTGTTTAGGTCAAGAATACCATCCTCTGCCTGCTTGAGCAAATTGATGAACTTTTTTGTCAACAATCCTGTAAATTTCTGGCACTTTGTCACTCTTTGCTCATATGACAATTTCAAAAGCTACAGAACACATCATTAATACATATGAAGAACTCATATGGAACAATTTCAGCATTACCTAGGGAACTGTCATAGCGACAGCTGCCAGGAGTAAGAGGAGCAGGGGAACCTGCAAGATTATAGAAACTGTCTTGTTAGGTCTTATTTTTCTAGCAATTATGGGCAGAGTACAGACTGTATTATTAGAATGGTGAGAAGCAAATGTAACCTATGCAACACAACATAGGTTGTTTCCAAGACAAACTATCAGATGGTATAAATCAACATCAGGAATGGTGTAAGAATTGTCTCACCGGCATTGGATACTGGTGTCTGAGGCCCAGATCTGTTGCCCTTTGAAGCCTGTGACCTGTTGTATATCCTTCCCCCTTTTGCAGACACAGGCGTCTTGAGCGGACTGTTAACCACACTATTGCATCCAGGACTGCTAGTCCAGTCAATAGACTGAACTTCATTGTCATCTGTTCCACTCTTCCGCTTTAATAGCTGAGAATCATATCAGGTTTGTGAAATTATATAAATGACAGGTAGAAGAATAGTCAACCACAACACTATTTTAAAATGTATCTTTTAGTAAGTGATATTTACTAATGTGGAAGATGCTGACAATACAACCACAATGAAGAAACCGCAAGTCCTCCCCATAGTCCAATTAATTGTGAGTATACATGTACATCCATAAAATACTAGAAGCTGAGTATAAATTAAAATCAGAAAATCTAACAATTCTTTTTGTGACGGGCGGCAAAGCAATAATGAGCAACAAAAATTTAAGAAAAAACATGTTAGCATACAATATAAGCTACTCAAGCACTGATACAGAATACCATTCTGGCTGTTCAAGAAAATTGAAATGAAGTCCACTTCCCTTTTTTATATATTTTTCAAAAGTAAATACAACTTATACACCCATCTAGGATCAAACACGTGACCTTATCACCCACCCCTACTTATAAGTGAAGGAAATTCGATTTGGACTAAAGATCAATGTCAAATGATCACAGAAAAGTTAACTAGAAGGACCTTAAAGTCAATTCTCAATATTACCACCAAACATTACAGTTTTGATTTCATTGCCGATGATGAGTTGAAATGGATGAAAAAAACACAAGGACAATGTCAATAAGCTCCCTAAGATGCCTAAGCTTCTCTTCATGTTCAGCAAAAACAATAGGAAAGTGGTAAACAGTTTTGATGTCATTGCTGATGAGGAGTCAAAATGGATGAAAACAACACAAGGACAGTGTCAATAAGGTCCCTAAGATGCCTAAGCTTCTCTTCATGTTCAGCAAAAACAATAGGAGTCATATACGAACTATGTATTGTACATCTGTTGTCACCCACATTGTCTTTCGAAGATTGGAACATAATATAGAACCCTAATGAACATTTGAGCTTTCTCATATTGTTGATAGGAATACATCCAAAAAAACACAAGTGAAGATGTCTAGAAATCAGTAGCAAATGTTGCACCCACTGACAATATTGACAAGGAGATATAAGTGCTCTGTGTGTGTTAAAGAACACATTGGTGAAATAATCCTTGGTCAACTCAAATGGGAAAAATTGAACCAGAGCAATACATGTCAAATGTGAGCTTGTCATTGTTCTGCACTATAATATAACAACAAATTTAGCAATTCAAGACTCATGTCTCAACCTAACACACAAGCAAGAAGTTTGCATCACATGCCTCATGCCAAACAAAAAGGACGGAATCACCATAATCAAATTGAAAATGGAGTACATGTAATAACACACATACTCAAAAGAAATTAATAATGATTGATTGCATGTCAAAGCCAATCTTAACAGCTTCTTCAAAAGAAACTAATGCATCAAGTTAGCTAGCGTTGCTTCCCATATGGAAGAATTCCCTCTTAAAATAAAAATCCTGGTTACCATCCATAGGAAAATAAAGATTTAAGAACAAATATAAACATTCAAAATGAGCCTTCAGTTCCATGCCATAATGTTGAAAAAACACAATCTTCCAATATGCATCAATTCAATCAGAGATATCTTTTTCAACCTTCACTTGTTTTGCATGCTCAAACCATCTTCAACATCAACTAAAAATATACTAATATTAGATTGTATGTACCAAACAATTCAAAGAGAGCTTTACAATCCCTTCTTCACGAAGAACCAACATAACATTTCAGTAAAAAGCTCAACCAAAGAACTAACTTGCTGAAGATGTAATTTTCACAAACCACGAAAAGAATAAACTAAATCAATCACTCTACATCTTGGAAAATATGGTGTTCGAGTATGGTAATTTGAAAAGGAAACGGAAAAAACAAACAATAAAGGAAATTAGTAGCAAACTAGTACTGCTGAATTGCATGTTTTAACTACCCTCTTCAAGCTTCCAAATTAAATTCACTAACATGAATCCTCTCCAAAGTGACTATCGTCCAGATAAATACAACAAAGTCAAAATTTCCATATATCACAAAATATTACTGCGCAAAATTGCAGGTACGCGCATATATCCTCAATATGACCATAGAATTTGAGCGTCAGTTCATAATTTGACAGTGTCTCGTAAAGCAAGAACGTCACCAAACAAGCATGAATTTCCTTCCAATCATCAGCATTGCATAAAAAAAAATCATTCAAAGCGTTTCAACAATCAATCTCGCCAATATTATCCACAAATCTCGCATCAGTTACACTTTAGGCCAAGTAAACTGCTCGCCTAAACTCAAAATCAAATAAAAGAGAGAAAATAACAACAAACTTACGGGCGATCTAACGACGAGTGCCTCGGCTTCACGATCGGCGGCTTGGCGAAAATCGGCGGTGGAGGAGAAGCGGTGGTAGTCATCGGGAGGGAGGAACGGCGGTTTCGTGGACGCAAGCGTCGAGAGGTTCCGCTTCGGCGGCGGCGGAGGGATCTGCATCGCCCCTGCCTTCGGCGCCGTTGGGCGGCTCGGACCTCGAGCGCCGCCGGACATCGATTAGCCCTCGCCTGCTTCCGGTGGAGGATCTCTGAGAGGTTTCGGTAATTGGAGGAACAACCTGAGAGGACGTGAGCGGTAGGATCTGCGTGTGTGCGTAACAGCTTAAGAGAGGGTTTAGAGAGAGAAGGGGTTTGGGGGAAAGTGTGTGAGGGAGGAGAGAGCAGAAAACGAGGGAAGGAGGGAATTTTTAGTTTGGGATAGATGTGGAGGGAAGCACGGAGCAAAATGGAAATTTATATTTTTGTACTTTTGCCCTCCATGTTCAGCGGTATTCTATATTGACCCACTCTAAATTATATTCCCTTTACTTCGTTTATCTTCATTAAGTATTTTTTAGTGCTTCATAAGAGCCGTTAAGTCCGTGCCCTAATTGCGCTGGTACTGCAGTGATATGAGTCATTTGGTCCCCTCCATTCTTCTTAAAGATGATAAAAAATAAACCGTCCTCCTGTCATCCAATTTTTACTGTTTATTTTTTTCACATAAAATCTTTCCCAATTATTATTTTAATTTTTACTGGAAAAAGGTCAAACTCGTGCCTCTCAATGTTCCAATCACATATGTGTTTTGTGGATTGATTTAAATATTTTGTATTAGTTTAATTCTGGTTATATACCTTTTCACGGCTTTAAATATGTATAAGCAAAGTATAATATGCAGAAGAAAACCAAAACCTATATATAATTTAACTAGATTCAATGAAAATTTTGAAGAACAATTAATCTCACTAGGAAGCAATAAAAGCATATTAGAGACTGTTTGACCTAGTGGTTTATAGGGAAATTATTTGTGCATGCTAATAGATTAATAAACCTAATGAAAGAAGAAAAAAAAATGGTAAATATATATCTCTAAGAGATCAACTTAATTGGCTGAGACCACACTTAATGAAGTGGAGGTCATTAGTTCGAATCACCCTCCTCCTTTTATATAAATATGTCAAAAAAAAATGGTAAATATATGGTTTTGGTCGGTGATGAAAATTCCCCAAAATTGTTTGTCTGAATTGGTGCAAGAATGAGAGAGTGGGCATATGGAGCTCAGGACAGCCCCGAACAGGTGACTTCTGCTCCTGCCCTCTCTATTGGGACTACTTGAATTAACAACAATTCTATGTTGTACACCCAATACCCATCGTTTCTTTGGCAGGGGCATGGATGAACAATAACCTGAAAACATAGAATGTAAAAGGGATAAGGGAAAATCGATATCCAAAGATGTAATTTGAAGTTACCAGCAAGTTGGGGGCACTAGTCAAAGAAATGATGATAACAAATAAAAAGTAGAAAAGGACAAAAATAAAAAATAAAAATAAAAGAAATAGTCGGGGAGAGATACGCGCCTCTATTTGTCTTAATACTTAAACGGCTCTCCATCACGATATGTTGTTGGCAGTACTCTTTTTTCACCTTCCCTTTTTCTCCGAACGACGATCCTTCCCTGCAATTGCTATTGGCTGTTGGCATAAGTTATAACTGCATAACCCTGTGCTTTGTACGAGTTAGGTTCACTGTACTTAGTCATCACATGAGTGGAGAAAGCAATTATTATCGATTTTATTGGGTGGGCTCAAAGAGAATTTTTGGCGTCTCTTTAATTTAGTTACCTACTACTATTGAAAACGGCACAGTATTATCTGTGATAGTCCATTTATGTTTACGGTTTCACACTTGCACACTTTTGAAAGAGATGGGACGACGGTGACAGGACAAGAGAATCCTGATAAATATTAGGTTCTCTTTGTTAAAGAGCGTTTTTTTTTTTAAATATATTTGTATGTGATGTAAAAATAAAAGTAATTTTTGCATGCTTGTTTATATTTTTGTTTTAAAAAGAAAAGAAAACAAAATATTATCAAACAAAACTTATTTGTAAGTGTTTTTTTTTTTTTTTTAATGAGCAAGAAAGGTAGGATGAGGTGTTTAACTGTGACTACTGTGCTTGGATGTTACTATAATAACATCTACCCGCTGAGAATTGCTCAGAAGGAGCCTAGACGGTAGAGCGTTATCATGATAACACTTACTCGTTAAGAATTGCTCAAAAATGGTCTAGATGACGAGAACTGTAGGCAATTTCTTGATACCAATTGAGCCATAGTATGACTTAAACTTACCAGGACATTAGTGGATTCCCAAGGTGGTTAATACTAATTAGGCTTGTGTGAGTGATTATCTGTTGCATATATTTAAATCCACGACCTAGTTCATGCATTGACCTTATGGAGATTTCTTGAAACTATAAACCACCACCGTTCATGGTATTTGTAGCCTGTAGGGGTCCATTTTAGCTTGCATGTATTGATTTTGATTTGAAATTCCATACTGTGGGTAAGTAAGTATATTGCACACCAAATAAAAAATTGGAGACCCAAATTTATGAAAATTCTAAATTTGAGATTTTTGTCCAATTTTCTTTAAATAGGTAATAAAAATTGCCATAAAAATATAAGTATATATGCCCATCATATAAAAAAAATGCAAAAATGTAAAGTTTAGGGTTAACCAACTACAATTGTAATTAACAACCTCCCATAGCATTTTTTTTTTTTTTTTTTACATGTCCACACAAGGGAAGAGGGATGAGGGATTTGAACTAATAACTTCTGTTTCATTAGACATGATTCACAGCTGATTGAGTTACCCTTTAGGGACAACAACCTCCTATAGCTAAACAACCTCAAATGTCACCCAACCCCATTTTGGTTGGATAATAGCCTAGTCATAGCTAGGTAATGAGTTGGACAACACCCTAAACTTTGCATTTTTTTTTTAATTAAAAAAAAAATTGTGATGTGAAGGATATAATTGGATTTTCATACAAAGTTTTAATATTTATATTTGCAAAATTGAAAAATGAGAACTTAATGTCAAAATATCGTAAAACATATAAGTTAATATCACAATTTTCCTAAATTTAAAGCTACTTGGTTTTAGATGTTTATCACTTGGATTATCTTATCCGATCAAGTATTTATCACTTCTATGCCAAATGCTTACCAATTTTGTTGAATTACCTTTTCCATATACTGGGTTTTGGCTTTTATTTTTCTTGTATGATCCATTTGTTTCGGAGAGACATGAAATCAAATGCAAAATTCCCGACAAAACACCTTCTAAATTGGATATATAATTGTGAAGGAAAGCAAAGAAACATCGAACTTATTAAGGATGTTATTCCCTTTACGGCTAATCTAATTAGAAGAAAATGGCCAACATATAACCAAATACACAAACAAGGCATTGACCCGGGGTACTTTCTCTTTATTATTTTTTAGTAATATTAATTAAATAATTAAATTTCTTATTTCTTATCTTTAAGCTTTTTGAGATTCAAGTGTTAATTAATATTCTATTACCTGCAACTTATCTATACAAATGGAGTTATGAACTTAATATTTGGTATGTAGATTGGCATTTCCGTTGGGAAAATTAATAACTTAATAATTTCTCTCATTTCAATTAAATATTCTGTCACCTCAAACTTATCCGTACAAACGGAGTTACAAACCTAAAATTTGGTAAGTCGATTGGCATTTCCATTAGACAAAGGAATAACTATTGAGTAATTTTATTTTTTACACCCACGTTACTTTAATGTGACATGTTTTAAGTGATTGATATGAGTATGATAAATGGATATAAAAAGTAACATTGCTTATAATTTTTACCAGGAATAAAAGAAGCTCAAATGTAATAGTTATTCCTATTAATTAGTTTTTTTTTTACTTGTAACACCCTTGAATATGTATTCCATTATTGGGTGAAAGACAATATGCTGGTAAATAGAATAATTGGAAATCAAATTTTCCAAAACACCCTTTTACCACAACATCTCTTCTTGTAACTGAAAATGAGAAAAAGAAAAAAAAGAGCATATCAGTGAAACATTTACCTCGTACAGACATTGAACAAAACAAAACAAAATTCTAAACAGGAGTATCATTATGCATAGAAATATCCCGATGGAGCAAAAACAATTATAAAAACACTCAAACATGTTAAATACCGTAATTCCCAAATCACAAATATACAATTCCAAGAATTGCTCTGTATAACAATCTTTTCATTCCCTTTAACAACATTACACTTCAACTCCGATCCCATAAACTACAGTTATCCCTTCAACTGTTACTCCTTCATAAATCGATTTCTAAAACAAACTGGGAAAACAAATAACAAACACAGTGGGACAAATCAAAAACAATATTTAAAAGATCTAAGGCCTTGAAAGAGACAGACTCAAATACATGTTATATCATTTCCTTCTCTGTTCTCATAATACACAAGATTAATTAAACACAAAACCCATCAAATTTAGCACAAAGATTTCCCTATGTTCTTGCTATTTCTTATCTCCTCCACCAATTTCTCAGCACAAATTTAGCTCTCCTGTCGCTGCCCGGTTCTTTTGTCATTTTGAATCAGACCAGGTACATCCTGGTTCAGATCGGGTTTTCTTAGGAAGGGGCCTATGTATAGTTGCGCAAGACTTAGAAGAAGGATCTGGTGGTCACATTGCAGACCCTCCATATTAAAGAAAGATTTGGCAGCAGTCAAAGTGGTTGGATCGGGCATGGTTTCCCGGGCAAAAACCAGAGGAGGACAAGAAATGTTTTTTTTTTTTTGGTTGGATTTGGGTAGCAAAAGGAACGCCCTGGTCTTCAAGACAAACTGAACTGGACTGGACGACTATCCTCATCTTCAATGGTTTTGTCCTGAGCCTTGCACACAACTATTCCACCACGACTCACTCATCATGAGCTTAAACTCACCTAGTCAAAAGAGCGAGTGGCAGAACTCAGTCCAGCCCCGAGGCCCCTGAAGTGGCGCAATCTACATGCGAGCATGCTAAGGATGCTGCAATTGGAGAGAGAGTAGGGGATGGCCAAGCAAAGGCACGTGGAACAATGAAGGACTCAAGCATGGAGGCCATTGAAGCATAGGATCGGAGCTCTAGCAAGATAGTGAGAGAATTGGTAGTGAGACAGAGAGGTTGCCAGACTTGACGAGAAGGATAGGTTGCCAGACTCAGAGCATTTTTGTAAACTGACTATTTTGAAGAATAGCTATTCCTACCTATTCTTAAGAATAATAAACTAACCAAAAAACGGGACAGTTATTCCATTCCGGATATGTATTCCAAATTCTAAACATTCCTAAGTGTCGTTACAGATATAGTACCTGAGCTGTTCAAATGTGTGCCAGAAAAAAATATGCCCAAGTCCAAATCTCAGATTTTGGGATATTTGGCACTCGAAATGTATAACAGAAGGATCCAATCTGCAGGGCAACATCCCAGATCACCTCATTTTGCTATATCATATGCACAAAGTACAAGGATAGATAAATATTGTTGTACAATTCACAAGCGATGTTCATATTTCCCTATCACATAGATAGGAGCCTTTTTCTGCCTGGTATAAACAGAACCGTTAACATCATATTAGACAACACGAGCATAAAAGCTAAGTACATTTACAACTAGCACCCACGAATTCACCCCATGTAAATAGTATAACTAACACGGTGATTTTAAGTAATCTAGAAGTTTCATCGTTGTGATTCAATTAAATTTTGAAAATTCCCAAATGATTTTTCAAAAATTGCTCAACAATACCCACCAATTGAAACAACTTAAAACCCAAATTTACACTATATTTTTGAATGAATGGATATCACAATTTGTACACCACAAAGGAGAAGTTCTCAACGGTATGGAAGAATTACAACATACCTCCAATCCATCACGGAATTGTGCCTCACTCGTCTTTAACAACACAGGAAGAGGAAAGCACACGCCCTTCTCTACGCAACACTGGTGCCTAGGCTTAATCCTATTCTCTAAGCTAAACGAAAAGTATTGCGGAAACTCCTTCAGCTCCTTCAAATCCCGCCCCATTTCCACCACAAAGTAATTCAATTTCGGCTCGAAATTATCCTTCAAACTGTAATTGAACAGCTGCGGGAATCGCCGAAACAACCACACCGCGTCTCGGCGCGAGAACCCGATGTTTTCGAAGTATTCGATTCTGGGTATGAGCTTGTCTTCGACGCTAGCGGAGAGCAGAGAGGTATGCTTGTTCACCTCGGAGATGCCGATGCTCTGGAGGAAGTACAGGGTGGGGCGGAGGCGGTGCTTGACGCTGCAGGCGAGCAATCTGGGGCGTCGGTTGATGACGCGCTTGAGATTGGAGCCGTTGACGCGGGCCTCACGGAGGAGGAAGGTGAAGACGGGGACGATGTCGGCGACTCGGGAGGCGAGGATTTCGGGGCACATTCCGGCGATGCGGCGGAGCTCGATGGCGGTGAAGCCGAGGGAAGTCATGTAATCGACGGTGGATTTGATGTCGGAGAGAGGGGCGGAGAGGATCGGAGGGTGTTGGTTGATGAGGGAGAGGAAGTCGAGGCCGATGGAGTCGAGATAGAGCATTTTCTCTTGGAACTGGGAATTGGGTAGTGTGCGAGTTGGGGGGGAGATGGAGGGGGTTTCTGGGGTGTTGGGGGGTTTGAGTGGGACAGAGATGGTTGCTTTGAGGGAAGACATGGGAGGGAAATGGGGGTTTCTTGGGCGAGAAAGTGAAGGGAAACCATGGTGAGGTTTTGGATGGAAGAAAGAGGATGGAAAAGAGGAGGAGTTGGCGGAAGTGGCGGAGAGGAAGTGGAGTGTTTCTTGGTGCATTGTTTGGGTGCTACATGGCTGATGGTGAGGGAAACTCGTTTTCTCTGGTGGGGGTTGTATAGGAGGTGGTGTGGGTGGTAGAGGATAAGGCTCCAAACTTTACCATTTGAAGATTGTGTTCGAGTGCTATCTGAAATCAATCCAAGGATGTTTCGTAGTGAGGGAGTGAGATGATAACGAGAGACAGAGAGACAGAGACAAAGCAACATGGGGAAAGGTAAGGCCCAAATCCTCATGAGTTCTTTTATTCTTCTTTTTCTTTGTCCAAAAATGACTTCAGTTCCAGTCGTTTAAGCCTTTTAGGGTGGTAGTGAAAACAAGCCCAGTGGGCCGAACCTAAAAGCTTCCTTGAAAATAGTTTTTGCTATTAGTAGAATTAAAAAAAAAACAATTAATACTATTCTTCTCACGAAACACACCTATTTATCACACACATTAATATTATTCTAAAAAAAAAATGCTACTTTTTACATCGAAAATAGTTTTTGCTATTAGTAGTATTAAAAAAAAAACAATTAATACTATTCTTCTCACGAATCATACCTATTTATCACACACATTAATATTATTCTAAAAAAAAAATGCTACTTTTTACATCGATTAATGTAAAATATAGCTACTGTATTTAGCAAACCCTTTTATTTTTGTTAATGTAGCTGGCGTGAATTTGTGTGCTAAAAAGTTTTAAATTTTTTGTATTGAAAAGTATAAACTTTTTTTTTTTTTTTTGTAATTTTTTTTATTTGAATAATAATAAGGGGAAAGTCCACAAACCCCCCCTCAAACTACCACTAAATTAATCATGTCTTTCCAAATTTTCAATTGTAACAATGTTCCCTCTAAATTATTAAAATATTGTTAATGTTTCCTCCAATGACGAAACTACCCTTAGTAAAAAAAATACTAAAACTTCTAGACGAAAACATAAAACTAAAACAAATTTAAAAATTCAAAGGGTGGAAAATTAAAAAAAAAAATCATTTGTATAAGAAAAAAATGAAAAAATTTCAATTTTTTTTTATAAAAATTGATTTTTTTTAAATAAATTTTAAGTAAAAATTTCTGTTTTAAAAAAAATAACAATTTTCATGTAAGAAAATAAAAATTTTCGTTTTCTAAAAAATAAAAGAAAAAAAATCCGTTTAAAAAATAAAATTTTTTAAATCGTTCTTTTTGAATTAAATTTTTTTGCCTTTTTTTTTTTGTTGAGTTTATAGAGGTATTTTTGTTTTATTGAGAAATATATATGGGTATTTTAATTTTTTTGTTAGCTTTAAGGGGAGACATTAACAATGTTTTGATAGTTTTGATGGGACATTGTCATAATTGAAAGTTTACGATGAACATTGTTAATTGAGTGGTAGTTTAAGGGGGGAATATGAACTTTATCCTAATAATAAAAAGTAAAACTATGAGAATGTTTTGATTTTGATTTTTTTTAAATGAAGCATGAACATTAACAAAAGGTTGAAAGGGCTTGTCGAACACTGCCAATGTGCTTTAAGTAGCTTCCTATATTAGTCATTTAAAAAAATATATATACTTAAAACATACCAAAGTCAACAAATATAATAAACTTGTGTAAAGAATATTATTCCTATTAAAAAAAGTTGAGTAATGTTATTCTTCACATTAATGTCATATTAACTAATAAAAGTGTTTTAAGTAATTTCACATATTAATCACTTATTAAAAAAAAACCCACAAAACAAGTCAAGTTGAAAAATGAGCATGGGGTAGCTTCACTTACCTTTGAAAATTACGCATTTTTTGCAGACACCATTTTAAAGTTTAAAATCTCACTTTGGTGGATTGAACTTTCGATTTTTTCTAATTACTCAATTCCATTAGAGATTAAAGTTAAATCATATGGTAAAAAAGGGAAAAATATTTTATACCCATTTTTTTTTTAAATTTCAATTTTACTCTTATTTACAAAAATAAAACATAAAAAATAATTTATTATTATATATTAAAAAAAAAGTGACCCATCGTGGATCACAGACCCTTTGTTGGTGGGTCTTTATGACCCAACAAAGGGTTTGTGATCCATGATGGGTTACAAGCGACCCTCCACAGGCTCCACACCCATAGGAGGGTCACTTGTGACCCATCATGGGTCATAGACCCTCCATTGGGTCACAAAGACCCACGGTGGGTCACCTTGGTGACCCGTAGATGGATCATAAAGTGATTTATGATGGGTTATTTTTGAAAAAAAAAAAAAAAAATTTACTTTTTTATAAAAAATGATTATCTTTTAGGAATTTCACATTAAATTAAATATATTTTATTTTAAACTTTGAAGAATTGTTTGGAAAATACACTAACTTCAGGGTAAGTGAAGTTAGCCGATGGTCATTTATCTAAAAGAAATTACGTCCACAACTGCCAGCTCAAAACCACCTGGATTTCCCGATTTCCCCCAAATGTATGGAGCCGGTTACCAGTAAATAATTCCCACCAACCTCACACCTGTCTCCGCCCTATCCTATCTTCTCACCCACCAAATCGATTTCTCCACCCTAGACTTCTCAAACGACAGTGAGTGAGTGAGCCAGTGAGAGCTTTTCTACACGCTCTTTCACTCTCCCCCTGATATCCCAAACAATGATGGCTTGCTCGGCTGCCTCCACTGCTCTCCTCTCCTCAAACCCCGGGGCTTTCTCTACCAAAGCCGCTGCTCCGATGGCCTCGATCTCCAAGCCCTTCTCTCAAACCCTAACCATCCCCAAGTCCTTCAACGGCCTCCGCAGACCCATCCAATCCCACGCCCCTCGATCCCTCTCTCTCTCTCGTGGCTCCCATCCTCGACGGAGCTTCGTTGTCAGAGCCTCTGTAAGTAATTTTCAGTCCCCGCTTTGTAGATGACTAGATTTGCAATGTTTCTTCTGGTAACTCTTTCGTTTGAAGTTTTAAGTGTGGTTTCTGTTCAGAAGTGTACAATGGTATGGCCTAGGATTCTTGTACAGTTATAAAATTGTTGTGTTTTTGTATTTATAAGGATAATTTAATTTAATGTATCTGCTAATATAGTCAGAGGAAAGGTAGTGCTAGTGTTGCATTGGAAGATAATTGGTCATGAATGGACTGTCATGATTCATGAAGTGTCGATATTTATGGAGCAAGATTAGAAATTAAAGGAGAGACAGAGACTCTAATGGGCTCTTGTGCTTCACTGCCATAAGTTTTTGAAAAATTTGTTATTATAAGGGCATTTCATTCTTGAGGAGTGTGTGTATATATATATTTTTGTGTTATGAATCCTGGCGTATGTTTTATGGGCTAATTGCTCCTTTTGCAGAGTGAACTTCCATTGGTTGGAAATGTAGCACCTGACTTCGAGGCAGAGGCTGTTTTTGATCAGGAATTCATCAAGGTAGTTTTTAAAGAATAATGCTGCAATTCTGTGTGACACTCATGGTTGTTTCTTGCAAACTCCAAATTATATTGGATGTGTTTGAATTATAGCGTTGGTCATTTTTTCAGCCAATTCTTATATGGGTAGAGTGGTTTGTTTGCTGGTATGGATTTTTTTGTCAGGTTTTCATTTAATCAAAGCATGTCCATTGCAGGTTAAACTCTCTGAATATATTGGGAAGAAATATGTGATTCTCTTTTTCTACCCATTGGACTTCACATTTGTTTGCCCCACAGGTTTGTTTGACACTAAACTAATAGAAATTGAAGTTTACATATTAAGTTGATGCCACGGCTTACCATTATTCTCTTCTCTCTTCTCCTTCATTTGCAGAGATCACTGCTTTCAGTGACCGCCATGCTGAATTTGAGAAGCTAAACACGGAAATATTGGGTGTTTCAATCGACAGTGTGGTAAGTTGTTTCTTCCATTTAATTTGAAGGCTCTTAAGCCGGGAATTAGGATCCTTTTCAGTTCATTTGAACCGGAGAATATCTAGTTAGTTATAGTGGAGGGGTATTTTTGTCTTTTTTATGGGACAAAAATACCCTTTCACTATAATTAACCGGATATTCTAGTTCATTTGAAATTGAAAGGATCGTGTTCCTTATGCCGGTGGCTGGCAACCCCTACATTTTTTTCACTTAATAAATACATTTGTTTTTCATAAATTGGTGTATTCTTTAGTTTTGGTTTAGCGACAAATAATACACACACTTAAGTTTGTTGTATTGTGATATAGGGTTTATTAGATTGTAGACCAAATCAATCTATTAGCTTATCATTCAAAACTTTTGGGATAGTTGATGGGTGTCATTTTGTAGCCTTTGTGTCTGGATGAAGTGTGTCCATTTATATTTTCTTTGTAGAACCTTTTTTTTTTTTAAAATTAAAATTTAAAGTCAGCTTAGTGATGTGGCCTAAATTTGAAATTGCGTGCTTATTGTGATGTCCTTATGTTATCCTTTTTGTAGTTCTCGCACCTTGCGTGGGTCCAAACAGACAGAAAGTCTGGTGGGCTTGGAGATTTGAAGTATCCTTTGATTTCTGATGTCACCAAATCAATCTCAAAATCCTATGGTGTGCTAATCCCAGATCAGGTATGAATTACTTTTGTTTGTCTAGAATTTCATCCTAAAAGAGCATGTTTGAGGTTTTTGCTTAAAAAATCAGACCATAATGGGTAAGTTGATAGAAACATGGTGTGATGAGTTATTCTGTAGGCAACATGTGATACCAGTAAGAGTTGCCATGCCATCTTTTTTTTTTTGTAGTGTTTTGAGTAATATAATTATAATATTCTGCTTCATGTTGCCAACAGAAATTTTAAGCTGGTTTTTCATGGGGTTTCAAGAACTTTTTTATAACATATGAAGTGGTACGATCTAATTAAATTTATGGAGTGATGTGATTTGGCCAACTCCTTGCAGGAAATTGGGGTTTATCTAACTTTGCTAAAATTTGATGACATTTGTAAATTTATCAGAAAATGTGGCACATGAGACTAAGTGTGTAGCTGTATGTTAATATATATGATACTCAAATTTGCATGGGCTGATAGGCACACATCTCTGAATAAAAGTTCCTAGCTGTTGTATCAAATCTTGCACATGTCTTTGCTACAAAATCTTGTGCTTAATCTTGTGTATATTTTATGATGGATGATGAGTCAGGTCTACACTTTTGGTCTGTAATTTTACTGTCTTCTGTTCAGTTCTTATTATTGGTACCTTTTCTAACTCTTAGAATTGCCTTTGTCTTGCATTAGTTGTCTGCTTGTTATAATAACCTTATTTTCTTCTGAAGAGTTGGGTTTCTTTATCTTTCAATTTAAAGTCATGTATCAACCAATCTTGGTCAAGGTTTAACTCAAAGCACAACTCTCTCCCTTTGGTTATGTTTTTATTTCTATTTTCTTTTTTTCTGGATTGACTAGATTTTTTTTTTTTTTAATTGATAGCAAAGGAATTATTGGTGTTGGTTGCTTTGTTCATGGTTGCTGACTGTTGATAAGTTTGAATGATTCCTTTGAATAGTTAAGTCACGATATACCATTATCTAAGAAACTTGTCCATTGAAATTGGCGAACAAGGGTTAGAGTTTTTTTAATTCTAACTTGATTAATGTTTTATTTGTTTGAACAAATCAGGAACTTCTGGTCAAAGTTCACATTTTGCTGCCAAAAATTTACTCCATCCATCCCAAATTTTTGGTCTGCCTTACAAATACATTATATTAAGGGGACTTCATTTAATTTGTTGTTTTAAAATATGAAGTTACTACCATCCTTAATTTAAAATTGAAGGAGAGCAAATGAAAAAGGGTTATTGATTTTTCATATAAAATAAAGGTCTAGTTAAGAAAGTTACTGAAATTATATTCATTGATCTTTCTAGGTAAACAATATTTTGGAACATTAGATGGAATAGTGGATAAACAGTATGGGATATACAAAGTACAATGTAGTGCATCTTAAATGTTGGGATAGATGCTTTGCTATTTTAATTACAGTTTTTCACCATTAGCTACAGTTTTCTTTGCATTATAATTAGAAATTCTGTTTCAATCTTGTAGGGGATTGCATTGAGGGGACTTTTCATCATTGACAAGGAAGGAGTGATCCAACACTCCACCATTAACAATCTTGCCATTGGTCGGAGTGTTGATGAGACGAAGAGAACACTCCAGGTAAATTATATTTTTAAGGACAAGACAATGATTTGGCGGATTCTAATTTTGAAGATTCTTGATTTTTATTATTTTGTAGAATAGTTTTAAAGTCCTATTTTCTTTGTTGCCTTCTAAATTGGTCATTGCTGCTTTATGTCCTGCAGGCTTTGCAGTATGTGCAGGAGAACCCAGACGAAGTTTGCCCTGCCGGATGGAAGCCTGGAGAGAAGTCGATGAAGCCAGACCCCAAGCTCAGCAAAGAGTACTTCTCAGCAATATAGAGTGGAGCTACCATTAATGACCCCAGTTGCCTGTCTATTTCAATTAGCGTGGTGTAAACGAGTTTTGTATTCATGTAATGTCTTTGAATTTTGAGCAGTAGCAGATGGTTGGGAATAAATGCAGGACTTGCCCTGTTTTTTGGAATGTATGAATGTAATTAAGTACAATTGATGCGCTACAACCTTTACTACCATGTGTTTGAAACATGATCAGATTTGCTTAGTTGCTATAAAAAAAATAAAATAAACTACCAGAGATCTCTTGTAGTTTTTTTAACGGTTAATATTTAATTTCATTATCCCTTTCTCATGTAGCTTGACATTAAATTTGGACTGTTAAAAAAATACAAGAGTTTACGTAAGACTAGCAAAAAAATTGCACAAAAGAAGCCTCCTTTGAGTTACTGAGTCGCCGGACAGCCAGAGGGTGGACGGCGGTCACTCTTTGAGTAACGTGGTTGTGAATTCCGATATCACTTGCCGTCTGATGGCAACATTAATTTCATCATATTCATGTTGCTTTCTATGCTTAATCGAACGAGTTCAACTTTTCATAAAAGGGATCGGGGAAATGATTTCCGACTTGCTGATACTCTATGGTCTTTACCGTCCATTAAAATGCTATCCATTTCCTCTGGATTAGAGCAAAAGGAAAAAGGCTTCGAAGTGAAAAGGGATGTCGCTGGATGGGTGTCTCTGCTGTTACCATCGTCATTATCATCACATGATGTCCGTGATGCTATCATCAGCCCTCTGCTGTAATTCTCTTCCTGTCTCAAACATCCGAAACCTCGTAGAAAGGCCAAGGCCAAGGCTGAGGAAGAGAATGGTAGTGGTTGCACAGCCGCTGACATCATCAGCAAGTCGTACGAGGCTACCGGCTTCAGCCGCCGCTCTTTCATCCCCACCACCGCTCGATCTGACGGAAGACAACGTTGCACAGGTTTTAGCCGATGCCCGTGTGGAGCTGGCGCAGATCTTCGACTCTTCTGTCGGCATAACAGGTCAGTACTCGTAATTATTTGAACATGTGAAAAAGTGATGGTTTTTTGGTGCTTAAAAAGGTTAAAAAAAAAAAAAACAAATGTTTTTTAGGAGTCGTTGAACTTGCTGATTTAGATGGACCTTTTGTGAAGATTAGTCTTAAAGGTCGGTTTTGGCACAAACGTAGTGATGTTCTGGCCAGAGTCGCTAATTATCTGAAGCAGAGGATCCCTGTGAGTCATTTTGTTTCTGAAAATGGCAGCTGAATGGAATCCCCTGCTCTTTTTGGTAATAATATGCGGTTGCTTTTTCTCAGGAGATCTTGGAGGTGGATATAGAAGATGAGAAACAGTTGGATGACAGTCCTGAAAACTTTTGAGGTACAATGGCTACAGTTCTATTGCTCTTTTTTCACTTTCTCTTGGCCTTTTAGAAAATTGTTTTGCATTTCCATGGGAATAGCTTTACAAGGGTAGTGATTTCTATGCAAAGTCCTGCTAATAAGCGTATGTGTTAAAAGGATAGCTTCTTTCTATTGGCAGGTAGAAAAAGAACTCTGTAAATCTTTTAAATCGTCAGGCTTAAAAAACATTGCAAATGGATTGGTGTAATGCAAGAGTTTATAGATAAACAAATGTAACGAGAGAGCCCTTTACTAATATGTTTCGAATTGGCTCTAATGATGAAGTTAATCACATGATTAATACTTTAACACCTTCTGTTTTGGATAACTAAATGCAATGTGACAGCATGGGAAGAAGCAGGGGTGAGTTCCTAATAGCATGCTTTTTGAAATCTGGTTGCATCAAGAATCAATTAGTAATTTATTCTCCACCTTTTATACACAAGCAAAATTGTTTAGAGATTTGAGGAATTATTTCTTCATCAAGTAAGATATCTGCAGCCTTTATATTGCTATGTATGCTGCAGGATGTGAAGAATGTTAAGGGGCCAGGGCAACTATATATTGACAAGGTGCTCTTTTAAATCCTGCAAATGCCTATTCTTGGGTATAGACACCAGTATTACTTGTGTCTTACTGGCAAAACAAGTTGCAATGCCATATGAAAAACCTATCAAAATACTCAACTTCTGAAGCCAAGGAATTCCTCTCTAGGATTAGAAAAAAATGCTCAATAAGATCCACGCCAGATGATAAAAGAGTTCTAAGAATTCAACACGCCACCGCCGCCTTTTGTTGAGTCCCTTGCAGCGTAGATCAAATGTTCAATTATGGAACTTATTAAATAGGAACTTTTTTTTTTTTTTTTCATTTTTGTCTTACATTCTGCATTTCAACCTTCATGAGGCAGTTGGTAAGGCACTGCTGGCTGCTTCTCCTTGATAATCATTATCTACTCATTGCTGTTAGCATTTTTTGATACTCGTCTCTTCTTCTCATTCCCTTTGTCAAAACAAAAGATAAATAATTAAAAGTGAAGAAAACAAAAAACCCAAATATACCGTGGATTCAAATCTTTTCCTTTCACTTACAAAAAAAAAAACTTTCCTGTCAGTAAATGTTCTTCTTGCAGCTTCTTCATGCTATACAGAAAGATAGATTGTTATTGATCTTCTACGGCAGACAAATAGTTTGGGATGGGAGTATAACATTTATATATATATATAAGAAAAAGCAAACTATGCAATTTTTGCTCTGACTTGAATGAAGAATTCAGCCAAGTTCTAATGTTGCGAACTCCGCTACAGATGAGCAACAGCTTCTGCACAGCAAGTGCCGTTGTTCCTACAAATTTATTCTTGTTCATTGACAGTAAGTCAGTAACCTTTTCTTTTGCTCTAATCTCAGTTGTTTGTTCTTACGTATAACATTCAAAATTCCTATAGTTTTCAAAGAAAGGATCAAACAACTCATGTTCGTGATCACTTTTGCCGTCTCTCTTCTTTACAGCTCCACAAATTATATTAAAAATATAAGAAATTGGCGATTTCTATACGAGCCAAAAAAAAAAAAAAACAAACAGCGAAGTGGTAAACAAACAGCAAAAAATATCAACATTTTCTTACACAATATTTAACGTTAAAACAAACTGAGCGTTAAGGTTATTGAAACACAGTTTTGGGCTTTTTAGGGTACATATATATATTTTTTAAAGCGTTAAACCCGCTTTTTAATTAGGTGCCAAACACAAAACAAAACAAGCCCGTAATCTAAGATTAACTAGAGGAGTTACTTGGAGTGAAGGTTTAGAAGATTGTTCTTTGATTTGTTTAATCTTTTGATGGAAAGGTCTTATATATTTAAATGTAGGCATACCAGCATATCAGCAGCTGCAAGATCTTTTACATATCCCGTTCTCATCCAGGTCATCCTTTTACGGGTTAAGCTCAATTAAAGAAAAGAGTTAGGTGGCATGGGTGTTGAAGAATCGAAGATAGTTCTGTGATTTCTTATATTCTTTTGTTGAGAAGATCTTATATTTAAATGCTAATAAGCCTACATGATCTACTAGCTTACACCAGCATACCTAAACCAGTTGTTGTCGGAATCTTTTGTCTTCTGTTTTTTTCTCCAGTAAAACCAAGAGACTAAGATTTATTGACATTTTGGTTGATTGCTCTGTATCTTGTATGGATTGCATCATATCTATGTAATCAAATCAAATGCAAATGGGGAATTAACAACTTATCATGTGCCTCACATGAATCCCCGAGTTGAAGTTGACTCGAAGCTCGTGGCAAAGCAAACCAATCAACTCTTCCTCAAAGATTGGATGCCAACTGCCGAGCCACTTTTTTTTAATCATAATTATGATCATCATCACAATTCAATTATTATAACAACAAGAACATGCTCGTGGTTGCACGATAATTTTGCAATCACGTTGGTACCTTAAAATTCCTCACCCCACCCAGATATTATTGTATTTAAGTACAATTTATTTTATTGTATTTAACGGTATATATATGTGATGCCGTGTTTTAAATGGCCAGGTTCTGACAAGGAAGGAAGCCTTGGATTTTGGAAAACGATGGCGTATAAGAAGAGACCAAAACTCCCTCCCTCTCTGAAGCTTCTCTATCATTGACTTTCCATGAGATTACCTGATGCCCTATCATGCCTCATAGTATTTAAAACTTCTTGTTGTGGATAATTGTGGAGAAAGATTCTGGATAAACTAAGAAAGAGAAATGCCATCTAAGAATTGGTTGGACTACACATCAGTATTATGGAATATTTATAAAATAAAAACGTGATTTATAACATTAACATATTAGGATGCTAGTCAATCTAAAAGCACAAATTAATGAGAATGCGTTTGATTGTATTGTATTAATCGCTTATTCTTATGGTATGTTTCTAATGTGGGACTTAATTGTTTTTTCACTCGTGTATACTCAACAATTAATCTTCTCCTCACGTATGAATCAATCACCACATCAACTATACTCCCACTTGAATGGAAGTTCTTTTTGAAGTGTTTATGCATTATCATGGGAAACAACGTATCAAGAATTCTGGCAATCTATCAACTCATCTAATCGAACAATTGGCTCTCATACTATTATAAGGGTATTTATCGACAGATGAATTCTTTTTGTTTTCATATATTCTAACACTTTCAGTGAGAACATATCATAACATATTATGACATTACTCAACTCAAAAACTTAAATTAATAAGTTGAACCAATTGTGTTATATATCTTTAATTATACCAATTTCTAAAAATTTATAATACAACGAGGCCGCCCACCAATTTATAGGGGCCGCAAAGATTATGGTCACAAACACGTGAAACACATGCCTTCTAGCTAGAAGACAAATACAAACCAAAGTTCATGTCTAATGTCTTTGGTTGGAACGTAACAAGAAAAATCGTATAACACTTTGTGTTTAAAAACAAGAAATATAAAGACAATAAAATTGATTAAAACGCGGTCGCACCGAACTGCACAGATTGCGGATAGCAGACAAAAGATTGGCCGACAGAGGTGAAGGAAACTTTGGCACGATGAAAATAACAGTAAGGTCATGGTTTATTTATATTTTAATTTGTGCCTTGAAAATTTGTGACGTGGCCTCCTAACTTTTTTTTTGAAGTAGTCACTAAAAAGGTTACCAAATATTTGTGAATGAGAATAAACTGTTATTATTTTGATAAGGCCGGCTAATTAATTGGCATGTCAGAAAAAATGATAAATTTAATTAATATTTTAACATTTGTCTTATTTATGAGGATTGAAACTCTCTTGAATAAGTGAGTCTCAACATGTTTACTACTTCATTTATGACAATTATTCTCCAATCTAATTTATAAAATTGTCACGTATTTTTCAAGCATGTGAGTAATAGCATGTCTTTTTTTAATAGATTTTTTTTCCAAACTCTTTTAATGTTATTATAAAAATAATAT
Source organism: Carpinus viminea (assembly GCA_013348765.1). Lineage (NCBI taxonomy): Eukaryota > Viridiplantae > Streptophyta > Magnoliopsida > Fagales > Betulaceae > Carpinus > Carpinus viminea. Next base: position 35,283,675 of record CP054674.1, on the reverse strand, counting down.
ATTTCTCACATGTTTAAGAAATACAAGTTAATTTTATAGAGGAACTGGAAAACTTCATTCAATTCATTTTTGATTATTCTTCAATCCATCCGAGAAGTGAAATATTGGCGTTGTTCCATACTTAGGGCCAGGGGCCCCTGAATATTTTAAATAATTAACGAAATCCGGACTAAAAGAAAAACGAAAAAAAAAAAAAACACTAATATTTAATACATATACAAGATATATAGAATGCAAAAAAGGCTTAAAATTGATTCTTCCACGTACTTTTTACTTTTTCCCTTCAGACATGTATATATCAGAAACTAAGACATTGTCCTGGCCGTAGTACTCCTGGCGCAGCTCCAAAAAAAAAAAAAAAAAAAAAGGCGCCAAAAGCTCTGTGCTCAAGATTAATTTACGGTTGAAGACCATATATATAATAATTAACTATATACTAAGACTGCAAACTCGATCAAAAGCCACGTATATTAATTTCATGCAACAGAAAATTCGATCGATCACGTAGCAACTCCTGATTCAGCAGGTACATAATTTAGTCTATCCACCTCTTCCCAAACCAACTTGGATGTTATCTCATCATACTCCGGAACATATTCCTGTTAAAAAAAGAAGAAGAAGAAGATTTCCAAGTAAATAAAAAAAGATTTATTTTTCTCATATTTCTTCTCACAATTTAAAATAAAAATAAAAATTGTATCACGTTAATAATTGGAGACGTGTAGCGTTATTTTGTAGAATTATTGTTGATAAGAATGATATTAAATTAGAGAGGAGAAGAAAGTGAAAGCACATATATATATATATATATATATACATATATACCTCAAGTTGCCTGACCAATTGTTTGGCAGTTGGTGCAGACACAATAATGCGACGTGCGATTGGTGAGATAAAGCCTTCATCAACAGCCTTATCTATGAAAGACAACAAGGAATTATAAAACCCATCTACATTCAAGAGGCCCACCTGCAAATATTTATGATTTAATTAGTGAATAGATTATAATATCCAAGTCGAAACAATCGATCTTTATTCCGTGACCAAAAACAATTACAACTCTATTATATATTCTCAATTTACTGTCTTTTATAGTATATGAGAACCTTTTCTCCCATTCAAACGGAGATCCTCTCCTAATCACGTATCATAATTTTGATTAAAAAATGGCAAATCTTAAGCTATCTTTCCATGTGAATCCAAACCAAGTACCACATGCATTGATTCTATAAGATTAATTGGACTCTAAACATATGACCTCCAGGAAAACAGCCGTGTACTCTTGAAACACGACAGACTTAACATGCCAAATAATAGGAATAAACGTGGGACGACGAGTACGTGAAAACTCCTCTCTGATGAGAAGAATTCTCTTTTCCAAGCTTTTCTGAAGTGAATTGATCAGAAAATTAGTTAGGGTTCTACTATATTAAGCATGTTATGATCATGTGAAGGGATCGAGGAGCAGAAATTGTCAAAATCGTTCGTTCAAGTCATGCAAACAATAAGACGTATTTTAATTAAGAAAACTCCATTTTCTATAGAGATGGTTGTTTTTAATAATACGAGAAATAGGCTGCTATACAATCGACATACAATTAGAATAACATGACCCAAATATTAATTTTCACAGGAGAAATTTTCTCACGGGTTTTTGGTGAATTCCAAGCTGAGCCCACGTAATGACTTCCAGCAGTTCTTCCAGGGTGCCATAGCCACCTGATATTTGTGATAGTTGTACATGATTAATATATATACTAACAATATAAGAAAATGCATGTAACATTTTAATATATATTATAATTCCAAATTCGTTTTAATCTGATTGAAGGAGGCATTCATACCAGGGAGGGCAATGAAGGCATCAGCTAGACGAGACATTTCAGCTTTCCTCTGATGCATATCAGATACCGCTCTCACTTCTCCAACCGTTACGCCAGTTATCTGTCATGTGCCATAAATTAATTTCAATAGAAATACCAAAATAAATGCCAATAATTAAACATTCATAATTGATGAACCATTTTTTTAAATTAAATTGGACTGCTTGGAATAAATTCAATAATAGAAAAGAAAGCACGGTAATTGATCTGTGTCCATTAATTTTGTTGCTCTAAATTACGGATTTAGATCTGGTGTACATAATAATATTATTGTCCCAAGAAAATAAGGTAGGCATAAAGGAAGGGGGTTGTTTTGGAGTTTCTGAAAATTAAAGTACCTCTCTAGGCATTAGGCTCCGCGGAATAACTCTGCACACAAATTAAGCCGAATAACAAATATGTCAGTACACCAATATTCCAACAATAATCTCTATGCAAATTTCTCAGATTATTTTTTTTGTTCGAGGAAAACGTTAGCCTTAGATGCTGTGTTGGAAGAAATTAAAACTAAAGAATTTGGGCGCCCATTATGAAGAAAGAGCAACAACGTAAGACTAGCTAGCTAGTTTTAGTCGTCAGTGTTGTGAAGAGAAGTACAGACCGAAGATCCTGATATGGGCAGCACGGTCCACAAAAATAAAAAAGTTGCTGCTAATTAATCCTTCTATTTAAAAAAGAGTAAAAAAGAAGTTCTAAAATTAATGTCAAAAAGCTCTCATACTTTCTAGCATTGTGTAATGGCATTAATTTGGATTTCTTTGCAACTTTATCCAACTGATCGATCGCTCAAAAAGCCTCCTATCCATTAGTAAAACAAATACTTTTAGATTCTACCGATCAAGACCAGACAAACTACCACTTTGGACGTCGCGGTCAAGAGTATTAAATTAAGCCAATTAAGTTCACAAGCCACCGAAGTATGAAGAACTTCTTCTTCAAAGGCTCTGAAAAAAAATTAATGACCTTTTTGTTCAGAGGAAAAAAGGAAAGAAAAAAAAGGCATATCCCTTTTATCTTCCCCGGCCAGCATTTGATCCCATGATGTTTGCCTTTGAGGTTGTTGGATGCGGAATCCAGTTCATAGAAATTTGGGAAAACTTTAAGAAGTAGAGAAAGAATAATGGAAGCCATTCCAAAGAAAACCAAGAAAGGTAATTATGGGGAGACAAATGATGCCTGTCTTTTTGAACCCCTTATCCTTTTACTTGACATCCGAACTTCAAGACCAGACAGAGAGAGAGAGAGAGGGACAAACCCTAGAACATGGCGCCCACCATCATGAACTGCCTGAGAAACAAGACCCATCAATCCCACGCTCCCACCTCCATAGACTAAATCAATCCTTCTCTCCACCTGCCAAGCACATCGAAAACCAGACCCATTAAAACGTGTCACAAAACCCATCATTAAAACAAACATTAATTTACTACTCAAAATAGACGATGATGATGATAAAAATAATAATAATAACAAGAAGTGTATTAATGAAAACCCCTGAACAACCCAGTTAGTGAAATAAATAGATTTCATGGAACCCCATGAACAAAAATCATGGAGGTTTGGTCATGGAAGCTTGTGGAGGTACCCAATGTTGGAACACGCTTAAAAGAGTCATGATACCAGGGGAGCACGTTTGGTTCCCCAGGAAAAAGCAGGAGATTATTATTTTAACAGAGTTTAAAATACCAAAACAGAGAGAGATCACGCAAGAAGGCTGCTCAACTGACAGGCAGGTTACAGCTAGCACTCTCACTCTCTCTCATGCCAAACATAAACCCTAAACCTTCCCCTAACTCCTCACCATTCATAAGTCCACGTTGGAAGCTTGTTTGTTGCAACACCACCACACCCAATTGAGAAGAAGGAAAGAATGCAGGAAAGACTAAATCATCAGAAGGAAATACATTAAGAAAGAAGATTAAATTTGATGATCATAGCTCACACAAAATAGGCTTTCTATAGAGGAAGAAAGAAAGAAAGAAAGTTGTCAAATTGCACCTACTTCTTGAACAGTCCCCGAGAGAATACACCTTAAAGGCAGACATATCATTGAATCTAATTCACGGCCGGAGACAGAAAACCAGACACAGAAAAACCAGAGAAAAAACAAATATAAATCCATGGTTGAAAATACGTGTAGTAGTTTAGAGAACTCCTCCTCATATGATAGAGGAGAGAGTCATGAAAAAGGTAATAAAAAGGAAACTTTTAACGTTACCAGTTCCTTCCCAAGCTCGACAGCAGCTTCTTGGTAACTAGCTTTCTTCCCTGAACTGCTCCCACAGAACACACAAATCCGCTTGAATCTCGACTTTGTCTCTTCCATCTCTCTCTCTCTCTCTTCTCTCTCGGAATAATGATCTGTCAAGGGCGAGGAGGGTTGAGAATGAGAAGAAAGTGAGTATTTGTATAAATATATAAAAATCCCCTACCCACTTCAAGACTTTTTTTTTTTTGTTTTTTGTTTTTTTTTGCTCTGGGCACATCAAGACTTGTTATCTCCTTGGCCAAGTAAACTTAATTAATAATATATGCCCAATGCTTAGAAATAAATAAATTAATTAATTATTATATGGCCAAGAAAAAAAAAGTAGTAAATTAAATATATACACTTGTTATTTATTTATTTATATATATGGTGCTCTATGTATTGGGCATATGATGGGAGGTCGTTTGTAGGAAATTATAAAATTGTGTTCCCACTCCGAAATATTTCATTAAATTATGTTATAGGGCAGAGATACCCTGCATCGCATCGTAGATTAGATGATCTACAACTGGATCACGATCATTTGTATACAAAGGATATCATGTTTCATACTTATTGGCTAGGGGTATACAAGCTATTACGGTTAATAGTTTTATCTAATAATTGCTAATCGCAACTTCATGGTTATTGAATTTTAATAAACCCAATTACTACGCTTAGGCAGTTAGAAGTTATTCAAACTAATAGCCAATAACTGCTTTTTTTTTATATGGGTTTTTAAAATTTTTAAGGTATTTTGGGTCTTCTTTATACCTATTTTTTTGGGCTTATTTAGATGATGTACAACTGGATCATGATCATTTGTTGTTGGCTAGGGGTATACAAGCTGTTACGGTTAATAGTTTTAGTTAATAATTGCTAATCGCAACTTCATGGTTATTGAATTTTAATAACTCCAATTACTACGCTTAGGCAGTTAGAAGTTATTCAAACCAATAGCCAATAACTGTTTTTTTATATGGGTTTTTTAAATTTTTAAGGTATTTTGGGTCTTCATTGTACCTATTTTTTGGACTTATTTAAATTATTCCAAAAAATAATGAATATGATAAAACCCTATCTCTAATATAACATTAAAACGACACCAAACACCAAACTACTTCTTCTAAAAATAAATAATAAAAAAACCACCAAAACTACCAAACCGCATCGTTTTAAAGCTATATTTTTAATATAAAATATAAAATTTACTAAAACTGCTAACCGCTTCACTCTAGGCATTTATAGGCTTTTTATAACCACCTACCAAAGCGATTATGTGGTTATAAGCGTTGCGATGTGGTTATAACCACCCCGTTTGTACACTCCTATTGTTGGCTAATTCTTTGGAACTCCAAGTATATATACTTAGCCGATCAAGATTATGCTTTATTAATCTTCAAAAATTTAAAATTTAAATTTAAAAACGTCCCTTTCATTCAAGATTATGCTCCATTTATTGATCATGTAGTATCACAGATTCAAAAAAGTATGACTTCTTGATTCTTAACTTTAAGACTTCAAATATTTAGGTATTAAATTCAGGATATTGCTAGGAGTACTACAAATTTATTTATAAACTGACATGGCAATCAATAGAGATGTGTTATACATTATCTCCAGATTATTCTATTATACTCCCAATTTTCAAAATTATGACCCACAAATTCAATGGTGATAAAAAGCATTGGAGGAGAAAATGAATAATTTCTCACGATCAATAATGCTTGAAATAATTAAGCAAAAAGTCTAACTTGTTAATTTAAGTAATTCTATAATGTTATAAGTCCTTCTATAGTCACCTTATGGTCCTCCCAAATGTGATGTGGTTTTTAAAATTACCGTTGAATTTGAGATGTGATTTATTAATGATTTTAAAAGTCACATCACATTTAGATGACTCTAAAAACTTATAGCATTACTCATATGTAAGTAAATTATAATAAAAATCATGATACCGTAAACATTTTCCATAAATGAACTACTGTCACACATTTTTAACGAGAATCCCCCATTTAAAAAGAGAAATTGGGGGTAATTTTTTTTATTTTAAAAAAACACAATATTCACATAGGATAAAGAGAACACCAGAAAAAACCGTAGTATTTCTCTTCAAAAAATGAACATTTAGATTTTTTTTTCTTTTTTCCTTCATGGTCTCATAAATTTTAGAACGGACGAATCAAATTAACTTAAAAGGTTTACAGGCCGAGGGAGGAAAAGAAAATATCCAAAAGGTTAAAGAAAAGATCTTATACTAACCCCAATGGATTGGTTCAAGTGGGAAAGAACTCGGACTTGGTGGCATCCCCATCAGGTTTAATGTTTGAATCCCTCTAGGTGCGAGTAATTTCTTGGGGCCATGCCTGCGATGAAGCTGAGTTTTATCTGATCCGTGTGACGCCTTATACAGGTCTGGGGTTTGCTTTTCAAGAGTGGGTACATGAGGTAATTCTGCCAAGATATTTTCTCCACCTTTAAAAAAAAAAATGACAAAGGCAAAGACGAGGATGATAAAGAAGGCAAGGGAAATCCCAGATAGCCGTGCCATATATTCTTCAGGATTAAGGTTGTGGTCCTGTGGATGCTCCAAGGTTGAAACTGTTCAAGTGCTCGGCTTGTGGTTGTATATATATATACATTGTATGTCTCTCAATGGACAACTGATGACGACGTGTAAAATTCCCGGCCGTTTGGCTTATATATATATGGCCGGAGAGTCTTTTAAGAACAAGTTCCCTCTTATGGAAATTATGAAGCTAAAATGATCTATCCCCATTAATATTATTTATGTTACAAAGAAGGTTTAGATTTGTTTTTTATTTTCTAATTAATTGCGCTGTTGACAACTAAAATCATGCAAAGAATACAATACGACATCTGTTATAATTTTTTTGAGAAATATTAGAACATTAATTTACTCTTTGTCCTTTTCCTATTCTTGATATGTTCATTAATCATATAACTTTAAATGGATTCGGACTTTCATAATGTAATTTCACAAACAATTCAGTTCAGACTATAAGTATGGAAGGTGACGCCAAAAACGTGGTGGATGTAGTGAATTCAAGGGAGGAAACTGGAGCAGAATTTGACACTTAGTTACAAATGCAAAAACGACGCTTAACAGGTTTACTCACTGGGATGAGCATTCACATGAAGCTATGCAAAATTTAGTTAAATTTAACTTTTAAAGTGTATTTTTTTAGATATAACTAATCACTTTTAAAGACTATCAAATATCAAACTCTTTAAATATTTTGTTATTTTTACCAAATATTATTTTTTTATTGTGAGACCAAATTACTTTAACTACCATGAAACTCACTTTCATGTTCACATACATGGAATTATTTTTTGTGCACAATTGCACCTTTAATTCAATAAATTTCATTGATGAATGCATTTAATTTATTAGAGAAAAAAAACCAATGGATGTCAATTAATGCAGTTGTGTATTTGAGAAAAGAGGAGTGAAGAAAAAAAAATGGAAGGGGAAAAAATGTTAAAAATGAGGGAATGAAACTTTAGAGGGAAAGAAATAGAAAAAGAGAGGGAGAAAAATGAAAAGTGGTGCTAGAATGCAATAAAATAATATAAAATAATATGATAATATTTTAACATTTACTTTTAGCCTCTTTAAATTTGAAGAGGAGGTTTGACAAATGTTATATTTAACATTTGATAGAGAGTTTGATGTGGATGATTTTTTGTAGATTTTGTTAAAATTTTAAAGAAATGTTAGATATAAAGAGCTTGATGTGGATGCTTAGAGCATTCCAAGTAGACTCCTTATAAGGGAGTCTGTTCCCTATATTTAGGAAATATGTCCAAAAATCACAAAAAATACCCTACAATAGATTCCCTATATGCATAGTTCCCTAAACAATAATATGCTACAGTAGAGCCTATATCTACTGTAGCAACCGATGCTCCTATTTAATTAAAAAAAACTCTCTCTCCTGACATCTCTATCTCTCTCGCCTCTCTTCCTCTCTCTCTCACGCCTCACCTCCTACAATCACAGCTGAACTAGAACATTGCCATTGAAACATAGGCATGCGGTGCGGTCGAAGCCAGGCGATGAACATTGCCGTGTGGTCAAAGCCATCACGGTCAAACCTATTTGAGAAACCCATCCGCAAAAACAGAATCAGACGGCCAAGAATCTATGGAGGATATTCCCCTTTGTGGGTTGTCGCCGAAATCCCTTGTGGGTTGTCGCCTTGTTGGTTGTGGGTTGTCGCTGACGAAATGGGGAAGGGAGGGGCTCGTCGGTTGTCGCTGACTGTGCTGGTTGGTGCTGGGTTGGGTGGCAGGGAAAGAGAGGCAAGAATGGGAGAGAGTTTGGGTTGGAGGGGAAATGAAGAAGATGGAGGTGAGACGAGAGAGAAAGAATTAAAATAAAGGAAAAAAAAAGTAATAATATTTTAATGTTATAGGGAATTATTAAGGAAGCTGTTGAGTGCATTTTGACATAGGGAAGTAAAAAATAGTTTAGATCCTTAAATGTAGGAACATGACAAGGAAGTTGCTGGAAATGTTCTTACGATTGGAAAAGCCAATTATGCAACTCATCATTTTGCAAAATTGGTGGCATGGATAGGAATTGAAAGGCAGTGGTTGGAGGAAATTCCCGATTGTTTCTCAGAGATTATTTGGGGACAGCAATTTGTATTATCTTTTTAATTGATTAATGGAGAAGTATATGGTTTATTAAAAAAAAAAACCTCTATCTTTGCCATTTTCACTAATTATGGATTGCCATGTCAATTTATAAGAAAATTATGGTACTAAAGTATTTTACTTCAAAGATTTAACTTCATTCTAACATTTTTAACTATAATTCTTCATTTTTTTATGAAAAAAATAAACATATATTAGACGTATCAAGATTTTAAATTTTTGTTTTTACAATATATAGATTTTTTAAAAATATTAATCACTACCATTAAATAATTTTTTTTTAGAAAAAACTGAGTGTTTGGGTATGTTTATTAATATCATTTGGGGGATGTTTTCTTTGTTTTTAATTTTTTTTTTAAAAAAAGTTCTATATATTATGACAAAAGCAAAAAATGTTTTTATGTTTTGATAAGTATCTCATATTTTAAAGTACTTATCGTTATTATTATTAATTGTGAGAACAGAATATATATATATATATATATATTAACGAACAACACTTTAATCATTCTTATCTCGAAATCAAATTGGTTATTTTTTCTTCTAATTAATAAATCAAAATTGTTATTTAATTAGAAAATTGTAACGGGCGGCAAATGCACCACAAAGACATCTTTTTTACACGTTATAGGTAGATCATTGTAAGCTTTCCCTATTGTCACATCTTTTTCTCATGTATTTTTTAATAAGGTTAAATACTTAATTAGTCCCTGTTTGAAACTTTATTTTTCCTCCTAGGGTTTGGAAAGTGATCAAATTGGTCCTTTGGTTTTGAAAAGATATTATCCATCCGTCAGTTGACCGTTAGTTGACTTAACGGATTGACATATGGACTAATTAGAAGTTGACACGCCAATTAATTAATTTTTTTGAAAAAATTAAAAATATATATATTTTTCAAAAAAAAAAAAAAACAAGGTGGCCGATTTTCTTTCTTTTTTTTTTTTTGAAAAGATATTTTTTAAAAAAATTAAAATTAAAAATAATAATAATTAATTGACATTCAACTTTGGTGGTCATATGTCAATCCGAGTCAACTAACGGTCAAATGAGATGGACTAACTTGCACTTTTTAAAACCATAAGGACCAATTTAGTCACTTTCCAAACCCTAGAAAAAAAAAAGTTCAAACTAGACTAATTAAGTAACCTTTAATAATGATTTTGTCTTCTATATTGGGCATGCAGTATCACGTGTAAACCCCAGGCCATTCGGGAGCCAGCCACGTCAAAGCTTTAAAAATATATATAAAACCCTTTTATCGTGCGACTGTGCATATATACTTTTCCAAGTCCAAATACTCTTTGATTTTTTTCTTTTTCTCTTATAGTTCTTGTATTTCTGAGATCTAAAATCATCGGTACGCAGTTACAATCTTAGGTACAAGGGAAGATACTATATATACGTTATTTGACAATGGAATTAATTAAGATGTTTATTTAAAATGGTAGGTCCGACTTTGAAAATATATATGTGGTAGATCGAGTATATTAATTAATGGTGAATTATGAGATATTTTTAATTTTATTTTCCCTAATAAAAAAAACAGTGTTTGGTTTATCAACCCAAGTGGAGTGGATATTTCTCTTTCAATTCAATTAACTTTTCAAAAGGGTTCTTACTTTTCTTTGTTTGTAAATTCGTTTACATTTCTTTTAAGAAAAAAAGAAAGGATAGAATAGTTGGATTAAAAACGTTGACATTACTTTGTGGTTGGTCTAGCCTACCTAGAGAATCAACGGATAAATTACTAAATTATAAATGCTTCTGCATTTGGTCTAGGAAACCAAGTGACGTAAATCTTTTTTTACTGATTTTTTTTAAAAAGACTAATAAGAATTTTGAGAGGCTGAAATTCCAAATTTATGCATTTTTAGAAATAACCTCTCCCTTCCAAATTTATTCTAAATCAATATTATCATTTGATTTCACTGATTAAAGAATTTATGCTTTTGTTCATGGAATAAGACCAGCCCCTCTATCAATCAAACAGCAAATTCTCGAAAAGATAGAGTTGTCATAAAGGTAATCACAAATGAGCTCAAATGAAAAGCCCCTAAAAATGACTTTGTTAAAGTAAATTGGAATAGTGCTGCATGTGGACAAAAATATAATGAAGATAGGGATTAGGGTGATAGTGATGAGAAGGGAGAGAGGTTTTGGTGACTCTGTCTTTGCCAAGAGACCACATCATCAAACCAGATGTACCTGAAGTTATTACGGTTTTGAGAGCTGCCCATCTACATCATGAGCTAGGATTTTATAGGGTGATTCTGACAGGAGATGTTTTCTAAGAGGTGCAAACTCTCATGAAAGATAAAAAGAGTAGGTGTCGGTATAGACATCTTATTAAGGAAGCTTGAGGGTTCTTAATTGTTTATAAAGATGGAAGGTTAATCATGTTAGACGATATCTCAATGAAGCAACTTCATCACTTTTCGAGAGAAGCACTTTCTCTCTCTATGGAGCAAGGTAGGTTGTATTGAGGAAATCCCCCATTGTATTTCGTATATTATCTCTATAAAGCGTTGTGCTTAAATTTGTTTTGCCATCTATAAAAGTTGCTATTTCTTTCCAAAAAAAAAAAAAATAACACAACAAAATAATAAAAGTGTGTGGTTTTTAATTATTCAAGCAGGGATGAAGAAAAAGAACCTCCAAACAAGAACAAAACCAATGGCTAGAAGATGGGGACAAAACTAGGAATTTATATTGAACATTGCCAAAGTATGAATGAAAAATATGTAAAACAGGAAACAAAAAAATAGATAAAAAAATATATTAAGATTAAAGATTAAATCAACATATAAAAAATAAAATTAGTATTTATTGACTGTTAAGAAAATATAAGCAAAATAAAAGACATAAAATAATTGTTTTTTTTTTTTAATTTGTATTTTTCTGTATATTTAATACAAATTCCAAACCTAGGGTAGGCCATAGCGCTAGCCTACCCTGGTCTCTTCATAGAGGACAAGGCCAACTTCGAGAGGGGGGTTGGAGGAGGGGGAGAGAATAGGGTTCTCTCAATTTTATGGTCAAGATTTTATTTTGTGTTATTTAAAATTTTCAAATGATGTGATGTCAGCTATTTTGGTAGTTGTCTAGGTGTCAGAAATCAGATAATTAAACAACTCCCATTGAGTTCAAGTTCATTAGAGAGGAAATCAAGCCTAAAGTCTAACAAAACGATAACTCACGTGAATACAATTAATAATCATTATATTTAGCTGCAGTAGTAATGATAATTATAATTTCAATAGCAATAGCAATTGTGATTCCAACAGTAACATGATAAACATAAATTTAGCAATAATAATGATTGTTTCAGTTGTAACAACAATAATATTGACAAGTTCAAGTAGTACTATAATAACAATGTCACGTTCAGCAGTTATAATAGTGAACGTTTAGCAATAATAATAAACGATGGGTGTTGAAAGTTTCACATTATTTGGATATTAAGGAAATGGATTATTTATAAGGATGAGGAGAAACCTTAACTCTTGAGCTAGTTTTTGGTTAAGTTAGGCTCAAACCATTTATAACATGGTATCAGAACTTAACCCAATTAGCTGCGACCCACCGTTTTTCATTTGTTACACGTGTTGGCTTGGATGTCTTCCGCCACACGTGAAGAGGCGTGTTGAAAGTTCCAAGCAAACCCATTTCTAACAATGGGTTCATCCGCGATTGTAATGACAACTTTATTATTATTATTATTATTGACATGTCTACACAAGAGAGAAAAAAATAGATTCGAACTAGTGATATCCATTTTATTAAACGTAGTTCTAGTAAATTGAACTATCTTTTGGAGACGACAACTTTATTATTAGTAAGAATAATATCAGCTTATAAAATATGATATAAGCTATGAATCCAATAACATATTAGGATTCTTGATGGATATGTCGTGGATTATTTTTAAGAGAAATGCTAGAAAAACTCTCAAGTTTATACTATTTTTACGTAAAATAGTATGATAACATACACTAGTACTCCTAAGATCAAATATATCTAAAAATTATACTCCGTAAATGCCCTTTATATGCCCATCCGAATTTTTGAATCTACCATCGATAGGTAACCGTCGGGGGCTGGTCTCAGACAAATGCAAATCTCGAGGCCATGTTTATACATCAGTTTGACATTGACACATGAATAATATTTTGTATTGAAATCCGTCCTCACCCGTGCGAAAGAGGAACATCAAATGTAACTGTCTGTCCCTCTCTGCTCTGCCCACAGTCGGTCCTTTGCCGGCGGCTTGTCGCACGTGTGTCCACTCGCTTTTCTGCTGTTTCTCTTATGTGCATGCACGCACGTCTGACAGTAAACTACCGACGGTGAGTCTTGACTCCACGTCAACGTCATCGTAGAAAAAGTACTACGTGGCGACGGGCGAGGACGACTGTCGGCAAGATGGAAAGCTGTCGTCGTTAGCGGAAAAACGAATTATTTATTAGTAATTAGTTAAATTTCACAGTAAAAAGAAAAATTAAGTAAAATAAGTTAACACGAAATACTAAATTTAATAACTTAATTAATATTTTGTTAAACATAAATTTATTTTAAATTAGACTAGGGATTTTTTTTTTTTTAATCTAGTTTATAAAGCTATACATTCTAAACATATGGGAAACACATAATTTTTTAATTAGTATGCAAGAATAATATGCCTTTTAATATAATTATAATATATATATTTTACATATTTAAGGGGCACACCAATTCTCTATTTCGTTAAATCAAGTTTTGTTAAGGATTTAAGATTATCATTAAAATGACATTATTAATCATGTTTTGGGTTGTGAAAAAAGTAATCGGTTTTAAAAACAAAATCAGAGAAAGAGATTTGAACTAATTGCCTCAATTATCTCTTCAAGTAATTAGATTATTGTTTATTTCATATTAAATAGAATAATAATATACGTGTACCACATTTACATCACATCTTTCTTCAATTTTAAACTGAAAAATCACTTCCTATAACAAGCATGGTGCAATTTCAAATGAAATTCTTTTCATAACTTCAACAACAATCCTTATCCAAGCCAAAAAAAAACCAAGGCAACGACAATAATAAGTGATTTGACAAAGCGATTTCGATCCCTTGGAATGGAGAGATCAATGTGACATTGACACAACTGAGAAATATTCAGTGTTCACAAAAATATTGCATGTGTTCTTGTCCAACAAATGAGAGGAAATCACTCTATGGAGAACACGATAATTGACAAAAGCGCATGTACAGGTCTTGTCTTTCATCTTTAGCTAAAATAAAGTTTAAGAGTGAGATTGTATTAAAAAAATAATAATAATAATTTAAATAATATTTATTGGCAAAAAGTATGTTTTAACCAATTTTTAATTTTTTGGATCCTTAAAAGTGTTATTAATTTTTTTTTATCAAAGAGTACTTTTTTTTAAAATAAATTTTTAAAGTGTTAAAATGCACTTTTAATTTCTTCAAATATACACCAAAACATGCTTTTATAATCTTATTTCATAAAGTACAGACTATTACCTAAACGTAAAAGGTTGGAGAAGTAAAACCTGTAGCTCAGTTTGTTAATGTGTTTTATATGGTTTTTATTTTTTTTTTATTTGCTAATATATATTTGTTTTTAAAATATAAAATAAAAGCGCAAAAGAGAATAAGGTAACCAACTGTATGAATGAATAATCTACATATATAAACTCACACGTGTCATATGATTGTTGTACATGCATCCTGTGTAGCTGTAGACTGAACCCCAGTGGAATTTATGCCGTCACGTTTGCACTAGGTGATGCAATCACATCTCAGAACAATTAAATAGTATTATTATTATTTTTAAAATTTTCCTGGGAAACAAACAGTCAAGGTGCACAATTCAAGCAAAGACGTAATGATCACTCCCCACTGCAAAAACTGCAGAAACCGGATCAAACCCCAAAGGGTATTCGCCAGCTTTTCACAAGACATAAAGTCCGAGCTCTTTTTTAGTATGTTTACCCGATCCGATTGTAGTTTAAACAATGTTTGAATATTAAAGTTGTTTTATTTTTAGAAATTTTTAATAGAAAAGAGGAATTTTGATAAATTTTAAAATTAAATCTTAATAATTACTTAAACTATAATATACATATTATTATTTTAATTAAAATAACAGCATATAAGCCGAATAAATCTGTTTACCCTTATGTCTCATGTCACTTTCTTTCAACTCTCTAGACAAATCTATTTGCCCTCATGTCCCATGCCACTTTCTTTCAACTCTACGGACGGGTGCACAATATCATCTCCCAAAGTTGGTTTTCTTGATCAAATTAGGCCAATAGATTCATGCACAACACAAAGCATATGCTGGTTTAAGAATAAGGTTATGATAGTTGGTGTAATTAATAATATATATAAAGTTAATATTTATATAAATTTTAAAAATATTAAATAATATAAAATCATTTACAGAGTTGAGTACATAAATTTTAAATATCGATCATAAAATAAATATTATTAATTTCATTTAAAATGAAAAGGCTCCTTGTTTGTGAGTTAATTATGTGATACAAAACAATATCAATGTAAAGGCCAATTTGTTGGGAATAAGATCATTTCATTTTAAATGAAATAAATAATGTTTATTTTATTGACAGAATTTAAAATTGGTCCATTTAGCAATTTACATAGATCAAAAGTGTGATGTATAGGAATCTATTAGTGCAATGATTAAGCAAAAAATTAAATTTTTACTTTTATTATTTTACTAATCAAGGGAAATGCTACACATACTCTTAATTAAGTCTCTAAGTGTTTGCTCTCATTTGCTTATTCTCCCACATGGCAATGAAGTTTCAAATTGAAAGCAAACTGACCAAAGAGATTTGATCAACTAATTTGATATCCGCAGACAATTATAGGAATTTCATCAAGTTATGTCTAGTAATCTAAGTTAAAGATATGGTGAACGTATATGCATGTGGATATACTTGCACACCGGAAGGAACCAAATTTTTTTTATCACGGTGTTTAAAATACACATTTTTATTTCATAATTATTTTTAAAATATAGTTTGAGCATTACTCTTAAAACATAAATAAGGGATCAAACTTAATTTTGATAAAAACCAAACCTAATTTAATTTTTAAGTAATATATAATTAAGAGTAATGATATACTTTGTAGGTAATTATTGTTGCTAATTAACAATGCAAAATTACAAATACTAGTTCTGTTAATTTGTAGGTTCGGTGGTTGCATTGCTTCTACATAACGTACCTTCAAAGACAAAAGGTTCAAAGATTTGTGGAGAGGGAGCAAAAGAAAACGACGCAATATCTTTTACCTTTTGTGCATTAAAATACCTTCGAAGATCGGATTTGGAAGGTATTTTAATACAAGTTGGGCCAGATAAGTGTACACGCCACAAGTGAACAAGTGCACTCAAAATGTCTAGAAATATATATATATATATATATATATATAGGTCCATTTGACCAAACACATATTTTATTCCTAAAAATCCAACCAATTAATTTTAAATTTATGTCGTTTTAAAATTTTACGTACGTCATATTGATCTATGTGCATTTTCTTGGAAAAGCTTCACATAACTTATAAAAAATGTGTCATGCCAAACAATCCTGCTATTCTAGTAGATGGGCATGCAACAAAAATGATCAAACCCAAGCACTAGGTCTAATATTTTTTTCTTGGTTGTTATGAATGGTATTAGTCTAAAATCTAGAAAGCTATTCCCACATTGATAGCTCGTAGGTACTAAATGAAATAGGGCTTTATATATAAATTATTAAAAAGAGTTCAAATTGCAGCTCAACTAATTCTTTTAAAGTGAAAGTAAATGTGGCCACCGCTTCTCCTAATTCATTACATTCATAGAGTTGATGGGTGTGATTAATAATGCCCTTATTGAATTCCAATATGTTTGTCTCTTGTCCAATCAATTGTAAGAAAATGGGTTGTAGAAGTTCTTACAACTAGCTTGTAAAAATTGACATGTGTTTTTTAAGCAGTGTGACAAAGATTGACATGCTTTTTTCTTAATGCTATTAAAAAGAATATGCTTATTACATACTAAGAGGCACGTGTTACATTTTTAGAAGTTGAGTTGTAAAAATTTTTATTGTTTAGTTTGTAGGAAATTTTCATCGTTTTAATGGTTAACTTTTTTTTTGACATGTTCACACAAGGGAAAGGGATGAGGGATTCGAATTAATAACTTCCGCTTCATGAGATGTGGTCTATAGCTGATAAATCTACCCCTTAGAACATTTTAATGGTCAACCTGTGCAAGGATTTTTTTTTTCATTGGACACAAGTTTCACTATAGTTAGGTCCTGTATAAATTCCTCGAGTGATCAGCTTGTTTCATCCTGATTTGGGCCAAAGTTTAAGTTTTGTTGGGTCAAAGAAGAGAACTCTTCTCTGGGGGTACATCACATCCGGCCTATTTAGCAAATGGATCGGATGAGGTTTGTGCATCCCGAATACTTCAAACGGCTACTTTCATCCCCGTATACAGAAATAATTTCTCTCATTTTCAACCTAAAATAATAACTTCTTCGCCTGTCTTTGTTTATTTATGTTAAGTTAAAAAGACAGATAATTTCTCTGTGTTACTCCTAATTAATATCTTTTTCAACCTACAATAATGTTTGATCACATTCCCGTATGCCAACTCCAAAGGCATCTATTATATGTAACAAAATTTGCCGAAGACTCAATCTTACAACCCGGTAAACGACATATTTATCTCCCTTCACAATGGCTCAAGAATCTCTAGGCTTTTTCTATATGGATTAATGAATGAACCTTATCCCTCTTTCAACCCAAAAGTCTGGTGATTGCAATCTTTTTTTTTTTTGGTAGTTTGAATGAGAAGAATTAGACATGGAGAAAGGTTATATCAGCTTAGGTTTCTAAGCAGATTACTTAGAAACAAGATATTGTTTATCCTAGACAAACAGTTATGGTGAATCCTTTCTATTTCTCTTTATATTGTGTATAATTCAAATTATGGTTTAATTATGTTTTACCATATACTAGCTCTCCTCAAAATATTGAAAAATGCCCAAAGTATTATAATCTCTTTACAAACTCATGCAACAATATTTTTTTTTCATGAAAAAATTAAGCAATAAAATTTAATTAGTTAACAGTTAACGTGATAAATACCACATAGATTATCAAGTCAATTTATAATAATATTCTCTGCAACCCTCCAAAATACTTAGTATTCATTCATTCATTCGTGTATATCCCTTCATTGAAGGGTTGATTGATTTTCAACTCCAAGTTTCCAACCAAGAAAACTAGACGTTATGTGGTCCTTTGAACACCCAGAAGAAGAAGTGGTCCTTTGGTGATCGCCAATTTTATTTTTTTCTCCCCCTCTTTAAGAATGCCAAAGGGCTTCCACAAATAGTATTATGAAAAGCTTTTTAACTCGTCTTTTGCATGGTCTCTTGGTTTCATGTGTATATGGTTCGTGTTTTTCATATATAGCTAGCTTCGTAATTGGCTTCTCCTACATATAAATCAACAGTACAACCAAAGCACACCAGAGAAAAAACAAAAAGCATCCATGGCGGCTCCTTGGCTTCTCTTCCTCCTCACTTTCCTAACCATAGCTTGTTTTTCTCTATCATCCAAACCTAACGCCATAAATGTCACAAATACCCCGGCTTCATTGTTTGGGGATGATCATGATCCCCTAGCCGCTACATCTCGAACCAGATCGCGCCACCTCAACTCCTTCATCACCTCAATACTTAAAGCTGATGCCAAATGGTTATTCCTGAAAATATTCGGGAAAAACGAAATTCCCAAAGTCAATTTATACAAAGCCGAACCCCCGAGATTCAAGTTCCGAAAGCCGGACCCGAAAAGAACAGGGAATCGCTTCAAAGTTCAAACCCAAAAAGCCAGACGAATCTTATCTAATCAAAATCCCTCTCTTCCCTCGAAGCTTTGGAGCTTATTCAATATCTCTACGATTTGGAACTCCCCCAAAAACCATATCCTTTACTCTCGACACCGGAAACAGCCTCGTCTGGTTTCCCTGCACCGACAACTATCGCTGCTCCAACTGTTCCTTCCAAAACATAGACCCCGCAAAAATCCCAACCTTCAAACCAGACCATTCAGCTTCTTCGATAAAAATGGTATATTGCAATAGCAACTCATGCGGTTGGATTAATGGCCCCGGTGTTAAATCCTAATGCGAACTTTTCAGGCCTTGCCCGGACTACGAGCGTATGTCTGGCACGTGGCTGCTCAAATTCCTCCACCCATCAGCCTCTGGGAGGTGCCGGCTTTGGCGAAGCCCCTGAATCATTGCCTGCCCAATTGGATCTCGCCAAATTCTCCTACTGTTTGCTGCCTCACCTCTACGACGACGACACAAGGCGGAGCACTGATCTCATTTTGGACCCTGCGGATGAGTTAGAAACACAAGGCCTTAGCTATACGCAGTTGATCCCCGGCCCAACTGTCCTATCCGGTTTTCATTTTTACGGGTACTTCACTTGTCTAAAAGCTTGGCTTTTAAAATCGTAAATTATATATATTATTTAATTGAAAAAAATATTTGTTCTTTTCAAATTATCACTATATTGTTAATGTTTTTCCAAATTATCAATTATGTCAATGTCTCCTCGTAACAAAATACTCTTGATAAAATTTTAAAAAAATCTTCAAATTATAACTAAAAAATGATTTTTTTTTTTTAAATCTAATGAAAAAAGAAAAACCAAGGGATCATTTTAGTATTTTTAAACATTTTTTTTTTAATTTTTGTCCTTTTTTTTGAATTTATAAGAATATTTTTGTCTTGTTCAAAAAATTTTAAGGTCAATTTTGTCTTTTTGCTGGACTTGAGAGACATTAACACAATTAGTGATTTAGAGGGACATTAACCATGGAGTAATAGTTGAAGAGAGATATTTAATTTATATTATAACATTAGGCTCAATTGTAAAATATTTAATTAATATGAGAAGTGAATGATGGATATATATAAAGTTCAAACTCAAAATTTCTACTATGATACAATATTAAATCACTACTTGTAAAAGCTTAGGCTTCGTTTATTTTGACGTAAAATGATTTTCAGAAAATAATTTTTATATTTTACGGTATTTACTTCGACGTAAAATAGTGATCAAACAAAAATCAATTTCTGTTGACCAAAAAATCCTTCATTAACCCACCCTATTGTTAAAATTGATTTTCAAGTTTCAAATCGTAATCCAATTTCCCAAAATTCTTTCGACACCCTCACCAACCGACCCGACTGTTACCTCCTTCACGCTCAAACACACACACACCAGCAGTGGCATAGGTTCTCTTCTCGGTCTCATCTTCTCCGTCTAGCAATCTAGCTTCTCCCTCTATCTCTGTGGGTGGTGTTTTGGGTTGCCTCTAGTTCTCTACAAATCACTCAGCCAACGCTCATCAGGAGGAGGAAGCTTGAGGTAATTTTCCTTTTCCTCTTCTCGTCACTCTCTCTCTCATGTTCTTTTCAATCTTGCTTGAAGAATTGATTAGTGATGATGTGGGCACCTTGGTTTCGAATTTTGGGATGATGATAATGAAGTTTGTACGTAGCTTATTTGATATACCCATAAGGTGATTCTATATATTTTCTGTTGATGTTGGAAACTAGGAGTGAAAACCGAAAACCCCTTGAATATTCATGAAATTGGTTGCCTGTTGATACTGTTAGATTAATCTGTGATTGGGTGCTAATGTAGTTGATGATTTTCGATTTGCAGATTAAATGCTCCAAGTGTTGGCGATTAAGTGCTCTTTTTTTTTTGTTGATAAATGAATAACTTTTATTGACCAACAACTAAAACACTTTACAAAGAAAAGTTAAAGCACTTAGCTAAAGCTGGATTAA
Source organism: Carpinus viminea (assembly GCA_013348765.1). Classification (NCBI taxonomy): domain Eukaryota; kingdom Viridiplantae; phylum Streptophyta; class Magnoliopsida; order Fagales; family Betulaceae; genus Carpinus; species Carpinus viminea. The sequence goes on along the minus strand of CP054674.1, from coordinate 35,262,949 downwards.
GTGCTCTTTCTCTCTCCCTCTTTTATGATAATACGCCCACAAACTGTGTTTGTGTAAATGTTTCCAAAAGGTCATGACACCTTGGGAGTTGGGTGGGACTGGGACTTACATGCGTACATGTGTGCGAAAATAATATACATATTATTTTGAATTTAGATGTCTGTATTGTCTAAACCTTCATGAGTGATAATAGCATGTTCTTTGAAATGGGGCTGTGGTTGTCTTATCGTGTATGTTCTGGTTTTCACTGCAAGCCATGGAAAATACTTATTCTGTCAGTAGTCCTAGAAGAATTCTCAGCCTGTCAAAGAAGAGGAGGACGACTGTTTCCTCTCTGGACGCAGGTGAAAGGGCTTCCGGGTTTGGAGTGTCTAGAGAGCATGGTCCCAAGCCATCAGCAGTTTACGGGTTCGTGGGTTCCATAACTACTGTTGTTGGGCAGGTTCACTTCATAGATCATGCTTTTACTTCATGTTTAGGCTTGGTTGAGTTGAAGTTGCCTAATTGTTTGATTTCCAGATTGTATTGTAACTTTAAAATAAATTTATCAGCTTTAATTAATTCCGTTGGGAACTGGGTGATTATTATTATTTTTTTTATCCATGACCTGGATTTTATCTTAATATATTAGTTAATTGCTGGTCAGTTGGAATAAAAATGCCCATGAGCATTACCTACTGCAGAATTTTAGTGTGGGGGCAGAACTGAAAAAACAATTTTGTGGGGATAAAATTAATTTTTGAAGGTCTACCTCATAAAAAATATATATTTTTGGGAGATTTTTTAAATTTTGGGGGCCTGAAGCCCCCCCAAAGCATAGTTTAGTTCTGCCTCCATGCATATGCTTCTGTTTTGTGTGGTTTCAATATATCTAGTGCTATAACATGAATTCAGCTTGACCTTATAATGTTGCATGGACAGTAATATAAACAATGGCGAGATACTCGTTAATTTTTAATATGGTAAATTTGTTTTTTTTTTCAAGCAAGATGAAAGTAACTTACTTGTCCTTTTATATATATCAATTTTTTTAGATGTGGAATATTCATAATATTGATGTATTGAAGTTCAATTTAACCTAGATGTATGGACATTTTAGATACAGGACTGTCAAAATACGTTTTTTATTTTTCTATTTTTTTTTTTCTAAAAAAATGAAAAATCCAAAAATATTCTCAGATATGTTGATTGTTTTTGTCAAATTTTAACAATCAAACATGAATTATTTTATATTAATATTTTTATATTGTGAATAAAAATTACATTTTATAGGTTAATATAATAAAATGAAAATATAAAAGAAAATTAATTTTTTTGTGCGCATGGTAAACGTCGTAAAATGTTTTCGGTAGAAAACATTTTCAGAGAAAATGACTTATCTGAAAATATTTTCCAACGGAAATCATTTTACGTCGAAGTAAACGGAACTTTAAACACAATTGTTTACAAAACCAAAAACCATAAATTAAAAAAAAAAAATGCTAGCCAAATAAAGCCTTAGTTATTTTTAGGGGATAAGTTTGTCATTTTACAATTTTTAGACAAAAATGCTCCTACCATTTCATTTGAAATGGAAATGAAGTGGCGAGGATCCTTGTCCGAGAAGTTTCCCTTGTTGGCGTGAAAATAGGGGATTTTTCTTTAATTGGGTCTTGATTTGAGATTCTCATATTTTCTACAATATTAGGGGATCCTAATCGCTCTCCCAGATGCTCTCACGCTCTCCCCTTTTTGCGCCTCTCTGTCTTAGAAGCTCTCATCGCCCCTCAACTAGGGGTGTAAAAAAAAACCCGGGGAACCAGAACTGGAACCGGAAAACTGGGAAACCGAAAACTAGAAACTGGGGTCCGGGTTCCGGTTCCAGTTTGGAAAAACTAAAAATCGGTACACCCTTGTTCCGGTACCCGGTTTTTACCGGTTATTGGGAATCGGGTTAAATATATATATTTTAGTTAGGGCTTTATATTTTAGTTTTTTGGTTTGAGAAAATTTATGTTCATACCGAAATAGTTTCAAATATGTACAAATTAAATAAACAACTCGGCCTCAACTCTAATACCACTTTGTTATGTGAATGTCCACCAAGCTGGCATCATAAAATCTCTTTAATTAATATGCCTTCTCCCAAAAAGATATTAAAATATGGTAACAATAGGATGGAGTGGAAGGTGTAAGAAAATAAATTAAATACTTAATCCAAAGAGATCTGGAATCTAGAAACTTGACTCAAATATTATTGATTAATGAATAAATAATAAGAAGTCTAAACCATGCCTTTAAATTACCTGCAAATCCTAATTCTTAGATTACTAAGAAATTCTAAAATTCCATATTAATTAGATGGTGGTGATTTGAATATTTTCAAATACAAACAAATCTCTTAATTTAAGGTAACCAAATCATGATCATATATTTATCATAAAGATTTATATCCTTATCAACAAAAAGTGTATTACATATACAAAAAACTGAATTTTTAGGGTATTTTAAAAAATTGAACCTAAAATAAGTCCAAAAAGTAATTTTTTTAAAAAAATCGGTTATCGGACTGGGTACAACCAGAACCAGCCGGTAACCGGGACCACGGTTTTACTGGGGTCCCCGTTCGGTTCAGTTTCAAAACAACAAGGAACCGATATTCGTTCGGTTTTGGTAAAAAATCGAGAAACCGGATTGGGTTGACATCCCTACCCTCAACTAGCCTCACCGCGCCGCGCCTCTCACGGTATGTCTCACCTCTCGATGAAGCTCTCTTTGGTTTTCTTTTGTTTAGATTCAGAGAACTCTTAAAAAAAAAAAAAAAAAAAAATCCTTAACCTTAACTAAACTGCCGCCTTTCTCTCTCTCTCTCTCTCATACGCTCTCGAGTATCTACTAAGCGAATTTGTTCTGCGCCTCTGCCTCTATGGCTCTATGCTCTCCTTGCTACTCGCCTCGCCTTTCACGGTATGTCTCACCTCCTAAGGAAAATCTCAAGAAGAAGAAGAGGAAGAAGATCATTGCAAGAGCTCCAACCCTTGAGCTCTTTCTCCAATCCCGAAGCATGGGTTCTCCCTGTACAACCCTTCACTGGGTTGATCTTGATTGCATTTTGAAAATTGCTCCTCTTGAAGGTCGAAAGAAGCCGCGCGAATCGAAGCATAATCTCAAATTTTATCTTCCACTTCCAGATTGGCACAATTACAACTATGGTATTATGAATTCATGTAATGGCTTGCTCTGTTTGACCAAGAATGACAATTCTCATATTATATGCAATCCGGTTAAACTAGAAATTAACTTTGATACTATCATGGACCGGTAGAAGTAGCCACTTATGATTGATGCAGATCCTACACTATTGTTTACATCAAAATGGTTGTATCTCATTTTAGGGAAGATTGGATCAATGGAGCTAGCTACTAGTCGTATTTCCCAAAAGAAGTTTAAGCTTGGTATGATAGACTTACGTTGCAAATTCTGATTGGTGGCAGAAAACCACACTTTTTTGCCACAACCATATAGAAGATGCACTACAAAAAACAAGGTTTAGTGACACTTGTAATGTGGGAGCTTTAATAAAACGTCCCTATAAGGGGACGTTTTAATGTGTAAACGCCCCTATTTAATTAATTAAGGACACTTTCAATTGAGGTGCCTTTAATTCGGGATGCCTGCTAGTCAGGTGCCTTTAATTAGGGGCACCTAACAGTCAAGCGTCCTTAAATAAAGCCCCCAATTAAATTAATTAAGGGCACTTTCTATCCAAACGCCTTTAATTCGGGGCACATGCTAGTTAGACGCCCTTAATTAGGGGTGCCTAACAATCAAACGCCCTTAAATAAGACCACAATTAAATTAATTAAGGACACTTTTTATCCACACACCTTTAATTCGGGGCGCCTGCAAGTTAGGTGCCCTTGATTAGGGGCGCTTAATAGTTAAACGCCCTTAAATAAAACCCCAATTAAATTAATTAAGGACACTTTATATCCAAACGCCTTTAATTCGGGGCGCCTAATAGTAAAGCGCCCTTAAATAAGACCACGATTAAATTAATTAAAGACACTTTCTATCCAAACGCCTTTAATTTGGGACGCCTGCTTGTCAAGCGCCCTTAATTAAGGGCGTCTAACAGTTAAGCGCCTTTAATTAGGGACGCTTAACAATCAAGAGCCCTTAAATAAGGGCGCTGGACTGAAAAACGTCCCAAATTTATTTTTGCTCTCACGCCAGGTGCCCATATACTTGAATGTTTTCCCTTTCTCCCGCCGGTACCATCTTTCCATCCCTGATTACTTATATATCTCTCTTTTTATTATTTTGATCTCGCGCCTAGTGCCCATGTTTGAATATTTTTCCCTTTCTCCCGCTGGTACCATCTCTCCATCCCCGATTACATATATATCTCTCTTTTTTCTTTTTTTTTTTTTGGATGAATTACCTATATATATATATATATATATATATATATCTCCTCGCCCAAGACTCAAGACTCACCGATTACCTATCTTCTCTCTCCATCGCCCACTCCTGCCACCCCACCCACCATCTCCTCCAATCGAAACCGCCGCCATCCTAGCTCCTCTCCGCTTTCTCCCGGCTAGTGTCCCTCTCTCTCTCTCTCTCTCTCCCTCACAGTATTTCCCATCTCTCAATCTCTCTCTCTCACACAAAATCTATTGATCTCACACGGAAATATCTCTCTCGTTGTTATTTCTCATCTTAGGTTTTATTGCTTCTTGGAGTGAGTTGTTTTCATCGTAGGAGGTGGGTTAATACCTGTTAGGGCGCATTCTTCGTAAATCCTGCTTTCCCATTGTTTTTTGTTTTCTCTTCCTCTTTTGAAGTAGGAAGTGATGTGGCTTTGATTATATGTAAACAATTTAGGTTTTATGACATTTTGAAGTTTTGGGATTTTGAATGTGCGAGAGGAAAGGTTTGTCGTCAACAGTTCGATATTTTCTATATTTGAAATCTAGAATTTGATTTCTATTTATATATAGGTAATAATGAATTACCAAATGAAGATGAGCTTGCAGATAATGGTGATCATCGTGGATCATCACAAAGTATGTGTAGATCTTCATTTTTGTCACTTGTAATATAATCTTTGCAGGTAGGTTTGTAATTTAATATAATTTTTTTTTTTGGTTTCATCATTTGCAGGTAATCGTTAAGTGACGTACGCATACTTGTCCAAGCGAACCGGTTGTTTTTATTTTATTTCATATGTATGGTACAATTTTTGTTAACTCTTTAAGAGTTGGTAGATTTTGTGTTTATGATATCGTTTTGAAAACTTTATTTTATATGTATGGTATAATTTTTGTTAACTCTTTAAGAGATGGTACACTTTGTGATTATGATATCGTTTTGGATATTTTATTTTATATTTATGAGTCTCATTGGTTAAATCTTTATAATGTGGTACATTTTGTGTTTATGATATTATTTTGGATCTAGTATGTCTTATGAGATATGATGAGATTATATAAATAGATTTCAAAATGTATTATGAGAGATTAATAAGATTGTATGATATTGATGAATAGAGAAAATTGTATAATTTGAATTTTATGGATTTTGAGAAAATATATACGGATTGTAGGGGGGAAATATTTTCTCCATATATTAATTATTGGGAGGCTTTACTTGAAATAGAGACGCTATACTTGAAAGTGCCCCCTTTTTAAAAAAGGGGCGCTTGCATGGAAATGCCCCATTTTTAAAAAGGGGGCGCTTGTATGGAAATGCCCCCTTTTTAAAAAGGGGGCGCTTGCGTGCAAAGCGCCCCCTTTTAAAAATGGGGGCGCTTTCCATGCAAAGCACCCCCTTTTTTAAAAGGAGGCGTTTTGTTTGAAACGCCATCTTTTAGAGGTATTTATCAATAAAAAGCGTCTCAAATTTATATTCTAGTCGCCATGAAAATCGACATTCTCTAAGTGCCCTTAATAAAGCGTTGCTAAGTCATTATGGGCATTTTTTTAGCCAAAAATGCCTCAAATATCAGTGTCGCTAAACCTTGTTTTTTTTGTAGTGATGCTCTCAGCTCTTGTCTCTTGAGATATTGTAACTCTTGTCTTTTGAGATCTTGCAATCATTATCTTTTGAGCTCTTATAACTCTTGTCTTAATATCTTAAGCTACAAAATGTACCGATCCACTGAAAAGGATTTTTCTTTGACCATTATTTGTAAGAACAATGAACTCTTCAAAAGAGGCCTTAGATATTTCCCAGGAGCCTCTGCTAACAGAGTATAGCTCAGCAATCGTAGTTTTATCACTTTTTCCTTTTTGCATATTTTCTTGAAGGAACGAAAAATCTTACCAAAAGATGGTCTTTGGTCCGTGGATCAAAGATGAATGCATGCTTACACAACCCACGATCAAAACCAATGGACTAAAAATGGGAACGAGGGCTTGTAAGAGGAAATTCCAATTTCATGAACATCCCAAATGCTTTGTCGTCGTTGAACATGGTATATTGCTTTAGGTTTGGAAAAATATTTCAGTTCTTGTACAGGACCATCTACCTTTACCTCACTAGCTAAAACCATTTAACAATTATTATTCAAGCTAAACCTAAACAATTACTATATCAAAACTCACTCCAGTAAATCTAAACTAAATGAATGCAATTTCATTTTTCCTGTTATTAGTCATGCAAATATCATATTTAATGAATGAACAAGCTGAAAGATAGAACACTTATGACTGATAAAGATTAAGAATTGAGTACAAGATACCAATTATTACTACATCACACTATTCACTACTAGATCATAGTCCCGCTAAAAGACATATTTGTTGGAAAAATTGGTAATTTAATTGGCAACCAACTCTTTATGTAAAAGACAAGTTTGGAAAGAAAACACACACCAATCACACACGTACACAAAGAGTTTATGTGGTTCGGCAATATGCCTAAGTCCACGGGGCGTGATCCGGTCTTCTTCTTTACTATTGAAAAATATTGAGTACAATGGTACAAGCTTAAACCACTCGATTTTAATATCCCAAACCCAAGCCCTTTAACCCCTTGTATTTATTTTATAAAATTATAAAATTTGTTGACTGCTTGTATTTCTAATGTTTAAAAAAGTGACTCTTACTCCCTCACAAACTATATAATTGTGATGTGTAGCATCTTATGTTGTTTTTTTTTTTTGTATTTTTTTACCGAACTTATGTGATGTGTGACAAATGTGATATTTTCGCCCCAAAATACCATTAAAGAGTAAATTGTACTTCCCCTAAACATTTGAGGTACAATGCAAACCCAAATTTGCCCCTAATTTAAAAAGAAAAAAAAAAAAAAAAAAAGAGAAAGAAATAAAGAAAGGAAGGTGGCCTAGCTATCCTAATCGCTCATAAAAATTATTAGAAAATACCAAAAAAAAAAAAAACACCAATAACAATTTTTTTTGGAGGGGTGGTTGGACCACCCCTTAGTTGTGGGGGATGCTTTGGATGCCCCCTTGCCCATTTGGGGGCGATCAAACCACCCCTACAAATTGTGAGGATAGTTTGGTCGTTACTTAGAGAATTTTTGGGGGTAGCATAACCGTGCCCACATGTTGTAGGGTGGTTCAACCACCCATGTTTCGTTCTTGATGGTGGTTGAATCACCCCCACAACTTGTAGGTGTGGGTTGGCCACCCCCTTATTCCATTTTCTAGTTTGGTTTCGTGTTCCCCGACTAGGAGGTGGTCGAACCACCTCTATAAGGTGAGGATGGTTTAGTCACCCTTCAATTTCTTATTTTTGGATTGTTTCATTTATTTTTAATAGTTTTTAGTGGCAATTTAAAAAGTTCAAATAAAAAAAAAAAAATGCACGTGTGCATTACATGTGGCTTTTTTTGTCCGTTTTAACTTCATATACTAATAGAAGATATAACTTGCAACGGTGTAGTAGTTGGGGAGAGAGTCAAGTTTCACTTTTTTCTTTTTAGTTTTGTAGTTTTAATGCCAAAGCGATGTTAGTTAATTTTAGGGGCCTAAGTGTAATTTTATTTAAAAAAAGAAAAAGAAAAAAGAAAAAAGAAAATAGCATTTCTCTTCACGTATGATTCATGCCACGGCTCATTGCCTATATGGGTGTGCCAAACATGGCTCTCAAGGGGTAAAGTGAGAATAGGATCCTCTCCATTTCAAATTAATTAAATGAAGAGATTTGAAATAGAAAGAGTCTGATGGTTAAAAATTGAGGGACGAAATTGTAATTCCACTTTGTTTTTGGAACAATTATGCAACTAATTCCTCTCCATTTCAAAGTGCCGTTTTCCATTGATAGCTTGAAAATCCGGGTGCACTGCTGTAAGTGTCTAGACTTGTATTGTTGGTGAGTATATGAGAATCCAATCAAATAAGAAATATCAATTCTTTGGTTGAACACTTTCATTTTATTTTATTTTTATATTTTTGTTTGTTTTCATTTTATTATTTGTTTTTGAATGGTGCCAAGCAGAGTCCGCAATGAAGGCCTATTCTAAAACTCTGTCTTGCATGGGCTTATCTACATTCCTTGCCTGCATTCCTTCTTCATTTTTTTTTTTTTTTAATGTTTTAGACTATTAGTATTGTGACTTTGTCAGTTTTGCTTTCCTTTCAACCTTGTGATTGCTGTTGGTTATTTAATTTTTCCTGCCAGTAGTTAAATACAATTTATTATTTATTTAATAACAAATGGAGGAAGACGCTTTTAGTGGTACAATTGGTATGACGCCTATAAGTAGCTTTGCCCCTGTTCCTATGGAGGAGGAGAAACTAAGGGACTTGATTGCTCGGTATTTAATCGAAAGCGGATTTCCTTTTAGGCACGTGGAGATAAGGGTTTAAAGAACTTGTGAATGGATTGGAACCTAGGTTCAAAATACTATGTCATGTTACTGTACAAAGATATTGCATAAAATTATACATGGAAGAGAAGCTTGAGTTGAAGGCTTTATTGAATGGTTAAAGGGTTTGCCTTATTACCGATATGTAGATATCCTTGCAAAATTTGAATTACACGTGTGTTACCGCTCATTTCATAGATAGGAATTGGATAATGCAAATTAAAATCCTCAAGTGTTGCTCAATTCCCAATCATAAGGGTGAGACCATTGGAAGAGTGTTGGAGACTTTATTGCTAGAGTGGGGAATTGATAGTATTTTCACAATTACCGTTGATAATGCTTCCTCTAATGATGTGTATATTGAATATATGAATGGGATGATGAAGGATAAGAATTTTACTATTTTGGGAGGTGAGTTTCTCTACATGTGGTGTGTTGTCCATATTTTGAATCTTGTTGTAAATGATAGTTTAAAAGATGTAAATGATGTTATTTGTTATGTTAGGAATGTAATGAGATATGTGAGGTCTTCACCGGCAATGATGGAAAAGTTTTAAGGAATGTATAGAGCAGGAAAATATTCAGTGTAAGAAGAAGTTGTGTTTAGACGTTCCCACTAGATGAAATTTGACATACTTAATGTTGAACATCGTTGAAAAGTACCAAAGAGCATTTGAACTAATAAGGGAAGAGGATAACCATTTAGTTGTTCCTGGATTTCTTGATTGGGAAAATGCTAAGGTATTTGTGAAGTTTTTGAAAACTTTTTATGATGCCACATTGAATATTTATGGTTCAACTCATGTCACCTCCAACGTTATTTCATGGATCTATATATTATTCAAGACATCTTGAATAATAGGTGTCTAAGTTCTAATCATATCATGAGTACCATGGGTATTAATATAAGGCATAAGTATGAGAAATATTGGGGGAATATGGACAAAATTAACTTAGTGTTATATGTTGCTTTTATTTTTGACCCATGCTACAAGATGAAAGATTTGATGTTTTGGTTGAAAAGAAGTAATGAGCCAGAGTAGGTAGATCAAATAGAGACAAAGGTGAGAAACATTTTGAAACGCTTGATCAAGCAATACGATAAGTTTCATGAGGGTGTGGTATCTCGTTTTAATGTGGCTATTGACACGAAAGATGCTTTAGATCAACTTAATTCATTGTTCTACCAACACCTTGCGGAAGAGGATGAGTTGGAGTGTAGGTTAGATGTGGATAGGTATTTATCGGATGGGTGTTAAAAAAATAACAGAGAAGTTTGACGCTTTAGCTTGGTGGAAGATTAATACACCTAAATATCCTATCCTTACAAAAGATAGCTCGTGATGTATTGGTCATCTCCATTTTCACTGTTGCTCCTAAGTCCGCCTTTAACACCGGGGGGCATGCATTGGATCCCTTTAAAAGTTTATTGTCTCCACTTACCGTTGATGCCTTGATTTGCACATAAAATTGGATAAGGAACAATCCAATTGACATTGAGAGTTGAAGGAACTTGTGAAAAGTTATGATGAGGAAGGTAAATGTTTATAAATTAGATGAAACTTTTCATTAATTATTTATTATTTATTTAACTCAAGATCTTTGATTGCCTTTTTTTATTATTATTATTATTTTATTTTCATTTAACTCAGGTTTATGAGCCTCAAAATCTTCATAGAGTGAGTAGTCTCTTGCCTAGAAGTTTGTTAGTAATGAAGGTGGTTATTTTTTGATGTTATCATATTTCACTTGCAATACAATTGTCATTATATTTTACTTTGATTCTAATGATATGGCGCGTTGCATGCATTTTATTAGGCATGATGCTGCATGACGAAGTAGAATTGTAATGTTTTGGATTTTATTGCATCAATTCCATATTTGCCCCCATGGTCTTTGTTTGAATAAAATCTGAATAACACTCGTGATATATAATAGTCACTATGTAATGTAGAGTATATATATATATATGAATCTACTATTTGATCAATTCATCTCTATTCATTTCATTATATACCTAATTGGTCCGTTTGGCTTGAAATTTCATCAATGAGAATATGGTCACCATTTTTTTTTTTTAAAGTTGTAGCTTTATATTGTTTTATGTTAAAGTTTTATTTTAAGATTTAGCTATAGAACAGAAATTTTTTTAATAATTAAAAAACACTAAAACAGGTTTAAAACAATCCAAAAAATTTTAAAATAGGTCAAAAAATACCCCAAAGTCCATATTTGACATATAGTTATCGCCATACTGCTGGGGCATATAAATAATCGCTAACCGGCAGGGAGGATGGTTGGTAGCCGCCTCTAAACATGATCAACATGGGAGCTCTTTTTATAGATCTTCTCATTCTCAAGCTCCCCAACTGAAAATGTTTGGGAACACAGCTAAAAGAACAAACTTCAAGAACTTGTCCAATCAAGCGAATACCATCCAACGTATATGGTCACATGAAAATTGAAAAAATAAAATAAAAAAAAAAAAAATCTTTCTATGCAATATAAATAAGATGTTCACAAGCTTCATATACACACCAATTTCTCTTTCTTATCTTCAACATCAAATCCATCTAGTGTTTGTAAAACTGAAATTCGCCATCTTTATGTACTTGGTACCCAAATTCATTAGCAGCAAGTGCATTTGGGTGCACTTCACTCATCAATCTTTAGGTACACTTCTCTCATCAAACCACCGCGGGGGATCAAATCCAGAACCACCTGATAAAATGCTAGAAAAATTCAGGATCAAGGTCCTTTATAATTTCCCAATTATTGTTTTCAAATTGCATGGTTATGATTTTGCCATGTCAAAGACAACATATCTTTTTATATAATACATGATTTTTTTTTTCCCCACTTTTCTTTTTCATTTTTCTCGAGAAACAAACATGGAGAAATGGGTTGGTAAATACCTAGGGGATTGCAACGACATAGACGCCAAGCAGTTAACAACTCCATACTTCTTGTAAGCTTCCATGGAGTACTCACTACATGTTGGAACATACCGACAACTGTTGGGCAACAACGGCGAGATCTCCCCTGCTTAATCAACACAAAGTTTTAGCAACAAATTGGGAATTGAGAAGATATGAGTAAAAAGACTCACTTTTGTAAAATCTGAGCGTAGAGAGTGCTGCTTGAACTCCAAAATTGTCAACTTCCTTATCTTCTTCTTGCGCGTGCTCTAAATTTGGGTGTTGTTTGTTCAATTTATTGAAGATTGAGTATCCGTGGCGGAGTTTTGTTGATGGGAGCGAAATTCCTGGAAATATGCTTCAAATTGAGGGCTTTGAAATTCGGGTATTGGGAATGAGCCACGGCAGGGAAAGGTTGATGGCTGCCAAGGGAGAGAACAACCGCCATATCGCTGCGCCATTATAGCCAAAATGAGGTATGAGTTTTGTTCTATTTTATGTTTTTGTTTTTTTAGGCAAACTATACATTTTAAAAATAGCGATTTTCTATTAAAAACAGAAAAGAAAATAGTGATTTTAAAATGAATAATTTGAAACAAGATTTTAAAAAACGTAGTTAATCATTTGATAAAATTACAATTTAGCCTTTAAAACTATGCATTTTTTAAAATCCACCCCTTGCTTGTGATTTAGAAATATAGATATTTTTACATATTAAAATTGTAATTTTTTATATACACTTTTCAATAATAAATTTTTAAAATTTAGTTTAAAATTGTACTTTTAATATATGAAATTACAATGTCATTCTAAAAAAGGCAATTCATCTCAGCTAAGCTCAAATATTGAGTAAAGAATATAAGAAATCTGGTTTGCTACTATTAAGCTTGTTTGAATGAAATGATTTAGAGGGCTTTTGGTCCCAAAATTTTACAAGCTAAAAACATTTTTTTTTAACAAAATCATAAAAGTATATTATTTAGAAATGTACTAAAAAAATCAGTTTAAAAATGTCAAAAAAGTTACATTTTTGTGCAACAAGCAATGGCCGCATTTTAAAAAACGCAATAGTTCAAAATCCCAACTGGCTGAAACAATATTGTTTTATAAATTTGGCCAAACACTTAACTTTGTCTTTAAAAATCGCATTTTCATTATCTACATTTTAAAATCTCTAACTTTTCAAATCACACGTTTCAAAACCACAAAACCAAGCACACTTGAAATGGCTTAAGAGTTATGAAATTTTTTTATTTTTTATTTTTTCTTTTTTGGCCGGGACTTTTGCTGGAGAAAATGTTTATTCTTGAAAATCCATGAGTTAACAAAAAAAGGCTAAAATTATGGAAATCAAGAATTTAAAGCGGTACCATTGTGCGGGAATAACTTCTATAGGGACTAAACACAAATCAAGTAATTTGTGCCTTCCATTAAGAGAATGACACATTAGCATGAAACAACAAAAGTGAGGTTGTGACACATCAAATCTATCCATTACCCACCAAAAAAAAAAAAACAAAAAAAGAGAAGAAGAGAGAAGGATCAAGATTTAGTATTTTCGCAATAGTGACTTTTGTTGTTTCATGTTGATGCATCATTCTCTTAATGATTGGCACAAAAGACTTGATTTGTGACAGGTCCCTATAAAAGTTATTCTTCCGTTGCATTTATGGCAGTTTACAAGAAATTGCACTTGGGCGCCAAACCCTCAATTATTATTATTATTATTATTATTATTATTATTATTATTTTGAGGTTTTGGCCCTAAGGGTACCCACTATTTTATTTTAGATTTAAAATTTTAAATTAAATTTTAAAAAATTAATATTTTAATCAAATCAAAATGGTGCGTTTCACACCAGTTAACGGCAGTTAATAAAAAATTGACGGCAAGTATTTTATTGTAATTTTAAATGACCCAGTAGAGTAAATATTCAGAGAAAAAAAAAAAACTTAAGTGTTTTAAAATTCAAAAGGGCTGACCTAAGGTTTTATTATATATTTACCCTTAAAAAAGTTAAAGAAACCGAAAGTTGGGAATGATTATAGAAACTCAAATAAAAATTTAAAATATAAGATTTATGAATATCTAAATAATCATAATGAAAAGTTTCTTACCAATAGAACGTTTCCCAAAACCGCCTATTCCGGCAATGACAGAAAATACATTTTTGGCGAAAGCAAATTGGGAACTATCAGTGTGATTTCACTTTCAATTTTTTTTTTTCTGCAACATGATTAAAGAAAAACAAATAAATATTACCTTCATAAATCAAATCAATGTAGAAGAAAAATAAGCGCTTGAGAAATTAATTTCTATTCTTTCCTATGCATACAAGCCTCAGGATCAAATAAGAAAATTAAAATAACCTCTGAATACTAATTTAGATATTAATTATATCAACAAAACACAAATTCGCTTTGATAGCCTAATTCATCCGCATGCTCTATCAAGCAAACTTCATTGACAAACACCATTAATAACCCCAAGAGTTGTTCCACATCACGTAACTTTGACGCAAGAAATATAACAGAGAGACGGATAAACTTGTGTTTCGTTGTTAGTGGGAGAGAGGGAAGATTAATTTTGACAGTGGGTTGGGGTTTTGAAATTTTGAAATTTTGATAGTGGGTAGCTCATCGCCAGAGATGTGAGTGGCTCGTCGTCAGTGGTGCTTGGCATTCATGGTCTCCAATGGTCAGCTGTCGGTGACGAGAGAGGAGAGAGGAAAGAGAAAGATTTGCCTGAAAATGTGGAAAGAGTGTTTTTAACCTGGGAAGAGAGTCACAACTCACGTGTGTTTTCTAACCTAAACAAAATTCAAATAAATGGGGTGTTTGGTCATATTAAATGAATGGAGTTTGGAATAATATTACCAAAAAAAAAACCCTCTCAAGTAAAATCAGCCCTATATCAAGGTGTTGTATGCCGGGACGCAAATGGGAGAATCATAAAGTCCATTTCTCAATTTATTTTGGCGGTGTCACTTGAAATTTCTCTGTTACATCCCCTTCCCGTAGCAAGGAGATATTACCCATTTGTCACAAGGTTATAATAATTCCATTGACAAAACTATTTCATAATATCGTTTCATAATAATACTACAACACATCAAACAAACTTAAACTTATTCCTTTCCTTTTCTAAATGTTGCTTGTCTCTAGTTTCCTTGGCCTATAGCATCAATGATTTCACCTGGGTTGCTTTTTTATAAAATTGTGAGAGAGAAAGTGAGTCGACTTCTCAGTAAAATGAAAAATGTTTTTAAGTACCAAAAATTAAATCAAGTCCTGGAGCTTAATGCTTAGACTGCTATCCTCTGGACCCATGAAGATAAGTAAAAACAAAATAAGCATGAGTGGTATTGAGGTGATGGCCACATGGGAAAAATAATATAAATAAAATATAGAAAGAAGGTGGAAAGATTGATGAACATGAGGGTGTAGGAGAATAAAGATACAACAAAATAGAAAAATGTGAGTGGAAAAGTTAGTGGAGGGAAAAAAAAAAAAAAAAGGTAGGCGTGAGCAGTGGGGGAGAAAGAAGGGAAAAAAAAAGAAAAAAAGGAACGAAAGTAACACTATCATTTACCAACATCATTATTTTAATCATATTTTAAATTAATACTTGTATATTTCCTATGTCTCATTAAATTAAGGGGTTTGCTAGGGGTTCTCCTCGTAGTGTTCTCCTGACGTTCTCCCAGCCTTATATATAACATGATTTAAGAAAAAATAAAATTGTAGAACCGTTTTTTTGCCGACCAATTAATTTTTATAAGTTAATAGTTAGGTTCTAATGTTTAAAAACTTGTTTTTGATTCAAAACTAAAACCTAAGGGTGGAAGGTTAACCCTTTAGAGATGTTATCACTAAAAATGAATTTGATCATCCTAAATTTAGTGCTAATACCTCAATTTTGATGCTAATGCCTCACAAATTTGGTGCTAATGCCTCAAATTTGATGCTAATGCCTAAAAAAACCGGTGGTAGAAGCTACTATAATTTTATTTTTTCTTAAATTATGTTTTACATAAAACTGGGAGAACACCAGGAGAACCTACGGGGAGAACCCCTAGCATTTTCCTTAAATTATTCTATCTCTTAATTCACTCAACAAAATAGTTGTTTATACGAAATCCATACTATGGCAGTAACTCCTTTTCTTGATGTCTTTGATACCTCTATTTCAAAGAAAACTTCTTCGATACACGCCTGATTCAAACAAAACCCACCAAAAAAAATTCTCAAAAATCATACAAAACCCACCAAGAAAATCATCAAGCACAAAAAAGCAAACTAACTCCCTCTCTTGATCTCTTTGATAAACTGTTTCAAAGAAAATCCACCAAAAAAAATGGTCAAAAAGTAAAGTAACTCCACTCTCTTGATCCCTAGATCTCTATGACTTTCTATAATAACCCAATTATCATCAGAAAGTCTAGATCTATAACATATTAGACTAAATGATAATAAAAATTAAAAAAATTAGAAGAAAAAAAAAACTTTTAGTATTCATTCATGTTCGCATTATTAAAAGTAGTAAATCACATACACTAATTCCACAACAGTTCACTTCCACACAATTCAACCATATACGATGATAAAATTCTCAACTTTGTCAAATTCCCATTAAAAATTCAAACAAAGAACAAACGGGTTGTATAAACTAACTGAAACATATATAAATCCAATGGAGGGAAAAAAAGAACAAAAACATATCGACTATCTACCTCCCGGAGCCCATTTATGGCTGGTCGCATTTGAATTTAGAAATTTGAGATGGACCCTGACATGATCTATGCATGTTGCAACAAAAATTGAAATATGTTTAGAATTAACAGGTATGATTTTCTTGCTTGGAAATTGTTATACAACCATTTGGTTTCCTCAAATAAATCAAGTTTTTGTTTTTGTTAGATCATGTCAATGACAGCCCAACCGGGTGACACTAAACATTAATTACAAAAAACTAATAACTAAAATAATTATAAAAACAATAATTTGTAACTCCATATGACTTGTTGAATTTATGAACATTTATAATGTAGAATGCCAAGACCTAATTTTTTGATAAAGAAACACAAATTTAAATTGAAAAAATAATCACAATGCAAGGGATTTGATTTGAGCATATATTGTCACTTAGGGGCTCCTTATTAATTCCAGTATCCGCTCATATTCATTCAATATATAGCGGTAAGACAATCCACTACAAAAAATGTTAAAAGAAAAACAATCAAACTGTTCCTAGTATCGTCTTTTTTTTTTTTCTTTTTTTTTGTTAGTACTTCCACGTGCACTAACAACATGAAAAGGAAGAAGCATTAAACGTTAATCCTACCACAGACATGCAAACAGTAAAAACGAAACGAAAACAAAGGAAGAAAGAAAAAACAAGAAGGAATAATTATTAAAGAAAAACAACGGATGCTCTAACAATTACCAGAAGTCGAAGCAGCATCGCCTCTGTCGGTGATCTCATAATCCCCTGCTTTCCAAAACTGCTTGCAAGTTGCAACCACATAAATTTACTAAAAAAAAAAAACCAGTGTGGAAAATCTCAGCTATAAGAACCGATTCGAAGAAAAAATGTAAACTAAAATGAAAATCCCCAAATTAAACCCTAAATTAAAATCCCAAATCAGAACAATTAAAAAGAAAAAACCTTACTGTCTCCTACGGAAGGGCTCCCATAGCCATCAACAGCCCAAACCCGAAAACTCGATCTCTCGGACTCGTCTTCTCTCTCGGTTTCTCTCCACTCGTAGTTATAATAGCTTATTTGAGACTGAAACGGTTAATAAGAAACGGGATTGGTAGAAGAAATCGTCGTTCGGTTTGGTGTTAGAGAATGAGAAAATTGAGAGGAATTTTGAGAGAAAATTGACAAGATAGTAAATCCTTTTTTTGTTCTTTTCTGTCGAAGAAGTGTGAAGAAAAAAAGTGTGAGGTATTGAGTTTCGTACATTAAGGGAAATTTGGGAAAAAGAGATTGAAAGAGATAAGAGAAATGAGGGATAAACCGGATTTTTTTTTTTTTGTTTTTGCTGGAAATCCAGCTAATAGGCTTATAGAGTTGGTAGACAAAATCGAAGAAAAAAATTGAAAGAGATAAGAGAGATGAGGGACAAAACAATTTTTCGCCGGAAATCCAGCTAATAGACTGATACAGTTGGTAGAAATACTTACAGTGGAGAGAGCTCATGAAGACCAGCAGCTGCTTCTCTCTTCTCAGTGATAGCAAACATAGAAAGCCTGCAATTTGATTTTTGGTTCTTTAGTCTCTTTGACCCTGTCTTCGGCTACCAGAGAAACCTGAATTTTAGCCGAAAATCGAGGTACATGATGGAGTTGGTATATTTCTGAGGAGGAAAATCAAAGAAAACCTGTATCGGTACGAAAAGACAAAAAAGAAAGAACTAAATTCTTTTATACCTCACAAGATCAGTTCAGTCAACATACTTATTAAGGGCAAAAAAGTCAATTACGCGGTTCACAAGCAAAGGTTTCATTACTCAATTATCAAGCATAAAAATAAATAATAAAAAATAATATATTTTTTGGAATAATCCTTACACAGGCCGTCACTTCTCTTTTGTCTTCCTTTCACCGTGTAAGCACAGAAATAACAGTCATTACATGGTGCATAACAAAAATGACCGTAGAAATTAAACAAAAAGACAAAAACACCAAAGCAATCCTTCAACTCTTTTCTTTACAAAGAGAAGAAATTGAGGATACAAATGTCATTTAATCACTCAAACAAAAATCCTTTTTTGTAATGACCAAACAAACCCTATCAGCTTTAAGTATAAGTAGAAGAAATTGAGGGCACAAACGTCATTTCATGACTAAAACAAAATACTATATATTACGAAATGACAAAATTACACATCAACGAGAGTCGGCAAACCATTGAAGGGCAGAAGGGTCTTTCAATATCAAACAAAATTCTCTGTAGTGTTGTGCATATATATGCATTTGACGTGATGTAAAGGATATAGAATTTTGAGATTTTTTTTTTTAGAATGTTTTGATATTTTTTGGGAAGAAATAAAAAATTAAAAAGGGTTAACAAAGAAGCCCATAATCACTTTGAAATATGTAGATTAGCGAAGTATAGTGCCTATTGAAATTAATTAATTATAAAAAAAATACTAAACCACAGAAAAGATAAGAGACGAGTAGGTTATGAGACAAGAGAAAGAAAAAAAAAATTGGTAGAAAGACTTTTTGGGAATTAGCTTAAAGAGAAAAGAGAAAAAAAAACAAGGCATTTCACGTGAGGAGAGAGATGGATAGAGAGGTATGATGCTTTCACAAAGAAGACATGCAAGCCTTTTTGACTAAATGAGGGGATCACCCTTCCTTGTGCACAGAACTCTTTGTGGCTTTGCAAAGGAAGAGGATCGATGTGCTCTCCTTGTGAAAGCATAACGAGGAAAATATCTCTAAATGCGTTCTCCAATTATTTTGCTATTAGGGAAATCTCTCTAAATATTCATAATGCTTTCTTAAATTGGAGAAAAAAAGTCACTTTATTAAATTTAGGGGTAATTACCTTTTTTCTCATGAATTACAACACATTTTCATTTTGCCTAATGAACTCTTTGTGGCTTTGTAAAGGAAGAGGATCGATGTAATCTCCTTGTGAAAGCATAACGAGGAAAATATCTCTAAATGCGTTCCACAATTCTTTTGCTATTAGGGGGAATCTCCCTCTAAGTATTCACAATACTTGCTTAAATTTGAGAAGAAAAAGTCATTTTATTAAATTTAGGGGTAATGACATTTTTTTTATGAATTGATGCATTTTCACTTTACCATGACTATTTGACACTAATTCATTACTTATCATTTTGTGTCCAATACTCTCATTCCATCAGTCAAATGTGTTAACTTAGACAGTTAAAGTGACATTATATTGTAATTCATAGAACAAAATAATGGGTAGACTATTTGAGTTAACACATTTGACTAACAGAAGAGAGATTTTGGGTACAAAATGATAGTTCATTGGGTCAAGTGTTATAATTGATAATTCATAAGATAAAATGCCAAGGCATTGTAACAATAAATTTCATTTTATCTATCAACTCTCTATTGAGACACATGCAATTGGAGGAAAATTGGGAAAACAATTATAAAATTATTTCTAGCCTGATCGAATATATAACAACACTGGTTTTCATTGGCTCAAAGATATCATCATGCGTCGGGAGTATCGTACGTTTATATATATTGGTTGCTTCGCAAGCCACAACTCAAGTTTGCCAATGAGAGTAAAAAAATAAAAATTATCTATCAAACCAAACAAACATACGGAAAGCCAAATTAAATCAAAAGCATATTAATTAAAAAAGATAGAAATGTAAATAATTTTTCAAATTTGGAGACGTGCTCCTGAAATCACAAACCTGATTATTCCCTTGTCTATCGTTTGCTTATTGGCTTCTTTTATTAAACGATCATACTTTTTTTTTATTGACATATTAAACGATCATACTTAGTTGCCCTTTGGTCATATAAAACTCATCCCTGCATGCATGCCTGCATTAATGGCTGCTCCTTGGCTTGTCCGTTTCGTCTTCCTCTTCTCTTTATTCATCATATTACGATCTTGTAGTTGTGGAGCAAACAAACCCATCA
Organism: Carpinus viminea; assembly: GCA_013348765.1. Taxonomy (NCBI): domain Eukaryota; kingdom Viridiplantae; phylum Streptophyta; class Magnoliopsida; order Fagales; family Betulaceae; genus Carpinus; species Carpinus viminea. The sequence goes on along the minus strand of CP054674.1, from coordinate 35,242,559 downwards.
CCATCACCATCCCTCTCTCACCCTTTACCAACCGCGCGACATCCTCAAATGATAAACGGCTTAGTACGGTCAGTTACATTTCTACGGCGTTGCTCATCAGAGATCGCCACCTCGAATTCTCCTGTGGATTTTGGCTCATATGCCCCAATTTTCGGCCCCTAAGACGTCGCCCCCAATTCCCAAGACGCCCCAAAACATTCCCTCGACCCCTGCCCAAAAACCTTCAACCCACCCGCAGACCACGAGATCCACCGCCCTCTGGTCCCTTATTGCCGGGCGCTCACTATCCGAAATACCCTCCCAGTTCTGACGAAATCCATCTCTTCTCTGACAGCTACGGAATGTATTCCATATCTCTCAGCTTTGGAAGCCCCCCGCAGACCCTACCCTTCATCATCGACACTAGCAGTAGCGATGTTTGGTTCCCATGCGAGCCCAACTATCTCATAGACCAAATTACAAACACCCCAAGTACGTTGAATGGGAACTCGCTGTTACAGACCCTGGAGTTTCCAGAGAAAACTGTGACTGATTTTCTTGTCCAGTACTTCAACTCCTCAGCCCATCAACCTGTCGGTGTTGTCGGGTTCGGTCCTGGGCCGAAATTGCAGCCTTCCCAGTTGGATCTCAAGAAGTTTGCCTTTTGTTTACGTCTCACTCAGGGTTAGCTCAATGTTTTATGAGGCTTTAGGCAAAACTTTTAAATAAAGTTTTATGTTTTTTTAATCAAAACTTACCAAAAAAAATTGACAAAAACTTACAAGAAAATCAAGCACAAAAATAAATATTAAAAGAAAAAATCCTTTTTTTTTTGGTATTAATTCTTACCTCATTGATATACCTATTTCAAACAATAGTTACAATACCTACAAAAAAAATTGTCAAAAAACCATAAAAACCCACAAGAAAAAACCCATAAACTTTTTTAAGTATAATGATATTTGCTTTTATGGGGTAATTGGTCTTATTTTACTGTAGGGTTATTATATTGGAGCTTATTAATTAAATTGAGGCTTTTTTTAAATTACTTAATTATTATGATTAGAGACCTTAAGTTTTTATTAAAAAAAAAATTTGGAGTCTTATTAAAAAAAAAGGGGTCATAATTTATTTATTTATTTTTTAAATTTTGGACATTTTTTTTTTGGGTCTCATTAATCCGGAGGCCCTAAGCGAGCACCTTCCTCGCCTAGTGGTCGAGCCAGCCCTGGACTCTCACCGGTCCAACAACATGTCCGGGAGCACTCACTTAGCTACACACCATTATAGCTACACACCATTATACAAGAACCCGAATGCCTCTAGTTCTGATAATCATGGGTACCGCTACGTAAATCTTCAAGAAATCGTCCTTGGAGACAAGCCCATTAAGGTTCCGGGAAAATTTTTGCTCCCAGATTCTGAGGGAAATGGTGGAACCATTGTGGACTCTGCTGCAGCTTTTACATTCATGGAAAGTTCATTTTCGAAGAGGTGGCACAGGAGTTAGAGAAGCAAATGGCTAACTATTCCAAAGCCAGTAGTGTAGGTATTGTAGGGATCTGTTTCAATGTTTCGGGTGAGAAATCTGTGGTCTACCCAGAATTAAGTTTCCAGTTTGAAGGTGGTGCCAAAATGGTGTTGCCATTGAAGAATTACTTTTTGTTGGATAATAATTTGGGCGTGGCATGCTTCTCATTTGTGGAGGGTAACGAGGCTAGTGTTGGTTTGAATGGCGGCCCAACGATTCGATTGGGTAATAATCAGCTCCGAACCTATTACATGGTGTATGATTTGAAGAACGAGAGATTTGGATTTCAGAAACAAAAAGTTGCAAATAAGATGAGATTGAAATTTCCAAAAAAACTGGCCCAAAGGAATTTCTTTCGGCCGGTTTTGGCTGATCTATAAAACTTTCGTGTATTATTTAAGCATGTGAGAAGTATTGATTGTTTTTAATAATTCTACTAAAAAATCATATTATTTTCACATGCTAATTCAAAAATAATAATATTAAAAAATACATTTTTATCAAACATTTATTTTACGACTTTTGACACAACATTCTCAACCAAATATACCACATTCTAACGTGACAATACTCACACCCAATTACATCTAGCTAGCTTCATACAATGTCCTTATCTCCAGTACTATACAAGGAGAATCTGACAAGGCTTCAATTTCATTGTCTCTCTTTCATGTGTACATTTTTTTAGGGGTGTTGTGTGATATATATATTTGAGTATTTTAAATAATTATAAAATATATTTTACATCTAAAAATATTATGTGCATTTAATTGAATGACTTGCATCTGTCATGTCAATCCAAAATTGTTAGTGTACGGAGAAAATTAGTTTGTCCTCACATTTTGCTTCTACACAAACAACTCAACGAGCTTATAGGTATTTCTCATTATTTTAACAATAAATTGGGTAATAGAAAAGAGAGCTAGCAGTCTAGTGGTGGCAATACCACTCTTGCATCTCGTGCACAAATAATGCATTTTAAGCGCTATGAGGTGCACTTTGCACATTTTTGGTGCAAAATTATTGAGACTCAAACTCTTTTTCAGCCGTTGGAACAGATTGATATGCTATTTAAAGTGTTCATTAAGTTAGATTTTGTGGTTACAATTTGTGACCATGGATCAAATGATTTTAAACCGTTAGATAAATCACTATAAGTACAACTCTTAATTAGGTAATATAATTAATTCATAGACACAACAAAATAGCATTTCTCTATTCTCCTGCAAACTTCTCTTGTGATATTATCTCTATGAAGATGTTTTCTCCATACATTGTTATTTTGGAGTAACGCTTGGGCTTCATTGTATTTTAAAAACTTTTTGTCAAACATCTTTAGTAGTTTTTTTTTAAAAAAGAAAAAAAAATGAGAAACTTTACTTAAGACCTCTAAACTACCGCTCATTTTGAGAAGATCCATAAATTTAAAAAACTCTCAATTTAATCCCGTGAACTTTTAATTTCAATCAATTTACCCAATTCCATCAGATTTTCAATGTTAAAAGTGATAAAATAACATTTATACCCCTGATTTTATATATATATATATAATTTCAAATTTACCCTTAATTTCAATTTTTTTTTAAAAAAAATAAAACTAAAAATCGAAGAATTATTTGGTCTTTTAGGCATTTTCGTTAGAAGTTAACAGCTAAAACTAATGGAGGAGGGTAAATTGATTGAAATTGAAAATTCATGAGATTAAATTGAGAGTTTTTGAATTATGAGAGAGTCTTTTCAAAATGAACAATAATTCAAAGGTCTAAAGTAAAGTTTTCCAAAAGAAAAAAGAAAATACATTATAAAGATATCTTTCTTAAGACAGAGCCTTCCTATTTTTGCCTATCATATTTTCCAACACAACATTGTTGAGAATTAGCAAATTGGCCGAATAACATGTTTAATTAGGTGCAAATGGATTTCAAGTCATGAGACTGAAGGATTGAAGGTACCACCATAAAATATGTGCGAATGAGATATCGACATGTGTACAAAACATTTGTGCAAAAAGAAGATGAGAGAGACTAGGGGAAAACAATGATCATCCTATAATTAACTTCAGAGTTGAAGAGGCTTTCTCGATCAATAAAATCATATAGCTAGCTGTTGAAGGGAACAGAAAATTCAATTCAATCTAGAGGCCAGGGTGGCATGAGGAAATTAAACCCCTACTGACGTCGATCGACCCCATATATGCTGTCGTATCGGGTGCCACTTTGGGTGGTCATATATCGATCCCTTGATCGATCATATCTCTAGTGCACTTCGGGTGCCACTAAAACCCTGTTTTTTTAAGGTGACTCACTGAGTCATTTTAGCCCTCGCTCCAACACAGTCATTTAATTTATTTTTGCTTAGAAGATTTCCGGCCGTTTCCGTTTTAGACAACTTGTATTAATTGCTAGCCTCCATTTAAAGTTTGTCACTTGCATATGGAACAGCTGGCAATTGCCAACCGTCACCTCAAAGGAAATAGCATGCTATTTCGTAGGAGAAGGGAATATCCTTTATATCAACTCTATCTCCTGCAAACAACAAAAATAACAATACGACACTGATTTGAACTTGGGCGCTGGCCAAGCCCAAAGAGTTCAAATTTCAGTATATATATATATATTATATATCTCCTGCAAACAACAAAAATAACAATACTACACTGATTTGAACTTGGGCTCTGGCCAAGCCCAAAGAGTTCAAATTTCGGTGTATATATATATATATATATATATATATATATATATATTTTTTTTTGAAAAAGAAAAAAAAGGTAAGGATATTCCTTCCTTTCCTGTACACAAAAGCCCATTATTCCATGCACCAAAAGAAGAACATGAAGAGGTCAATTTCCACAAACAAGTGCCCCGTCGTGAAGAGGATAACGCGTGGTCGTCGTGCATGTGGAGAAGCACCTTCTGGGTTGAAGTAGTGAGAATGTGATCATTTTTGGACAGTACATGTCTAGCTGTTGCGACTTGCGAGCCATGGACCCCAACGCTCAAGGCTTGAGACTCGTGAGTCGTGATCAGTCACGATGGTGACACTAGCATGGACACCACAACGCTCCCATGTGCCACTCCGCTCGGACGTTAACCTAAAGCACCGTCCCTGGCGACCTCCCACACATGCCTTCACCGGCCACCAAATTAAAGTATAGTTTCTTTTACACCACCCATTTTACGGTTTCTACGTACTTTCTACCCAACATAATTAATTTGTCAACATGCAGGCCAGATCCCTGCAGATTAACTGTTCATTAATTACGGTTTGGTCAAAAGTAGAATAATAATTATTAGGGCTTGCCTGTAATTATAAGAGTTTTCGCTCTTGAATTCTATAAAATAAGAATGAGTTCTTTTTTTTTAAAAAAAAAAATAATTATTATAATTCTATCCAGCATAATTTGTCAACCACGATATTAATTAATTACCCATTTAGTTTACTTATAGAGAATTGATAAAATATGATGATAATAATTATTGCTTGAGATCATACTATAATATCGAAATGCTACTAAACGTATGCATAATGCATATAATATGAATTATGATATACATGAAGATACACAAATATATGCATACATAATGTGTGTTTATATATATAGTTGGTATGGGTGAGTGAAAAACTCCATGTTTTGTGAGGAAATTGACGATTAAACTAATAAAATAGAAACGAGTTTTTATTCAATTTCTCTTCTAGACTTTTTAACATTATAATTTTTTTTGAGTAGATACTAGTATACTGCCATATATATATATATATATATATATATATATATATATGATTGTACACACGATAATGAAAAATTGCCATATTACTTAGTTAAAAGATTTATAAATTTAATATGAAAAGATTCAGCTAGCCTGAATGGGTATTTGTATTGTCTCCTAACATACTTACAATTTTTTTTTTTTTTTTTGTGATATAATTTTTGGGGTCATAAATTTCCAACATCTTGAATATTTGAATGTAATTAGAGAGATCTAAACTTTCATTTTTTTGAAGGGGGATGGTTCATAATTTTTTGGGTAGATGGGGCCTTTAAATTTTTATTTTATTTAGAGTAATGTTACATACAACCCCCATCTTATTCTCATATATCCTACTTGACCGTCAGTTCTTGTTAAAAATATAAAATGAAAAAAATTTAAAGGTTGATAGGCACAGCCATATCAACCTAATTAATGAAATGAGAATGAGATTGGTGTGTAGTGTGTAGCATCACTCATTTATTTATACATGAGATTGCTACATTTTTCAAGAAGAGTAATGCTGCATATTACACACTAATCATCTAATCTAACTAAGTAAATGTAACAATGTTTATTAGTCATTGTAAAAAAAAAAAAAAATCAAGAACAATTCATGAACACTGCCATATTAGCCCATATAGGGATGTGGTGTGTATTGTGTAATGATATTATTTTCATATTTTTAATGGACAGCGCTCCTACCCTTGAACCTAGCTTTACCCTTGATTAAATGATGAAATTTTAATACAATTCAGAGGGTTGTGTTGAAAAGTAACATGTATAGAATTGACGTGGTGTCAAATCAACAGTTTCTAATTTGTAAATACTGAAGACATCATGATCAATGTAAAGATAGGGACTTAAAATATATATATAAAGATCGGGAATGATCAAATAAAGAGTCGCGTAGTATAATTATGTTTCTAATCTTAATTATATGATTGAGAAAATTAAAGTTTGATCTCTTATAATAAACAATAAAACAAATTAATAAAATATTTAGATAAAAGTTTAGGTGAGATAAAATAAAAGGCAAGAAAAGAAAAGAGAGAGCACTAAAAAGGTGAGATAAAATAAAAAGAAAGAAAAGAAAAGAAAGAGCACTAAAAAGGTTCTTTTGGGGGGTAACTAAAAACTCCAGTAAAGAAATTCATCTGCACGCACAATGGCCTGTTTGTTAATTTACCTTGATTTCAATGGCAGTTATATCGCCCAAATCGAACTTGATTCTTCTGCGGACCGTTGCTTTTCGGCCCATCTTTTTTCCTTTCCGGTTTCCGCCCTAAACGACAAGATCAACGTGGGACAGATTAACTTAAAAGCCCATCCTTGGTCCTCCCTCACTTCATTCACACTCTCAAAGCCATTGAGTGAAACAGAGAAAAATCCATCCATCAATGGCGGCTTCGTCGCTTCTCTCTCTCTTCTCTGTCTTTTGCCTCTTATTAGCTTCATCTTCAGCATCTATAGCTCCCAAACCCGAAACCACCACCATCACTATCCCTCTCTCACCCTTCTTCTCCAAACACCCATCCTCAGACCCGATCAAGACCCTCAATTCCCTCGCCTCCGCTTCTCTAACCAGAGCCCGCCACCTCAAGCGCCCCAAACCCAGCTCTCCCTTAACCAAAATCCAAACCTTCCCTCACAGCTATGGAGGCTACTCTATCTCCCTCAGCATCGGCAAACCCCCGCAAACCACATCTTTCCTCTTGGACACTGGCAGTAGCCTCGTCTGGTTCCCCTGCACCTCTCGCTATCTCTGCGCCGATTGCGCCTTTCCCAACATCGACCCCGAAAAAATCCCAACTTTCATTCCAAAGCTATCATCTTCTTCGAAGATTCTGGGTTGCAAAAACCCCAAATGTGCCTGGATGTTTGGCCCAAATGTGCTCTCTCGTTGCAAAAATTGCAGCCGATCTTCCCAAAACTGCTCGCAGGCTTGCCCTCCGTACATAATTCAATACGGTTCTGGGTCAACCGCCGGGTTGTTACTTTCCGAGACCCTGGATTTTCCTGAGAAAACCATCCCAAATTTTCTGGTTGGATGCTCCATTTTCTCGACCCGCCAACCCTCCGGCATTGTCGGGTTCGGTCGAGGCCCCGAATCGCTGCCCTCACAACTGGGTCTCAGCAAATTCTCTCACTGTTTACTCTCACGCCGCTTCGACGACACCACGGAGAGCAGTGACCTCGTTTTGTACCGTGGGCACGATTCCACCAAGTCCCCGGGCCTGAGCTACACGCCGTTCCACAAAAACCCCATTACCAATAACTCCGCATTCCGAGAATACTACTACGTAACGCTTCGCAAAATCATCGTGGGCGGTAAGGCCGTCAAGATCCCCTACAAATTTCTGGTCCCGGGGGCGGACGGTGACGGCGGAACCGTTGTGGACTCGGGTTCGACCTTCACCTTCATGGAAGGCCCGATCTTCGAACCCGTGGCACGCGAGTTCGAGACCCAGATGGCTAACTATTCAAGAGCTCTTGACGTGGAAGCCAGGTCCGGTTTGAGGCCGTGTTTCAATTTTGCGAATCTGAAAACGGTGAATTTTCCGGATTTGACCTTTCACTTCAAAGGTGGTGCGAAGTTGACATTGCCCTTTGTGAATTACTTTGCGCTTGCTAGTAACTTCAGCGTCGCGTGCCTGACCATTGTGACGGACAGTGTGGTCGGTCCGGGGCTGAACGGCGGGCCGGCGATCATATTCGGCAATTTTCAGCAGCAGAATTTCTATGTGGAGTACGATTTGGAAAATGATAGGTTTGGCTTCCGGCAACAGAGTTGCAAGAAGTGAGCTGGCGTAACAGCAGGAAAAATAATAGCTGCCCGCGACGCGATGGCCATGATGGGAATTTGCCTCTATTGGATGGGCTCGCCCATGTGAGCACAGTTGGGTGACAAGAGTAAAGCTCGTGGTGGAGTTGGGGCAGTGGCGGCCGGACACTGTGCTGGTGAAATCTAGATTTACTGATTTTATTTCCTTACAACGATTATGCAAATAGTTAACGAAGTGAAATAATGTTACAGTAGAAGGATATCGTTATTATATTTCAATAATAATTTATGGAATTTTTTAACGATATATTATTGGAATATGAGTGTCGGTACTAGCCGTTATGTTCAACCTGTACAGTCGTTGAATGTTGGTGGTAGTTGCTTTCTACTGTTACCTTGTGGCTTGGAGTCCCGTGTTTTCTGCTTTCCAAAAGCTAAGACTTTTCAAAAAACCAAAAACGCCACGACTATGTGACCCTTATTCTTTACCTTCATTGGTAAGCTTCTTACTATAATTGTTTTTTTCAATAAATTTAAACTATTATGAAAATTTATAAATTAAAAAAAAAAAATTGCAATATGTTAAGAGCACTCAGCCACGCAAGTTAAATTACTCTTTGCCCATCATAATTCACAAAGTTACAAACAGCCCAGATTCCCAGAAGACATTGAATAGCTGTTAAGATTGGTACATTATGAGAAATAATGTCGAATTGTCTCACTATAACGAGCGTACGTACAGTTAATTGGAACCCCGTTGTCGCCCCTATCTGTTGCATGTGAGTGACTGCGTCGTTACTTTTTGGTGAGGACCATTAATTTTGATGTGGGTGAGGAAAAATAGGTGCAATACATTTAATTTGTGCAACAGCGCGCTTACATGTGATAGTACTTGCGGTGGGCTGCCTTGGGTGCATTTGTGGAACTCACGTGTAAATTAGAAACAAGAGGTAATTTATTTAATTATTTAATTAATTTTTTTTACTTAAAAAGAAACAAAAGTAAAATTTTAAGCACTTTTATCTTATTTTATTTTATTTTATTTTGCTGATGCAGGACTGCTAATTAACTCTTGTTAAGAAAAAAAAAAGACATACCACATTAATAAAGTGGGATAAAAATTATGTATATAACAATAATGGTAGTCTTAATGAGTAATTCAATCGGTTAAAAACCATGTCTCATGAAGTGAAAGTCATTAGTTCAATCTCTTTCTTCCATTTCTCACTTTTTGTGCGGACATCTCAAAAAAGAAAATGGTAATTTAATAGAATAATGTTACATAATATACTTCAACCTCATTCTGTTGACACCTCCACTGGCCCTTGAAATTATTATTATTTTTTTAACAATGGCTGATGAGCAATATCACATTAGGTCAACAATAAAATTAAAATAGAATGGGAGTATAATATACATGTACCATAACTCATCTTAAAAAAAAAAAAAAAATGTACCTTACTCAAAGGTAACGTAAAGGTTAGCCAATTAAGGAGTGGGTGAAACATCATCCTTTGGCTAAGTATAAGATAATTTACTAAAGAATAAAGGTTAACCAATGAGCAGGGGAAACGTTATCCTATTGCCTAGGTTAAAGATATTTTACTAAGACAGCTTCAATTTGAAGACAGGGAAGCAAGTAGGACCACTTCCTTGATAGGCATTAGGGGATTACATACAGCCACCGATTCATCATCCACAAACTGTCGACCCATAATTTTAACATTAAAAAGAAGAAGAAACCATAAGTTAATTAAGAACATCATAAGTGATTAGAAAAAGAAGAAGAAAACATATGTTAAGAACATCATAAGTGATTAGAGTGCATTTGAGAGTGTGTTCGGGGGTGCTATTTCGCATGCTAAGAGTGTAGTTTTCAGTCAATAGTATAAAGTGTATTGTTTGAGAGTGTGTTTTGAAAACACTGCAATTTAAAAACTAAAAAAAAAAAAAAATTGTATTTTTAAATTGTAGGCAAGATTTATGCGCGTTTTAAGAAAACTTATTATTTTAAAAGTTAAATTGCAATTTTAAAGGTCAATTAATCGTAATTTTATCAAACATTTAACTGTGTTTTTAAAAAATTGAGTTTTCAAATCGCTATTTTTAATGACACTTTTTGAAACCATGCACAAAACCTAGCAGACCCTAAGAATACAACCTGAATGGCATAAATAACGTGTAATTTCCCAAAATGTATACTAAACCAGTTATTTCTTATATACAATTGCAGTTGCTCTTCTTTTTAGATCGGAAAACTTTGAAATTTTCTAGATGTGCTAAAGTTGGTGCACACCTTGTCGCTAGATGGGTTGTTTCCCACCTTGTGTTTGTAGGTATTCCCACATCTCCTTCTTTTCTTTCCTATTTGATTTTTAGAAGTGGCAATTAAAGACGCTACTTTATAATTTCTCTTTCCCCATTTCTATGTAATTTTGAGACTTCAAAACGGCATTTGCACTTAAACACAAGTCAATTAGAAAAAGAACCTTTAATTGAATGAAAAGAGATAGCTTAAAGAAGGGGGTTTGGTTTATGATGAGAAAATATGGGTGTGGGTCAAGGAATATTGGAATTTGGAAGTAATGCTTGAATAAGAACAAACGAAATGGGTACAAAAATGAGTCAGCACGTGGTTGGGAATTTAAAACTAATTAATGGGGTTTCTATTGTTTTTGGAATCTCTACTCAGTGCCCATTATCTAGCTTAAAAAGTTGTGGTGCCTTTACTTTCAATGTTTGATGGTGGCATTTGGTGGCATTTGTTTCTCATCTTGTTTGATAGTACTCGATTATTTTGCTACAAGACTCAAGCGGCAAGTAAGAAGATATCCCAAATCTTGAAATGTTTAACCCAAAATGTTTTGACATCCTCCATTGGTAGGGGTCATTGTCATGACATCCTAGATGATCTCATGCGACGAGGTCATAGGTTAATGCAGAATCAGGATTTCAGATGAGGGAGGAGGCAACTTAAAAAAAAGAAGAATTTTGTTTAGGGTAAAAAATTAATCTTGAGGGTTTCACCTCATAAAAAAGCATAAACTTTTGGAGATTCTTAAAAATTTTGGTGGGATTAGTGCCCCCAAAGCAAGGATAACAAGATGGTGTAGCTTGGGATAGGAAAAAACCAAATTTGCAAATGCAAAATTCATAACCTTTTTATCAATAATTTTCTAAGATTTATAAAAGGATGGAAGGAAAATTCTCTTTGAATTATTTTTATTGATAAAACTGATTATAAGATACAATTGGTCGGAAAAACCAGCCTTAGGGTGCTTAAATAGAAATTAGGGACACAACCCTAAAAAGCAAATTACAAAAAATAATCTAAGCTAAAATAATTGCAAACTCACATGATCAAATGTTGCATGAGTCAAGCGAAATTTTAATTCAACAATTAATTACAATCTTGTTCAAGCGAATTTTCGAGGGAATATGATTCTCTCAAATTCATGTGAATTGAATAATATCAAATTAGTAATAGTGGAGAGGTATTTTTGTTCCCTCAAAAACAAAAATACGTCTCCACTATAATGAACTAGATATTATCTTGTTCAAATGAAATGGAGAGGATTCTAACATAACCCTCGAACAAAATCATGAGATCTTTAAAACATTTGGTAAATGCTTTCATTATTTCATACCATTACCGCTAATTCTTAATGTTGGTTGGTATAAAATAAAGCTAACAATGAATTGTTCGAGCCCACTCACTAGTGAAGTCAAACAACAAACATGTTGAAATTTGAGTGCTGAGAATTTGGAATTAAACAAAGAAATATGCTCAATGGAGTTCGAGCATGGAGTCAGCTCGATCCAACTCAGCCAAGTTGAGTTTAAGCAGCATAATTTCAACTTGATGCAGTTCATTTACCATTTGATCTTAATTACGTGTACGTAATTTTTGTTTACGTGTTGGGTTCAAGTCATGTCAATGCATTTAATTAAACATGCCAAATCCATCAATTCTAATATGTCAATTTCATCATTGTAATTTCTGTTTATGTGTTAGGTTCAAGTCATATCAATACATTTAATTAAACATGTCAAATCCATCAATTTTAATGTGTCAATTTCATGATGGGTTCATATCAGATTAAAAATGTCAAAGGCAATAAATGAAGAAGGAAGCTCCCACCTTTTGTATTCTCAAGTTCTCTTTCCATCAATTCTAGTATGTCAATTTCGTGATGGGTTCATATTGGATTATTGTCAAAGGCAATAAATGGAGAAGAAAGCTCTTGCCTTTTTTATTCTCAAGTTCTATTTCCATCAATTCTAATATGTTAATTTCATATGAGCACTCATTGTAGGCTCTTCAAACTCAATTTTTTGTTAGTTTGAAGAGCCAATTTAACAAAAATGGCTAAAAACCCCACTATTCAGCCTCTTTATTTTAACAAAAAAGTTAATATTATGAACAATAAAACTTCAAACTTAATAATTACTATTCCATTTTCATTTATTAAACAACTATATTTTATCTGCCCTCATTTTTCCTTTTCATTTCTCTCTCCTTTTTTCTTCCCGCAGCTGTCCTTTTTTTTTTTTTTTTTCTTTCCTTCTCAGCTTTCTTTCTTACCGCCGGAAAACGCCAAAAAATGCCAGCTCCTTCACTGCACTTCTCGAGCTCCCGACGACCCAGGCCATGGAGCTCCTCCACTCACAGTTTGGCGACGAATCTCCGACGCCGCTCTCCAATGACCCCTTCAACCGAATTGATGACGATCACAAACCCTTCCTCACCTCCGTCAACGGCAATCTCACCTTCCCTTTGAACAAAGCCCTAATCGAACGCGTCGCCAAGTTGTCGGTCTTCGCTACCGGCGAGCACTTGCCAGAGCATCTCGTCCATCAATTCCTCCTCAATGTCGTCAATCCCTTCTCAAGGAAGAACTTCTGGACCGTTGTGCAGTCCCTGCAATTTGACTTAGAGAAGAAGTTGATTCAGCCTTTGAGTTCGACGTTGCTCTTGAACTTCACGATCACCTTCATCCCCGAGAGATCGAACTCGGTTACGCTGGCCGATTTCACCGTCGTCTTCGAAGCGTCTACATTGTTGTTCTCCTTTTGAGGATGAAAGTGAAAAATAATATTTTAATGAAATAGTAAAAGTGAATTGTTAAAGTAAAGGGGCTGGAATTGGTGTTCTAAAAAGTGAGTTATTAAAATAATAAAAAATGTATTTTTTGTTATTTTGAAGAAGAAAATTGGAAGAGTCTGTTGTGATGCTCTAATGGGTTTATATCGGATTAATGTCAAAGGCAATAAATGGAGAAGAAAGCTCCCTCCTTTTGTATTCTCAAGTTCTCTTTCAATCTCTCTTTCTCTCAAATCAATCAGACTGGACATAACACGAATTAGTTCTTCTATCCTTTTGCTTTCCTTTGGTTCTGCTTTCTTTTTTTTGCTTTCCTTCCCCTTTTTTCTTTTAAGCTTCCTCAAGCGCGCATCTTTAGTAGACAATTGACAAGCTGAGGTCTCCATCTCAGATGTACTTTTCCCTTGCTGCTAAGTTCTATACTTTTTCAGCAAGAAACTTATCACAAATTCTTGCTAGAAATTAACTAGATAGCAATTAATGCACCAACTTAATCACAACCACCACCAGTTTGGGCAAGGAAATCAAGTCTCATAAACAATTTGTAATCCTTGTATCTACCACAGTCTGATTTGAAAGTGGAGGGTGAAAAGATCTGTCGGTGGCTTGATGCAAAAGCACAATTTGAAGATGTGTGAAGATTTGTAGACTAGTCACTAGTCAGCATCCAATGTTAAAGTGTAACTCCAATTACCATATCGAAGTATCAATTTGATACCATATAAAAGTAAGAAAAGAAATAAAAATTAATTCAAAATATTAATATGGTTGGATATAACATTCTATATTCATGTCACATAAAATTTTAGGGTTAAATTTAAAAATGGTCCATATGGTTTTCATGTTTATCAAAATACTCCTTATATTTTACAAAGTAACAAAATTGGTCATTGGGGTTTCTGGGTTTATAAGATTTAGCCATTTTCTTTATCTGCTATCGGGTTGGCAATATATGTCTTCATCGAGCTTCCACAGCCAATACTAACACACAATGGACGCGTCCTCTTCGCCTTCATTCGCAAATGGATTGGGCTCGTCGAAGGTGACCTTATTCTCGTCCCTGATTAGGATGAGTAAGTGGAATTGATGTCGTCCTTAGCCTCCAACAATGGCTCCTGCGAGGTCTCATGCATGGAGAGCACATCGAGTTGCAATCCATAGCACAGTTATTGAAAGAATAGATTGTTCTAGACCCTACCATCACAGACGGAGGAGATTTTTCCTAGTACCACCTTTTTTTTTCTCAATATTTTAGGCCGGGTATACACTAATATGACAAATATATACAAGCGATAAAATTTGATAGGTCTTACGTGGCCTTTTTGTACAGGTGGCAAATAGGACAGACGACATATGGATTAAATGACTAATTTTATAGACTTAGAAAGTCCAAGGAATAATTCTGTCTCTTTTAAAACTCAAGGATTATGAAAGTTTAAGTCGTTACATAATTTTAATTCAATTTAATCCAATTATAATAATATACCTAAAGAACTTATACAACAAGTGCAGTAAGACAAATATGATATGTTATATAAATCATTGTAGCATATGAGGCCTAAGGTGTAGGGTGGAAATTAAGATAAAGAACTTATACAACAAGTGCAGTAAGACAAATATGATATGTTATATAAATCATTGTAGCACATGAGGCCTAAGGTGTAGGGTGGAAATTAAGATAATGTTATATCTCTGAATTAATACAATCTTTCGCTTTCAAATGGGGAATATATGTATATATACCTGCCTACCAATGCAACCAAATGCTTGAGCCAAATTTAATACTTATTGATTGTCAAGAGGCCTAGGAAGCTGCCAAATTAAATATGCTTAACAATCATCTCCATTGCTAAATGTTCCAACAACTTTGATGATACATAATTTAATTTTTTCCGTCAAATCCGACGACTTTTTGTGCTTGGTTGGTAAGTCTCCTTTATCGTCATCCATGTGACGGTGCTTTTGCTGTTAGATAAGTTGGTGCACCTTTTCAAGCATTACCCGAAACCCGAAAGTTGAAATGAATGGTAAATAGTGTTGCTAGCTCTATATAACATATATAATTAGCACATAACATAAGTTTAATGGGTGGGTGGCATCGTCTCCAATAGATAGTTGAATCGGTCAAAGATGATGCCTCATGAAGTGAAGGTTACTAATTTGTATCTCCACTTCTCTTCTTGTGTGGCCATGTTAAAAAAAAAAAAAAAATGGTGCGTGACATCAAAATCATTGCGAGCTTTACTATAAACTGCATATGTTAGAGCAATATGTTACACAAAATGAAAGCAAACAAAGAAGGTAGACAAAGTTTTCCAATAAAATCCAGTCCATTTAACTGATTTTGTGTTTCTTATATATATTTATAAAAATATATAATACCCTAATACCATATTGGAAAGATAAATTGTTGACATGGAATGATTCTTATTAGGTGCAATTGAGCAATATCTAATAATTTTAGGGAAGCTCCAAATCTAGCACATATGTGGTTAATGTTTTTCCTGAGTTATTATAAATGGTATTATATTAATCTAGTAACATCATATGATACTGAAACACTGCATGTCGTTGTTGTAACGGGGATGCCAAAGATTTAGGGGGAGAGATTGTAACACCAGCCTAGTTCATATTAGGAATATGAATTGCCCACATGGAGTTAATGGTTTATAAAGGAGCCCATATTGGTTCGTTATGAGATAAGAACATGCTATGTAAGTGAATTTCATGCACTTCAAGTGATGCTTGACGAGTAATTTTTTAAATTATAGTGCAATTGTGGCTAACACTTTTCTTAAGTCGTTAGAAAATGTATTTGGAAACATATGCTCTGTTAAAAGTGTATATGAAAATTATGTACTTAAAAAAATACATGTCATAGATTAAATTGAAAACCTTCATTCCAATTCAATTTGGACAGAGACTTTGCCCTTTCACCGTATACAAAATGAATTTCTTTTACAAGGTTTTAACAGAGTTGGGCTCAGCCGGATGGCAAACCCAGCCTGATTTAGTTTAAGGTTTCAAAGTTTGTCCAAGACTCATTCACAAACTCCAACAAAGCGTAGCCCAACAATTCTGGACTGAATTGATGGGTTTGGGCCCAGCCTAGCCCAATTCACACCCATACACGTGTAATTTGACGCCGTTAACTTGGTGCGCTGCTTTGGGAACACGTTGAAAGTTGGTTACCAGATTCTCCAGGAACCACCACCAAACGGCCAAACCAAAAAATCCCCAGCGCGCGGACCATTTTCCAAAGCAAACACACACTCAAATTGCCTGATCGTTCACTCATTGTCCAGGCTTCTTCAACTTTCTGTAGCCTAGGGATTGTCTGATCTTCCTTTCAGTCACCGACTCACCTGGTTCGATCGGATCGGTCACCATGTGGCGCTCTTTCTGGCGGTCCATCGACCGCTTCTCTCTCCAGCATTTCAAGTAAGTTCCCCGTGACTCATCATTTCTAGCTCGCTTTGGCGTCTGTGCTCTGATTCACATGCTCGCCGCTTTTAGTTTTGAGAAATTCGTAAGGAATTGGAAATGCATGAAATGATTACTAAGAGAAGAGCTTGGTTTTGATCTTGTTGTTGATATAGATACGTAGTCGATGAGCTGCGGAGGATTAAAGTTGTGGATATGCGTAATAGGGTAATTTGATTTGAGATTGTGATATTATCCATGATTATTTTGTGTTTCTATGTGC
The DNA here is from genome assembly GCA_013348765.1 of Carpinus viminea. Taxonomy (NCBI): domain Eukaryota; kingdom Viridiplantae; phylum Streptophyta; class Magnoliopsida; order Fagales; family Betulaceae; genus Carpinus; species Carpinus viminea. Next base: position 35,225,708 of record CP054674.1, on the reverse strand, counting down.
TCATCCTCGCTTTGATCTGTTCCCTTCAGGATTTGGTCATAGATCTACTGCAGTCTATAGTGGAGATAGTTACCTATGGTGATAGACAAGATCCTATGATATTTGAGTATGAATTTACTTGCTCATTGTAATGCTTTTCTCTGCAAGGTATATGCTTCTCGTTAGTTCGATCACATTTTAATAGCTACTTATAATTTATCACAGATGTTTCATGGAATACCAAGTTTTAGCGGAATTTGTTCGTGTGCTAAAGATCAGCAGAAAGTCGAGGATCGAAGCACCGTTGCTGCAGTATCTTAGCATAATGATTCAAAATATGGATAGCGAGCAAGCAATTTGTAAGATTCGAATGCCATTAGTATGTATGCGGAACTTTTAGAATTGTTCGGTTTTTTCTTTCTCTATCCTCTTTTGCCTGTCTGCAATGTGCATTTGGGCTTTAGAGAGGAGGATTATCGAAGCTGTGATTATTTCGAGAGATTAATTTTTATATTGATAAACAATGAGCCTGAACTTTTTATTTCGAGTCCAGTGACCAATGCTTGTACAATTTTGTGATGCATTTTATGGTTGCGTGATGCAGACTATTGTTTTAGCAATGAATATATTAACAGCATTATCACACATCAGTATGAATTTGATGCGGGAGATCTAGCTCCATATTACGTATCCTTTTTAAGGTTTTGATCTCTCTCTCTCTCTCTCTCTGTTTGTCTTTCTGTCCTTGTTTTGGTGAAATACTTAAACTAGTTGGCATTTGTCCATTTTCTTGCTAGTTTTATTTGTTTGAAAAGGAAGTAAACCTTTTGTCTTACAACTTCTTGGCCTTATTTCGTTCTTTCTTAAATCAGGGCAGTCAGCAGCAAAATAAACAGAGACACCCTTTGCCTTCTTGTAAAGGTTCATGGGGTAAGTTAAAGCTCATGCTTTCCGAGATATGATTTCATTATGATGGTGCATCATTTTCCTACTAGCCTGTGGTGTGAAAGGTTGCTTTGAAGCTTTATCCTGCATACGGTTTGTGATGGCTGAGAAAATGCAATTACAGAGATTAAGGCATCTGATAATTATACTTTTTAAGGATAGAAAAAACGGCAGTCATTGGTTTAAGGATGAAGTGTGTTAGGCTAGAACCAAACTTTTTGGTGTATCATGAGTTCCCCACTTTTCTTTCATTGTTCTCCGAGAAGTTTGTGTTCAGCCATTGTTTGGTTTGATTAATTCAACTATTTCTTTGCTTAGAAAAAAAAAAATCAACTTTTTCTTTTGTAGACATGCGTAACCCTTCCTTTCTTGAATGCATGTGATGCCATTCATAGGTTACAGGCAGAGTATCCCTTATGTTTATCAGTAGGTCAGGTTAACATTTTCTCATTTAGGGGATGGTGACAATCAACAATCTTCAATGATTAATCAGTATGTTCTGGATGCCCTTAGCCTCTATGTTGAATTAACCCATCAAAACTGAAATGTATAGTAGTCTCATTTATTTCTGCATGTGCTTGCTGCTTTTCTTGCATTCATGTCTCTAGTACCTTCTTTACTATATTTATTTGTTGAGTTTCAGCAGTGGCCTCTCAGTCTTTTAATATTCTTCTCCTCATATTTTATGGAATCATGTCTCCCTCCAATATCAGGATTCTGTAGTCTCATTTCCCCTGTATAATGAGGCTCTTAAATTTGCTAATCATGGGGAAAAGATGATTCAGACAGCTATACGTGCATTAACTCTCAACACATACAATGGTATTGTGCTGTTATCTTTTTCTATCTTCTCCAAGTAGAAGATATTTAACAAATATTGGATGTAAAAATACATTTTTGGTATCTTGCAACAGTATCCTTTTGGTTATGCAGTGTGTGATGACATGGTCTATCAATTTATAACAACTCCTCCAGTCTCAAACTACTTCTCAGACTTGGTTTGTCGATTGAGACACCAATGCTTTCATCTAGACACCCTTCTCCATGCTAAAGAGTATGTTCCTCAATTTTTAGGAGAACTTTGTCATTTGATAAATTATACTTTGGCACGTGCAAGTATCTATTTAAGGCAAAAATGTTCTTGATATTTATGCAGGGAAACATCCACTCAGGAGAGGAGAAATGAACTAATTCTAGAAACTGATAAAATGGTAGATGATCTATACTACTTGAAAGACATACTTGGTGCCGGCGAGTATCGTTTGAGTAGATTAGTCACCCAAAATCTTTTCAGCTTACTGGTCTTTCCCATGTTGCTTCCATTACTGCAGTTAAGGCAGATTGACGTGAGATATTCTCCCTCTTAGCTCTTTCTCTGTTCTCTGTTCACTGTTTTTCTGAATGATGTTTTCATTCAACACTATTTTCATATTTTGTCCAGGGCTCAAATATTTCAGCAGTCACTTCTCTGTATATAGTTTCTCGTCTTATTCAAGTTGTAGGTGGAAAAAGCATTATAAATGCTGTGGCTGGTGTTATTCTATATCCTTATATGACCTCAAGTGTGGGAGATGCTACTGAAAGAAACACAGTTGTTGGCAGTTGGAATGCTAAATCTTTTTTGGACCATTTGAATCATTTGGAAAAAATGGTATGTTCTGGTCCAGAGTCAGAAGGAGCAGAAAACATTGAGAGCAGCTATTTGTTTGGATATTTGGCAGAGCACATATCATCTAATTCTCAATTCATTGGTGGTCCCCTGAATGATGTCTGTTCAGAAAGGTGGGTCTGTGACAGTAATCAATCTTTAAAATTCAAGTTATCGGCTTCATATACTGTGGAACTCTGAAAATTGAACAGCCTTCTTTCACACTTTTGCTCGATCCTCTTTATGTGCTTCCTCTATTATTTATTTCTTTATTTATTTTTCCTTCTTGTGATACTTCTGGATTAATAAAATGTCACTAATATTCTAGGAAATAAGAACAAATGTAATTAATTGAATATTTCTCAAAATAGGATGAATGTCTCTGACATATGGGTTTTGCTTCCTGCTTGAAACCTGAATGTTAGCTATAATTTCATAATGGCATTTTTTTTTAAGAAGTCAGAATAGTATGTTGTTTTCTGTTTTTCATTTGTATGTTGATTTTCTTTCCAAAACATGTAACTTGAGAGTGATGATAATGACACGTAGAGAGCATTGCAAAGATGTTGAGGTCATAATTATCTATGATTGCAGTGTGTTGAGTACAGTGCAATATTAATTGTTGAGCATGAAAGATAATTGCTTACGATCATTTTCATTTTTGGGGATTACCCTAATTTTTATTGACTAAATTCCCATTTTCCTGGCCCAAATCATCCTTCTTACACTTTTTGTTCGTACTTAAGTGTTGGGAGCTTTTTCAGCTCCTCATGTAACTGAATATGACATATGGGGCAAATAGCATTCATAGCTTTCATTATAAATAGCATTCGTAGCTATGTGAGAATTACCATGTCTGTTTATGATTATAATGATAGCTTTAAATATTGCAGGAGTGGAATGCTTGCATATATTTTTGCTGACAATAATCAGAGTCTGCTGCTAGCATCTCTATTTTTATTGCTTATTTTAGCAGAAAGTAAAGGTATTGGTTTATGACTTGGGAATGTACCAGTCTTTTTGACTTTTGCTCTATCTACCTTTTTTTGTTTTGTTGTCTTGGTGTAGTTCATTTTTTTTTTTTTTTATTTAATGCTTTTGTCGGTGTGTTTGTGTCTGCAGATCTTGATTATTTTCTAGCTTCAATGATTGGGTTAAGTGGAACACAGAATATGATGGTAAGTATCAATACTATATTATTTTATTTTTTATCTAAACATGTACCTGCAATTAGTGTTTCTTTATCATCACTACTGATGGAATTTACTACCCCTGCTCTCACTGTCCCCTATATTGTACCTGTTACCCCTCACATGGCCATGTGGAGCAAATAATACTTCCACTTGTAAAGAAGATATATTTGTTGACTAACCATGCTCTGTTTCTTTAAGTGTTTACATTGACTAGTTGTAGAATTGCCCTTCATGTTTTTTTATTTTATTTATATGATAAAATGCTTATGGGATGATTTAGATCCTTTATCCCTTGTTTCCTTTGACTTTTTGCAGAACAATTTACATCTAAGGATGGTACTTTAATTTTTAAAAGCATTGTGAAGATTGTTTACTTTGTCATCCGCCTCTTATCTTAAGCTTAATACATGAGCTTCTGCTTGTATTTGCATGTTAAAACATATAGCTGATACTGTCTTTGCTTCTAACTGAAAATATAATCGCTTTTTGATAATTTCAATGTTGGTACATTCAATCGCAGGCTCGTGACTTATCAGCTTCACAGGTAGCGGATGGAAGTATCTTTGTGAAATTTATGCCCCAGGTATATGTACAATGTGAAAGTTATTCTGTGATTGTTTAAATTTTATACTAGAAATGCATTCCCTTATATTACTTCTTAGGTTGTCAACTAGATGTTGACTAAACTCCTAAAAGCTGTTACCTTGAGTGTTTTTGTTATGTATATCTTTCATTCACTTTATGTATTTATATATTTTAATTTTTTTTTTTTTTTTTTAAATTTTACAGATTTTAAATGCATTGTTGACTATTATAGCAAGCCAACCATCGTTGTCTCTGTTAGTTCAATGGCATACAGGGTGGTTCTTGCGCAGGCTGCTGATTTATCAAGAGAACAGCCTTAGTGATCTTAATTTTCACATATTCAATGTAAGAATTCAACTGAGCTGGGTATACATTCTGTAGATGCGTATATAATTCTAACTGACTGCAACTTCAAAGTTTCTTACTTTTTCCTAGTTCTGATATTGGAAGTACTTTTGCTTTAGAAACTTGCACATAGAGTGAACTGGATTGGTCATTTTCGTTCTGCAAATTTGAGTCATCAGGATTTTCTGAAACTCACCCTATCTTCAGAATTTTCTTAGTTTCTGCCCAATATGATTGCATATTCCTTTAACAGTTGTATTTTAAGAATTCATATTGCAAAATCGTCAGATTTAGGAATCAGAAGATAGGAGTAATCTTGCCTTTTGTTTGTCAATCATGGGAGCTAGTCATGTCTGAATGAGATATCGAACACTGCCACTTACCTTTATATCGATAATTCATTTAAATCACATCATTTTTATTCCTCAAACTTCCTAAATTTCTATATATTTTCTAGTTTCCATTGACAGTTCTATATTTTCTAGTTTCCATTGACAGACTTCATATGAGCAGTCCCGTGAACGCCTTCGGAAAGAACTTGATGGATGCTGGTTTGATTATATCCCAGATACTTTTAGAAGTGAATGGCCAAAGTGTAAAACAGGTACCCATGACTTTCATCTCATTTCATGGTTGAACAAATATGCCGCTTTAGGGGAAATTCTGTTAGTTAACCCCTCTGCTTGGTATAGCCAAAATTAGACCATAATGAAAAAGAATAGGAAATGTTTCTATTGGATAAACATTTTATACGAAACACATTTCATCCATATTAATGTTCCATACAGCTCTTGAGGAATCATCCCAATATAAGGATCCCTTTTTCACATTAGAGCTTGCTGTCTGCCAAAAAAGGACAAACGGTATGTATTTTTCTTATTAATGAAGATTTGTTTTTTAATAGGATTAAACTGTTTCCTTTTACAACAGTTTGTTCTTTCTTGAAGAGTAAACAAGTATTATTGGTATATTGCAGGCGATACCACTACTCTTTCTGCTTGGCAAAGGATGGTAGAAGCTGTGAAGGTTATTATGCTTAATTCTTACTAAATTTTATTTTGTTAGACATTATTTGTTATTGTATCCTGCGTTCAATCTGCCAGATAAACCTTAATATGGTTTGCATCCTGTTGTAGATTTTTTCTTTGGGACAATTCTATCTGACCCATAATTTGGGTTTTGAGTTCATTTTCTCTTGTAATGGCCCTGTTATTTGAACATTTTAGGCTTATGTAAAGACAGAGAGAGATGTAGTCTTAATAAGAAGGATATTGTTTCGGTTATTTGAAGGGCTAGGATTTGAGTGTAACTGTGTAAGAGACAACCTCTTGGTTTGTAATCTCTGACATCTGACAGTGAATCTTTTTTGCCCTCTTCACCATGGATGTTGGCTTGAGGCTGAATCGCTTAATTATGGGGTGCTTTGTGTTGCTGCTTGTTTTTTCATCAGTTTAAATATCAGCCAATCAAATGAAATCAAGGTTTTGTCGCAACATATATTTTGTTGAGAAGATTCCTTCTCAGTCTTGTTAAGGGTTCTAAGCTGTATAATACGGATGCTGAGGTGGGTCACATTTTCCAATATTGCTACAATCCAACTCAACTTGAAGCAGAATGAAATGCTATGCGGTCCGGTGTTGGTGCCCAGATGGTGTCCAACCTGGCAAGAAATGCAGTTCTAAGGGATATGCAGATTACATTGTATTAGGTCACATGTTCCACGCAATCTTTTTGCCCCCTCCCCTTGCATTTCTCATATAACTTTGGAACTTACAATTAATTTCTTAAGTTTTTGCTCCTTTTTTTTTTTTTTTTTTTTCCCTGTTCTGCTCATTTCATTTGATTAATTATTCTCTATTACAAATATCGGCTGCTATATTTGTGAGTTTCTCTTTTACTCGGGGTGTTGAACCCAAGTTTATATATTCCGATAGTCCATTTTCTGTTGTTATATGTTCTATGAAAACTGTTAATTCCTTATTTAAGTTTGCTGGGGTGTAGAAGATCTCATTATAATTATATTTTTAGGTATTCATTCTCCATTTTCAGCTTAAGGCAGTCATTTCCAAAGGAGATTTGCTTGAAAAACCCCAGCTTAACATGACGACTCGTACAACTGCCGATCCTGGAAAAAGTCGTGCCATAGATATTTCATCTGCAAGCTTTGGATCTGATGTTTCTTTAGGTGGGGTAACATTCCATAAAAACTTCAGTTAGCTGTCCAAAATGTTATAGAACATCGTATTTTATTATTCTCTAACTTCCTACAAATTTTGCAGTTTCTGGAATCCCTTGCAGTATAGCATTTTCCAATGCAGGAATCAGGGATGTCTACCTGATACCTGTGGCAAGGGGAATGACCGGAAAATTGCTTCTCACTGAGAAACATCCCTTCCGCAGTCAAAGAGGAGTTGTTATTGCTATTGCTCCATTGGCCGGCTTGAGTGTAAGTCCCAACATTGGTAGAAGTAATTCAACATTCAGAAAATGTCTTGATGATGGTCTGATAACTTGATTAAATTGGTTTAGTTCAGATGTCGTCCTTGATCAACTTTGGCCTTTCTTGGTCAGCGTTTGGAGATACTTGTTGCTGATCTCCAAAGCCACTGTTCAATTTTTACTCACTGACTTGTGCTAGAAAAAAAAAGATAAAAATGGTTTACAGCTGAGCAATTGTCTTGGGAAGAAAGAATTAAAAAATGAAGATAAAAATAAAAATTGTATTCTACTGCACAAGTGACAAACTAACAGTCTCTTTGATTTGTTAGTTGTCACACATTTTGCATGTGTAATTTATCATGACAACATCAATTGAAGTTGGAGAGGGGAATGATTAGGCTAGGGCACAGTTCTGAAAGTAATGATACAGGGTTAGTGAAAAGTGAGAATGTATGGATGACAGAGATGTTAAGAATTTACAATTTTTTGCTGCATGTTTTCTTCTAATTTTGTCAATTATGGAGGGAAGTTTGAAGTGATTGGAATTCAGACAAAGTTGTCTGGGGCTGCTATAAACTCTTTTGATTTTCTTGTATATGCTAGATCCCCATGTTTGATAATGCATTGCTAAGGTAACATTTTTTCACTTAATACAGCCAAAGGTAGACAAGGACCATCCCACATGGTTGCATCTCCGGATAAGAGAGCTTGACCCAATATTTGATTCAAGTAAAGCTAGAGGTAACCACTTGAAGATGCCCAACCATTTTACAGATGGGAGATGGACTCTTGGTTTTTCAAACGCAGAAGCTTGTGAGGCAGCTCGGTTATTGATACTTGAGGAGACTCATAAACAGAGATCCTTTGTCGAAAGCATACTTGCGCCACTACTCCAGGACGATTATCTTGGGAATTTATCTGATAATCAAGATGAGTGAAGATCTGATACAAGGTGTTGGAGGTTAGCTTACAATTTTATTCTCTTGTTCTTTCCTTTCTCTCTTTCTCTCTTTCTCCCCAACCCCCTCTTCTCTTTGTTCTCCAATTTTGTTATTTGTTATTGTAACCTAGCTAGGACGTCTCTGCACAATAGTGGTGTTTATAATAGATCATCAAGTGCGTTGTAGCTCCATAGGCATACTTATTTTGTATTATATTTTTAAGCCCGTTGCAGTCGATGTCAATGTAATAAATAGACTTAAAAGAATTGTGTCCAAGTAATTTTCGTGCAACAAGGAACCAAAAAAAAAAAAAAAGTGTTGATACATATTTTGTTCGCTAAAATAAGGTTACGTCGATCTCATGGTTTGGACTTGTACGAAATGAGTTAACTTCTGTACCCTTTTAGTTCCTCGTGAATATTTGGCTACGCTATGACTCTTTTCTCGTGATTAAATGCTCTCTCCAATCTCCATCCTCCGTATATTCCCTTCTGTTGTTTGGTTGATTGCCCGGATGACTGGGATATGAAATGACAGTACCTGGTGATCGGGCGCAACTTGAGTCTGCATCTCCCGTGGCAGAACATTCTTTCCAGCTCAGTTTCTTGATACTATTCATGCGTCGTGCTCGTACAGGAGGTCAAACTGGTGATCTTCCCAGCTAGAGCCCTTGATTGGAAGTCACATATTAAAGTTCCAACCACATGAATATCGATCCCAAGGTACTGCGGGTGCACCCTCTCAATTGCTTTTATATATACATATATATGAAAAAACCTACTGTACTATGACAATAATTCATTTCATTCACCCAAAAAAAGAAAAAAGAAAAGAGAAAGCAGTATCAAACAACTAAACACACCACTTTTAAAAATATAAAACAGTTTTTATCTTTGATGTCACATCAAAACACTTTTAAACCTAAAAAAATATTATTCAAAATACATTAACAAAGTCATATATATATATCCTATTTTATTTGATTTTATGAATGAGAATAAATCATATTATTTTCGTATGTTGCTGGGCTGAGAGTTATCAAGCTACGGCATTTGGAATGTATAGGAAGCTAATGATAATTAACAATGAGTAAAGTTCTTATTTTGAATTTTGGGATGCGAATTAGATACGGCATTGGAATGCACATATGTTTGTTAATGTGTTTTGAGCAATGTCTACAATTCTTGGTTTGAAAAAGTGTTATGATATTATATAAAATTGAAAATGATTTTTTTGTTTTGAATTATTTGTTAATGTATTTGTTTAAAGAAAGAGAAAACAAAGATAGAAAATAGAGGGACGAAATTAGACAATTTACTCACCATTAAAGTAAAAGAGGTGAGAGAAAAGCAACTTAGTGAAGACGGGTAGAGTTCAAAACTTGAAATGAAACCTTTTTACCCAATCTAGATGCTAAAAAACGATGCTATGTGATTGGGAAAATATAGTCGGCAAACCCATGTGTATGTGCTGCAATTATAGGCTGAGACGCTGCTTCTTTCTAGCTAGGCAGGCAGTACGTTGGACAGAATTATCCTTCCCTTTCGAGTGTTACAACTCAGCCGCCCCCAGCAGGTACAACCTCGGAAAGCACAGAATCTTTCATAGTTCATACCCTTGCAAATTACTGTTGAGAATATGAGTTAAGAAATACCATATTATCATTTCATGTTGCCGGCCGTCAAGTTAAAAAATGACAGTTTAGCGCATTATGGATACTAAACATAAAATAATAAAAACTTTTAGTAAAAGGGATATGGTACTGGTACGTAATTCCATAACCTTTACATTAACAAGGCTGTCATGTCAAAATTAGAGCTACTTTTTCCTCCATTGTAACCTTTAAAGTCTGGCCGGCCAGCACAATACTGTTATCTCTCTCTCTCTCTCTCTGAGTTTTGTTCCCTCTCTTGAATATTGCTTTCACCCACATGGCCACGTATAGGCCAAAGATGCTTATTTGAAGCTTAAAAGCATAAAATGAGCAGCCCTTTTGAGTAGATAATGCCATATTTTACTTTTAATATCACTTTATGAGAGAGTGCTTTACTTTAAGCAAAAGCTATTGAGATATAATTAAATAAAATTGAGTTATTAGTATACCTTTTTATTTATTTGTCCCTTAGGGTTACCTCAACTGGTAAGTGGGTTTATGTTCTAATTGAGAAATATATAACTCAAAGAGAAGAAATATTACATCTAATTGTCCTATTATTTAACTTCAATTGAAAACCAATTATATCAAAGAGATGTGCACAAGAAATATTATATACAGAAAATGTGCAAATTAATAAATAATTTTAATTTCCATATTAATATCTTAAGAGTTAGAGCTCTAATTAAAGTCTACTGTAATATATTTCTATGAAAAACTAAAGGGTCTGAAAGGAGAAAAAAGAGAACTCTAACTTTCACTTTGACACAAATTTCGTGTTGTAAAAACATAGATTTAGCAAGCTGCAATATTCAGGGATGGCTTTTTCCATAGCTATCCTTTATCTAGACGAAGTTAACCGTTATTGGTGGTGACGATAGAGAGAGAGAGAGAGAAAAGGAATGGGTTGGGGTGTATCCGAAGTAAGTGTTATTAAATATATTCCTCTCCTTCATTCAGGCACTCCTTTTTCTAAGCAGTGCTGAGTGCTTTGTGTTCAAATTATTTGGTGCCCTTTAATAGATGTCTTTTTAGGCCAACAAAGATAGAAGAAGCTTTTTGACTGGGGACTCGACTCCAATGCTCACCCGATAAAGAATAAATAGTAGGGTTTTTTGGATTATTATTATTTTTTCTATAAGACCTGTTTGGGACCTACGATCTTATTAAATCTGATTCATCTGTTCTCTCCGCGTGCTTCTCACCCGCATGTAACGCTACAACCATGCACTATGCACTACACCAACGCTACGATGGACTGTTGTGATCTTCATCAGGATGGCCGTGGCCCGTGACCCATGAACTAGTTTTCTATCAATGGCTTTTCTTCTATGATTGATAGATCATTCTCTTTTTTTCTCTCTTTCTTTATTTCTCAATCATTTCCTTTTTCTCTGTGAACTACTTTACTTCGAAGGGCACATCGAGAGCAAACCTGCAGTAAACATGGGTTTGTTGGGGGAGTACTGTGGTTTTATTGTATAAACAAGTAAAAAGTGGAAGATGATTTGAGGAATGAAAGGGGAGATCTCTCGTTTGTTGCGTTTAGAAAATATGTTCCGACTTGTTTATGTGATTTCATAGCTTTTTTACTTGAAGACCCTAGGCTAGATGTGAGGTATATTGTACGTACTGAGTGGTGTAGCTCTCCTTTCTATGCAAAGGCACGCTGAGGAATAGGACCTGTAACCTAAAATGGTCCACAAACTTAAAAACACCCACATATTCAGAGCAACAAGATCATTAAGAGGATCTAAGTTTTCTTACGTTGATACAATTCGATTAATCTTTTGTTTCTTTATATTATTTGGCAAGGTGTGATAATCATAAAATAATGTTCAAAGTGGAGCAATCTAAACAATATCTTCTGCATTATGGTACGAATATTTCCTTACATTTTAGGGGTGATTATGGAATTAGGACACTAGTGGTCCTTCTATTAATCCAAATATTAATTGGTCAAAAGTTTACTGTTCTTTAATCAAACTAATATAACTAGAAAGATTCATAGATACAAGCTAGTAATGAAGTAAAACGAGCTTGAATAATTAAGGTATGTGAATTAAGCACATTATATATCCCAAGAAGAAACGTCATCTTCATGCAGATCTTTCCTGCGTTCTTTTCTTAAAATACAACAAAAATTCTATGATGTCGATCGGTAATGAAATTATGCATCAATATTATGCACGTATCCGTTGAAGTACTCCATCATGCACACAACTGCCACAACGGTTATGAAATTACAGCTCACTTTCCATAGATATCATCCTTGATTAAAACATCTCAGATTGATGGTGGTCACTGGTGAGGGCCACCAAAGTTGTGAATGATACTACTAGGTTTGAGATTTGTTATTATTTCATCAATTTTTTTGTACTTTCTCTCTCTCTCTCTCTCTTTCTCTCTCAATATTCTTTTGAGTTGAACAATAATACAACAGCCAATTCTCCATGCTTAACCAGTCAAATGTTGGACCTTTACTTTTGAAAGGAAAAGTATCATCCCACCACAATGGCTATTTGTTAATAGTACGTACATTAATTATTCGATAGATTAATATTAATGGAAACTACCATCTTTAAAAATCATCCTGATTTACTTGGCCTTAGCAAAGATTAGATTATACAGGATTAATTAAAACAAATTGCTTAATTAAGAATTGATCTAAGAAATGAGACGCACGATCTATTAATATTTCTCATTGCACGCAAACTAAGAATGAATCCTATAATATTGGGCGTGCATCCTTCATATTGGTATTATCATATATTACCATAATTATGATCAAATGATTTTTGATAAGAATCATGATGGAATAGGCAAAGGATCAAAATGCTACAAATTTGGCTTACTTGTGTTTTAGTTTTTTTAACGGTCCAGATTTAACATTACTATTTCTATTTTAATACAAGGAACGCACAAGCCTTCATGTTTTGATATGGTGTGGTGTTATTGAAAACCACCACAATATTTTTAATGAACGTAGATCTCTAAAACTGAGCTACTTTTAAAATTATTGCACCTTCGATCCTAATTATTTTCTTTTGCTTTTGAGATACTTTCTTCTATTTTATATTTTTATAACAAATTTGTACGCATCTCAAGGTGTACGTAGGTGTTTGTTATGATTTTGTTTTTCACTTTAATTTGGTGGTATTTTGAATGAATTAATGAGGGGTTTCAAAAGTGAGAAACTTTATGAAATAATGAGAAAGAGGGAGATGTCATAGGATAGGAGGTAGGGAAGGGAATGTTTGGATGTTGGTCTTAATCCCCATGCAATATGCATTCAAAGCGTCAAGTTAGTTTTTGTAACTTTGTTATCCATAAAGGATGAATGAATGCCAACGCTTTATTCCTTTGTCTTTGAGTCTGGAAGAAAATCGTACACATTTCCCAATTCCTTCAGACACTTAGTCCCCATTCTCTTTTCAGCTCCTCGGTTTTGGCGGACGGTGAATCTCATTTCTCTCCCTCTCTTTCTCTCTACCGGTGTTGGGCCGATGAAAATTCAAAGATTGCCCTCTGCTTACATAGAGCAACACATTTTTAGAGTAGGGTGTGATTGTATTTTCACCTTTGATACACTGCTCGCTCGCCACCATTGGAACACCCAAGTAATTAATATTACTTTTCGAACTAATTAAAATGACCCCTTTGGCTTAGCAAGTCAGGTTGAACAAATAAGATATTCAGTGAATTAATAGACTTGAACTCAAAACTTTTTATTTTCATTCAATATTAAATTACTATTTGTTTTAAAAAATATATAAAAATTAATTATTTAGTTTATGGTATAAGGGAATTGAATTTGATCAAGTTCTTGAAAAGACGGGCTAGAGTAGCTCTACTCTAGGAATATATGAATAAGATAATGAAGAAAGCTAATATATACCATCATGATGATTTGGTTTATACTTGAAAAGATTGGGAATGTGTTGTTTTTCAGGTTAGCAGTGTATAAAATACTTTGCATAAAAGAGAGAGACCCACTTACTATATCTTTTTATCAAATTTGGTGTAGAGAGAGAGAGAGAGAGAGAGAGAGAGAGGGCAAAGCTGAGTTGCCTTTGATACTGGTGCATTCGTCCTGCTTGTCAGCACATGCATTCCACTTTCCACTACAAAATCGACTTTGGACCCCAAATTTTACCTCACTTACAAGAAAAGCACAGCCCACCACCCATAAATTTCAAACCTTCTCTCTCCAGCCAAATCATAATCACAAACTAGCTAGCTTGGACACAAACAATTGCTTCATATGAAACTTCTCTGCATAACATAGACAACCTATAGGTGGATTGAAACCTACCCACACAACCCATCACTATAACACTCCAGCGATCCCACTCTCTTTCTCTCTCTCTTACTCTCACCCTGAAGCTTCCTAAACCTCTATCTCTCTTTTCCTTTGTTTCCCTACCATAAACCCATGAAAAAAACATCTATACAACTTCTTCCTTGAAGCCTTTTTCAGCTTCTTGTCGCTGCTGTTCCAAAGAGAGTTGAAGATGAGATCAGGAGGCTACACTCTTCAACAAACTCTGACTGCAGAGGCCGCAAGAATAGTAAACCAGGCCATAACCCTCGCTAAGCGTCGCGGCCATGCTCAGGTGACTCCTCTCCACGTGGCAAACACCATGCTTGCAGCTTCCACTGGTTTGTTGCGCACGGCTTGCCTTCAATCCCACTCTCACCCTCTCCAGTGCAAAGCCCTAGAGCTCTGCTTCAATGTTGCGCTCAACCGCCTCCCAGCCTCCAATTCTAGCCCCATGCTTGCCACTCACGGCTCCCAACATCCCTCCATCTCCAACGCCTTGGTTGCCGCTTTCAAGCGCGCGCAGGCTCATCAGCGACGCGGGTCTATTGAGAATCAGCAGCAGCCTCTCTTAGCCGTGAAAATAGAGTTAGAGCAGCTCATAATATCCATCTTAGATGATCCTAGCGTTAGCAGAGTGATGAGAGAGGCTGGTTTCTCTAGCACCCAAGTGAAAAGCAATGTTGAACAAGCTGTATCTTTAGAATTATGTAATATTTCTCAAGCTCCTTCTCTAAATAGCAAGTCTAAGGATAGTAATCAATTAGTAGGCAAACCAGTGGTATCATCAGATCCAGTCAGGGTTAATATTGAGGATGTTAGAAGTGTGATAGATAATTTGATGAACAAAAGAGGGAGAAGTACTGTGATTGTAGGAGAGTGTCTTGCTAGCCTTGACGAAACTGTTAGAGGAGTGATGGAAAAGATTGAAAAGGGAGATGTTCCTGAAGCCTTGAGAGAGGTAAAATTTATAACCCTCACACTTTCCTCTTTTGTGCATCGCTCTAGAGTAGATGTCGAACAGAAACTTGGAGAGCTTAGAAGTGTTGTGAAAGGGCATATGAGCAAAGGAGTTGTTTTGTATTTGGGAGATCTTAAATGGGCAACTGACTATAGGGCTGAGCAAGGGAGGAGGGGTTATTACTGTCCTGTGGAGTACATGATCATCGAGCTCGGAAAATTGGTTTGTGGGATCGGAGAGACGGCCGGCGGGATGTTTTGGCTCATGGGAATTGCTACTTTCCAAACTTACATGAAGTGTAAATCATCATCAGCTCATCCATCGCTGGAGACTGTTTGGGGTCTTCATCCTCTTACAATCCCTGCAGGCAGCTTGCGCTTGAGTCTCATCACTGACAGGTAAAACAGTTGGTAAAGTTGGACATAATGAATCACTTTATTTCCACACTTGCTTTCTGAAATAATTTGATTTTCATGTGAATCACCTTATTGAAGAAGTAAAGTCATTTTCTTGAAGGGAAAAAAGTACGTGTTCAATGAATGTATGGAATGGTAAAAAAAAAAAGGAAAAAACAGAAAAAAGGAGAGTTCCCTTTTCCCAATTGTTTTTTGAATTGATATGATATGTATTATATCTTTGTGATATCGATCATTTCAAGTTTTTCTTTTATTGTTTTTTCCTTCAAATTATAGCTGATACGGATTAATTCATGGACTTATTTCTTATATATCAACGTAATCTTATTTTTTCTTCAGTGATCTTCAAAGTCAGTCCACAAGCAAGAAGGCTGAAAATGGAACTAGCTGGCTACTGCTTGAAAGTGGGGAGGAGCAGCAGCAGCAGCAGCTTCTCTGCTGCGCCGAGTGCTCAGCAAAGTTCGACATGGAAGCTCGAAGCTTGCAAAGCAGCGGCACTTGTAACAGTAACTCCACTACTTCAAGCCTTCCTGCATGGCTCCAACAGTACAAAAATGAGAGCAGAGGAGTACTCAACTCCAAGGATCAGGTTTAATTCACATATCTCAACCTCCTAAAACTTCGTAAACATCTACATGTGATGTAGTTCAACATTTGTTCATTTGTAAAAGTTGAAAACTAACTTTTACTTTTGCAATTATCATGTTCTCTTTCTACCAGAACTGTGTCCCAGTCAGAGACCTTTGCAAAAAGTGGAACTCAATTTGCAGTTCAATCCACAAACAACCCTATTCTTCTGAAAAGACCCTCACATTCTCCTCTTTATCCCCGTCTTCATCCACTACAGGTTTTTCACAGTCATGTGGGGGGCACCACCATTTCTGGAATATCTCTGAAACTTCCAACATCAATATCGTTGAACCAAGATTGAGAATGTACATTAATACAGAGGAAAAGGATCCTAAACAACCATTTTCATCAAATCCCAATTCGGATTCCTCCGGTGATGTCATGGAAACGGATCAGTACACCCACAGGTTTAAGGAGCTTAACGCAGAAAACCACAAATCCCTATGCAATGCATTGGAGAAAAAGGTGCCCTGGCAGAAGGATATAATTCCTGAAATTGCAGAAACAATCTTAAAATGCAGGTCCGGCATGGTAAGAAGAAACAATGACGTCGCGAAAGAAGAAACCTGGCTGTTCTTTCAAGGTGTTGATGTGGAAGCTAAAGAGAAAATTGCTAGAGAATTGGCTAAGCTTGTTTTTGGGAGCTCTCAAAACAACCTTATTTCGATTTCCCTGAGCAGCTTTTCATCAACAAGAGCCGATTCAATCGAGGATTGCAGAAACAAAAGATCCAGAAACGAGCAAAGTTGCAGTTACATCGAGAGGTTTGCGGAGGCGGTGTCGAATAATCCTCATAGGGTGTTCTTAGTCGAAGACGTGGAGCAAGCAGATTACTGCTCTCAAATGGGTTTTAAAAGAGCCATTGAAAGAGGAAGCGTAACAAAGTCTGATGGTGAAGAAGTTGATCTTAGCGATTCTATCATCATTTTGAGCTGCGAAAGTTTCAGCTCAAGATCCAGAGCCTGCTCTCCTCCTACCAAGCAAAAGTCAGATCAAGAGGAGAAGGCGACAAGTCCTAATTGTTCTATGTCTTTGGATTTGAACATTTGCATTAATGACGACGACAGCGCCGATGATCAGTCAATCGACGACATTGGGCTTCTTGATTCTGTCGATAAACGGATTATTTTCAAATATCAGGAATTGTGAAAAGGAAAAACCTTAGGATCGGAAGAACATGTCAGCAGGTGGCCTCGTACGTACGTGTCGGTCTTCTTCTAATTTTTATTCTTTTTCTTTCTTTTTTTTTTTTTTGGATTTTTCTTTGTTTAACATGTGTTTAGATTCTGATCGATCAGTCAATATATTCCTAGCGTTGGAAATTATGTAAAATTAACTACATCATCATGTATATTAATCCATGAAGTTCCTCTAATAGTTAATTAATTAATTGGTGTATTAATTAATTCCCCATCACCTTTTTTCCCCTTTTTGTTTTTGACTTGAGATCGAGATTCATGAACTGGAGCAGTTTATAGCCAATATTTTCCTCCTTTATTTATGACAGATTCTTTTTTCTTTTTTTCTTTTGGATAGTTTCTTTTATATTCATATATATATATATATGATCAGATCGATCGTGGTGTGTCTTTCTTCCGGTTCATGCATGGAATCAAGGTCAACAGTCATAGCTAGCTAGCTATTTGAGTTGTTAGAGAATATATATAACTCCAATAATGCATGCATGGAATCATATGATGTTTCGATTTATTTACGGTACTACAACAAAAATGACCAATCACCGACCACAAATTCCCTTGTCACGATGACTTTTAGACTGACCGTGGATATTAGTTTTTAGAGCATGTCTAACTCAAAATATATAATTTTTGTTTATTTATTTATTGAAGTTACTAGTTTTTCAATACAAATTTCAATAGATTATTTATTTAACTTTTTATTTTATTTAAATATCATTTCTTATAGAGAGAGGGAGAAGGAAAGAGAGAACAATTATTAAAATAACTATAAAAGGTACTACTATTCATTAATTGTAGCAAAAATTTTAGAATAACTATTCTACTAGATATAGAAAAAGGCTGATAATAGCAATTATTATCAGCATTTTAGAGCACCCGTTAGAGATGCTCTTAGCAATGAAAAAATTCGTCACTAGCTAATAGCTTAGTACTACTATAAACACGTTACAGTACCATTTTTTTTTAAAATCACCAAACAATTTTAATTACTGGTTTTTTTTCAATTTCGCTGCTATATATATTTTTGTTTATTATAATATTGGGAGGCTGCTAAGCCCAAGAAATGAGCAGGTGATTAAACTGTTTCATGCACTCATGTTGGTCCATTTTGTTGATTTTTTTAACTCTAGCTAGGAATATCGATGCTTCCATTTCAATGGCGTGTAAAAATGGTTTATTGTGCAAGGTTCACATTTCATGAACCATAGATCACTTGCTAGACTTTTCCCTTCGAATAAGAAAAAGAAAAGAAAAATAAAATGGTTCCAACTCAATCTTTCATTAATATAATTATCAGCAATAAATAAAGCTTCACAAGTGCATTTTTCTGATGGTTTGTTTCTTGAAGGATGAGCATATAAAAATTATTGCTAACAATAATAATGTGACATTATATATAATTAATTTATGGCATAATCATTATCTATTTATCAATGTGCAAATAACATGTCTCATGCATATATCATAGATCCAATCGATCGGGAACCACATGAGCTTTTGATCAATTTACATCTTTGGCTTTTGTGGGTGGGCCATATGTCTATGTTGTTTCTATCTACGAATTAAACGAGTTTCCTAATTTTCTTTTTGAACTGAAAAAAGCATTCAAAGAGAAGGGTATGTAAAAAGAAAAAGCAGATCTACATTAAGAAACGAGTAGCTAGCACAAATTGGATATTTACTTCCCTAGTTGAATATCTTTTAACAATCAGATACACTATAAATAAATCATTTTCTTCCTTATGAAAATTCAAGAACTTAGACAAAATCATTTTCATCATCATTGGTTTTTTTTATTACATGAGACTGAGTTTTATAAATGATTTCAAAGAGTTATAATTATAATATCAACTAATTTTTTTGGAGTAATAGCATAGATGGATGTGATTAGAACATTTTATGAATCATGACATACACATTTTCTCTGCACACTTACGTTCCCCTCAAAGAATATTGTATTGTATATTGTAACAACGTACTCTAATCCCACATTGAAAAAAGTGAATAACTCATATAGGGCAAATGACTTATAAAGGAGCTTAGTTGATTCATTATTATGTAAGATTGAGCTTTATAAGTGATTTAAGAGTTTCAATTGCAATTTAACTAGTTCTTTTGTAATAATATCGCAGATGTGACTAAACATTTCCCAAAGTCACCTTAATATCACATGCATTACTCTAATTTTCCAATTAAGTTCTAATTAATTATATGGCTTTGTTGGGATCAGAATATAGCCTAAATAGATTTATTTTTTTTCTTTCTAGAGTGAGATATGATCTGCCATCATACTTTTGTCCTAGTTGTACAATCTTATCTAATTCAATGAATTAATAATGCCAACAATATATTTGAGAAAAAAAAAAATGCATGGATTTCACAAGGGAAGCTAACCAAAGATGGATACAACTAGTTGCATGTGAAAAATTAAAGTTGACAACTTCTTAATCAAAAGAAGGGGCCAAAGGTGAAAATAGTTTATATATATGTCCATGTAATCAAAGGAAAGGCATAAGCTAGAAGCTGTTTCTAGGCAGATCCATTATTGCTTCATTAACCTACTTAAGTTATCATCTTTAATTTTATATATATATATATATATTAAATTCAGCATGCGTGTATGCCACTGGTTTTGTCACTGGAGATGAGGATTTTTATTAATGCAATAAAACATTTGAAAAGCGTCGTCGTCTAGCTAGTTTTCCCAATCCATGCAATTATAATTCCATGAACTTAATTAACATCTATCTCCATGATCATGGAAAGCATATAATTTATAGAGCATCTACCAGCTGCTCTGTGTCTGAACAAGAGTAACATGAATTATAAAGCTTTTGGGTATTAATGTACGTGGAACACGGGCTCGACTTTATTCCACTTGTTCTTTTGTTCCAAACAAAGCAAATCGTATACTCACTCCATGTATATATATATATATGTAGTTATCAATCTGCCAACTGTGAGCATCCCTTCTAAAGGTTTTCTTTGTCTGCAAAGCGACCATATATATATATATAATCCTTTTGAGTTTCATCGATGGAATTTGTTATATATAAGATGTACATGTCGGCTCATTTTTGGCTTAGAGAATTGTGAAGATGTATTTGCTAAGTTATTGAAATTACCTACCTTTTAATTTTCACGATTACAAAATGGGCGAGCGTAAGGTGCTTAATTGAACTCCAATGATTTGAGCCCAAGACATGCTTTATTTCTTTTAGAATCTTAATTTAAATGAATAAATCTATAATTTCTTAATTATTGACTTAAGTTTTTATGATAATTGGTGATTTAATATGGTATCATAGCAAATGTTTTAACTGGATTAGCTCAATCCTTGTCTCCTTGTATCTTTTACCTCTCATTTCAATTAAATATTTTTCTTGTAGGTAACAGTGGAGTCAGGAAGTGTCCAGAGAAAGTATACAACCACACCGCCTATCAAGTTAAAATATGTAAAGGAACGTGCTAAGACCAGATCATGATATATTTTTATCCATGATAGGACTGGATACTCATAACCATGATAGGAAAATAAATCATATATCAATTTATATTTTGAATTGTCTGAAAAGTCCTAATTCTATATAAGTTTTCTTAAAATTTATTCTTTTCTTAAGAATTTTATCTTTAATTGAAAAGCAAAAGTTTAAAGCTAGCTAGATAGTTGCCAAAGCTAGCTAGCTGTCTTGCATGGATCAAAATAAATTTATCTCATGAAATTGCGTGGTATGAATGTTATGGTCAATCCAATGTTTATTATTTCCTTTGTCCCGAAATAGGTGAGAGCTAGAATATTGCAATTTGTAGGTATCTTTATTAAATAAAATATAACATAATGATCTTCCTAATTAAATGTCTTACGATGGACCAATAATTTGGGTTCAATTTGATATATATATATAGGTTCAAATTCAATAGTACTATACAGAAATTTAACTAGATTAATACTTTAATTTTTAGAAACTCTCGTATATATATATTCCTTGAGACACTCAAAAGGAAACATTTCATCTATTTTGGGCTGTAATGTTATTGGCTTGTTAAAATGATTGAACTCGATCTTTTTGTTGCTTAATTAACTACATGATCGAGCAAGAGTTCTCTTAATTTCTAGGTTAATTAAAGAACTTAATTCACTTATTACAACTGTTGTTCTTTCTTTAATTTCTTTCTTACTTTTTGTTCCATTTTTTATATAATCAAATCATTTTAGCTAAATTCTTCAAATAACGAAGGGGAACTTGAAACATATTGTTACCATA
This sequence comes from Carpinus viminea, assembly GCA_013348765.1. Lineage (NCBI taxonomy): Eukaryota > Viridiplantae > Streptophyta > Magnoliopsida > Fagales > Betulaceae > Carpinus > Carpinus viminea. The sequence continues at coordinate 35,204,187 of CP054674.1, read as the reverse complement.
CACAATAATAATAAACAATATTATAAAATCGAAAAGAGAGAGATTAATTAAGAGAAAGTAGAGACACGGATTTAACGTGGTTTGGCAATGTGCCTACGTCCAGAGAAAGGTGATTGTACTTTGCTATTAATGATTTACGGTTTTTCCTATATATCGTGACGTTCACTCTACTTAGCCTTCATCTAGTATTAATATAAGCCACTAGTTTCAACAACACACAATTCAATTTTTTCAAAATGTTTTAAAAAATTAGTTGTTGATTACTAAAAGTACTACTAATACTTTCATTAAAAATTAAGCTTAATTTGTAGAAAATGAATTGAAAGATAATTAGGAGAATGTGAGAAACAAGTTAATTTGAATTAAAAAGGGAAAAGGATATAGAAAGTAACATGTGAAATAATTCAAAATTAAAAGAGTAGAAAAGTGTGTGTGTGTGGTGTAGTGGGTTGTGTCCTCTCTAGAAATTAATTGGTCGGGTGCCAAATAAATAATTAAGAAATAAATAAAAAAATAGTTTCATAATAGTGCTCCTTATAATAATATACAAAAAGGAATGTTGGGAACGGAAAATAACATTAAGGTATGATCCATAACGTAAGGGTTGTGCAAAGGAGAAGCAACTTTTTTGTGCTTTAGAAGGAAAAAGCAAAATCTTCCCTAAGAAATATCAAAAGAGCACTACTTTTCATGCTTTGTGAGGCGTTTTGCAAAAGAATAACTTTTCCTTCTTTGATTTTCGTAACCCCAACATTCTCATCTTTGGAAAGCATTGAAAAGTTGTGGTATAATATGGGTTCAAAATTAAAGCTAAAAGATAAAGAAATCTAAAGGATTAAGAAAATCATCGACGAGCATCTCTTCGATCTTTAAACCTTAAAGATGTTGCTACTTTAGAATCACAAAAAGATCATTATCTTCTCTACTTTAAATTAAAACCCTAAGCATAAGTAGGGAACTTGTCGCTTCTGGTTAGCTTTTCAAAACACTAGGACTAGTTTGGGGAATTAACACATTAAAGGTGGGGATTCATCTTTCTCTCTCTCTCTCTCTCTCTCCACACACAATTTACACAAACTAAAATCCAACGAAATAGTATTATATTCTCTTCTACTTTTTAGTACTTATCTCTTTAATTTCTAACTTTTTTCCCATTTATGAATTGAAGAAGCCTCCATCTTTAGACCACTTTTTCTTCCTTTTTACAGGATTGTTCTTTTTTTCTTTTCTTTTTTTTAAATCTTCATCCTTTTTTTTTTCTTCTTCTTTTAAACTTTCTTCCCGATGTTTGCTTGCGGAGGTACGTGGCATCATATTATTAGGTTTCAGTTTCACTATTGTGCGAGGGTTTTTCTATTGTTGAACTTTTCTCACTGGGTGTATAATATATTATAGGGAAGCAAGAGTATACATCATGTGGTCGTGAAGTCTAGTCACGCATCACATGCAGTGTGCTTGTGAAGTGCCAACTACTGTTGCCATTTTTGAGTTTACTTTTTCTTGTCGTTTTTTTTAAATTTTATTTTCACAAATGTTTTGGTCTCCATTTGAAAAATTAATTAGCTAGTGTTCGCTTAATGGTTCACAAATGAAAAGGACACCCAAAGAGCAATATCTTAGGGAACACGTAATGTTATGAGCTTGAGATATGATGCACCCATTGATCATACCATTATTTCATATGTTCAACCTAAATAGATGTGCACTCAGATACCAAAAAAATTGAATCAATTCTTTATTAGGAGTAGTACTGTTGTTAGTAGTATGTGTATTATATAGTTTTTACTGCAAATTCCTTGTAATAATTACCCGGTGTGATATATTGACTATAATTAATAAAATGATCAAGTAAATAATTTGAGTTATCAATTTAATTAGTTAGTATTGACCGACTTCTCAACTATATATAGACTCTTAATTATTTAACTAATAATGGAAACTGTTTTTCTAATTAAAAGTTTTACGTATACGTGGCCGGTCTTGTTATTGCTGCATCAAAAATATGGGAAAAATGCAAACTCCGTGTTCTTCATTCTTTACCAATCTTTCATCTGTGTAAGATCGACCAAAATGGGTCCACAACCGCAAGACAAAGTTCTGCTCACTCCAATTTGAATTTGAAGTTTTGCTGGCATCTCTTAACGCCTGTTTAGGCTACATATTACCTTTTAGTAGTCTTTGGTAGGGTAAGAGAGAGAGAGAGAGAGATGAAAAGATGGGGCGGGGATGAGCGCAAGGGAACAAATAAAGAATAAAAGGAAGTCATGGGGGGAAAAGAGGCAGGAAAAAAGAAGAAGCTTACTTCTCTAATAGCTAGCTAGTTGCTTTGGAGCCAAGTTAATCCTCGATATATCCATATTTCTAGATCTATCTCTACTCGTCATACTCACAACTATTTCCTTCTATTTAAAGCTGTAGACAAGAATTCAGAACTTCAACATGATCAGGTGCACTTTTCAAAAGTTATTTGATGTGATTATTATTGTTTGAGTAACTAAGCAAAGATATTGAATCCAGCAGCAGGACGGGTAAAAATCCCAGCAAGGCCCTCATGTAACTTTATTCTTCTTCATTTGGTTTATAAGCTTTTTTTAAAAAATTAAAATAAAAAGGAGCCAGCAACAATCGGGCTCCCACCTTACAACAGCTAAACATCAACTGCATCAACAGGGGAACATCACAAAGGGAACTGGCACAGTTGGGAGGAAAAGCAACCAGCAAACAGCAAAGCCTCCAAGAAGGCCAACCTGCACCCAACTTACAAACCAGAGAGGGAAGCTAACTAGTTATATATGTTTGCGTGTTGGGTTTAGAGCTTGTCACGATATTGGTAGAAAACTATATATCACAACTCTAATCTAACCAATTTAATTTAATTGAATGGGCTAGACCGCTCAACCCTAACTTAGTAATTATGTTTTAAGTTTGTGTTGGATTTATAAATCATGCTAAGAATTATCCTAATTAATCCGGCTCATTTAATTAAATTGGTCAAACTCACCAACTCTAATATTGCTAAAAGTTTGCGAATCATGTCAAAAATTGACAGCCTTACATTAAAGTATTCATAATACCCCAAAAGCTAATTAGCCATTTGTTGAAACAAGGGCTTGAAGCCAGTAGAGAAATTAATTCTAAAAGTTAGATACTTTTTTTTTCTTGGCAAACAGCAGCCTCAATTAAGTTCCTTTCTTTATAAATGAGATACATATATTCAGCTAATATATAGGAATAAGTTGAGGCCAAGTTGCACCATGTTATAATGGTCACCAACTTGAGAATCTTTCGGAATAAGTTTTAGAATATTATGTTGAAGTTTGACGTCAGTTGAATTGAAGAGTGTTCAATGCATGATTCTAGTAAATCCATAGGGTCCGATCCTCATGTGTATGGAGCAAACGTTTCTTGATTAAGTTTGTTTTGAGAGAGGGAAAATGGGGATTCTTTTGTTAGTATTGCATGATATCCCTGTCAGGAAACACTTATTAGTATCTTAATTAGATTAAAGAGAATTATGGAATCTAATTTGCCCTCAAAAGCAGGAAGGAAGAGTAAAGTAGTGCCTTCATTACAAAAGCAATAATAAATAAATCTTAATTATTTCTAGAAAGTTGATGGCTTTTCTAAAGGAAAAGTTCTTCTCTTTTTACTCCCCGGCCGCGGCTGTAATTTAACCCCTTGTTACGGGGGTAAACATTGATACATGAATCTTTTTGTGCCTTTGGTTGGCTCACAGCTGACTCTTTTTGTACCTTCCAAGTTATAATAGCAAAAATATAAAAAGTTGTCCTTGTAGTTAAAAGAACAAAATATACGGGTGGAAAGAGTGACATCGGGTTGCAAAAACTGACCAAGTTGATCAATGTGTCATTCCACTTAAAGACACATGAAATGCCATATTCTCAGCTTGTAGTTTAACCCTCAAAAGCCCAATTATTCAATTAATATTTCAACACTTCTCCATAATTACGAAAGAAAAGTGAATGAGTGAAACCTAACAGCGAAATATATAATTTAAAATAATAAATGAAAGACAAAGACATGGTTTAAACTGAATCTTCATTCTCATACCATATTAAAATCCCATTTATCAAAAAAATAATAATTTAAGATTTCATAGCGGTGTGGAAATAAAGAGAGAAGTAAGAATTAAAGTTTATGCTAAAGAAGAAAATGGGCTCTCTCTTTCTCTCCAAGGATTTTAGAATTTCCACTCCCTTACCTCAACATGTCATGTAAGTCAAGTATATATAGGTAGGACAATAAAGGTCATTAAATAGGAAATCCAAATTTGAAAATAATTAAATTTTCGTTAACTTGCTTGAGCAATTATCAATAAGAGTCGAGCGAAGTTTTTGTTTCTACTTGCTCAAGTAAGTGTCGCGCATCACACATACACTCACACTCACACTCTTATTCTACTCTCTGATGTGACTTTTAAAATTATTATTGGATCAAAATTTAATATATATATCTATCACAAATTAAATAATAATTTTAAAAGCCACATTAAAGAGAAGTGATGTGATAAATTTTGCCGTTAATATGTGCGACCAATATTAGCAACACAAAAATCAACGCTAATAGTCAACCATTAGCATTAGTGTCCAATCAATAGCAGTGACTTTTTGTCACTTATTTTTTGTAGTGTTATTAAGGATCAATGAAGGTTATATATGTTTCCTATTTAACAAGACGCATGCACATCACCTGAGAGCATTGTTAATTGGATGCTGAATATGATAATTTCATTTTACTCCAAACCATAGAAAGGTTATTATTTATTACCCTGAATTAAAAGGAGGAAGTTTATAATTATTCTATTCATTCTTCTTAACCTCTGGACATACACGTGAGCTTTAATTAGATTGGCCCAAACTTATTTGACAGTAAGTTCGTAAGGTTGGGTTAAGGTGGTAGGGCCGGCCTGAACCCAAACTTTCTCTCTATTTCTCCATTTAACAAGAAATTAAGACAAATTAATTAAATGATGGAATATTGGTGCATCTCCACCACACATAATTTGAATGAAAAAAGGTGACCCGAAAATGAAAGTTTGAAAACATGGCCCATAAAAATGACGTCATAGTGCTTGGTGGAGCCTTGTCGCATAAGGACAACGACCCACCAAACACTGTGATTGTCTCAATAAGGGGATGGTTAAGAATTAGGTCTAAATCACAACGGGGCCTACTGGTGGCCAAAATTCAGTCTTAAGCCTTATGGAATAGGAGACACATATAATATTCATTGTGGTATATATATATATATATATATATTAAACTTGTTTGCTTTATTGGAGCCAATGGGCTTATCCTCACCCTCCTACATTATTTTCCCTTTTAATTTCCCTCTTTAGGAGCCATCGTGTTTCCTTTACTTTGGAAACCTTTCCAGACCACCTTAAATGAATAACTAATTAATAACTTTTTGGGAACTCATCTAATCATAATATCTTTCTCAAGATATGGGTTTCATCTGCGTGCTTTATCAGATATCTTGCCCTTCCTTTCTTTCTTCATAAAGTTATTAAAATAATCCTCTAAACCCTTGGCGCGGATTGATATATATATATATATATATATATATATATATATATATTTAATTAAGGCAAATAACTCATAGCCCTACTGAGTATGATGTTATATATTATTATTTTATTTTTTAAATTTGATGTGACTTTTTATCATTGAATTTAGGATGAATTGCTATTAGTTTTTGATCCAATAATAATTTTAAACGCCACATTAAGTTTTGAAAGATTAAAAAAATAGTATATAAAATTACTCTAGCCCTACAATCTACCCATCTTATATTATAAATCAGAAAGCAGAATATTGCTCGTGATGCCAAGGTTTATAATATTTAGTTTTATATAAATAACCTTTTTTTGTGTTTAGTTTTTTTTTTCTTTCTAATATATATATATATATATATATATATATATTTGTGTTCAAGAGAATAGAGAAAGAAGAAAATCTAAGAAGGCAGACATAATTTGATTGAATTAGAAAGAGTTATTAATATGGTTAAGGAGGAAAAAAAATTGGAAGTTCTATTATTAATTAAAAACGCAAATGAGAGACACTTGGACTAAAAAGTACTTGTCCATTTACTTACATTTTACATGACTGATTGTAAAGGGAAAATGGAAGACTTAGAAATCTTAATCACATTCGACTTTTTCTTTGTAGGGGTGGACCGGCTGGGGAAAAGAAATGGAGGGTGGGTTCTTGACTTCATGTACTTGTGGAGCTCTTAGGGTGGCCAGTGGCCATGGCTCCCCAACATCTGCCGATTGCTCTTAGGTTTTGTCAGTTGTCTGGTGTCTATTGTCTGTGCATGGTTAGAATTAAAAAAGTTGAAAATAAATGACTGCGTTTTTTAAGATGTACATTCTTTTGTGGTCCGATAGAGATGGAATATTCATTGGTGATAATTTTCTATACCATGTCTTAATTTCTTTTAATTACCTTTATAATATATACCTTTATATTTTCGTTGCCAAATGTGGCAACAGTCAGCAACAACGTCATGTTGTTACTAATTAATCATAATTAATTAGCAGCAGCACATTGTTTTTCAGCAATGGATTTTTACCCTTCTAATTAAGGATCACAATTGTCATCGCTAAAACTATATACATTTAATGACGTTATATACTATTCTTTTATCATTCAAATTCTATAAGATAACCTTAGCAACTCTTTGGAGTGCGAAGAATATAAGTAAAAGAAGATATATAGGGAATGGAGCAAAGAAAGGGAAGAAAATTAGGAGATTCTTTGAAGCTCTCATCTCAGGATCAATCTCTTATACTTTAGAAGTGGGTTGGGCAGACAAGATTCAAACGATGGGAGTGCAGTACCCCCCCTTTCCTTTCCTTGCACCGAATACCAAGTATTGATTTTGAACAAAGAAAGAAACTGTTATTAAGAGTCCCACCAAAAAAGGAGGATTGTTGGCATCTAGAAAAGACAACAATTAAGACAAAGTTTCCACACAAGTTGAGACTTTTGCAGACTTTAAGAAAAGGGGAGGTAACAAATGGCTCTTTTGCACAAGGTCACTGTCTATTCCTTCCTCTTTTTGTTTGTCTCATAAGTGAGTTTTTTGCATAAAAGTAAGGGAAATCTCAGATCCAAAAGTCCCTTACAATCTATAGATAGATATTCCCATGCAAGTTATCCCACCACCTCTCTCTCTCTCTCTCTCTCTCTCTATCTCTCTCCTATGCTTTTTATGGATTTATCATTTGAAAGTGATGAGATTGAGGGATCCAAGGAGAGGGTACTTTCATGTGTTTCAGTTATGGGGAAGAGAGTTTACCATGATGTTCGTTTTGGTTTTTGTGTGTGCTTGTGTGGGGTGCTGGTCTTCGGTCAAAAGGCACAGCAAATGCTCACGCGAATAAGCCACAGAATTTGAGAGTGATCATTAGGTTTTGGAGACGATGCTGCTTTTCATGATTGTTGGGTCGTTTTCCTAAAGCATATATTATATATTTATTTATATTTATAATTTTTTTAGTATTTTTTAGAGAGAGAGATAGAGCGCACCAACTCTAGATGGCATCTTCAGTACGTGTTTTCCATTTATTATTACAAAATATTATTATTTGCATATACGCATCCATATATATATGATTTTCATGTACGTCTATTATTTATATATATATATATATATATATATATATATTTTAGGCTTTAGCGTATGCTGAATATATTTTGGACGAGGAACGTATGAAGAATATTAATACGACAATATATCTTTCTTTTTTCTTGATTTTAACTCAAGATATACCATTCGTGACATACCAAAGACCTCCGCTTCATAAGGCTTCGTCTTCAACCGATTAAGGATATATATTTTGGTTTGTGTCTCAATAAGAAAAAAATAAAAAAAATACTTCATTTCACAGGCTCGATCTCTCACATATTCAAACCCTTTTTTTTTAATTTCAGTCGCCCAGTCTAAAGCCCATTTACGATAAATTTCACTCTCGACCCACGAATACACCCCTATGATAGACGTGATAAAGGAATTAGTTGAGATGTTGTTAGATAACAAGCCCAGAGCTGTGGCGCTTGGAGACTGGCCTTAAGCAATGATGACGTCACGCAAATAGCATGGACCGAATAGAAATGAATTAATCCATGAGCTGGGCTTCAACCCATCTAAATCTAACTGCTTTCCTTCCCAACTATTTACATGGGCACCCAGTTGGGTTCTTTTCCCAACTCCTAAGCCCGTTAGCATTTTGCTCTCTCCCTTGGGCTTGTAGGTTGTTTATACGTTCATAAATTTTTCTTCAAGATCGGTTTCACCAATTCAATTTATTAAAAATTGACACTTGTATGTGATTGCTAGTTGCTACATATATTTTTATTAGAGTACGTAAAATTCATGTACTTCTTAATAAACTGACAAGATACTTTACCAACAGGGCACATGATTCTCTCCATTTGAAGTCATGAATGACTTTTGTATTTTTAAATTACAAGCAATAAGGTGTATTTTTTAAAATGTATTATTTTAAATATTAAACAGTAATTCTAAAAGTCAAATTCAGTCTTGGGCAAACTTGTTGACATATTATGAATTCAAAGATATGAGTGATGGGTAGGAGGGAAGCAGCGGAGATCTTCCGACTGGAGAAGCTGTTTATGGTGGCGCCCAACCAGCGTGATAACAACCATAATTGAAGTCCCACCGTAGTGTTAGTAGTGTAGCATACTAGCATGTCATCTTTGGTATATTTAATTGTGATTGAGAATATTCTAATATTTCAGCGATTTTTGCTGTAAAGCTGAGACACCCACACGTACAGCAGTCTGTACCTGCCCCTCCCACAGGATCCACCCCCCCTTAGGCTTTTACAGTTGACACCTATCTTCTTCTCTCTCATTTTTTGCCACCATGAAAACTAATCACCCAAAGCTTAAGACCCAACTCTTCTCTTGTGGGTTTTTCCGCCATTGCACCCAATCCGTTCTAAGCCCCACCAGTTCCCCTCTCTCACCCTCTCACCCACCACCACCACCACAAACACAGCCCGATTCCTCCTCCTCCTCCTCCTCCTCTTCCTCAACCTCGCAAAGCTTCACTCAGTGGAAGTTCCCACTCCCCAACCCCGATCCGCCACCCGAAACCACCCTCCCGTCCGACCCAACTCCACAGTATCCACTACCACCACCCATTCCCTTCACCCAACTCCAGGAACTCTTCCACGTAGCGGAGCTCCATATCAACACTGGGTCGGACCCGGAACGGCTCTCCGCGCTCCATCTCCTGGAGCGCTCGCTTGTGCCTAACCCGCCATCCGACCCGGAATGCCCTCCCGAGCTCATGCGCGGGGTGGTGGAGAATTTGAAAACCAAAGCGGGCGCGAAGCCCGCGACGAAAATTCTGCTAGCGCTTTGTTTGGCGGAGGGCAACCGCCACGTGGCTGTGGAGGCGGGGGCGGTGTCCGCGGTGGTGGAGGTGGCGCCCGAGCTAGAAGACGCGGAGGCGGAGCGTGCACTGGCGGCCCTCGAGCTCATGTGCACCCTCCCGGAGGGCGCAGCGGAGGTTCGCTCCCACGCACTGGCGGTGCCGGTGATGGTGGCCATGATGGGGAGGATAGCTGCGCGTGCGAGGGAGTACGCGATAAGCGTGCTGGCGGTGATCTACGGTGACGGTGATACGGGTAAAGACGTGGCGCCGCCGGAAGAGGTGGCGCGTGCGGTGGTTTTGGCCTTGCGGGATGATTGTAGTGCCAGGGGTGAGAGGAAGGGCGCGCTGCTGTTGAAGGCGCTTCAGGAGAACGACAACTGACGGACGGCGTCGATTTGTCTGTTATGATGATGGGTGTCAGCCAATAATAGTGATGACATGTCAGTCTTGGGAAGTGAAGTTGTCTTTTTCACATGTGTGAACTGTGAACTGGGTGATGGATATATGCAGCAACTTGTTTGAGCTTCCAATTTCAATATAATTTGGGAGGAGGTTATTTCTATTTCAGCTCCCGAATAATTAATTTGATTTGGATTCCAAAAACCAATATTTAACTCAAATCACACATAAAATAAAAGCAATACATAAATTAATTAATTATTTTTTTTTGTAAAAAAAAAAACCCTCATACATAATATAATAGAGTTTATTTTATTTTTAGTCAGTGGAAGGCTTTTTAATGGAAAAACTCTTCTCTTTTTCACTCCCCATTGGCCGTGGCTTTTTTCATTGATACATCATACATGCATCTCTTTGTACGTTCGGTGGGCTCACAGCTCTCTCATTTTACACTTGCAAGTTATAATAGCAAAAATACAAAAAGTTGTCATTTTGGTAAAAATTACAAAATATACGGATGGAAAGAGTGACATAGGGTTGCGAAATTGACCAATTTGATCAATGTAAAAGAGTTGACATAGCATGTAACATTTTTTTAATGATACGCCTTCTTAGTTAGCTCATCTGAAGAATTGTGACATAAAGTTAACCAAATAACTAATAGGAGCTTCCATTTTACCTAATAGGAGCTTTCATTTTATAGGTATTAAGCAGCAGTTATAGTCGAATATGGCTTCCGAATTCTTGACCCCTACTTTTCCAAGGAGTCCAGTGTGAATAATGTTGAAATCGTGGATATTGTGGATCATGGCAATTGTGGGATTGTGGGTCCTGTCGAAGTCTCGGTCATGTTCATACAAAACGTGGTTAAGTGCTCTTAGCTCAATCACATTCACTCAGCACATGGCTTGGCGCTTTAAGTTCGGCCACGTTCACTTGGAAGGTGGCCTTTATTCTATAGATGATTGAATTTCTGTTGTATCCTCATTGGCTTGTATAATTTATTAATGTGGGTCTTATCTTCATGGGCATGCACAATTATCCTTCGTTTGGAGGCCCTTTTATAATTATATTGGTATTTGGCTGATCTATTACCCAACAACTTCAAATAAGGTCGATCACATAAGTCATGAGTTAAGGACCTAAATTATCAATCCAAAATTGACTTTGCATCAAACAAGTCATTAGGGATCTAAGATAAATGTCATTAATGAATTATTGATTTTGTTATAAGAGTTTTACAATTTTTTAAACTTAAACAAGTAGAATCTAGGGACATTGATAATACCCAAATATCAATCGATTTTGCCCATGATTGACTTGGGTATTGGAAGGTTTTTTTAGGTTCCAACGGGGTTGTATCGGAAATTGGCTTATAATTAATCACATAGAGAGCCCTTACAGTACAGAGCTTCTGCAAAGTTGCCCATTTACAGCACCCAATAATCATGTGACACGTCATCCATTTGACAAAAATGCAAAAAATTAAAACAAAACAACTACACCCGATCAAAACGAGAAATATCAAAAAAAAAAAATTTGTAGCAGGCGACACCCAGGCCAGCGAGACCCACAGTGCCGCCAGCCAGCACCGTTTCTTCTTTCTTTCTCTCCACGGCCAGTGCCACTTCTTCTTTCTTTCTCCCAGACCCTCTCTTCTTCTTTTCTTCTTTCTCTTTTCTTCATCCACACACAGAGGAAAAAACCCAATCAGCCAAACCAGAAAAAATAAAACCCAAACTCCAAATCCCCTCTTCTTCCATTCGGCCATAGCAAGACCAACAAAATCAACAAATCAACCTAGCAAAATCAATCTAATTAGAAAAACCCAACAAACAAATCAACCCAAAATCAACCCAATCAGAAAGACCCAACAAAAACAACCCAATCAAAATCCGGCAAGACCCAAGCTAGACCCATGACATTGTGGGTCTCACCGTTTCTACAGCCAATGCCTTGGGTCTGCCGTGACCCACGATGGTTGTGACTCATCTCCGGCAATCTTCATTTTCGGCCTAACCAAACTGAAAAACACCAAAAAACGCAAACCCAACCTCAAAAATCGATTCTAATGCCTCAACAGTCGATTCTAATGCCTCAAAAATTATTTTGGATTTAAAACTAAAACCTAGAGGGGAAGGTTAACCCTTTTTGAGATTTTATCATCCTAAAATCGGAACCATTTCATCACCCTAAAACTCGTCAGAGCCATGTGAAAACCAAAGAAAAAACCAAAAAACCATACCAAAACCAGAGCAAGACCCACGATGCAGATGCAGCAGATCCACGGCCGGCGAGACCCGGGCCATGGGTCTCAGTGGCCGACCAGATTTAGGCTGGCCGTGGGTCCGCTGCACCTGCACCGTGGGTCTGCAGACCCGCATCTTCTTCCTTCTCTTCTTTTTTTCTCTTCTCTCTTTTCTTCCTTCTTTAGATGAAAATCAACTACGGGAGGGTTCAGATTTTTTTTGTGCAATTTTTTTTCTTTATGTGAGGTGTCATTGTCTTAATGGGTGCTACAAAACCCATATTTTACAGCCCATCCATATTGAAGTTAAATCCAATCACATGACGTAGTACATGAACCAATATGGTTTGCGTTGATTAGTATTGAATCATGGTGTTTTACTAGCCAATAGGACTCACCACCAACTGACATCTGTCACTGCATTTTTGCTCTTGAATCCCAAATCCGCAGTCGAGTCAAACAAAATCCCTTAGATGAACCAATATACATCATATTCTGTGTTGTGTAATTGACATTGAACCAGCCAACCGACCTACCCGACCGCCAGCCGGCATCTGTCAATGTATCATCGTACGGTCATAATACATGTAATTGACAGATGTGTGGTCCTTGTCTATCAATGTTGAGCCAACTAATTAACACTTTTATTATACCTACCCCCCATGCAAACTAAACTCTCGTCCGCCCAGCTGGTTCAAATTTTAAATGCGGGTCCACCTCATCATCACGGCCCAACGGGCCAATGGCCACAACTTTTTTCACCTCTTCGGTCTTCGACTCATCACTTATTTTGTCTTTATGGCCATCCGTTTCCACCACTGGCGACAGTAGCCTTCCAACTATGTCCAACAGTTCTATCTCCCAGTCCCGGCTAACAACAATCACTTAGAAACTCTAAACCAAAACAGTTGTCTTTGATAAAATATCCGCCATGATCGGTCTAAGCAAGCTCTGCTCGGCACTCACCGTGGTGTTTGCTGTCTCTCTTCTAGCCATACTCGCTCAGCTCTTCTGCGTGCTCCGGCGACGGAGAAGGATCCGTAGGCAGAGCATCTCCGGCGGCGAGGAGAATTCACTCTACAACCCCTCAAAGGAGCTCTTCTACTTTTTCTGCTGTAAAAATCAGTCCCGCATCGAGCCACAGCAAGTTCCTTCTCCCTCTCCGCCTCTCCACGCAGGAGAAACGGCGGATATCGACGACGTTTTGAAGTGGCGGGGACTGTACATGTACGGACCGTCTAGGTTTTTGTTTACGATAGAGGAGGAGGAGAGAGAGGGTGTGGACTCTGAGAAATGTTCTTCTTCGGAGAAAGGGAAGACGAAATCGAAGAGCGTGATTACGGAGGAGCGCGTTGGGGTCGTTGGGGTGTCGAGCTCGTTGCCAGTGGTGGCCGTGATGATCGATGTGGACGAAGCGACGCCGTTTTCAACGCCTTGTGCTTCGCCGCCTTACTACACTCCTTTGCCTTCTCCTACTCGTGAGATGGAGCCTAGGACCTGATCAAATCTGACACGCTCGTGAGGAAGTAACGAAACAAGCGGTTTGGGAATTTGGACGGTGAATGGTTGCAAAAATATCCCGATGAGGATGGTTTTTCCGGCGATGACAAGCTGAATGGGTGCGAAAATGCCGTAAAAATTTCCGACCGGTGATAAGTTATGGGCCGCGGAACTTGTTTAACAGTTTTGTAATGTATCTATGGGCCCAAATGTATCCATAGTGGACAAAGCTCTTCCTCTTAGTTCATTACTGTTTTTGGTTCGTTTACCCCTGCAATTTTAAAACCCATTAGCACTTACACAAATAACCAACAGCAACGTTATGTGCACATTAAATTTGCTCCTCCTAGTGCATGGTTAAGGGAAAATTTTGATAAGTAAATCATGCTCAAGAACTACATTAAGAGGATTGTAGGTTAACTTTTGATGAATTGTTTCTCTTAATAATTTGAAGACTCCTAAGATGTTGAAGATATCTAAATTTTATGTCAACACACGTTTGTTGTAGATTCTAAACATCTTGCAGAAAACTAAAACTTCATGTCCAGATTTTTACTTTTGTACACCAAGAAAGAACCAGTGCCTACGTAATTAGATGCCAACATCTTTCCAGCTGAGGTTGGATGAGAGAATGCCAGTTGAGATATTTCAAGGACAAAACCTATGCAGAAACTTTTCCTGCAATAAGCACAAAAATAAGAGGAGTCAAGTGCAAAACATACTGGCAATCAATTTACAAAAACCAATCAGAAGATTAAAGGCTTCATCTTTGTGTTTGGCAAAGAAACTCAGGCTAGACATTTCTCACAAAAAAAGGTGTGAAGCTCATAAAGAAACCTATGTACTTGCTTTATTATGTTGAAGTACCAAAAGAAAAGGAAGGCAATTTTTTTATCATTCAAGGTTCCAATTACTCCATTAATCACAATCTGCTGGAAGAACTTCACAACAAATAATCATAGTTGTGATTAAGATATCTAGGTTAAAGCGATTTATTATGATCTAACTACTTCCACCTAGTTCACATGATTTGGCTGAATGTGAAAGAAATGTTTTGAAGCTTTTAAATTGTAAAATATGGACTTACCTCACAGCATCTAGTAATTGGCTGGCTATGTGTTTTCTTCTGTTAGAGGGAGTGACCCAAATGGCGCTAATACCATATAAAGCAGGTACAGCTTCATTTTTACAAATGATTGCTCCATTGAGATTCCCATCCAAGACCTCAGAACAATCAAGAGAAGGGCTCTTTTCTTGACTTCCCTTTTAAAACTAACATCGCCAAATTGGAGAGTGGTCGTGCTTGGTCTTGCTGCTTCCTTTATAGTAGTACCATCAGATGCCCCATCAACTAAGCAAGAGAGAATTTTGAATGCTTTTTTTATTGGTTCTGCACGTAGGCATACTACAATCCTTTGGGAGGAAATAAACATGTACACCTGCCATCATATAGATGGGAATCGATATACAATCCTTCTGCACTGTATTAATCAAGATTAAAAGCAGAATTTTCCCTCAAACTTTCTCAGCAACACAAACAATTAAACGGGCACAAGTCAAAACCATAAATATCGATTGCAACAAAGAGCATACCCATCTGGGTTTGGAGCTCTACGCGAGTACGTATTGAAGATGGGATGTTGTTTCTTCTCCCAGGTCGTCAATTCGTCGTCGCCGTCAAAAGCCGGAGATTTTGGTGCAATAGAAACAGAGAGTTTGAAGAAGGAGCTGATCTTGGATTGCATGAATGAATGATTTTGCTTATTTGGATTGGTGTCTCTCTTTTGTGTTTTATTTTAAATTTAGGGTTAAATGCCTTTCCAGTACGTGTTTTGAGCCAAAATCAAATAGTCACGTTGGTTTTCAAAAATACCACAAATGGTACATGTGGTTATCAAATAAACCCACTTGATACTTCTGTCAAGATTCCGTTAGTTTTTTTAATGGAGTGCCACGTCATCCTTACACATGGTGTAGTACTTGTGGTTTCAAGGCGCCACGTGGCGTGTTACCTGAGTTTTTGGATGCCACGTCAGATTAAATAATATTAAAATTATGTAAAAAAAAATTAAAAGAACCTATGTACTTCCTAAAAAAAAAAGAAAAAAAAATTAATCTTCCTCTCCATTCTCCTTTCCCCAACCACTTAGGTTTTTGCAGACCCAAATTTATTTTTGCAAATAAACCTTATCAAAACAAATTGTAAAAACAGTGGAAAACAAACTTATCTCAAATGAAGGGTAATGGGGGAAAATATTTTCTCTAGGGAAGGGTGACGTGGTATTTGGGTATGAGACAAGGGCTTTTGTAGAGCTTTGGTTGAAGAGGATTTCCTTTCTGCTCCATAGTTCGGAGTCGATGATGCCGGACGTACCCTTAGCCTTCAAATAAGAACTCCTACTGACATTTAGATAGGAGGCTTTTGTCCTTCGAGACAATCCGGTAATTGGACAAGCATTGCCGATGGAACCTTGTTTAGGAAGATCTTCCTCAAAATCACTAGGGTCTGCAACAAAGTTTGTAATTGGGACCCTTGGGCTTGAGTTTTATTTAAATCCGCAACCACATAATAGTCTGCATGTGAGAGTTCCTCGAATCATCATTGAGGAAGGGATGACAAAGATGGTATTTGGGTATGCAAAACCTAAGTGGTTGGGGAGAGGAGAATGAAGAGGCAATGGATTTTTTTTAGGAAGTACACAAGTTCTTTTAATTTTTTTACATAATTTTAATCTGATGCATCCAAAAACTCAGTACCACACCACGTGGCACCTTGAAACAACATGTATTACATCATGTGACGGGCACTCCATTAAAAAACTAACTAATCGATGTAAGTAATGAGTTTATTTGATAACCACAGCTACCATTTGTGATATTTTGAAAACCGAGATGACTATTTGATTTTGGCTCAAAACATGTATTGAAAAGATTTAACCCTTAAATTTAAGGGATAATTTCACTAACCCCCTCAAACTTTAGCCATTTTGCAAACACCCCTAATATTCAAAACTCTCACTTATTTGAACTTTCAAAATTCTCACTTACCCCATCCGCATACAATTAGGCACAAAATTTTTAAAAGACCAAAATACCCCTGTTTTTTATTTTTTTAAAAAAATATATATATCTAGAAGTTGGAATTTTATACAAAAGTCACTGTTTAAAATTCACTATTTAAAATGTCAACTTCCAAAATGTTTTTTTATTTTTTTAAAAAATGAAAAACATGGGTATTTTGATTTTTTTTAAAATTTTTGAAAGTTCAAAATAAGTAAGAGTTTTTGAATATTAGGGGGATGTTTGCAAAAATTACTAAAGTTTGAGGAGAGTCAGTGAAATTGTCCCTAAATTTAATGTTATGTTCTCTCTCTTTTGGCGCCAAAAGGATTTTGGTAAATTAGCTTTAGTTAATTTCCCGCTCTTTTTGTAGCTCCTAAAATTTCAAATGCTATAAAAAATAAAAACTAAAACCATTTTGTAAGTTCGTCAATGGATCTGCCATGGAAGCACGGTGGCTTATCACCAAAACCCAAAATTTGCACGACGTCGGTGAAGCAGAGAGAGAGCGAGAGAAAAAAGGGCAGGCAGAGAATAGAACTACCTGGAAAGGGGAGAATAAAGAGTATAAGCTCGACAGCAGTCGGCAGCCGGCGTGCAGTGGTTGGAGATGGGCGGCGCCGATGAATCGTGAGCAGGAGGTGAGGCTTTTCGTTCCAAAGAAATTTCTCTCCGTCTCCCCAGAGTACTCTTCACTAAGTGTACCAATCACACTGGTGATGTGGCATGATCGATGCAGTGGCTAAATCCTAAATCGTGTCAGCTTTTTCAGTTGGGGTGGAGCCTCTGCCTATCATCACATGGTCAAACAATTTGAGAAAAAAAAGTAGAAAATTGGTTTTTGGCAAAAATGCATCAAATTTTTATTTTTGGAAAACAAATCGGACGAGTGATGTGATCCTGCAGCAGTCTAACCATTTATTTATAAGAAATTATTGGTATTAATATTTTTTATCTTATTTTATAAATTAATCATTAGATTTGTAAGTTAATATAGACTTCACATAAGTAAATAGTAAATTTCACAAATCTAACGATTGATCAATTGAACTTATAGAAAAATATGGTGAAAATATGAGCAAATTATTGATACTAATCATTTTTCTTTAGTTAACTAGTGTGAAGAGTAGCATTACCTGACTATGCCACATCACTAATGTAATTGCATTTACTTTACTCTTTCTTTGAAGCACATCAAATAGTGATAAAATGTTCAAACCTTTAAACAAATCAATTTGTTGATTCATGTTCCATCGGCTCCATCTGCCAATAAACTTTGTAAATGATTTTTGATCTATAAATGATTGATACAATATAAAATAGATAGAAGTTTTGAATTATTTGTATAAAAAAAATTTATTTGTAGTGAACTTTTTATTTGAATAATAATAAAAAGTTATTGATATAATATAAAAAGTAAGAATATTGTAGAGTTTGTAAGGGTTACATCACCTCTTACTCAACATTCAAGTTTTGGTGCAAATTCTGGTTTTGTGGCTATTATGTCAACATCCCACTAAGATTAAATTGAGTACGACTTTATAATTGAATCTAAATCAAATTGGGGAGATTTTGACAACTTTCATCTTGGGTAGAGATTCTGCCAAACAATTTTTTTTTCCCCCATCACTTGAGTATACAAATCTAATTTCTTCCTAAATCATCTTCAACAAAAGAAACATAATTATACTTCAAATTTCTTTAGACGCATTTTCATGATCATTTCCATTTCAGTTCCAAAGGTTAATTAATGGGAAAAAAACAAAACATTTTGAAAGTTTGTCTACGACAAAATTTGATATCTTACATACGTAAGTATTTCATGACCCAAAAAGAAAGACTTATTTTTTAGCTCTCAACCTGAAAATTCAAAAGACAAGTAGATGTCTATGTGACTCAAAATTGCAGACAGGAGACTAGCACTTGGGTGTCCGATGCCTATATTGACAATAAAAACAAGGTTTTCAAGAGCCAAAGCTGATGCATATTCCATTCTCCGATATCATAACTAGCGCATTCTCCTTGACTGCTTGTTATCTCTAAGAACTCCCTCAAGAACACTAAATATCGCTGCCAGAAATAAAAGAAAAAAAAAATTAGAGCACTGATAATTTAAAAACATTAAACTCATGTTCTATTGCTTTTCAAATAAAAGTAAATTGCCAAGATAAAGCTTGATAGATCTCTTGACAGTGCACAACTGATGCACCAAAAAGATGCAAAAAAATATCTGAAATGTACTAGAAAGGCATAAAGCATGCAAAAATTGAAGTTGATTGAAGTTAGAAGACTCACTAGCGTAAGATTTTAATTTACAACCATCATTCTAGATTGCAGGCGTCCCATTGGCTGATGTACTTGTTAGAACTTTTAGTTGATCAAAGGCACACTGTATTTTATGCCTTTCTTCAATTGTCATGCCGATTGCCTCCGAAGACTGGATTCATAATATAGAAGAAACCCAATCAACATGCATCTTAAAGCTAATTACATTACAAGACAAAATCACATCTAATACTACAAAAAATGGTGCTAAACTAATCAAACCAACTTTGTAGTCAAAAGAAATTTGCAATGTGTACATAAATCCAAGACAATTACCATACAGCAGCAATCAGAATCTAACCGAAAGTTTCTTTAATCAAACTATATCTGAATTATGATCCTGTATCAGAGTTGCACCAGACTAAAATTTTGCCAAATCTAAGATACCAACTTACAGGTGAAGTGAAAACTTATATTCTTCAATGAATTTATCAGGTCCAAATATGACCACGGAGAGATCCATGTGGCGCTCAAAATTAGAGTTCTATTTTAAATTTCTCATTGTCTGTTTTAAATTTCACAATGAGAATATATGGTGCAAAGTGCTATTGATATCTAGATGTGATATTTGATGAATGATGTACATAGAAAGGCATTTTGAATATTGAGCCTTGCATACTATGTTTTTAAAGTGAGGTATGTTGGGTTGCCGGTTCCAGGTCATCTCCAGCTTCAAGTTGTAATTGTGGTGCTTTTAGTTGTAATTGTGGTGCAATGGGGTATTCAAGGCATTTCTTCATAGAAGCAAAGGTATATGTGCTTATGGTAGAGAAAGGCTGTTTGCGTTATGATTCATTGAATGACGTTGGGGCGTCTCTTGTGCAGTGCATTTGTGAAAGGTGTAGTTTGGCTGGCGAAGATGGTGGAGGCTCTGATTCAAGGAGGCGGCTGAGTTCATGAAATCTTTGAGGGTCGGCAACACTGCTAAGACCGCATAGAGATGCTCAAACCGGCATGGTAATTATTTCATCACCGTGTAGGACTATCTTGTGATGGGTTTGAATGGGAACTCATGGCATTGTTAACAACCAATTGAAGCGAGTCACAAATAGGGGAAGTGGGTCTCCAATTCCAAATCAGACAAGAGAGCAAAAAGAGAAATAAAAAGGCTGTCTTGCTCCATTAATTATAATTGTACATGTGGAAGCTCTAGCAGAAGTAGGGTTAAGAGGAGGGGTATCTTAGTTGTCCCATGACCCTTAAATTGTTATCCTGAAATGTATGAGGGCTAAATGAGGGGGAGAAGCACCTTAGGTTAGATAGTTACTTAGAGATTTGAAGACAAATGATATTTGTTTGCAGGAGACAAAATTGGAGTTTGACTTGCAGTATTGCGTGTAGCTTGTGAGGATGTAGCCATGTTATTGGGGTTGTTCAGATTCAAAGGGGGCTTTCGAAGGTATTTTGATCATGTGGCATAAAAGGGTGGTTAAAAAAGTAAGTGTGGTATGGAGACTTGAGTCTCAAGGAAGCTTTCCCAGGTTTATATAACATGGCTAGTATGAAGGATACGCTTATTGCTACTAACATGGATTATTGAAGTGATTCCCTTTAGTGGAATATTAGCTTCATCCGTTTGGCTCACAATTGGGAAGTGGATGTTCTAGCTTCCTTCTATACCTTGTTGTATTTCCTTAGAACGAGGAGGGATAGGAAGGACAAAGCTTTGGTGGGCTCCATCTTGCAAAGGGAAGTTTGACATTAAATCTTTCTACATCCTTGCTTGCAAAGAGGCTTCTCTTTTTCCTTGGAAAAGTATCTAGCAGACCAAGGCTCCCTTGAAAGTGGCGTTTTTTGCCTGGTCGAAGTTTTAGGGTCAATCTTCGAAAGAAACATCTCATCATATGATGTTGCCTGTGCAAATTGAACGGGGAGTCCGTCAATCATCTTCCTCTTCACTATGAGGTCGTTAGTGCTTTATGGAATGCCATTTTCAGCCGTTTTGGATTGTCCTAGGCTATCCCTAATTGTATGGTGGATTTGTTTGCCTGTTAGTGGACGGGTGGTTGCTCTCAGAGTGCAGTCATGTGGAAAATGGTTCCCCTCTGCCTTATGTGATGCATATGGAGGGAAAGAAATTATAGAAATTTTGAGGACCAAAAGAGGACCATTGGAGGAGCTCAAGAGCTCTAGTCCTTTTTCTTTTTTCTCTCTTTTTACTTGGACAATTGCTTGTTTAGCTCCTTTAGTAATTAGCTTTTTTGACTTTCTTATTCTATTTTCTTCCTCTACTTAGGCATTCTCTTGTATACTTCTTGTGTGCTAGGATTGCACCATTTGCACTTTTTGATATATACATTACTTTAAAAAAAAAAAAAAAAGTTAATGACCAATTATCTTGGGGTTTACTAGTGTTTATGGCCTTAATATTAAGAGTAATAAAAGGCCTTTATGGGATGAGATGGTTAGTTACTGGAATTTTCCCTAGTGTATTTGGGGAGGGGGCCTTTAACGTGTCATGTTTTCCTAGTGGGAGGTCTGGTGATGCCCACTTCAGTCCAGCTATGGTGGAGCTTTTAGACTTCATCGCAAGGGCTTATGGATATCCCTTATAGGAGGTTCTCTCTTGGACTAGACTTGATAGATTTTTAGTTTCCCCTGACTTGACCCATAGGAGGTTGCCTAGACTGTGTTCGAATCATTATCATATTCTTGATTGCGTAAGTTTTCATGGAAATGGAAGGTACTTTAAGTTCAAGAACATGTGATTAAGACCAGACGGTTTTATAGATAGTGAAACAGTGGGGGACTTCCTACCACTTTCAGGGTTCAAGGAGTTATATTTTTGCTCACAAACTTATGGCTTTGAAAGGTGATTTAAGAGTTTGGAATGATAAGGTGTCTAGCAATGTAGAAAGAAAGAAATTCTTTTGGAAGAGTTCTTAGTGAGGAGGAGAAAATTGAGGAAGGCAGCAGTAATTAATGATTTTGAGAGAACAACTCCTCTTGAGGCAAAAATTGAGGGAGTTGTGGTTAAAAGAAGGTGACAGGTGCACAAAGTTCTTCCATCGACTGGCCAACTCAAATAGGAGGAATAACTCCATTGATTAGTTCGAGGTTAATGGTAGATTCTCTTTGGATCAATCTAAGATTAGAGATCATGTTGTGTCGTTATACAATAACTTGTTTACGGAACAGCGTAGTTGGAGGCTGGCCTAGGTTGGATGTCCTTACTTGATTAGAAGTACTTCATCTAATCAGCCTACTTACTTCATGTATCATTTTTCTTTCTCAATTGGTGTCGTCATCCGCATAGAGAAGTCGCAAAGGAACTTTTTGTGTATTGGTGAAGAGTTCACCTATCAATAACAATGTCATGTTGTTTCCTTAGATTGTTCATAGTAAGGATCTTACCTATGGCCATCGACCAAGCAAAAAAGGGCCACCTTCAAAGGAACCTTAGCCCTCCAAGGGAACTGGGAGCCATCATTGCGATCCAAGACACTGCAGAAGGATCTAACAGGGAACAACCCTTTTCTAAAAGGAACCTACCAAAATTTGTCTTCACCTTCCCGTCTCTCTTAAACTAAATACAAAACCCTATAGAACAAGGCAAAAACATCCACCTCCCAGTCATGAGCCACTCCAGCAAATCTTACATTCCATTGAATGGAGCCACCCAACATCTCCAAGTATGCCTCAACAGAAGCTTCCTTTGCACAAGCAATGCCATATAACACTAGAAATGCTTCCTTAAGGGTCAAATCCCCACATGACAAATTATGCCAGAATTTGACCCTTGAGCCATCTCCCACCTCAAATTTGGTATGACTAAAGAACTTTTCCCCAACCCCTTCTAATATTCTTCCATAACCCCACCCCATATGTCCCAAGCGGCTCGTTAGAACACCACCTTCCCTATAAAGTACCATACTTAAGAATCCATCCAACTTTCCACCAAGCCTTTCTCTCATGCACATAGCACCAAAGCCATTTACCAAAGAAAGCACAATTGAAAATCAACAAGTTCCGGAGGCCCAACCTCCATAACATACTAGAGAAAAAACCTTGGACCAACTCACCAAGTGATAGAAGAATATCAGGAGCTGGGAAGACTTTTCTATTCATACTAGATTCAAGGTTGGTGATAGCTCCAAAATTAGACTTTGGCATGATGTGTTGTGGAGGGATAGGGATAAGGCCCTTGAGGTCAATTTTCAAACTTGTTCAGTATGTCCTATTGTAAGGATGCTTTAGTGGTTGATTATTCAAAGGTTTCTAGTAACTTTCATCATTGGAATGTTAACTTTCTTAGATTGGCTCACGACTGGGAGGTGGATTCTTTTACCAAGTTTTTCAATTTGTTGTACTTCTTAAACTTCAGACGGGGTGGCGAAGACAAGCTTTGTTGGGTACATTCCAAGAAAGAGTTGTTTGATGATAAATCTTACTACAATGTCTATGCTTTCCATGTTAGTATTCTTTTCCCTTGGAGGAGCATTTAGGGGAATAAAAATCCCTTGATAATGGTGTTCTTTGCATGGTCAACTGCCTTAGAAAAGATACTAATCATGGATAATCTTAAAAAGCAACGTATCATTGTTGATCGGTATTGTATGTGTAAGAGGAGTGAGGATGAGTCATTTGACTACCTTTTACTCCTTTGTGAGATGGCTAGTGCCTTTTGGAATACCATCTTCAACCTAGTAGTGTTGGCTTGGATCATGCCCAGTTGAGTGGTAGACCTATTTGCTTATTAGAAAGGGCATTTTGTGAGGATTCAAAATGCTACTATATAAAAGATGGTATTGTCTTGCCTTATGTGGTGCCTTTGAGAGGAAATAAATTATCAGAGCTTTAAAGGCCAATAGATAGTGGTGGAATTAAAGAAAATATGTATATATATCAAAAACCCATAAGGGGGTGCAAACAATTACACAGGGTGTGCACCACAAGAAGAAAGGGTGCATGTCACAGTATAAAAAAAGAGAGCGTCTAGACACCTTTAGCTCACAAGGAGCCCTCACATAAACACACCTAAGCAACACCCATAACAGCTTAAGCACTACAAGGAAACAACGCGACCGTTAACCTAAGCAGCTCTTTCATCTCATTCAACCAAGCAACCTTTCGATCATCCTCCTCCTCATCGACCTCCCACCGCCCTTCCTCGCAAGCAACCATACTTATCAAGCAGATATCCTCCTCGTTGACCTACAACCGCCCCTGCTCACGAGCAACCAAATTAATCAACGAAAATCCTCCTCCATGCCCTTCACCAAATGATCTTCATCCTTAACCTTTTCATTGATCTTAAGCCAATCCTTAATCCACTCAAGCAGCCAAATTTGAGATTTGGACAGACCGAAGCCCAAATGAGTGGAGTCAAATAGGCAAGGAAGCCCCGCCGGCGATGCAGACCTAGAAACCATCGTCATGGCAAGCTCAGAAACTACAGGAATGGGATCCGACGTAGTAGGAACCACCAACAAAGAAACTGACCTATACCAGCAACTACAAGAACCACCAACGTAAAAGAGCCATGATCCAACAAAGAAACAGATCCATCACCGGCATGACCAAAAGCCAAGACGGAACCTAAGTCAGACACCCTCGAAGACCTCGAGCCTTCGTCAGACCAGATAGACCCCGTCGAAGACACCGATGAAGAAGCCTCCTGAAGTCGACTTTATTCGTCGATCATTGTTGAAGACGCGTCAGATGAGCCAGACACCATTGAGACTGATCGTCGACCACCATCGAGTCAAAACTGCTCGCCGATCACCATTGACAACACCAACGAAGCCTCAATCAAAACAGGGCAAGAACACACACTCGGCTGGAACCCAACCCAAACCGCCCAACCAACCTAGAAACCGTCCCAAAATCCAGCCCAACCGACCCGGAAGCAAAGCCGGGTAAGCCCAAACCGAGGCCCAAACAGAGAAGCCCTAAATGCTTCCTCTTCTTCCTCCTACCCAAAGCCGCCACCCTCACCGGAAGAGACACCGGATGGCCACACTCCAACTCAAAACACTCTCATGCATATCGCGCTTCCTTGCCATCATACCCCAGCTCAAATTTGTTTGCCATCGGTAAGAGGTCAATCTCATGCGACGAAAGGAGTTGAGGCCCAACTAAGACCACCACCTCGTCGGAAGAAGAGCACAGCGCCTCAGCAAAAGCCCTTCCAGTTTTAATCCCCTAATGGGAGCCACCGCTAGGATCCTCCAGCACAGAACCCTCCGATGAAGACCCAAAAACACTGGCTAATGCCGCCAGCAACGATCGGAGCTCAGCCACAAACCTACACCAACCCTGCCCAAAGCAAGCCTTAGGGATCCAGATGATACCTTTCCGCTCGTCATCCACAAAAGCCACCACCTCCAGGAACCTCCCAGCCTTGTTACAACCCCTTCTCACCATCAACGACTTCCTACCTTTGCTAGAAGACTTGACAAAGTCCACCAGCACTGGAAACTGAGACGCCTCTTCCACCATCATAGCCAACCAGGACGCGCATCTCAGACCCACCAGAATAAGCCCTCCAGACGAAGCTGAGAAGCCTTCGTCGAAAAGAAAACATTTTTTGCCTCCACCGTAAACCTCATCTCCATTCTGCTCTCATTCCGCGAAGACAGAATGCTGAATTCAAACGGATTGCATCTTCACACGCCACTGCAAGGGTGGAGAAGGAGAAAACCGAGAGCTCTGATCCTCTTACATCGTCGTCGAAGTGAGATCAAGGAGCGATTTTGAAAAAATTTGAGGAGAGAGAATGGAGCATTTTTATGTTCCCAAGGAGCGTTTAAGAGAATTGAACTCCAATTGAAGAATGTTTAGACAGCTGTAATTATTTATATATTTCTAGTTTTCATGATTCTCATCCTTCCTTTAGCTAGGTGTTTCTCTTGTATACTACCTATTTGGATTATGCCTTTTAATGAATTGTGTTTACACACCAAAAGGGGGAGGAGGACATTAGACTAAAGTGGGCTTAGCAAAATATGCTTCCCACACAAAAGTGACAATATACTCACACATACGTGCACAACACACACTAGTTTATATTATTACATTAACTTTCACGATTTTTTAACATATTAAAATGCCCCAATCATCACAAGAGTTAGTAATATTCATGAACTAAGGTTGCGCCCCTCGGTGCCTTCTGATATATACTTTATTACTTACCAAAAAAAATTCAATAACTAGATCCTTTGGATTAGCATAAATAGATGAATGTGCTTTATGACGTGTGAAGTGACATTCTTGAGATGCAAAATTGTACCTGGAAAGATAGTATTTTTTGTAATATATGGTCAATTTCTGCCTTGAGTGAAGAGATAATTTGCTGAACTTTAACATCCTTGTGCATCAACACAAGGACAGAAACAATGGCGTTGATTCTACTTGAACAGTCTGTTGCATATTTAGGAGGAAAAAGCAACGAACTACTGTCAGTTATCAATAACCCCATCATCCTCAACACAAGATCCAGAAGTTTGTGACTTCTATCAAAGAAGAAAAAGCAAGGTATGAGATAATAACGGAGTGTAGAAATGGAGACATTGGGCTCTTCATGATCCTCTTGAATGAACTGCATGTAAAGCAAAAACAATAAGAATTACTGGACCAAGTTTTGGAAAGAATTAAAATACTCAATAATAAGCTTTGTGATCTTGGGAAAAAATATGCACAAGCAAATACACATTATAATTTTTTTTTTGTAAGTAGAACATACAAACTATGAGATTTACCACAACAAGATACCATTCGATGTTAAAATCTGTATTATCAATGAAAAAACTATAGGGAAAATAGCTTTTGTAATTCTCCTCCTACATGAAAAGGTAGCATATTTTAGTTTTGGACATGCCATGAAACATTTCATTTACATAAAACACATTGAATTGCATATGATAAGTCGATAACCCTATGAGGAGAACAAAGAAGAAAAAAAGAATCACTTCCGCACTCCTTGAATAAATGAGTACCCAAAAACAAACCACTACCAGCACAATCAGGCAACATAAACCAAGTAATGCAGCGCCTACATAATGATCTTTTTTTATTTAAAAAAAGTTCAAAAAATACTACTCCAAACTAATCAAAGGCAGATATCAAACAAGATAAAATAATTACATGCACAACATCAATCAGATATCCTAAAAGGAAATTGCTTAGAGTAATAATACTCTGCTCAGAAAGTCTTGTGGGTTTGGAATCCAGTATAGCAAGCATTCTGAGCATCGCACAAGCATTGTCTAGAGGTGGCTTTAGTAACTGAAAGGCAAACATCACATCAAGAAGAAGTGTTAAGAACCAATCAACAATCAACATATAAGCAAAGAACAAAAATTGTTCAAATAAGGCTCTGTTTATTTTGATGTAAAGCGGAAAACATTTTCTTAAAAATTGATTTCCTGGAAAACATTTTCCAGTGTTTGGAGTGTACAGAAAATCACAAATTTTTGTTATATATATTTTCTCATTCAATCATATTAAACTCCTAATTGGGTCGTCCTAACTGGTCCTAGCCCGTCAATTCTATCGATTGAAAATGAGATGCTCGAATTGAAACGAGATGCTCAAATGGTTTATGGTTTACGGTTTTCAAAAATGAAAACCATTTTTCGAAAACTAAATAGGTTTTTTTGGTCAAACTAGAAATATTTTCCATAGACTATTATTTTTCGTCGCACCAAACACCCGAAAAGAAGGAAAACATTTTTCATAAATCATTTTACACTGAAACAAACGGAGCCTTAGTATTTATTTCTATAAATGATGAATAAAATATACAAAGTTTTTGAGTATAAAATAAAGGAAAAAAAAAAGTAATGTTCAAATTAAGAAAGTTTAGTCAACTTACTATCTGTTCAAGTGTTACTTTCTCTAGTATTTGAAAAACAAGAGAATTATCACCGATCTGCGACAGCTTTGAGCAAACAACACTGGTGAGTGACTTAAATGTTCCTCGGTTTCTGATCTTTGTATCACTCTCTAAAATAGGATACATGTTTCCTGCAAAGATCAAAATATCTTTTCAGATTAAAATGATCATTAACCATGAACCTGTGTAGAAGTAAATGAACTGGATCCCCACATATAAAACAAGCTGCGCATCGTTGTCCAAGCATAAACTACTTTCAGCTTGCAATGCAGCGGCTTACCTACAGATGATATATTCCGAGCCACATTTGGATGAAGCTTTTTAAAACTCAATCTTGTCATAGTTACTACTTTTGACAACTTTTTTTCAATTATGAGTTATGATTTAATAATCTACAGCAAAAAATACAGCAACCCGCACACATGTATATTTGTTTATAGGTATACATGTATATACATAATAATCACCAGGAACATTAACTTTTGTGGAAACATTATCCAAATTCTTAATGAGTTTGCTTGCAAAAGAGAGATGTGAAGCATGCTGGATGAAAGTTTTCTATATCTACTGCTAAATATGCAAAGAAGGGTAAGGTTAATAAATGACACCCATCTGGACAGATAGGGAACCATATCTTGTCTGGAAAAAATAAACAAAAATGAGTTCACCAAAGAAGTAATTCTAAGGTACCGGGGAAAACTTTGAAACGCGAGAGCAAAGTGATGAAGAAACTGATATGGTCAGTAATTTTGATATGTCCTGCAGTATTTGCTGAATGCAGGACCTCTATGATTCGAAATAATATAAATTGCTCCAAATCCGGACCTGCAATAGTCAGGCAAGAAAGAAAATGTTAATTCCAAATCTTACTTTAAACAAAAAAAAATTCCAAATCTTACTTAAAAAAAAAAAAAAAAGCAAATATTCATTTTTCAGTAGTTGCCTGGTCATCTAATTTGACCAATTCTAACTTCTTGATTCAAGAATTGCAAGAGGAATAGCATAGCTTTGTGCTCTATGCAGCTTCCCCCTACTTCAGTGGAGGTCATACCATATACAGAAAAGCAGAAGCATAAATTTCCCTAAAAACTTAATGCAGTTGGAAATTATATTGATTATCCCAGATATTTCTAAATGAGTATTTCACCACCATTTTTTCTTTGATAAGTAACAATAGGTGATTTCAGAGGGGGTGTGGAACCTACGAGAAAGGGCAAGAATCCATTGAAAATCAGGAATCCACCAGTCCAGAGGTAATCAAGAATTTCGCATCATATTTCACCACCATTTATGAAATCAAATCTGGAAATGCAGTGGCAACAACATTTGATAGCAGAAATAAATCTTTCAGAAAGGTCATTTTGCCTTAATTCTTTGGGGAAATTATCCTTTCTCCCCATGAACTATCATGCAATTACTATTTCCCCCCATAAACTACAACATTTACATTACACCTCTTATGAACTACCATTTCGTTATCAAAACACCCTTTCATCAGTCAAAGTCATTAAATCGGTTAAAAGTACCTATGAATAGTGTCATGAACAGTGCTATCAATTGTGAACAGTGTCATGAATAGTATTGTAAATTATACGGTTGATCGTTCAACTTAATGGCCTTGACTAACGGAACGGGGGTTTTGGAAATGAAATGGTAGTTTATGAGATGTAATGTAAAGTTAGTACTTCATGGAGGAAAATGATAATCGCGTGGTAGTTTATGGGAGGAAATGATAATTACCCCTAATTATTTTAAGTAGAAATTCTATACTAACTGAAGAAATAAAAGCTGATGGAATTTACGTCTTGCTGCCCGAAATCATCCTACTGTCCAAAGAACAAACACATCTAAACTACTCAGTGATGTTTTACTACTCTAAGAGGTACCTTAAGCATTGCCGCTTAATTTCAAAATCAATAGCTTCCTTGATGTGTTTAGTAAGATAATGTCAAGTAATTTTCCCAAGAAAGCCATTATCCATAGAAATTTGAAGATTATAAACATAAGAGTGATTTGCATACAAAGAAAACCAAGTTATCTATGCTAGTAAAGCATAATTGCATGAATACTAAAGCAAGTTTATATGCAATAAATAAAACCTGGTTACTACATTAAAAGTTCCTGCACAATCAAGTTCATGAAGATTTGAACTAACAGACAAGTAATACTTACTTAAGCAACAAGAAGCTATTGCCTTCAACAAAGGTGAATCCAAATTAGAGAAGTAATAAAGGCAACAGAGAGAGAGTTCCTGAGAATCTCTAGGAAGCCTTATGAAAGGGCCATAACATATATTTCCTGCAAGATAAAAAAGAACAGAAAACTGAGTGATACCGCTCCAAGGGTTACAGACTAAATAATGTCTTCAGCAAATTTAATTTTACCATCATCTTGACATGTGCTATACAACTTCAGCAATGAGTGTTGCATGTTGTCATATTCCCGTGCAAACGAAGAGTCCACCTGAGTACATTGTCCTAGGCGAAGTTGCAGATGCAACAAAATCTGTAATTTCAAGGGGAAAAGTACCCATGTAACTTTTTATTTTTTTATAAGTAATTGAAGGAAGGGAAGTGGGATATTGAACTAACTTTATGTTTCATAAGACATAGTCCCCAGCCAATTGAGCCACCATTTGGGAAAGGGAAAAGTACCCATGCAATTATAAGTAAATAATAACAAACTGGAGGTGAAGATTATAGCTTTAAAATATGGGGTGCCGAAAAACTACTTTTTCATCTGAACAACTTCTCCAAAAATAAAACCTTTTTGCCTGATTGCAGCAACTAGAAGTGTACACAAGGTAAACTGTATGGTTACCTGGGTACAAGATGGATTCTCTAATAGCAAGTTAGGGAGCTCTCCTATCCAACCAATCTGCTGCTCTAATATTTCTTTAACACTAGAATATAGGCACGGCCTTTCCTCTTTCTACAATATGTACAAACATATTGACAATAAATTGGTGAGAGAGGGATATGGTGATTCTAAGCAATTACCATGGAGAAGAAGCTTACAGGAATAAGCACATCTTCAATTGTAGAAAGGAATGCTAATTTCAATGAAGACTCAAGATTCCTGAAATTCTTGGTAAATACCTGCAATTAATTGTTATGAATTTAACAGTATAATTAGATTTTTGGTGTCTCTCAGGAAACTCTATATTTATAAGATAAATAATTAAACATCAACCAAAGTGCATGAAGCATGAATAGACATTCCAATTAAGAAAGACAAAAAGAGAGAGATTCAACGTGATTTTCCATATACAATCTCTTGCTAATCAATAATTCTTAAAAGCATAAGTCAGACCTGAAGAATACGAGATCTCCAATTGCTCTTCACTTGTGAAAAAAGTTTCGGAAAAAATGGAAGAAATGAAAGTAAATGTTTTTCCCAGACTCCTTTACCAAACCTTGTGCCATTACAAATCTGCAAAATTATATTAAACCAGTCAAATTAAAAAGAAAACATTTTCACTCATCCATACAAAATGAGCCTCTTACTTGAAACATCAGACGTCTTAACAATAACAACCTCCATATTAAATCAGAAAAGTAGGTTTTACTAAGGGGACACGTGAATGAGATTGCTCGAGAATTGGCCTTTTACTTGCAAGATAATTGACAAACTTTTGTTTTGTGAATAAAAAAATGATTTACTTTTTTTTGCAATGCATTGATAATTTGCATGTACTGAATTTACTTTTACTTGATTGGCTCTCTTTTTTACTGAAGAAAAGAAAAAAAATCTTTACAATTTAACTATTTAGTAACATGAGTTGCTTAACATATTATGCATATGAATTATTTATAAGTGGTAAAACAATTGCATTGATAGAATGTTATCTGGCATTCTTATGAGCATAGGGTAATAAGCACAAGCTTTGCAGAAATGCAGAAATGCCTACTGAATGGAAGCTAGCTAGCTTGATCTTCTAATGATAACAATGGAATTATGGAACTTTAGATGGAAAAAAAGAGGAATAGAAACTTAGGCAGGGGAGCTTGCAACAGAACTCTGATCAGAAAGGCTTAGAGCTAGGACAGGTTAGGAGAAAATTTTGAGCTACTGGAATTTTTCAGCTGGAGTTGAGAAGCAAATGAAATGAAAGTTGGATAAAGACTCAGGTCATCAAATACAGCTTAGAGAAAACCCACAAACCCGAAATCGTATCTAAAGCTAAAAAAACCAATTAACCCACTTAAATTCTCCAAGCAATCTCCAAAGTTTACATTAATGGTAACCAAATAAAAATCTTCAAAGTGTTTCCCATATGAATCATACGATCACATTTGGATGTGACAACTAAATTACTTATAATTAAGTATGCTAACGATTTTAAAAACGCAATTTTAAAAATCGCACTTATTACAATCACACTCCAAAACGAGCCCTAAATTGATTAAGCGTTTTAGATTTTAGAAATTGAAGTGAAATTTGTGCCATATTTTGAGGACAAAAATATAGCTTATCATAAAGTATTATAATTTTTTACAAATTATAAAATATGAAACTCAAAAGTTGTAGGACAAATAAAGGTAATTTTAAAGCTATAAATATGAATCGATTACTCAACTCTTTAATATATGAGAGGTTAATAAAATTCCAGAAATTTATGAGTATCAATTACACCTTTTTACATTGTAAATATTATTAAAATTCTACAATCATATGGTTATAGAGAGAGAGATAACCTTTAGGGGGAAAAGAGCATTGTATATAACATTGCTCTAAAATAAACCTAAACAACTTAAACGTCTATAAGGAGTAATTCAATCGACTATGGATCACATTTAATGAAGTGGAAGGTCATTAATTTGAATTCCTCTCCCTTCTCCTATGTGAACATGTCAATAAATAAATAAACCTTAAACAACTTATTATGTCTTTATAATTTTTATTGTGCAATTGAATAAAACTCCCATTTTACCATAGGAAAAAAAAAGGAGAGAAAATATTTATTTCTGAAACATATTTTTTATATTATTAAGTGTTTAGCTAGTGGGGCGTAAAATGATTTCACTTGACCTAAGAAAATAACCTTAATGAGGCCAATATGCACACAATGATTATGGAAGCCGAAGGAATGGGAATAAATATTAATTGTACTCTTTATTTATTTACATAAAAGTAAGAAACAAAAATATCATATATGACATAATATGAAAGAAAAACATATATAGGCACCTGTTCCTCACCCACCAGGAAAAAAAAATCATCAAAATCAAAAGAATGATTAAAAAAAACACACACACTCGATCAAACGATCAGAAAAAACCGATGTCGCACTCTGTAATCTCGAAAGCACCAGTTGATTTTTCATAAGAGGTCAAAGGAACCTTCAACTCGCAATTGATGTTGGGCTTAATCCGACATGTCTGGACGTTACCCAGCTCAAATCTAATCCAGAGATAGAACTTAACATGGATATCAAAAACCCCAGGACTTTTCTCCGAATCAAGCACGGAAAGCTCATTAGATCCAAGCAAAAGCAGTTGTTGCCCTTTGAACACCGGACTCAAAACGGTCGTATTCTTGTGGCCTTGGTAAAACGGGGCCAACGCCTCGGTGCTAAACCTCTGGCCCACATAGAAAGCGTTGGCTTCGAAGCGTTCGTAGTAAATGCCGATCTTTTCGTTGGGGTTTCTGATGGTGACGTTGAGAGAAAGATTGTAGTAGAGCATGTTAACGTTGTTGTTGTTGGTGGCTGAGTTGATTTGGGTGAGCGACGCGTCAGTGACGTGAAACTCGATCCTGCTGGGGTGGAAGATGAGCCAGAAGGCGAGGACCGCGAGGCCTGCAACGACGATGAGTTGGAAAATGACTTCTAAAATAAGGCAGCAGCAGAACCCTCCGAGGCGGTAGGATCGGCTGGGTGGCGGGACTGAAGGGCCGTAGTAGGCTCCGTTCAAGTGGGGTTGTTTCTCTCCCATTGCAATGTGAAAGAGTGGTAAAATAAAGAGAAATGGAGTCGAAAAAGCCTACGAAGGGGGTGGATATAGAGTAGAGGTTGGAGAAGAGAGTGAGAAATGAGAAAAAAAAAATAGTGTGAGGAGTTGGTGCTGTATTCTAATATGGAAAGGATTACATTTACGGCACAGCCGCATGAGAATATCGTATGTAGTGTGAATACCCGTACTCAGCACTCCTAAGCTTATAATGCTAATGAGGGTGGTTCCTGGTAGCTTCGTCCCGCTTCGATTTAATTTGGAGATATTTGAAGGACGTAAATTTCCTACTGTGGATATATATATATATAATCTTTAAAGGACGTGTATGTATTTTTTTTTTTTAATAACATGTGTTTTTACATATTTTTTAATTATATTAATAAAAAAATAAAAAGATACATAACATTTGTAGAGATTGAATTGTCGGAATTCCTCAAGGACTACAACCTAATTTATAAGAAATTTGTAACTATATTTAGAGCAGGTTTATGTGGTATAAGTACTGTAAGGATTTATGGGCACGGACAAATTCAATCCAAGAAAGTGAGATGAGAGAGTTGCAAATTGTTATTCAATTTTTTTTTTTTTATCCTTTTCTTTTATTTCCAAAGACCTTAGTAATAGCATATTTGGGATTGCATTTGAGAAATATAGTTTTTAAGTCGAAAAAAACTTTTAGATAAAAGCTTCATTTTTAAGTTTTTGCCAAAAATGTTTTTTAGGCTTTTAAAACTCTTAAAAACGCTTTTAATTTTTTTACCAAACGACTACTTTTTTCTTCAAACGGGCTTTTTGAGTGTTAAAAATACTTTTAAGCGTCTCAAACGTAATCCCAAATAAACTCTAAGTCTATTCAGAATAAATATTATTATATTGCCCAAAGACCCAACTAATGCAAAGAGTCTTGCCAGTCACCCCGAAGAATATCGCTGTTGCACAAGAGCCCGTAATTACGTGGCAATTACCATGCGCGCAGTCACCTCAGAATGAGCATTAATATTGCCTAAGAAAGAAGGGACACTCCAAAAACATTAAGAACCCAAAACTCTCTCTATATATATACTCTCTAAATTATCAGAACCTTCGTTGGCTTAATAATTATCACTTATCGATCAGGAGCTCTTTGTAACAAGAAAAAGGAAAACCAGATGCCTTATAAAGTAAGATACCGGTTGCTCTAATTATTTATCATGACTGTTATAAATTGATGGAACTCCACGTAGTCATGATGATAGCAAGTGCTGCAAGCGCATTATATTGTACTCATCAAATTCAAAAGACTAAATTTGCTAGATAAACATAAAATAATAATTTAGTGGTGAAACTGTAATTTATAATTACCAAATAATTAAGAGTATAAGTACTTATGTTAGATATGCCAACTTTAAGATCTTTAATTTGTTTTCGAACTTAAATGTTGTTTAGTTGAAAAACAAACATAATTTGTGTAAAAAGATGCATCCATTAGAAAATAATTAATAATGGGAATTACTATCCTTAAATATAATGTCCTTTAAATTAAAACGTACATGTTTCCCTAATATTTAACGTAAAACGGTGAAAGTTTGTGTCCGTTCTTTGGGATGAAACCTCTAGTTAGTATATTAATTAATAGACAAACGTAATGTTATCACATTTAAGATGCATTAATCCACAAACTAATGACAAACTAAAGAAACGTTCCGTGCGGGGTACCCACATCCCCTTTTAATTTTTATTTTTTTTTAAACGTGATCCTAGCTGATTGAGTTACTTATTAGGAATATCCCCTCTTAATTTTTGTGGATTAATGTATTATCATATTGATAAATTAGAGGCTCGAGCTTTGGCCCATTCTAAATTTGCGACACATATTTGCTAAACCTTCTAGAAGCTCCAATATTGATTTGTTCTTATGGAAAAGAATGTCTTCAGTGTCCTTAATTATTAACTTATTACTATAGAGAGCATCTTGGGTAGGGAGGTTGTACAAAAGGTAACTTTTGTGCAACCAATCAGAAGATGACATCTAAGCAAATTTTACTAGACTTAAATTTAGAAAAAAACCTTTGTTGCACCGGATTATACCTGATATCAAATAAAAAATTAATTAATTAATTAATATTTTAAAAAAAAATCAGAATTGAAGGGAAATGAAGGGGTGACTAGTTGGCCACCCTTCCCCCACTTGGGGTGGCTGGTAGCCACTACTAGGCCTAGGGGTGGCCGCCCAGCCACTCCCATGGCCTATGGGGTGGCTCGCCAGCCACCCCTGGGCAAGGAAAGGCTTGTGCGGCCACCCCCCCATCCTCCCTCCCCATTTTCGTTCAACCTCGCACCTCACCTCGCCATCCCCTTTAGCCCGTCGCCCTATACTAGCCACAACCCATCTCCGCCCATATCTAGCCTTCGCCGTCCACCCAGATCCAACCACAGCCCATCCTTCCCCCCTAGCCCATCACCTAACCCCAAGTGGGCATGGGAGTGGCCGGTGAGCCACCCCATGGGTTGGGGGTGGCCGCGTGGCCACCCCTTCATTTCCCTTCAATTTTGGTTTTTTTTTTAATAAATAAATAAATTTTTTATTTGATATGTGATATAATCTAGTGTGTTGAGTTTATTTTTTAAAACTTATGTTTGTTAAATTTAGCTTAGGTCAGCTTCTTATTGGTTGCACAAAATTCACCTTTTGTGCAACCTCCTCATCTAAGTTATTCTCATTATTATAATGGAATTACATAAAATTGACAAAAGGCATTTTGCATAAGCATCGTCGTAAAACTCAAGAATCGCGGCTACATATATATATGATTTATTTATTTACACGCATAACAAAAGTAACAAATAAACAATATCATAAACTCCAATAACAAAACATAATCATCTACCCTCCATCTCATAAGCAAATACAATCGTATCGTATGCGAGAATAAGAAGAATGATCATCACATACAAAAAAAAAGAAAAGAAAAAAAAGAATAAATAATACCAAAAAAAAAAAAATAGCATGAGCACTCAATCAAACATGAAGATGATCGATCATCGGTCTACCAGAAATCGATATCGCACTTGGTACTCTCAAAAGCAACTGCTGAGTTTCCGGTGGAACTCAGAGGGACTTTCAGGTCGCACTTAACCTCAGGCTTCATCCGTCTGGTCTTCAACTTTCCTACCTTGAACCGGATCCGGAGATAGAGATCGACATCAACGCTGTAAACCCCAGCAGTCTTCTCCTCATTGAACTGCGTGAGCTCATCACTCCCAATCACAACTTTCTGTCCTGAAAACACGGTGCTCAAATAGCTCGTGTTCTTGTGCCCCTGGTAAAACGGCGTCAAGGTCTTCATATCTAAACGCTGGTCGCCGTAGAGCGCCCTGGCCTCGATGGTGTCGTAGTAGATTCCGATCTTTCTGTTGGGATTCCTGACGGTGATGTTGACGGCAAGGTTGTACTGCAGAGTGTTGTTGCCGGTTAAACTGAACTCCGTGAGCGAGGCGTCCGTGACGTAGAACTTGACGTTGGTGGGGCGGAAGATGAGCCAAAAGATGAGGACAGCAAGGCCTATGATGATAACCAGGGAGACTACGAGCTTCAAAAGGAAGCTAAAGAGGCAGCAGCAGCCGCACCCTCTGCCACGGCCATGGCGGTGGTAGGTTTGGGTCGGCGGTGGGACTGCCGGGCCGTAGTAGGCACCGTTCAGGTGGGATTGTTTCTCTGCCATGGTTAATTAAAAAGAAAGCAAGAGAAAAATTTGTTGTGGAATGCTATAAGATGATGGGAGATATGAATTGGAGAAGAGCTCTGGTGCGTGTATTTATAGGAATCGAGAATGGAGAAGGAAAGTCTCGTTAGCCGCGTTACATGGTTTTTCATGAGCTTACGGCACGGCTGCATGAGAGCGCACGCATGACGTAGGATCAGGAACAACGCGTTTGCTTTTGGAAGATTGAAATGGAAATGGAGGAAGTTTCCTGTTCACTTCCTACGAAATGTTGTGTGTGAAATTAGGAAGATTTTTCAGAACTCATTTGGATGCGCTGTACGTACGCGTAGTATATCATATTGGAATGGACCGTGTCTTTTTTTGTTTTTTTTTTGCTGAGCTGGAATGGGCCACGTCAACTTTTATCTTCTTGCCCAGTTCTTGAATTAATTTAATGCATTTTAATGGCAGCTTTTTAAAGGTAATTAATCCAATTAATTAACTCTTCAACCAGTTCGTGAGACGTGCATGGACTTTATTTCATTTACAAAATTTTTAAAAAAAGTAGTAGAGCGCCTTTTGCATTCCACTCTTTTTATATTAATATAGGTGGATAATATAGGAGTATTATTTATTTATTTTCATACAAAAAAGTTGTTAATATATAATTACATATTTACTATGGGATGTACCTGATTCCATCTAAGTCATTGATTTTAATTATTTATAAAGAAAAAGAAATACAACACCAGAATGTGACGTGGTAATTAGTACCTACCACATATGCATCCATTTTTCCAATGGGCGATTGTTTGATTAGTCGTTGGTAGGAAATAGGAATCACCCGTGTGTACTGTCGACGAGTTGAGTTCAGCCATATGTCAGGTGTGCTATATATTCTAAGAGATGTCCCAAGAAATAATTCAATTGACTGGAATTATGTCTCATGAAGTAAGTCATTAATTCAAATCTTTCTTCCTCCCTCTTGTATGGACATGTTAAAAAAATATATATATATATTCTAAGAGATAAGTCTTAACACGTGCATAATACAAGCTCGAATCTTTCAACTAAATGGGACATAACTTTCTTATAAATTAGTAGAAATATATGCGAATAGAATATAAAAATGTAATTTTTTTTTTTAATAGCACAGACTTGTTACATATTTTTAGTAACTTAAAGAATACATCACTTCTAGAACTTGGTTTGAAAAAAAATTGGATCCTAATTAACCTATGGACGGCTATTAATTTGCTTTACTTACCAGTAATTTTGTATGTGTTGTAACCGCGCAATAATGATGAACAATATATGAGATCTAAAAGAGAGAGATCAAGAGAGAGACACATGATTTAACGTGGTTCGCAATTTGCCTACGCCCACAGTGAGAGAGCGCTATATATTTCTATTCAATAATTTAGGTTACAACATAACATATTTATAGGCAAACCCTAATTATAAGTATTTTGAAAACCCCAAAATACCCCCACAACTTATTTGTTCCCTGTGCCCACATAAACTAATTACACCCAATGGGCCTTTAATAGAATATGAGCCACTTGTTTCAACAATCTCCACCTTGGCAGTATTCACCTCTTTGAAGATAATCAAGTATTGGGCCTCCACCTGGAACTGATAAGTTTGGGGCTGCCGCCTCCTCTCCTCTCCTTTCTAGCACCTGGATACATTTATCAAGTCCAAGCAATGCTTGAACTTGTCTGCGGTAATAGGCTTCGTCAACATATCCGCTGCATTCTCAGAAGTGTGAATCTTCTCAAGTAACACCACCAGAGCAACCAATTCTCGATCTTGTGAAACCTCACATCAATGTGCTTGGTTCTCGCATGATACACCTGGTTCTTTGCCAAGTAAATGGCACTTTGACTGTCACAATACAACGGAACTCCAACTTGCTGAATACCCAGCTCTTTGACTAACCCTGTAAGCCATAAAGCTTCCTTTGCAGCTTCAGCCGCCATGTACTTCGCAGTGGACATTGCAACTGTGGACCGGATCTGGATCATAGACTTCCAACATATGGGTCCTCCGCAAGAGTAAACACATAACCCGTGGTCGATCTTCATCATCCAAGTCCCCATAATCAGATCCACATATCCCACAATCGACAAATCACTCTTTGTCTCGACAAAAGTGATGCCGTAGTAGTACCTTTCAAGTATCCGAAAATCCACTTAATGCATTCCAATGTCGCTTTCCGGATTTGCCATGTATTTACTCACCACGCCACCGCATGAGCCAAATCGGCCCGGTACATACCATAGCATACATCGACACCCCACTGAGGCATATGGGACCTTTGACATGTCTTTTCTTCAACTGTTTTGGACACTGTGAGGTAGACAAGTGGAGTGATTAGCCAAAGGTGTGCTTACGGTTTGCATTCTCCATGCTAAACCTCTCCAACACCTTCTTTACATAACCGGCTTGAGATAGCCACAATCTCTTGGCATCTCTGTCCTGAATCTCCATCCCAAGAATCTTCTTAGCGCCCAAATCCTTCATGTCAAATTCTCTACTCAACAAAACCTTGGTTTGTTGACCTCCACTATACTCTTTGCTGCAATAAGCATATCATCCACATATAAGTGAGAAAATAAATGAGCCATCATCAAGGCTCCTCATATACACCTAGCAGTCATACTCACATCTTACATGGCCAATCTTGATCATGTAGGAGTCAAATCGCTTATACCCTTTGCCTTGGGCTTACCCATAAAGTGACTTCTTCAATTCTGAGACCAAGTGCTCTGTCGGGTTATTTGAACCCTTACATTTGCTCCATGTAAATCTGCTCCTCCAAATCACCATGAAGAAAAGCATCTTCACATCCATTTGCTCCAAAGCCATGTCATAATGGGCTACCAAGCATATCTTGCTCACGATGGAAGTATATCGACCCAGGGAAAATATTTCTTCATAATCAACCCCTTCTGCTTGTGAATAACCTTTTGCTACTAAGCGAGCCTTGAACTTTTCTCCCCTTTTTACGATCTGCTTCCTTTTCTTGAACACCCATTTGCACCCTATCTTCCTCTTTCTCTTTGGGAGCTCCACCAAATCCATGTCTGATTTTTATGCAAAGACTCCATTTCCTCTGCCATAGCACCCATCCATTTACTCTTCTCTTGGCTATTGACCTCTTGAAAAGTGGTAGGATCTCCGCTACTAATAACAAGTGCATAAGAAATCATGTCTTCAAAACCGTGCACGATTGGTGGTGCGATAGTGCGTCTAGAGTGCATGCGTGGCTATCTTGTGATCTTTGCTCAACTCTGAAGTAGAAGTCTACGTACTGCAGAAGTGTTCTCACCTGCGAGTCTCTAACTCCACACTGCACCACCTTATCCTTTATACGCTTTACGCAGCTTTTCTTTGCTCTTTACCACAGTACTTTTCAACATGGAATTTTCGTCAAATACCACGTCTCTCTTGATCACGCCTTGTTTGCCGTCGGATCCCAAAACTTGTAACCTTTAACCCCTTTCCCATATCCGAGAAAGATACCATCTAGACTTTGGATCAAGTTTTGACCGTTCTTCACTAGGTATGTGCACATAAATTTGGACAACCAAATACTCTCAAACGAGTAATCTACCTCATTACTGTCCACACCTCCTCTGCAACTTTCCCATCTAGTGCTGCCCTTGGTGACTGTTTATCAAGTAGCATGCCATACTAATCTGCGTCGCCCAAAAAATCTTTTGCAAGTCCACATTCAACTGAGACATCTTGCTCTCTCTTGCAATCGACCTATTCATCCTTTCGCCACACCATTTTGTTGAGGTGTCTTGAATCGTGAAGTGTCTCTTTATACCATCTTTGCTCACAAAATCTCTGAACTCATCGTTTGTGTACTCGGTGCCATTATCTCACGAGGCACTTAACCTTCTTCCCGCCGGTTCTCCACTTGACTTTCCACAACTTGAACTTGGCAAACGTTTTGATTTGTGCCGCATGAAGTACACCCAAACCTTCTGGAAAAATCATCAATAAAGATGACAAAATACATATGTCCTCCTCGACGCCGTTTCTCACTTTGGTCCCCATACATCGAATGAACATAGTCCATAATACCCTCTGTCTTGTGTGTGGTGTCTTGAATTGTACCCTATTCTCGCTTCCCCGAATACGTAACTTACAAAAGTCAAGTTTACATGTTTTGACACCCTTCAATAGATTTTTCTTATGAAGCTCTAACATGCCCCGTTCACTCATATGACCTAACCGCATATGCCACAAAACAGTACAATCAGATTCAGACTCTACAGAGGCAATTCCACCTACAACTGTACTTCCTAACAGTTTATAGATATTCTTTGAATTTATATGTCCCTTCATCACTACCATCGCACCCTTAGTTACCTTCATTACTCCACCTATAGACTTATAACCATAACCGTTTGAGTCTAAGGTGCCTAATGAAATTAAATTCTTTTCCACTTCTGGTACATGTCTAACATCACATAACGTTCTAACCACACCATCAAACATTTTAATTCTAATATTACCTATGCCAGTAATTTTGCAATGTGCACCATTACCCATAGTAACTATACCGAATTAAACACATGAGTGTCAAACCAATCTCTGTTGGCGTCACGTGAAAAGAACATCTTTGAGTCCGAATCCAAGAATCCACTGCTGAATTAGATGCAACGAAAGCATATCACCATCAAGATCGTCGAATTGACTTCCACTACGTTCGCAGACTTTGAGGAACCTTCATTCTCGCCATCCTTTTCTTCTTCCACCGATCCGCTTCATGTGCCCTTTCTTTCCGACTTAAAACAATTGATGTCCTTCCTCCTCCGGACTTTGACCGAGAATTCTTGCCTTCGACTCACCCCTATTGCTTCTTCCACGGTCATGGTTACCCTTTACAACTAGCCCTTCTCCTTGGGAATTTTCATCAATATTTTCTTCCTTTGATGAAAAGCCAATAGGCTCTGTAACATCCTCTAACTCCAAGGACTCTTTCCCCATGTCGAGTTGTAACCAAATTCTCATATGTAGAAGAACTTGGGAGTGAATTCAACATCAACGCTTGTCTTCGTCTTGAACTTCACATCAACCCTCTTCAAATCACCGATTATCCGATTAAATACGTTGATGTGTTGGCTCGATCTGAACCTCTCGCCATCTTCAAGCCGTACAACCGCCGCTTTAGATAGAGCTTGTTCGTCAACGACTTTGACATATACCGACTTTCCAGTTTCAACCAAACTGCCGCCGGAGATTCTTCGTCCATGACATGATACATCACGTCATCTCCCAGACAAAGCCGAATAGTAGCCACCGCCTTGGCCTCAAGTTCCTTCAATCTATGTCCGCCATCCCTTCGGTTTTGACCCATATAACGCCTTCACCATCCTTGTTGCACCAACAAATCCTTGACCGCGTCTACGCCGCAACCCGAAATTTCGGATCCATCGAACTTCATCACGTCGAACTTTGCGAGAAGATGTGCCAATCCCGACCATCGTATGATTAGGCTCGATACCAATTGTTTATGGCTGCGCACAATAATGATGAACAATATATGAGATCTAAAGAGAGAGATCAGAGAGACACACAGTTTAACGTGGTTCGGCAATTTGCCTCGTCCCACGAGGAAGAGCGGCTATATATTTCTATTCAATAATTTAGGGTTACAACATAACATATTTATAGGCAAACCCTAATTATAAGTATTTTGGAAAACCCCAAAATACCCCCACAACTTATTTGTTCCCAGTGCCCACATAAACTAATTACACCCAATGGGCCTTTAATAGAATATGAGCCACTTGTTTCAACAGTATGAACACGTACAGAAGGCGGCCACCGTCTGGACTTGATCAGTTAATCGGTTCTATGTTTTTTATTTCACAACCCTCGGTTTATCAAATAAAAATGTTTGAGGTACTACACAATTTTGTGTTATTTTATATCTTTGGTTTGATATTGTAAGTTCCACGCTAACTAGACGCTCTTTATCATATGAATGGAAAGCGGAAACAAGTCGTATAAGATTTTGCATTTATGGTGCAATTGCAATTTGGCCAACAAATAAAAAAAATGAAATTAAAAAAAAAAAAAAAAAGGGATACTGCATGAAATTTGTTGATAATAGCTCAAATTGTCAACAAGTGTAAAAATGATTGCTAGAAAATATAAACATTCAACTTGGCGAGCTCAAGTTCTATTTATTTATAAGAGGATAATGTTAGTTTTAAAATGATTTCAAGAACAATTTGAATTGAATTTTTGGAGAAAATGTGTGTAGATAAACATGTGGACAGCAAAGTTTATCTTCATCATAAAAAAAACTTTGTATTCATGATGATTTCGTTTTCTCTGCAGCAATTAAATTAAAATTGTTCTCATAATGATTAAGTCTCTATGAAAGGACATGTAGTCCTTAGTTGAGATTATCTGAAAAATTCAAATTGGTGAAAATACTTTATGACATTTACAAAGTGTAGAGTTGTTCCTTATTGGGTATTTGAGAGGGATAATTGAGTGGAGTGTACAAGAGGTTAAGGTTTGGGTTTGAGATATTAAACTTGAGTGGTTTAGGCTTGTACCATTGTACTCCATATTTCTCAATAGTAAAGAAAAAGACCGATCACGTCCCGTGGATGTAGGCATATTGTTGAATCACATAAACTATTTGTATACATGTATGATTAGTATGTGTTTTCGTATATTTTCTTTTCAAACTTGTCTTTCGCATGAAGGATAATGAAAAATTAGTTACTAATTAATTATCAATTTTCTAAATAGCATGAATCAATCCGAGTAACTAAATTAATAAATGAACAGACTAAAGAGAAAATGATCTTTTTCATTTCAAATTCTCTTCTTCTTCTTTTTTTTTTATTTTTTTTAATCTAATGTATTTTAAAACTAATGTATTTTAAAAGATAGTGTTATCTAGACTAGAGGGGCTACCGTTCTCCAAAAGGCAGACGAGGAACTCGTGCAACAAAATGTCAAAATTGCATATGTAATGGGTAGCGGCCCCATAATTAGTTATTATATCACCATCAAGACTTGACTATTTCACT
Source organism: Carpinus viminea (assembly GCA_013348765.1). Classification (NCBI taxonomy): domain Eukaryota; kingdom Viridiplantae; phylum Streptophyta; class Magnoliopsida; order Fagales; family Betulaceae; genus Carpinus; species Carpinus viminea. The sequence continues at coordinate 35,159,674 of CP054674.1, read as the reverse complement.
TTATATCGTGACGAAAACCATAACTTCTCATAGTAACCATTCTCTTCCGGCGCAGATCCGTGTTGTAAAATTCAAAGGCGTACAAGAAGTTTTGGGCAGGTTAACGTGTGGTCCAGTTCGGGGGCCGGCCTTAACGTACATGATGTGGACTGCATTTAGACCGAAACAACCCAAGTTAAAAATAGATAATAGATAAAGTAGATGTGCCGCTTGAGACACGTGGCGCTACATAATTGATTCTATTTATTAAAGAGCCGCCGAATTTCCTTGTTCACAGAATCACAATACTTTTTTTTTCCAAAATTGCTAAACAGTCCATGTGGGATTGTGACTTTTTGGGTGCTTTAGACATTAAATTTTATACTAACCCCATTTATTAATAATTTAATCAATAATATCCTAGGCGGTAGGTCCCCCTCCTCCCCCTTCTACTCTCTTCTTTTCTCATCTCTTCTTTCCTCCTTAACTTAGTTTTCTCGTCTATATTCTCTATCGGCCAGTCACATTATATTCATTGTTATCCCATTAGATCTGATGAGATTTTTATATTTATTTTCTTCAAAATTAGATTTGTCATTCTCCATTAATTCTGTCCATCTATGCTACCAATCACCATGCTCAACGGCCAAACGCCGGCGTGTAAGCAACGTCATCACTTTTTTTTTTCTTTTTGAAAGGTCATCAATGTATTTTTGATTACATAGTTTTGTTTTTTTGCTTTTGAGTAAGACAATTATGCTATTGTTATGACTGTCGCAGGTCTTAAATGTATTGTCTTTCGTAGATTTTGTTTAAGAATAATGGAATAGTTTTCGGTAGGTCCTTTATTTTTTATAATTATTTTATGTGAGCAAAATATTGACTAATAACGAATGAATTCATCAAGTTTTATGAAAAAATTGTTATTGATAAAAGAAACAACGACCATATATGTGATTTGTCAATTTATGCTATAGATTTATATACTGATTGTGATGATAATATTTTTAAGTGTTATTTTATAATAGCCAAAGAGAATATTGAGTATGTAATATATAGTGTTAGGGTTGTAGACTTTTTAACTTGGAACTTTGACATTATATAATGAAATATAATAATAATAACAATTTAATCAGTAAATTACTGAAATTCCAATACATCACGTTCTAACTCGTTGGTGGCGAACCGGACTTGTTTACCTGCTATATATAAAATTGCCACGTGTTTTTTGCACGTGAGAAGCAAAAAGAAAACACATAATAATCACGCAATAGACTTGATAGAGAAGAAAGAAAAAAACAGAGAAATCTATATTTTATTTATTTACCAACGAAACTGACAAATAAACTCGATAAATGACAAAAAAACATATGCCCAAAACAAATAAATAAAGACAAAAGGTACATTTCAAAAAAAATAAAGACAAAAGGTATGGTAATTAACTAAATATCATAGAAAGAAAGAACATCGAAGACCCGGTCAAACAAACATGTTTGAGGCTGGCCTGCTGTGAATGTGATGATCAGAGATCCAAACTGCATTTGGTAGCCTCAAAGCTACCTGCCGGTTTTCCATTAGAGCTCAAAGGAACCTTTAACCCACACTTGATCTTCGGCTTGAACTTCCCAATCTTGATCCAACCTACCTTCGCCCTCATTTTAAGGTTGAGCTTCAAATCGATACTGTAGACCCCATCGGTCGTCTCCGATTCGAAATTGGATTGCTCGCTAGTTCCCAGCAACACCACTTGCTGTCCCTCGAAGACGGCGCTCAAGACACTCGTGTTCTTGTGCCCCTGGTAGAACGGCGTCAATTCCACCGAGTGAAATCTCTGGTCTTGGTAGTAAGAATTGGCTTGGATGGTGTCGTAGTATATCCCAATCCGCTTGTTGGGGTTTCTGACGGTGATGTTGAGCGCCATGTTGTAGTTGAGCGTGTTGTTGGTGGTGAAATTGAACCGCGTGAGAGAGGCGTCGGTGACGTGGAACTTGAGGTTGTTGGGGCGGAGGACGAGCCAGACGACGAGCACGGCGAGGCCAATGATTATGAGGATCGTGAAGATGATTTTGAAAATGAGACCGAAGATGCAGTCGCAGAGGCAGCCAAAAGGCACCCGCAGCAGCCGCAGCCGCCACTGCCACGGCCGTGGCGGTGGTAGGATTTACGTGTCGGTGGGATTGAGGGGCCGTAGTAGGCACCATTCAGGGATTGCTTTTCTGCCATGTCTGATCGGAGGGAGGAAATCAGTTGGAAAATCAAATAGTACTAGATATCTATCTGATATAGAAAGAGGAGGCTTATATATATATATATATGTGGGTGTATGAATCTATTGCCGAGAAATTGTAAAGCCGCGGAGTGTGGGTGTGGAGTCGGTAGGTTTTTACATATTAACGCGTTTGCTTTGTAGGAACTCTATCCTATTCCATGTGGTGTGGGTGTCTTCTGTTCTGTGTGAACCGATCAACTACCGCATCCTTTTACTTCCGCATAGTTTCCAGTTTCCTACTCCAATTGGACGGTTTACACGTTCCTTCTTCCTCTCTAGTCTTCTACAACGATCGGTGTACTACCAGACTCATTTCCACGTAGGATGATGCATTATAAAACCAAAAAAAAAAAACTGTGCTAATCTTTTCAAACTACATTTTCACTCTTGCTTCACGGTTGGTTGTTGTAATTGACATTTTCTGGCCGACACTTCAAAAATAAAATATCTTATTCATTTAAAACACAGCACATCAACTTATGTAATGTTGGTGTACATGAAAAACTTTTTTTTTCTTTTGTTAATGAAAATTTGAAAATTTCATTAAAGATAATGAACATGAAGCTCTTACAGAGCCAACAAAAAGCTATTATAACACAAAGCATAAAATTCTACAAAAATAATCGAGGAATATATACAAGAGAATGCTAAGCGTTCTATAGTGTTCTCATGGTCTTAGATAAATATTATCTTTTAAAAAAGCGAGTAAAAGAAATAAGGGATATATCGGTGAGACCATTTTTTTTTTTTTGTTAAAAAAATCTTATATATTACATTAGATCTCCTCTTATTCAACACCTATCCATAGTGTGTCCTCGGCGTCAAACAAAGTTGACAATAATAAAGTTATTGGTGCGAGACTTAGGAGGGATACAAGGGAGTATTCGACCTATCAAATTGCTCTCATTGAGGGCCGATGAAGAACTAGATGACTGGCGCAGTATTCTTTGCATATTGAAATTTGAGGTATAGTCTCGATCTATGCTCGGGAATAACAAGTTCAAAAGATGGCAAAGTGTCCAAAGTGGGAAGAGGAGAACGGTGTAAAAGTCACATCCTCGAGGCGGTTCGTGATCTGTGTCCAAAACTCAAGTTGGTCTCTAGAACTCCACCTTGAGCTTGAGGGGCTGTTAGAGTTTATGTAGTAGTGTCTTACTAGTATTTGTGTTCTATATGATGTCTATATTATTAGCCTATATATAGGCCCCTTATGTACATCATTCAGTGTGATTCAATATATAACCTTATTCTCAACATTATAAAATAATATCTACCTAAAATTAGGAAAACACTTAACATTTTATCTATTTTAAAGACCAAATCGTAATTTTATCTAATATTAAATTACATTTTTAAAAATATTGTTTTCAATAACTGTGATACAAGAAGAAGAGAAGAAAAACAAAAACAGAATAAACAAAAAAACTTTTAGCATTACTCTCATATATCAAGGGCCTTGGTTATAGGTCCTTTACTTGATTGGGCCGTAGCCCAAGATGAATGTTCTTGACATCTTTTGTTTAGAACATTCCTCTTGAGGTATAGTATTACGTTCACTCTGAACTGGAATATATAGTTAGTTACACTAGATGTATAGACTAGTTAAGTTGAGAAAGCCATGATCATAGATAGCAACTTTAAGAGAATTAGTATCGAATTTAAAAACATAGTAAACTATATTCTAAAACAATAAAACAATATTTAATGTATATTTCCTTAGCAAATGTCATTAAATAATACAAATAGTTCCAAAGTGATAAATGTTTACAATGAATAAAACATTATCACTTAATTCTTAAATACTACTACTCATCGTCTCAAGTAGAGATAGTAGATATAACTCCCTCAATTGCAAACTCCTATATATACCATTATCTAGATAATATTCCTAAGTACTAGGATCACAACAGTGAGTGTTCATCTATTCTCTTCCTCATAATTTCTTCTTTCCTCAACTTAAATTCCAGTATCTGTGAATTCTAAATTCTTATCCAATCACCCCCAGATTAGGAAGATAAGGCAAAAATTGCTTGCTTCGTGAGTTGTGAGGATAGAGCAAAAACCAATTGTGGGTTGTGGATTTATGTAGAAACTAGAAACCACACCCCTTAACCAAAAATGGATTCGGCGGCTCTTAAAGCATCCAACAGCTGCATTTTATTTTTGATTTGTTTTGTTCTTATGATTTTGACCATTGATTTAAAATGTGTTGCGTATGAGCTGAAGTTCGATCCGAATCATCAAACTACTTGTTTCGAGCCTAAAATAAAATGGGAGAAATGCTATATACCTTTTTCAAACTACTACTTAATAAATAATAATATTTTCTTCAAACTATCAAATCATTGTCAACATAAACCCAATAACGAAATTATCCTTAGTAAAATTAAATAACAAAATACTAAAACTTAAAGAAAAAACCAAAAACTGAAAAAAAAATAATAATAATAATAATAAAAATCCTTTTATAAGAAAAAAAATCGATTTTCTTATAAAAAATTAAAATTTTCGTTTTTTTTAATATTATAATTTTAAAAAAATTATTTTAAAAAAATCTTTTTTTTTAAATAGTTTTTTTAATTAATTTTTTTAATATATATTTTTTAAAATTTATAGGAATATTTTTGTTTTATTGAGAAATATATATAAGGACATTTTTATTTTTTTGCTAACTTTAGGAGGGATATTGTCAATGTTTTGATAGTTTGAACATTGTCACAATTGACAATTTAAAAAACATTGTTAATTGAATAATCGTTTGAGAGAGTTATATAGACTTTACCAAATAAAACATTTAATTTTTTCATCAACAAATCTTTATTTTATTTTATTTTATTTTTTGACTATTTTTTCTTTTTTTTAATCACGTTTCTTGAAGTACCAATGAGCTTCTAAATATATATAAAATTGCTACCGAACAAGAAGTAAAGTTGTGGTGCTGGTTCCATGTCTCCAATTGTCATTTTTTGAACTAAATAGACAAAAGCTGACAAGCACGTGCCTGCCACCAAACAATATTAATAACGATGGAGCTAATAAAAAGCCAAAACCAAACGGCTCTCACCAGTTGGTGATGGCCGAAACAAATTCTAAAGAACAATTTAGGAGAAAGGTAATCCCTTTTGGTGAATTTTTAATCAATGTCAATTTCATTTATTCCATTCTCTTTGCAACCTATAAGAATCTTCTCTATTCCAAATAAAATAATAAAGAGAAATTATTTTATGACTTATATTGGATCTTATGTATATGTGTCAATTTGTCAATAATTTTGTATTGAATTAGCGAATTACGTTAAAAATTATATTTTGATCAATTTAATTAAATAGGTTAGACTCTTTAATTATAACTCTGTTAATTTTGTATTGAGTTGCTCAAATGACAGCCCTAGTAATTAGCACTTAAATACAATTTATATTAAAAGATTGTGCTTAGATTTGAGGGTTTATATTAAAAGATTAAAAAAAACAATTACTAGTATAAATTGCCTAATGCAACGTATGGAAAAACAAATACGGTAGAAATCTGCACGCCTTAGGAATCACGCAAAATCTTTTTTAATTCCCGATAAAAAAAAGGTGTCACTTTTAATCCATTAGGAATCCTTTATTAGGGTCCTACAGGAAGGCGCATCATGCGTGTGCAGTGCACGGAATCAGTCGGGCCCATGCACAGTGCGCAACGGTCATATCTTCTCGACCTCTTGATTTGCGAGGAGTACACGTGTATCAATCTGAGTGACCCTCTACAGACAGACTTGTTATGTTATTCGCAAGAACAAAACTTAAAAAACCAACGAATCAATGCGTTGAATGACAGCAATCCACCAAATACCAATTCATCATCATCAGGAGCCGGAACATTGTTAAACAACCACTAAAATTGTTTGTATGTTGTATGGAAAAAAAATTATAATATATTTAATAACGCTAAACAAAAATAATAATAATAAAGAATAACAAAAACATGGGAAAAAGAAAATCAAAGGCTCGATCAATGAAAGAAGATCGGCCGGAAGGATTGATCAGAAATCGAAGCTGCACTTGGTAGACTCAAACGTTGCAGGTGATGATGCGGCATTAGACTTGAGAGGAACGTTTAAGCCGCACTTGATCTTGGGTTTGAAGTGGCCGACCTTGAACCAACCCACCCTGAATCTGATCCGAAGATTCAGCTTCAGAGTAATACCGAAAATCCCATCGGACTTATCCGAATCGAAGTTGGAGACCTCGGTGGCGCCCAGCGGGAGCAATTGCTGCCCCTTGAAGACGGGGCTGAGAACGGTCGTGTTCTTGTGCCCCTGGTAAAACGGCGCCGGAGTCTCGGTGTCGAATCGCTGGCCCTGGTAGTAAGCGTTGGCCTCGATGCTGTCGTAGTAGATGCCGATGCGCTTGTTGGGGTTCCTGACGGAGATGTTGAGGGCAAGGTTGTAGTGGAGCGTGTTGTCGGCGGTGGAGAAGTTGAACTGGGTGAGCGAGGCGTCGGTGACGTGGAACTTCACCTCGTTGGGGCGGAAGAGGAGCCAGAAGACGAAGACAACCAAGGCCACGACGATGAGGAGCGTGAAGAGGATTTGGAAGATGAGGCTCAGAAGGCAACTGAAGAGGCACCCACAGAGGCAGCTGCAACAGCCGCACCCACCTTTCGATCCCATGCTTTGTGAGTTGTGAGAAAAAAGGGCAAAAGGGGAAAAACCAATCGCTGATTTATGTTTATGTTCTAGTGTAGAAAAGAGGACACGGAAGTTTATATATATATAGGGGGGGAGTTTCCGGTAACGGTAAGCCGCGTTGTGCGTGTTATAATTTCAATAGGAGAAGGATTTTGGCACGACCGCATGATATTGTAACTGTGTGTCCTTGTTGAACCCTCCAAGATGTTTCCGGCCTTCCGGGTAACGCACCAATCAGCCAATTGAATTAAATTTTGGTGACCTAATTCAATTATAACTTGAGGTTTATTTAGCCAGAAAAATGCCCAAAATAAAAAAATAGAATAAAAATTTACAACTATAATATGATGTCCATAAATGCATGTCACTCGTCATTCCAGCTAAGATTCTGAAATAAAATAACATAAATAAATTATTTCATCCAACCATGTCAGTAAAATAATTTCTTTATATATGGAAGGAGGTTCAGAGCCTGTATGAAATTATGTTAATAGTTTAAATAATGTTTTGGGGAAAAAAATATTGTGAAAATAAGTGCTCTTAGTTCCGCCATGACGTTATCCATTAAAAAACAATTATGTTAAAATATTGGCCACCAAAAATATATCTAATGTTGGATAAAAAAAGCAGTCACATACAAATTGACTCGTCAATAAACTTTGATCATCTGATCGAAGATACTCCGATGTTCAAGTCAATATGAGCTTTGGTGTCCAAGTCAGAGGTAGAGAAAGAGGGCTCTCTTAAAAAGAAGTCTATATGTGTTAGAGAGAACATACCTAAGAGGGAGAAAAGAGTCTTTTTGGGACTTTCTCACGCTCCAACGGGGCCTAGTCTTGTTTTGGGCTTTTGGGACCGTGATGGCTGCTAGCCTTTCGTTCAATTAGGTTTTGAGCCTTCGGGCAATGGGCAGTTCCAATTCCACCCCTGTTTTGTGTATAAAATTGGTAAAACTACTAAAAAGATCCTTGTATCCTGTAACGGTTCCTCACGATCACACCCACTATTTTTCCGTTGGAACTTTTTGTTTCTTTCCTTTTTCAGCTGGTCGGTCTATGATATTGCTTTATGGGAACTTAGCAAATTTACCATAATGTGTTTTGAGATGTTGGCAAATCATTTCTAAATCATTTCTTAGTCTTTTTTATTTTTGTAATTGACTGACTCTCACAATTCTCTCGAGTGACACTCGATTTTTTTTAATTAATTTTTTTTTAAGTCCTTCGTGCATACCCACATAATGATAATACCAAGTGGCCAAAGCTCCTGCCTTCGTACCAGGACGAAGCCAAAATATTTTATAAGAAGGGGTTAGCAAAAAAAAAAAATTCGGTTCTTTAGAATTTTTTTATTAAAAAAATTTATTTTTGTTGTTTTTTAAACTAAGAAAAGAACTAAATATTTTTATTGGATATGGCCATAAAATCTAAAAATAGGGCCAAGTTTTTTTTGAAAGGGTGCCAAATAATTAAAATTAAAACCAAACTTTACATTTTTTTTTTTTTACTTCTATTTTTTTTCCTTATTTTTGGGGGGACCATGGCCCTCCTTGGTCCCCCCTCCCTCCAGTGGCGGAGCCACAGCATACTTTAGGGGTGCCGTGAGATTTAAAAAAAAAAAAAAAATTACACCCAAAAAAAAAAAAAAAAATCTTTTTACCTATTCATTTCATGGCACCCTCAATATTACTAAGACTACCATTACTTCTCAACACAGTTTCTACCTTGCAGTCTTTAATAAGGTTGTCAAGCAAAGTAACTCCCCTCTTTTTTTTTTTACTCTTGGTTGCTTTTGTGTTAGATTTGTGTTCTAATTAATGTCTTTATTTTACCTATTTTTAATTTTAGATTTTTCGATTTATTTTATCAGTTTCTTGAGGTTATATGGTGCACATGGCGTGGGAATGATCGAACTCAATGATGCAGCTGTCAAATTAGGTCTTGATCTTATCTTTCTAATTATTAATTCCCACATTTTTATCTTTTTTATTTGTAATTTTTTGTTGTTTTCATTTAATTATTTTCTGTTTGGTTGCCTAGAAAATTGAATAAGTTAGGCAACCTATATGTATGTATCTATGGAGTTTGGTTCTCTAAAAATGAAAAAAAACCCATAGGAACTAACTACTAAGTGAGATTTGACTATTTGGGATAGGCTGTGTTATATTGCCCGAGTTGATTTTTCTGTATTTGAATTTTTTGAGCACATATTTATTAATTTTTATAGATATATATATACATATATATTATCAAATTTTTAGGGTGAAGAAAATTTGTAAGACGCCAACAAAAAATTTAACAGTACCCCCAATATGAATCACTTGACTCCACCACTGCCTCCCTCCGTCATTGATTCGTACGTACGTGTCTTATACTAACTTCAACATCACTCCATAAAATTAGCTTGATTTCCGTAGAAGATATATAGTCATAGTATAATTGTATAAACTTTTACACCAACTGACAACTGTCCTCATGAGAAGAAATTTAAAATTAATTAAAACTGTCACATTATTAATTCATAATTATAAGATAAAAATATTATACAAACCCACGTGAATGCATCAAAAAGGGCCTCTGAATCTTGGATTGAGTTTTTGCCGGACCAATGGCTCAACTTGGCGTGCATTTTACTCAACTGGGCCTGGATTTAGAATCCTTTCATTTCCCTTTGGTGGGACCAAAAAATGAGGTCAGCACCATGGTTATTGAAATCAGCTTAGCCCAACTTACTTGAAAAGTTTTCCTGAATTTAATTATTAATTAATATTTTAATCATCGTATTGTAAAAAATTATAAAATTATATATATTTTTTTAATTTAATCTATTAAATTGTCTGTGTTGAAAATGCACATGGTTCTTAATTGGATTTTTTAAAACACATGTGAATATATTTATGAGAATCACATATATTTTGGACACATCAAGTTAATAAACTGAGTTAAAAAAAAACTTTCTCGAACTTAATTTAAAATTTTTCTTGAGAGAAACACGTGCACCAAACATCTTGGCAAGTGGAAAATTCAGAAGAACTTTTAGGATTATGGCAAATCAATTGAGTCTATTTTTAGTTGATATGTCATTTTCTTTTATTTATTTTCCACCAGCAACTCAAGTGTTTGAAAGTCACATCTCTTTTTCTTAATGGCCGCGAGTGGGATTTTTCCTTTTCACCGTCAAATAGTTAACGTAGAAAATATTTTCATGATCAGATTTCTTCACTATCAGCTCAACTAGAGATTAACCAAAACAACAATTATCATCCATTGACCCAATCCTGCCTACCAGATACCTAAATCAAGGTGGTAGCTGGGTCTGGACGTCTTACTTACACACTTCCTTCCCACGTGTTCCGGGCCCAAGCCCAGCCCATACATTATATAAGCCATGCATGTTGAAGAATTTGCCAATATGACAAAGTTTTCCTCAATTTTAAACATAGTTTATTAAATTGATATTTTTAGTAGGATTAATTAATAAAGCATATGACATTTATCTTAAGAGCAAGTAATTCTCATATGCGTTTTTGAGAATCACATATTTTAAGAGCATATATCAAATTAATAGAACATGTTAGAGAAATTTCAAGTTAGTTCAAGTAAAAGGTACATGGTACTTCATCGACCAATACCCATTTGGGCTACTTTAAAAGCCATTGTTTGACCATTAAGGATAGCGATTTGTTCACATATTAAAGCATGAATATAAAATTATATAGATCGACTCCTTCAATCCTATCTCTTTGATTGCTTTCCTTCAATCCTATCTCTTTGATTGCTTGTGACGTTTATGTCAATTTTATAAAGCGTGTCAAAAGTTAAAAAGGCCTTATTGATCATTACCCTTTAAAGCAGCAATAAATAAAAAGGATTCCAAACAACTACCAATGCAAAATTAGTGTGGGTGGCCTTTTTGGCATGAACCTTGGCTTTCACAAATAGGGCACTCTTTCACTCTTGCACGTCTCATGCTTGGGCGTTTGGTGGACGAAATATATATGACCAACTTAAAGAGAGAGAGAGAGAGAGAGGCCCTTTGTTTGTGGACATGATGGAAAAGAGTTCTAACAAGCTATTATTATTTAGGTAGAGCAGGTGAGCCGAGCCGGGAATGAAAAGGACCACCACCATGCCCATGTGGAAGATAAACCCACCCCAAACACGCCTACAACCCCCAATAATTCAAGCCTCCGATCACTTCTTCTACATTCGTTGAATGAGTGAATGTCTTCCAAGTAAAACTAATTTGCTAGCCTGAATAGGCTTCTCTTTTTTTTTTTTTTTCTTTTTTGGAAATATATTTTTTATGTAATATAAGTGTAAAAAATGATTAATTTTATATTGTAAATTATTTGTTTCAATAATAGAAAACAAAAACAATTCGTTTGAACGGCGAAGCACCACAACCTTTGCAAATGGGCAACCTCCTAGAAGACCTGTTTCATCCTATATATTCAATAACTCTAGTGACGTGTTTTCGTCATTTTTTTTTTCGTTTGTCGTTGGTAATTTTTGGGACTTTTTAATTTTTCTCAACTTAATTTTTAATTTGATTTTGTCGCTTTGTTATGTATTTATTTACTTTTTGGATGAATCTCTTTGTTTCAATGACAAATTTCAGTTTTATTTTAATCTAATCTATTAAAATGACATTTTGTCGAGCATTATATGTGTTATTTTAATATCCAACCAAATTTAAAATAAAAAATATCCATAGGAAAAAAGAAAAGAAAGGCAATTTAATTGAGCAACGAGTAAGCAAGAATAGGAAAATGAAAGAAAATGACACCACAACCTCCAAATAGACACTCATTTGTTATCTAATAAAGACACCAACTTCGAATAGACCAAAAAAAAAAGAAAAAAAAGACACTAACTCACATTTATATAATGTATACAACTTGTCACCGATTGTAATTTTGCTATTTGTCTCGTATATATAATTTTTTTTTTTTTTCTCATTTTCACCGTTTATTCTGTAGCAAAATTTACAATTCAGACACGTAAATCCGACGTATACCGAAGGAAGACAAAGATAAAATTAAACGCCGAATTAAAACTTAAAAAAAAAAAAAAAAAGTGGAAAAATAAACAGGAAACTAACGGCGTTAACTATATAGAGAGAGAAAGAGAGAGGGAGAGATCAACGATACTCAACGGCCGGCGGTCCCATGTTCAGACGCTAACACTACAACTCGTCACCAGCTGGTACTTAATGGCGTTATTGCCGACATCAACACCGGTGGTCCTGGAGCCAAAGGTTATGTAGGCGGGACACCTCACGTAGAGATGATATCGGCCGGAGATAAAGGTCCCGACTTTCCATCTGACCCGTCCGTCGATCTTGATCAAGAGCTGCACGGCCCCATTGGCCTGGTCCTGGCCGAGCGCCTCGGAGTTGTAGGGTGCGACAGGAACCTCGGTGCCGTAGATGAAGGGGGACCAGACGTCGACATCCTTGTGGCCCTGGTAGGTTGGGGGGATGGCGGTGCGGAGGGTGATCTGCTGGTTCCGGTAGGAGGCGTAAACGTCGAGCCTGTCGTAGTAGATGCCGATCTTGTCGTTGGGGTTTCGGGAGGAGAGGGTGACCTGGAAGTTGGAGGTCAGCAAGTTCGGTGCGGAGAGGTTGAAGGCGTAGACGGTGGCGTCCTGGAGGATGAACCTTGGCTTGTTGGGCGTGAGGATTGCCCACACGATTAGCACCACCACAAGAACGATGAAGAGGAACACAAGTATGCTGGCGCAGAGCCGCCGGAACATCTTTCGCCGCCTATGCCCATGGCTGCCGCAGTCCTTGGCCGACATGTCGCTAGCTCTTGCTTTCTGTATAGAAAAAGGAGAGGAGCTATAAAGGATGGACAAGAGGAAGCGGAAGGGATGAGAGGGACCTCCTACCTCCTATGCTTTTGTGAGAAGAGAGTGCCGTGCGACGAACGCCTTGGGTTTGTGTGTTTATATAAAGCTTTGGTTTGGGTTTTGATGAAAGATGAAGATATGGGCACCCCACCCCACTTCTACATGTATGGTGTAGGGGAAATGGTATCTCTCTAGTCTCTCAAAATATCATTTCACTTTATCCAATTTAATATTTATTTTTTCTATTTAATTTCTACATTTTGTGTCATATTATTTAAAATTTTTAATTGTATTGATAATACGACAGTCTCCCACTACGAAAATGGTACGCTTTTTTGGCTAAACAAATGGCATAAAGTGCAATTGGTTGTTTAACAAATTAGCACGCTAGTGTTACTTAAATTAATTGGATGATTATAGGAAGTGGGTTAAAGAAAAGGACTATAGATTAATTAAATTACGTCAAATACGACTTTTACTGCCATTTGAGTCGTCTAGCTAAAGATTGCCAGATTAGACGGTGTTAACATCAGTAATGTCAAGAACCGACACAGCACTTCTACATATTGCCATCGATGACGTAGCTTTGTTTGTTTTTCACCTCCACTTGGATTAGGTAAATTAATGGCTGTTTTATAAGGTGGTTTAATCGGTTTTCATACAGTTTTAACCGTTTGATATATATATTCGTAGGTCTCTCTGTATATCATTTTTACCTACAATTAATGTACAATTTTTAGGTAAATTTTATTAGAAGTTTCATGTCTCTACGGCTCTACCCAAGAAAATGCATTAATGGGTGACAAAATCGGAACCGGAGTTATATGGCCGGTCGTCAATTTTGTCGTGACAATGAAAATAATTAAAAATGAAATTGCATTCCTTTGCTCTACTCAATGTGGGAAGCTTCGTTTCTGTCGATCAAACTTAAAATGAGAGACAAAAAGGAGAACAGAGAAAAAAGTTGGGTGACTTCCATGTGTGTTCTAAGACTGACAGTGTTTAACCACATGGGTTCCTTAATCACCGTTAGATGTAGATCATGTGTGTTCCAGGGAATTTTCTAGCGACACGTTTTGCGGCTTCGTGGGCCCACTTATCATGACAGAGAGAAAGCCCCCCGGGCCCCAGCTCAGCCAACCGACTTTTCCCCGGGTTCCAGAATATTCATAGTTCATACGCCCTACCCACTAAAGCCTAACACGATCAAAGAGATAATTTTATTTAATAAATAGGAAAAACTTCTTAAAGCCTCTCCAATTTTCTGCTAATTACGTAAATTCGTTCTGAACTTTTAAAACTTTTATTTATCTTTTTGAATTTTTATTTACTCTTATTTAGAACCTTTCATATTAAAGCTCATCATTTTAAGCTCCAAAATAACACTATTTTAGAGTATTAAAATGACACTATTTTGGATCGTTTTAGGCATTAAAAAGTCTAAAGTGAAAACAAATAAAAATTAAAAAATAAATGAGAGTTTTAAAAGTTCAAGAAAAATTTGTGGAATTGACTAAAAGTTTGAAAAGCTTTCTTAAGTTTTTCCCTTTTTTTTTCTGTTTTTTTTTTTTTTTTGAGGGATAGGTTTCTCCTGATAAATACACTAAAGTTATGCAAAATCGTACTTCTCATTAAATTCTGTAGACTTTTATTGCCAATTACCAATTAAACCAAGGCCCATATGCCAAGTTGTCATCTACGTAAGGTGATGACTTCATAGGGTGATATGATGTACTTTTATTTTTCCACTATGGCCAATTGCTTATTGCTTATTTTATTAATGTTTACATATTTTTCTGTACATGAAATTAAATTAATTAATTACGTTTCTTTAATCGCAAATGGCAAATTTGACTATAACAAGCAAGGTTTTATCTAGAAATCCACAAGATTAGGAATAATTAATTGGAAGAGTAAACTTATACTACAAACAAAGGACGCCCATAACTTTAGGTTCACGCTACTTTTATCATCTTAAACGTAATCATGAAAGGCAACTTGAGTGAACAGGCCAGGAGTAGACACTTGTTTAAATAACTACATAAGTTTTATCTAAATCAATTTGGAATAAATAATTTTTAATTCATTTACAATAGTGTTTCTACCAAGTACCAACCCTTTTAAATGCATATAATATTTAGCACTATTTTAAATGGTTTGGGTTTTTAAGGGATAGTTCAATTAATTATGGACTATGCCTAATGAAATCAAGATCACTAGTTCGATCCTCCTCTCCTTTCTCTTGTGTGGACAAGTCAAAAACAAAAAAAAAAAAAACAAAAAGTTGAAGAATATTTTATTCACACTAATTTAAAAGAAATTTATGTCCTAACAATTAAAAATATATGACACTCTTCGAAACATAAAATACTATTTTAAATGGTTTGGGTTTTTAAGGGGTAGTTCAATTAATCATGGACTATGCCTAATGAAATCAAGATTACTAGTTCGATCATCCTCTCCTTTCTCTTGTGTGGACAAGTCAAAAAAAAAAAAAAAAAAAGTTGAAGAATATTTTATTCACACTAATTTAAAAGAAATTTATGTCCTAAAAATTAAAAATATATGACACTCTTCGAAACATAAAATACTTTTCATATATATCTCCCAAAAAAACTTCTCACATTCGTATTACATTAAAAAAAAAAAAAAAAAAAACTTTCTCAACCTAAAATCAAAAAGTAGTTTTTCATAACTATTATCAAAAGTACGAATAAGAAAAATACTTATAAAAAAGAAAAAGCGGGAAACATAAACAGAAAACTAACGGTGTTATATAGAAAGAGGGATAATGCTCCGGGGCCCCCACCACGTTCATGCGCTAAACGCTGCAACTCTGAAGAAGCTGGTACTTGACGGCGTTATCTCCCACCACAATACCGTTGGTCTTGTTACCGAAACTTAAATAAGCGGGACACCTCACGTTGAGATGTTGGCGACCATAAATGAAGCTCCCAGCTCTCCATCTGACTGTTCCATCGATCTCGATGGTGAGCAGCACGGCCCCATTGGCCTGGTCCTGGCTGAGCGACAGGGCGTTGAAGGGCGCAATCGGTACGGCAGTGCCGTAGATGATCGGTGACCAGATGTTGGTGTCCTTCTGACCCTGGTAGGTTGGATGGATAGCGGTGCGGAAGGTGATTTGCTGCTTGCCGTAGGTGGCGTAGACGTCGAGCTTGCCGTAGTAGACACCCATCCTGCTGTTTGGGTTGCTGGAGCAAAGGGTGACCTGGAAGGAAGAGGTGAGGAGGTTTGGGGAGGTGACGGCGAAGGAGAAAACGGTGGCGTCCTGGAGGACGAAGTTTGGCTTGGTAGGCTTGAACACGGCCCTGAGGATCAGGAAAGTCACCACACCGATGGAGACGACGGTGACGATGACCCAGAAGATTCGCTCTAAGATCTTGCGCCGCCACGCCCACTTGTCGCACCAGCACTGCTTTCCCCACATGCCGGAGGTCCGATCAGATTTCTAAAAGAAAACGTTTGTTCTCCCTATAATGGAAAAGAAAGTGAGGTTCTTTCTCCCTTCTGTGTGTATTTATACACTGGCCGGGAAGATCAAAGATGAAGACAAGAGCGTGTTAGTTGTGTTTATGCATGCATGATTATAGGAAGATGGTCTTTGTTTACTATATATAAAGTAGGTCAATGAAAAAACTATACTTACTGTTTTAAATCTCTCTTAGTCAGCAAACTCATACTCTTTCGGATTGGAAGAATGGCAATGATTATAATATTACTACATAACCTTAGCGAACACGGCGAAGTTATTTAAATTAATTGATGATGATAATAATATAACGGAATTAAAACAATCGTACGTTGTCGTTAAATTATATTCTATGGAGTTAGTAATGTCGGGAAATGAGAGCTTCATTGCCATTTGAGTTTAAAGATTGGCCTACCACGACCATGCATGTGCCAATTTGTTGCAATAAAAACTTCTACACTATTTTCTCTCCTTCTAACTTCTAATCCCAATCTCTTCCTCTCCAGCATTGATCGGAAAAAAAAAAAAAATTATAATGCTAATTATCTTCCTAATCCTGTAGAACTATAATTTGTTTGAGATTGTATTAAAGAATTTAAAAATGCTTCCAGTACATAAAAAAATCGCACTAAAAGAAAGGGTTTATTTGGTTGAAAATAAAGGACTTAACAAGCATTTATTTAAACTCAAACTGTGTTTTGGGGAAAGCTTGAAAACGAAACTTTTTCTAGAAAGTTATTTCTAATTTTATTTTATTTTTAGATAAAAGCTATACTTCTCGATGCAAACTTAAACAGACCTGTAGATGAGGTCTCATCCCATAACATTTTCCATTGCACAATCCCAACAGACAATGAAATCACTTAGGTCCAGAGAAATCATATTTAAATAAAATAGAGAAATTAATAATGGAAATTTTGAGCTAATTAAACATTTAGATATATAGAATTTTAGATAATCGGATGCTAATGCCCATAGTTTGATTAATTTGTCTTAGAAGAGCTCAATCCATCCCTCTTTTTCTTCTTCTTCTCTTTACTATTTCTTTGATTTTTTAAGCATATGTAATTCTGTTTGGCATGGTGATGTAAATTTGGATACATGCATGTGACTCATTTTTATTGATTTGACGTGTACATGATGGTTGTTAGCAAGTCTTCAATTTAAAAATGGATGAAAAATATGATGGAAATACTTAATTATTTGTTTACAAGGTGAAAGCTAGTACTCCAATATTTAATTGTCATAATAAAATATTCAAATCCTTATTTATTGCAGTAGTAAAACTATAAAAAAAATCTTCTTCTAAAAATATTCATGAATATTATTTTTTTTAAAAAAATTATAATTGTAGAAGAATTTTTAAAATTTGGGGCTACTCCCCTCCTTTAGCAGTAGTTCCTCATGATTTGCAGGTTTCTTTATATCCTTTATCTGCTTAATTTGACTTTCAGAATTATGTGGTATTATTTATAAATTTTGATTGGAAGATAAAGTATGTAAGCAAGAACTTAATTAATCCCTCCTAGTGGATGACAAATTTGGATCCAAGCTACAGGCTGGTTGTCGATTGTCTCATGCAATTATAATAGTTTAAATCACATATATATATATATATATATATATATATATATATATATGGCCCTGCCATATTGTTACATTTTTATCCCTAGAATTAATAATTAATACTCCGTACTCCATATGATTATTGTGATATCCTAATACAAATAATGTCAGAAATTTGTTGGGAACCTTGGCCTTCCTTGCGTGTGCGCTGTCGAGTCAACAAGGGAAGCTTCCCATCTGCCACTCAAGACCAAATAAAATAATTGATGAGAAAAGATGGATGACTTTTCTGTGTGTGATTATTAAGGATGAAAGTTTCTAAATATGCGAGCGCCTTGATCACCGTTGTATGTCGATCTGATTCTTGGGCCCACTTACCCACCCTGATCCGCAAGGAGATGCTCCCAGCTAAGCCATTGGACTTTTTCTTGGTTCGAGAATATACGTCGTCCCACCGGCTAAAACAACAAACAAAAATATACACAAAAAGGAGAAGAAAAAAAGGATTCAATTACAGCTTGCTTGAAAGTTGCATACATCTCATTTCTTTGCATCAATTATTGATGCTTAAAAGATCATCAACTTTCCCAAAAAAAAAAAGGGTACCAACCCTTTTTTCTTTTTCTAAATCTTAGCCTTCTTAAGTATAATAATTTGTTGAATTTATTTTAATGTGATATAATTAAGGGTGAGAAGTGTTTTTTTTTTTTGGAGGGTTTCAAGTTTAAAAAGTGTTCATTTTTTTATTAATATTTTTACGAAAAATGTTATTTATTCATTTTGGCTATATATATATGTACGTGCGTAGCAATTTGGATTAATAATTGGTGTGACGCTTAATGCTTTACATATAGACCACCGCCCACGACTTCAACCAAGTCCAAGTCCACCAAAGCAACAAAATATAAAGCAGTACGATAATTATTAAAGAAAAGAAGAAAGGCTGTCTAGTCGATCTCTTTCTGATCACTGTACATGTCATTTGTTTTCACACCTCGGCTGCCCTACCATCTCTCCCTTTCTCTCTTCCATTTCTTTCGATTTATACTACTGATTAGTGAAGTTAGAGCCCACACGTTCAGACAAAGACAAGCAATCGGTAGTTACAAACAATATAATATTTAATTCAGCAAAATTTTTACTTTATTTAAAAAAAAAAAATTTTAGTCACCCTTTTTTTTCCAAAGTCCCTACTTTATTTTCGATATTTGAAAAAAAAAAAATTGGTTATTTATTGAGATGAGAAAGAATGAAAGAGATTAATTTTTATTTTTATTTTTTTGTAAATTGGTAAATAATATAGATACAGCTCATTTGGCTTGTAGGACAATCGAGAATGGTGTAATATATAATAGATCAAGGTCATTTCATGCAGTCAACGCTAACAGGCTGCTTGGAATTTTTGTTCGAAACCATCTGGCAGTCCACTCCACGTGTGAACGTGATCAACCGTTCAAATGATATATTGGCCCACAATCTGAAAATTCCCTATCAAAGGTATATAATTATATATCTACGTAATGCATGTTAGATCATCGATCTATATCATCAATCTTATTCACAGATAATATGATTAATCTGACTCTGGCTGTTTCTGCTTCCTTCCAATTGAATTAATGCCATGTTTTTTATATATATCCTTGCATATATTCAACAATGGGTCCAAACAAGTCAAAGAATCATAGATTACTAATCTCTAGACTCTAATCATATTCCTAACAACTTGATCTTGACGCTTCAATCAAATAATTTATAATCATCATAATTAGAATAAAATTTTCCTCCAAATTCTATTTAAGAATCACATGTATAAACGATAATATCATATATATATATATAACATATGAATATTGAACATTCCATGGTACAGATCGAAAGAAGGGAATGAGGTGGGTAAATGGTTGGACAAAATTAAGGATATGATGCATCATGGATGTAGTGGACTTCTATGGCCGCAATGGCTACTGTGAAGATCGGATCCTAAAGGGAAAAAGGGGTTCGCTTGCATGCACTTGCACTGACACCCAAGCTGATTCTTATCAGTTATCCCCCATCTGCAAGTCTTGTTGCACTGCTATAAAGTCCCTACAAGATCTTCTTCGAACCTCTAAAGTCTAAATCCTACAATTTTAACTCCCAATAAAAATAAATATATATAAATATAAATACTTTCTTCACCTTTTTACTAACTTCTCTTTGAAAATCAAATATTTATGCCTTCACCCCCAAGTCCAACCACTTGGGCTCCTGTTTGGTGACACTGTCGGTTTGAAAAGTAAAACTGCACATCAAAATTAAAATTGGTATTTCAATTGTATTAAATTAAATTTGTTTTTCCACCTACTTTTTTTTAGTGATTTGTCCTTCCTCTTCCTTACTCATTGATGGGAAAGGAAGCAAGAAACAGACATGGAATTGAAGCCATTTGACAATTGCCATGAATTGGCCAAACACTCAAGTAGTCGAGGAATGCCCACGTGGGTGCCCTCTGTTAATACTTAAAAAGTTGATTTTATATTGAGAAAATAAATTTTTTATATAGTGGTTTTAGTCGGTTGTAAACCATGCTTCATGAAATGGAAGCCATTAGTTCGAATTCCTTCTTTCTTTCTCTTGTATGGACGTGTAAAAAAAACTTGTATGGACGTGTAAAATAAATTTTCCTCTATGGCCAATTAATTGCTTATTGCTTATTTTATTAATGTTTACATATTTTTCTGTACATGAAATTAAATTAATTAATTACGTTTCTATGATCGCACATGGGAAATTTGACTATAACAAGCAAGGTTTTATCTAGAAATCCACAAGATTAGGAATAATTAATTGGAAGAGTAAAACTTATGCTACAAACAAAGGATGCCCATAACTTTAGGTTCACGCTACTTTTATCATCTTAAACGTAATCATGAAAGGCAACTTGAGTGAACAGGCCAGGAGTAGACACTTATTTAAATAACTACATAAATTTTATCTAAATCAATTTGGAATAAATAATTTTCAATTCATTTACAATAGTGTCTCTACCAACCCTTTTAAACGTATATAATACTTAATTGTTCGAATCCCTCCTCTCTTTCTTGTGTGGACATGTAAAAAAAAAACTTAATTAGTACTATTTTAAATAGTTTGGGTTCTTAAGAGATAGTTCAATCAGTTGTGGACTATTTAATGAAATAGATGTTATTAGTTCGAATTATCCTCCTTCTTTCCTTGTGTGGATATGTAAAAAAAAAAGTTGAAAAATATTTTTTCCACACTAATTTGAAGAAAATTTATGTCCTAACAATTAAAAATAGTGTTAAATACATCATTAGTCCTTAGGGTTTCAAAACTTTAATTTTTCCTCCCTAAGGTTTGAAAAGTGACTAAATTAGTCATTGTGGTTTTGAAAAATGACCCAATTAGTCATTCCGTTAGTTGACCGTTAGATGACTTAACGGATTAATACGTGAACCAATTAGAAGTTGACACGTGATTATTTAATTAATTTTTTCTTTTTTTTAAAAAAAAAAAAAAAAGGAGATGGCCGTAGGCTCCATGGGGGTGGTTTCTCCCCTCCCTTCTTCAATAATCACTGAAGGCAGGAAACCAAGAGGATTTGGTTGGGCAATTACTTGAGGTAATTCTCTCTCTCCCTCTCGATTGTCACTCTCTCTCTCTCTTTGGTGTATTTTCTTCTCTCTCTTGCTCTCTCACTCAAATCTTGCTTTCATTTCCTATTGGGCTTCAAATTTCAGATTGTTTGTTGATAATCACGATTTGGTTGCTCTCTTTGAATGCCCCATTTGAGGATTAAGTAAAAATTTTGGAGAATTGTAGAAATTGTGGTGGAAACCATAAACCCTCTTTTGCAAGTGGTAGAAATTTCAAGCACCCCCAGTGGATATTGGGGGTACCACCCCCAAACCGTTGGGGGTGGTTCCACCCTCTTGGAAACCCCAGTTTTTTTTTTAAAAAAAAAAAATTTAATTATGTGGACACGTGTCAATTTCTAATTGGTCCACGTGTCAATCCATTAAGTCAACTAATGGTTAACTAACAGAATAATTAATTTGGTCACTTTTCAAAACTACAAAGACTAATTTGGTCACTTTCTAAACCTTAGGAAGAAAAAATAAAGTTTTGAAACTTTAAGGACTAATAAGGTATTTAACCCTTAAAAATATATGACACTCTTCAAATCATAAAATACTTTTCATGTATACCTCCCAAAAAAAAACTTCTCACATTTATATTACATAAAAAATAAAAAAAAAGCTTTCTCAACCTAAAATCAAAAAGTAGTTTTTCATAACTATTATCAAAATTACGAATAAGAAAAATATCTATAAAAAAGAAAAAGCGGGAACGTAAACAAGAAACTAACGTTGTTATATAGAAGGAGGGATAATGCTCCGGGGCCCCCACCACGTCCATGCGCTAAACACTGCAACTCTGAAGAAGCCGGTACTTGACGGCGTTATCTCCCACCACAATACCGTTGGTCTTGTTACCGAAACTCATATAAGCGGGACACCTCACGTTGAGATATTGGAGACCATAAATGAAGCTCCCAGCTTTCCATCTGACCGTTCCAACGATCTCGATGGTGAGCAGCACGGCCCCATTGGCCTGGTCCTGGCTGAGCGACAGGGCGTTGAAGGGCGCAACCGGTACGGCAGTGCCGTAGATGATCGGTGACCAGATGTTGGTGTCCTTCTGGCCCTGATAGGTGGGCTGGATGGCGGAGGGGAAGGTGATTTGCTGCTTGCCGTAGGTAGCGTAGACGTCCAGCTTGCCGTAGTAGACGCCGATCCTGTCGTTTGGGTTGCTGGAGCAAATGGTGACCTGGAAGGAAGAGGTGAGGAGGTTTGGGGAGGTGACGGCGAAGGAGAAAACGGTGGCGTCTTGGAGGACGAAGTTTGGCTTGGTGGGCTTGAACACGGCCCTGAGGATCAGGAAAGTCACCACACTGATGGAGACGGAAATGACGGTGACCCAGAAGATTCGCTTTAAGATCTTGCGCCGCCATGCCCGCTTGTCGCAGCAGCACTGCTTTCCCGACATGCCAGAGGTCCGGTGAGATTTCTAAAAGAAAACGTTTTTTCGATCTCCCAATAATGGAAAAGAAAATGAGGTTCTTTCTCCGGCCTTCTGTGTGTATTTATACACCGGGAAGATCAAAGATGAAGACATGAGCGTGTTAGTTGTGTTTATGCATGCATGATTATAGGAAGAATGGAAGATGGTCTTTGTTTACTATAAAGTAGGTCAATGAAAGAACTATACTTAATGTTTTAAATCTCTCTTAATCAGCAAACTTATACTCTTTCGGATCGGAAAAATGGCAAGGATTATAATATTACTACATAACCCTTAGCGAACACGGCGAAGTTATTTAAATTAATTGATGATGATAATAATATAACGGAATTAAAACAACCATACTTAGTCGTTAAATTATATTCTATGGAGTTAGTAATGTCGGGAAATGAGAGCTTCATTGCCATTGGAGTTTAAAGATTGGCCTACCACGACCATGCATGTGCCAATTTGGAGCTTACATAAGGTGATGGCTTAGTTTTAGTTCTCACCTCCACTAGAGTCATCACTTGTTGCAATAAAAACTTCCACACTATTTTCTCTCCTTCTAACTTCTAATCCCAATCTCTTCCACTCCAGCAATATTGATCAGAAAAAAAAAATTTTAATCGCAATAATCTTCCTAATCCTGTAAAACTATATACAACTTGTTTGAGATTGTATTAAAGAGTTTAAAAATGCTTTCAGTACATAAAAAAGTTGTACTAAAAGAAAGGGTTTATTCGGTTAAAAATAAAGTACTTAACAAGCATTTATTTAAACTCAAACTGTGTTTTGGGGAAAGTTTGAAAACGAAATTTTTTCTAAAAAGTTATTTATAATTTTATTTTATTTTTAGATAAAAGCTATATTTATTGATGCAAACTTAAACAGACCTTTAGATGAGGTCTCATCCCATAACATTTTCCATTGCACAATCCCAACAGACAATGAAATCACTTAGGACCAGAGAAATCATATTTAAATAAAAAGAGAAATTAATAATGGAAATTTTGAGCTAATTAAACATTTAGATAGAATTTTAGATGATCGGATGCTAATGCCCATAGTTTGCTTAATTTGTCTTAGAAGAGCTCAATCCATCGATCCCTCTTTTTCTTTTTCTCTTTACATGTTTCTTTGATTTTTTAAGCATATATATGTAATTGCCTGTTTGGCATGGTGATGTAAATTTGGATACATGCATGTGACTCATTTTTATTGATTTGACGTGTACATGATGGTCGTTGGCAAGTCTTCCATTTAAAAATGGATGAAAAATATGATGGATCGGAATTGTCATAATAAAATATTCAAATCCTTATTTATTGCAGTAGTAAAACTCAGTAAATTTTTGACTAATTTTTTTAAAAAATCTTCTTCTAAAAATATTTATGAATATTTTTTAAAAATTATAATTTTAGAAGAATTTTTAAATTTTGGGGCTACTCCCCTCCTTTAGCTGTAGTTCCTCATGATTTGCAGGTTTCTTTATATCCTTTATCTGCTTAATTTAACTTTCAGAATTATTTGGTATTATTTATAAATTTTGATTGGAAGATAAAGTTTGTAAACAAGAACTTAATTAATCCCTCCTAGTGGATGACAAATATGGATACAAGTTACAGGCTGTTTGTCGATTGTCTCATGCGATTATAATAATTTAAATCACACACACACATATATATATATATATATATATATATATATATATGGCCCTGCCAAATTGTTATATTTTTATCCCTAGAATTAATAATACTCCGTACTCCATATGATTATTATGATATCCTAATACAAATAATGTCAGAAATTTGTTGGAACCCTTGGCCTTCCTTGGGTGTGCGCTAGCTGTCCAGTCAACAAGGGAAGTTTCCCATCTGCCACTCAAGACCAAATAAAATAATTGATGAGAAAATATGGACGACTTTTCTGTGTGTGATTTAAGGATGAAAGTTTCTAAATATGCGAGCGCCTTGATCACCGTTGGATGTCGATCTGATTCTTAGGTCCACTTGCCCACCCTGATCCGCAAGGAGATGCTCCCAGCTAAGCTATTGGACTTTTTCTTGGTTCGAGAATATACGTCGTCCTACCTGCTAAAACAACAAACAAAAATATACACAAAAAGGAGAAGAAAAAAAGGATTCAATTACAGCTTGCTTGAAAGTTGCATACATCGATTTCATTTCTTTGCATCAATTATTGATGCTTAAAAGATCATCAACTTTCCAAAAAAAAAAGGGTACCAACCCTTTTTTCTTTTTCTTAATCTTAGCCTTCTTAAGTATAATAATTTGTTGAATTTATTTTAATGTGATATAATTAAGGGTGAGAAGTGTTTTTTTTTTTTTTGGAGGGTTTCAAGTTTAAAAAGTGATCATTTTTTTATTAATATTTTTACGAAAAATGTTATTTATATATTTGGCTATATATGTACGTACGTAGCAATTTGGATTAATAATTGGTGTGATGCTTAATGCCTTACACATAGACCACCGCCCACGACTTCAACCAAGTCCAAGTCTACCAAAGCAACAAAATATAAAGCAGTACGATAATTATTATAGAAAAGAAGAAAGGCTTTCTAGTCTCTTTCCCACTGTCATTTGTTGTTTTGACATCTCGATCAACTACCCTACCATCTCTCCCTTTCTCTCTTCCATTTCTTTCGATTTATACTACTGATTAGTGAAGTTAGAGCCCACACGTTCAGACAAAGACAAGCAATCGGTAGTTACAAACAATATAATATTTAATTCAGCAAAATTTTTTACTTTATTTAAAAAATATATATATATTTTAGTCACCCTTTTTTTTCCAAAGTCCCTACTTTATTTTCGATATTTGAAAAAAAAAATTGGTTATTTATTGAGATGAGAAAGAATGAAAGAGATTAATTTTTATTTTTATTTTTTTGTAAATTGGTAAATAATATAGATACAGCTCATTTGGCTTGTAGGACGATCGAGAATGGTGTAATATTATATAATAGATCAAGGTCATTTCATGCAGTCAACGCTAACAGGCTGCTTGGAATTTTAAATATATGTTCGAAACCATCTGGCAGTCCACTCCATGTGTGAACGTGATCGACCGTTCAAATGATATATTGGCCCGCAATCTGGAAATTCCCTATCAAAGGTATATAATTATATATCTACGAAATGCATATATGGTAGCTAGATCATCTATATCATCAATCTTATTCACAGATAATATGATTAATCTGACTCTGGCTGTTTCTGCTTCCTTCCAATTGAATTAATGCCATGTTTTATATATATATCCTTGCATATACTCAACAATGGGTCCAAACAAGTCAAAGAATCATAGATTACAATCTCTAGACTCTAATCATATTCCTAACAACTTGATCTTGACACTTCAATCAAATAATTTATAATCATCATAATTAGAATAAAATTTTACTCCAAATTGTATTTAAGAATCACATGTATATATAAATGATAATATATATAAATTACATATGAATATATAAAATTACATGGTACAGATCGAAAGAAGGGAATGAGGTGGGTAAATGGTTGGACAAAATTAAGGATATGATGCATCATGGATGTAGTGGACTTTTATGGCCGCAATGGCTACTGTGAAGATCGGATCCTAAAGGAAAAAAGGGGTTCGCTTGCATGCACTTGCACTGACAACCAAGCTGATTCTTATCAGTTATCCCCCATCTGCAAGTCTTGTTGCACTGCTATAAAGTCCCTACAAGATCTTCTTCGAACCTCTAAAGTCTAAATCCTACAATTTTAACTCCCAATAAAAATAAATATATATAAATATAAATACTTTCTTCACCTTTTTACTAACTTCTCTTTGAAAATCAAATATTTATGCCTAGTCCAACCACTTGGGCTCCTGTTTGGTGACACTGTCGGTTTGAAAAGTAAAACTGCACATCAAAATTAAATTTGGTATTTCAATTGTATTAAATTAAATTTGTTTTTCCACCTACTTTTTTTTAGTGATTTGTCCTTCCTCTTCCTTACTCATTGATGGGAAAGGAAGCAAGAAACAGACGTGGAATTGAAGCCATTTGACAATTGCCATGAATTGGCCAAACACTGAAGTAGTCGAGGAATGCCCACGTGGGTGCCCTCTATTAATACTCAAAAAGTCGATTATATATTGAGAAAATAATTTTTTTTATATAGTGGTTTTAGTTGGTTGTAAATTACGCCTCATGAAACGGATGCTACTAGTTCAAATTTCTCATCCTTTTTCTCTTGTATGAATGTGTCGAAAAAAAAAACAAAAAAAAAAAAAAAGGAGAAGGAAATTGATAGCACTGATTTAAACCTAACCATTTGGGGGTGCGTTTTGTACACTTCAATTTGTTGCTAGGATTTTACTTCCATCCCTAAGCCGACGGGCGGCGGCTCTTGTTCAAATTAATGGACAAATAGTTGGTGAAAGAGACAAAAACAAAAAAGTGGATTGGAATAAAGAATGGATGAGAGGGAACTCTCTTTGATTGGTGGGGATTTCTGATGGCAAGAAAACTCCATTCTCTATAAAAGTGAAGAAAAAGGAGGTCTTTGAAAATGAAAGAAAGGGGTTTCTGGAATCAAAATTATGACAATTTTTAAAATACTAATAATAATAAAATTAAACTGACTATACTGCTGAGCTGATTAAACAGGCATGAAACTATGAAAGGGCAATAAGAGATTCTTGACAAATGACTCAGTATTAGTAACTTAAAGTGAAACATACAGTGATATCTTGAGATTTGAGGTCTAGCATCATTTGGGTGTTTCCATCACTATGATTATTGAATTATACAAGTTATAAGAAAAAGAAAAAGAAAAGGTTTGTTGAGAAGGGGATAGTGAAAGGTGGGTTCAGCTCAAACCTCACTTATTACTATAATGGAACAACGTACCACAAAAAAGAAGAAAGAAGAAAGAAAAAAGAAAAAAGGAAAAAGAAGAAAGAAAAAGGGAAATTACTTGCGATGATACTACTCGATCTATTTGTGGGCTTCAAAGATGTAGAGGCTGCAGCTTTAAGAGAGTATGAATTAGTGAAGTAACATGTTGTTGGGGTACCGTATGAATGAAAAAGTCTTGATTGTTACGTATGCAAATAGTAAGTTAATTAATTTACTCATAATGAAGGACAGATAGATGGGACGCATAACAATGACATCCACGTTCATCTCGATCTACAAACCAAGTTCAATCGATTAATCAATGTCACGGCAACTCCATTTTTTCCCCTCTCTCTCTCTCTCTCTCTCCCTAGTTTTTTTTTTTTTAATTATTATTTTTAATTTAAAAAACGTTATTGAAATGAGCAAAGTATACATAAGCATGGTTCAAAGATTCCACAACTACACAAATTTATTGGTTGAATTCATGCCGACATAAACCCGTTCGACAAGTTTTAACTAAAGAATCACACTTTTCTGATTTAATTATTAGCTTTTTCTAAAAGCTTCCATATCATTTATTACTTTCACCATTTTCAAAGAGTATCCCCTCAACGAAAGATGAAAAAGATAAGATAAACTAGCTATAATTCTATAATACTATGCACGTTTTTTGGATGTGATTGGTATATTTCCTAAGGATTTTTCCCTTTTTTTGGATGTGATTGGTATATTTCCTAATTATTCTTCCCCCAAGAAGTCCGATGGCCTTGCTGCTAAACAGGATTCCTGAATACATTTGGGAAAATGAAGTTATCTATGAATTATTTAACCTTTCAAAGACAGCCATCTAAACCTAAAATTATACATGTGAAAAAAAACAAGCACACCCTCTCTCCACAAGGGGTCTTAATCATGTTCAATTATGACAACCCAATATGGTCCCTCCTTTCGCAATTGGGGAATCTTATCATGTTTGTATTATAACAGAAAATAAAATGGCCATTGTGATTTCCATTGCCTAGCTAGGCTTCTTCTATAAAGTTAAATGCTAGGCAATTAGGCTTGTCGTACTAAGACAACAATCCATCCACTCACTAGGTACTATATGTAATGTTGAAGTTTAGAGACTGAAATCGGGTGTAATTAACTGCCCGTTAACGTAAAAGGACAAGTAAGCCTCATACTTACCTGGACAGGTGAATCTTGCACTTCGAGCAGCCTGAGCACTTATGTGAAACTCACATATTCTCTCACACAAATTACTTGTATTACATGCAATACAAACAATTAATTACAAATCAACAAAGTTCGATGATTCAACAGAGTTTGTCCCTTAAGAGGCGAATGTTTTGTCTACGGTTCAATTCATATTGGCATCTGGGGATCTGCAAATGTTTTTAGGAGGTGTCCTGTAACAAAACATACTAGCATACCATAGGGGGAATATGCAGAGGTAAAATATATGATTAGAACGTGCACGGCAACAAATCCCAAAAAAAGACACGACCCATGAGAATACAATGCTGTATACACAAGTGTTGCTGTTGCTACATCCAGATTATATGCATATGGAATATGTTATCTTCAGCTTGGGCAGGCTGTCCACCACGTCCTCTACCTCTGTCTTTTGTGTCCCGTGGCCCTATCTTGGACTTAGTATAGGGACAAGGAATGAGATAAAATATCAGTGTAATTAGGTAGAGATAGAGAGAGAGAGAGAGAGATATAATCCGATTCACTTTGCTATAGATAATCATGAACACAATTCTCACTGTCCTATTCCATCAGCAACAGTACACACATATATATATTCTACTAACTGTCCTATATATACATGCATAATTCCACTAACCTCCAACAATGTAGACACAAATACAGCCACAACTCAACTAAATAACATCACATGAACAGTAACCATATGTGAACCCACTTCCTATCTATATCTACTTCCCATATCTCCAATTTCTTGCCTTCTATTGTCCCATGCGACCATGAGTATCAAGAACTGAGATCCCTAGTGTTAAATGATTTTAACAAAAACTAAGGCTTTCAAAGATAGTTTGAATATCTCTAGAAGGTATAAGGGTCAAGTTAATGATACTAGAAAGCAATAAAGAATGATGAAACTGTATAAGGTCATATATCTTTCAATGCAAAAGCTAATCTTTTTATCATTAATGAAAATTGGGGAAAGAAAAAACCATTTCACCAACATGGCTCTCCTCAGAATGAATATTTCTAGGAAAGATGAAATTAGATCAGCAATGGAAGCATGAACCTTAAATCTGGAGCCTGGCCATATCCATCTGAAACTGAGATATACATGTTTAAAATGAAAGATACAACCAAAATAGGAAAATATTTGACAATACCTCATCGGACATCTCCGGTCTATGCTAGTAACCCACTGACACCAAGAGTTCTACTAACATCTAGTGACGCTAGGAGTGCTATGCCACAAAATTTAGAATTCTAATATGGCAATAAGAAACTACGTAAGATATTCATTATTCCTTCAAAAGACAACCCAATGTATCAAACACTTTGGATCCCAAATGATACCCCTACAAAAATATCAACGCAACTGTGTGATTAATCTCACCACATGGAACTCCAATTCATCAAATAGCAACAGACAGACAAAATCATCATAATATTTTTCATTTTTAGCCAGAAAACCTAAATTGTGTTACATATAATCAAAGCCACAGCAGCTTCCTACTTCAAAAAGAAGAAGAGAGAAAACAAAAAATACTAGGAAAAAAAATAGTGGTACAATGTTGAGTTCTAAACCATTCAGTCTAACAAATCAGATTTACTCTATCTTGATGAAAAGCAAAAGATAAAAACCTCCAGTATAGAGTACAACGACTAAACCATCATTGTATATCCCAATCCCAAAATCTATATTTGACAAAATGCTAACCTCACCACTCTTGTCAAGACCACCTCATCAGATTCATCCTCTTTTGTGATGGCTCAATGATGCAGGACAGCTCTTAAACCTTCCAAAATATAGCAAACTAACATACAGGTTTTGCTTATATAAAAAAAAAAGGTTTAACAGTGAGGGGAGACTGTTGGTAGATGGAATTGGGAATAGAAATTAGGGTTTTGAAGCTCTTTTATCCATCTTTCTGAGGGATTTACCAGAAACACAGATGCTGAAGAAGTGCAGTAATTACGCTGAAAGCGGAAAAATAAGATAGAGAAAGAAGAAGAATGAAGGAAAGAAAAACAGAGCAATAAACAAGAAGATTCTAGGCACTCTGGCAAAATTAGTCACAGTGAATTCGTGATAATCTGCCTGACAGAACCACAACCATTTTTCTAGGACCCTAAAAAACACTTAGCCATAGCCCTGGAATAAGTTTTTTCACAAATCATTGGCCAAAGCCAACTAGACGTAGCCAAAACAGATCAAAACCATTGGCAAGTTTGGTGCTACAGTAACATGAAAAACACCAAGTCTATGGTAACTAAACCTCGTCTTTACTCTCAAGATAGGAACTGCAGATATAAGAAGACTAACAGAAAAAAATTTCTCAAAATAGGAAAGTCCCGAAGAACAACCACAGACACTATCTTCTTGTTGGGGCCCATAGGCCTAGGCTCAGAGGCTCATGTCACTATGTGTATTTTGCATCCTCTCACCTGCATATTGACACACCACGCCAAAAGAATAATCTGCCTATTCTTACATTAAGCAAAAGTGGAGAATGCATTCTAGATTTCAGAAACAAATATGACTGAAGATAATTGTCACTGATGCCCCACATATTGCAGGGTTTCGAAAGGAGGGCTGGCAACCCAATTGGTGGTTCGATCAAAGCAAAGGCACTAAAAAAGAATTCAGAATAGAACCAACTTGAACTTCAAAGTTCAAAAGAGTAGAGTTATGAAATCTACAAATCTTAAGATACAGACAAGCTTAAAAGCTATCCCAGCCAATAACCTGCTTTTATTCTCTTTTAAGTTCTGATGATTTGCTAGAGAATAAAACCATAGCCACAAAACCGAGGCCTCAACATGACTATAGCAAATCTTACTAGCTTCTCCTTTTGTTTTTCTATGGAGAGGCTGACATTCCAATCAACAGCCTGGACAATGATTTAATATTCCATCCACCAAGAAGGGCAGCAGCACAGCAAAGAGAGTAACATATCATCTCAACTGTAATTTGAGGTCATATATTTTGAAAAATCTAGTTAACCATAGAAAGTGTAAGGCTACTTAAATCTAAAACTAAAATTACAAGAAAGAGAGGGAGAGAGAGACTCAACTTTTACAAACTGTCATGATTCAGGACTGCACATGCCACAAGCATAATCCACACCTAAAGTGTGATATTACAAATACTTTTGAGACGCAAACATTTAAGTTAGGCATTTTCGTTAAACCTCAACTCAAGGCCTGCCCAAAGCTCAAAACTGACACCAGCCTCAAGACCAAGCAAAAGAAAAAAAAACTCAAATAGGAAGAAATTTACATAAATTAAGATGCCTCGTCTGATTGAAACTCTACTACCAATATTTAGATTCATGGAATTACACATTAACATAACAGTACTCATAAACCCTGCACCCAATTGGATTTCACATCATCACAACGCGTTCTATTGCATATTAACTGACCTCGTGAAAGTAAATCAAGTATAAGTCATCCATACTACAGGAGCATCCAACACAATAGAGAACAGACTCAGCAAAGTACTCTAAGTTCCTCAACTCAATTCAACTCCATCTCTCTCATTTTTACTGCCGTAATTCCTCCAACAAAATCAAAGCGCAAGTTAGATATATGTAGCTAGCCCCATTTTGGAATTGAGAAAAATTATTCAAGGAATAACATGTAATTTACAATCGTGCATGATGTATAATATTATTTATATTATTGGTTTCAAATAATGAGATTAACAATGTCTAATTGTCTATCATACTACAAGACCCATTCGAAATTTTTATGAATAACTACTACTCACAGTCACAGATCAACCTCGCATGCCCCGGGTTGACCCGTTAAAGACCCTGACCCATTGTTCGAGCCAAATCCGATTTGGACCTGATCACAGTTAACCCGCAACAAGCACTGCCTCGACCTCCACCAAGACCCAGTCCTAAACCTGACCAAAGCAAACACTCTGACTCCGAATCCCACCGACCCACTAGCCCTCTCGCCTGAAATCTTGGTCACAACGTCCTCACCTACGTACTCGTCCACCACGGAGAGACCGACCCGGATCCGGGTCTCGTTTTTCTTCTCTTGGAAGAAGGGAGCCAACAAAGTCTTTTCGAGTACTGGTCCGTTCCCATAGACGAGCGAGGCCTCGACGCTGTCGTAGTAGATACGGAGCTTCGTGTTAGGGTTGCGGACCAAGAGGGTTAAGTTCCACGTGGCGGTTAACTTGGAGCCAGTTAGGTTGAGTGGGGACACAGAGGCCGAGTCGACCCGGAACTCGGGGAGCTGGGGCTTGAGGACGAGCCAGGTGATGAAGAAGACTACGCCGATGATCGCGAACAACACGGCCGCGGCCATGACCAGACGGCAAAGGAAGGAGGACCCACTGCGGCTACCGCTGGGGCCCACGGGGCGTTGGTAGAGTCGTGGGTAGGAGGGAGGTTGGACCGCATAGGGGTAGGCTGTCGGGGCGGCTGGGTAGCCGGCTGCGACTTGGCTAGCCTGAACCGGGTAGCCGATGACCGTTTTGTCATGGGCTCCGCTGCTTGTTGGTGTTGAAGACATCGTAGTCATAGCATCACGTAAAAGAAAGAGAAATCTGAAGAGAAACGAATTGAATTGGGGGGTTTCAGGGAAGACCGTTGTTTTGAGGAGGAGACCAGGCTGAACCAGTGACGTGGCTTAGCTCGAAGAAATTACTTGATACGGCCGTATGTAGGGAATGTTAGCTGGCACAAACACGTGGCAGGTGATAAAAGACAAATCAAAATCGTGGTTGGATCCGCCCCGAATTAGCATATCCTCTATTGTTTTTAATATCTTTTATAATCTAAATTTCTGATTATTATTTAATTTATATATCAACTGGTGATGATATATAAGGTGGATTAAAGTCCTAGAGTCCTCTCAGATGTGGGCCATATGGCATTTAAAATAACTAATAGATTAAAATTTAATAATGATCATCTCAAATTCAATAGTGATTTAAAAAAAAGATATGTTAAAGATTAATAAGTTTCTCATATTTAGCTCATATTCTAATAAGTTTCTCATATTTAGCTCATATTCTAATAAGTTTCCCATATTTTGTCCATATTCTCTTATAAATTCAATCTATCAACCATTAAATTTCTAAGGTCAATCGTTGACATCACACAAGTCTCCAAATATAATAATTGATTATAAGAGAACATGAGCCAAATATAAAAATAAATAAATAAAAATAATGACATCTAGCATTTTTAGGAGGATTATCATTACTCATATATCAACATTTATAACTTTTCAAATGTGATAAATATGTCTTAAAAAAAGTGGCAATTTGGTAATGATGAGAACTATTGGCAAAGATTACTTCCATCCCCAAATAAAATGCTATTTTTCTTAATTTGTAAGAGGAAATAAATTTTCTCCAAACCAATCTGAAAGAAATATATTATAATTCATTTAAAATAATGTTAAGTGTCTATAAACATTTAAAATACACGTTAAATTTAGTCTAAGTTAGTAAATTGCTATTAATGACATTAAGAATTTAATATTCATTCCGTGTTGGGCGCACACACACTCCCTCATCTGCACGACTATACCACCAAACCTCTCTTCTATGTGTTGCAAACGAATTGCTAGTTGCTCTTTACATATTGCTTTGTGTGCACGTACACTTTGTTTATGTTTGCAAAACAGTTGTCCCTCCCCATCTATGAAAAGTAACATGGGCTCCGATACCAACTGATATAGAGTAGAACGTTGCGGGCTGTAAAGTATAACAACAAGTGGAAGGATAAATACCTTTAAGATCTTGGTTCTACCAAATATCTAAGAAATTTTCTCTAACCACTATAAAC
Source organism: Carpinus viminea (assembly GCA_013348765.1). NCBI lineage: Eukaryota > Viridiplantae > Streptophyta > Magnoliopsida > Fagales > Betulaceae > Carpinus > Carpinus viminea. The sequence goes on along the minus strand of CP054674.1, from coordinate 35,124,854 downwards.
CATCTAGGGTTTGAAGAAAAAGTAGGAAGAAACTCACTTTGAGTATTCTTATTGAGAAAAACTGAATCATAAACATAAGCTACATTCTATGGTCTATATAGCATGTATTTATAGGCCCCCAAACTCCAAACCTAATAAAAATACGAAATATAGTCGATTTGCAATTCTAGAATGGCCGTTCGGATGGAATATGATGCCGTCCGGATGGTCACTGAAATTAAAGATGAAAAATTGGAAAATAACATAGGCGTCCGGATAGTCTCCTAATGTAGACTTCAGATGAGGCTCCCAAGTTTAGGCCTGTCTGAACGGTTGCATACAAGGCTCTCTAATCTACATTAGAAACCTAACAAATTACTACTACATTATTACCTACAATGCAACGAAAAGAATTAAATTCCGGGAAAATAATTAACATGTATGCCTCCAAATGAAAGCTAGTGTTCTTCCAAGATTGTAGACAACCTAGTATTGAAAACTTGAGGATCATTTACAAATCTTATAATACAATCAAGAATCTTTGAACATATGCCCAGAAACAAAGTATTGAGCATTCGGTCATAGTCGCTTTGAGGCATTCCCTGTTTGAACAAAAGAAAAAGTGAGTCATTAATAAGAATAGCTAAATTGAAGAATAACATATAAAAAATAAAAATACACACGGTTTGACTTAACTTTCATTCCAAAAACGCCTTCTCCATTCCCATCAACTTCAAACAATTTCCATTCGTTTGTCAAGCTGGGCTTATTTTCCAAATGCTCTAGCAACTTCGGATAAGTTAGTCAAAATGAATATGAGCGGGACCAATGAACTCTTGTAACTGATCCGGAAGGTTAGGTAAAATGACAAATTTACCAAAACTATTTATCGCCATAGATGAGTGAACGTTGGTTGCTTGGTGGCTGAGGGCTGATAATTAAAACTAGATCTTCACATGAGATACTAATTTTGAGATCTCAAGAACATCTCATGAGATCTTCTTGAGATCATCTAGAGAAACTATACCTTGCACATAAGGTTAACACCTATCAGTTTGCATTCATTTATGAAGCATGAATATTACAATTAGTGTACAAAATTAGTATTTTACCTCCTACTAATAACATTTAATTTTCTTTCTTTTTAAATTTCTGATTGGTTCTATATGCCCCCTCCAAAGCCATCTCTCTCCAACTCCTAGCCCATCCTCAGTTTTCACCATAAAAAAAAAAGTAAAATAATTCGTAGTGTCAACCAAATAATGCTATATATATATGCTCAAAACTAACCCGTCTTTCACATCACTCTTATCTCATCGAGATCACTGCTATTGCTCTAATAAAAATGCTATCATATTTCAGCTTTGACACTTGTATCTTCTAAAAATAATAATTTATTCTACAATTATCCAAAAATTATAAAACCACTTTTAAAATCTTTATATCTTGTGTGTTAATATGTATAAGTTGTTCAATTATTCAACTGACAAAACTAAAAATAAATACCGTATGGCCTTCAATCTCACTGAAATGTTGATGAATGTAATAGAAAGCGAGGTATGCAACCATGACAATCTTCATCATCTTCAGACCTATTCTTATAACTGACCTCCATGATAGAAATATGCAGAAAATGGTTTGGAGGAAAATTGGTTTTCTAGTCTAGTAGCCCATATTCATTGTGATTATGTTTTTTTTTTTTCCTAACAAATCTTCATCAATGTTTTTGTAAACCGTAATTAACGGTATGAATAGTGTCCTATCGAGAGAATCAAAAGTTGCGGTATGGTAAAAAGCTGATAGAAACTGTGCTCAAATACTGTAGGTGCATCATTTGCATACAAACCCATTAGGAAGACCCTCGAAAAAAAAAAAAGAAGCCAGTCGATAAAGGCTGCAAGGAAAAGAATTAAATTCTGTGCAGTTCCCAATATAGTAGAATAAGGTGAGTTGTCTGGCACCCTTTGAACCCTGTTAATTTGCTTATAATACTTCTCATCCAAATTCACATACGTTGTTTAGTGTGGCAAATATTTCAGAGAAAAAAAAGATGAAAATCAATAGGAAGGGTTACTAATGAACGATAACATGGATCTATTATCAAAAGACGATTCATCAGCATGCTGACAAGGAATCTAAAGTAAACAAGGTCGTGTCTAATACCAAGGTCAATGCCTCTTAGTAGTAAGTAGGAAAAATGAACAGTATTAACGGGTAAAACTATAAAAACCCTATTCACTAAATCCCCACATAACATATCAGCCTTGTGCAAGCTCCTTAATTATATTGCTATATCCCTAAACACTTGTATTCCCTCAAATCTGAAATCAACTAGCTTGCTTCCATTTGCATTCCATATTTGTATTTTAGATGCAACTCGCATCTAAAATATGCGAATTGCAAGTGGTATCAAAGCCTCGAAATGCATCTAACCCTATTCACTAAATCTCCATAGAACATATCAGTATTTTAGATGCAACTTGCATCCTCGCATATGTTACTCAATAAAGAAGTCACTACAAAAAAAACAGTTCTTGTTGGCATTTTTTAAGTGCCAACAAACTGGTTTTAAATGCCAAGAAAATTCATATTGGCGTTTATTACCAACATAAGGTATGCGTCGGCAACCCCAGTGTCAAGAAAATTTTTTCTTGGCACATAAACTAAATGCCAATAAATTTTAATGGCACATAATATATGTGCCACAAAGTCAAAAAAAATTATTTTCCAGCACATAATTTATGTGGCAAGAAAAATTTAAGTTTCTTGGCACATAGGCTATGGGCCAAGAAAACTTGAATTTCTTGGCACATATCCTATGTGCCAATAAACTTAAATTTTATGTGTCAAGAAAACTTGAATTTATTGACATATAGGCTATATGCCAAGAAACTTGAATTTATATGCCAAGAAACTTAGAATTGCGGATGTTTCTTTAATGGGCTTAAAATTGCTTTTAATGCTCAAAAAGTTTGTTTGAAGAAAAAAAATATTTGTTTAGTAAAAAAATTAAAAGCACTTTTAAGAGGTCTAAAATGCCTAAAAGTGACCAAAACGCACTTCTAGCAAAATCTTAAAAATGAAACTTTTACTCAAAAACTCTTTTTTAACTTAAAAGCTCTACTTCTCAAACGCAATTTCAAACATGCTCTAAGAGAAATATCTGAAATGATGAACAATTAGCACTTTTGTAAATTGTATCCAATTACTTGTCAAATGAACCAACAAGAGAAATACAATGATTAAAAATGGAGGAAACCTATAAAACCTTGAAACTACGATTTTTCTCTTTAGAAAAAGGGAAATCTAAAAAGAATCTCAAACAAGTATAGTAATTACATGGTAATATTGAGAGAAGTAATTATAAAATTGAATTGAAGTGGGTAACAATTAAGTTCTGTAGATTCAGTCATCCATCTACTATATTGACGAAACAACAAATTTATCTTCTTGAATGCTCCTAAATGCTTACCTGAACAGGAAAAAAAAAAAGATCAAAGCACTGTTCAAAACCTTACATGACATAAATTATGATTCTAAGAGTGAAACAATAAACAAGACGATATAACTAAAGCTTTGAATGATAGACTAGGAATCTTGGATTGAATTGCCAACTAAGGCCACATGATATCAGAGAGACAGAGAGATAAATAAATATCATATATATATAAATATCATATAAATATCATTTAGCTCTGTTAAATGCAAAACAGAACCCTAAGGTATATATCTCTGGGACATGTTAATATCATCCATCAACATATACAGATCGAGCAATGTCATTCGGAAGAACATTAATGTAATTTTTAGTTTAAGAATGAAAGTTTAAGGAGGATATATATGTCAATCTCATCCATCAACATATATAGAACGATATAATTGTCCCTGATTCTCATCCAAAAAGAAGATACAAAATAATGACTTATATTTAAACAACCGATTATGATGACTTGCACACATACATACATACATATCAGTCATTTACATCTTCTATATTACAATGTTTCTCACACAATAACACAATAAATATCATAGAAATTAGATAGAAGTCACAAAACCCTAAGCTAATCACGTGTTAGTGAACAACTTTAATTCTTCTCAGTAGCTTCAAAGTCAATGGAGCAAAACTACATGAAGTTTGGATAAAATAGAAAAGCTCCCAACCCTCTAATTCACTACAGTGTTATTTGTTTCAGCAGGAAATAAAAATGTGGAGAGTTCGATGTGACATTTTTAACTAAAAAAAACATGGAATGGATGAAGAATAATAAATTGTTTGGAAACTACCTTGCAGAATTTTCCTTATTTCCGAGTTTGACAAGCAAGCCTCCAAGATTCGTGGATTCGTACATAATAACTCAAGTTAGCTAAACTAGCCATTTTCTAAAAACTGAATTTTCATCAAGATAACAAAGTGAAATGAGTTCTGTGAAGGAGCAACAAAAACTTTTTTTGATTAAGTGAAACGATATAAATTCAACAAGCAGAAAAACAGGAATACTGATGTTGCAAAGAAATTTTTACACTGAATACAAGAAACAATCATCAATTGAAAGAAAATAAATATGTCAAAATTAGAACTTCGTATAGATCACATATAATGAAATCAGGATTCAATAGCCCCAACAACTTTCTGGACAAAGATTTATATCACAGACAGGATCAACATTTATTCACATCTATTGAGGAGGGCATATTGAGTAAGCAGAGAAGTATGGAAAGTGTTAAAGTTCCAAGTTAGTGCATGCTCGAAGTAAGGATTTATCTCCATATTGTTTACTTGAAAAACAATCATCAGAAGAATGCAAAATGTTGTAGATCTCTTAAAGGTAAACTAAATGTAAGCATACAGAGTTGGATATAATGAATTACACAGAAACTCAAGTAAAGCAGGTTGACAACTAGAAGTAAAGGTAGAACTAAGTTCCAGAGTAGCTTTGTTTTCAAAGCAGCATACAGAGTTGGATATAACGAGATATACCCAGAAACTCTTCTATGCTATTAAAGCAAGTAGTGATATATATTACAAGAATAGGAGTAAAGTGGAAAAGAAGTAAGCAGAGAAGTATGGAAAGTGTTAAAGTTCCAAGTTAAATTTCTTCCCATGATTAGTGCATGCTCGAAGTACATTCAAAGAGATCCAAACTTTTTAATTGTGAACTTATTCATTATAATTTGCATAACTCTGTACTTTACTTCCGAACAAATAGTAATATGTAACTATACCATCGAATATGTGCAGAATCTGGAAGTACTTTGCTGTATCAATTTTAAAGAAGACCCCCTTTAAGTTTATAATTGGAAAACATGGATATGAATAACATAATGACTATTCATAAAAAAAAAAAAAAAAAAATTAAAAAGAAAAGAAGAAGAAGAAGAAGAAGAATAACATAAGGATATACGCCTTTGGGCTTGAGATTGTGTTTCGCATTTTGAGTTTGGTGAAGCTCAAAGAACTATATGAGCTTGTACTTTATATGAAGTCTTGGAATCTCTGTGAGGTATACAGTGGAAAGAGATGTTTTGTTTCAAAAGCAGAAGAACTACTTCGATTAATTGTGGAACATAAGATCTAAGGTTAAGGGGAACGATTTTAAAGTGATGTTGAAAAATTTCTGGAAAGTCAAATCATTACAGCCTATATAGAGTTGGATGTGGCAAAATTTAAAATGTTATAGAAGAAAATCATGTAAATATAGATATAGATATAATGGAAGAGTCCATTTTACTATCTATACAACAGTACATTTTGGAGTACATAATTGTGATTTTTTTAGCTAGATCTTGTTTTGGAGTACATTTTTCCAAAGTAGTCTTTTATGATAAAACTATTGTGAGAGAGGATGCAATCGCCTTTAGATAGGATCAAAGGGATAATCTCTGAATTAATTCAGGGCTGGAAAATTATAACTAGTGAGAACATTATGTATTTAGAATTTATCCGGAAAGAAAAGGTAAGAGTATTAAGCGCAAAACACAGGATGCTATTCTAATCTTGATTCCCAAGTGCTGGTAGGAACTAAGATTTATAACTTGGGGTCAGGATACCAATTTGAGGGGGTTGTCTTTGCTAGAAATGATTGTTATGGGGATGGTATTACTATTATAGATGCCTTTCAGTCACTCCTTAGGGGTTTTCCCTATATGAGAGCCAAATGACATTGCTTAGGAAAACAAAGTTCTACTTGGTCACCCAATTGATTTTCCACTTCTGGCTACTTGGTAAGAGTTCAGATTAAGCTATTAACAACAAACAAAGAGGAGAAGAAACAAGGTGTAGAGCCAAATGACATTGCTTAGGAAAACAAAGATGCTATTAATAATAAACACCTGAAAAGACAAGAATTTGAAGAACCCGTATGAGTTTCCAACAAGAACAAACCCCAAACACTAAAAAATCGACAATCTGGTTCATAATGCAACAATGGAAACTGTTGATGCAATTTTTTGTCCAAGTTGTTGCTAAGCTAGACAAGTGCTTTTTAACATTTTTTTCTATACATAACTAAATTTCATGATAAGTCACTACTTATCTCACCATTTTAAGTTGATAAAACAAGATGAATTCCCCTCATACATAAGTTCAAACTCATGAAATATTTAATTAAAAATCACAGAGATAGAGTTCAATCTGCTCTCATAAATGGAAATGGTGATTTAAGATGCCATATGTTTGATTTATTGGTCGACCTACTCAAATGAAGAGCAATTGATCAACTTTGGATGTTTTTGTGCGAATCGCCAAAAATCAAAGTCTTGACAATAGAGTTGATGAATGAACCTCTAGCACCAGGTGTCACTCTAGACAACCTTAAACCCCTTCAAAATGATTCAAATCTTATGGATTCAAATCTTATGATTAGGGGAAATGTTACAAACCACAATAACAAAGATCCTTGCCAAAAGTCCCGAAACTCTACAAACCTTAAACCCCTTCAAAATGGAAATATTTGCATGTATCATAAACCTAGAGAATGTACCCTAAACGCCTAAAGCGCCTAAAATGTAAATATATGCTGGACAAGTATACAAGTTCCTTCCACTAATGCTATATATGTCAAAAAATCAATATATATTGAGCAACAAGATCTTGGATACCATTGAGCAACACCAAATTAATTAGAAAGCAGAGGATTCAATTTATGTGCATGCTCTGTACCAAATGCCTGAAATCCAATAATAAAAATAAATAAATAAAAAGGGATGGATTCATCAAGCATTGCTCAGTACAACCAATTTTCTCTTCCTTTAAAAATATTTTTTCCATGAACTTTCAGTGAAGTAGTTTAAAACTTTAAATGGCAATCGGATTAATTAGACTTATGCATTGGAAATAAATTCTGCAGAGAACTAAAGACCAAGGACCAGACCATCGCCCCCAACTAATCTGTTTATTCAACAACTACTCTCTCTCTCTCTCTCTGTGAGAGAAACACACAAACAAATAAGAAACAGAGAGAGACATCTTCCAATCCAGACTTCCTCAGTCTACAATCAAAGCACAATAATCAAAGTATACTTCAATATAAACAACTAGCCAATAAAAACAGAGCAACAACAAGAAATTTCCACGTTACTCAATAGTGAAAACAGTCCAACGATTCAAATTTCTAATTTCGTAGGAATAGAATGAAAATGAGAAAGAAAAAAAAAACCAAAAAAGAAAAGAAAAGAACAACCGAAGCCACAGATATTGAATAGTACTCACTATTGACGACCAAAAGACAAAAAACAGATTAGCCACAGAATGAATACACAGAAATTAAACCAGATTAACCACAGAATGAATACACAGAAATTAAACCCTAAATTGAAATCTACCACATATAATCAGATATTAAAGCATGCATATATGGTGGAGGATGAGAGAGCGTGAAAGAAAACACACGAATGTGTAATTTGAGTCGGTGAGGAGGAGACGACGGATTGCAGGAGATTTGTGTGAGAGCTGAGGGAGGAGACGACGGAGAGTTGTAATGAAATGTAATAAAATGAAATGGAACGTTTCAAAAATGGTAAGTTTTAATTAAATAAGTAAGCCAAAAATGTTAGACGACAGAGTGATTTTTTTTTTTTTTTTTGAAGTGAAAAAAAATAATGAGCTCAGCCTTATTGTTTATGAAATGCAAATAAAATATTTTTTTTTGGCTTATATGCATAAATGTCAGTAAATTTTCTGGCTTATAGGTGTAAATGCAAATAAAATATTTTTTCTTAGCATTTACATAAATGGCAGTAATTTTTTTTGGCATTTAAAAAATATATGCTATTAAAATGTAAAAAACCTGGCATTTATAATAAATGCTATAAATGCCAGGTAAAAAAAAGCCAAAAAAGCTTATTTTTGTTGTAGTGAGTAGTTTTTTTCCTTATTTCCTTTCTAAATTCAGTTCTTGAGTAACTATTTTGTTACAAGTGGTATCAAAGCCATTTGTTTTCTTTTCATGAAAACTAGATCAATGGGGCAAGATTATGATTTGGGGAAGAAGGTTCAGCAATTGCAGGCTATTGTTGAAGAGAGGAATGCAAGATAGGATAGTTTTGAGAAGAAGCTCGATGAGAGGATTGATCAGCTGATGAGTTGCATGAAGGAATTGAGCAAACAACTTGGAGTAGAGGAGTGTCAAGAAATCGAGAACGCAGACAACTTGGGGCACGAAGAAGAAGAAGAAGAAGAATAAGAAGAAGACAAGATGATTCAAGAAATAAATCTAGTTGAAGATATCCACCATGCGTTTGAAGAAATTCCTCAACCAAGCCAAATGAAGTTGAGCATCTCAAAATCTTTGGTAGTGCAAGTAATTGGCGTGTTATCTCCAAATTCAAATTGTATCTTGAAGGAATTCTGCATCTTTAACACCAAATCTTTGAAGGATTTTCACGATAGTGTTGGGCTTTATCGAAAAGGAAGAGAACATAATTGATAAAATGTGGGACTAAAAATTGGAGCGAAGGAAGGACATATTTTGGAAATATGATTGGTGGGTCTTTAAGACATGGTGGAAAATGAAGGAAGTGAAAAGTTGGCTCATTTTCTGTGACTGTAATGAGGTGGAGAAGCAGCTTTGTGGTCTGAAATTTTTTGTTCTCTTCAAAAATAGATGGCGTTGGAAAATTATAGGTGAAAAAAAGTAACAGGGGTTGGCTGTGTGCATAGAAATATGTGTGAAAGTAAGACGTTATCAATGTAGTTTGAAAATCTTGGGCTTGGGCAGTGTGTGGTTTAATGGCATGCATGCTTTCAAGCTTGAGCTTTTAATTACATACCTTGTGGGCAAGGTGTTTAAAAGAAGTGGGCAATGTAATGGGTATATTAGGTTAATGAATCATTCTATTGTAACCTCCCATACAGTTGAGTAGTTGGTTAAAGTAGTTAAGAAGTTGTTAGTTGTAGAAGTTAGCAAGTTGTTAGTTGTAATAGTTAGCATGGAAGGAATTATAAATAGCCCGCAGGAAGATGTAACAGGGATCTTGTTAGTTATTTGGTTCATTGTGAACATGGAAGTAAGCATCCTCGAAATGCTTTATAGGAGACTAGCCATCTCGAATTGGCCCTTTATTCAATAAAGAAGTAGTTTTTTCCTTATTTCAATTCTAAATTAAGTTCTTGAAAAACTATTATGTTACATTTATCCAATTAGTAGCATCTTATTAACTCTCTAGAGTCTGTAAAAAAAGAAATATGGAAATTTTATGTTTAAAGGGTAAATAGCTTCGAATTAAATGTGTTCCTTTTTACCTTGTTAAATATTTTTTTATAGGACCTTTGTTGTTTCCATCAAATTTTTCCCTTAACCCTGCTTTAATTAGGGGAGCTTATTTGATGCGCACATAAGAATAATAATACAGTTAGTCTTTCGTGTAAGTGTTAATGGGTGTTAAACTTGCAGGGGTAAGAAGTAGATTTAAAGGAAAAGTCAAGCAAGAAGGAAGGTATTCCCTATTTCATGTTCTTATATATGCAAGCACTTTATATCATGACATTGTCCAATGCTCTCAAAGGAATATGTTTTTTTTTTTCTTTTCATCAGGACCTGAATATTTATTGTGGCTCCTATTGTATAATTCCATTTTAGAACATTATTATCTACAATATCCTGAATAATATGTCTGCTTGATATGCATTTTTGGCAATGTCTGCACCCATGGCCATTCTTCTGTAAGTGATAAACAAAAGTAGGTTATAAGATGCATGGTCATAAAATACACATTATAATTCCTAGAAATCCAATTAAGTATGTGTTCCTTTTTACCTTGTTAAAGCTTTTTTATTTTCCCCCATTGCTGCTATTTTGTGTAAAATGATTTTATCCGGTTAACCGCTTTTTCATTTTCATTTAAATCATTATTCCTTCTTCTTTTCGATATTTTTCTTTTCCAAGGCAACATGATTTATTATTCATTATTGGTGGCAGGATTGAAGGAAGTTCCTCTTATCTAATTTGGATGAAATCTTTTAGTAAATCTTTAAGGTGCATGGAGCTTAAAAGAATTCTCTCATAAACATAAGAAATTAAATTTATATCTACAACAAACAAATTAAAAATTCTCAAAATCAGAAAAAAAACCACTTCATGCATCGATCCATCCGTGGTTTTACGAAGATTTTCGTACGTACATATGTGAAAATGGAAGAAGATCGATCGAGGTAAAAACATAAAAATAAAAATAAAATCCTTAAACTTAGAAGTAAAATTATATTGCATGCACATGCGAACTACATATGCTTGACCTATCCGACACTCAAAAACTGTGTTAATATAAGTACTCGAATATCGACCATTAACAATGCTGAGAGGATGTACGTACGTCCGCTTTTCAGTTGAGACAACTCATCATTTCTTTTAAAACACGACAAGAACAAAACTAAAAAACAGAGATCTACAACAAACAAATTCCGGCTCGGATCCATGACAATCTCGATGCAAGAAAGTTGATCAATTAAGAAGATCCATGAAGTATATATAAAACATTCACCTAAGAAATCACGCATACACCGAACATGCCCCAGGCTTCTCAGGAGGTAACGTTCCGTTGCCATTGGCACCCACAAACCCAACATTCAAATTATCGCAGAAAACTTTTAGTTTGCCGCCCCTCGCCCACCACCCCCCAGATTTGAAGGTTGACGACACCAGCATCCTTAAATCAAAGCTCACCGATCCACCGTTTCGGTCCTCGCCCATGTCGTCCACCACCCACTCATCCACCACGTGTCGATCATCTGTGTTATTTGTGGATAGCGTTACATGCAATACGCCATGTCCTTTCGGATTCAGGAGCAAAGACTCGGCTTTCAAAGAGGACGTCAAGATATAATCGTTGTAATACACGAAACTATCAATCTGATTGATGAAAACATTCAGTTTGTGGTTTGGGTTCTCGACCGTAACGTCGACGGCCCAACTGGCCGTGAAATCCGAATTTGAGGCGGTCTTAAAATCGGAAACGGAGAGCGCGGCCACTCTGAAAACTGGGAGCTCTGGGCGTAGAATGAGCCACACCATGACGGTGCTCACAAATGAAAGAAAGACAAACGCCGTCATCACCATGAGACAACCGCGGACGAAGCCTGGCATGGGTGAAGCATAGGGATCGGGCGGGTAATGGGTTCTAGGTGGTGGCTGAACATAATGGTAGGGGTAACCATGGTAAGGTGGAGGGTTGCCCGGTAATTGCCAATGTGGGTTCGGGTTCGGATACCCCATAACGGGCGGATAACCCATCTCCGGCTGGTGATTCCTCGATCCCGGGGCATTACCTGTGGGCGAAGACTGATCCCCTGGTTCTTTCTTTGGTTGGTCTTCAGACGGAGAAGCCATGGTGGGTGATTCTCTCCGGCTTCTCTGCCCCAAGAATTCCCAAGAGAATGAATGAATGACCGAAAAAAAGAAAAGTGAAATAAAATATTGGTTATTATATATATATATATTGCTAAGCTTACAAAATAAAAAAATATTCTAAATGATGTGGCATAACTTGATTGAATTTCACATGAAAAATATGTCATTTAAAATAACCATATATATAAAATAGAAAGTTGACTCAAATAGTTAAATCTGCTAGAGAGAGAGAAACTCCTCCACCGCCCTCCCTCGGCCTCTACTATCTTTACCCTCTCCTCCCTTACTGCTATCAATAGTTTAGATTCTCACGAGATATACTGATTTAAGCACAAACTATAATAGCCTTTCAAAGTGGTAAATTTCAATAGATATACTGAATTAAGCACAAACTATAATAGCCTTTGAAAGTGATGATACGTAATTAATAAGATGATAAAAATAAATAAATAAATAATTTCATTACAATTAATTATTAAAAATTGTAAGTTATTATTAATTAGCTAATAGATTTTGATAATAACATCAACCATTAAAAAAGGAAAAAGAAAAGAAAAAATCCAAATGGTTTTTGTGGGAAGGAGAGAAACCATTATTCAATATTGAGAAATTCTACTGTTTCTCCTGATGATCTATTGATTTTACATAGATATTTTAAAAAAAAAATGAGGGACTGGTGGAGTAAATTTTTTTTCCTGCTTTTTTAGAGAACAATATGTACTTAAGATCAGAAGAACACCAATAAGAACCGTAATATTTCTTTTCAAAATTCAAAACAATTCCATTATCCAAACATATTTCATCCTTGATCTCTTAACTCATCAACTTTCAAATTTGAGCAACTAGAATTTTTGATCAGGTCGTAGATACCAAATCAAGATATCATACGTTGATTTCATCTGCAATCTCAAAAGGTTAACAGTTAACAGTCAACCTTAGCCCAATCTTGGGGAGTGGATGACCATGAGGATCGGGAGAGTAATAAACTCTTAATTAATTGATATTTAGTTTTTTTTCCCCCTATCCTGATGAATTTGATCAATAAATTATCTCCAAGATAACACACAAGTTGGTAGGAGTACTAATAGTTAATTAATTAGGATTTGTCTTTCTCGTTGTAAGTCATTTTAAGACGATTAATTCAAGAAGAATAAACACAAAATAATTTTTTTTATCAAATGATTGTCATTTGTTAGGAGGTAGGGTTCCTTGAATTACCCTAATGTAAAGAGGCCGATGATTTCTCATATTATCATACTACCATATATTTGCACATCTTGTTAATTAAATTCAAATGGTTAGATCAAAGCTTTTCAATTTGATGGTGGTGATGGATTTTCTTCTTCTCTTTGGCTTCAAACATTTCTTGCTTCACATGAAATTCTAACAAAATGGTCTCTCTTAAAGAAAGCATAGACTCATCGTGAAAATAGGTTTACCTTTATAAATCTACCATATTATTAGTTTTAAAGGAATTTGGATGTGCATGCTTCATTTACTTGCCATATAATCCACATAAAATAATCTTTTGCAATAAGAAATGTGTTTTTATAGGCTATATATAGCTCAAATAATCGAGAGTACTAGTGCCTTGATCATCCTTCTAATCAATTTTAAATGTTAAAAAATAGTAATTGATGCCGTTCAACTTTCCTTTGGAATTGCAACTTCGTAAAAATAATATGCATTTTTAAAATATATAATAAAATGTAAGGCGTTTGATATTGTTATTTAAAAAGTACTTAATTCAAAATAAGAAAAAAAAAAAAAAAGCAATTTCAATAAGCAAGTTAATCATTAATAGGTGTTTATTTGAAAAAGTGTAAATTTAAACCAAAATAATGAATTCGCATAACAAATATTTAATAAAAAAGTACTTTTTAACATATTTTACAAACACCTTCACAATTTTAAAAAGTATTTTTTTATTAAATATTTATTATGCGAATTCATGATTTTGGTTTAAAGTCGCACTTTTTCAAATAAGCACCAATTAACCTACTTATTGAAAGGAAAATGCTAGGGCATTCTCCATATAGTGTTTTCTTAGGTTCTCCCAGACTTACGTAAACCATGATTTAAGAAAAAATAAAATTGTAGTGGCCTCCACCACCGGTTTTTTTAGGCATTAGCACTAAATTTGAGGTATTAACACCAAAATTGAGGCATTAACACTAATTTAGGATGATCAAATCCATTTTGGGTGATACCATCCTTAAATGGTTAACCTTCCACCCTTAGGTTTTAATTTTGAATATAAAAACAAGTTTTAAAGCATTAGAACATAAATATTAACTCATAAAAATTAATTTGCTAGCAAAAAAATAATACTACAATTTTATTTTTTCTTAAATCATGTTTTATGTAAATCTGGGAGAACTCAGAAGAACACTATGGAGAGAATCCCTAGTAAACCCCTTATTGAAATCATATTTTTTTCTTATTATTTTGAATTAAGTACTTTTTAAATAACAATGTCAAACGCCTCACATTTTATTTGAAAAAGTGTAAATTTAAATCAAAATCATGAATTCTCATAACAAATATTTAATGAAAAAAATACTTTTTAACATATTTTATAAATATCTTTACAATTTTAAAATGTAGCAATTTCAAAAATATTATTTTTAAAATGGGGAAACTTCAGAAACCCCCCCTGATCTTCCACCGATTTACAGATACCCCCCCTGAACTTCAAAAACTCTCAAATACCCCCCCTGAACTTCCAATTTCTCTCGCTTACACCCCTTTAAGGGTATAATGGGTATATAAATATATATATATGTCCATTATACCCTCCACTCCAAAACTACGCCGTTTTGGGCTCGTCCAAAACGATGCCGTTTTTGGGCAAAACGGCGTAGTTTTGTATTTTAGGTTTTTTTTTTTTTTTTTAAAAAAGAAGGAAATTGAAAAAAAAAAAAAAAAAAAAAAAAAGTGGTGGAGAAACTGGTGAGCTGCCAAATGGGGTGGTGCCACCCATTAATGGGTGGCCACACTATACCGCCGATTCGCCACCCAGCCTTTGGGGTGGTCCGGCCACCCCCGAAAGGCCAAAAAAAAAAAAAAAAACGAAAAACGGGTTTGGGTTTTTGGGGTGGCGGACCACCCCAGGGCTGGGGGTGGCCACCACCCCATACTGGCCAGTATGGGGGTGGCCAGCCACCTTGGCCAAAAATGGGGTGGTCCGGCCACCCCATTTTTGGGAAGGTGGTCTACCACCCCGATTTCCCCTTTTTTTTTTTTTTTTTTAGGGTTTTTTCAAAAAAAAAAAAAAAGAAAAAAAACCTAAAACCTAAAACCTAAAATGCCCAAAACTACGCCGTTTTGGGCAAAACGATGTCGTTTTGGGCGAGCCCAAAACGGCGTAGTTTTGGAGTGAAGGGTATAATGGGCATATTTCTCCAAAAGGGTCCTAAGTGAGAGAATCTGGAAGTTCGTATCTCAGAGTTTTTTTCAGAGTTTTGTAAATCATTGTTGAAATCGTAACTCTAAATGAATGTTTAGTGCCGGTGGGGTCCAAACAATAACATTAATAAAAAACGGATATATATTTCTAAATCGTATCAGTGGCCCTGTCCGTGTTCTTTTATTTATGTTTTTTCATTTCGTTCATGAAAATGTTCCGTGAAACCCGCTTAAACCCTAATAACAGAGACTCACTATCACTGACAATTCTGACCTGAGCAGTTCACAGAGAGAAAGAGCGAGTGCGAAGATGGGAGGGGTGAAGAGGGTAATAAAGAAGGGGTTAGGGGAGATGGGGTTCAACGCCGGAGGCGGAGTCATTAACTGGTTCCCGGGCCACATGGCGGCGGCCACTCGGGCCATCAGGGAGCGGCTGAAGGTGGCAGACCTTGTCGTTGAAGTTCGCGACGCCCGCATTCCCTTGTCCTCCGCCAACCAGGACCTCGTCCCCCTCCTCTCCTCCAAACGCCGCATCCTTGCCCTCAACAAGAAAGACCTGGCCAACACCAACATTATGCATGTATCGCTCAAATTCTTGTGTTTCCGTTTCGCCTTTTTTTTTAAAAAAAAAATTGAAGCTCTTTGTTTAAATTGTACTTCATACTGTGTATGAATTTTGCGCATTTGAATGCATTGTCATTACAGTTTATTTGCAAATATATGCTGATTAGTTTAATTTTTTTTGTAGAAATGGATTCATTATTTCGATTCGTGCAAGCAAGACTGCATTTCTATAAATGCGCATAGCAAGAGCTCTGTTAAGAAGGTTAGTTCGCACACTGCATATCGGCCTGTTGTACTTTTGGAATTTTGTGTTCTTTGTGATTTGTGAAATATGGGGTGAAGGATACACTGTTTTGTTGCTAAGAGAATTTAGGAAAAGAAAATTGAGTCAAAATTAGCTTGGGTATGCGAAATCGTTGGATTGGATTCTCATGAGTGGAATTTGTCGTTTTTCTATCCTACATGATTTATGTTGATGATTTTAACTCTTGGTTTTGGGTGCAAATTTGAAACAGAATTCCTTATTGTATTCATTTTCATTTGCAAATTTGTGCTAGTGTCTTTGTACCAGGTATATAATCTTGGTGTCTTGTGGTAATTTTATAGTAGACATCCCTAATTCTTCAATTTGCTTTTTATATATGCTTATGTGTTCATGTTTTTTTTTTTAGGTTGGGAGGGTGGACCTAGTCCATTTTCACACTAGTGTTTCTAGATGGAGGGTGGCATATAGGCCTTTCAAAATCTCGATTGATAATTAGTTGGTTGACTTCTGCACAGGTTTTAGCTTATGTTACAAGCTTTTCCAAATCTCTATGATGTGAAAATCAGTTCTTTAAGACAAAATTTAATGGCCATGTTTTGCTATGTATATGAGTTAGATATGGTCTTGTACTATCAACAAAATTGAAATATCATTTCGTTTGTAGTTGCATAATTCTGCCCCTCTATATACGTGGTTGGTTTAAACTACACTTATTCAAGTGTATTTTAATTGCTGATTTCATATGCTTGTACTACTTTCATGCATGCTCATAATGTCTTTTCACGGTTCATGTACCAAAGCTTCTTGAGCTTGTGGAGTTCAAACTAAAGGAAGTGATTTCAAGGGAACCTACTCTCCTTGTTATGGTGGTTGGTGTTCCTAATGTTGGCAAGTCTGCTTTAATTAATTCAATCCATCAACTTGCGTTGTCACAATTTCCTGGTAAGTTGTTACTATATTTTGCTTCATTACGGAGAGATGTCATGATCATTGTTGGAACTATGGAAGTTTGTTAAATCATTGGTCTTTGTGGTTTTGAAGCCATACAATTGAAAAATAATGAATTTTGATAAATTATCACTATCCCGAGAGCTTAAGCTTGTGGAAACTTTTGAATTTGATTACTTAATCATTATTCTAACATTCTTCCTAATGTGTGAGCTTAAACTCTTTCTTGATGAGGTGGGTGCAACACATGAATTTTTTAACTTAAACTAGAGGTAGAGTAGAGTCAGGATTCAAACTCTCTTATATGTTTTTCAAGTTCAAGGACTTTGCCTTTATTTTTAATAAATTATTATTTATCAAAAAAATAAGTCAGGATTTGAACTCAAGACTACTGGTCTAGTATCATAATAAATTATCACTTTATTTCAAAAGTCTAAGTTTATGAGAAATGATAAATTTAATCACTTTACCTTTATGTTAACAATTTTGAGTTTCTTTCATAGGAAAGATGAAGCGAGCTACAGTGGGCCCATTGCCTGGAGTTACCCAAGATATTGCTGGATACAAGGTCAAGAGATTTTATATAACATAATACGGTTTCACTTTGTTCTTTCCTTAGAGTTGGGAATTTCTAAGCATTAAGCGAGGCTTAAACTCTAGCTTCACCTCTCTCTCATACAAGCTAGTGTTCAATATATGTCTAACTGCCATAAGGATGTCCTTAAGGGGTAATTCAATCGGATAGAGACCACACCTCATGAAGAAGAGGTAACTAGTTCGAATCTCTCTTCTCTCGAGGACAACAAATTACGTATATAAATAAAAAAACTGCCATAAGAATGCAACTATTGAACTAATTAAACCCAGTGTTTGAGATTGGACCACTATCAACTGGTATTGTTTGCTGCAAGATGTTGTTGGTTTAGTGGAGTATTGTTTTATTGGCAGTTATCAAAAGTTTGTAATAACTAAATCAATTTCGTTAAGTCTTTATAGGCACGTTCTGGAATTGGAACCAAATTATTGAGTGTTTGGCTTGTCCCTTTCGATTTTAAATCTTGATTTTCGCCCTTCTCTGTTGTTTCCTTTCTACTTCTGTTGTCTATGTATGTTTAAATGCTGACAATGTATTGTTAATATGCAGATTGCACATCATCCTAGCATCTATGTCCTAGACACTCCAGGTGTATTGGTTCCTAGTATCCCTGACATAGAGACAGGACTAAAGCTAGCTCTTGCAGGTATCATCCTCTTGCATATATATATATATATATATTTCACTAACCTCCTTTCTGTTTTTATAATTTTATACTAACACATGTTAATCCTAAAAATTACTACCATGCTATTATTATTCTATCTGATAAAAATTTTAGGCTTCGTTTATTAAAATTCTCTTCCTTCGACTTTTGATTTTTGTTCTCAAAATAAAAACATTAACAAACAATCCAAAATACAAAACATTTGAAACTCTTTTCACCTTTATGTAACGTCAGAACATTTTTTCAACCAAAAAACAAAAAACACCCTTCAAAACACATTAACAATCATATCCTTAAAGTTCTTAAATGCATGTGAAGGGTCTGTAAAAGATTCAGTGGTAGGTGAGGATCGTATTGCTCAGTACTTGCTGGCAGTTTTAAATACTCGGGGGACTCCCCTTCATTGGAACCACTTGAACAAGAGAAGATTGGAAGGGATTCGATTCGATTCTGAGGAAAAACATGAGTATAAAAGTAAGGATCTTCGACCAAAAAGGAGGAAACTACCAAATAACTCCGATATGATTTACGTTGAGGTAATATGGGATCCCTCTCGTTTATTCAATTTATTTATTTATTTTTTATTTTTTTATATAGGATGGCAAAAGTATTTGAAAACATTTTTTGCTCATAACATGCAACTTGTAGTGCTTGATACGCAACTTCAAACTATATTGCTTTGCCCCTAGATTTTAAACCTGTTTTTGTTTGTCATTGCATATTAGCTTGTTACCTTACGATAGTTGTATTTTATACATTTGACTCTCATTAGTCTGAAATCTATGGGTTGTTTAACCTTGTGTTGGTACTTCTTCCATGTATATATTCCGTATCAAATCATTTAAAGTTTGTATTATTTTATATGAATGTTCTGCTTGTTGGAGTTTGTTTCTTTATGTAGATTTCAGTTGCTCTTTGTGTAATTTGTTATGTTATAAGCTGCTTCTGATCATTGAATATGTTTGATAATGGTTGAGAACCATTAGAGGCCAGTTAGACCAAAAATGTTTGTGGTCATGGAGGCTGACCCATGGGCTAATTTTAACTTACTAGTAAATGTGGAACCCTTTAGGCAGAATGTGTGTCAAGCATTCTAACATGAGTTTGGTGCTTGATCAGAACACAGGGTGCCCATCCTTTTTTTTGGATTAGTCAAAGGTCTAAAAGAATGTATATTTTATTAGTCTCTGACATTGCTGAGTGATGTATAACACCAAAGTGCTGTTCAAAAAGCCAAAAAGGACTACCATGGTTATGTCTTTTTACATGGTTCATAGAACTTAAATATATTCAACATGTAAAGTATGACTTTGACCCATATACACCATGATCTCACACAACATTTTATAGTCGATGGTACCAGCCAAGTGACACCCCATCTTGAGTTGCTATGAGGAGGGAACTCTTTGGCAACTACAAGTTTCCTTCTCTCTCTCAGAGTCATGAGCTCTTTTGTCAGCAGTCATTTGCGGTAGCATGTTGGACACTCCATTGTATTTTTTTCTTTTCTTTTTCTTTTTTTCTCTCTCTCTCTAGTATACACCCATATTTCGATTTCAGAGAGCAGACCTATCTGTTGTTTATAACTTAATGGAGTTCATTCACTTTTTAAGGGTTTTTATTTTTAATAAAAAAAATCATAATAAGCAAGGAGATAGAACCAACAGCATATCTGTTGCACCTCCATGGTGTTATGTAATAGGCTTCTTTTACTTGCTAGAGAAAAAAAAAGGGAAAGAAAGAATGGTTGGAGGTGGGACATTACCTGGAGAGTAACTAGATCATTGTGGTATCATCTTAATTGTGCAAAAGGAGGCAAATTATTAGCATAAGAGAAATTGTTTTGGGGACAATCAGATTTCTGGTCATGAATGATTTACATTGAGTTAAGCTTGGATAGCGTATTTGACTTCTGCTGTTTATGGACATTTCAATTCACGAGCAGATCAGGATGGAGTTACTCTTTTGTTTACTTACTTTTTCTTCTGGACACAGGATGGAGTTACTCTTTTGTTTTATTTTTTATTTTCTCCTGGGCACAGGATGAAGTTACTTGGTTCTATGTTATTTGTGCTTAATAGATGAAAGATTTTTTGTAATGACCAGACGAGAGAAAGGTGGGGGCAGATCTAGAAATGCAGACAAATGCTCGACAGAGAAAATTCACTGACCTCAGATACGAAATGCTTAATTTAGAATTGATGATGGAAATAATTGAAGTTGTTACCTTGGGTGTATGGTTTGTAAAAAGGATGAGAAATCCTTTTGTTTTCTGCCACAATGTTCTTTTGTTAATCCTTGCAGAGGAAAGAAGAATTACTGAAATTGTGAATCATTGTAGTTTATGAGAGAGACAAATGAGCAAGCAAGAAAAGCTCGTTCAGCATGTAGTTGAGCTGATGTTAAGGTAAGTGAAAAGATGGTGATTTTGAAGAAGCACATAAGATGGTGATTTTGATTTCAATTATATGATTGGAAGTAAAATAGATTAAAGTAACAAATAGATCAGAGTAGTAGTGGGAAAAGATTGGAGAACTTGCAATCTTCTGGCAGTAAGCTCTTGTAAGAGTTTTCTGGATTCACAGGATCCATCTCATGATTCCTTCATACCCCTGCTGTATGATGGTGATTGGTAAACAAAATATTTGGAATAAGGATTGATCAATGATGACTGATGATAATGGATGGATTGTGAAGAATGAAAATTTCTGTTTATCTTTTAATTCCAACTCTTTTTTTTGATAAGTAACCAACTCTTTAATAGTTACCAGAAATAGATTTATTGATTACTTGATGCCTGATTCTTGTAATGCTTGTACACCTGAAGTTATCCTGAATGCTTTTAGGTGTTTATGTTACTTTAAGATTTATCTTTTAGTTTTTCTGCCCATTACTCGGTATGGCATTTGAAGTTATTGTTATTGGAGTTTAAATAGGGTCTTTAAGTGACCTGCTAATTTTATTATCATTTTTAAGTTTCTAGTTTGTTCTTGTTCCCTTTCAGGATCTTGTAACAGAAGTCCAATGTGCTTTGTATTTGACACTGTCAGAATTCACTGGTAATATGGAAGATGAGGGTGACTTGGAGTGTCTTATAGAGAAGCAGTTTGAAGCACTACAGAAGGCATTTAAGATTCCTCATGTGGCGTCCCAAGCTCGTCTAATGATATCAAAAAAGTTTCTTACCTTATTTAGGGCGGGTAAACTTGGTACTTTTATCCTTGATGATGTCCCTGATGTCAATTCTATATCATGAATTCTCTTCAAGTTTCCACAGGGCATTTTATCCCTCTCACATGTAATCTTTCAATTGTATATGCTGGTCCTTTTCTCTCCTCGCACCCTAATCTAATCAGTAATATTGAGGTGTTACCAACCTTCTCGAGCATGAATTGGCTTTCAAAGAAGAGCGACAGTACTTGTTCGAATTTTTTGTTGTGAAATTTCCAGTTGTCCGTGAACGTTACCCAATTTAATAAAAATAACAGAAATATCATATAAAATAAAAATCACTACGAGTAAATTTTACATGGTATCTTTAGTGACCACACACACACACACACAAAATAATAATAATAATGATGTTATCATAAATAGGAGGACATTAATTGAGAATTTAGCTATCAATATCGAAAACTTTTTTAGAAAAATGATTTAATGGTTTTTTGTTTGCTCGTGATTCAATCAAGTTTTCAAAAATGGAAGAAGAGAACATAACTCATGAATCATGATGTGAAGCGCAAAGTCTAACAAGTCCTATATATATATATTTTCCTTTTCATTTCAAGAAGAGAAAATGGGACTAAATTGTAGTACTTAACCAATCTCTAATGGGTTTGGAGTAATTTGTTTAAAATTTAAACTTAAATATAAATAAAAAAAAATACAACTATTATACTTTTCATCTAAATGAACAATCTCATGTGGTAGTTGAATGGTCTAAACATTAGGGCATAAATTTGAATCATTGATTAGTGTAAATTACTCAAGTGGGGTTGAATTAGATTATGACTTAAAGCCTGTTTGTGATTATGTTTGAGGGATTTAAACGTGCTTTTAACACTCAAAAAGCTCGTTTGAATAAAAAAAAATACTTATTTGGTAAAAAAATTAAAAGGGCTTTTAAAGGTTCAAGAAACATAAAATGGCCAAAAAATATTTTTGGTAAAAACTTAAAAATGAAGCTTTTATTCAAAAGTTTTTTTTTTATTTGAAAGTTATATTTTTAAAACGCAATCTCAAATATGCTCTTAGAATCTGTTTATAATTGTATTTGAAAAATATAGTTTTTAAGTCAAAAAGAGTTATTGGGCAAAAGCTTCATTTTTAAGCTTTTACTAAAATTGTGTTTTGGTCATTTTTAAACTTTTTGAACCCTTAAAAATATTTTTAATTTTTTTTCCAAATGAGTATATTTTTTTCTTTAAATAGATTATATAAGTGTTAAAAATATTTTTAAAACATAATTTCAAACGGACTCCACAAGCTAGGTAGGTAAGGAGTAAAAGAAAGAAAGTGAAAAAAAATAAAGAAAGCGGTTTACACATGGCACGTTCTTGGCCGTTGATGTCAAAATTGCTGATCCGGCAATTTCTTTAAAATTGCTGTGGATCCCGATCCAAAATAAAGACCCACACGCACACTCGCGGAGTCACAGTCGCAGCAACACAGATCAAAGGGTCTGCCATTTGCCGCTGCAAAGGTTGAGCTGTGCCTCTGATGCATTAAGCACCAATTAAAACGACACACCGTTGTGTAGAAGAGGAAGGGACTCAAAGAAAGGTTCGTGAACAGGTTTTGATGGCTTCTGTGTTACAGATCCAAGGGGACGAGTCGGTGCTCTTGCGCGTAACCCATTCCAACCTCAAGAGCTTCTCCGCCGACCTACGCTTCTCGCTCCAGGTAAACCCACCAACCAATAAAACAAAGCTCCCATTTTTCTGGGTCTCTCATATTCTTTCACTGCCTTGTTGCTCTTAGACGACAGTGGAATCCGTTAAAGAAAAGCTCTGGAGAAAATGTGGGACTTCTGTGAATTCAATGTGCCTCGACCTCTACGACGATACCAACACCAAGGTTTCGGTTTTAAGCGACGATTCGAGGCCGCTCGGTTACTATTCTCCGCTGGATGGGTGAGCAAAATTCCCCTTCCTTACTTGTTTTTCTTTCTTTTGTTCTTGTTTAGTCTTGCTAGTTTGATGAAAGCTGTTGAACGACATGCCGTGTTAGTGTCAAACCGCAAATTAGCCCTGTACATGAATGCATATGTCTCTGTTGGATTTTGTGCCTTCTGGCTGTTGCAGAGCGCAAGTTAACTGACTTTCATGAACATTGCTTTGGGGTTCTGTCTGTCTAGCATAATTTGGCATGTCAAGGGTCCCAACATAAAATGGGTCGGCACTCTTTCTTCGCCATCCCATAATTGATAATACCAAATGCGTTTCATGATGTGCAGTGCGAAGTGCATAACCATTTTTGCTTTCAGAGAGCAGTCTTGCTTTGTTGTCAATGTAGTTTTTTATTTATTTATTGATTGAATGGATTTTGTTTTTTTAAAAAGGTACCGATTACATGTTATAGATCTTGACCCTTCATCGGTAACCTCTGGTGGTTGGCTGGAAGACATTTCCTTGGTGGAGAAATACTCAATTTCAGAAGAAGCGTACCAGAAACGCGATGGTAAAGATTCCATGAAAACTAATTTTTGTCAAGGAGCGAATAATTATGCGTGAAAAATACTTATTTCATGTTCATTTAAGTAATTGTCATTCTGTATTCTGATTTATCAAAAAAAAAAAAGTAATTGTCATTCTGTAAGACCATGCGGTTTTTTGTTGAGATGTGAAATGTGAAAGTTCTTGTTGTAAAATGTTGGCAACGAAAACTTCATGATTGGAGTTGTTGGTGAGGAAACGATTTCCTTAATTGGCATGGGATATTATGTTAGCTAGATACTGCAACACAGGCATGCAAGAGAGTTGAACAGTGATAACAGCAGTTGACATTAACCACAACCTAATTCAACATAAGGAAGCATTTTGATATGTATGGACCATTTCCCATGAGACAATTATATTTTTTAGCTAATATGCGCCCCCTATGTGAAATTGCTATTTGCTTAACTTGGAGATACAGGAGTATTAAGTATGTACGCCATGGTGAGAAGAGTTCTCTGACGTTTATATTTTTATTCATGGTCTAGGATGTTATGAAGGGCCTTTCCTTTCCTTTTTCTTTTTTGATCTTATCTTTAATATTTTATTTTTGTTTATAATCAAATTGCATCGTAACATATCGGGGAAATGTTACCATGACTGTACCAAATTGAAATACGTAACTGATTCAAGTAATTTAAATTTCATATATTGTTATTTATTTATTTATTTTGCATTTTTCAGGCACTTTTAGAAAATATAAGGAAAAATTGGTCTCCCAAAATCCATCAGCTCTTGGGAACAAGGTAAGCTCCTGTGCTTTTATATTTTGGTGGTAAGGGAGCATTCCCTTATTTCGTAAGTTGTGTTAAAGGCTCTCTATTCAGCGAACTTTGGTTTTCTATAAGCATTGTTTGGTTGTTACTTCCATTAACTTGGCTTTTATTTACAGATACCCGACAACTACATGGAAGATCTTTGTGCCAATATCAAGGTTAGTTAATTCTTTTTGTGCGTCTAGCCATTCTGTAACCACTAAATTATAATGATGAAAGCTTTGTCCATTAGCAGAAACTTGCATTAGCTGAAGACTGAAGTGATGTTACACGTCAATGAAGTTTGCTTTATGGATGAGAAAATAGGAGAAGAAACTTAAAAATGATAAGAAAAAGAAATGAGAATAAATCACTGCTTATTGATTTTGTTTTCTGTGTTTCCTTTGTATGGTCATTAGCATTTTTTTTTTTTGGAAAAAAATGCATCGATATATTTTTCTTCCTATGATGGTTGTTTGAATGGTTATTATAGAAAATTAGGAGAATACTCCATTTTGTTCAAGTGTTATTCAGCACTTCTGAAAAGATAATCAGTCATATTTTTGGCATCTCTAAATACAGAGCAGAAGAAACTAGCTATTCTTTTTGACACATTGATCCTATCATTATGGTGGACCTACTAGCTTTGGGGAGAGGCAAATGATATAACACATTACATTTGAAGGATCAACTTACATGAATGATTGTCTTTTCATGTGTGTATGTGCATCGTTCATTAATACACCCTTCATCTCATTTTATTTGTCCTGCTTCATAATTACAACTTTTAAGGGATGTCATTTATTACTTTTGATATGTCCATAGATGGCCTTTTCCAAAACTACTACTACTTCTACTGTTTTGGTGCTTTTTTTTATATTCTAACTAAAGATATCAGGATAGTATAGGGAAAACATATTCTTGTTTGTAGTCATTGTGGAAAATTTGTCTATTGTTGGACATCACCAAATGGAAGCAGCGGCAAGTAAAACTTAATTTATAAACTGTCTCAATAACAAATTGATAGACATAGTACATGAATGGTCCATTCAAATTTGACCTTATTTACTCACTGTCATCATTTTTTATTTTTACAATTAAGGTAGGAGATAGATGTGAAGTTGAACCAGGGGCGAAAAGAGGAGTTGTAAAATTCCTTGGTCAGGCAGAACCTCTGGCACCTGGTTTCTGGGTTGGAGTTCAATATGATGAACCATTGGGAAAACATGATGGCATGTAAGTTGGCACTTAATGCTCATTGCTGTGATTTTTTTTTCTTGGATGATTTTTTTGTCATGCTATTTTGCCCATATCAATCAGTCAGAATTTCTCTTGGTCATGTTGCAGGGTGAAAGGAGTACGTTACTTTGATTGCCCTCCTCTTCATGGTGCAATGGTTAGGCCAGACAAAGTAAAGGTTTGTATGCAACTTGTTCTTGTGATGCTTTAATTTTGGAACTCTTACATGCGATGCGGACATTACTTGTTCTTTGTGGATTTAGATGTTGATACAAATCTTACCATGTTCCAGGTGGGTGACTATCCGGAACAAGATCCCTTTGAGGTGGACGAAATATAAGCAGGTCATGAAGAGACTACTCCTGGGCTTCCACTTTCTTCTAAATGTTTATAACCTTCCGGATGGATTGAGACTGTGATTTCTTTGTTTACATTTGTTACAAGTCTGACACTTTTGGTTAAGGGATTGATGTGAACCTTTTGAAGTGTTAAAGGTAAGAAAGAAATGTATCTCTGGGCAAAAGCGTGCTACCAGTAGTAGGTTGTATTTTGTGCTCAACAGTTAATGTTGAATTGGTAACAGAAGCAAGGAGTAAACAAGGAATGAGAGTATTGAGATCATTTCATGAGTAAAATTAGAATTAACAAATTTAATGGTGTATGTTGTTTTATATGATGAATATAAAATGATGTGACATCATTTTCACCATTATATTCAATAAAACAAAATCATAACCATAAAAGTTAAGACCCTATCCCCGTTCCTTGATCTAGCTAAGTTCCAATAAACATACTTATATATAACATATTTACGTGATACACTCGAACAGTTCTTGTTCCTTGTCAGAGTACAGTTGTACATGACGCAAGGAATATTGTATTTACATCAATCATTACAAAAACATCCTATAATCAACTTCAACGAAACTTCTTGCTTCCATTCCCAGAAGAAAAAACAAGGATCGATCAGAATAATTTCGTACCCTTCTACCTGCATATTCATACAAAAATCAGTTCAATAATTTATCCAGCCAAATGATAGAAACTATGCATACCACAGAAGTAAAATTTGGGCCGCAGATTTTACAACCATGGGTAGTTGAATACATTGGAAAACAATAATATCTTACCTCCACGGGCCAGTTTAGGAAATGGCAATAACAAAATAGTATTGGCTTTATAGTCTAACCTATTTCATATCTGTGGTCTTTTTTAAAGGATTTGTTGTGGTACATTTTCGGAAATCTAACCTGCGCTAAAATAATAAACTAAGCCACACTTTAGTTGGCTAAAAGCAATCAAATCTCAATTTGCTGCAAAAATACGAAAGAGTCCAAAATGATAACCATTTGTTTTTGGGCCACACATGCACCTAGTGGATTGAACCCTATTTTCTCACTCTCCGCTCCCTACTTCCTGGGAAGAGAAAGTGCCATTTGAGCATAAGCTCACGGGCCCAAAATGATAACCGAACAGTATATGCAAGATTATTTTTGTCAGTAATTTTATCCCAATTCTAACCAACCCTCTTACATCAATTAATTGTATCGTGGCAATTCATACACTCAAACTGTACACAAGTTTGCTTTGAATTACTTGTACTAGCTTACTTAAACAACACCCATTCATAGTGGGGAAAAAACCCTCTTCATGCAAAGAAGATATGATAAATCATAACATGTTTGATGCATTTCCAAAATCATCTTGATAGAAAAGCACTAAGTTCTAACCATTAAAAAAAATTCAGGATAGCTGCTAGATTACCAATGCAACTGCAATACTTGCAGTAGAATATTAACATAATGCAGGGCGAGAGAGAGAGAGAGAGACTACAGAGTACCTTTGCCTTGACCTGGTACTGCTTCTAGTGGATGCAGAAACATTGCACTTTTGATCTTTCATGCTGCTTTTCGTAGCTCTGGATTTGGAGGCCCCTGTAAATGATAATAATTCAATGCAATTGTGTGGGGAAAATAAATAAGTAATATAAAAGGTTCTTCATTTTGGATAGAGCTTAAACTACCTCTGATATTAACTTTTGGTGATTGAACTTCATTTTCAGCTGGTTCTGACTCTGTCAACTCACTGGAAGCACCAGAATATTCGTCTGACTCAACAGATTTAGGTTTTGATGAATCATTTATTGGCTGAGACATTCCTTCAGCGGATGGATCAATGACTTCGCCCTCTGTTTCATCTATTAGAAACTCAAGGTTAGACGCCAATTACACCATTTTAGCAGCATGTAATCACAAGCACGGAACAAAATATTTCAAACAAAACATTCATTTTAAGTAGTATAATCATGGTCATATAGCCATTATAACCATTGCAAAATATATGAATTAGGTATTTTTCTGAAGTGGCAGAAACCTATTCCAACTCCTACAGAATTCAATCCTTGAGATTGACTTTTAATTTCCTATAGGCTTATATTCACCTCCAACTTACATAAGTAAATAATTGATGACATTTGCCTGTTTTGTGATTGTTAGCTCTAGGTTCCGCTTGATTTGGAGATATAGAGATACCATTCTCTTCATGCTCATGTAGACCATAGTGTTATACCATATGTTAACTCACATTTTCAGTCGAAAGTACAGATGCTTGCTGCCACTTTAACTACAGCTGCCATACTCATCCAAATCTAAAGGGCAAGTTATAATATACTGTTTGAAATTTAAATCTATAGACCAGTTTAGAAGGTTTGTGCTGTTATCTTATCATGCATTTGAATGACAATGAGATTATTAACAAATATAAGGTTCTGTTAAAGAAAACAATGGGCATCTAAAAATGAAACCTGTTATGCTCAACCAGAAGGAAAGGGAGAAAAGAACATATTAAATCTTGCTACATTAAAAGGAGTCAGACAAGTAAGTGGCTGTGATGCTTGAAAATTTATATTTAGACTACTAAAAAGTATATTTCATTAACACTGATGGAAAAGGGTTAAAATTATTCATGGTGATAAAGCATGACGTGGGAAAAGAATATGATGACACGTCCACCGAATATCATAGAGTCCCTAACAATGCTGTTAAGACACTAATCTTTACTCGACTATATGATGCATCATAGGAAACCTCATTGCATGAAATATGCTTCACTACTATATGCTTCCTGGAATACAGCCGTTGCTGTATCATCATTCATCTATATGACACTAATAAAAAGACAGTAATCAATTATTCCAGCGATGTTATTTAAAGCTACTACATTAGAGATCTACAGGAACCATGAAGAAGAGAAAAGTAATA
The DNA here is from genome assembly GCA_013348765.1 of Carpinus viminea. NCBI lineage: Eukaryota > Viridiplantae > Streptophyta > Magnoliopsida > Fagales > Betulaceae > Carpinus > Carpinus viminea. Next base: position 35,095,614 of record CP054674.1, on the reverse strand, counting down.
AGAAATTCATATTAAAACATAGCAGAAGCTAATTGCAGTAACCTTCAGCAGTATCAGATTCTGCACTTTCTTCCCCAGTGTTCCCTGCAACTGCAAAACCTTCCAAGGTACAAACTTTCTGCTGATGAATGCGGGCATTTCTTGCAGTCACTTCCTGCTCCTTCTTTTCCATGTGAAATTTATTAAGTTTATCCTCAAACTCCTCAATGCACGATTTAAGTTCTGGTTTTGCAAACTTCTTAGTCTGTTTCCTCACCGCACAAAAAAGAAAAAGAAAAAAAAGAAACTGAGTTTTTAGAAAATGTATCTTGAATGCTTTGAATAACATGATGCAAGCAAAACAAATAATTCAATACCTTGTTTATTATATTCTTGAAATGGTCAATAACAGAATCCTCTGATAGGGTATGTTCATAAGTCTTGAATGACTCCATAAGCTTTTTAATTCCTTTTTCAGTGAATGCCAGCTGAGAGAGGCAGTAAGAAATATATTCCCATTGTGTGATATCTTCAGCAAAAAGGCAGTTCCGTTAGTTACATTTGTTCATTTATAAAAGCAGAAAATAGCTAAAATCGAAGTTGACTTTTGTTCTAATGAGTTAGGACAAAGCCATCCATATTTACCACCCCCCACCAAAAAAATGGTGGCAAGTGGAAAATTCAGAAAATGATATACTTAAGGTAAAAATGAGAAACAGCTGCCCACATTACATGCATGCTGTAACAGATAACAAAATGTTTCAACAAAACTAGGAGTGAAATGAGAACCTCCTGATGCTAAAAAGATGTGCATGTCCTATCCTGTGGATAAGACTCAAATGGACATGGATGAAATCAGTAAAAGTAGATTGAAAACTCATGCTTAAATTCTAGTTACAGCTTTCAACTGGCTCACATGACTAGCTGAATAGAAAAAAGCGAGGTTATAAAAAAAGAAGCAAAAAAGAAGAAGCAAGGTGATCAATATGGACAAACAACATTAAGTTACATTATATGTATGAAAAGAATCTGCTATACAACTAACAGATTATTTTTTTTTAAAAAAGCAAAAAACGCTTTTAAACGTTTTCTTGAGTTTTCCATGGTGAGAATCTTCACTAGGGTGGCTGTGTAAACAAAAAACGCAGCTCTCAAGGGGCGTTATTACGCCAAATATTTTTCCAAGAGAAGGGGGGTGCTAACATGAGGTACAAAGATGTTATAGAAAGATCTAGATTCAAACTTCCCAAGCTAGGTTTCAAACACCACTAAACAAATGCAACAAAAATGAACCAGAACTTGCAACCATGCTGAAATGATTTCCTGACCAAAGTTCCAATAAGTTATGTTTCTATCTGAAAAATTGCTATTCTCTCCTTCCAAAAATAAATGTCTTACGTTTCCTTTTAGGATGACTGAAAAAGAAATGTACCTTTCACAAGTAGAAATATTTACTTGATATAATTTTTTAAGCTATCATTATCCTTTCCAAAAAAAAAAAAAAAAAGCCATGTCCACCTCCAATATAGAGGTAATGGAATTCAATGGAGTTCTAGAAGTTACTTGACTTTCTATTTTTATTAAAACTCATGCCATTTAGACGAAGACATCTATTTTGGGACTGAGGGAGCATTAGATATATCATATCTTCTTCAAACATAACAGCATCATATTTTATCTGCTTGGCAAATGCTAAAATTAGAAGAAAATTTAAACTGAAAAGATTACATACCTGTAACTCCACTAAACCTATTGCAAAGCTTTTCAACAAGAGCTTCCATTTGTTTGTCCTGGAGCAATTTCAAAAATGTTAGCCGTCATTGAGAATAAATGCTTGGCAAATCAAATTGGTTAACAATTTATACCTTCTTGATGGAACCAATTAAGTACTGCATGATGTTGCAGAAAGACTCTCTCGTCAGATTCTGGTTGGATAATTTGCCAAGTATATCAGGAAGTAAATTATATATTGGATTGCTTCCTGTTCGCATAATGTGAAAAAGGAAAAAAACAAAAGGAACAAATTTAGTTAGCACAAAAAGAAATTATGCAAGACAACAATCAGTACATTTAACTAGATGTATATCAAAATTTACCTTTCTTAGACAACTCATGAAAAAAAAGTTTAGCCAGATTCGAAATCCGCTCATCTTCATCTTCCAACCGGATAGCCATCTCATTTATATACCCTTTTACCTGATCAAGTCAATGACCGCTTCAGCCTCTAGATCAATAAAACAAAAGCTAAATAACAAGCGGCATTTAGCCAGGTTCTCAGACCTTCATCATGTCATTCAATATGAGATGTGAAAGCACCAGAACAGCATTCTTCCTAACAGAAACCAAAGGATCCCCTAACCGGGCATACATGTGCTCAGTCCATGGTTCTAACAGATTGGGAAACCGAACTGCCAAATCACCAAGAGCAATAGTGCAATTGGAACGAACAATTTCTGAGGGTGAACTCTCCACAACAGTGAAGAGAAGCTGGAGATTCGCATCACTGAAATGTCATTCACTAAAAAGTTCAAGCATTATGTTGTATTTGTTAATGATAGAGAGAGAGAGAGAGAGAGAACATAAGATCTCACCAAAAATTTGCATCAATGATCATAAATCGACATAAAGCAAGCATTCCGGAAGCTTGTAGTTCTGGATACTGAAAGAAAGCAGTGGAATAGTTTAAAATAAGATATTGGATACTGATACACTAGTGAGCTACACGGGAATTGCTACGAAGAACTTGTATCAAATGATATATGAGACAAGCATATCATGTTCCATGTTATTATAACCATAAACATGACATCAATCCTTAAATTTTCTGAAATACAATGAGTTTATTATTTTACTATCACTTTAATAACATCTAACTCTAAATGACTGAATTATAAAACACTATTTCAAATATAAACATAATAGGAAATTTCCTATTATAGAGTTCAAGAGTCATAGAAGCCATTAAAGGGCAAGACGAGAAAAAACTGAGGCAATCACCTTTTGCATCAGATGAAAATTTCTACAAAGCTTTGACAAGAAAAGTGCAGAGTGTCCAATCAAGTTCTTCTCACCGGAACCACCAGAAATAATTTCTTTTTCTGCTTTGTCAGATAGAGTATCAAGATATGCATCTTCAGAGGCAGCAAGACCTAGTTCGGCATTGATACTATTGTCCTGCAAGACATCGTCAAGGGAAGAAATATTCTATATGAAACCAAAAAATGAAAGTAGATATCAAATAACCAATATCGGTACCCTCTATCTTTATACTGATGACTGAGTATAGAGTCTAATATCACCTTAACTGTATCAGCTGGTATTGTGCCATTGCAATGTACATTTTGACGATCAGTATCTGTTTTTGCTTTTGCAACTCTTTGTTTCCGGATCTTTCGAGCACATGATTCGATATACACCAATTGGTTCATGGCAACATGACTTACAATAAATAAATATCTACTTAGTTTGGCTAGTTGAACTGTGGTAAGTATGCTGGCAGTACCACTATCAATGTCATTATTCAACTCATCTCCTCCACTACAATTAAAAACAGAACTAAGAGATTTTTTAACCAGATCAGCAGCTAATGTTTCTGGAACAGGATGCATTGTGTATACGGCAGCTATTGCTTCATCAGCAGCAGCATACCATATGTTTTCTGGAAGCCAAAAGCCAGTAATTAAGCTTTCTAGAACACCAAATAATCGACTGCCATTAACTGACAGCAATTTTTTCTTGTCATCTTCAGACAATCTTTGAATAGCAATGCATGTAGTTCTAGCAAGCAAAGGCTCCACTTTAGCCCAACGACCAAATCCAATATCAATAATGTCTTGTAAGTGAGAGCTGAGAACCCCAGTGGATGATTTTGCTGCCATGCAAAGGACAGATAAAGCACCACGACTATACTCTGCAGTGGTTCCACTAACACTAAAGCAAAAGAAATCCCATAATGCTGATATCTGCAAAAACAAGTACTTTATAGGACAACTGCTTCTTCAAGTAATGTCAGACAAAGAACTTAATGACTCTAGTTTAGTTTACCATAGAAAATTGTCAACAATGCATTGATTATAAGATTAAAGCATTCATAAAGGACAGACCATGATCCACGATCAACAAGATAGCTCTATGAAGTCAAATTCCAAAATTGGATATGTAACCTCCACATTGATCGTCATTGAACTCTATTATGATCTATGCTTTCTATTTCTTCTCGTTGCCAGCATGTTTATCCAGCCTATAACTATTTTCCACAAATAATTCGAGGAGAAAAAACTGTCTGCTCAAACTATAAAATTTCCAAATATATTCTTTTCTATAAGCATGTTCGTTAAACAAAAGGAGAGTGTAACTGATAGAACACATGGATGATTAAGTATTCGACATAGTCAAGTGGCTTCAAATCTTCTAGTGAAGCTTTAAGTTATGATATAAAAGTTTTAAACTCAGCAGGAAACTAGAGCAGAATTACACAAACTACAGCTTGGTCATATACATATTGCAGGTGTAGATTTTGAGAGACTGAAATATTCATCAGTTTCTGGATTTGTTGTGTCAAATCCAAGGAATGCATCAAACATTTTAGGTAGAAAGCTCAGAGCTAATTCATGCAAGATATTATTTAGAAACATAAGGGAACATACCATGCTAGTAGATATATCACCTTTGGACACCAAGGCCCCAACAATAAACTCCAGAGCTGCTAGATCTCCTATATTTGAATCTATGGCGAGATTCAAGAGATTTTTCGCTGTTTCTACTGGGTTTTTCCTTATATAAATTGTAACAAAGGCATTCTCCACAGCCTCGTAGATGGATTTGTCCTGAGAAAATGCCTACAAAAGAGAGCATACATCTGATGCTATTAATTACTATTGTAGATCAAGAATTAAATCTATAGAGGAAACATCCACAACATATTTGGACAAGGAAAACAAAGAAAAAAAAAGTATATAAAAAAAAAAAGGAAAATCATAATGACTTCCAAAGAAACTTTTTTGATTGTTTCCAACGCATGACCAAAAATAAAAGCTTACCAATGGCAACATCTTGCGGAGGCAGGCTTCTGAACCATCAATTTGGAACTGTTTGCACCTCATGAGCAAGAGAATTGTGTTCTCTACATCAGAGGCAGAAGAAGAAGCCATCAATTGAACAAGTGTTGGCATTGTGGCAGAGACGCACTTAGAAAACCTCAAGCCTGCCTCAAGAGATGCGACCAATGCCCTGGTCTGCTCCAAGTTCCCAATATCTGGCACAGAACTATCCTTCTGAGAAGTCCCTTCTTCCACTTGAGCCAAACAACTGTCTGTCAAACTCTCTTGCTGCTCTTTGGTTGGAACTTGAGCATCAATATTATGAACTTCACCATTTTCTTTGGAAGTATCATTATCAGAAGGTAGACCATCCACACCACTTTCTAAAGGCACATCTGGTTCAAGCTCATTCATCTTCTTCTTATATTGCTCTAAGGTTGCTTCAAATGAAGCTATTCGAAGTTGTGGGCCAAACGGATTATGCTGCAACATCATGATAAGTAAATTTAATGCTGATTTTCTAACAATTGCACTCTTATCCTCCAACCTTCCAGCTGCAACTTCAGAAACCTCATTCCACAAACCAATTGAAACAGAATGCTCTTCACATAGTTCAGCCCAAACCTGAAGAACTCGACTCCTAGTATAAGCTGAAACATCTCGGCATCGTTCAAGCAAAATTTCCAACATGGCTTGCTTGGTTCGGAGTCGAACAGATTTAGAACTTACTTCACCCTCAATATCCTTAAATGCATTTGCAACCAACTTCCCAAGAACCCCTACAAGAGCATTCCTTATCTTATAAGATTCCCCACCAAAGTGCGGGACCAGAACTCCAATGTTGGTTGAAATCAACTTTGGCAGCCGCTCAGTGAGCTCTACCAGAAAACGCCCAATATTTTCAGCCCCAACAGTGTCCTTCACATAGTCTCTTGGGTTAGTCCTCCCAATCTCCCTGATAAGAGAGCTGGCCAGGCTTCCATCAGCATACTTCTTCTCAGCACCAGCAACCGCACCAGCCATGTGGGTTACAACAAAATCATATTTGTGAATTAGGTGCATGATAGAAGCACATGACTGTGCCATGTAGTGGTATTTTGTAGTGCATGCACCAATTATACGGCATAGAGCATCTTTGGTGTCGGAATCTTTTAAAAGAATTGTATTCTCAAACATAGAGAATATATTTCTACAAAAACACAAATCATAAAATGTTAACTTATAGTCCACTAACAATGGTAAAATTATACCTAAAAGATTGATGTCAGTCATCCACTTACTTCACAATGAAAGACAAATAATTTTCATCCAGGTCTGATGAACCAAAGAGCGAGGGGAGGTTGATCTCTAGTGAATTAGCAATCAAATTGAGTATTCGACTCCTTTGAGGCTCCCAATTCCATGAGTTTATTGGCTGTTTCTTCCTTGTAGCTGCTGTTGCCTAAGACAAAAGACCTCACTAAATTGGCCACAACAATTGCAATCTCACACCCAACAGGGTACATACATGAGAAAATTCAACTAGTGGAGAGAGAGAGAGAATACCTTCGGATTATTGTTGGAACCAGTGTTGGCCTCCTCAGCAAGAACAACATTGATGAGGAAGAATGTGTAAATTTTAAAAGCATTACGATGTGAAGCAACCCGATCAAACACTGGAGTGTCATCATCCTGACTTTGAGTAACCCGTGAGAGTGAATCAACATTTGGAAGAAGAACACTAAAATTGGATCGGAGACTCTCTACGAGATTGAATTTACAAGATGTAGGGAGACTGGCATAACTACGAATCAAGGAATAGACACGGTCGAAGACATCTTGGTCTTCAATGCAAAAGAGCTCCTTGTCGGAAAGATCAAAGGATACACCTGTTTAAATAGATAAGGATGGCGAAAAAAAAGGGCATAACGTGAGATTGTGTATCATGGGTGGAACAAAAATGAACTACTTGTTCTTGCAAGTACATTTACAAATAACGATGACCACCTACATGTAGAGGAACTGGTTAAATTACTCTCTCTATCATTTCTATTGAATCCAGCTATCAGAGTACGTAACACTTTTATTTCCTTTCATACGCTTGCATTTTGTACGTTACAAACCAAAGCATTATGGTGTTTGCTGGAGTTGGGGAAAATATTTGCTAGAATAAAGAAAAAGTCAACTTTTGTTCAAGTAAATTATAGCACAAACTCAGCCCAGATTAGTTTATCTTGAATAATAATCTCATGGCATAGAACAATAAAAAATTTGGTTGCTTTCCTTTTTTTTTTTTTCCCAATTGTCTCAGATGAGCAATGATAGCGTATAAGAAACAATAAAATAGAATATGTCCGGTTTCTAGGAAAGATTGAGCTAAAAACAAAGTACAACAAACTTGAGGCCTTGCACTTACGCTGCTTAGTTCATAAGAAAGGCCAAATGCAGATTAAACGACTGAATTAAGTCAAATTTTCTAACTTTCTTGCTTCAATTCTATAAATTATTTTCTTCTCTATATCTCCCTAACAACCGAATAAAACTTTACACATTTTTAGGGCTTCATGACATGAAAACAAAAGTAACTAAAAAAAAAATGAAAAAAAAAAAGTCTAACTCTGCTTGATTGCTGAGATAATTGAGGTAAACAAAATTGGGACCTGACATGCCCCACTTAATTAACAATCAAATGTATAAAATCAATTAATTCGAGTACAGTTTTCGCCAGACTTCCTTTCTTTCTCTTTGTGTTGCATTTTCTCAGCAACCAAACGCAATGTCAGAGAAAAATTTAATGGAACTCTAGGACACAGAAAGAGAGAGAGAGAGTGACCTTTGACGAACTCTTCCAGTTCGGAGGGATGAAGCGAAGCTATGTCGATGGGGTTTTGCGCGCAGAGGCGGTTGTCTTCGTGCTCTTCTTCTAGCGCCCTGAGGGTCTGGGGAAATAAGAAGTGAGGAGCCATAGTCACAGAGAGAGAGAGAGAGAGAGAGAGTGAAAGAGAGAGGTTCTCTTCCGTTCTTCGTTGAGGTTTTCACGAAATTTGAAATGGAACTCAAAATTTCAGACAGCGGGAATGTGTTACTGTTAGGGACGATGGGCTGGGTCGGTTCTGTTTTACGGAGCAGGTGTTTGTGCGTTGGGACTAAAATACGCCTGTAGCCACTGGCCCAATAACTCATATGGGTAGGCTACGAGTCCACATTTTCGGCCTTTCCCAGCCGACTCAGCCCATTGTAACAGAATTTTAGCGTCATCCTCATCGTCATTGCCACATGGGAAGTAAAATGATACATTACTCTCAATATTTAGAGAAATGTTAGGTACTCTTTTAATATTTTTATGGTATACTTCTAATTGTAATATAACTTTTTAAATTACTAATATAATGATAATCTCAAATTTAACAGTAATTTTAAAAGTCATATCATATTTAAAAAAAATATCATAAAAAAATTATAAAAACACCTAGCATTTCTCATTAATATTTGAGTGTATGCATTAACATTTACAATCTAATGGTGATGCATCTAAAATTTAATAGTTGTTTTTATTATGGATATAGATTTTATTTAACTTACTCTAATAAATGACAAGTGTAAATTAAACTGTTTATAGGGTGTGCCTTCGCATATTCGAATTTGCTGTCTAAATTATTGTCATCTTTATCCTGTCCACACTGGCAATCTTCCAAAAAATCATGAAGCTTCTTTCTAATTCTTTGGAGTTAAAAAATTTTTTAATCACATATTAATAAATCATTATCATTATCCTATCAAGATCAATAATAATTAAAGAGACTATTTTCAGCTCAAAAAGTCTTTTTCTGTTTGGTGGGTGGGACATATAGTTTTGAGCAGGGGACTCCAAGAGAGGGTGAAAAACAGAAAACAAAGCAAATAACCCACTGAGACAAGCAAATCAATAACTCATGGCCCACATCACCCCCTCCCCCACGGCCTCTTCTCTTTTCCTTTCACTTCACCTTTTTAATTTGTCTTTGATGACTCCGATTCCTTTGATTCTTTCCAAATAAGGAGGGTTGATTTCTCTTTGAATCCCAAAACGATTTTCTGGGTTTTGATCAGAGAGCAAAAACAGAGAGAGACAGAGAATATGGCAATGCCATGGGCTATGACCCTGTGGATGGCAAAGATGGTGTGGGTGGCTCTGACTGGGTGGGTTTCTTCTTGCTTGATTGTTGCTGATGAAGTTGCCAACTCTCTCAGAACAGGTGATATCGGCCCTTTCCACGTTGGCTGATTGGGTTGTCGAATTCAAAAATCCAATTATCTCTGGGTTTGTCTCTGCTAACTTTTTTGTTATATTAAAATCTCTCTGTCTGTGTGATTCTTTCCTTGGTTGCTGATTCTTGTGATAATTTCTATTATCCCATTAGGTAGTAGGTATGAATTGTGATAGAATGAACACTTAATCAATTCAAACCTGCCTTTCTTGTCTGAGAACTTTTAGATTTGATATATGGGCTCCGCTCAGTTGCCAAGAGCACGTTTTTAGAAGAAAAATTAAAACTTGTAAAAGATTTCGAAACTTTCTTTACTTTTCCAACAATATCCTAGTAGCTAAGTGGAGCTATACAATCAAGTTTAGGGTCTTGAATTATATATACACTGCAAACAAAATGACAATAAGAGTATCTTCGTTGCAAAGTGAAGATGATACGAGCCAGGAAAAGAAAGGAAAAAATTAAAGGAAAATATGGAATGAAAAGAAATAAACAAAGTAAAACATTAATATAAGGAAAAAAGAAGAATATGCAAGCTGATCTGATCTTTGAGCCCAAGATAACGTATAAGCAAGAGGACAGTACGCACTCAAGGATTATTTTTTGAGCATAGAAGACATAATTTGGGAATTTTAAGAACCAAGCTCTCAAAAAATACATAAAAGACGTGAGCGAACCCCATCTACTGCAGCAGGCCTCAAAGCAATATTCACATTCGGTAAGCAACTCCTACGATATCATCTTCCTTGGATCAAACAATAACTTCGTGACTCCCTCAATAACATAGTGGGAACATTAAACCAATTATACATTTACACTTCTATTCAAACTAATACAGTTTAGCCATAACATGATAAAGGCAGGGGTCATTTTTACCATGTAAAATTATGTTGGGGATGACCTTGGGAAATTTAGGCTACGGAGGGAAAGGAATTTTTACAAACAAAGGTAGGTTACGGAGAGAAAGCAGAACAATGGTGGCAGTTTCCCACTATGATAAAGACTATGCTATCATACCGGCTAAAGGAATGGGGTTTTGTTTCCTATGGAAGTCATATAGTTGGGCATGCAGATCAGAAGAGAAACTGTTTGGTTTAGAATCATCTAGGAAGATTTAAATGGAGGTTAGGTTTCTGGAGCTCGGTAACCTTCATTAAGTAATTAATTTGAAAAGAAAGAGCTGCTCTATCGCCTCGCGGGACGTTATCTTTTCCATGGAAGAGTGTTTGGAGATCCAAAGCTCCTCCTAGAGTGGCTTTTTTTGTTTGGACGGCGGCTCATAGTAAGATTCCTACCCTAGACAATCTTGGGAGGAGGGGTTTGGTGGTGGTGAACAGGTGCTGGTTGTGTGAAACGGAAGGGGAGTCAGTTGATCATCTTCTTCTGCATTGTACGGCAGCGAGGGGTTTGTGGAATGCATTCTTCGCTCGGTTTGGGCTTAGTTGGGTTATGCCCCGCTCCATCCAAGAGTTACTGGCGAGTTGGTGGTCAAGGGGTCGTATGAGGAGCGTTGTTGTTTGGAAGATGGTTCCTCATTGTATTTTGTAGTGTATTTAGAGGGAGCGGAACTATAGATGTTTCGAGGACTCGTCAAGGACTCAAGAGGAGCTCCTCCATTTCTTTCTTGTTACTCTTTTTTCTTGGACTACAGTCTGGCTTGCCCCGCGGGCCATTAGCTTTGTAGATTTTCTCTCTTTTCTCTCTTTCTCTCCCTAGTCCCTTGTATACTCCCTGTGTACAATGGGTTGCGCCCCTCTGCACTTTTGATATATTCTATTTGACTTATCAAAAAAAAGTAATTAATCTGTTGTTCTATTTCATCCTCTTTCTACTTCTGCAAGGTCCCTGCTAATGGTATTTTGGAGATCTCATTCTCTCAATTTACCGGTTTCAGTTATGGTTATTATACGCAAATCTCAGTAGCACTCTATGCATATGCTATATCATAGGCCACATCTCTGTCATGCAAATACCATGGGTGCTCTGACCATTCATCTTGAGCTTTGTTATTGTTTATGTCTTCATTGTTCTCTACCCTTCCCCCCTCCCCTTCTTCTCTCTTTGCAAGTTTTGTGGCTGGCAATGTTGTATCATTTTTGGTTCATCATGAGTCCTAACTAGATTTAAGAAAATAAAAGGCAATTTAAGAAGGCATGAAAGTTTCAAAATATTAGGTTCATAGTCACAGTATAGCTAGACAAAGAGAGCTCTGGATGATCTTTCATCTACTGTTGCTCTTTATTCCTTGAAGGGGTTAGTCTGCCCATATGGTTTTGTATGCACGTTAGTTCTTAGTCATTTGCTGTTACAATTTTGATGGTCATGATAGCTGCTCCTAAATAATGTTTGATTTAGTTCACCAGTTTTTTGGGGGGTATTACATTGCTGGAGATATTTCATTTTCATGGTACAAAATTTGACAGAATCTTGTTTTTCTTTCCTTACAAAGATAACCTGAAACAGTGCTCAATTTTTGCTTATCTTTGTCTCTCACAAAACTGGCATGCATAAACTTCAGTGCTGCTTTAGACACTTGGATTTGTGAAGTGTCTTCCTCTTCTTCATCTTTATCATAATCTTGATCATGTGTTCTTTTTAAGGGTTACCTACTAGAAGAAAAAAAAAATTAAAAAAAAAAAAAAAAAAGAATGAGAAGAAGATAGTCGATGCTAGCTTAATATTTTTCTTGGCAATCAGATACAAAATGTTGTATTTGTTCTTATATGTATCAATATATTGTGAGTGCCAAAAATATAGATCTTGAGCCTCTCTGTTTTTTTATTTTTTATAATTTTCTATAGTGAACAATAATTTATTAGAAGAAAAGGAAAAGCCCTCATATCGTAAGGGTTCTATTGTACATATTTCTTTTTTAGGGTTGCGTCCCTTTGCACATTTTAATAAAATTCACATTACTTATAAAAAATAAAAATAAAAATGTCCTCATACATACAAAATATACAAGAGATGCAGCCACCCTTGTGGTGCCAAAAATCTACAAGATTTGAAGAGGAAAAATTAGGAACATAAACTACAGTCCAATCTAAAAGAGATCAAAAAGGAGGATTTTAGACATAGCACATTAGACTTGTAGTCCTCAAATAGGCATCGATTTGTTTCTCTTTGGGTGCTCCACATTAATAATGCAGGGATGACTTTCTAGATGGCCTTTTTGGAGTGTCCCAGCCCTTGAGTCTTCCAATAGTGAAACAACTCTAGGATATTGCTAGGCATGACCCATGAAACTTTGAATAAGTTGAGAACCAAATGCCAGATCTCACTATTAAACTCACAATAGATGAGGAGGTGGTTTACGGTCTCCTTGTTCTTTTTGCATAGGCAACACCAATCAACAAGAGTAAGACCCCTCCTCCTAAGATTATCAATTGTGAGGATTTTACCCAAAGTTTCCGTCCAAGTGAAGAAAGCAATGTGAGGTGCAGTGTTCATCTTCCAAATACTGTTCAACGGGAGCAAACAAGACTCCTCAGACCATCAAGTGTTATAGTAGCTAGTCACTTCAAAGCCGTGATTGCATGTTGGGGTCCACAACATTGCATCCATCTCCTCCAAATGGGTTTTCAAGGAGTACAAAAGGTTGAGGAATACAAGGGACTACAGCTCCCAATGCTGGACTACCTTGAAGAAACTTAGATTCCAATGGATATATGTACCAGAGGCGTTCAAGTAATCTGACAGTAAGGCTTCTTTGTCATGAGCCTTAGAATAGAGTTCAGGAAATGAGGACTTGCTGCTTCTCCCTACTAAACATCATGCCAAAAGCGAATGTGAGACCCATTCCCAACTCCAAGGAGAGCAAGTTGTAGAAATCTCCCCAGTCATTCCTAATGTTCTTCCAAAGGCCCACCCATATGGCTCTCAAGTTTCCTCTGAACACCAGCCCCCGCTTTGGATCCCATACTTCTCAAGAATCACCTATCTCCATAGGAAATTCTCTTCTTGTAGGAATCTCCAAAGCCATTTACCCAATAAAGCTCTATTAAATAGCATGAGGTTTTTCACATCCAACCCTTCTCTAGGAACTGGGGAGCAATTAGTCTTCATGTTCACTAATGAAGCTTAGACATACCACCTATGCCATCCCAAAGAAAGCCCTGAAGACACTTCAATCTTCTAGCTATACCGGCTGGTAAAGGGAAAAGGGACAAGAAGTACATTGGTAAATTGGATAATGTGCACTTGATAAGGGTTAGGCGACCACCTTGAGACAAATAGTTCTTCCAATTAGCCATTCTTCTTTATGTTTTCTCAGCTACCCCATCCCAAATAACTTTTGACTTAAAAGAAGTGCCCAAAAGAAGTCCCAAATATTTCAATGGCAAAGAAGATTTATTACAATTCAGAATGTTGGCTAACTCTTCCTGATGTTGCACCTCCCCCACTGCAACTAATTTTGATTTTTGAAGATTGACCTTCAAACGTGAAATAGCCACAAAACACAAGAGAATATGTCCCAGATTAAGATCTGATCTCAATATGCATCACACATAATAAGGGTCTTATCCGCAAAAAGAAGATGGGTTATTTCTAAAGAGGCTGCGTTTTGGAGGTCTACCTTGAAACCAAATAAATTACCTGTAGCCATAACTCTAGACAGCATTCTACTAAGAAACTCCATGACAATTACAAATAAGAGCGGTGACTTGAGTCCTCTTTGTGGAGGCCTCTGGAACTAGCAAAAAAACCATGTGAACTACCATTAATCAATATAGAGAATCAGGCTTGTGGAGATATAGGCAGACATCCATTTCCTCCATCTTGAATCAAAGCCAAGGCGCCCCAAATGGTAGGAGAGAAACTCCCAAACTTGTACCTGTAACATAAGCATACATAATGTGTAATCTAAAAAGTCATTCTACTTGTTTCTTCAATCCTCATAAACATGTTTATTTTAAATATGGTTCATGAAGTCCAACTATTAAAGCATACAGTTGATGATTCTCAGTCCATTGAGCTAATATAGACATAATGCAAGGAAAATAAGGTAAACCTGCAACAGGGAAATAACCAGTATCATTATTTATGACTTCTTTGTGAGTAAAAGGTTCTGCTGTTAAAATTCCAGTTTGTTTTATATGGTTTAGTTCACCTACTTGAAGTTTGAGATGGCTTCTTGCATCTTTTATGATTCATAGCTAAATTTTTGTCTGCGTGCAGATCGGTCAAGGTCAACAGGTAACAAGAAATGAAGGAGATTGAATATGTGGTATTGGGATGTAAAGCTATCTATGATTTCAATGAATTCCATGACCAGATCTTCTTTAATGGATTTCTAATTTGTTGTATCTTTTTTAACAAGATTGTATAGTGGTGAAGTCATTTGTACTGGAAAGGTTGTTGTTGGTTTAACAGTTGGAGTTCTTCGACTTGTAATTGGCCCTGTAAAGGTTACATCAACATTGTATAGCTAATAACTGTGTCAGTGTTTTGATGCTAATTTGGTGGTCGTGTGACATTTTATTTGGCAGTGTTTCCCTAAAGAGGCTCATCATCCTTTGTGTGTGTTTTGTAAGCTAGAAGAGAAAAACAAAAAAACAGGCTCAAATTTAAACATTGGGAAGCCTGAAAAGATCTAATGTTTCTTATCAGAATCGTTTATGATGTTCTAGTAGAAATCCAATGCTATCGACAAAGCTTAGATGAAAGTGGATGAAACATAAACATTGCGATGCTTTGTAAATATTTAAAAGGTGGATGAAAGTGGCTTTGCCATTTTTTGACCGAAACCATGCCTGTCTATGACATCAAACTAGGGGAGTCCTTCATTTTCATACTTCTGATGTCTTCGTTGCTTTGATTTTGTCGGCCATAACGATAACTTATTATTTGATTGGTTACACATAGTTGAGAAATTGTTGAAGGGAGACTTTTATTATTCATGCCGACATTGCTCTAGCTCTAGTAATTAAGGGTAAGATGGCATAATTGGCTCATGATTATGTCTAACAAAAATTGAGGCGGACAAAGTTTTTGAATAATTTCTTTCAATTCAGTTCAAATGAAAACTTATTTCTCATGTCACAAGGAGTAACTTTATCAGTTAGGAATCACGCCTCATGAAGTAAAGATCATTTGTTCAAATCTTCTCTACCTCTCTTCTTGTGCGGACATGTAAAAAAAAAAAAACCTCATTTCTCCTTTTTTTTCTTTCAAAATTCACTCATTAAAAAATATGCTATAAATAAATTATATGCTTAAACCCACCCCCCCTAAAATTTATATATATATGAACAAAGTTTTCATTTTTTTTTTTTTCATTTTTTTTAAGTTTCTTTTCTCTCAATGACTTCTAATTATCGGGCAATTCCAATACTGACCTTTACTCGAGCTCGTATGAACTTTCCCGCGTCCAATTGTGGTCCTCACTGTTAACCCCACGAGGGCCACGACACCGTTTTTATCTAACGTTGACCGGACCTCCTGGGTTACAGTTAATGACCGTTATAAAATTCTAAATCTTCTTCAACCTCCAGGCGATCATATTCATAACCCAGAACTTCCATGTCATTAGATTCAGTGCTTCATATACAGGCATTCCTTGATTCTTGCTTGAAATGTTAGCTCTTTTTCGAGTGTCAACCAGTGCCAGACAATTTAGCAGCATTGTTAGATCGCCTATCTTGAACTATGCCCAAGTTATTATCCCACTTCTATGCGATCTCAAGGTTCTCTATGGATCCCGAATTGATCTTTATCACTCGGTGAATGAGCCGGGAATGGACAAATTTGCAATACCCGGAAGAGATTATAGCGCCAACTCGGGTGTGGCGCGGTCTAATTGGTTGATTACTAAGCTCTGCAAAGAAGGAAAAATTTGCGAAGCACGCCTGGTGTTTGATAATATGTGTGAGAGAGATGTGGTCACGTGGACTACAGTGATCACGGGGTATATTAAGTGTGGGATGGTTGACGAGGCAAGGAGGTTGTTTGATAGAGTGGATGCTAAAAAGAATGTGATTACTTGGACTGCTTTGGTTAGTGGGTATATAAGGTTGAATAGGATTAAGGAAGCCGAGAAGTTGTTCCACGAGATGCCAGTTAAGAATGTGGTTTCTTGGAACACGATGATTGATGGGTATGCAAGAAATGGTAAAGCTGATTTGGCTTTGGATTTGTTTGAGAGGATGCCGGAGAGGAATGTGGTTTCTTGGAACACTATTATAACGGCTTTGGCGCAATGTGGGAGGATTGACCAGGCACAGAGGCTTTTTGAACAGATGTGTGAAAGGGATGTGATCTCGTGGACAGCAATGGTTGCCGGTTTATCAAGAAATGGAAGGATTGAGGAGGCACGGTTACTTTTTGATAGGATGCCCGAAAGGAATATCGTTTCGTGGAATGCGATGATTACTGGTTATGCACAGCATAAGAGGTTGGATGAGGCCCTTGACTTGTTTGGGAGAATGCCGGAGAGGGACTTGCCTTCATGGAATACCATGATTACTGGATTTATTCAGAATGGGGAGTTAACTAGGGCATGGAAGTTGTTTAATGAAATGCCCCAAAAGAATGTGATATCTTGGACTGCGATTATCACAGGATATATTCAAGATGGGCAAAGTGAAGAAGCATTGAAAATTTTCATGAAAATGCTGGTGGCTGATGGTGTGAAGCCTAATCAGGGGACTTTCGTTTCTGTTTTGGGTGCTTGTAGTGATCTAGCTGGTCTTAGTGAGGGACAGCAAGTTCATCAGATGATAAGTAAAACAGCCTATCAGGATCGTCCATTTGTGGTATCAGCACTCATAAACATGTATTCAAAGTGTGGAGAGTTGGGTACTGCTAGGAAGATGTTTGATGATGGGATGACAAGCCATAGGGATTTGATTTCTTGGAGTGGTATGGTTGCGGCCTATGCACACCATGGATGTGGCACAGAGGCAATTAATTTGTTCAATGAAATGCGGGAATCAGGGTTCCAACCTGATGATGTCACCTATGTGGGGTTGCTCTCAGCTTGCAGCCATGCTGGTTTGGTGGAGGAGGGGCTAAAGTATTTTGATGAGCTTGTGAGAGATAGGTCCATAATCGTGAGAGAAGATCACTACACATGCTTGGTTGATCTCTGTGTCCGTGCAGGGAGGCTAAAAGAGGCTTTTGATTTTATAAAGCGACTTGGCACTAAGCCAGCAGCTTCTGTTTTGGGGGCTTTACTTGCTGGATGTAATGTTCATGGGGATGTGGACATAGGGAAGCTGGCCGCAGAGGAGCTTTTAGAAGTGGAGCCAGAGAACCCAGGCACTTATTTGTTGTTGTCTAACATATATGCTTCAGCAGGGAAATGGAGAGAAGCTGCTGAAGTGAGGTTGAAAATGAAGGATAGGGGGTTGAAGAAGCAGCCTGGTTGCAGTTGGATAGATATTGGGAATAGTTCGCATGTGTTTGTGGTTGGTGATAAGTCTCATCGTCAGTCTGAACTTATTTGTTCTTTACTTCATGAGCTTCATGCAAAGATAAAGAAGGTTGGATACGTCCCAAATGATGATATGATAGTAGATGAGGAATTTTCAGCGATGTAAGTCTTGAATTGGCAGGAGTTTGATGATACTACCTAGAGGTGACATGCAGAATTGATGATCCGCCAAAAATAATTGCCCATATTTAATTGGAGAAGAGCCTGTTCGTCCATGGTGATTTATGAGTTAAAATGATGGGCTAAATGCATAATTGGCATATGCGATTTACCTCTTTTTCAAAAAAGGTATTGGGGTTTTAAGCAGTGATTGATACTTTGTAATTTACAAGTTTTTCAATTTGATTCTTTCGTCCATATACTTATTAAAAATCTAATGAAATTTTTGAAAAGCCATGTAAGACCAATAAAATATTGTGACACATACAAAATGCAAAAAAAATAATAATAAAAAATAAAATAACAAAGGTGGTTGAGGGGGTGGCTCTCCCCTCTCCGTCTTACGGGATTGTGGGTTTGGGGTAGGGAGAGGGAGGCCAGTCATTTATGAAGGAGGTTTTGAGATTGAAGGGGGTGGTTTGGGCACCTCCTTAGAAGGTTTTCAAGGTGGCTGCCACACCCTTTCACTTGGAGAGTGATTTGGTTACCCTTGAAAAATATTTTCAAAGTAGCTGGACCAACTACTAACTTGTGAGGGTATTCTTAAGGAGTTTTACAAGGTGGCGGGAGGTAATCCGAGCAACCTTCAATAGAGTTTTTGGTGTAGCTCGAGCCACCTCGAAAACTCTCTAAAAAACATAAATAGCTCAACTCAAAACATAAACAGCTCAATTTAAACATAAAACACATGTAACATTTTTTTATTTTTTGTATTTATGTCATGCCAAAGTACTTTTTCAAACCAAAAACAAAATACACCATCCAAAAACACTTTAACAAGCAAGGCTATCAACTATAAATATCGTTGCTTTTAACAAAGCTATAAATATCTTTGCTTTTTTTTTTTTTGAAATTTGAAAGAGCGTAAAAATGAAATGGATGAGATAATGACCTCTTTGTTCCTAAGCACCACAATGAAACAAGAGAGTAATGGCCTGGTTTTGGTGGCACTAGGCCTGAATTTGAAATGGTGCATGGTGGTCCTGAACTTCCTCATATGTCCATTTCAATCAATTAACTGGTATGCAAATGATGGCGACCTTTAATATAATTTCACTTGGATTTCTTTATGTCTTGCTGCTTTTCCTTATCTTGCCAGATAGCATGAAAGTGAACTACCATTCTAATTAATTTCTACCATCCCTAACTATGGAAATTTTAAATACAATTTTTTTTTTTTTTGGAAAGATTTAAATACATTGTTTGTGTGTTGAGAAACACTAAGAAAATTAAACAAAAAAGGTATCAACTTAACTAGCTATGTAGTGGTTAGAGAGATAGTTGGTTAGACGTTTTGTAAGCGGAGCTCATTAGTTGAATCCCCCCTCTTGTATAGACATGTAGAAAAAAAAAAAAAAAGAGTTAAAAACTAGCTATGTAGTGGCCCTAGTGGATGAAGCTCAGCTTTTATGGAAAGTCATATGTTTTTCAAATAAACTAAAAAGGAGCCAAAATAAATTTTTTTTTTTTAAAAGGGGGTTTACTAGGAGTTCTCCCCATAGTTAATTTTTATGGCTAATAGATTAATTTTTATGACTTAATAATTAGGTTATAATGTTTTAAAACTTGTTTTTGGATTCAAAATAAAAACCTAAGGGTGGAAGGTTAACCCTTTAGGGATGATATCACCTGAAATGGATTTAATCATCCTAAATTTGATGGTAATGCCTCAATTTTGGTGTTAATGCCTCACAAATTTGGTGCTAATGCCTAAAAAAATCAGTGGTGGAGGCCACTACAATTTTATTTTTTCTTAAATCATGTTTTACGTAAAACTGGGAGAACGCCAAGAGAACTTACGGGGAGAACTTATAGTATTTTCCAAAAAACATTAACCTATATAGTCTTATACTTATACTTTGACACAACACGCAAACATGATTCAACACCCTACCATAAATGTCTTAGATCCAATTCAGAATTCTTCAATCAATCCCTCTTTTGTTCGTTTTCCTTATTTGTTGGTATTTTGCCTTCAAGGTATATATAGTTGACACTTTATTATTATTATTATTATTTTGTTGGATAGAATATGTATAGAATGATCTATTTAATAACGTTTTAAATAGCAAGAATATATTTGATTAAATTGAACACCCATAAAAGCCTTTTAATAACGTACCAATAACATAGGGAGTAATTTTGATATTTTTCCAAGAAGAAGAAGAAGAACAATGAGTTTGGTTTGGCTTGTCTTTCTGTTGAGTAAATTCAATGAATTCGACATTTAATCACACTTTCACATGTGTTCTTTTTTTAAAAAAATAAAAAATAATAATAATAATAATAGGATGAAGAGAAACTTGATGTCTAAGGCAGCATGGAGTATTAGTCAAATGGCTTGATTGAAGGCGAGTCACCAATAATAAAATTAAGTTAGGGACCATGGTCGGCTGAAGTAGTCGGAAAGACTGTCCCTTGCTTTTTCTTCCATTAAATGCCACTTTCCTTCCTATGATGAAAGTTGGTATATCATATTAATCGCATCTACAAGTACACACATTGCAATTTGCAGCAGAAGAATGACAATAATTCACGGGTTGTTCAAAACAAGATCATGTTATTAGTTTTATGATCATGTTATTGCTTTTTATTGTACTTAAGAATGGATAACGGCTACAGGAAACTAGTCATGTGCATTTTATTTGGACGTGATTATGATAGTTCACAATTGTTTATTGCTTAACCCTAGCATCACCGTAATCCCAATTGCATTAGGCTTGTAGTATTTGATGGTATAAATTAGGTTGCACTAGAGCTATTGTTAAATAGAAGAAATTTGTTTAAGAACATGTCTAGATTATATTTGAAAAATAGAGCTTTTAAGTTAAAAAAAAAAAAAAATTGACCATTTTTTTAGCTTTTTTTTTTTACATGTTCACACAAAAAGGGAGAGAGGGATTCGAACTAGTGACATCAGCTTCATTAGACGTGGTCCTAGCCGATTGAACTACCTTTTGGGAACCATTTTTTTTAACCCTTAAAAATGCTTTCAATTTTTTTGGCCCACATATCCTTTTTTTCTTCAAATATATTTTTTGAGTACTAAACGCACTTTTAAATTCTTCAAACGTTAACTCAAACATGCCCTAAGTATTCATTGCTATTAGAGAAACTTTTATTATAAATGACTTATAAATTGACGTGACAATTCACATGATATTTATTCGTCAATTACTAAATAATTAATTATAATTATAATTAACATAATAATGCCACATGGGTTGCCACTTCACCTTGTAAGGAGTTGTAGTTGCCATAACATTTTTCTTTTAAGTATTCAATCAAGCCAATATGACCAAGATTGAAATGACCTTTGTCCTTTCTGAATTACATATTTTTCTTTGTTTAATGTTTACATTTTTTTATTATTATAGGATTGCTTGAGAAATTGGATCACCCAATTTGTTTGATAATTTTTTTATGGTAATGCTAAGTTAGACATAACAGCTAACAGTCGGTTAAGTTGGGTGAATAACTAACAAATTAATTAGAAAAGCAAGTCTAATCTACATCCTGGTATAACAGATTTGCACTTTTTTATTGTAATTGCTTCCATTGTGGAGATCTTCCTTTAAAATTCACATGGCTTTTTTTAGTTATCCTCTAATAGCATTGCAAATTGCTTGCAATATTTATAGACTTTTACAAGTGCCCAAAGATTTAAATGCTATGATTATATTTATTCAAGATCCTAACCTAAAACTCTATATTTAGAATGATAAATGCTAGGCTTATAAAAAAATTTATATATAAAAAAAAAAGGTGATGTGGCACAACTTGATTAAATTTCTCAAATTTTGAATTTATCTCGTTCTCAATCATGTTGTGGTTTGAGCATAGACAAACCTGATCCAAAGCCAAACCCGACCTAGGAAAAGACGCGGCAGAGAATGGTGGTGGTGGAGGATGGCGGCATAGTGGAGAAAAGCTAGGTGGGCACAAAAACAAAGGGAGGAAGGTTAAGCCAAAAAACGGAGCAAAGGAGGAAAAGGGGTGGCACATAAAGGGAAAAATTGCAAAGGTTGAAGGAGGAGAGAAGAGGCAAAGGAGTTTGGGGCATCAAGTAAATAAGCTAGCTCACAATGTGAAGAGGGCGAGGAGAGGAGGGAGGTAGCAACTGCCATCCCTCCTCCCCTAACCTAGGTTTTCCTTTACCTGTGTGGCTTTCTAAGAGAAAGGCTAGGGTTTTTCTTTATATATATATATATATATATTTGTCAAGTTTAATAAATAAAAAAAGTGCCAAATACAATTAATATTTGACCTAATTTTGCTTGTTGACCACATATTCCCAGGCTCAAAATCGAAACAGAAAAAGAAAGGATTTTGGTTGATTTCCGTATATGTAAAGATTTTATCTTCTTTACCCCTTTTCAAATTGAAGGCCAATTACATACCACAAACACTTTTCTTCATTTCACAATGTACATAATGACACATGATTTAAAATTTTTTAAAGGGTTAAATGCATTTTTAGTACCTGTGCTTTGAGCTAAAATCAAATAGCCACCTCAGTTTTTAAAAATATCATAAATTGTACATGTGGTTATCAAATAAACCTACTTGGTACTTCTGTTAGGATTTCGTTAGTTTTTTTAATGGAGTGCCATGTCACGCCATGTGGTGTAGTACACACAGGTTTTTGGAAGCCACATCAGATTAAATAATATTAAAATTATGTAAACAAAAATTAAAAGAACCTGTGTATACTTCCTAAAAAAAAAAAAAAAAAATCCATCGTCCTCTCCATTCTCTTCTCCCCCAACCACTTAGGTTTTTGCAAACCCAAATACCATCTTTGTCATCCCTCCCTCAATGATGATTCAAAGGAACTCTCACAACAAACTATTAACAGTAGTCGATAGACGAACAATAAAAAAGCAGACAGTAAATTAAATAAAAATTCAAGCCCAAGGGTTCCAATTACAAACTTTGTTGCAGACCCTAGCAATTCTAAGGAAGATCTTCCTAAACAAGGTTCCATCGGTAATGTTCGTCCAATTACCGGATTGTTTCGACGGACAAAAGCCTCTTCTCCAAATGCCAGTAGGAGTTCTTATTTGAAGGCTAAGGGTACGTCTGAGGCATCATCGACTCTGAACTATGGAGCATAAAGGAAATCCTCTTCAATCGAAGCTCTATGAAAACCTTCGTCTCAGACCCAAATACCACGTCACCCTTCCTTAGAGAAAATATTTTCTCCCATTACCTTTCATCTGAGGTAAGTCTGTTTCCCACTGTTTTTACAATTTGTTTTGATAAGGTTCATTTGCAAAAATAGATTTTGCTCTATAAAAACCTGAGTGGTTGGGGAGAGAAGAATGGAGAGGATGATGAATTTTCTTTTCTTTTTTTTTAGGAAGTACACAGGTTCTTTTAATTTATTTATTTTTTTTACATAATTTTAATATTATTTAACTGACGCAGATCCAAAAACTCGCGACCACGCCATCATGTAAGGTGACACAGACTGCTAAAAAACTAACTAATCCTAATGTAAGCATTTGCGTTTATTTGATAACCACATATATTATTCATATTTTGAAAACCGCTTATTCGATTTCTACCAAAACATGCGATCGAAAAGCGATTTAACCCTTTTTTAAATAGAGTAACAACATTTAAATTCTACTAAAATCTAATATAAATCTTAGATGATCTTCTATTGGCATGCCCTTTTATCTTTAGCCCTTTTGATTCTTGGTACTTACGGAAAATACAAACAAAGAACACATATTTTTTAATGCATTGACCGCCATTGACCGCCAAATACAGCTTACAAGGCCGCAAGGAACAAACTTTAATGTCTATCAGAAACAATCATCCATTCAAAATAGACCCTTAACCACATAATCTTCTTCTCCGGTGCCCCCCTATAACTGCATTGATTTCATCATCATCTTCCCCCAACTCCCTGAGAGCTCCTCTTCAACAACACAATACTTCATATCTCTCTGTCTCTCTCTTACTTTCACTCCAAGCCTCAAAAAGCAACCCAATCCATCTCTAGAAATGTCTCCCTGAAAGCAATCAAACTTTTCCTACAGAACATAATCCAAAGCCAAAAGGGAAAAATCCCAAATCAAAAAGGCCTTCCAGAGAAGACAAACCAAACCAAAAAGTTTGAACCTTTTTCTCATTTTTCCTCTCAATCACTCATTCATGGGCTGCTCTTCTTCAAAATCCAACATCCTTTTCCCGGAACTCCACTCTCACCCTTCTTCTTCATCGTCATTTTCTGCTTCAGACTCTTCGCATTCTTCACCGCCGGTCACCAGAGCTCTTTCCCTCCCAACCCCACTTGTCCACCACCCACCTCTCCGAAAGGGCGACACCCACCACCTTGTGTCTCTCACCTCCACCACCTATGGTTCCCTCCTCCTCATTGACCATCCTAACCCTCCCAAAAATCCTAACTTGAACAGTCAGGATTTCGCTGTTCACCACAAGATAAGCCCAGTCCCACCAGACCCAGAACACTCTTTGTCGCCTGACTCTGTAATCAACGCCTGGGAACTCATGGACGGTCTCGACGACTTCGACTCCGATTCCGAAAAGCCAATCTCGTCGATTTTCGACCGCCCAATCGCCATTTCGAGCAAACACAGTTCTACCGGGTACCCTGGCAGTGATGTGTCAGTGAAAAAACTGTCTGATTTGTTTGAATCAGTGAAAAACTCAGAAATCGTTTCTGAAAAATCATCGTCTTCGACGAAACCGTTGTGGCAGCATTTATCCGAGGAAGCTCTGCTATCTAAAATGGATCCCAATGTGGTTTATAGCTATAGGCGCGCATTGTCATCCAGGCAGTTGAATAGCACTCAGCCCAAAGGAATACGATCACTGGGGTCCAGTCCTGTGAGTTTTTCATTTTCCAATAGTTGGCGTTTCTTGCCAGGCAGTGAAGATAGAATAGTGATCTATTTTACAAGCTTAAGAGGAATTCGGAAGACGTATGAAGATTGTTGTTCGGTTAGGAAGATATTTAGGGGCTTCAGAGTGCCGGTAGACGAGAGGGACATTTCCATGGATTCAGAGTACCGAAAGGAGCTGCAAAGGGCGCTGGGAGGAAAGGCAGTGAGCCTGCCGCAAGTGTTTGTTAGGGGGAAGTATGTTGGCGGCGCAGAGGAGGTTAAGCAACTCAATGAGGATGGAGAGTTGGATAAGCTTTTAGAGGGGTTTCCGATTATGGATCCCGGATTCGTATGC
The DNA here is from genome assembly GCA_013348765.1 of Carpinus viminea. Lineage (NCBI taxonomy): Eukaryota > Viridiplantae > Streptophyta > Magnoliopsida > Fagales > Betulaceae > Carpinus > Carpinus viminea. The sequence continues at coordinate 35,070,565 of CP054674.1, read as the reverse complement.
GACAGGTGTGGAGATGCGAGGTTTGTGCCGTGCCGGAATTGCAGTGGCAGCCGGAAGGTGTTTGAAGAAGAGGAAGGAGAGTTGAGGAAGTGCCCTGATTGCAATGAGAACGGGTTGATTCGGTGCCCGGGTTGCTGCAGCTCATGAATGTGGAATTGTGGATGAATTGATGCATGCCATTGCCAATAACAAATGCATATCTTTTGGTATTTGTTCTTGAGAAATCCTAGAAAAGGTTACAAATCTGTACTACTACAACTAAGAATGCCTTGAATTTATATATACTTAGAATTTTGTTTGAAATTTTGTTTCTTCTCATCTGTCATTATTATTAGGATTTTGGTTTTTATTGTTCATTCGCTCTCTGAACAACATGAAATAAAACCAAAAAAGTTTTCCTTTTTAATTAATCTACTTCTCCATTTCCTTGAGTTCGTGAAGCTTCCATGTGTATATCTATTTATCCATTTGTGTGAAGATACTCCATTATTTGGATGTGGGCTGGGAGGGTTGTTGGGGTTATGAATGCTCATTAATTTCTTGGCTGGTGTACATGTGGATGCATAGTATGTGGCTTTGGAAAATTTTGATCTCACTGGTCTAATCATCCATCATTTGTTGATAGAGAGTAGTTAGGGAAACCAATCCGAGAAAAAAAATTGTCTTTTGCAATAAAGAAACTCAACAATGTCACTTGTGAAAGTTGTTTCTTGTGCATGCAAATTACAAGTAAGGGCCTGTGTCGGTGCAACTTGCAAGTTTGTGCATTCTTCAGTATCTCTAAACAAAAAGAACTCTCATTTGGACAGTTTGGATAATTGGTTGCTGCCTATTCAATTAGAAACAAAGATTCTGATGGGTTGAGCCAAAAATATTTTAGATAGGAGGTCTGCTGCAAACAACTTAACACTGCTTTTCTGGTATTAGTGGGCCATCATGCAATAGGCTGAACAATTGGACTGGTTGCTAGCAATTTTTTATACGATTCACTAATTCGACATGAATTTAACATAAATTAGTCTACATAATGTTATACTTATACCCTAATACAACCTAAACTTAATACGGGAATTCAAATTTTCACTCTTACTCTTCAAACTCGACTGGTTCCCCCTCCATCCGAGTTCATTGATTTCTCTTGACTAGGCATGTTTGTCTGCTGAATTGAAGCCAACGCCTCTTGATGAGGGTATTTATAGCCTTTGTCTCTGTCTCGTTGCTGACTTTTTCTGACACGAATGGCGTTTTTAGGTTTGAATATGAAAATATGTGCCACAAACGCGTCTTTGATTCCCTTTCATTGCTGTAGTGTTCCACATAAAATCAAAATACCTTTGAGTATTAGGTTTTTTTAATATGAAAATATGTGCCAAAAATTTATCAAACTTTACATAGGAGTAATATCTACCCAAGAGGCAAGAGAGTCTCCCTGCGTCCACTGCTGAAAGCATTTCCAGTATACATGTACATTCAGTCTGTTATGCAAACTAGACCAGTTTGTTGTTGCAATATATTTTCATAATTGTGATCGTAATCAAATCTGACGATGGTAAGGAAATATATTTAGCATTTGTTACCGACTCACCGGCATATTGTAGGTTGTTATGATCCCAGTTTTTCACACGGGTTAAGTTTAATCTTACTCATGTGTATCTAAGCTTTTCACGCTCTTCTTGTAAGTTGGTTTTTAAGAATGAGTTTGATCCAAAATTTATATCATAAGTCGGTGCTTGATGAAGATTACAGTGCACGGTTCTTTCACCAATGGTCTTTGCACATGCTTTGGAGCATATTAAGAACATGATTCGAATAGAAATAAACTCTTGGTCACCATGCTCCAAGCTCACGAAAGTACTGAGTCAGTTGTTCATCAGCTTCAAGCAATTATACACGCAAAGATGTGCTTCTTTTTTTTTTTTCCCTGAAGTATCAGCAATAGAAGGGAAAGGAAATCAATGAGAGTCTTTTCCATTTATGATTCTTACGGAGGACAACAAGGAAAAAAAAGAAAAAAAAAAGAAGTGAGAATACTTCCATAATAATGATGGGAACAGCCCATTTAGCAATGTTATGCGCCCTAAGATTTAACTCTCCTAGAAACCTTGGAAGCAGAACAAGAAAAAAAAAATAAAATAAAGGGAGAAAGAAGCTGTAACATCAACAGCAAGCAATGCAGCTCACCTATATTTGAACATCTGCTGCAATGGAAGTGGAATGAACTTGTCCCTGAAGTAGAATTCCCCAGCTCACCAATATTTGTTGTTCATTTCTTATCAGCCAATAACAATTCTTTGAAACTTTAGTCCTCAGATGGACATTCTTTCGGTTAGGATGCTCAAAATAAATAAATAAATAAAAGGAAAGAAAAAAAAAACTTTTCTACTTGGAAAAATATATAAATGAATTATGAAAACTATATGTCCACCGTCTTTCCCTTTTTCTATACTGCCATACCAAACCTTTCTATTAAGAACATGCACCATTTAAAACAAATGAGGAAAAAGGTTGGTGAGCTTAAAAAAATAAATGGAATAGACACAAGACAATCAAGAAATTTCACATTTTGCTTCCTATTGCATGTGCTTATAGACTTGATAAATGAATAGAGTAATATTATTTTTACATCCATTTACATTCATTTTATAAGGGCTGATGTGATATGTTTTAAATATATATATTTTTTAAATGATAGACATGAAAGAGCCATTTAAAACATGTCATAACAATATGAAATAAGTATGAAAAATAGAATTACTCAATGAATTATGATGTGGGTTTTCTTATTTGACATATTTTCGACACGGTCTTATATGCTTTGTGGTTAACCCTGAATGACATGTAGTGACGGATTGAGGGGGGGGACTGGCTGTGGCCACGATGAAAAAATTTTTTTGGCTGTTATTTTTATATATATATATTTTTTATTCTAGTCCCCCATTTGAAAAAATATTGCTTTGGTTCCCCATTCATAGTCTTGGTTTCATCCTTGATGACATGATACTGCATGTCAAAAATGGAATTAGATCATTTGGTTTTTTAAACATGTGTCACAATGTTATTGGTTATGATGTCAAGTACCATGGTTTGGTTTATTAATTTGTTTTGGAAGGTGCTTTTTTTTTTAAAAAAAATAATAATAAATAAAATTTAAAATGATGTAACATAAATGTGAAAATAAATTTAGTATTTTATGAGTGTATTGTTTTAAGTTGTTGATTAAAGTTTTTTTTTTTTTTAAGATAAAACATAAAACAAAAGAGAGAAGGAGAAATTTGACAAACAAAGTCCATATTTTTAGTTAAAGATTGGACAAAATGCTAGATATTATATTTTTGTAAGAAAAGTTCACATACTCTCTTCAAATTATTACCTAATTGACAATATCCTCTTAAACTTTTAATTGTGACAATGTTTTCTCTCAAACTATAAAAAATTGTTAATGTTTCCCCAATAACAAAATTGCTCTTAGTAAAATAAAAAAAAAAACTAAAACTTCAAGAAAAAAACCTAAAACTAACAAAATAAAAAATCCAAGTGGTGGCCAATTTTTTAAATTTTTTTATAAGAAAAAAATTAAAAAATTCGAAAAATTTTGTTTAAAAAAATAAAAATTTTCATTTTTTAAAACAAAATTTTAAAAATTGTTTTAAATAAAATTTCTGTTAAAAAAAATGAAAATTTTGTTTTAAAATAAATTAAAAAAATATTTATTTTTTAATTTATAGGAGTATTTTTGTTTTATTAAAAAAATCTATAAGAACCTTTTTATCTTTTTGCTGTCAATTAGGTGGTAGTTTGAGGGATACTTAAACTTTACCCTATTTTTATTTTATAATTATTTAATAATATTGACTTGACAATATTAAGGTGAAACTCTCAATTAATTATTAAACTTTTTATTTAACAAAAATTAATCTAAAGATTAGTTAAGAGACCTCCATTAACCTTATTAAATGGTTAAATAGAATGAATCAAATGATAGTATTATGAGTTTAATAATATTTCATAATAGATCTTCGAACTGTTCTCTCGCACACATAGAAGAGAGAGATGGAGGGGAATGGGTTTGAAGGAGACTTGAACGGGGAGGTATTGGGACCGTGCCTGAGCAGCTATGTGGACGAAGGAAGCACAGAGAGCCACAAATACTACCTGGCGCGCAGAACTGTGCTGGAGATGCTCAAGGACAGAGGCTATGCCGTGCCCACCTCGGAAATCGAGCTCTCTCTCCAGGACTTCCGAGCCATTCATGGCCAGAACCCCGACCTTGAGCGCCTCCGAATCACCACCAACCTTCGCGCTGACCCTTTGAAAAGGGTAAGCATTTTTGGGTTTCCCTTGATTTTTTCTTGTGTCCTTGTTTAGAAATGCTCAACTTGGACCCCTAGTTAGTAGTTATGGATGGCTTAGTTCAGTCAAGGTATTTTGTTTTCTTGGGTGCTAAATATTGAAATTTTTTGGGATTATGCATTTGGTTTCTGTTTGTTTTGTTGCTGTTGGTCCTCCATTAGGTGAGCTTAAAAAACTGCATTTTCATTAGGGTTTAATTGTGAGCATTTATCAGTGAAAGTGCACTCCAAACTGTATTGAAGGCGCACACTCAACTTATTTCAATTATTTATTCATTTTCTTGTTGAGGTCAGGTACATTAGTCATTCTGACCCTCTATCTTATAGGCCTGCGTTTTCTTTAACCATACTTTTCTTGTCCTCTCGTTTGAGCCCGTTTTGTTCTACTTTTAATTTTGCTTGAAATTGATTCCATCACTGTCACCTTTTACGACCGAGAGGTAGTCGTCTCCGTTCCCTTAAACCCCTTTACCTGAAGTAGGCAGGATTAATCCAAGTCCCTTGGGTGATGGCATGAGACTTTACCAGTTGAGCTATGGGCCTCCAGTGGAGCAAAGGGTAAAAACAAATCATCACCTCTCATTCATTTTGTTTCTGATTGATGGTACACTGGATTTTAAATGTCTACCGATCATTGCAGGGGTTGATAGCAAAATTGATGTTATTGATATTGTTAATTTTGCATCCCTATGATTTCTTCTGCTTAATTTTAATATTACCAAAAACCTCAGGACTGCAAAACAATGTAGGCTGTATTACTCTTCAAAACAGTCTGGTAAATTTTTGACTTCATTTAAAAAAAAAAAAAATTTGTTCTGTGTTTTTTTTGGAATGATTACTGTTGTTTGATGAAAATATATAATGTTAGTTGTACTTGACATGAAGATTTTTATTGAACTGAAATGTAATATTGACATGCTATAGTGTCAGAAAGAAAGCGGAGATGGGAGCAGTTGTATTGTGTATTTATTGGGACTTGCTTTTGATTTTTGATGTTACATAGTAAGCTTTAATCATTGAGTATAATGAGTTTATCGTTATTTTTAATGCAGATTCTGGTCATTTTCTATGGACCTAGTATGATCAAAGTTAATTCAGTCCGCAGCATTTATGCCCAGATTATGAACAAAGAGACTTTAAGTGGATTGATATTGATTGTGCAAAACAATATAACAAACCAAGCTTTAAAAGCAATGGATATTTGGAGATTTAAAGTTGAAATATTCCAGGTTAGTTAGCCCTTTTCCTTTTTATGTGCATAGCTACCCCTATAGATACTATCTAGTGTCTCATTCTACTTATGCTTGACCACGGTTTGGTTGCTGAAAATTTAGGTTTTTAATGGGTTATATGCATCATTGTTGTGCACAAACACTTAAAATCTGGTGCATTCTTTATCACTACATGAGAGGATATGACACAAACATTTAATGTGGAAAAACACTACTATCCATGTTGAAAATTGGTTCCGAAGAACTCACATAACCATTGTGCGCTTTTAACCAAGTGGACAGATACTTTGTCCATGATAAATTCTTCTATTCTTTGAAGTAACAATAGACTTCCTAAATTACTTTGGGGCACCTTTTTTTTGAAAAATTGGTTCATCTGACATTGTACTATCATGGATATGCCTCATTTAGAGGCATAAACAGACCATCATTTTTTTCTTAAAATTTCTTTTAAACATAAAAATCTGCATTTTGTGGCTTTGCATGCATGTCAGATAATAAAATTACGTGTCTGCATTCATGTCATCCTTCTGCCATCATGAAGTTTCTTTAAAGTTGTCTGAGCTGGTGTGTGTGAATATGTGTGCACTTGAAGTTCACTTATCTGAAACTTGTTTAGTAGTCTTTAAATTTGAAGCGGACAAATTACCATTTGTCCAGAAGCGTAAGTTGATGGGAAATGGTGAATTTAATTATTTATCTGTCTGTTTTTTGTCAGATCACTGACTTGCTTGTTAACATTACAAAGCATGTATTAAAGCCAAAGCATCGTGTACTGACTGACCAAGAGAAAAAGAGGGTCTTAAAAAAGTACAATATTGAAGAAAAGCAGGTCAGTTGTTTTATTTTATTTTAATTTTTTTTATTAAAAATTTGAGAAATGCTATGAAGGAAATCTCATGAAACATATCTTGCCTCATTTCTTTGGTAATTGTTCAAATCTAGGGTTAGTTTATGAATTTTTCTTCTGTGTCTCTAATGAAAATTTCTTTTTTACAAAGAATGTGCTAATAGTTGTATATATGGGTATCGGACATGCTTATCTTGACACTGATCTTTAGAATAGTCGTCCAATGCATCTTCAAGACAAGTCAACTCAACTAAGCCTTGATCCCAAGTCCCAATTATATGGGGTCAGCACTTCTTGAGACAAGTGGATGAACTTTCTGATTGATTACTTCAATTACCAACTCTTATTTCCCCCATAGATTGATTGTATGACTTGGTGTGCCTAGAAAGTTTCTGGTTCTTGGGTGGAGAAGTGGGGGAAGATAACAGGAAGTGTGGCCATCATAGTTGTATTCTTTTTAATGGCGGAATTGTTAACAAATGTTTGGGAACAAGGAGATGATATGTTGTGGAGTTTAATTAGCAAGAACAACAGTTTATCGTATGATGAATCTAAACTGCAATTCAGATTTCTCAGGGTTCACGGCACAAAAAGTACATAGTAGTGGTAAATAGATGCAGTCACTTGATTAGTAACAATTGAACATGTAAATTACTGGTGTTATATGATTGGTCTAAAAGAACTGTGTAGCAAAAAGTTGCATGTTTCACATTAAGCTTCCACAGTTGTTCGTTAAGGAAGAACTTTGTTTAGGATATCCATTCTATTCTATTTTGATGTATGAGACATTTTCTAAATGCTTTTTCCCTTTCAGATTAACATATACCCTTATGTTGATTCTCTGTATGACCATGTAAAGACAATCCTTTGTGTCATTTCTTGCTATTTGTAGAAACCATAGTTTTGAATAGTAGCCTGTAGCGGCTGCCACAACTGCTACATAGTGGTGCATGGGCCAGGCCGAGTGCACTACAGGACATTAGTGCCTAAGAGGGGGGTATTCCTATCTTATTTTACTTTTTATAGCAGCTATGAACCTTAAGGGAAGGAAACTTGAAGAGCAAAAATTCACTTCAACCCCCAATTCATAGAAAGTTTTGCCTCTTGGAAGCAGGAAGCCAACAAGTTGATTCAATTTCATTCTTTGGGCTATAAGAGTTTGTATACTTTCACTAATCAAAAAAGAGTTTAAATACTTTCATATGTGAGGAACTCAGAGATGCTTGCTTTACACTAGGGCTGTGTATTAGTTTGAGGATTTACAATCAGTGGATTCGTAAAACAATTTTGTGTAGAAATTGCTTCATAGGAATTTTGAGAATGCCTGATGGCTTTGAGCTCTGGGGTTTTCCTCCACTAAAATCAACTTTTTAATGAATTTGAACTAACATCTCACACCTAATCATTTAACCCACATATGAATAATGCTTCAAATACTTCTGCCCAAATGAAATATAAGGGATTTCAAATTCCCAAGTACGCTACTCAGCATCTAAAAAAAAAAAATCTGCTTGAATTTACTCGGAGGCTTGGCATCCCAAAGGGAGAAGATGTAAAATGAATACTACTTTTATATTTATCACCTCTTGTTTCTGTTGTTAGCTTGACCAAAAGGTATTTTCTCAGTTTGGAGATGAAATAGATGATAGTAGAGCTTTCATCTTAGTCTGACAAGATACAGATGCTACACGTTTGATCTCCCCAATGGTAATGAAACGTAAGATAAGGGGTTCCCCTTATGCCTTTAGGTTTCTAATGTCACTGGTTTGCTTACTCAGGTTAATATAGGTGTTGGTTTGGCCTGTCCTGTCTTCCGAATTTGTTTCTGTAAATACTTTTTCTAGATACTACTGTTCTTTGTAGCAAGTGATGATACCATATTAGTTCTTCCATTTAATGCAAATGATTATGCTTTGTTTATCTAGATTGCTCAAAGCAATGTTTTAATTTCGTTTTGATTATCTTTTTCCAGCTTCCTCGAATGTTACAAAAAGATGCAATTGCAAGGTACTATGGACTAGAGAAAGGGCAGGTTGTGAAAGTCACCTACAGTGGTGAAATCACGGAGTCGCATGTTACTTATCGATGCATCTGGTGATGCTTTCTTTTATGCGGTTCTCTTTTGGGCGTTTCCTCTGAAAGTTGTAGAATTATCTGTGTCTTTTGATGTGTGCTTTATGGACACTTTTAGTTACTCTATCTGATCCTTGGTACTGATGTGTGCTGTTATGAACACTTTGTGTTACTATGATCCTCGCCCTACATTTCTTAAGAGATTTGCATTCGCAGTCCCTAATGTTGAAAAAAATATATATTGAAGGGTATGCCTTTTATGGTCAAAGATTTAGGGCACCTTTGATATATAGAAGGGTCATTCCATTTGGAATAAGAATGTGTGTTGTTGGGAAGAGAAATTTTACACATTTCCAATTCTTTACTACCAAGTGCACTTCTTGAAGATTATCATTGGATTTTGGGTGAATCATTATTGGATTTTGGATCCAATGATAATTTTTACAGTTACGTCAGGGAGTGCACATGAGAGTGTGGAGTTGAGAGTAAGTGGAATACAAGAAATTGGAATTAAATGACTATTTCTATTCTTGTGTTTGGGGACAAAACTTCAATATTTCTGTTCTATTGTTTGGGGACAAAATATGATATTCTCATTGGAATTAAATAAAAAAGTTTTAAAATATTCAAGAATTTTCTTTTTTAAAAATTCGAAACATTGGTTGGCCACTCCTAGTGTGACTAGGGTGGTCGGCACCCATAGAATTTTTTGATTTTATTGTTATTTTTAATTTAGGTTTGAATAAAAAAAAGTTTTTTATTTTAAAAGTTTCATTATATTCCTTCAAAAATATCGATTCCTCTTAAATATGAGAGGAACAAATGACTATTTCATAAAAAATATATCCAAGTTTATGAAAAATATATCCAAGTTTAACGTGGAACCTAATCTGCATCGAGGTCTTCCCATCATAAAATTTTTTCCAACTCAATTTATAAAATTATTAAGTCCTTTAATATGTGTTTCAAGAAAACATTATCCAAATATGTTGGTCCAATTTTTATTAAATAATATAAATACATATTTATTAGTATTATATAAAAACTGCACATCTTAATCTCTAAATAGTAGCTCAATTGACTGTGATTTACACATTCCGCTGTGAACCTTGACAAACTGAGACAATTTTTTCCAACTCAATTTATAAAATTATTAAGTCTTTTAATATGTGTTTCAAGAAAACACTATCCAAATATGTTGGTCCAACTTTTATTAAATAATATAAATACATAATTCACACTCTGTGAACCTTGACAAACTGAGACAGTACAAAAGAAATTTGAACTCTGGAAAGAATTTAGAAACCCAGTAAAAGAGAGTAGAGTAAAAGAAAAGTTTGAAACGGTGTCGCATTCAGATCATATGCACCAAACTCGAAAATGGATTGACTGACGACTTAGCCGGCACCTCCACTACCTCCAGGCTCCAGTACAGAAAGGTACTCTTCTCTTCTCTCTTTTAGGAATTTATTTTTCTTCAAATATTTGAAAGAAAAAAAATAAAAATAAAAAAAAACAAAGAAAAAGAAAAGCTAGAAAACATGAGCGATCCTCCGGGGAGTGAATCGAAGAGTGGTTCCGATGCGTCTCGGATTTCGGAAGTTCAGAAATGGCTGGCCGCTCGATTCGGCGATGCCGGCAAAGAAGTTCCCGATTTCGAGTACACCCCGAGAAGCGTCGCGTATTTGCACAGTGTCCTCACCATCTCCGAAGCCAAGGAAAAATCGGCCGACATTCTCGCCAAGGATTTCCGCCGAAAAGCCGCCGAGTACCGCTCCCAAGGTCCCACTCTTTCACTTGTGTGTGTATGTTATGCGATTCTTAGGAATGATTGATGATTTGCTATGCTGGGTTTCTGTTGTTTTGTAGAAATAGTGGATGAACCAAGTTTTGTTGTTAATGTATGTACTCTAGAATTTGCTATGCAATTTTGTTACAAATTGATGCGACTTTATGTCAAGGTGTGAAATGTTTGCTACAATTGGTTACGATCGTGGTGTCAATTTAATGTTTGGCGTGATGATAATTTGATGGGAATTGTAGAAAAGTTGTAACACTGAGAGGATGTGTAGTCTGATGAAAGTCTATGTTTTGTAATGGGGTTGTTGTAGCTGCAAGGATTAGGGAAATATTGGAGAGTGTGGGGCTGGCACAGGACAGTTTGCCGTCAAATGTGGTTGGGTCGGCGCAGGTTCTTGCGAATGTGGCAAATTTGTTGAACATAAGAGACACGGAACTAAGTAGGTGGGTGTTGTCACCTTGTCTCTGCGAGTTTCATTTCCTCTTTAATCTTTCCATTTAGATTTTGGGTACTAACTAGGACGAATGCATTTCTTAGCTTTCTTGTAGCGATGGGGGATATTTCTTTGAGGAAGACTGGTGTGGAGGAGAAGAGGGCTAAAGTACAAAAGGAGTCCAAGATTCTTCTTGATTATACCCGAAAGGCAATATCCAGACTAACCTATCTGAAAAGGTACAAATTTTAATGGAGATGGAAAATTCGGTTTTCTTTTGAACGCATTTCATGTACTGATCTTTCATTGTTAAATTCATATGTGGTATTTAGAGAACTGTTTTCAATTTGTGAAAGTGATGTTGATTGTTTGTTTCATTATTAAAAACCATCTTTCTAGAACCCTGGCACAGCTAGAAGATGATGTACCTCCATGTGAGGCTCAAATGGAAAATTGGAAGACAAATTTGCAAGTTATGGCTGCGAAGGAGCGGCAATACATGCAACAATGTGCCAATTACAAGGTATTTGATCCTTTGTACGTTCTCCGTATAGTCGCTATCTAGGTGGCATTGAGTTTCATAAATATTTAAAAAGTGTGAAATCTTGATGGTTATCATGCATTTACAATATGTAGAGTTTCAAGTGAAGCCTACATGGATTGTATAATATAAACAGAACCGCAACAAGTCCAAAACTAATAAAATAACATAAAGGCCACCATTATGACTGTGAATTTAATTTCTATTTTCTTTTCTTTTGGTGAAATTGAATATAATTGCGTGGTAAGGGAGTAGTTAAACTAGCTTACACCATTGTGACAGGCTCATTTGTTGTTGGATTGAAACTATGCTTTGGTCTCCATATGACTGTTTGGTTGATATTGTAAATCTGTTGCATAAGAGCAGTTTGTTGGTTTTTCTGGATTCAGCCACTAATTGGGATAAATTTGCATATTATGAGACTTGTTCTCTCCTTCTCTCCCTTTTTCTCTCTCGGTCTGGCTTTGTTTCATTTATTGGGGAAAGGTCTTGCCTGTCCTATATTTTAGTGACTCACTTCTGAGTTTGCATAATATGATGAATAGATAGGAACTTTGTCTATGATCACTTCTATCTATTCATCTTTCTACTCGAATAGACTTGTGTTTGGGTGTAGTGAGCATAGCTACATAAGAAATTAGGGTAAAAAGTGAGTCACAAGAACAATGAGTTCCTTTTTAAGCTTATCCAGCCCTCTACTGCTCCATTGTGTTTTGCAGACACTGGGGATGCAAAAACGGGCTGCCATTGTGTTTCTCAGGCCTTCTGTTAAGAGCAATGTTTTGTTTATGACATGCTTATTAAAAAAAAGAAAAAAAGACAAAAGAAAAAGAAAAGGAAGTAGCTTCTGTGACATGCTGGTTACAAATTCATCAATCCATGAATGGAGTCTGTGTTAGAAGTAGCTAATATTTAGAGATTCTGTGTGTGTGTGTGTTTGTGAGTGCTTGTGTTCTGATTCCGACATTTTTCACTATACATATGATGTTGACATCCTTTGTATGCTCTTTTGGAAATGGTGTTGGTTCTCTTAGTTAGTACTTGATTCAAATGAAGTATGCTGGTTCAGTGCAGAACCGTCAAGGGGGAAGGTTATGCCAGTGAGCTCTATTGAAATATATCCATGTGGAGATGGGGGTTCTGTATATTCTTTATAGCTTTGATTTGAAGTTTGGTTTTGAAATTTCAGTGGAATGTGAATGCTAGGGCTTGGTGCCTCTATGTGAGCTCTTGGGGACGTGATGCGAATAAGAGAATTTGGATTTCTTTTAAAGAAAGATTTGTCTGCATATTTAGAGGGTCCTATTGTCTTGTCTAATCCACTTTTTTCTTATTCAAAGTTATTCTGCGTGTGACTCGTAAAAAACTTTATGGGACAGGCAGTACTCAATCGAGTGGGCTACAGCCCAGAAATTAGCCATGGGATGTTGGTTGAAACGGCTGAGCACAGGAAGGATTTAGAGAAGAAAACAAAGCCCATACTTGATACCTTGAGGAGCTACCAAGATTTGCCACCGGTAAGTCTCTTATTCAGTAACAAAGAACCATTGTCATGTGTTGGGTTTCTTTTGCAAATTGTTAATTTCTTTTGTAAGTAATTATTCTTCATTCAGGATAAAGCTTTGGCTGCTCTGGCAATCGAGGACAAGAAAAGGCAGTATGCTGCTGCAGAGAAGTATCTTGAAGATGTGCTGCATTCAGCTCTTGCAACTTCGGAGTGATTCACCTCGATCGGTATAGCTTAAATTTTCATACAGTTGCTTATTTCTGGACAATGGTTGACTAGATGTTGTTGATATGAAGATTTCTGCTGAGGATGTTGCCTTTTTGGATTTACCTGCTTGTCTTTGGTCTCTTGTGCATAGAAGCAAGCAGCAAAAATACGCATATCATATCTTTGACCCATGAATCACGCTGAAGTGTGCTGGCCGGGTGAAATACAGCCTCCTTTTTTTCTTTAAAAAAAAAACAAAAGAAACTGGCAAGACGTTAACGGGTTCGTTGGATCGGTAACATTTTTTTTCATATGTGTAAAACCCGATACACGTAAAAGCTGGCTTTCTTAATCTTCGTGCAGAGAACGTGAAAGCCAGCAGATTTTTCAACCTAACCCACTTGTTAAAAAAAAAAAAACCCGACGATCCCACGTGGATCTTATTCAACTAAATTATTACTAATTATGATAGAATAATTAATGTAAGATTCCATTAATTATTACTAATTATGCGATCCACTAGATCTATTCTTTCGTTGCGTCACTTTTCCTCTTGCAACCCTATCCTTATCCTCAGACCGACCTGAATATAAAAGAAACAACCACCAAAGGTTTAAAGCATAGAAATCCATATACTCGATCATGAAGTCTGCAGAACCAAAAATGATAAACTTCAAGTGTAGTTGCCTAATCGTTCCAAGCGAGCCAACCCCAAATAATGGCCTTTTATTGTTATCTGAGAGGCGACCAAGTGTTTCCATTACATTCAACTTAATCATGTCATTCCATGGAAATCAAATTCTTTGCCTGGTGAGGAACATGGAGTACCTTCAGAAGAGTCAATAACACATTTAGGAGGATAAATTTGTCCAACAAATTAAACCCTAAATAGAAAAAGACAATATTAATCTCATTTGAAATGGTGAGATCTCTTTTTTCTCATAGCTCACGACTTGCATATTATAATAAAAATTGTTACAAACACTCTTACGCCTGATTAAGCGAGAATCTGTGTAAGATTTGTATTGCTGTCCGAACACGACAAGACACTGCCATAGGTGCAAGATACTATCAGAGATGCCTTTTTAGTTAAATGCCACCTAATAACAAAAAATATTGCAAGCTAGGACAATGATACAAAGAAGACAGGCAAGGAACACATGCTAGATATATAGTGCCAAGTAGATGAGAAGCTGTAGGACATCTGATATATATCACTAATATATATATATGTTATCCATGTGCTGAAGTACTCAGAACCAAAAATGATAACCTTCAAGTCTACTTGCATGGTCGTTCCAAGAGAGCCAACCCCAAATGGCCTTTTATTGTTATCAGAGAGCGACCAAGTGATGCAGTGGACTCATTTACCTCTCATCTTCATTTACAAACCCAACAACAACACCATTAAACCATTTTCAGTTGAGACAATGAAGAACTCCCTGAGCCGTGCATTGGTTCACTACTACCCATTAGCTGGCCGGCTCCACTGGATCGAAGGAGGCCGACTGCAACTTCATTGCAACACCATGGGAGCGCAACTGACGGAGGCTTACTCTGAATCAAAATTGGACTAATTTGGTGATTTTACACCAAACGGGATAGTCCAACATCTTTTTCCTAGAGTTGATTATACTACTACTTCAATTGAGGAGCAGCCCTTGTTCTTGGCGCAACTAACAAGATTTTCTTGTGGTGGGCTTTGTGTTGGAATAGCCATATCCCACATTGTGGCTGATGGACGGGCTATAATGAACTTCATCAACGCATGGGCTAAATTGGCTCATGGAGAGGATTTGGGGTGCGACGAGATGCCGTTTCATGATCGAACCATGTTACGATCACGTGAAGTATCACCGGTGCATTTACATTTTGATCATATAGCGTTCTCAAAACCACCACTCTTAATAGGTTGTTCCGACACTAAAGCAAAGCAAAAGAAGGAAACTAGTGCTGTCTTACTCAAAGTCACCAAAGAGCAAGTTGAGGAACTCCAGAAGAAAGCCAATCAAAACATGGTATTGGCACAACCCTATTCTCGATATGAAGCTGTCGCCGGCCACATTTGGAGGTGTGCATGCAAGGCACATCTAGGTGATGATTGCCAACCAACAAGAGTTAGCCTCGGAGCCGACGGCCGCAATTGATTCAAACCACCTCTCCCTCAAGGATACTTTGGGAATGCAATCTTCACTGCTGTGACATTGACATGTCTTTATGCTGACCTCTTGTCCAAGCCACTAAGTTATGCTGCCGGGAAACTGAGAGAAGCAATTGAGAGAGTTACCGATGAGTACATAACATCCGCTCTTGATTTTATAACGAATCAAAAAGACGTAGCTCCTCTGAGGAAAAACTTCCACATCAGGGGATACACTGAAGCACATTTCTTAGGGAATCCCAATGCTAATATTGGCAGCTGGATCAGTTTGCCCTTGTATAGTGTAGATTTTGGATGGGGAAAGCTTGTATACGTGGGTCCAGGGATCTTGCATTCCGATGGCAAGATATTTGTCATGCCAAGTCCTGCCGAAGAAAGATCTCTCATCATAGCATTGTGTTTGCAAACACAATGTATGGATTCCTTCAAAAAGTTCTTCTATGAGGATATAAATGGTCAATCTTAAGAAGTCATCTGTAGTGATTATGATGGATCTTTGGTGAGTTATAGCCTAATTTTATTTTTTTTATTCTAGCATCTCTCATCTCATGGTTTTAGAAGTTAAATTCTAGTATATTTATATAAACTGCTCTGGGTTTCTTTTTTCTTTCTCATGTCAAGTACTGTTTACTGTTGTTGTAACTAGTCCCCGGTCTCTATATATTGGGTTTTCTTCGCTTGCATACCTTGTGTGGATGGCTTATATATATCTTTAATTTTGTTTTCCATTTAGGTCATCTTTTGATGCAAAGAAATCTAGGGTCCTTCATAAGTGATTCACGTGGATGGGTATGGGAGTAGAAAAGTTTGAACGTGCATGGAGGCGACAACCAAAAGTAGGATTTTCGTTGTTAGCTTAAGCAGCTGGTTTATGATTTGTTTTCCTTTTACGAGTGTTGGTTTAGGGTACTTTAAGGAATTATTGTTGATTAGTAATTGGAAGTCTTTACTTGTAATAATTAAGATTTCTTAGTCCTTAATGCTTATAAATTTTTGAAGCCTATATAAAGGTATTATCATGCACTTGTTTTTATTGTCATTGGTTGAATAAAATTTTCCTTTTAGAGTCATGAAAAAGTGTGACACGTTAGGTTTTAGTTTTTTAAGAGTTGTGATAAAAAATGAAAAATAAAAATTGTTTGGTGCATCGTAGCTAGCCACATTTGAAAAAAGTATTTAATATATATAGATTCAAATTTGGTTGGTAAAATTTTGAAACATATTTCTGAAAAACAATGACTGCGAAGTGTTTTTGAAATGCTAAAAGAAAAATTTAGAGGAAAAAAAAAATTTACTAGTATAGGTGATCCACAGGTGCCTGGCGGCAGTGGCGGAGCCAGGAATCCAGTCAAGCCGGGGCATGAATAAAATAATAAAATATAATGATAATTTTTTTTTCTTTTTATATATGGTAAATACAAATAAAATTTATTATATTTATTTATCTATTAATCTAATGATATTATAATAAAATTATTAGCATGCTCCAATAGTTATTAATCTAACAAAACAACAAATAAAGATTGGCAAGAGAGAATGGACAAAAACCCAAATCCATATATTTTAGAGCAAATAATCACGATCGAAGAGAAAAATATATTTGATATTACTAATAAATATACTTTTCCTCAACAATCAGTCAATATAACATAGAAAAAAGAAAGAAAACATGAAAGGGACTTTCAGATAAGTTTCACCTAAAGTTCAGCCAATTAAAATCAAATACACAATTAAAATTCACCTAAAATCAAACACACAATTAAATTTTACCTAAATTCAGCCAAGAATAGCAATCAAAATAGCCCAAAAAAATCAACAAATCCCAACCTTTGATAACCAAAGGGCTAAGACCAAAAATCAACAAAAATCCTCCACAATTTCGACCTATAATCAAATACCAACAAGGCAACAAGAATCCAAGGCTACTAAAATCAACACAAGAAAACCTGACTATAATCAAGAATTAAGAACAAAGGGAATGATTTATATCTGCAAGGCTGCAATTATACTTTTGAAGAACCCATTTATTAGTAAAAAAAATTTTCTGCAGCAAGTTACTCATTTTGAAGAACCGATTTATACTTTTGAATAACCCATTTTTTTTTACTTCGATTGATCCTGTGTATATGAATCTAAATGCACAAGAAAATTTAGAACCTATCAGCACATACGCAGGGCCCATTTACTTCTATTCGTAGAAGTGAGGAAGGTAAATGATGCAGCAAAAGAGAAACAAGAAGGAAATATCGTACCTCATCATCAATTCAAAAACATCCCATCTAATATTTGGAATCTCTATCTCTTTGGATTAATATACACAGCAAATCAAGAATTAAGAATAAAAAAAAAAAGGAGAGAGAGGAGGCTTTGGAGGATGAAGATTGAAGAGTAAAAAAAAGAAAAAAAAGGAAAATAGAAATGTTGGGACTTGGGAATAGGGTGATTGTCGGCAAGTGGGTTGGGTTAAATTTAAAAAAATAAGGTAGTGGAAAAATAAGTGGAGGGAAAGTAAGAAATAATTTTAAAATGGAGGGACAACTGATTTCTGATTTTAAAATGCAGGGGCAAGGACAATTTTTTTTTTCCCGACAAAGCAGAGGCAAGGACAGTTTTTTTTCGACAAAGTAGGAGCAATGACATAGGAAGGCTACAATTTGACATAAAAATATATAGAAAATTTTTTGAAAAAAAAAAAGCAAGCAGGGGCGCCAGCCCTTGCTTACCTGGGAGTAGATCCGCCCCTGCCTAGTGGCTACTGCCATGGTGGTGATTTTGTGGAAACCGTGCCACAGACGGTTCTGGTGGCCACCACTTCTGCCCAATAATTTTGGTGAGGCCTCTACGTAATATCCCCCAACTAGATTTGGGGTTTGCCTTTGGGCCACCCCCACCTCAGGGGTGGCGCACGATCGAGCCACCCTAGAGATGGCCAGCGTGGTGGCACGTACACCCCAAGGCCGGGGGTGGTTGCCCCTCTATTTTTTTTAATTAATTTATAATTTATAATTTTATATATTTATATTTATATTTATTTATTTTTTATCAAGAACAACACATGTTGTCATTATGACGATGCCGAACATTAATGGAATTCATTAAGTGTTTTGAATGAATTTGATTGTAGGAACTAAATTATTATCTTGATTTACCCAGTAACTTTTGAATCTTTTATTTATTATTATTATTATTATTATTATACCACACATGAATTTGTAATTTAAGCCAATCGCATGGACCGATTTTGTATTTATACCATTTTTTAGTTTTATTTTTTTATTTTTTATTTAGTTCTTAATATTGATATTTTTTTTTTTAATTTGGGGAGCATTAATTTATGTCTATCAATGAGATTTAACATCTAAAAAGAAAATATTCAATCTGATTTAACAAAATTTCCTAATGGCAGGAGGTTTTTGGAAAGTAAATGGTAGTTTGATATGGTTGGAGTAGTGAGTATATGAGTTCATGGGAGCATATTGATGGAGCATGATAGTTTATGGGGTAAAAGATAAGAGAAATGTTAAAGGCACAACATACACCCAACAAAGACCCAACTTCTTCCTTTAAGTGTTATATTTTTTTTAAAAAAAAAAACTGTTAGTGGAGGAGAGAGAAAGCTTTAAACTATAAAATATGAGAAAAGTTGGGTCTTTGTTGGATCTTTGTTGTGGCTGTATCACATCTCAAAAGATAATTACCCCTTACATCAACATGTGTAAAATGAATGTGAGCCATATCTTCTCTTAAAATATAATCTTCATTAATTAAAAAGAAAATTATGCTCATACAATTGGATGGATATTCTCAATAAATGAGGATTATTACGGGGCTTTACAAAAAGACAAGAATCAGGAGGTAAGAAGAGAATTGAGTGTGATTCCACGGTGGAAAGCACCTCTAAATAGTGTATATAAAATAAATTGGGATGGGCTATTGATAAGATTATAAAGTTGATGAGCGCGCATGAGTGTTATTGTAAGGGATGGTATGGGTAACGTCTTGGCATCAATGTGCATGTCTCTTTAGTATATCACTGACCCAACAATGACAAAGGCTTATATGGAAGACAATATTTTTTGATAGAGATTTGGGCCTATGAAATATTATTTTAAAGATGATGCCCTAGAGATTGTTAATGCTTCTCAGTCAGAAGACCAAGTATGACAAAAATAAGCAAATATAACATAACATTTGTAAGGAAAATGGGTGCTCAAAATACCAACGAAGGAAATTTAGATGGAAGAATAGTATGATTTTATTTATGAAGTTGTAATGATTGAATGAATGAAGTTTCACTTAAAAAAAAAAAAAAAACCTCTTATGGGCTTACTTATCGGATGGATCTTGTATGATTATCATAGCAAAAGTATGGGCGACACTAGCCCTCCTGGTCGGTGGTATCTTTCATGCTACAAGGGTTTGAAGGGCTTAGCAGTTATTGACTAAAATTAATAACTATAATTGCTTAGATTAATTTTTAAAATTAAAAATTTAAAAAGTTAATTTAAAGGGGTTACTTTATTGAAGACCTCCGAACTTCTAAACGTTTTGAAATATCCCCCCAAACTTAAAAAAGTCTCAATTTAGTCTTCCAAAGTTTCAATTGCTTTCAATTTAGACCACTCCATCAGATTTTAAACATTACATGACATTTATACCCCTGACTTTTGTATAAAATTTTAACTTTCAAAACGTTTTTTTATTTTAAAAAAAATGAAAATCAAGGATATTTTGGTTTTTATTTTTTATTTTTAAAGGGCTAAAATTGACGGAGGGGTCCAAATTGAGAGTAATTGAAAGTTTAGAGGGTATTTCAAAATAGGTAAAAGTTTAGGGATCTTCAATGAAGTTTCCCATAATTTTTTTTTTAAAAAAAAAAAATCTAAATGACATAGTTTTTATGATAATACGATAATATATACTTTACTACATATGATATCGTTTGTAAATTTTTATGCATTTTTATATGGAAAATGGTAGGGGTTCTCACCCATAATATTCTCCTAGTGTTCTCCCAGTCCTGCGTAGAAAATGATTTAAGAAAAAAATAAATTGTAGTGGCCTTCACCACTAATTTTTTTAGGCATTAGCATCAAATTTGAGGCATTAACACTAAATTTAGGATGATTAAATTCATTTTGGGTGATACCATTTCTAAATGGTTGACATTCCACCATTAGGTTTTAGTTTTAAATCTAAAAACAAGTTTTAAAGCATTAGAACCTAAATATTAACTCATAAAAATTAATCTATTGGTAAAAAAATCAGTGGTGGGGGCTACTATAATTTTATTTTTTCTTAAATCATGTTCTACGTAAGATTGGGAGAACGTTAAGAGAACATTAGGGAGAGAACCATTATTAAACCCCTTTTATATATATTTAAACAAATTAATAACGTTGTTTCATATATATATATATATATGCTTTGTAGTTAGCAGTCGATTAGTGATTTTTTCTAACCATCTTCAAAAGCAGTTAATAGCCGCCAACATTTTCAACCCTAGTAGAATGCATCAATGTGTAGTTGGTTTTTTGAGCCTAACAATATTAATATATTAATATTGTTTAAATTTAATATTTTAACTAGATGAAGATTCTTAAGCATTAATTAATTTCTTTGCAGTCAGATGAACAATTAATTAAAATGGTTCATCACGCTCAAACAGACGTCATCCAATAGCTCACGCTTGCATATTAATTTACACTGTCAAGTATACGATTAAATCCTTAATGTGATTCATCCAAAATTATCATTAAATTTAAATTTAATAATTAATCATCTAAAATTTAATTATAATTTCAGTCACATCAAAAAAAAGAAAACAAGGAAAAAAAAAGTGAAAGCAAGAATTTACGTATGATTTGTACCGCTGTCCAAACACGACAGGACACCGCCATAGGTGCAAGATACTATTGCAAGGACAATGATACAAAGAAGACAGGCAAGGAACACGTGTTAGATATATAGTGCCAAATAGATGATCAGAAGCCGTAGGACACATGATACTTTAGTGATAAGCACTACATTAGAACCATGCATATATAATAATTTTATAAATGACTTTTTTTTTTATGTTTTTATTTTTTAAATACTTCGCACCCAGGGTTGTTTTGGAATTTAGAAGCTAAAAAATTATGATTAGTTTTCATCCAAACAAACAAAAGCACTTACAAACTGACCTAATAAAAATGTCACATTTTGATAGTTTGTGAGATTCGAGTGTCACTTTATAACCTTTGACAAAATGGCCGGTCATGCTTTGATGGTAAAGTGGTGATCAAGATGATGGATCTTTTGGTCAGTTATATAGCCCAAATTTTTTAATTGTAGCATCTCTCATCTCATGGTCTTCGAGGTTCAATTCTAGCTTATTATGATTAGAAAAAAAAAAAATCTGGTGTATTTTCTTGGCTTGCATACCTTGTGTGGTTGGCTTTATATATATATATATATATATATATATATATATATATGTCAATATGTGTGTGTTATCCATATACTGAAGTCTGAACCAAAAATGAAAACTTTCAAGTCTACTTGCATGATCGTTCCAAGCGAGCCAACCCCAAATGGCGTTTTATTGTTATCGGAGAGCGACCAAGTGATGCCGTGGACTCATACACCTCTCATCATCATTTACAAACCCAACAACAACACCATTATACCATTTTCAATTGAGACGATGAAGAACTCCCTGAGCCGTGCATTAGTTTACTACTACCCACTTGCTGGCCGGCTACACTGGATCGAAGGAGGCCGACTGCAACTTCATTGCAACGCCATGGGAGCGCAACTGACGGAAGCTTACTCTGAATCAAATCTAGACGAATTTGGTGATTTTACACCAAACGGGATAATCCAACATCTTTTCCCTAGAGTTGATTATACTACTACTTCAATTGAGGAGCAGCCCTTGTTCCTGGTGCAACTAACAAGATTTCCTTGTGGTGGGCTTTGTGTTGGAACGGCCATCTCCCACATTGTGGCTGATGGACGGGCTGCAATGAACTTCGCCAATGCATGGGCTAAGTTGGCTCGTGGAGAGGATTTGGGGTGTGACGAGATGCCATTTCATGATCGAACCATGTTACGATCACGTGAAGTATCGCCAGTGCTTTTACATTTTGATCATATAGCGTTCTCAAAACCACCACTTTTAATAGGTTGTTCCGATACTAAAGCAGAGCAAAAGAAGGAAACTAGTGCTGTCTTACTCAAAGTCACCAAAGAGCAAGTTGAGGAACTGCAAAAGAAAGCCAATCAAAACATGGTGTTGGCACGACCCTATTCTAGATACGAAGCAGTTGCTGGCCACATCTAGAGGTGTGCATGCAAGGCACGTGCATGCTATGATTGTCAACCAACAAGAGTTAGCCTCGGAGCTGATGGCTGCAATCGGTTCAAACCACCGCTCCCTCAAGGATACTTTGGGAATGCAATCTTTACTACTGTGACATCGACTTGTCTTTATGCTGACATTTTGTCCAAGCCATTGAGTTATGCTGCTAGGAAACTGAGGGAAGCAATTGAGAGAATTATAGATGAGTATATAACATCTGCTCTTGATTTTATAACGAGTCAAAAAGATGTGGCTCCTTTGAGGAAAAACTTCAACATTAGGGGATACATTGAAACACATTTCTTAGGGAATCCTAATGTTAGCATTGGCAGCTGGATCAATTTGCCTTTGTATAGTGTAGATTTTGGATGAGGCAAAGTGGCAAACTTGTATACGTGCACGGGTCCAGGGATCTTGCATTCTGATGGCAAGATAATTATCATGTCAGGTCCTGCAGATGAAGGATCTCTCATCATTGCATTGTGCTTGCAAACACAATGCATGGATTCCTTTAAAGAGTTCTTCCACGAGGATATATAATCGACCTTAAAAAGCCATTTGTCAATTAGTAGCGATGATGATGGATCATCGGTGAGGTTAAATTCTAGGGTATTTATTTTAACTATTCTAGCTTTCTTTCTTAGTGTTTTTTTTTTTTTTTATAATCATGTTAACTATTCTGGTAATTACTTTCCTCTTTCTAATAGTCGGGTTTTCTTGGCTTGCATGCATTGTGATGTTGGCTTATATATGTTTTTTGTTTTTTGTTTTTTTGTTTTTTGTTTTTATGCAGAAGATATATACATCAAGGGTCCTTCAAAAGTAATTCACGTGGATGGATGGGCATGGAAGTAAAAAGGGTTTGAACTTGCATGCATGGAGGCAACCACCAAATTTAGGCTTTATTTCTTTGTTTAATTAAGCTGGTTTATGATATATTTTGCGAGTTGTAGTTGGTTAATTTTGGGTATTCAGCTAGGGAATATTGTTCATTAGTACCTGGAACTCGATCTTTATTAATTTGTGATAATTAAGAATTCTCATTCATTAATGTGACGCAGTAAGAAAGGAGCACGATAGAAAATAAAAATAAATTCATGTCGAAAATATAAATAAAAATAGAATCTCACCTCTAAAGGAAACTGCGTCGTACCTAAAAAAGAAAAGTCTCATTTCTAACAAAATTTGACTCAGAAAATATAATTCTTCATTGAAATCTAAACTATTACAAATGAACACTTAAATAGACTATCAAAAAACTATAATCCTAATTTTATTGACTTTGGGCCAAACTCATTATTATTATTTTTGAACGGAAATATGAGGATTACATTAATTAAAGATCATGAATATAAAGCTCTTACAAAGCAAAGCAAAAAGCTCTTACAGTACAAACCATAAAACTTTGCAAAATCATAGCCATATGCTATGAGATTACAAAGTCATAGATATAAACAAACTTACAATCAAGTATTATCTATGACTTAAATCTTCCGCTAACCAATATACAAATACAGTTAAAGAGCAAATTTGCTCAAAACAAACTAGATCTAAGACATGGGTAACTAAATTCTTTAATAAAATTTATTTAAACTGGTTGTGAGAGATAACCCCTCACACCTAATTATTTGTCCTCGCTCATGAAAGTAGATCTAGAGAGAAGAAACCTCTTATTCAAAATAAAAAACGCAAACAAACAACAAGCAAGCGACAACAGCAACCGAGGAAAAGATGAATGGCACAACATGGTGGAAGGTGGATGGACGCATAACGGAGAAGCCGAAGTTGCTGATTTGGTTGGAGAACACCTACAAACATAAAGAAGAAGAAGAAGAAGAAGAAGAAGAAGAAGAAAAGAAAAAAAAAAAAAAGAAGAGGGGAGGGAGAGGGTATGAGCGGGGAGTAAAATGGGAAGGGGAAAGGAGGAGGGTGCAGATCTGTTCCATCCTCCGCTCAAAACTGTTTTATGAGGAGAAGGACCAAGAGATGACTTCTTCCAAGCTCATTATTAAATTGGAAATAATGTAAAATATAAAATAAATACTAATAACCTAAATAAAGACCCGACTATTTATTATTTTTCTTCTAAATCATAATGCTTATAAGTCTTTAATTATTTAATTTGAATTAGGATTTCTAGTAATATTAGGATTTACATCTAAAGCCTTGATATGTACCTGTTTTTATTGTCATTGGTTGTACAATTTTCTTTTAAGAGTTCTGAAAAAATGTGACAAGTTGATTTAATAAAGTTTTGAGAAGTGTTTTTGGTTTTAGTTTTTGAGAAACAAAATGAAAATTGTTAAGCGTGCATATGGGATACAAATCCTTTACCCATTTTCACCACAGTCCTATCAACAATTACTTCATAAGTCTTAAAAAGACTTATATATGCTTTGAGATGTGGATATTAGCTTAGTGCCGAGCCATTATCCATTT
The DNA here is from genome assembly GCA_013348765.1 of Carpinus viminea. Classification (NCBI taxonomy): domain Eukaryota; kingdom Viridiplantae; phylum Streptophyta; class Magnoliopsida; order Fagales; family Betulaceae; genus Carpinus; species Carpinus viminea. The sequence continues at coordinate 35,045,630 of CP054674.1, read as the reverse complement.
TTTCCAATGACTTTGGTGTGAAATGAGTAATAAATTGGTGTAAAGAGTAACATTACTTGCTGGTTGGTATATTAAACCCAAATTAACATTCTAATATATGTAATGCTACTTTTTAAACCAATTTTTTCATACTTATCTCACATTGCATGTTGACATAACATTTTTAAGTAACTAACATGATAAGTCACTTAAAATATATTACATCAACTTGTGTAAAATGGATGTGAAGAGTAGTATTACCTTCTAACATTAATTATCACCATCACATGAGAACTGATTTGATGGATGTGAGTGTTATTGTAAGGGAAAGGTATGGGTAAGGTCTTGGCATAAAAGTGCTTGTCTCTTTCGTATATCTCCGACCCAACAATGGTGGATCGAGGCTTATGCGGCTTGGAAGACAGTATTTTTTGGCAGAGGTCTAGGCATACAAAATGTTATCTTGGAAGGTGGTGCCTGGGAGATTGTTAATGTTTTTCAGCCAGAAGATCAATTGTAATAGAGATAAGGTATGTTGATTGAAGATGCATGTGAAGATTGTTTTGTACAGTTTCCAATCTTGAGTCGTGATGCACACAAAAAGTAAAGCAAATATGGCAACACATCTATTGGTAAAGGGGCACTCAAAACATTAATGAAGGAAATTGGATAGAAGAATACTTTGATTTTATTTATAAAGTTGTGCGTGCTAAAAGTTGTAATGGGCTTATTTTGAACAATCTGCCTCTTATTTGGACAGATAAATCTCATAAAAATTCTTTCACATTTATTATTTTAATTACTAATAATTCAAGTAATAAATGGATGGTGATCATGCGGATCTAGTCTGATTATCATACCAAAAGGCATGGGCGCCACCACTCCTCATGGTTGATGGTATCTTTCATGCTACAGGAATTGACAAGGTCTAGTGTGGACTTGGATCCTCTTCATTTCAAATCAAATGAAAAGGATCCATTTAGTTACTTTTAAAGGGTAATTTTATCATTTTTAAGCTTCTCATTTTTTATTTTGACAAAAATATTCTCTAAAAATAACTAAATAAATCTCCTCTATCTGATTTGAAATAGAGAACATCCTTCTCCGTCTGGTGTGGGGGTGTTTTGAAGGCTTAGCTACTGACTACTGTTTCTGGGGAAATAAAAGCCTCATCCTTGCAATGCAATATTGCATGCACCTACCAAAAGAAAAACCGTAATACGAACACAATATATATATACATATATATATATATATATCGTTGAACATAAAAGTTGTTTCCACTCCGGCAAACAAAAGCTTTTCTTCCGTCTAAACCTTATCTTTCTGTCCCAGATTTTGCACCGAAAGCAAAGCCCACTCAATTATTTTAGCTCTTAGCTGAAAACTGCCAACTAAATATTTTGGATATATATACATGTCGATTGTCGAGCAGGCAATATGAACCGATTAGACGGATTAGTTCTTATCTTTAATGTTATCAATTCAAAATTATCATTAAATTTAAAATTTACTATTGTGTCAAAAAGTACGCAGTCAAGAATGTAAAAGTGAGAATTTGTAAAGCATTTGTCGTGTGGCTAACCCGCTGAAGATTTTCACTGCTTTCCAAACACAGCAAGACACTGCCATAGGTGCAGGATTCTATTTAGAGATGCCTTTTCTGTTAAATGCCACCTAAAAAGAAGATATTGCAAGGACAATGATACAAAGAAGACAGGCAAGGAACACGTGCTAGATATATAGTGCCAAATAGATGAGAAGCCGTAGGACAACTGATATTTTAGTGATAACCACTACATTAGAAGGACGATGCATAATAATTTTATAAATGACATTTTTTTTTTTTTGGTGTTTTTATTTTTCAAACACTTAATGAACATGGTAGGTCTGAAGTTTAGGAGCTAAAAAATTATGAGCACACATGTCACCTAATTTTTATCCAAACAAACAGAAATACTTATAAAATGAGTTAATAATTGGTACGATTTGATACTTAATTAATGAGATTCAGTATCACTTTATAAACTTTGAAGGTTAAAATAACAAAGCAGTCATACTTTGTTAGTAAAGTAGTGATCAAGATGATGGATCTTTTGGTAAGTTATATAGCCCAATTTATTTATAATGATTAGAAAGACGAAAAAAAAAGAAAAAAAAAAAGAAAAAGAAAATGGAGAAAAAAGTCTACCTAGGTATGTCTCTTTCTTTTTCCTTTGTCTTGTTAACTGTTAACTGTACTGGTAATGACCTCCCTCTTTCTATTAATTTGGTTTTCTTGGCTTGCGTACCTTGTGTGGTTGGCCTATATATTATATGTATATGTTATGATCGAGTGGCCGAGTCACGTTACCCTTTGGGGGTGCCGTGGATTCAACACCATTTTTTTTTTTTTTCAAACCACGGCACCCTCAAAATAAAAAAAAATTAATTCTTTTTATAATTTTACCTATCCATTATCCAAGACACGACAACCATTCTCCTTCTCTCTCACCCCCATTCCCCCCCAAAAAACAAATCTCTAAGATGCTCAAACTCTCTCTAGTCTCTTCGTTCTCTGTTTTTTCTATCACAATTCACAGGTAACTTTTCCTCCCCTTCTTAGCTCTCTCACTTCTCAGTTGCTTTTGTAATTTTGTGTTACAGTTTTAGATTTTTGTTCTAGTTTCTTTCTATTACCTAGTTTTAATTTTGAAATTTTCGATTTATTTTATCAATTTCTTGAGGTTGTATAGTGGAGAACTTAGAACTGGAGAACAGGAGAAGGCGTGGCAACGATCGAACTTGATGATGTAGCCAAATTAGGTCTTAATCTGATCTCTCTGATTATTAATTCCCGCCACATATTTATCTTTTATGACTATTTGTAATTTTTTTTGTTGTTTTCGTTTAATTATCTTCTGTTTGGTTGCCTAGAAAATTTTTTTGAGCACATATTTATAAAATTTTATAGATATTGTTTTATGACGTATATATTGTGTGAATTGCCAAATTGTTAGGGTGGAAAAAAATTTTAGTACGCCAAAAAAATTTTAGCGGCATTGTTGTGCATGCACTTGTGAGGTTTGTGTCCCAAATTAAGAAAGTATAAAGAATAAAAGTGGTTAATATATCTAAATGGATCAAATCCTATTAATTTAAGCTTTTGGGCTAAAAGTGGTGTCATATTAAGTATATAAATTTATTTTGTTTGATTTCCCTCGGTGTTTCTCTCCCTAACAGGCACCCCCAGTAATCTGAACCAAAAATGATAACCTTCAAGTCTACTTGCATGATCGTTCCAAGCGAGCCAACCCCAAATGGCCTTTTATTGTTATCGGAGAGCGACCAAGTGATGCAATGGACTCATTTACCTCTCATCTTCATTTACAAGCCCAACAACAACACCATTAAACCATTTTCAATTGAGACAATGAAGAACTCCATGAGCCGTGCATTGGTTCACTACTACCCACTAGCTGGCCGGCTCCACTGGATCGAAGGAGGCCGACTGCAACTTCATTGCAACGCCATGGGAGCGCAACTGACGGAAGCTTACTCTGAATCAAAATTGGACGAATTTGGTGATTTTACACCAAACGGGATAGTCCAACATCTTTTTCCTAGAGTTGATTATACTACTACTTCAATTGAGGAGCAGCCCTTGTTCTTGGCGCAACTAACAAGATTTTCTTGTGGTGGGCTTTGTGTTGGAATAGCCATCTCCCACATTGTGGCTGATGGACGGGCTATAATGAACTTCATCAACGCATGGGCTAAATTGGCTCGTGGAGAGGATTTGGGGTGCGACGAGATGCCGTTTCATGATCGAACCATGTTACGATCACGTGAAGTATCGCCGGTGCATTTACATTTTGATCATATAGCGTTCTCAAAACCACCACTCTTAATAGGTTGTTCCGACACTAAAGCAGAGCAAAAGAAGGAAACTAGTGCTGTCTTACTCAAAGTCACCAAAGAGCAAGTTGAGGAACTCCAGAAGAAAGCCAATCAAAACATGGTATTGGCACAACCCTATTCTCGATATGAAGCTGTCGCCGGCCACATTTGGAGGTGTGCATGCAAGGCACGTCTAGGTGATGATTGCCAACCAACAAGAGTTAGCCTCGGAGCCGACGGCCGCAATCGATTCAAACCACCTCTCCCTCAAGGATACTTTGGGAATGCAATCTTCACTGCCGTGACATCGACGTGTCTTTATGCTGACCTCTTGTCCAAGCCACTAAGTTATGCTGCCGGGAAACTGAGAGAAGCAATTGAGAGAGTTACCGATGAGTACATAGCATCCACTCTTGATTTTATAACGAATCAAACAGATGTAGCTCCTTTGAGGAAAAACTTCCACATCAGGGGATACACTGAAGCACCTTTCTTAGGGAATCCCAATGCTAATATTGGCAGCTGGATCAGTTTGCCCTTATATAGTGTAGATTTTGGATGGGGAAAGCCTGTATACGTGGGTCCAGGGATCTTGCATTCCGATGGCAAGATATTTGTCATGCCAAGTCCTACTGAAGAAAGATCTCTCATCATAGCATTGTGTTTGCAAACACAATGTATGGATTCCTTCAAAAAGTTCTTCTATGAGGATATATATGATCAATCTTAAGAAGTCATCTGTAGTGATTATGATGGATCTTTGGTGAGTTATAGCCTAATTTTATTTTTTATTTTTTATTTTTTTATTCTAGCATCTCTCATCTCGTGGTTTTAGAAGTTAAATTCTAGTATATTTATATAAACTGCTCTAGGTTTCTTTTTTCTTTCTCATGTCAAGTACTGTTTACTGTTGTTGTAACTACTCCCCGGTCTCTAGATCTATATATTGGGTTTTCTTCGCTTGCATACCTTGTGTGGATGGCTTATATATATGCATCTTTAATTTTGTTTTCCATTTAGGTCATCTTTTGATGCAAAGAAAGCAAGGGTCCTTCATAAGTGATTCACGTGGATGGATGGGTGTAGAAAAGTTTGAACGTGCATGGAGCCTGGAAGCAACAACCAAAAGTTGGATTTTGGTTGTTAGCTTTATTAACCTGGTTTATGATTTGTTTTCCTTTTACGAGTGTTGGTTTATAAGGGTAGTTTAAGGAATCATTGTTAATTAGTAATTGGAAGTCTTTTTTTGTAATAATTAAGATTTCTTACCCCTTAATGCTTATAAGTCTATGAAGCCTATATAAAGTTATGATCATGGAGTACTTGTTTTTATTGTCATTGGTTCAATAAAATTTTCTTTTTAGAGTTCTGAAAAAGTGTGATAGTTTTGGCTTCGTAAAATTTTGAGAAGTGTTTTAGGTTTTAAATTTTTTAAGAGTTCTGATTAAAAAAAAGAAAATTAAAAATTGTTTTGGTAGTATCAACATTTGAAAAAAAATATTATATATATGTAGATCCATATTTGGTTGGTAAATTTGAAAAATGTTTATGAAAAACAAAGACCAAGAGGTATTTTTGAAATGCATGCTAAAAGAAAAATTTAGAAGAAAAAGGAAAAAAGTGAAAAATAAAAAATAAAAAATTGCTAGTGTCGGTCCACAGGTGGTGACTACTATTTGTTTCTTTGAGAAAAGCAAGTTCGAAAAAATGTCATTATTTTGAAGATTTTTTTTAATACAAAAAAAATTAAAAATATATATTATTTCTTCAGGTATTTTTTTTCATATTTTTTAAACTACAAAAGAAGACAAAAATTGGACATTTATTGGACAAAATAGTTAGGCTTTTAACATTTTTCGGAAATAAAAGTCACATCCTTGATTAAAAAAAATTGTCATTAATATAAAGAAAAATACCATTTAAAAAAAAATACAAAAAAAGACCAAAAATAAATATTTGCTTAGACATATTTTTATTTTTTTTAAATTACAAAAAAAAAAGTTAAAACATTTATTAGGCAAAATAGTTAAGCCAAAAAATTAAAGCCTCATCCATGCAATGCAATGGTGCATGATTGAAGACAAAGTTGATGGCTACTGGTTTTGGGTACGCTGGTTTTCAGAAAAAAAAAAATTGGGGGTTTTTTTTTTGTAGGGACTAACATGACGTGGCTAAGTGGACTACACCACGTCAGCAAAGAGGGATGCTGGAGTACGGGAGATGCTACAATGCATTTTCCTACAATCCTACTTATCTCCCCTCTTAGACTTTTGCTTCTGGGACCCACGTGAGACCCATCTCCCCACAAGAGAGAAGAGATGGGTGAGAGAATACAAAAGAGCATCTTCCACCCATCTCCCCACCATCTCCTCTCTTGTGGGAGATGGGTCCTATGTGGGTCCCATGCTAAGAAGGAAATGCTAAGAGTAAAGATGGGTGAGAGAATGCATTGTAGCATCTTCGGTGGGAGAATGTAAATAAGCATTTTTCTTGGAGTACCGTATAGAATTATGGATTAGGATCCCTTCAAATTTTGAATATTGACCGTTCATCTTAATTTTAATGGCAAACAACAAAAGGTTTTTCAATTTTCACATTTAAAGTCAAAACACATTCTGATTTTTAATTATTGAAACTGAAAGTTAGCTTGTTATTGAATATAATAATACGATATTTCATTATAATTAAGATGTCATAACGAATAAGATTAGTTTAGATTTATCATAATAAATATCAATTTCTCTCACATCCATTACTTCATTTATTTATTGATATTTATTATGATAAATCTAAACCCTTTAATTACTTATATCATTTATTATGACAAATCTTAACCATTGAAATTATAACAGCATACATGCTGTTATTTCAATAACAGCACTGAAGTCAAATCCATTAAAATCAAGATAAATGGTCAAAATTTAAAATTTAAGAACCTCAAATTTTAAAAGAATTTGAGGGGATCATGATCCATAGAATTACTCCTCCTTCTGCACTGGTACCGAAATATGCATGCCAGAGTTGGATGCATCAATGTTTGGTTGTATCTGAGCCTACCAATATTAAATATTGTTGAAAGCAAACCCCATTGAATTAATTGGTTTTTAGCTGAAAACTACCAAATAAATATTCTTAGTACATATGTCGAGCAATATGAACCGATTAATTCTTATCTTTCTTTCTCCAAGGCCGAAGCGAACTTGTGGCACCGACAACAAATTGGTGGCTCTCAATTAAACATCGATTTATACTCTCAAATATATAAAATTGGTTATTGTGGTTGACCTTAAATATTACAAATCACTTCATATAATATAAAAATTATTTTATAGGTTTTTGTAGTTGGCCTAAAAAATAATAGTTTATTTTCTGAAATTAATTTTAGTCAAGTAATTTAAACAAAATTTGTCACTTTGCCACTTCATACCTAGTGTTATTATTAATTTATGACTTAAAAAAAAGAAAAATGTTAGGTGCTCTTCTAGTGTTTTTCTGGTGTCCTTACAATTGTGATGCGACTTTTAAAATTACCATTGAATTTGAGATTATCATTATTGACTTTTAATCTATTGGCAATTTTAAAAGCAACATTATAGTTGGGAGAACATTAGGAGAATATTAGAATATCACCTAGCATTTCCCTTAAAAAAAATGACAATTTAGGATTTTTCACATCATTTTACGATGCTAGCTAAGATTAAATCAACCCCCACTCTACGTCATACAGTTACAGTAAATTAACCTAATTTCTTTTATCCTCAAAATTTTACTATATGCGTAACTCTCTCTCATCTCCATCTTTGTCAGCTGCTTCACAAAATGCAACCGTCAAATTCTCGCAAAATGCTACAAAATCGTGGTGAGGAAAATGAAAGTGAGGGAGGGTTACACACGAAGTAAAATTTTGGAGATACATGACATTAAGTTAATTTACTATAGCAGTATGACGTGACAAAGTAACAGGTTCTGTTAAGTTACTTAACGGAAATTGATTTTAGGGAATAAACTGTTATTTTGATTTATCCTAACGACCTATAAATTATTTTTTATACTATGGACATAAATTATTTGTTATACTACATGTAATGATTTGTAATTTAGGTCAATCACGTAGACTAATTTTGCATTTATCCCTAATCTCTAATGTGATCCATCCAAAATTATCATTAAATTTAAAATTTACTAATTTAATGATAATTTTTACCATTGTGTCAAAATGCCTGTTTGGTTAAATGGCACCTAGAAAAAGATATTGCAAGGACAATGATACAAAGAAGACAGGGAAGGACAATAATGCCAAATTGATAAATGCAAGGACAATGATAAAAAGAAGACAGGGAAGACGAGAAGTCGTAGGACATATGATATTAATTAGAAGGACCAGTGCAAAATAATATAACCAGTGCAAAACAATATATATATATATATATATATGTATGTGTGTTTCATTTAGGTCATCTTTTGACGCATAGAAATCCATTTACTGAAGTACTCTGAACCCTAAAATGATAAACTTCAAGTCTAGTTGCCTAATCGTTCCAAGCGAGCCGACCCCAAATGGCCTTCTATTGTTATCGGAGGGCGACCAAGTGATGCAGTGGACTCATGCACCTCTCATCATCATTTACAAACCAACAACACCACCACCATTATACCATTTTCAATTGAGACAATGAAGAACTCCCTGAGCCGAGCATTGGTTCACTACTACCCACTTGCTGGCCGGCTACACTGGATCGAAGGAGGTCGACTGCAACTTCATTGCAATGGCATGGGAGCGCAACTGACGGAAGCTTACTCTGAATCAAATCTGGACGAATTTGGTGATTTTACACCAAACGGGATAATCCAACATCTTTTCCCTAGAGTTGATTATACTACTACTTCAATTGAGGAGCAGCCCTTGTTCTTGGCGCAACTAACAAGATTTCCTTGTGGTGGTCTTTGTGTTGGAACGGCCATATCCCACATTGTGGCTGATGGACGGGCTGCAATGAACTTCACCAATGCATGGGCTAAGTTGGCTCGTGGAGAGGATCTGGGGTGCGATGAGATGCCATTTCTTGATTGAACTATGTTACGATCACGTGAAGCACCACCTTTGTGTCCGCGTTTTGAGCATATAGCGTTCACAAAACCACCACTCTTAATAGGTTGTTCCGACACTAAAGCAGAGCAAAAGAAGGAAACTAGTGTTGTCTTACTCAAAGTCACCAAAGAGCAAGTTAAGGAACTGCAGAAGAAAGCCAATCAAAACATGGTGTTGGCACGACCCTATTCTAGATACGAAGCTGTTGCCGGTCACATCTGGAGGTGTGCATGCAAGGCACGTGCAGGCGATAATTGTCAACCAACAAGAGTTCGCCTTGGAGCTGATGGCCGCAATCGGTTCAAACCACCTCTCCCTCAAGGATACTTTGGGAATGCAATCTTCGAAGCCGTGACATCGACATGCCTTTATGCTGACCTCTTGTCCAAGCCACTGAGTTATGCTGCTGGAAAACTGAGGGAAGCAATTGAGAGAGTTACAGATGAGTACATAACATCCGCTCTTGATTTTATAATGAGCCAAAAAGATGTGGCTCCTCTAAGGAAAAACTTTCACATCAGAGGATACACTGAAGCACCTTTCTTAGGGAATCCTAATGTTAGTATTGGCAGCTGGATCAGTTTGCCTTTGTATAGTGTAGATTTTGGATGGGGAAAGCCTGTATACGTGGGTCCAGGGATCTTGAATTCTGATGGTAAGATATTTATCATGCCAGGCCCTGCGAATGAAGGATCTCTCGTCATAGCATTGTGTTTGCAAACACAATGCATGGATTTCCAAAAAGTTCTTCTACGAGGATATATGATCGATTTTAACAAGTCATCTGTCAATTAGTAGTGCATGATGGTGGATCTTCCGTGAGTTATAGCCCATTTTTATTTATTTATTCAAGTATCTCTCATCTCATGATTTAGAAGTTAAATTCTAGTATATTTATTTAAACTGCTCTAGGTTTCTTTTTTCTTTTTCATGTCAATGTTTACTGTTGTAACGTTGTTGTAATTACTTCCCTCTTTCTATTGGGTTTTCTTCGCTTGCATACCTTGCGTGGATGGCTTATATATATCTTAGTTTTTGTTTTCCATTTAGGTCATCTTCTGACGCAGAAGAAATCAAGGGTCCTTCATAAGTGATTCACTTGGATGGATGGGAGTAGAAAAGTTTGAACGTGCATGGAGGCAACAACCAAAAGTTGGATTTTCATTGTTAGTTTAAGCTGGGTTATGATTTGTTTTCCTTTTACGAGTGTTTGCTTTAGGGTACTTTAAGGAATTATTGTTAATTAGTAATTGGAAGTCTTTATTTGTAATAATTAAGATTTCTTAGTCCTTAATGCTTAATAAGTCTTTGAAGCATATATAAAAGGTATGATCATGGACAAGTTTTTATTGTTATTGGTTGAATAAAATTTTCCTTTTAGAGTTATGAAAAAGTGTGAAACATTTGATTTCCTAAAGTTTTGATAAGTGTTTTAGGTTTTAGTTTTTTATTTGGTTGGTAAAATTTTGAAAAATATTTCTGAAAAACAAAGACTCAGAAGTGTTTTTGAAATGCTAAAAGTATTATTGATGAAGCTTCAAACATGCAGGGAAGCAGAAAGCAAGAGTGGTTCCAATACTGAGTGCCTACAATGTTTGTTTATGTTAATTGCCATTTATTTTGTGTTTGCAAGATAAATCCATTAACAAACGACTCAAAACACAAAACACTCTTCAAAAACCCAAAAAATTTACCTATATATGTCACATTAAAACACTTTTTCTAATAAAAAAAAAAAAATCCTCCAAATCACTGCACATTAACAAACATTCATGAAAAGGTAGTTTAGTTTGTGTGTAATATGCTCAGTAAACAGTTCATATTCAAAAGGCCTTCTTCTTCCATAACATAAAAGGTGTCTTAAATTCGGTATTTGTTCAAATCTATTTCTCAATATATAGCCATTTTGATACATTCTTTCAGGGGGAAAACTCAAACTATTAAAAGAAGCCAAATCTGGAAGCGACTCACTGTAGACATTGTTAAGATTCGGAGTTCAGTTCTTGCGAGCGAATGCTGCAGCAATCCCACCAGCGAGAAGTCCCACGGCAGTGGCCGTGATGCCTATTCCAATAACACCATCTGCATTCCAACAAATGTATTCAAAATTACTTCAGTCCAATGCGACTATGTGATTACAAGTCGATAAAAATTCCAGCCATACCTTTAGCAATTTTATCTTCAATAGTCTTCTTAAGGGTCAGAGCCTGCCTCCAATCAGGTGCAATCTACAAAATCAAATGTTTCAGAAATGACCATAAATTACTTGAATAACATCAGCAGGCAGTTAATAATCAAAATCCTCACAAGCACGACGCAAATTTATTTATACAGATATAAAATTGTACCTAGAAAGGATAAAATGTCTAAACAACCACGTTATATGTGCTGATAAATGATTTTTTTTTTTTTTTTGATAAGTCATGTGTTATATATCAAAAAGAGTGCAAAGCGCCTTTAAGTATACAAAGAGTATATAAAGGAAAGCCCAACAAAGAAAACCCAAAGAGACCCACACCCCAAGACCTACAACCACCCTACTATTACAAGACCATGGAGCATTCCAAGTTTTTGAACTCCCTCATCCTTTTGCTGATAAATGATTAGTGTGTCAAAAAATTGCACTATGTGCATGCACATTCGCACTGGAGAAATTTTCCCATAAGAAGTATCCTGTATCATTTCAGCAGCAAGCCGCCCTTTAGCAAGAGTTAGTACAAAACAATACTGAGTTCACCTTTGAAAACTACCGTAATATGTAAAGAACAGATTAGTAAGAAATGTTGATGATGTCATGACTCAGAAAACGAATCCTAGAATTAACCCTGCTTATATATAAATCCATTCACAAGGAAAAAATATATTGAACCTCCTGATAAAGGAAAAGGAAAGTGATGAGGAAAAAAAAATGACTTGCTCAAAATGCTACTCTAGAAAAGAATACAGTGATTTTATTCTATAGACTTCTACCCTCTTTACAAAAATTTACAGCTATCAGACAAAAGATAAATCAGAGAATAATTCAAGGCCCAACCTGGCCGAGATGGAGGTTCTATTGAAAAGCAGAATTTTGCTATCTTCAATTTTTTTTCTTACTTATTACAATCAATTTCTAACATTTCTTACTAGAATGAAAATCGTATAGTTCCAGGCACATGCAAAAATTTAGGGTAAATAAAGAAAGACCCATAAATGGCGAACAGACCAGCAAAAGTGAAGACTGAAATTATTGAACACAAAAAATAAAATAAAATAAAATTCACAATGTTGGATTCACGTAAGGAATGGGAAAACATAAAAAGTCAAAAAGACTACAATGCTACCTCCATTTGCATTAAATTAAGACTGTTAACTCAAGCATATGCAATATGTAAAACACGAATGTTCAAACACATTGCAGAACAGGGAAGGTATATACCACTGAATAGGACGTTAAGTAGTTGCAGTACAAAAAGTAGGAAAACAGTTAAACAACCTCTAAACATCGGTCCACAAGCTGCCGACTCCTCGAGTATTCACCACTTCTGTAATACCCAATAGCCAGAAGATAGAGCTTCTCCCTCTGCAGCAAAGGGCTGCTAGCATTGGCCAAGGAAGCTGCAAATGACAATGTTGCACAGTTCAAAAATATAATTTCCAGTGAAGTGAACTCCTGCATTTCCTGATATGGGAAACTCAAGAGAAACACATCAGAGAAACAATTGCATCACAGGAGAAAAATTGGTCACAGGATTAATATTTTTCTTCTCCATTTTTTAACACACAAGATAATTCAATTAAACAAAAGAGGGAGGTAATTAATTCCACCTCCTTTTAGAGGAAAATTCAATCAAGCAAAAGAGCTGAAAATTTTCTTTTTACCACTTTGCGAAGGATCAGGTTCCAATTGCTTATCTCAAGGCTATGTATGGAGCAATCACTTCCTAACAATATCCTATGGGCACTAGCAGAATATGGGAGTGCCTTGGCTTTTAAGGGATTGTAAGGAATCAGCCCAATACTTCTTTGATTTCGACTTGGACATTGAAAACCACCTCTTTAGGGTGTTAGTCTTCTTCATGTCTTCTCCTCCTTCCTCCCCACATTTTATTTGTCCTTAAATGCTTTTTTGCTTCCAGAGGACCAAGAGAGTCGCACACGCCATCCATTGATGAGATGCACCTCTAGATGGTATATAAGAATACATTCCACCAAAGAACATTCCTTATTCTTGAAGATCCATTCAAACCAAAAATAGAATTTCTGTAATGAACCCCAATGATCAGATTGTTGCTGAAGTTGAAAGGGTGCATCTGACATATATCAAAACCAAGGCCAATCTCGGCATTCAACTTGTAAATGGTTTGGTTGCTTACATACAATGGGAAATCAAAGGGATTGTGAGGATGGAAAGGAAGAAGAAAAGAAGATGGGTCAGACCCAAATGGGGTCTTGGGTTTGGAGCTATGGCTTAGGTGGGTTGGTACAAAGAGAAATGTAGCAAAATTGTTTGTTTTCTGTCTAAGAGAAAGAGAGTTGGATGTCAAAGTCAGATGTGCAACCTGATAGTTGTAATATATTTTACTAACCCCTAAAAAAAGTGCAGTGTACGTGATGCATTTTTTGCCCTAGCCTGATTTGGATGGAAAGGATATTAAAATTAAAACTTCAAATTAAGGAAACAACTGCACCAATTTGAAGTTTGTGGAGGGGATGAAGGAGATAGTAGTTTTGACAGGGTAGGGGGTTGTAACTTGTAATTTACATAAAATAAAAAATATATATATATAAAAAAAAAAAAGAGAAGAAGAAGAAGAAGAAGAAGAAAAGATAAATAACACTTTATCCCCATACTGCCACAATATTTCAAATACACCACCAAACTTTAAATTGTTGCAACTCACCCATCAATTCAATGTTTGAGTTTCAATTTGTTGTTTCCGTCCAAATCAACGGTTTATAGAAAAGAGTGTAAAGTGACCAAATTACCCATGACATGAAAAAAACACGCCCCGATCTCTTATGAAAATCCAAATTGCTGAGAGGAAGAGAACTCATAGCTAGTGCTCAAAAGAACAAAGCCTCTACACAACTTCTCCTCACTATGATTTATTTTTGGCAGCTAATGATTTTTTTATTTTTTTTCATAAGGCGTTTGGTTATCCATCTAATTTAACCACCGATTTGGATTGGTTTTATTTTTTTGAGGTGGAGGTGGGGGAGGAAAAATTGAAACTGAAACTTTTAAATTAGAGGACAAGTTAAAGTAATTTAAAGCTTACTGGCATGATTGAGAATTAAGTGGTAATTTGGAGGAAAAAGCTAGAACCTAGAAATAAAAGCAACATTGACTACTTTATTGATTTATGTACCTTCAAGCATGGCTATCCCACGTTGCACATCTTCTGGTTGCCTTGAATGAACAAGAGCCCAAGACAACCTCATAATGCTTTCACTCTTACGTTCATCTGAATCACCAGCCTCAGAAACTTCTCTCTCACAGCCCTGCCAAAGTATAATAGGATTTAAACTGTCTGAGAAGAATGAAAAGGGATTTAAAAATGTGAACAGCAGTAAGAAACCCAGAAAAGATTGATTGATTGCTTTGTATGTCACAAAAATGTAAAAATATTGACTTCAAGTGGTATAGCTTATGTAAATGTTAAAGACTAATACCAGAAAAGATGTTTGTGCTCTTTTTCCTTGTTTCTGATCTTGCTAGGTGTTATCTCTAGCATTCTTCCTGTATACTTGGATTGCGCCCCTTATGCTTTCAAAAAAACTGCCTTACTTCTCAAAAAGGATTCCTAGGGATCCTAAGGGCTTAACAACCTTATTTGGAAACTGTAATCACATAATATTACAATCTTAGGTCCAGATCAGTATCTATGCCAACAAGGGCTGCACCATCTATGTGATTTCCTAACATGTAGTTATGCACCTATATCACTAACCAACTCACAGTGTGAACAGAAAAAAAAGAAAGATTTCCCATAGCATCCGCAAGTTGCTCACAGGAAAGTGAATACATGGTGATCACCATAAAAGTAAAAAAACTCGGAGAGTAGATAAACTAAAGTCAATGACTCGAGCAACTCATCACCCGTTCCACTCCCCTTCCCCAGCACATATCTTTCAATTCGCGACAACAAGATGAAGTATCAGCAGCTTGAGCATGTAGTCGTTCCATGTAATCATCAGAAAGAGAAACTAGCTTGACACCTTGTCTCTCATGAAGGGCTTTAATCCCCCCAGGGTTTATTATCCCTTAATAACTCAAGAAATGATGGAACACTCTTTATCTACACAGAGTGTCCTACTAGACACCTACAAAAATCAAGAGTGCTTGAAAAACAGAAAAACAACTTTAAAATGTGAATTTCAGCAAACTCTGGTAGTTGGTCCTACATTACAATTCAGAATCAGGTTTGATTTGAAAATATTCAAATACAAGAAGCCCTAATGAAACGAAATAACCAGTCACAGCCTTTCCTTGTAGTTGTATGTGCGGTCCATAAAAAATAAAAATAAAAATATAAAAAATAATCACATCCAAACGCATGTAAGTATTCCAATGCAATCCAATCGTTTTTCACATGAGACAAAAAAAAGAAAAATAGAACTTGGTTAAATTTGAAAACTAAAAATACTGAATTCTAAGGTATTTGTGACCCGAGTAACCCAAAATTAAAAACAGGAAAAGAATAAATCTAATCAATTTGATCAGTTGAGTTGAATTGGTTTTCTATTTTCAATCATTTTCTGGAAGTCAAAAGGAAAATCGAGATATGGGGGAATTTATGATTGCTTACGACGATGATGTCGCGGTCGCACCAAGGGATCTGATCTCCGCCGCCGAAGAAGGAGCCGACGGACTCGAAGAACTTGCCGATCTTGGCCTCCATAGCCTTTTTGGTTACAGAAATTCAAGACTCGTAGCTTCTCAGAGTTAAAACTGGAAACTTTAAAGGGTGGTGATGAGAAATGGGGTTTAGTTCAGGTGTTTTATTTATAGGTTTGGCCTATTAAACCGTAAATTGGGATTGAAGGGATTTTTGGGTTTTTCCTTTTTTTCTGTGACAAATGGTATTGATGTGGGCACGTGTCAAGAAGGTGAAGGACCTGCAGCATATTTTGATGCAACGTGGCGTGGTTTCTTTAAAGGACATTGCCTTTATAATTTCATAAATAAAAGAAAAAATTTCACTTTAACCTTTTGATAGCACGAGTTGATAAAACTTTCAAAGTTAAAATTTTTTTGAGTTTGGACCTTCAACTTTTAATTGTAGTTAATTTCAACCCGTCTATTAGTTTCAGTCATTAACTTCTAACGAAAATACTTAAAAAATATCAAAATATTCTTGATTTTTATTTTTTTATTTTTTATTTCTTGAAAAAAATAAATCCAGACTCATGGGTCAGGCAGACCCGTGTGGGTCTGTCCGTGACCTAGTATGAGTCTATTGACCCATGGCTAGGTCTCGACCAGACATGCGGGAGTCTGGCCTGACCCATGGCTGCGTCTCTGGCTGAGACCTAGCATGGGTAACATTTTTTCTCCTTAAAAAAAAAAAAAAAAAAATGGGATGATGATTGATAGGATGGATCAAGCCACAGCAAAACATTTTTAAAAGCGTGTATGTGCAATTTTGGATTGGGATTGGCTGCAAATTTTTGACGATTTGCATACCCTACATCTACATATATGAGGGCGCTTCTGACCGAGCATATTTGTTCATATAGATATTTAAATAGTTCGAACTAGCTCAGTTAGGTAGAGGGAATTCCTATCCATGCAATACCAAACTTGACTCGATGAAGGATTTACTATTAGTTTGTCTGAAAAAGATCACAGCTTTATCAAACTTGAGTCATAAAACAAGTTAATAATATACTTGGACAACAGTGTGTCACACATTTGATTCCCTTCTTGGAATATGAAAGTAGTTCGAACATCTTAAAATCCTCTGAGCTACAGTTTCTACGTGTCTGCATAGATAAAACAAGTATATTACTTGAACAATAATGTACGTTGTCAACTCTCCACCCCAAAATTCTCTCCATATTTTGTATTCCCCATAAATTTCTAGTAAACAAACCCCTTTGTGGTGCACAGTCGCCATGGCAGGAACAGAGCATGTTATATCTGTGGAGGAGTTGCTTTCGAGGAAGGTTAATGTTGTTGAAAGAAGCGGAGGCAACTGCAAAGAAGCTGATCAGGAGACACAAATGTCGAGTCATGTTGAAGTCCAAGTGATAGAGAAAGACAGTCCCAGCAGGCAGCAGAGGTTGGATCGATTAGAGAAGGCAGGAGGAGGCGACAGTGGTGCACAAAATGAAGCTGATCAAAAAGTAGCCGGACCAAAGATACAAAAGGTTTCGTTTTTGCTGCGAGAAAACAAAAACGTGGCCAAGTATTTTGAGCCGAGGGTGGTGTCGCTCGGTCCTATCCATCACGGTAATCCAAAGTACCAGCTAGCAGAGGAGTACAAGCTTGGATTGGCTAACAAGTTCGTCAAGGAGAGTGGTAAGACAGCTGGAAGTTTGTACGCTAAAATTGAGGAGAGAATCGGCAAGCTGAGGGAGTACTTCGATGGGGAGGTGACCAACAAGTATGACGATGAGTGCCTCGCTTGGATGCTGTTCGTGGACGGGTGTGCTGTCTTACAATTCATGTACTATGCAGTTCAAGACAAATTCCAAGATGTTAAAATTAAAAACGATCTAGCGGCCTTTGGGCAGCAGGATTTGTTCTTGTTGGAGAATCAACTTCCTTACCAACTCCTCGAGGATTTGATGGAGTTGAGCGACAATAAAGTTATTTTGCAGGATTCGATCGACAGTTTCATTGAAAATCATGCAAATTGCAAGGCTCCTAAAAAGACCAGCAGCACAGAAAAGCCGGCCCATCTTCTCGATCGTCTGCGAACAAGACTCCTTTTCCTTGGTGATGAGGAAAAGAAAAGAAACAACAAAACCAGTACTGAGAATACTGAAGGAGACTGGCATTCGTATCGCAATGTGCAGGAACTCAGAGCAGCAGGAATCCAATTGAAGCCTAGTAACACTAATTCCTTGATAGACTTATCTTTTTCCGACCAAAACACTTTCTACCCTGGATACCTTCATCTTCCTCAAATAACAGTGGATGATTCGACGGGGCCCATGTTCTTGAACTTGATAGCTTTTGAGGGGTGTCCGGATTTCGACAATGACTTCGGCGTCACCTCGTACATATGCTTCCTCGATGCACTCATTGATCATCCCGAAGACGTGAAGGAGCTAAGGAAAGCGCACATACTCCACAACCTCCTTGGCAGCGACAAAGAAGTGTCTCAACTCTTCAATGAAATAGCCACTGACTTGGTGCCTAACCCCAAAACATATGCATCCGTCAAAAAGCAGATTCAAAAGTGCTACGACAGCAAGTGGAAGACCTGGATAGCTCAGGCCATTCACGACCATTTCAGCAGCCCCTGGACAGTCGTAGGTTTCCTTGCCGCCTTCTTCGCACTTGCTCTAACTGTCCTCCAGACTTGGTACTCTGTCCGCGGCTCTCCCTCTGACACCAGAGATCGCTCTCCCCCTGCCCCCAGAATTCCCAGAAGATACTGAAAACATTTTTGCTTTTATCTTTCCAAGTACATGCATATATCCACCGTATTGTAAGCCTATATATATACCCAGAGGCCCAGATTCTTTCTATGCATCTCAATTTGTTGTCCCAGCCCCAAATAAAAGTAACCCCAGTAGATCTGCATGTACATCCAGGTCCATGGCCATGGGGTTCCATTTATTTCCTTTTGCTTTAGTGTTTGCGTGTAAAATAAGTGCATTCTTACACCTTTATTGATGTAATGTGTATGAGATAAACATGAATATTGTTAACTGTGTCGTCCATATATAGCTCTAAGTTTAAATATGAATATTTCATACTATATCTATATATACTCATGATTTTAATTGCATGTGATGAAGTCTATAATTCAACATATACATCACGGGTAAGCAAACAACAAGACTATAACGTATGATTGAATGACTTGTCTTGGTGATCATTAAAGTAAAAACTTCTGGTTAATATTTTTGCATTCATTCTCAATGGAAATGCACCGTCATAAAAATTGTCTACTACAAATTACTGTCACTTGAAGGCATTTCAGTACTAAAGAAGCCACAATGTACCCCAACCAATTGGGTTGCAACATACGATTTATTGGTAAACTAGCGCACACTAGCATTCTATCAATCGGGATCACCTACATGCAATTGAATGTCCATTCGTACAAAATTTATGTAATTAGGGGACAATTTTAATGAGATCTAGCTACTTAATTATTCAAACAAGTGCTCAAATAGTAAGGAATCTCTTGCATTTGTGAGAGCCTCCTACTTAGACATGTGACCTTCATTTGAACTTCTCACAGTTAATCCAACTCTTCACCAAATTGAGTCAAAAGAGAGGGTCTCTTGGATTTGAACAATCCACCAAGAAAGTTCATTGCCATTGCAAATCACACATATATTCAACCAATAATTGATCATCAACCCTCATAGCTGCAAAAATATTAAGGTAATGACAAGGTGCTTGACAATCAATCTATGATCATATCCCAGGACAATATTGTGTAATGGTTTGTTGCAACATAGATAACACCTCAATTTGGTCAATCTAATCGTATAATGAATGATAACTTGAGGTAATGTTTTTAAGGGAATTGAATATGTACTAATTACCGGCTCAAGCCTCAAATTGATACTCCTTTTTTGTGACATTTCATCCTTTTAAACTACCAATTAGCCTCTCCATAAAATATTCATCTTCAAATGAACGAAAAAAGTACAACAAACTGTATTGAGAGGGTAATCAAACCGTATCCGCATGGTTTCAAGGCTTGAGCCCTAAGGAACCATTGCCTCAAGGCTTAAGGCTGGGCCTAAGGATTAAGGAGGTGGTTTCATCACCCCTTTAAGATGTTTTGGGATCGATGGTCAAACCATTTTCAAATCTAATTAAGGGGATGACCTAACTATCCATTCAACCTAACTAGAGGAAGTAGTTTGACCACCTCTCTCAACTTCTCTTTTTTATTTATTTATTAGGAGAAAATTCACTTTACCCCCTTAAAGTTTCAGGAGTATTTAATTTTAACCCCAAAATTTTAAAATTTACAATTTACCCCCATAAAGTTTCAAAAAGTGACAATTTAAACCCTTTGTTAAAATTTTCCTTCTCAATGGATGTAAATTAAAAAGACAATCATATATATAAAAGAATATATATATCTTTTTTTTAACCTTTTTCAGGAGAAGATAACCTCAACAAAGTGTATTTATAGGATGGAAATCATGGAAACATATATAGCACGCATTTTTACAAAAGTATATATATATGCTTAATTTATACTTGGCTTGAAACAATGATAAAGTCATAAACTAAAAGTTTTATCAAAAAAAAAAAGAAAAAGAAAAAGAGGTTTAAACTAGGCTTCTTGTGTTAGGGAATACTCTTTATTGGATTTATTGGATTTTTAGGGAATAATCTTTAAAAAAGAGGTTTATTGGATTTCGACAATGACTTCGGCGCCACCTCTTACATATGCTTCCTTGATTCACTCATAATGATCCCCCTGCGATGACTTTGCCGGCGTCGACCTTAATTAACACGAATTTCATATTATATGCATCTCAGTTTGTAGTCTAGCTCCGAATAAAAGTACCCCCGGAATATTGTTAACTTTGTCGTCCGATCCATAGCTAAGGGTTTTTTTTTTTTTTTAATTCAAAATATGAATATTTTCTAACAATATATCCTCTACTTACGATTTAGTTTGACTGATATTTTACGTTACATCAAACACTCAAAAATTGAAAAAACTTTTTTTCATAAAGAATTTTATGCCCAAACAAATAAGGCTGTAAGAATTAGTTTTTCTTTGAATCAAGTTAGAGAAAAGTCATCAAACCTAGTCTATTAAATGTCATCTATCCTGAGAGCTGTATATCATGATTCTCATATGCATTTTTTCATGCGTTTTTATTAAAAATTAAACTCAATAATTGAGTGTTTCTATTGAAAACCGAAGAAAATATCACAAAAACTATCATAAAACTGCAGCTAGACCATCTTAAACAAGTTTATATAGAAAAACAAGTCCAAACTTTAATAGAAAATTAGTAAAATAAAACGAAAATGTTGGATCGAGTTTGAACGAACTTGGGTTGGCTGGCGAATGAATGTTTGTAGTTGTTGTAAGATGTAGCACTCGTTCGACCAGTCTCGATTATAATTTGACCAAGTCTTATGTTAATCCAATAAACATTGCAATAGGAGAATCTTCATAAAATATGACTTGGTAGCTCTTTGAATAAGCTTCCCAATACCATTAAAACTGTCTTCATCGAATATTAAGGTACTGGCAAGGTTCTTGGACTATCATATCCCGAATAATGTGTATAATGGCTTGTCCAATATTTGACAACTGAGGGGTGTTTCGACCATGTCCCTCAACTAGTCTAGTACTCCTCTCTCTCTCTCTCTCTCTCTTTTTCTTTGTTTGCCCTTTTTCTGACTTGTCCATGTGACAACTTCAAATATAAGATAACTTGAAACATTTTAGGTTCAAAACATGCACATTTATATCGGGAAGTGAGTATATTATTCATATTTTTTTTAAATTTTTTTTTTTTTAATTGTAATAGAATAATTAGGGTCTGCTTCGGCCAAGCCTATGGCAAACCCTCATTCACTATTAGGACCCGCACTGGCTAGGCATATGACGAGCTGCATAATTCACAATTAGGACTTGTCATGAGTTTACCCTTAATTTAAGTAATGTAATAATGAGTGAAAGTGTGAAACAAGGTGTCTTAAACCAAGTTTGACACAGACGATTTGGGAATGGAGGCAATGTGTACACATCATAAGGGACACATCATAATTTAAGTGGCCACTTGTTGCAATTCGATGAAATCCTCTTATTGATTCCTCTTTAATATATGTGTGAAGAAAGGCATAATTTTGTATCTTTTTAACCAGACTTCTTGTGTTGGGGAATACTCTTTATCGTGTATCACATGTAATAGAGTTCTTCTTGTTTGAAGCACGATACATCATGTAACATTTTTTCTCTTTTAGAAAAAAAGATGATGATTGATACGTTTGGAGTCATAACAAAACATTCTCAAAAGCCTGTATGTGCAATTTCGGATTGGGATT
Organism: Carpinus viminea; assembly: GCA_013348765.1. Taxonomy (NCBI): domain Eukaryota; kingdom Viridiplantae; phylum Streptophyta; class Magnoliopsida; order Fagales; family Betulaceae; genus Carpinus; species Carpinus viminea. Next base: position 35,023,485 of record CP054674.1, on the reverse strand, counting down.
GGCTGCAATTCTTTGATGATTTGCAGACCCTACATATAAGAGGGCGCCCCTGGCTGAACCAATCTGTTTGGATAGGTATTTGAATAGTTAAACCCAACTCAATTAGCTAGAGGAAATCCCAATCCATGCAATACCAAACTTGCCCCATAAAGATCAAGGATTATAGTTTGTCTGAAAAAGATCACGGCTTTATCAAACTTGAGTCATAAAACAAGTTAATAATATACTTAACAAAAGTGTCACATATTTGATTCCTGACTTGGTATATGAATGTAGTTCAAACATTCAAAATTCCTCAGAGCCACAGTTTCTATGTGTCTGCATATATAAAACGAGTTTACTACTTGAACAATAATGTTGTGATCAACTTTCCACACCAAAATTCTCTCCATATTTTTGTGTTCCCCATAAATTTCTAGTAAACAAACCCCTTTGTGGTGCACACTCGCCATGGCCGGAACAGAGCATGTTATATCTGTGGAGGAGTTGCTTTCGAGGAAGGTTAATGTTGTTCGAACAGAAGCTGGTCAAACAAGCAGAGGCAATGACGCTGATCGGGAGACACAAAGGTCAAGCATTGAAGTTCCTGTGACAAAGAAATCCAGTCCCAGGCAGCAGAGGTTGGATCGATTAAAAAAGGCAGGACATCAAGCAGAAGAAACTGGACCAAAAATACAGAAGGTTCCGTTTTTGCTGCGAGAAAACGAAAACGTGGCCAAGTATTTTGAGCCGAGGGTGGTGTCGCTCGGTCCTATCCATCACGGTGAGCCAAAGTACCAGCTAGCAGAGGAGTACAAGCTTAGATTGGCGTTAAAGTTCGTCGAGGAGAGCGGCAAGGGTAATAGTAATGCAGCTGAAAGTTTGTACGAAAAAATCGAGGAGAATATCAGCAAACTGAAGGAGTGCTTCGATAAGAAGGTGATCGAGAAGTATGACGACGAGTACCTAGCCTGGATGCTGTTCGTGGACGGGTGTGCAGTATTACAATTCATGTACTATGCAGTTCAAGACAAAGATGTGAAAATTGAAAACGAGAAATCCAAAGATGAGAAAATTGGAAACGAGAAATCCAAAGATGTGACAATTGTAAACAAGAAATTCAAAGATGTGAAAATTAAAAACGATCAAGCGGTGTTTGGGCGAGATGATTTGTTCTTGTTGGAGAATCAACTTCCTTACCAACTCCTCGAGGATTTGATGGAGTTGAGCGACAATAAAGTTAATTTGCAGGATTCGATCGACAGTTTCATTCAAATGCATGCAAAGTGCGAGAATCCTGAAAAGACCAGCAGCACAGAAAAGTCGGCCCATCTTCTCGATCTCCTGCGAACAAGACTCCTTTACAAAAGTCCTGACCCCCGAGCTGGTGATAAGGGAAACGATTGGCAATCGTATCTCCTTTGGGGTGATAAGAGAAACGATTGGCAATCGTATCGCAACGTGCAAGAACTTAGAGCAGCAGGAATCCAATTGAAGCCTAGTAAAACTAGTTTCTTGACAGACGTATCTTTTACTGACCGATTCACTTTCTACCCTGGATACCTTCATCTTCCTCAAATAACAGTGGATGATTCGATGGGGCCCAAGTTCTGAACTTGATAGCCTATGAAGGGTGTCCGGATTTCGACAATGACTTCGGCGTCACCTCGTACATATGCTTCCTCGATTCACTCATTGATCATCCCGACGACGTGAAGGAGCTGAGGAAAGCGAAGATACTCCACAACCTCCTTGGCAGCGACGAAGAAGTGTCTCAACTCTTCAATCAAATAGCCATCGACTTGGTGCCTAATCTCGAAACATATGCCAAAGTCAAAAGCCAGATTCAGCAGTGCTACAACAACAAGTGGAAGACCTGGATAGCTCAGGCCATTCACGACCATTTCAGCAGCCCCTGGACATTCGTGGGTTTCCTCGCCGCATTCTTGGCACTTGCTCTAACTGTCATCCAGACTTGGTACTCTGTCCACGGCTCTCCCTCTGACTCCAAAGATCGCTCTCCCCCTGCCCCCAGGATTCCCAAAAGGTACTGAAACCTTCTTTGCTTTTGTCTTTCCAATTGCGTGTGTCCACCGTATTGTAAGCCTATATATATACCCAGATTCTCCCACAAATAAAAGTAACCCCAGTAGATGTGCATGCACATCCAGGTCCAGGGGTTCCATTTATTTCCTTTTGCTTTACCGTTTGCGTGTAAAATAAGTCGGTGTGAATGCATCTTATACCTTTATTGATGTAATGCGTAGTTTAAATATGAATGTTTCATACAATAAATATGTATACACATCACTTGTAAGCAAACAACAAAGACTATGACATATTAACTATTATATGATTGAATGACATGTCTTGGTGATCATTGAAGTAAAAACTTCTGGTTAATATTTTTGCAATCTGAACAATCATAAAAATTGTCTTCTACAAATTACTGTCACTTGAAGGCATTTCACTAAAGAAGTCACAATGTACCCCAACCAATTGGGTTGCACCAACGTCCCAACACCTTGGTACCCCTGGATGTATAGGTTACATCTTGAAGACCACACTCGCAACATAAGACTTACTAGTAAACTAGCGCACACCGGCATTCTATCGATCAGGATCACCTACACTAGCTTGGATGTCCATTCGTAAAAGATTTATGTAATTACAGGACCTACTTATTCAAACAAGTGCTCGCAAGGTAAAGAATCTCTTGTAATTGTGAGATACCTCTTACTTAGACATGTGACATTCGTTGGAAAATTCTCATAATCCAACTCTATCATCAAATTGAGTCAAAAGAGAGAGTCGATCTCTCGGATTTAAACAATCCACTAAGAAATTAGGTTTCTTGACATTGCAAATCACGCATATATTCAACCAATAATTGAGCAACCCTCATAACTGCAAAAATATTAAGGTGATGACAAGGTGCTTATAATTAATTGACTATCAATCTATATCATATCCCGGGACAGTGTATAATGGTTTGTTGCAGCATAGATAACACCTCTTGGTCAATCTCATTGTATAATGAATGATAACTTGAGGTAATGCTTTTAAGAATATATACTAATTAATTACCGGCCCAAGCCTCAAATTGATACTCACATTTCATCCTTTGAACTAACAATTAGCCTCTCCATATATAAAATGTTCATGTTAAAATGAATGAAAAAAGTGCAACAAACAGTATTGAGAGGGTAATCAAACCGTATCCTCAGGGTTTGAAGGCTTGAGCCCTAAGGCTGGGGCTATATAAGGAGGTGGTTTCATCACCCCTTTAAGATGTTTTGGGATCGATGGTCAAACCATTTTCAAGTCTAAGGGGGATGACCCAACCATCCATTCAACCTAGAGGAAGTAGTTTGACCACCTCTCCCAACTACTCTTTTTATTTATTTATTATTTGTCCATAAATAGCTAAGGGTGTTTCCACAGCGTCCCCCTCAACTCCTCTCTTCTTCTTCTTCTATTTATTTATTAATTTATTTAGTTTACTTTACTTTGTCCGTGTGACAGCTTCAAATATAAGATGCCGATAACATTTAGGTCAAAAATTGCAAATATAATAATAATTTCAAATTTCCAAGTAATATTACTAATAATTATAGTGATTAGCTGATACCCCATGTTTCAGCCAATCACTTGTTTAGATTGCACTAAGGAGCTCTAAAAGTATTTAAAATTTTTAGTATATAAAAAACAGGGCAAAGCAAAAATAAGTCATTTTGGTTTAAAAAAAAAATAACAAAAAACAAAAATAAAAAATAAAATAATTTTTTTGCTCTAAAAAAGCTAAAATACACTTTTGATAAAAAAAAAAATTCAAAATGAAGCTTTTTTTAAGAAAACTATTTCTAATATGAAAGCTTTTATTTCTCAACGAAAACCCAAACATACTTTAAAATGTACTTTTAGTATATAAAATTTGTGCCAAGCAAAAATACTCTAATTGGTAAACTTTTTTTTTTTTTTGACTTTTTTACTCTTAAAAAGTTCAAAACTATATTTTGGGAAAAGCTTGAAAATGAATTTTTTTTTTTCTTTTCAAAAGCTCATTATTTTTTTGCTTTAAATTTTTTGTAAGTAAAATCTTTATTTTCCGATGCAAATTCAAATAGGCTCGAGATTCGACAAATTTTACTTCAATGCCGATGCGTATCGATTAATCTCTTGTACGTGTATCATGTTTAACTCCTATTGTGTGAAGAACGAAAGGCATAATTATCTTTTTGCCTTTTTCAGGAAAAGAATAGCACATCGACAAAGCGTATTTCTAGAACAATTTTGAGGGGATATGCTACTTTCTCCTCTCTCTCTCTTTTTACTCCCCGTTCCTACCCTCCTCCTCCCCTTTCGATTTTTTTTTTTTTTTGTAAGTATTCTCCGACTAGATTAGCAACTTCGGCCTCTTTGTAATGCGTCCGTCCATGTTTCACCATATTGTGCCGTTCATCTACTTCCCAACCGCTGCCGCTACTTGCTGATTATTTATTTGTGTTTTTTATTTTGAATAAGAGGTTTCTTCTCTTTAGATATACCCTCATGAAAGGTGAGAATAATTAGATGTGAAGGGTTTTTCCTCATGGCTTGGATAATTAGGTGTGATGGATTATCTATCATAACCGGTTTAAATAATTTTTGTTAAAAAATTTGTTTACCCATGTGATCACATGTCTTAGATCTACTCTGCTCAGAGCAGATCTGCTCTATATTGTGCATGGGCTATTGGAAGATTAAAGTCATAGATAGCACCTGATTGTAAGAATTTTTATTTATATCTATGACTTTGTAATCTTATAGCATGTGGCTATAATTTTTGCAGAACTTTATGCTTTGTGCTGTAAGAGCTCTTTGCTCTGCCCTTTAAGAGCTTTATGCTCGTGATCTTTAATTAATAAAATCTTCAAATATTTGTTTTAAAAAAAGAAAAGAAAAGTGTATTTCTAGGATGGCAAAGCACACATTTTTACAAAAATATGCTTTATACTTTGCTTCACACAGTGATAAAATAATAAACGAAGCACATGAAGTTAGTTTTATCGAGCAATATAAAAAGTTTATACCAGACTTGCTGTGTTAGGGAAAATTGAAAAAGCTTCATGTGTATCACATAAATAGTTCTTTTTGTTTGATTCCTGACTTAGCATATGAATGTAGTTCAAAGATCCTGAATTCCTCAGAGCTACAGTTTCCATGTCTCTGCATATATATATAAAGTGCAATAAACAAATTTTACTTCTATGCGTATCAAATAAATTGAATAATCCCTCGTACGTGTACCACGTTTAACTCCAATTGTCTGAATTAGAACGAAAGGCATAATTGTCTTTTTACCCTTTTCAGGAAAAGATGACCTCAACAAAAAAAAAAAAAGACATTAACCACAGCACTCATTTTTACAAAAGTACCCTCGATCGATACTTGGCTTCACACAGTGATAAAATCATGAACTAGGAACATTTTATCTGACCAAAAAAAAGGAGGTTTATACCATTCTTGTTGTGTTAGGGGTATCGCATAGGTTCATCATGTTACATGTTTTCTCCTTAATGTCTTTAGAAAAAGATGATGATTGATAGGTTGGAAATTGGAATCATAGCATAAGTAACATTCACAAAAGTATTGTATGTGCAATACCCACCTTAGGATCGGCTGCAATTGGTAGGGAACGGACCGAGCTAATCTGTCTGAATAAATACTTAAATATTTTAAGACTTGTTTGAACAAATAGGCTCCATACATTAAGATTCTCTCTTAGACTTATTAACTATAAAGTAACTATACAATTAGAAATTTGAGAGGACTCTACAACATTACTTGTAAAACTTATGTTTAATGGGAGGGGAAACATTGTTTGAGTGAGTGTGAAACAGTGTCTTAAATCAAGTTTGAGACTGACAATTTGAGAAGGGAGGCAATGTGTACATGGATACATCATAATTTAAAGATGCCACTTATTGCAATTTGATGAAATCCTCTTATTAATTGATTTGCGAGATTGTCTTAAGAACGAAATGCATAATTATATATCTTTTTAACCTTTTTCAGTAGAAGATAACCTCAACAAAGTGTTCATTTCTAGGATGGAAATCATGGAAACATGAACCATATATAGCACGCATTTTTACAAAAGTATATATGCTTTATACTTGGCTTGACACAAAGATAAAATCATAAACCAATAGTTTTAGAGAGAGAGAGAGAGAGAGAGAAAGGTTCAAACCAGACTTCTTGTGTTAGGGAATACTCTTTATCGTGTATCACAGTTATATAGAGTTCTTATTGTTTGAAGCACGATACATCATTTAACATTTTTTCTCTTTTAGAAAAAAAGATGATGATTAATAGGTTTGAAGTCATATATATAACAAAACATTCTCAAAAGCCTGTATGTGCAATTTCAGATTGAGATAGATTGCAATTCTTTGACGATTTGCTGACCCTACATATAAGAGGGCGCCTTCGACTGAGCCGGTCTGTTTGGATAGGTATTCGAATAGTTGGACCCAACTCAATTAGCTAAAAGGAATCCCGATCCATGCAATACCAAACTTGCCTCATAAAGATAAAGGATTTACTAATAGTTTGCCTGAAAAAAGATCACGACTTTTTCAAACTTGAGTCATGAAACAAGTTAATAATATAATTAAAAAAAGTCGCACATTTGATTCCTGACTTTGTATATGAATATAGTTCAAACACCCAAAATTCCTCAGAGCCACGTGTCTGCATATATAAAACAAGTTTACTATTTGAACAATAATGCTGTGATCAACTTTCCACCCCAAAATTCTCTCTATATTTTGTATTCCTCATAAATTTCTAGCATACCCCTTTGTGGTGCACACTCCCATGGCCGGAACAGAGCATGTGATATCTGTGGAGGAGTTGCTTTCGAGGAAGGCTAATGTTGTTAGAGCAGAAGCTGGTCAAACAAGCAGAGGCAATGACGCTGATCAGGAGGCACAGAGGTCGAGGATTGAAGTTCATGTGACACAGAAATCCAGTCCCATGAAGGAGAGGTTGGATCGATTAAAGAAGGCAGGACATCAAGCAGAAGAAACTGGACCAAAGATACAAAAGGTTCCGTTTTTGCTGCGAGAAAACAAAAACGTGGCCAAGTATTTTGAGCCGAGGGTGGTGTCGCTCGGTCCTATCCATCACGATGAGCCAAAGTACCAGAAAGCAGAGAAGTACAAGCTTGGATTGGCAAACAAGTTCGTCGAGGAGAGTGGCGAGGGTAATACAGCTGAAAGTTTGTACGAAAAAATTAAGGAGAATATCAGCAAACTAAGGGAGTACTTCGATGAGGAGTTGACCAAGAAGTATGACGACGAGTACCTCGCCTGGATGCTGTTCCTGGACGGGTGTGCAGTATTACAATTCATGCACTACGCAGTTAACAATAAATTCAAAGATGTGAAAATTAAAAACGATCTAGCGGCCTTTGGGCAAGATGATTTGTTCTTGTTGGAGAATCAACTTCCTTACCAACTCCTCGAGGATTTGATGGCGTTGAGCGTCAAGAAAGATGCTTTGCACAACTCGATCGACAGTTTCATTGAAATGCATGCAAATTGCAAGAATCCTAAAATGACCAGCAGCACAGAAAAGCCGGCCCATCTTCTCGATCGCCTGCGAACAAGACTCCTTTGCAAAAGTCCTGACCCCCGAGCTGGTGATAAGGGAAACAATTGGCAATCGTATCGCAACGTGCAGGAACTTAGAGCAGCAGGAATCCAATTGAAGCCTAGTAAAACTAGTTCCTTGACAGACGTATCTTTTACTGATCACCGATTCAGTACTTTCTGCCCTGGATACCTTTCTCTTCCTCAAATAACAGTGGATGACTCGATGGGACCCAAGTTCTTGAACTTGATAGCCTATGAGGGGTGTCCGGATTTCAACAATGACTTCGGCGTCACTTCTTACATATGCTTCCTCGATACACTCATTGATCACCCCGAGGACGTGAAGGAGCTGAGGAAAGCGGAAGTACTCCACAACCTCCTTGGTAGCGACGAAGAAGTGGCAAAACTCTTCAATGACATAGCCACTGACTTGGTGCCGAACCCCAACACATATGCCGATGTCAAAAAGCAGATTCAGAAGTGCTACAAGAACAAGTTGAAGACCTGGATAGCTGAGGTCATTCACGACCACTTCAGCAGCCCCTGGACAATCGTGGGTTTCCTCGCCGCATTCTTAGCACTTGCTCTAACTGTCATCCAGACTTGGTACTCTGTCCGCGGCTCTCCCTCTGAATCAAAAGATGGCTCTCCCCCTGCCACCAGAATTCCCAAAAGGTACTGAAAACATTTTTACTTTTTTTTCCTTCCAAATGCTTGCATCCATCGTATTGTAACCCTATATATATACCCAAATTCTATGCATCTCAATTTGTTGTACGTCTCCAAATAAAAGTAACCCCAGTAGATCTGCCTGTACATCCAGGTCCATGGCCATGGGGTTCCATTTAGTGTTTGCAACTTTGCGTGTAAAATAAGTCGGGTGTGAAATGTTAATGCATCTTTACCTTTATTGATGTAATGTGTATGAGATAAACATGAATATTGTTAACTGTGCATGTCGTCCGTTCATAGCTCTAAGTTTAAATATGAATATTTCATACTATATCTATATCTATATATACTTCTTATGATTTGGAGACTTACTAAGTATGTTCGAAGAGGATACATCATCATCCATCTATTGGTTAAATCAGTAAAATTGTTTGGAAGAAAATAGAAAAAACGGAGAATAGTGTGAGAATGGGAAAATTGGTTCATACCGGCAATAATAGCAATCCCCACAAAAGCTTGATAAACAAAAATGGCATTTAATTTTCTAGTCAGTAGCATTCAAAAGCAGAATTCTATTCTATAAAATGGCAATGTGGTAGGCACAACTAAATATATATATATATATATATATATATGCATTAATGTATAGCTTCCAAAATTATTGACAAAGGAGATGGATTCATCAATCCTTTGGAACAAAAATGGTTTTATTGAAATTCCTATAAAATAAGCCAAGCCACAGATGATCGATCAAGCTAATCTTTTAATTTTACATATTTCCCACTCTTCCAATTCTCAGATAAATAGGAAACTTTACAACCTTCTGGTCTTTTCCATCTTCATTCCAAGCACGCTTAAAATCCTCAACCACATCATCGCTCAAAAGCTCCACACCCTTCTCCTTCGCTGTTTGATACGCTGACCACGATCTTAAGTAAGTAAAATAATGATCTAAATCCATCAATTTTTCAGCAACAAATTGAAATGGCCCAGTGTGATCAACTCCATCCACCGGCTCAAACGGAAAGTGGATGCTCCTATACTTGTCGTCCACTAATTTACGTGCCGGCTCCCAATAGGGCTCTACAGTACTACCATAAAAGGGTTTGAAGACTGAGTCGACCGAGTCATTGACTTCTGGCACGGTGTAGCACCATGCAGCTATGACACCATGAGGTTTTTTGAGTACCCATTTCACTTGTTGGTAAAAATTAGGGAGATCGAACCAGTGGAAGGCCTGAGCAATCGTCACAACATCCACGCTTGATTGAGAAGCAACTTTGCTTTCAAGCTCGGGTACAGACATGGTGGGAGGGGTTTGCTGGTATGCTATATTGGGTAGCTTTGGAGCAAAAGACAGCTGCTTTGGGCTTGTATCTGTGGCTATCACATTCTTGTAGATCCCAGCAAGCTGCAAATCAAGTTAAATTTATCATAATAAAAAATTTCTCAGGGGATTTTGGGCTGGTTGAATCTGCTCCCAATATTTTAGGCATGATACATCATATACCAAAGACCTGATGTTTCAGTGATGATAGAAGTGCCCAAAGTGATTTTGCCTAATATCCCATTTTCAGAAAAAGGCTGCAACTTTTAGGAAGAGGAAAGGGAAAAAGAAACTCACAGATTGAGCAGCCTGACCGCTTCCGGTGCCGACGTCCCACGCAAGGTCTTGACAGGATGTCTTGGAAGCAATGAATTCAAACAATTCTGGAGGGTAACTGTTAACCAACATGATAAGTTACACTTCTCTACATCTGTTTCTGATTCAAATTCAAATTCAAGTTCACATATATCTCTTCATCAAGATAAGATATAGTTTGTTATTTAATATTTTGAATTGTAAACTTAGTCCATATTTTGAATTGTAAACTGAGTCTTGGATTACTATCCAAACTCTCAAATGTACATCTATATATATCAATACAATACTCATGGTTTGGTTAAGTTAGCCAAACACATTTATATCAATTGCTTTCATGGTATCGAGCTTTATTAGCTCACGCTTATTTTCTGATTTTTTCTCACCTTCCGCTTTCTCATGTTGCTTCACCTACTTACATTGGGTTTATTCCTCCCAATGTTGCTCACCTAGTGTATGTCCGCTTGGATGGACCCAACTACACCGTGGCTTTCAAATTCATTCCCGCCTCTTGCGGACTAATGACTTCATGGGCATCGTGGATGGTTACGAGCCGTGCCCCGAGAAGATTCGATGATAAAGGAATCACGACTCAATCTCGCTTTTGTTCTTTGGACAAAGAAGGATCAATTTATTTTGAGTTTGCTTAATTCAACTCTTACCGAGAAGGTTCTAGCCTCCTTGTATGGTATGGAAACTTCCGCTGGTGTGGACTCACCTTTCCACCGGTTTGCTTGAATCTCGCTCTCATATTGCATATGTGAAGACAACCCAGCATCTTCATCAAGGTTCTCATCCCCGCACGGATTATCTCCAATCACCAAGCTATGGGCCGATAAACGGCCGTGGTAGGCAAGCTGTTGATGAGCGATCTGGTTTCAGTATGTTCTCAGTGGCCTAAATGCTTCTTATGGCCCGTTTGTTACTGCATTGTCGGTTAATACTCGGAATAGCCCCATCACGTTTGAAGATTTTCAAGCTGAGTTGTTGTCTCATGAGATTTTTCTTGACAATCACCACAGCTCCATTCCTCCTGGTAACAACTCATTTGCCATGTTTTCTAATAGAAAGCCACCTAACCACTTTTCCAACAGGAAGTCACGTGGACCCATGTCCTTTGCATCTAAGAAGGGCTCACCTAATCCTTATCAAGGCCACTCATTGCCACGTGAATCTGCTTCTCATTCATCCGGATCTGCAACTTCTCACCAATCTGGCCAGACTACTACTCCAAAATTCGGTAATAAGCCTCCTTGTCAAATATGTGGAAAACTAAGTCATCAGGCCCTTGACTGTTTCCACCGAATGGACTACGCGTACCAAGGGCGTCATCCTCCTCCTCAGTTAGCTGCCATGGCTGCTCAAAATAATGCTCTTGTGGAGAACCAACAATGGTATGCAGATAGTGGGGCCAATGCTCATGTTACATCTGAGTTAGAGAACTTGTCCATCCAACAACCGTTCACTGGTCATGATACACATTCTTTATGGGTAATGAGTGCGGTCTCAGTTCAACTACGAGTTCACCCTACCTTGAACTCCTCAATCCAAGTTTCTTTTAACCCGTGTTCTCCATTGTCCTAATGTTGCTGAAAATTTACTTTCGATTAATCGTTTTTGCATCGATAACGATTGTTTTTTTATTCTAACTGGTTCCAATTTTGTTGTTAAGGACAATCTGACGGGCAAAACAATTCATGAAGGTCCTAGTGTCAATGGGCTGTATCCAATAAATTTGCAGAAGTGCTCTCTATCTCATGTACGTTCTGTTGTTGCTTTCCTTGGTGTGTCTACTTCCTTTGACACGTGGCATGCTCGATTGGGTCACGCCACCTCTACAGTTGTCTCACGTGTTCTCCGTTCTCATAATCTTCCAGTTTCATCTTCTGCCAATAAATCAACTGTTTGTGAATTTTGTCAGTACGGCAAGGCCAAACAACTACCTTATGCCCATTCTTCAAGGGTTACATCTTCACCTTTGGAACTGGTGCACTCAGATGTCTGGTCCTCGCCATCTATGTCACTTAGTGGTTGTCGTTATTATGTAATTTTCATAGATGACTTTAGTCGTTTTTGTTGGGTGTATCCATTATTTCAGAAATCTGATGTTTTTATTTCTTTTGTCAAGTTTAAGTCTCTTGTAGAGAATCAACTTTCTCATCGAATAAAACAGTTTCAATCAGATAATGGAGGTGAATTTGTTTCCAAAGCCTTTTCAGATTTTTTTGATTTACATGGTATAATTCATCGCTCATGTCCTCATACACCACAACAGAATGGACTAGCAGAGAGGAAACATCGCCATTTAATGGAGATGGGATTATCTCTCCTTGCTCAGTCACATTTACCAACTGAATTTTGGGTTGATGCTTTTTCTTTGTCTGCCTATATTATTAATCGTTTGCCCACTCCAATATTATCCAATGAGTCTCCATTTTTAAACTTTATCATCAACAACCAGATTACTCCTTACTTAGAGTTTTTGGGTGTGCATGTTACCCTCCTCCGTCCTTATACTCCTCATAAGCTTGCCTTTAAAAGCAAGCAATGCATTTTTCTTGGATTTAGCTCCAACCATAGAGGGTATAGGTGTTTTGATCCGGTCTCTCGTAAGGTTTATTTGTCTCGTAATGTGGTATTTGATGAGTCTCTTTTCCTGCCATTCATAGGTCTCTTTCACCTGCTCCTTCACGTGATGTTTTGCCTGCAGAGAGTTCATTGACAGTGGCTGTACCTGAAACACGTCCAGCTCATTTATCTCATAATATGCCACCATCACCCAATACACCTGCTACAACAATACAAGAACCACCTCATCTACCTATGGTCCCCACACTACCTCATCCTTGTCCTATTAGTGATCACTTAATTGCCTCACCTACCCCCACTTCACCTACCCCACTTCACGTAATGCTCATAACCCAAGTGATATCCATACCTCTCCTTTAGCCATTCCTATGGTCCCCACACTACCTCACTCTTGTCCCCCTAGTGATCACATTATAGCCTCACCACCTCACTCTTCACATGACGCCCAAGACCCATGTGATTCCCATAACTCACCTTTAGTCATTCCTTTTCCCCATTTGGTGGCTCCTTCACGTGTTGAAAATGATATACCTAACTCATTACCTACAGCTTCAGCTTGTCCTTTGCAGGTTTCGGTGTCTGGCTCTATACCTTGGGTGAATGAATCTGCTCATCAACCACATCAAATGGTTACTCGCTCACAGACAGGGTCTCTTAAACCAAAGCAGTTTGGTGATTATCAGATGTTTTACTCCTCTAAACATCCGTTGCAAGCTCTTCATACTACTGTTTCAGTACAGGAACCTTCATGCTTCTCTGAGGCCTTTAAATCACCTGACTGGCGTGAAGCAATGAATCAAGAATATGGTGCTCTCTTGGCTAATAACACATGGACGTTATGTCCTTTACCAGCCAATCGTCATCTCATTCGGAATAAATGGGTTTATAAGGTAAAACAGAAGGCTGATGGATCTATTGAGCGTTATAAAGCGCGTTTAGTGGCCAAAGGTTTTGATCAACGGTGTGGAATAGATTATACCGAGACTTTTAGTCCGGTTATCAAGCCAGCTACAGTTAGGCTTGTTCTTGCTATTGCTGTCCATTTTAATTGGCCCATTCGCCAGTTGGACATTTCCAATGCATTCCTTCATGGCAATCTACAAGAAAATGTTTACATGGCACAACCACAGGGATTTGTGATTTCAGAGTTCCCTAACTATGTCTGTAAGCTGAATAAGGCCATCTATGGCTTAAAACAAGCACCTCGTGCTTGGTTTAATCGTCTCTCTGAGTCTCTTCTTGATTTTGGCTTTGTTCAATCGATGGTTGATGCTTCACTATTTTTATTTCATCAAGGGGCTGTGCATCTTTTCATTTTGGTGTATGTTGATGATATTTTAGTTACAGGAACTCATGGTTCATTTATTGCATCTCTTCTTACCAAGCTTCGGAATGACTTTGCATTGAAGGAACTAGGCGAGTTAAATTATTTCTTGGGGATTCAGGTGCATCGTGAGTCTTCTGGTCTACATATGAGACAATCTAAATATATCGTAGATCTATTGCACAAGGCAAAAATGGTGGGTGCCAAACCTTATAAATCTCCATGTGTATCTGGGTCGAAATTATCTGCATCAGATGGTCCAATTCTTCCAAATATTTCTGAATACAGACAGTTGGTTGGGGCACTTCAATATTGTACCTTGACCCGTCCAGAGATTGCTTACTCAGTTAATCAACTGTGCCAACACTTACACTCGCCCACGTCTGCCCATTGGACAGCACTCAAACGTGTGTTGCGGTATTTGAAGGGGTCTGTCGATCATGGTTTATTTTATTCTCGGGGTTCTTTATCTTTGCAAGCCTACTGTGATTCTGATTGGGCTGGTGATCCTGATGACCGGCGCTCCACTACTGGCTTTGGTGTGTTTTTTGGTCCATGTCTTGTTTTGTGGTGTGCTAAAAAGCAGTCTGTGGTTTCCAAATCAAGCACTGAAGCTGAATACCGTGCTATGGCTATGGTTACTGCTGAGCTTTATTGGTTACGAATGGTATTAAAGGATATGCAAATTTCCATCACTGCCCCTCCTCTACTTCGATGTGATAACCTTGGTGCTATTGCCCTTGCTTCGAATCCTGTCTACCATGCTCGGACTAAACACATCGAGGTCGATTACCATTTTATTAGGGAGAAAGTTTTAAATAAAGATATTTCCCTCAGTTTTATTTCTACATGTGATCAACCTGCTGATATTTTTACCAAAGGATTGACATCCTCCAGATTTCTCTTTTTACGTGACAAGCTCATGGTTTGTCCCCCTCCTATTCGCTTGAGGGGGGATGTTAACCAACATGATAAGTAACTTGGCCGACCCTCTGCATAATTCTCAGCCTGTTTAATGAACAATTCTGCCATCTCTCCCTCTCTCTCCTCTTTGTTTCTCGTTTTCACGTTGGATCTATTCAACTTTGGCTACCATTTATAGATAGAAAAAAAATTGAAGATAACAGCCCATGACCCATGTGATGTGAATGAGACCCACGTTGCCAAATTTCTCGACTTTACGGAAAGGTTCAACCGAGGAAGGTTCATGGGTGTAATTCTCATATTTAATCCAGTGCACCAAAATATGTTGTTTGGCGGAAAGTTCGAGAAAATAAATTTCGAATCATATGATTTCAAATTATTACGTTCTAATCAGAATGCTTCACTAGCTAGCTAGTATTTTTAGGCATCTTAATAGGTGAGCCAAAAACTTTTTTACATTGCTCTAGACAAGTGAACCCACAATTCCCTAATTGGCTTGATTCAATCATCTTTTTTATGAGATGGGTTTTTCAACACGGATTAGAGGTAGTACCCAAAATCAAATTTGGTGACAACTTATGGTCTCTTTGGATTATTTGAAGAGAGGCAGGTCCAACTTGGTCTGCCTCACTAGTTAGTGCAGAATATAAGCACGTCATGGGTGACAGAGAAACAGGCTTCGTAATCCCAACGGCACGCCAACTTGTTTTGTAGCTACACATCCAACAATCACCTAAAAATTCTTCTTATCCAAACGGCAAGCTCAAGAAGATGTAATCTTGCGATAGAGTTTGATGGTGATAAGGTGAGTGACATTTGTAAGTGATATAGTAGGCGAGGGGGAGGAAGTATGTGTGGTGGGTTGGGTAGTGGAAGAGGTTGGCGACGCCATTGATAGGGGAAGGTGGTAAGCTATTCTATTTCTCACCACACAGAATGTACAACAGGTGTTTGATATAAATACATAGAGAGGAAAGTGATGTGCTGCATTAATGAACATGAAAACAGAAGAGGAGAGTTAATCTACTGCCGATATAAACATCAAGCGCAACCTCTCATTGCTTTGTAAACAAAATAGCAATTTTAATAATGATATTCGGTGTCCATAAGTTAAATTTGTAATCAATAGCATTCAACAGAAGAATTCCATTATATAAAATGGCAATGTGATCAAAACAATTGACAGGGGAAACGGACTCAATACTCCTTCGGAACAAAATGGTTTAGTTCAGTTCCCTATAAAACGAGCCACAGTTGCTCTAAGCTAGTCTTTTGATTTTACATATTCCCCACTCTTCCGATCCTCAAATAAACTGGAAACTTCACAACCTTCTGGTCTTGTCCATCTTCAGTCCAAGCCCGCTTAAAATCCTCAATCACATCCTCGCTCAAAAGCTCAACATCCTTCTCCCTAGCCGTTTGATACGCTGACCACGATCTTATGTAAGTTAAATACTGATCTAAATCCATCAATTTTTCGGCTATAAACTGAAATGGCCCGGTGTGATCAACTCCATCCACGGGCTCAAATGGGAAATGGATGCTCCGATACTTTTCCTCCGCTAATTTACGTACTGGCTTCCAATAGGGTTTTACTGCAGTATTATAAAAAGGTTGAAAGACTGACTCGACCGAGTCATTAACTTTTGGCACGGTGTAGCACCATGCAGCTATGACACCATGGGGTTTTTTGAGTACCCATTTTACTTGTTGGTAGAAATTAGGGAGGTCGAACCAATGGAGGGCCGCAGCAATAGTCACAACATCAATGCTTGATTCAGCTGCAACATTGTGTTCAATCTCGGCTATAGACATGGTGGGAGGGGTGTGTTGGTATGTTATATTGGGTAGCCTTGGCGCCAATGAGAGCTGTTTTGGGCTTGCATCTGTAGCTATCACATTCTTGTATATCCCAGCTAGCTGCAAATATGGTTAATATGGAATTAGGTGTCTCTGGTTGAAATCAATGAGCAATGACAGCACTTTATACGAAGGTGATGGCCGCATTTACTTCACTGATCCTAATCCTTACAATTAGTTATTTGAATTGCATTTAGTTTGGACAACCTCGTAAAAAGAGGAGATGCGGGACTCACCTGGCCCAAGTAGGCGATCCACTACACCTTACACTGCCTATGCAAGTAAGTCCGCCACAGGTGGAACCATGCTAAAACTTGGGAGTAGTCCAAAACCTATACAAATTCTCTCTCACCTAAAATTTTCTATTGAGTTAGTTCTACTCTCCCAATATAGTTTTATATTTTGGGGTTTGCATGATTTGGAGCTGTTGAACTTCATGAATCCGGTATGTTGTAGTTTTAACTATGCTATTAAAAAATTAAAGGGTGAAAATTTAATTAAAGTAATTAAATGGTATAAATCTATCATAATAAATACAAATTCTCTTTTATTCATCACTTCATCTATTTATTAGTATTTATTATAATAGATATGTACCCTTCGATTACTTTAATTAAATCATTACCCTTCAATTTTTTAACAGTACCTGTATTGTAGTTTTAACTAAAATCTACAACATTATAACTACGGCATACAAGTTACATCAAACTTCATATACATCATACTATGGCCTAATCCCAATAGGACCCCCTAAATTCCATACCTACGATGTCGTATTGGTAAATGCTTTGGCGGCTAAAGTGAATTTGGCATGAATTGAATATTCCCATTTCCCCATTATACAACAAGAAGTTGCAATTTTTAAGAGGCAAGGAAAACTCACAGATCGAGCCGCCTGGCCGTTTCCGGTGCCGACGTCCCACGCAAGGTCTTGAGAGGGTGTCTTGGAAGCAATGAAGTCAAACAATTCTGGAGGGTAACATGGCCGGCCCTCCGCGTAATTCTCCGCCTGCTTAATGAACAATTCTGCCATCTCTTCCCTCTCCCTCTCTCTGTCTTTCTCGCAAGTTTTCAATTTTGATCTATTAAACTTTGGCTACCATTTATAGAGCGAAAAAAGTTGAAGATAATAGGCCATGTGATTTAATAGACCCACCTACCAAATTCCACAGGCAGGTCTAACTGGGGAAGGATCACGTACAGGAATTTCGCATTAGACAGTAAAATTGAAGCACTAAATTTTTTTTTACCAAAATAGCTCCTAATTGTAGAGTCCACCAACCGAAATAGATAAGAATTCCTTCGGCCTGATTCCAGGTAATCATCCTTTTTTATGAGATGGGTTTTTCAACAGGTATCAGAGGGTGTAGCCAAATTCCAATTTGGTGACAACTTGTGTGCTCTTTGGATTATTTGAAGAGGCAGGTACAAGTTGGTCTGCCCTCACTAGTTACTGCAGAATATAAGCACATCATGGGTGACGAAGAAAGAGGCTTCGTAATCACAACGGCACGCCAGGTTGTTTTTGTAGCTACACGCATCGCCATCAATCTGAAATTCTTGACATTTACGCATTGCGCCTGCCAGAGGATGCAATTTGGGTTCGATGGTGATAAGGTTAGTGAGATTTGTAAGTAGCGTAATAGCTGAGGGGAAGGAATTTTGTGTGGCGGGTTAGGTAGTGGAAGAGGTTGACGACGCCACGCCATTGATAGGGGAAGGTCAAGGTGGATTGTTTGTCGATTATGGCTTTGAGACCATATAGCATAATGGTTTGCTAATGGATTTCTCACCACACAAAATGTACAACAGGTGTTTGATATAACTACAAAGAGAGGAGAGTCATGTGCAGTGAACACGAGAACATGAAAACAGAGAAGGAGAGTTAATCTACGGCTGATATAAACATCAAGCGCAACCTCTCATTGATTTGTAAACAAGATAGCAATTTTAACAATAATATTCAGTACCCATCAGTTAAACTTGTAATCAATAGCATTCAACAGCAGAAAATTCCATTATATAAAATGGCAATGTGATAAACACATTTGACAAGGGAAATGGACTCATCACTCCTTTGAACTTTTTAGGTCCCAAAGTATGCACATTTAGGTTACATGTAATATTTCTTAACTCAAATTTAGAATCTTAGATACCACCAAGGTAGTAGTTGAGTTGGTGTTAAAGTAGTAGGGGATAAGGTTCAATTCCCCCCCTCCTTTCTTCCTAGTGGTCATGGGTTCAAACCCGCTTGTAGTAGTAATCAATGAACCAGTTGCTGTTAAGGAAGGAGCTTTACCAATTTACACTTTGGTAGGGTTGTGGTGATGGACTCGCCTTCTCAAGTAATAGCCATGACTCAAGCCAAACATTCCATAGTAGGTGGATGGTCACGCCCAAGGAGAGAAATTACACTGGTTGCCCCTTCTTGCTTTTTTGCTTAGAAAAAAAAAAAAAAAGGAGTCTCATTCTTAACCTAAGTTGACTTGAATAATCTAATTGTGAAATAGTGATGAATGACCTATTTGTATAAATTAGGGCCTTCCTGTACTGAGCTTGTGGAGAGCCCTATAATTTACAAGTAGGGCTTGCTTCGGCCAGACCTATGGGCTATGGCAGGCCCTAGATATCCGGACCTTAATATAAATATTTAACTACAATGTAATAAGTATAATGATCATAAATAATTTAAAATAAGAATATTAACTATAAATCTAAATTATCAATTATCAATTATAAATTATGATACATATTTATATTAATTATAATAAATATTTAATGATAATTAAATTTACATATAATAATATTATTATTGTTATTATTATTATATTACAAATAATATATTATGATTATTAAAAAATTTTAAAAATAATAGTTAATACTATTAATTATTATCAAATTCTAATAGAATATTAAGAAAATGCAAAATCAAATTATGTGTGGTCACACCGGCCAATTTGCAATAAGCTCTTTATGGGATAAGAATGTGGTGAGAACTCAATGTGGCATGCAAAAATGCCAAAAATAATAAATAGTTTCCTGTACTCAATTTTTGTCTAATTTTTTTTTTTTTTTTTTTTTTTACAGAAACCATCAAATGTCACATTATGACATTGTGCCATCTATAATAAAAAATAAATAAATAAATAAATAAAACTGGAAGATGAGGCAGCTCAACCACCTCCTTTGGCCAATTAAGAGGGTGGCTAAACATGCAACTCCCAATTGACTAAGAGTGGTTCCGACGTGCGCCTAAGTGACTAAGAGTGGTTCCGACACGCTTAGGCCTGCCTTTGATGGGTCACTACCTCCTACATACCATATATTAAAGTTTTAAAAAAGCTAATAATAGTTCGATCAGTGCATAGACCTTTAAGTCTTACTCGTTCATGATGGGACTTCACTTGTACCTGTGTAAGCAGTGCAATAAACAAATTTTACTTCGATGCGTATCAAATAATCCCTCGTACGTGTATCACGTTTAACTCCAATTGACTGAATCAGAACGAAAGGCATAATTGTCTCAACAAAAAATGCATTCCTAGGATGGAACCATTAGCCACAGCACGCATTTTTACAAAAGTAACCTCGATACTTGGCTTCACACAGTGATAAAATCATAAACTAGGAACATTTTATCAGACCAAAAAAAAGGAGGTTTATACCATTCTTGTTGTGTTAGGGGTATCGCATATATATATATATATATATATATATATATAGTACGGTTCATCATGTTACATGTTTTGTCCTTAATTAATTTCTTTAGAAAAAGATGATGATTGATAGGTTGGAAATTGGAATCATAGCATAAGTAACATTCACAAAAGTATGTATGTGCAATAGCCGGCTTAGGATCACCTGCAATTGGCAAGACACGGATCGAGCTAATTTGTCTCAATAAATACTTAAATATTGTAAGACTAGCTTGTTTGAACAAATAGACTCCATTAAGATTCTCTCTTAGACTTGTTAACTATAAAGTAACTATATAATTTAGAAATTAGAAATTTAAGAGGACTCTACAACATTACTTATAAAACTTACGTTTAATGGGAGCTGGGAGGGGAATCACTGTTTGAGTGAAAGTGTGAAACACGGTGTCTTAAACCAAGTTTGAGACTGACAATTTGAGAAGAGAGGCAATCTGTACATAGATACATCATAATTTAAAGATGCCACTTGTTGCAATTTGATGAAATCCTCTTATTAATTGATTCCTCTTTAATATATGTGTGAGATTGTCTTAAGAACGAAATGCATAATTATGCATTATCTTTTTAACCTTTTTCAGGAGAAGATAACCTTAAGAAAGTGTGCATTTCTAGGATGGAAATCAGGGAAATATGAACCATATATAGCACGCATTTTTACAAAAGTATATATGCTTTTATATTTGGCTTGACACAATCATAAAATCATAAAGCAACAGTTTTATCGGGGAAAAAAAAAGGTTCAAACCAAACTTCTTGTGTTAGGAAATACTCTTTATATATCGTCTATCACATGTAATATAGCGTTCTTATTGTTTGAATCACAATACATCATGTAACATTTTTTCTCTTTTAGGAAAAGAAGACGGTGATTGATAGGTTTGGAGCCATATAACAAAACATTCTCAAAAGCCTGTATGTACAATTTCAGACTGGGATAGACTGCGATTTTTTGACAATTTGCAGACCCTATATATAAGAGGGCGCCCTTGATTGAGCCAATCTGTTCGGATAGGTATTTGAATAGTTGAACCCAACTCAATTAGCTAGAAGGAATCCCGATCAATGCAATACCAAACTTGCCTCATAAAGATAAAGGATTTACTAGTAGTTTGTCCGAAACAAAATCACGGCTTTTTTAAACTTGAGTCATGAAACAAGTTAATAATATGCTTAAAAAAAGTCGCACATTTGATTCCTGACTCTGTATATGAATATGGTTCAAACATTCGAAATTCCTCAGAGCTACAGTTTCTATGTGTCTGCATATATAAGACAAGTTTACTACTTGAACAATAATGTGCTCAACTTTCCACCCAAAAATTCTCTCCACATTTTGTACTCCCCATAAATTGCTAGTAAACAAACCCCTTTGTGGTGCACACTCGCCATGGCCGGAAGAGAGCATGTTATATCTGTGGAGGAGTTGCTTTCGAGGAAGGTTAATGTTGTTCGAACAGAAGCTGGTCAAACAAGCAGAGGCAATGACGCTGATCAGGAGACACAAAGGTCGAGTATTGTTGAAGTTCAAGTGAGAGAGAAAGACAGTCCCAGGCAGCAGTGGTTGGATGAATTAGAGAAGGCAGGAGATGAAGCTGATCAAAAAACTGGACCAAAGATACAAAAGGTGCCGTCCTTGCTGCGAGATAACGAAAAGGTGGCCAAGTATTTTGAGCCAAGGGTGGTGTCGCTCGGTCCTATCCATCACGGTAAGCCAAAGTACCAGAAAGCAGAGAAGTACAAGCTTAGATTGGCAAGCGCGTTCGTCAAGGACAGTGGCAAGGGTAATGTAGAATATATTTCCATATAATAAAATTTTTGTGATTTGATTACGTTATTTTTACAATATTGTATTCATCTAGTACCATCTTTTCCTTGTAAACGTACGATCAAGAATACAGTTAATTTATGTCTCCATATTCTTTCATTCTTCTCTCCACTTTCATTTTCCATTTATTTCTAAACTTGTTCATAGTATACATGAGAGCCATTGACTGACGCAAGTGTTTAATTCCCAATTACAAGCGAATGAAGATGAGTTCAGTTTTGTTAGTTGCAGAATAGTTAGCTTTACTTTTAACTGTTAAGTTAATCAGCTTTCTGCTAAAGTTGTTGTTCATACAGTTGAGACTATTATACGTTTAGCAGTTGTTTTGTAGTCATAGAGATAGTTTACATACTGTAAATGTATAGATTACATTCATTCAATGCAATACAGAGAATACATTTTCTTCTCCAACCTCTCTGTTCTTCATATCTCTGTGTTTTACATTAATGTTGCATAATTGACACCAATTATTTAATAATTTTATGGATTTCAATTTTTTATTTTCTTCCCATTCTCGTCTCATTGTTGTCTCTGATTTTTTGCAGATAAGAAAGCCGAAGGTTTGTACGCTGAAATTGAGAAGAAAATCGAAAAACTGAGGGAGTACTTCGATGATGAGGAGGAGGAGGTGACGAAGTATGACGACGAGTGCCTCGCCAGGATGCTGTTCGTGGACGGGTGTGCAGTATTACAATTCATGTACTATGCAGTACTTAAAGATGTGAAAATTAAAAACGATCAAGTGGCCTTTTGGTGTCAGGATTTGTTCTTGTTGGAGAATCAACTTCCTTATCGACTCCTCAAGGATTTGATGAAGTTGAGCGAGAAGAAAAAGATATTGAAGAATTCGATTAACAGTTTCATTGATATGCATGCTACAACGCAGACTGCAAATTGCAAGGACAAACAAAAGCCAGCCCATCTACTCGATCGTCTGCGAACAAGACTCATTGGCAATCGCGAAAGTCCTCAACAGGGAAACAAAAGTGAGAGTGGAGGACAAGGAGGGGAGGCTTGGCACACTTATCGCAACGTGCAGGAACTTAGAGCAGCAGGAATCCAATTGAAGCCTAGTAAAACTAGTTCCTTGACAGACGTATCTTTTGATAATCACCGATTCAGTAGTTTTTACCCTGGATACCTTTCTCTTCCTCAAATAATAGTGGATGACTCGATGGGGCCCAAGTTCTTGAACTTGATAGCCTATGAGATGTGTCCAGATTTCGAGAATGACTTTGGCGTCACCTCTTACATATGCTTCCTTGATTCACTCATTGATCATCCCGACGACGTGAAGGAGCTAAGAAAAGAGCTCATACTCCACAACCGCCTTGGTAGCGACGAAGAAGTGGCAAAACTCTTCAATGAAATAGCCACCGACTTGATGCCTAACCACAAAACATATGCCGATGTCAAAAGGCAGATTCAGGAGTGCTACGACAAGAAGTGGAAGACTTATATAGCTGAGGTCATTCACGACCATTTCAGCAGCCCCTGGACAATCGTGGGTTTCCTCGCTGCATTCTTAGCACTTGCTCTAACTGTCATCCAGACTTGGTACTCTGTCCGCGGCTCTCCCTCTGACTCCAAAGATCGCTCTCCCCCTGCCCCCAGAATTCCCAAAAGGTACTGAAATTAACCCTCTTTGCTTTTGTCTTTCCAAGTGCGTGCATCCACCGTATTGTAAGCCTATATATATATATACCCAGATTCTATGCATCTCAGTTTGTTGTCCCTCAAATAAAAGTAACCCCAGTAGATGTGCATGTACATCCAGGTCCATGGTGGGGTTCCATTTATTTCCTTTTGCTTTTCTGTTTGCGTGTAAAATAAGTCAGTGTGAATGCATCGTACGCCTTTATTGATGTAATGTGTATGAAATGAGATAAACAAGAATATTGTTCTTTTCAAAAAAAAAAAAAAAAAAACAAGTATATTGTTAATGTGTCGTCCATATATAGCTCTAAGTTTAAATATAAATATTTCATGCTATATATATATATATATATATATATGTACACTTATGATTTTTATTGCAGTCTATAATTCAATGTATACATCACGTGTAAACAAATATCAAGACTATAACATATTAACTATTAAATGATTGAATGACTTGTCTTGGTGATCATTACAGTAAAATCTCCACGCTCGTCGCATACGATTTATTAGTAAACTAGCGCACACTGGCATTCTATCAATCAGGATCACCTACAATTGGGTGTCCATTCATAGAAGATTTATGTGATTACCGGAAAATATTAATGGGATCTACTTGGTCAAATAAGTGCTCAAGGGTTAAGGTATCTCTTGTATTGTGAGAGGTCTCTTACTTAGACATGTGACCTTCATCGGGAACTTCTCATGGTCCAACTCTATCACCAAATTGAGTCAAAAGAGGTCTCTCGGATTTGAACAATCCATTTGGAAAGTTCCTTGCCATTGCAAATCACACATATATTCAACCAATAATTGATCATCAACCCCCATATATAGCTGCAAAAATATTAAGGTGATGACAAGGTGCTTGACTATCAGCCTATATCATATCCAGGGACAGTGTATAATGGTTTGTTGCAACATAGATAATGTTATCATTCATCGCATAATGAATGATAACATTATATACTAATTACCGGCTCAAGCCTCAAATTGATACTCCTTTTTTTGTGACATTTCATCCTTTCAAACTATCAATTAGCCTCTCCATATATAAAATATTCATCTTAAAATAAATGAAAAAAGTGCAACAAACAGTATTGAGAGGGTAATCAAACCGTATCCTCAGGGTTTGAGGGCTTGAGCCCTATGGAACCATTGCCTCAAGGCTGAAGGCTGGGTCCTGTCCATCGCGGTGAGCCAAAGTACCAGAAAACAGAGGAGTGCAAGCTTGGATTGGCAAACAGGTTCGTCAAGGAGAGTGGCGAGGGTAGGGAAGCTGAAAGTATGTACGCCGAAATTGAGAAGAAAATCAACAAACTTAGGGAGTTCTTCAATGAGGAGGTGACCGAGAAGTATGACAACGAGTACCTCGCCTGGATGCTGTTCGTGGACGGGTGTACGTGCAGTATTGCAATTCATATACAGTATAGTTGAAAACAAATTCGAAGAGTTGAAAATTAAAAATGATCTAGCGGTCTTTGGGCAGGAGGATTTGTTCTTGTTGGAGAATCGACTTCCTTATCAACTCGAGGATTTGATGGGATTGAGTGAGAAGAAATAGATTTTTGCACAACTCGATCACCATTTCATTGATATGTGTTAAAATAATTAGAAAATATAGGGATAATTGAATACTTTATTTCTGTGTGTTTTGAACTGTATACAAATGGGCTTATTTATAGTTGAATAAGGCCAGATAAACTAAGAAATACTATCACACAATTAATGTAGAATAATATGAACATAAATACAGGGAAATAATATCATAGAATAATATCAACATAAATACAGGAAAATAATATAAAATCAGCAATTATTGAGAGTATCAAAATATATTCGGAATAAATTCTAGCAATATGCATTCAAATTGCAAGGATCCTAAAAGGACCAGCGCCGATCAAAAGCCGGTGGCCCATCTTCTCAATCGTCTGCGAACAAGACTCCTTGTCGGCCTTGGTGATCCGGCTAGAAAGAAAAGCAACGATGAAAGTAGTAAGAGTGGACATCGCACTCATGTCGCATCGTGCAGGAACTTAGAGAAGCAGGAATCAAATTGAAGCCTAGTAAAAGTGGTTAATTACTTGACAGATGTATGTTGTTTTGATGAACGATTCAGTTTCTATCCTCGATGCCTTTATCTTCTGCCAATAAGAATAGATGTCTCAATGGAGTCAGAGTTCTTGAACTTGATAGCCTACGAAGGGTGTCTGGATTTCGAGAATGACTTCGGCGTCACCTCTTACATATGCTTCCTTGATTTACTCATTGATCATCCCGGCGACGTGAAGGAGCTAAGGAAAGCGCGGATACTCTACAACTTCCTTGCTAGCGACAAAGAAGTGGCTCAACTCTTCAATTACCTAGGCTCTTACTTGGTGCCTAACCCAAAAACACATGCCAATGTAAGAAGGCAGTTTCAGGAGTGCTATGAAAACAAGTGGAAGACATGGATAGCTCAGGTCACTCAAGATTCAAGACCATTTCAGCAGCCCCTCGTGGTTTCGGTGCTGCATTATTAGCACTTGGTCTAACTACCATCCAGACTTGGTTCACAGTCTTCCCTCTCCCTGGCTCCTGTGATAAATTTTTCCTAGACGTAATATAATTGAATTTGATATGATGATCACAATAAAGTATTGAAAACTTCCATGTACGTGTGGTTCCATTCATTTCCTGTTTGCTTTCGTGTTTGCTTGTAGTATCTTTTTCTTTTCTGAGTGAAGAATAAATGCATCCTATACCTTAACAAATGTAATGTGTATGAGATAATTAAACAATAGTTGAGCAACCCTCATTTGCTGCAAAAGTATTCTGCCAAGCCAATAGCAATCCCCACAAAAGCTTGATCAACAAAATGTCATTTAATTTTCTAATCAGTAGCATTCAAAAGCAGAATTCCATTTCATAAAATGGCAATGTGATTCACACAACTGATATACTGCTTCCAAAATTATTGACAAAGGAGATGGATTCATCAATCCTCTGGAACAATAATGGTTTTATTGAAATAAGCCACAGATGATCGATCAAGCAAGTCTTTTAATTTTACATATTTCCCACTCTTCCAATCCTCAGATAAACAGGAAATTTGACAACCTTCTGGTCTTCTCCATCTTCAGCCCAAGCACGCTTAAAATCCTCAACCACATCATTGCTCAAAAACTCCACACCATTCTCCCTCGCTTTTTGATATGCTGCCAACGATCTCATGTAAGTAAAATAATTATCTAAATCCATCAATTTTTCATTTACAAACTCAAACGGCCCAGTGTGATCAACTCCATCCACTGGCTCAAATGGAAAATCGATGCTCCTATACTTGTCGAACACTAATTTACGTGCCGGCTCCCAATAAGTGTCTATAGCAGTATTGTAAAAGGTTTGGAAGACTGAGTCGATCGATTCATTAACTTCTGGCACGGTGTAGCACCATGGAGCTATGACGCCATAGGGTTTTTTGAGTACCCATGTCACTTGTTGGAAGAAATTAGGGAGGTCGAACCAGTGGAAGGCCTGAGCAACAGTCACAACATCGACGCTTGATTGGAAAGCAACTTTGCTTTCAAGCTCGGCTATAGACATGGTGGGAGGGGTTTGTTGGTACCTTATATTGGGTAGCCTTGTCGCAAATGACAGCTGCTTTGGGCTTGTATCTGTGGCTATCACATTCTTGTAGATCCGAGCCAGCTGCAAATAAATTTGAATTTTTTATCAGACAAATGTTGACCAAAAATTTCTCAGGGCAATTTGGGCTGGTTGAATATGGCTCATGTAAAGCCGAATTGTAGGGATCTTAAACCCAAAAGGAAAACTCACCGATCGAGCAGCTTGACCATTTCCTGTGCCGACGTCCCACGCAAGTTCTTGACAATGTGTCTTGGAAGCAATGAAATGAAACAATTCTTGAGGGTAATTAGGCCGACCCTTTGCGTAATGCCCCGCTTGATTAACGAACAATTCCGCCATCTCTCTCTCTCTGTCTCTTGCAAGTTTTGAGGTTTGATCCATTCAACACTGGGTACGTACAATTTATAGATTGAAAAAATGGAAGATTTATAGCCCATGCATTGTGAATCAGACACTTTGCCAAATTTCAAAACTTTACGGGCAGGCCGCAAGTGTACTTGGGGAAGGAGGATAACGTACATACGGGAATTTCGTAAAAAAAAAAAAAAAAAGGGAAAATATAACTTGTCATTTTTTAAATTGGAAAATCGGGGTTATAACCGTGGTTTCTTGGCGTTATAGGTCTTACGTAAAACATTATTTAAGAAAAAACAAAATTGTAATGGCCTCCACCACTGGTTTTTTTAGGCATTAGCACCGAATTTGAGGCATTAGCACCAAATTTGTAAGGCATTAGCATCAAAATTGAGGCATTAGCATCAAATTTAGGATGATTAAATTCATTTTGAGTGATATCATCTCTAAAGGGTTAACCTTCCACCCTTAGGTTTTAGTTTTAAATCTAAAAACAAGTTTTAAAGCATTAGAACCTAACTATTAATTCATAAAAATTAATCTTTTAGCAAAAAGACGGTACTACAATTTTATTTTTTCTTAAATCATGTTTTTGTAAGATTGAGAGAACGTTAGAAAACATTCCGGTAAGAACCCTTAGCAAACCCCTTTTAAATTTTTATTTTTTTAATGATTAAATATTTTATTAGTACTTGAGTTTGCACATTTTTTCTCACTTGGGGTTCAAAACTTATCATAAATGGTACTTAACTTAAAGAAAAGATCAACTTCGCACATCCGTTCTGTCACACATGTCACCATATAAAATGCCATGTGTCCTAAAAATAAAAATAATTAAAGTAAGGATTTCATAAAGAAGAGCAATGATTTCGCACATGATGAGTTTTACTAAAAAAAACCATTACCCAACAATGTTTATGAAGTTTATTTATAAAATTAGGATGTTGGGGCTACTTTTTTTTATTTATTTTTTTAAGAATTGGTTACTCTTCATTCAAAAAATGAGAAAAGATTGCAAGAGTAGAGGCTCTACATAGATAGAGCACATCGCTCTAAGACAACATATTTGGAGATGCAACTAAGAATTTCTTCATCCAGGTTTTGTCTATAAACTTTCTAGATGCCTCCTTAGCAAGCCCATATGCTGCAAAGTTTGCCTCTTGTTTGACATGACATATCTTTTTGTTTTTGTTTTTGTTTTTTTATATGTCCACACACAAGAGGGAGAAGGGGAATTCGAACTACTAACCTTCGCTTCATTAGGCGTGATCTTAACTTATTGAACTACCTCTTGAAAATGACATATTTTCTTGTTGAGGCTAATCCTAAGACACTATAATATTCAACTACTTTATAATGTCATAATAAAACTTTAATATTTAATATGGATCCTAAAATAAGCATACACGTGTTCCAACGTAAAACATAACAATTATCACATGAAATAGCTTTCAGATCAATATTTAAATACAGTGAAACAAAGCAACCTTCGTGTTTCTCGCATCAACAACAAAAAAATAAATAATAATGCTTTGCAAAATAGCACATGTTAGCACATTAAAATAATAATATGCTAAGATAAGCGGCCTTAATCAAAACAAATCAAAATAGAGCCAATACAAGATATCAGGAACCAAACCAATTTTGTAAATCTACCTTTATCTCTAATACAGCTTGTAATCATATAAATTTAATCATTTAATTAATATTTTAATAAAAACAAAATCATCAAGCTTTAGAATCTCCATTCTTGTACCTTCGTGGACAAAACAGTGGAAAATTAGAGAATGAGAAAAATAGAGAAATAATTCTCTTCTTGATAATTTATGCATCCTGTTGCATAACCATAAATAGGAGAGAGCTAAGGAATATAAAACAAGGGAAATAATAAACAATTACAATGGAAACAATAGTGGAGTAAAACAAGCCTTCAAACAAGGCTTAAAGTAAGAGAATATCATGATCATGTCTACAGACATAATCATGATTCAACAAAAACATCATCCGAGGACTCTCCTCACCTTCTTGCTAAAACCAATAAATATGTGTGACATATGTGCCACACTTTAATATACTAGAAAATTTCTTATATTTTGATTTTACATATTCCCCACACTTCCAATCCTATAATAAATTGGAAACTTTGCAACCTTCTGATCTTGTCCATCTTCAGCCCAAGCATGCTTAAATTCCTCAATCACGTCATCGCTAAAAAGCTCCACACCCTTTTCCTTAGCTGTTTGATAACCCGACCACGATCTGAAGAAAGTAAAATAATCATCCAAATTCATCAATTTTTCAATCACAAACAAGGGCCCGTTTTGATCAACTCCATCCACCGCCTCAAATGGAAAATAGATGCTCCTATACTTGTCCTCTGCTAATTTAACTGCCGGGTGCAAATAAGGTTTCAAAAGAACGTTATAAAAGCGTTGGGCGACTGCGTCGACGGAGCCATTGATTTCTGGGATGAAGTAGGCCCATGCAGCTATGACACCATGAGGTTTTTTGAGTACCCATTTCACTTGTTGGTAGAAATTAGGGAGGTCCAACCAGTGGATGGCCGCAGCAATAGTCACAACATCAACGCTTGATTCAGCTGCAACATTGCTTTCAAGCTCGGCTATAGACATGGTGGGAGGGGTTTGTTGGTATCTTATATTGGGTTGCCTTGGCGCCAACGAGAGCTGTTTTGGGCTTGTATCTGTGGCTATCACATTCTTGTATATCTCAGCAAGCTGAAAATATGGTTTAAATGGAATTAGATGTCTCTAGTCAATACCATTGAGAAATGACAGCAATTTAAACCAAAAAAAAAAAATAGTTACTCGAATTGCATGTAATTTGAACATCCCTGAGATGTGGAATGTCTCACCTTCCCCTACGCCGGTTGGGCAAGTAAGTCCACTAGGCCGGATATAACCAAGGTGGAGGTCGGGGGTGGTCCAAAACCATTGCGTTTCACCTAAAATTCTAGCTAGTTCACCCTAAGTTGTTTGGGCAAGTGCTTATTCCTTACAATAAAAGGGTAATGATACAATAAATTTGTTCTATTCAGTTATATTTACTCTCCCAATATCAATTTTATGGTTTGGATTCCGCATGATTTGGGACAGTTAAACTTCATACATATTCGATCGTCTGGCTTAATACTAATAGGAGTCCAAATTTCCTGCACGCCTACGATGTCGTATTGGTAATTAATGCAAAGGCTGATCAAATATTTCTGTGTATGCAGTTTGAGCTGGTTGTTGAATCTGGCTCAAAAATGCAAAGTAGAGATTTTTTTTTTTAATCTCATATATGCTTTGGTGGCCAAAGTTGATTTTGACCGCTTATTCTAAAAGTTTTAAATCGATAAAAAAAAAATTATTAATTTAAATAAGATATTAATGCATAAAATATTTAATTAAAAAAAAAGAGTTGGTTCAAACTTCAAATACCCTATACAAAATCCCCACCCCCCAAAAAATATATATATATACCCATACATCAAAATGTTCCAAATTGTAAGAGGAGGAAAGGAAAAATGAAAACTCACGGATGTAGCAGCCTGACCGTTTCCGGTGCCTACGTCCCACGCAAGATCATGAGAGGGAGTCTTGGAAGCAATGAATTGAAACAATTCTTGAGGGTAAGATGGCCGGCCGTCTGCGTAATTCTCCGCCTGCTTAATGAACAATTCTGCCATCTCTCTCTCTCTCTGGTTTTCAGATTTGATAGATCTGTTTTACGTTGGCTATCATTTATAGGCTGAAAAATAATTAAAGATAATAATAGCAAATGTGAACGAAAGCCACTAGCTAGCTAGCTGTCAAAAGACTCACGACTTTAATTATGGGAAGGACTAAGTCGGGAAGCATCACGGTAATTTCGTGTTTCCTGGTGCTAGAATCGCTTTTGACCAAAACTTCATTCGAGCCGACGCCTATTGCGGTGGGGAATCATTTGGCTACCCTACCATTTGCGTGTTTTTTTTTTGGGAGAATGAGAATTTTGGAATTAATTTATAAGATTATTATGAAAGAGAATAGCAAATACAGAAAATATTGCAGCTGACAGAATCTTACCATGGACGATTTCTTGGCATGCGAGCAGAGTTAGGCGGCTGGTTGATGTCAGAGAAGAAATGGGAGAGACCCAAATGGGCAAGCTTTTGTCTTTACAGCTCATAGAGAGACGTGCGCAAATCGATTTACCAAAATGTCCTTCCCTTCTCGCCTAATCACAACCTTTTCTTTTTAACAAGCTCATACTTTCTCCAACACCACACGATATATGAGGAACAACCAAAGGACGCGTCACCTATTAGGCAGAGTAAAAAATTCATATTGAAAATGTCGCTAAATTTTTTTTTTGAGAACAATTTTTTTTTTTTTTTTTGGTACGATGTGTAACTTAAGTAGAAAAACAAGGCTGTCAATGCCAATTTTTTTTTTCTTTTTTTTTGGTACGATGTGTAACTTAAGTTTATCAAACAAGGCTGTCAATGCCAAGTTCCTGATTACAACACAAAGGGGCCCGGGGTTGAATAAAATGGCAATGTGATAGACACGACACAAATGGTATACCGTATACTGCTTCCAAAATTATTGACAAAGGAGATGGATCCATCAATCCTTTGAAACAAAATGGTTTGGTAAGTTGAATTTTCTATAAAATGAGCCACAGTTGATCTAGTCTTTTATATCTTCCCCACTCGTCCAATCCTCATAAAAATTGGAAACTTGACAGCCTTTTGGTCTTGTCCATCTTCGGCACTCCAAGCACGCTTAAATTCATCAATCACATCATCGCTCAAAAGCTCCACACCCTTCTCCTTCGCCGTTTGATACCCTGACCATGATCTTAAGTAAGTAAAATAAAGATCTAAATCCATCAATTTTTCAGTCACAAACAGAAATGGCCCAGTGTGATCGAGTCCGTCCACTGGCTCAAATGGAAAATGGATGCTGCTATACTTGTCCGCTGCTAATTTAGTTGCCGGCTCAAAATAGGGTTCGACGGTGCTGTAAAAGCGTTGCATGACTGCGTCGACCGAGCCATTGATTTGTGTGGAGAAGTAGGTCCATGCAGCTACGACACCATGGGGTTTTTTGAGTACCCATTTCACTTGTTGGTAGAAGTTAGGGAGGTCGAACCAATGGAGGGCCACAGCAACAGTCACAACATCGATGATTGATTCAGCTGCAACATTGCTTTCGAGCTCGGCCATAGACATGGTGGGAGGGGTTTGTTGGTATCTTATGTTGGGTAGCCTTGGTGCTAATGAGAGTTGTTTTGGGCTTGTATCTGTGGCTATCACATTCTTGTAGATCCCAGCTAACTGCAAAACAAGTTGAATTTAACACAAAGTCCAGAAAATGCAAATGGTTAGAATGGAATTTGATCAATGACAGCACCTTACAAGAAGGTTTTATAGATGGAGACGTTTACTTCAGAGTCCTTATAATTGGTTGTCTGAATTGAACACAATTTAGCAACTTAAATTGTCAGAGAAAGTAGGTAAACCCGTCTCAATTAAATGAGTAATGCTACATATATTTGTTCTATTAAGTTATTTTTAGTCTCCCAATATAATTTTATGTCTATGGGGTCCGCATGATTTGGGCAATGTCGCAGTTTACTCTATGTTAAACTTCATATGTATTCATTTGGCTTAAGACCAATAGGAGTCCAAATTCTATACCTACGATGTTGTTTTGGTAACTAATGCGTATGTTACTTTCTTTATCATACAAGTGTCGATCTAGCTCAAAAAAATGCGAAGTAGAATACGTAAAACCTTCTCGAAAAAAAAAAAAATCCCTTAAAACCTGTACATTAAAATTTTAGGCATGATATATCAATGCTTCAATAAAGATATATAATTCAACTAAAATTAGCAGGTTTTAAGAGGAAGAAGGTAAAAATGAAACTCACGGATCGAGCAGCCTGACCGTTTCCGGTGCCGACGTCCCACGCAAGGTCATGAGAGGGTGTCTTGGAAGCAATGAATTCAAACAATTCTGGAGGATAACTTGGCCGACCCTCCGCGTAATTCCCTGCCTGCTTAATGAATAATTCTGCCATCTCTAATCTCTCTCCCGTCTTCAGGTTTGATATATACTTTGATCTATTTAACTTTGTCTACCCTTTATATGTCGAAACTTTGAAAAAAATTTCATGCCTTGTGCAATGAATATAGATTATAGATACGTCATGGGTGACGAAGCAAGAGGCTTCCTAGCTAATCACAACGTCACGCCGGCCAAGGTGGTGTAAGCATTATCATCATGAGGTAGGTAGTTGAGTTTATTTATGATCAAAATTCATAACAATACCTTAAAAATTGTCCCCTTTTTTTTTTTCGGTAGTTGAGTTTATTTTGGATGAATATCTCCAATAATACTATAAAAATTGTCACAATTTTTTTACAAATCTCAACTATTAAATATATCTTAGGGCTTAGAATAAAAAGGGATGATAAAGACTCAACTTTTTTATCCAACTTTTATAAAAAAACAAAGTAAAAAATAAAAAATAAAAATGTCTGAAGCAATAATATTTTTTTTGTCATTCTTTTAATTGGTGTTTTAAAAAAAAATAAAAATTACATTTTTCTTCATAAAAATAGTCATTTTTTAAAAAAAATAAAATAAAAATACCAACTAAAAGAATGACCAAAAAAAAGTATTATTACTTCAAACACTTTTTTTTTCCTTAAAAAAAATAAGATAAAAATTGAGCAAAAAAGTTAGACCATTAGTATTTTCCTATAATAAAACATTTTACTATTTAGTTGGTAACATATTTTCGAGGCTATTTGAATTTTAAAGTTCAAATATAAGCAAATGCATATTTTCAATGTTATCTTAATAGTAGGTGTCTTATTCTAAACCTTTAGATATATTCAATCAATGAAATTTGTAAGTATTGCTGAAAATCTTGATCGATTATTTCAACTTCTTGTTGCTAATTAATTATAACATTTAATTTGTTCAAAACAAATTTTGATTAGGACGCCTCTTGCTTCGTCAGTCGTCACCCATGGGCCATGAAATGTTTTTTCAACTATAATGCGAGCTGGTTGCAAGGAAAGGAAAGGCATCTCTCTCTCTCACGTCTCCATCTATAAAACCTTCGTATAAAGTGCTGTCATTGCTCAAATTCCATTCTAACCATTTGCATTTTATGGACTTTGTGTTAAATTCAACTTGATTTTTAGCTAGCTGTGATCTACAAGAATGTGATAGCCACAGATACAAGCCCAAAGCAGCTCTCACTCGTGCCAAGGCTACCCAATATAAGATACCAATAAACCCCTCCCACCATGTCTATAGCTGAGCTCGAAAGCAATGTTGCAGCCGAATCAAGCATCGATATTGTAACTATTGCTGTGGCCCTCCACTAGTTCGACCTCCCTAATTTCTACCAACAAGTGAAATGGGTACTCAAAAAACCCCATGGTGTCGTAGCTACATGGACCTACTTCACCCCAGAAATTAATGGCCTGATCGACGCAATCACCCAACGCTATTACAACACTGTCGAACCCTTTTTTTAGCCGGCAGTAAAATTAGCAAAGGACAAGTATAGGAGCATTCATTTTCCATTTGAGCCCGTGGATGGACTTAATGACACTGGGCCATTTCAATTTGTGACTGAAAAATTGATGAATTTAGATCTTTAATTATCTTACCTACTTAAGATCGTGGTCTAGGTATCAAACAGCGTGGGAGAATGATGTAGACCGAGATGCTTGGGAATACATGAAAAAGAAGGGGAGAGATATCAAGGTGGAACCACCCCAGAGGATGACGACACGCTCCCAGACCAGAGCTGCAGCAGAGGACCAGAAACAGAGTTCTCTGGAACTACGCTTGATCACAGAATGATCGGCGATCGATCGCAGAACTCGAGCCCAGAATCCAAACTTTCTGTGGAAGCGACCGATGGAGGGGGATCGATCGCACGATCTATTGTAGAACTCAAGTCCAAACATGCAAACTTTCTATGGAAGCGACTGATGGTAGAGGATTGAGCGCATCTGATTGAGCGTCCATATGTGCTCGATCGCACTTGTGTGGCGCTCGAGCTCACACGGGCCTTATCTTACTTTTCCGCGATTTTACTTATTACACAGACTTTAGTTTCCTTGTTTTAGTAGTTTTAGGGTTTTAGAAACCCTATTTTGTTCTTTGTTGGACTTGAGGCTATATATACATGTTTATAGCCTCCAAATATTTCAGTTTATGTCATTTATCAGTTTTCATTAAATAAGAATCTCAGAGTTGAGTTTTCTTTTCTTTTTCCTTTGATTTATAGATAGACTCTATAATTTGAAAAAGAATTCCCTAGTTTTTGAAAGATTCAAATTCTAGGAATTATTTATCTTTCTTCTTGTGTTGATTTATTGGCTTCCGCATCGTTAGTCTGCATCAGTTGATATCAGAGCCCAGTTTTCTTTTCATAGCGCCAATCACAAGAAGAAGGTGAAACCGTTATGCAAGTTCTCACGATGCGTATGAGCATGCTGAGTCAATCCATAAAGAGCAAAAGGCGACACCGAAGGGGAACGAGGAGGATCCACAGGCAACGTTGAGGGAGCAGATTGGCGACCTCACCCAACAACTGGCCAAATCGCATCTCTACGACATACGTCGATGATGTCAAACTCCACCCCGATGGGAGGAAGAGGAAGACGGAAGCAACGACAGCTATGGATCTACAAACCTTTTTGCAAAGCACCAAACACAGGGTTGTCGACTCCCTGCACAAGCTGATGCTAATCGATGGGAGAGTAGGCTCAAACTGGATATTCCAGAATTCTCATGGGGCCTACAACCTGAGGAATTTTTGGATTGGGTGGCGGTAGTTGAAGCAATTCTTGACTTCAAGGGGGTACTTGAAGATAAACGGGTTTCTTTGGTCGCAACCAAATTTCTAGGAAGGGCTGCAGCTTGGTGGCAGCAACTGAAACAGACAAGGGTGAGACAAGGCAAGTCAAAGATCACTAGTTGGAAAAAAAACTATTGATGAAGATGCGGCCTGCTTTTTGCCCCACAATTACCTTCGGACTATGTATCAACGGCTACAAAATTGGATTAAAGGATTGAAGTTTGTGGGTGAATATACGAATGAAAATCACAAGCTATTAGAGCAAGTTGATCTATCGAAGTTGGATGAGCAGTTGGTGTCCCGATACATTATGGGTTTACGGTCACAAATCCAAGACACGGTGAATCTTTTTGACCTCGTGGATATTTCGGTAGCCCAGCAAAGAGCTATGTTGGTAGAGAAGACATTGACACGGGGGTCCTCGAGTGTTTTTGGCCGTGGAAAAGGGGGAAGCTACAACCGGTCGGGAGGCTCTTTCCCAAACGGGGGTCCTACTTCGACGAATGGACCAAATAAGGGAACCACTACCACAGGGCAACCTAGTCGAACTGGAGCAACTACCGGTACCAAGTGTTTCTGATGTAGTGAGCCGGTTCATCGGATAGGGAATTGTCACAAAGGGGAGAAATATGGTAAGGGTCTTCTTGTTGATTCGGGGGGCACCTTTGAGGAGCAAGGCAATGAAGGGGAACACGAGGTAGCTTTTGATGAAGACAGAGAGGGTGAGAAAGAATTTGTCAATGGAGAGACCGAAAGCGGCCCTATGTTTATGGTGAGAAGGGTGTGCTTCACTCCTCAAAAAGCGGAAGATGAAGATGATCAATGTCACAATCTTTTCCACTCACGGTGTACGATCAGGGGCAAGGTATGTCAACTTGTCATCGACTCAGGTAGTTGTGAGAACATCGTGATGGAGGAAGTGGTAGAAAAGCTGGCCTTAGAGACGGAGAAACATTCCAATCCCTACCAGTTGGAGTGGCTCAAGAAAGGCAATAAGATAATAGTTTCTAAACACTGCCTAGTATCTTTTTCTATTAGGAGTAGATATAAAGATAAAATGTGGTGCGATGTCGTGGCAATGAATGCTTACCACTTGTTGTTGGGAAGACCGTGGTAGTATGACCAATGGGCGCACCATGATGAGAGGAAGAATACCTATAGCTTCATGTTTGGTAAAGTGAAGATAACCCTGTTGCCAAGTTTGGGAAACGGCTCCAAACCCACCAAGGGGGCAGGTCACTCTCAATCCCTCTTAATACAACGGGAATTTATCATAGAGATGTTAGCGTCGAAGGTGGTATATGTATTGGTGAGCAAGGATAATTGTAAAGGTGAAGAAGTGCTGGAGGAGGCTAAGGGGTTGATAAGGGAGTTTGCGGACGTGTTTCCGGTGGAGCTACCTGATGAGCTTCTGCCACTTCATGACATACAACACCAGATCAACCTAGTGTCGGGGTCAAGTTTGCCTAATCGACCGCACTACCGCATAAGCCCCAAGGAGCATGAGGAGTTGAGGCATCAAGTGGAAGGACTGCTGGCCAAAGGGCATGTTCGAGAGAGTTTGAGTCCTTGTATGGTACCGGTATTGCTCACGCCTAAGTAGGATGGTACATGGAGGATGTGTGTGGACAGTCGAGCCATCAAAAAGATCACAGTGAGGTACAGATTTCCTATCCCTCGATTAGATGATTTGTTAGACCAATTGAGTGGGGCTATAATTTTCTCAAAGCTGGATTTACAGAGTGGGTACCATCAAATTCGGGTACGACCTGGTGATAAGTGGAAGACTGCGTTCAAAACATGAGAGGGACTTTATGAGTGGTTGGTGATGCCATTTGGGCTTTCTAATGCCCCTAGCACTTTTATGAGGGTAATGAATCAAGCCTTTCGCCCATTCATTGGCAAGTTTGTGGTGGTGTACTTCGATGACATTCTTATTTATAGCCCCAACCAAGAGAAGCATTTTCAACATGTGCAGGAGGTACTTGGAGTGCTCCAGAGGGAGAAATTTTATACTTCACCCGCCAAGTGCTCATTCATTAAGGATTCGATTCTTTTCCTTGGGTATGTGGTGTCTAAGGATGGATTGGCAGTTGATGAGTCCAAGGTGGCAACAGTGAGAGATTGGCCTCTTCCCATTACGTTACATGATATCAGAAGTTTCCATGGGTTGGTGTCGTTTTATCGGCATTTCATCCATAACTTTAGCACTATATATCATGGCACATATCACCGACTGCATGAAGGGCGGGAAGTTTTCTTGGAGTGATGCTGCAACGGAAGCCTTTGGAATGATCAAGCTCACGACAGCCCCATTGCTTGTACTTTCAAATTATGAAGTCCCTTTTGAGCTGTATTGTGATGCCTCTAAAGTTGGTATTGGAGCGGTATTGAGTCAAGGAGGAAAACCGGTGGCGTTTTTTAGTGAGAAGTGGGGTGGCCCCAGACTCAACTATAGCACCTATAATGTGGAATTTTATGCATTGGTGCAGTCATTAAGGCATTAGAGCTTTTATTTAGCCTATAATGACTTTATCTTGCACTCAGACCATGAAGCATTAAAGTACCTCAACAATCAAGATAAGTTGTCCGCGCGGCATGCTAAGTGGGCCACTTATATACAGCAATTTTCTTTCACCATCAAGCACAAGGCGGGAGCATTGAACAGGGTGGCCGACGCCCTGAGCTGCAAATCATCCCTGCTGGTCACTATGCAAAATGGGGTACTTGGGTTTGAGTTTATAAAAGATTTATTACTTACTGACCATTTCTTTGGACCCATTGTTGGGGATATCACTTTGGGAGTAAGGAAGGGCTATGGGTTGTTTAATGGGGTGGCTCTGGTACCCATTAGGGGTGGCCGAGCCACCCCTCGGTCAAACTTCAAATACTCTATACAAAATTCCAATATATATATATAACCTATACATCAAAATGTTCCAATTTGTAGGAGGAGAAAAGGAAAAATGAAAACTCACAGATCGAGCAGCCTGACCGTTTCCGGTGCCTACGTCCCACGCAAGGTCATGAGAGGGAGTCTTGGAAGCAATGAATTGAAACAATTCTTGAGGGTAAGATGGCCAGCCGTCTGCATAATTCTCCACCTGCTTAATGAACAATTCTGCCATCTCTCTCTGGTTTCCAGGTTTGATCGATCTATTTAACATTGGCTATCATTTATAGGCTGAAAAAAATTAAAGATAATAATAGCAAATGTGAACGAAAGCCACTAGCTAGCCAGCTAACTGTCATAAGACTCACGACTTTAATAATGGGGAAGGACTAAGTAGGGAAGCATCACGGTAATTTCACGTCTCCTAGTGCTAGAATCACTTTTGACCAAAACTTCATTCGAGCCCACGCCTATTGCTGTGGGGAATCATTTGGCCACGATTTGGGTGTTTTTTTTTTTTTTTTTTTGGGAGAATGAGAATTTTGGAATTAATTTATAAGATTATTATGAAAGAGAATAGCAAATAATTTGCAAGATTATTACATAAAATCTTGCAACTGACAGAATCTTACCAAGGACGATTTCCTAGCCGATTCTGCAAGTAGAGGGAGAGATCCGGCCACCATTTGGGTGGCTGTGATCCACCCCAACAGCTAGGGGGAGAGATCCGGCCACCTTTAGTGGCCTTATTTGTCTCTCCGGAGAACCAACGAACCAAAAAAAAAAAAAAAAAGATAGATAGATAGATCCGGCCACTGGGGGTGACCGCAATCCACCCCAACGGCCAGAGGGAGAGAGATCCGGCCACCCCCAGTGGCCATTTTTGTCTCTCCGACGAACCAAAAAACAATTACGACCAACCTAAAAAGTTGTTTCTAATACCTCAAAAATCGATTCTAATGCCACAAAACTCATTTTTAATGCATCAAAACTAAAACCTAGAGAGGAAGGTTAACATTTTTTGGGCTTTTATCATCCTAAAAAAAAAAACACAACCAGACCCACCTCTCCGAAAAAAAAAAAAAAAAAAACCAAACCCACAGCTGGCGAGACCTAGCCATTGGTGTCGGTGGTCGGCCAGATCAAGGCCGGCTGTGGGTCTGCACCGTGAGGTTCTTGGCTCTGCGCAATGGGTCTCTCCTCTTTCTCTTCATCGTTCTCCTCTTTCTCTTCGTCCTCTTTTCCTTCTTTTGTTGAAGGAAGTTTTTTTTTTTTTTTTGGGTGCATTTTTGTTCACTTTATATAAAGTGTCAGCTTGTGATAGATGGGCAAAAAACCCCACCTTTTTGCACAGACCGTATTGAAGTTATTCTCAATGTTTACTTGTTGCCTAGTTTTTACCGACAATGTACTTTTTTGTCCGGTTTTCTTTAGGAGGAAAGATAGACATACAACAATTTGGCAAAATTTTGTCCGGCTGGTTAATTGGTTAATGTGGTCATTTTCAAAAAAACAAACAAACAAACAAACAAACAAAATTAAAATAAATCTAAAGTAATAATAATATCATATGTGATATGTAGTACTTTTTTATTTATTTAATATTTA
Source organism: Carpinus viminea (assembly GCA_013348765.1). NCBI lineage: Eukaryota > Viridiplantae > Streptophyta > Magnoliopsida > Fagales > Betulaceae > Carpinus > Carpinus viminea. Next base: position 34,982,290 of record CP054674.1, on the reverse strand, counting down.
AAAATGGTATTTTTCTTCAAAAAAAAAAAAAAAGAAGTCATTATTCTAAGGAAAAATAGCATTTTTTTAAAAAAAAAAATACCAAATAAAAAAATATCACATAGAATGTTATTTCTTAAGATTTTTTTAAATAATCACATAGAGAAAAATTTGGCCAAAATTATGTCTTTTATCCTTTCTCTTTTGAAAGAGGCAGCTAATAGCACTCACAACAGTTTCACCAAATTTTGCTTACCACTTTTGGTTATTTTAACAACTCACCTTTTTAGAACACCAATTTCAATCTCACTACTTTAAGAATTCTCTTTCACTATTTTATTTAAATATTATTTTTCAAAGATTTGTTTATTCTTTCTCTAACTTTTTATATTTTTGAATGTTCTTAATAATCTATATTAAGAATATTTATCTTATTTTAGTTGAGGATTTGATTGTCAAACAAAATCATAATATTTCAACCAATCTTTGTGATGCCACTTTAAATTTAAATTTCTATTCATGTGTTTTCCAAACCAATGTCATCTTCTATCTCAGTTCAATGAGCATATTCCTTTAAAATGAAATATTGGGTGACCAAAAGTATAAAATTTCTTGTTAGTTTTCTTCCTAGTTGATTTGATTGTCTTTTTTCTTTTTTTTCTTTTTCTTCTTCTTCACTTTCATTTTGTGTTGCCTAACAAACATAAAGGGGAAAAAAATCAAAGAAAAATAGCGCTACGAAATAGTGCCAAATGCTGAGAAAAAAAAAAGGAGTGGGGTGGGGAAGAGTTTGTGGAAAGAAAAAAATGAAAAGTAAAAAAAAAAAGAGAAAAAATATATTTGTTTAATGAATATGTGAGTGAATAGTAAATTTTATATTTGATAATTATTGTTTATCTTATTATTTCTTTTGGTTAAAATTATGAGGTTAAAAAGTAGTATTTTAAACCATTTTTATTAAATTATCTCATCAAAATAATCAAAAAAAATAAATTTGATAAGATGCAATGAATACTTTATCTTGTTCTGTCTTCAACAGTTAATACAGAATATAAACACGTGATGGGTGACGAAGCAAGAGGCTTCGTAATCACTACGTTCGCCGTTTGATACGCTGACCATGATCTTAAGTAGGTAAAATATGATCCAAATCCATCAATTTTTCAGTCTCAAACTGAAATGGCCCGGTGTGATCAAGTCCATCCACTGGCTCAAATGGAAAATGGATGCTCCTATACTTGTCCTCCACTAATTTAACTGCCGGCTTCACATAGGGATCAACAATGCTGTAATAGCGATGGAGGACTCCGTCGACCGAGTCATTGACTTGTGGGATGAAGTAGGTCCATGCAGCAATGACACCATGGGGTTTTTTGAGTACCCATTTCACTTGTTGGTAAAAGTTAGGGAGGTCGAACCAGTGGAGGGCCACGGCAACAGTCACAACATCGATGCTTGATTCAGCTGCAACATTGCGTTCGAGCTCGGCCATAGACATGGTGGGAGGGGTTTGTTGGTATCTTATGTTGGGTAGCTTTGGTGCGAATGAGAGTTGTTTTGGGCTTGTATCTGTGGCTATCACATTCTTGTAGATCCCAGCTAACTGCAAATCAAGTTAAATTTAACACAAAGTCCAGAAAATGCAAATGGCTAGAATGGAATTTGAGCAATGACAGCACTTTACACGATGGTTTTATAGATGGAGACGTTTACTTCCAGATCCTTATTTGAATTGAACGCAATTTATACAATTTCATAAAAAGGAGACGCATAGCTCACCCGTCTCAAATAGGTAAACCCTGCACTTTAAGTTGTCAGACAAAAAATAGGTCCAGTCGGGGTGAAACGGCCTTGAAACTCACTATTTCTATTTCTTTTTTTCTTTTTTTTTTTAAAAAAAAAACCTATTCTTTATGTGGGATATAATTTAACAATAAACTTGTAAGAGACTCTTATTATTTACAATATAATCACACAATTAAACGAGTAATGCTACATATATTTGTTCTATAAAGTTATTTTAGTCTCCCAATATAAAGTAAACGGGCAATGTCGCAGTTTACTCTATGTTAAACTTCATATGTATTCATGTGGCTTAAGACCATTAGAAGTCCAAGTTCCATACCCACGATGTCATATTGGTAAATGCGTATATTACTTTCTTTATCCTACAAATGTCGATCAAAAACCTCTCTCGTTCAAAAAAATGCGAAGTAGAATATGTAAAACCTATACGTTAAAATTAATTTTAGGCATGATATATAATACAACTAAAAGTAGCAAGTTCTAAGAGGAAGAAGGGGAAAATGAAACTCACCGATCTCGTGCAGCCTGACCGTTTCCGGTGCCGACGTCCCACACAAGGTCTTGAGAGGGTGTCTTGGAAGCAATGAATTCAAACAATTCTGGAGGATAACTTGGCCGACCCTCCGCGTAATTCCCTGCCTGCTTAATGAACAATTCTGCCATCTCTGCCTTGCTTCTTCAGGTTTGATACTTTGATCTATTTAACTTTGGTTACCATTTGTATGTCGCAACTTTGAAAATATCATGCCTTTATGCTTTGAATGTAGATTATAGATACGTCATGGGTGACGAATCAAGAGGCTTCCAGCTAATCACAACGTCACGCCGGCCAAGGTGGTGCATTTAAGCAAGAGGCGTCCTAATCAAAATTTGTTTTCAACAAAATGTTATAATTAATTAGCAACAACGTACAAGCTGAAATAAACTCAACTACCTAGCTAACTCATGATGCTAATCCTAAGATATCTAATAAGATAGTTATTTATGACAACCAAGAGTCCTAGAAGGCTAAAACTTACGAGATATGTTATTGTGTAATAAAAAACTATTTTTGGCTCATAAAAATCAAAGGTGACAAGAGGTTATAAGCCTTATTAGTGGATGATGCCACATCAACTATAAATGAGGCCTTTGACTTTTTGTTACCTAGAAAATGATCTTTTTATTGCACTATAACATTTCTTAACTTATAAATGTTAGAATATATTTATGTTAGGCTCCGTGAAGTATGGCCATTATGAGTCATTCTAACTAGTTGAGAGGGAACAAAATCCGATCATTTCTATTTCAAATGAACTAAATAATATTCTGTTAGTTATAATGGATGTGCATTTTTGTCCTATCAAAAAGTGTATTAAAAAATGAAAAGACAAAAATACTCATTACTATAACTAACGTGATATTATATAGTTTGTTTGAAAGGGAGATGATCCTAATTCAGATATCATTTAATTTTTTTTTTTTTGACCCATAGGGTTTACTTTTTATCACAAGAAGTTTCTCTGGTTTGCCTAAAGATAGATGATCCCTTCGAAATGTCATATCAGCACCAATCATGATTTGATATGTGTCCATGTAATTAATTAATTAATTAAAAAAATAAAATATTATTTAATTAAAAAAAGAAAATTGGGGTGACTGTAGCCACCTCTTTGGCCATTTGGGTGGTTCAACCACCCCAAGGGCCTTATAGCAAATTGAAAAAAAAAAAAAAAAGTCAATTGTCCCTTCCAATTTTTTTTTAATTTTTTAAAATTAATTAAATATAATTGAACAAAAGACCATCTCTCTTTTTAGGCAAATCCAAGGAATCTCATAAGATTAAAAAATAAAGAAGTTAACAATATGAATGAATAAGGTATATTTAGTTATAACATTTAATTTGTTCAAAACAAATTTTGATTGGGGCGCCTCTTGCTTCGTCACCCAAGGGCCATGACGTACCTAAATTCATTGCATAAGGCATATATGAAATGTTTTTTCAACTTCAACGCGGCGTTGCAACTTGCAAGGAAAAAGGAAAGGCACCGCACATATGGGCAATCAAAGTTTCTCCATCAAGCTAGGGCCCACGACAATAGGTATTTGTAGCATTATCTGAGTCGAAATTACCGTGATGCTTCCCGACTTAACCCAGTGACGGATCCAGAAATTTCATTTATAAGGGGTATATTTTTTTTTTTAAGCTAAGATCTCTAAACAGATTTGTTAAATCTATTTCAACATGAGGTCGTTTAAAATTTAATTATAGTTCAATAGAATCGTTGTTTTTCTTCATAATCTTAGACAACTACAAATTATATATTTATACAATTAAAATATGAAACAAAAGTATATACATTTGTAAATAATTAAATATAAAAATGATTATCAAGAATAGGCTGAATTAATAGCAATATAAATTTAATTATATATTTATAATTTTACATACCTCAATTTTTCGTTGAAGTTATTATTAAGAACAGCTAAATAATTAAAACAATTAAATTAAAAGAATAATTTAAATTTAAATTTAAACATTTAATATATATTTACATACCTTAATTTTTTTTTGAAGTTAAAAAATGAAAGAAAATTGAGGATTAATTTTATTGAAGTTAAAAAATAAGAGAGTTAGACGCCTAAAAAATAAAAATTTAACCATTTTTGTTTTAGGTGCAGGTTGGAGCCGGCTAAAGCTTTTTTTATTTTTTTGAAGATTTATAGTTTACTGTAGGGAAGATTGGAATTTAGTTGAAAAGAGGTAGAAATCCTTTCATTGTCTTTACTGGCGGCGGAAGGAAACTTTTGAAATTTTTTGTTGACCAATGACCACCAGATTTCTAATGCCTTTTTATGACCCACGTCACGTTGTCACCCACCCCCACTACCAATTGATCTCAAGTCTCGATTAATAAAACTCACCGTTTAGATAGAAATACTATTCATCTTCTTCTTTCTTTGGCTTTTTTGCAACTAAAGCTGAAAATCTGAAAATTTGAGGTTTTTAATTTTTTTTTTCTTTCAAATTTTAACTTATTAAGGGGCATAATATGGTTTCAGCATGAAGGTAGAGGGCATAATCATGGTTGAGAGAGAGTATAATAAGGGCAATTTTTTTTTTTTTTTTTTTTACAATGATAAAGGAGATTTTTAGGAGTTGAGGATGGGCATATGCCCACCCTCGACCCCAGATCTGCCCCTGCTTAACCCTCCCCATAATGTTGTGACATGTATATATATAGCAGGAAATGTTAAGGAGTTAAACAAATGAACTTAACAAAAAGTTTCTAATGTAATAGACTGTGAGTGAAAGATAAGGGAGAAAAAATTTACATTTTTTTTTTTTTTAAATTTAAAAACTCTTTACACATCAATTTGAAACTTTTTCTATGTTTATTTGTTTAGCTCTTTAGCACTTCTCATATATGGTAGGTGGCTCTGATTCGTAAGTGCCATTTATCTTCAATTTCTTCAGTCTATAAATGGTAACCAAAGTTAAAAGATCAAACTTGAAAACGAGAGAGATGGCAGAATTGTTTATTAAGCAGGCGGGGAATTATGTGGAGGGTCGGCCTAATTACCCTTCAGAATTGTTTCAATTCATTGCTTCCAAGACACCCTCTCAAGACTTTGCGTGGGACGTCGGCACCGAAAACAGTCAGGCTGCTCGATCCATGAGTTTCATGTTTCCTTTTTCCTCTTAAGTTTGCTAATTTTTAGTTGTATTGATAGGAGGATATTAGCAATGGGGATATTCAACCAGGCCAAGCTTCCCTGAGAAATTCTTGATCAACGTATGTATGGTAAATAAAGTATTATATATGCATTTACCAATACCGGCAATACGACATCTCTTTTCTATAAAACCTTCGTATAAAGTGCTGTCATTGCTCAAATTCCATTCTAACCATTGGCATTTTCTGGACTTTGTGTTAAATTCAGCTTGATTTTTAGTTAGCTGAGATCTACAGGAATGTGATAGCCACAGATACAAGCCCAAAGCAGCTCTCACTCCCACCATGTCTATAGCCGAGCTTGAAAGCAATGTTGCAGCCGAATCAAGCATCGATGTTGTGACCACGGCTGTGGCCCTCCACTGGTTCGACCTCCCTAATTTCTACCAACAAGTGAAATGGGCACTCAAAAAACCCCATGGTGTCGTAGCTGCATGGACCTACTTCACCCCAGAAATCAATGGCTTGGTCGACGCAGTCGCCCAACGCTATTACAACACCGTCGAACCCTATTTTGAGCCGGCAATAAAATTAGCAAAGGACAAGTATAGGAGCATTCATTTTCCATTTGAGCCCGTGGATGGACTTAATGACACTGGGCCATTTCAGTTTGTGATTGAAAAATTGATGAATTTAGATCTTTATCTTACCTACTTAAGATCGTGGTCTGGGTATCAAACAGCGAGGGAGAAGGGTCTGGAGCTTTCAAGCGATGAAGTTGTTGAGGATTTTAAGCGTGCTTGGAGTACCGAAGATGGACAAGATGAGAAGGCTGCCAACTTTCAAATTTCTTTGAGGATTGGACGAGTGGGGAATGTATAAAACCAAAAGACTAGCTAGCTTAGAGCAACTGCAAGTGGCTTACTCTAGGGAAAATTCAACCAAAACCATTTTGTTTCAATGGATTGATTGATCATCATCTTTGTCAACAATTCTGGAATATAAGAGAAATGTGATATATATCCTGCCACTTTGTGGAAGTTAGAGAATATATTTTCTACATCGGAAGGAAATATATTAAATAGATATTATATGTTATTTACCTTGTATAAAAGTGATTGTAATCAGGTTTCAGATTTAGTTATCATACTTATTTATTTTAATTCTTTTATAAATATGATGATTTGTATTGTAATATCAATCAAGTAATAAGAGCATAATATAACCCTTAGGATTTTATCTATGGGCGTAAATCATTATTTATTTTATTTTCTCAATTTATTTCTATTTCTTTAGAAATACCGTAAGAAGCGAAAAAAAAAAAACACAAGCAATCACTAACACAAGATTTACTTGATTCTCTCAATGTAAGGTGCGTCCACCGAGTTGAAGAGATTTCACTGAAATAATGTTGTAGTGCCTATTAGTCATTAACTAAATCAGCCTTTATTTCTGTTAAAAAGAAAAAAAATCAATGGCGATTGGATTCTTGCTACATTAGTTGCACGAGAAATTAGAATTACACTTCAAATTGTTTTGAGCAAAAGAGTAATATTACTCTACACATTCTCACTTCTACACTCTTAAGTGCATTTTCATTAAAGTGATAGTGAAAATTATTTTTAAATTCAAAATTCAATAGTCATTTATTCAAGATTCAATGATTTTTTTTTTTACTCAAAAAAGGTGCAAGAATCAGAGTGTGAATATGTGTACATTTCTTTCATTTATCACGCATGCCAACTTGATATATTTGAAGTGGCTCATAGAAAAAATCACTTAAAATATATAAAGTTAGCCGATGTTATATGAATGTAAAGAATAAGATTAATACCCGCTTAGAGCATTCACAATGGAAGAGTTAAATGTTTTTTATCTAAAATATCTTTAAATTGATAAAATACTCTACATTGAATCTAAAAATGTAGAATAAATTTTTTGTTAAATGAGTTAAAAAAAAAATACACGATATTGAAAAATGTTATTTTATTTTCTATACGTCTTTTTTTTCTATCTCTCAAAAATTTTCTTCTCATGTTTTTTATTGTTTCTCACCTTTTTCAAAATTTTCTCTATATTTATCTTTCATATCTCTCATTTTTAAAAATTTCCTCTATTATTTTTCTCTCCAAATTTTTTTTCTCAAAAATTGAAAAAATGATATTAAGAAAAATATATAGAAAAGTTATAAAAATAAAAATAAATTGAAATTAAATATTTTACATAAAATTACTCCATTGTGAATATGTAGCATTTGCAATGAAAGAGTTATTATTATTTTTTTATGTAAAATAAATTATTAAACTCAATTTATCTAATTTTAATAAAACTTTTAATTACTTCATACATCCTATTAGCTTATATTTTATCTATATCATTTAATTTTAATTATTATTTTTTTATTTTATAATGATTGATTTTTCTTAATATCTATTTTCAATTTTGAAAAAAAGAAATAATAGAAAATTTTTAAAAAGAAAGAAAATGTAGAGAAAAAAGAGAAAAAGAAAAAATAAAAAATGGGAAGAAAATTTTATCAAAGATAATAGAGAGCCGTAAATCGTTTGAATCTCTTTTTTTTTTTTTTTGGGTTCAAAGTTCAAACCAAAGGACCCACTAATCCGTTCCTCCTGGGTCATTGGAGTATTCGAATCATTTTGAAGAAGAAACAGGTCTACCAAAAGGGGTATTTCAAAGGAACAATTCCCTCCTCAATCCTCTTTGAAGTCGTGGTGCTGCAGACGACGTCGTACAATGGAAATGGTTCCCATTCCGAGCGAGACGTACAAGCTAGGGTTTATCGGAGCGGGAAAAATGGCGGAGAGCATCGCCAGAGGAGTCGTCCGATCCGGTGTGTTGCCTCCATCCCGTATCCGTACGTCCCACCCAGCCCCGTCCGCCGCAACGCCTTCGAGTCCTTCGGCATCACCGTCCTCCCCCGCAACGACGACGTATCATCCCTCCCCTCCCCTCCCCGCTCTCTTTTTCGTGTTTATTTATTTATTTATTTTTTTTTTATGCTCTTGGACTGGAATTCGATTCCTATTTTCTCATGCTGACAGGTGGTTCAAGACAGTGATGTGGTCATCTTCTCCGTGAAACCTCAAGTTGGTATAATTTCAAGAAAATTCTTAGTAATAGGAATCAAAGCCAAATTTAGACATTTATGGATAATAATTTCGTGGATGCTGTTGTTGTGAGTTTCTTCATTGCATGATCGTTTCCACATTTTTCTGTTGTTGCAGTCAAAGATGTGGTCTTGAGGTTGAAGCCACTGCTTTCGGAAAAGAAGCTTCTGGTTTCGATTGCTGCTGGAGTCAAATTGAAAGATCTGGAGGTTTGTGTAACAGAGTGCTTCTTACTCCATGAAAAACTCACTCTTTTCCTATACATTTGAGTTCTTAATTTTCAAACTCTACATACTTCATTTAAGCGATCTGTTTCATTCAGGAATGGGCTGGTCAAAGCCGATTTATTAGGATAATGCCAAATACTCCATCAGCTGTAGGCGAGGCAGCAAGCGGTATAATTATTATTTTTTGTTTAATATATAATTTTTATCGTCTCCATCATGCAAAATTTATCATGTTAAGTCATACTTCTTTTTTTACCAAGTTGCCATTTTTTTTTCCTGGCTTTTGTTTAAGGTTACTCAATACGCAATTCACCGGCAACTTTGCTGGGTTGACAATTTTACCATGTTCATTAATTATCATTCCTTTGGATTTTAAGCTAGAATTCTGCCTCCTGTAAATCATCAACAAAAAGCAATGCATTTTGCTAGGGGCCCAATATGACAAATGTGTGAAATTGAGTATACTCATAGTGAATTTTATATACCCCAACTTCATAACGAATTTTATTTTTCCCTGTTTAAAGTGTTTATGGATTTGTTAGTATTGAAGTTTGTGGCCTGGAAGTCATCATGATGGGTGCATTTGTGAATATCATCTATTCTTAAAAGTTTATGTGTGAGCAGGGGGATATAATCTTGTACTCATTCTTGGCCTATTGAGAGTAATGAATATATATTATGAATAATATTTACTATACGAGGTCAATTCTTATAGTTCATTCTAATTAGTTAGAAGGCCAAGTTTTGTGTCACTTTCAAATATTATGAGGGCATTAGTTTCTCATGTACAAGTTATCTTTCAAAGATTATGAGGGCAAGCTATGCTTTTCCCCTGTTAATTTCCTGAGATGGAGACTTCAAATCTTTTCTTTGCGTAGGGTCACAAAATATGTTGGTGCAACATGTGGTCTTAGTAACAGCATGAATGAAAAAAAAGACAAGAAAAAGGTTGAGGAAAGGCTAAATAAAAACACTGAATCTCTTAGCCGATGACAAGAGAAGTAAAATCTCAGAATCCACAACCAGTCATTCAAGAATTGTACAGAAAAGAAACTAGCAAGGTTCCACTAAGCTCTGTATCATTATTTCTTCTCTACCGAGCTGTCAACATAATATAAAGTGGGACTGTCTCCCAAACCACATTAATCTCATGGTGGTGAGATTTTCCTTTCAAAACTGCAAATTTTCCACCAGTCCTAGGTATCACCTTTCGTATCCTGAATAGAGATAAAGCTATTGACCTAAACTCACGCACCACAAAATTTTTGTTGCACATTTTTATCAAGAGGTTGAACATGGTCATAAGAACACCATTTCCTCTGTCACATGTATCTTTCTACTCTTCAAATCTTGTAGTTCTTGTTTGCATTACCTTTTTTTGCATCTACTTTGTGAAAAACATCAAAATGGTAAGGGTCTCTAATCTGCTTGCATTTGGTAGTTATGAGCTTGGGAGGATCTGCGACAGAAGAAGATGGAGACCTAATAGCAAAATTATTTGGATCAGTTGGCAAGTTGTGGAGAGCCGATGAGAAATTGTTTGATGCAATCACTGGTCTGAGGTATATGGCATCTGTGAATGCATAAGAGCCATACTGATTAATACCTTGGCACACAAAACTTATATTCAATAGTTTTAGCCATTTTTATTTAAAAAGGTTCTTGGGTTCATCAAGCGAGCACAAATTATGTATTTGTATTTGCAGTGACAGAGATTAGCTGACTGCAATTTATAACATAGATTCTTTTTCCTGAAAATGTTCAGTGGTAGTGGCCCAGCATTTATATACTTAGCTATAGAAGCTTTGGCTGATGGAGGAGTGGCTGCAGGTCTACCACGAGCACTTGCACTCGGTCTAGCTTCTCAAACTGTAAGTACATTTATACCAGTATTATGTTCTTATTCAATTAGTCATGTAATTTTGCTGATTCTTTTACAGGAACTAGGAGTTGATTTATCTCTTGGCAAGATAATTTTAAGCTCCCGAAATCACCAACATATATAGAGAATTGGATATTAACAATAGATCATTAAATGTAGTAACTGTGCAGCCCTTAACTGGAAGTCAAGTATGGATTTCTGATTTCCTTGGAACAAATACTGCTGTCAGTTTGCCAGAAATAAAACTTGTATTATTGGCAGCCGAAAATCCAAACTCAAGATTTAATCATTGCATGACAGACAATTTTTGTCAAATTAATATTGAGGACAAGATTGTTAAAGTAATATGTAGGATGGTGTCAATTGCATTAGAAGCTCTCAAGAAAATTTCAAGCTGATAGTCTGATAACATAGAGAAAAGGACGTTGAAGAATGTCATAAAATAGATGGCATACTCTTAAATTTGTGACCAGGAGTAGCTTATGCGTGCTCACTTGAAGTATCTTTTATTTGTTACACTGTTACTATCTTTCATGAACTGCAGAATACCAAGTTTTCAAATATACTATAAAAATAAAGAATTATTCAGAATTTGATGTGTAACCAAATGAATAACATAGGTCTGCAATACTACATTTACTCAGAAAAGAATTGTCAACTACAACTGGATTCAACAGACTGCTTAGAATAGGAAAAAAGAAAAGGCAGTATATTAACTAATTATTGCAAGTGCATATTATAATACTATTATGAAATGTTCAAGCATCTAGAATAAAGGATTTCATTTATTCATTCATATATAATTTATTTTTGGGGGTGGAGGGAGTGGCAAGGGGAAGGCCCTAAGTAGAGTGGATTTGCTGGCTTTTACTTGTTTGTGCCTCTAAACATTAGCTGTGTGTCCTTTGCTTGTGGGGTAAGTGAATTCTGTTTCTTTTGCAGGTACTAGGAGCAGCGTCTATGGTCACCAAAACTGGGGAGCATCCAGGTAAGCTTAAAGATGATGTTGCCTCACCTGCTGGGACTACAATTGCTGGTATTCATGAGTTGGAGAAAGGCGGATTCCGTGGAACTTTGATGAATGCGGTTATTGCCGCTGCTAAGCGCAGCCGAGAACTTTCCCAAAGCTAGTCATATCAATTTATTCTTTGTCTACACTGGTAATGCTGTTAGGACAATGGTATCTGCCTTTCTATTTTATTTATTTGCTTTAACTTTGAATAGGTGAGCTCCTGGCCATTCTTTTTGTGGCTTATGGCTGTAATACATTTTTCGGCTTATTAACTGTCATAGGCTGTTCTTGGCCAGAATTCTTGAACCCCAGGTTTAGCGCATTCACGAATTAGTGTCTTATCAAATGGCAGGATTTCTTGTAGTCATTCTGCAACCATTGGGACCCTCCTTTTTCCTCCCATCTTTGGTTGAATGGACAACGAGTTATAGAGGAATGACATTTAATTCTTTTTGTTGAAGGGCTCTAAGCCTCAAAGCATGACGTATCGTTCAATACGCTTTTCTCCTTTGCTGGGAAAAGATGATGCACCTCTACTAGGTATCTATTACTGGATTAGGATAAAAAGCAAAGATCAGTTCCATGAAACTACCTTGTACTTGATACCAATCTTGGTCGGTGGATAAGATAAGATACCAATAAAAGTGTCAATACTTAATTCCCAACTTAAACATTCGAATAAATAAAAGCAAATGTCCTTTGTTTCCCATGCTAAAGTTTCCGAAGTAGTATCAAGTTTATATGAATTAAAAGCTAGGAAGGATAGCAATATCAACAGATTTATTTGCCCTGTTGGGTGCGAACTTGCTACGACGGGAATGATGGAGCATATTGTTTCCATTGACCATGACGAGCTGCATTCGATGTGGTCTGTTAGAAGCAAAGCTTTTGAAGGAAGCAGCAGCTGCAACCGGCCTGCCGTTACCAGGGAGGAAAGGTTGAGAAATTTTATGGAGGAAGGAGATCACCAAGCGAGAGTGGTGGAAGCCCTTGGAACCGACCACCCACCAGCAAAAATACTGAAGGTTATATTCTTGCTGCAAGATCACAAGCATTTCGTCAAGTACTTTGAGCCAAGAGTGGCATCAGTTGGTCCGATCCATCATGGCAAGCCAATTGCAAAGTACCAGCTGGGAGAGAAGTACAAGCTTAAATTGGCATATGAGTTCGTCAAAGGTTGCGGGAAGAATATAAATGTTTTATTTGAGCTGGTTGAGAAGAACATCAAGCAACTGAGGGAATGCTTCGAGGAGGAGGTGACAAAGAAGTATGATGATGGGCCTGGATGCTGGTCGTGGACGGCTGCGCAATACTACAATATGTACTTTGTGCTGTTGCTCCTACTCAAGATCTTACTACAAATAACAAGTTCACAGAGTTGAATATAAAAAACGACAGCGTAGTGTTTTCTCATCAGGATTTGTTCTTGCTCGAGAACCAAGTTCCTTATCGTCTCCTCAACTTATTGATGAGCTCGAGCGGGAAGGAAGGTGACTTGAGAAAATCGATTGAAAGTTTCATTCGAAACGTTACTTATCAGCAAACAGAGCTCAACCAATAACAGAACCGACCCATCTTCTCGACCTTCTGAGAACGACACTGCTGGGCCCTCTGAAATCCAACCTATCCTCTGGAGAAAGCTCTCATTCGCAGCCAAAACCAATTGAAGCAAAGTTGACCCATCTTCTCAATCGTATGAGAACAAGACTCAGGAGTCTGGGATTCCCTAGAAAGACAGGTCCAAAGGACGACACAGATCCGCAATCATATCGTAATGTGCAAGAGCTTAAAGCAGCAGGAATCCAATTGAAACGAAGCAAAAATAGTTACTTGAGAAACATAAGTTTTAGAAGACAACTCAATTTCTACCCTGGATTCCTTTGCTTTCCTCCAATTACAGTGGACGACTCAACGGGCCCCAAGTTCATGAATTTGATAGCTTACGAAATGTGTCTGAATTTCAAGAATGACTTCGGCATTAGCTCTTATATATCTTTCCTAGATTCACTCATTGATGAAGCCAACGACGTCAAGGATCTGAGGAAGGCACGCGTACTCCACAACTTCCTTGGCAACGATCAAGAAGTGGCTGAGCTCTTCAATGAGATAGGCACTGACTTGGTGCCTAAACACTGAAACATTTAAGGATGTCAAGTTACAGATTCAGGGCTACTACGACAACAATTGGATGACATGGACGGCTCAATTCTTTCACGACCATTTCAGCAGCCCCTGGACTACCCTTGCTTTCATTGGCGTATTATTAGCACTTAATTATTCCAAGTCTCACTCAGACTTGGTACGCAGCCCACCCTCCCCCTAGCCCTTGCGATGACTTCTGCAAGATAGGGATATTCTCTTTTTCATTCTCCCAAACCCATCTCCTCACCATCTCCTCTCTCATGTAGGAAGATGGGTCTCACTTAAGTCCATGCTGGAAGTAAAATTTAAGAAGAAAGATGGTGAGGAGATGGGTTGTAGAATGAAGTGTAGCATTCCCTGCAAGATATTTCCATGAAACTTGATAAATATGAAAGAAAAAAGGTACTAATTAATTAAGGATTTATTTGCTGCTCATTTTCCAATTAAATTAAGTGCACCTACCATCTACTTACCTAAACTCACATGCATGGTTTGTTTTCTGTGCCTTAGGTACGGTTGTTTGGAAAAACATTAATTAAAGTAGAATATATATATATAGTCACGATTTCACACGGGTCATCCCAAGACCACATTATTGTACGTATTAATTTGTTTTCTTTGGTTTTGGTGTTTCAAATTGTATGTGCTAATTTCGTGTACGTAATATTGTGGTTGAATGATCATGAGTTGATCGGGTATTATTATTTTTGGATGATTTCAATAATGATTATGGTGGAAGTACGTATAACATTATTCTAATTGCATGTCAGGGTACGCCATACGTACGTACTGCAATATGTCACAGCTAACCCCCCGGTCACGAAAGGGACCAAGGCAATAATCTCATTCAGATGCACAGGATAAGGATAAAACCGACAAAACTTAACTAATTAAATATAACCTTCCTCAAAGCCTCAAAGCATGACGCATCGTTCAATATGTTGAATATATTGTAGAATAAGAGAAGGAAGGAGAGAAGGAGAGAGCGGAAACATATAATAGACTACATTGTATTGAGTAGCATACTTAGAATGTATACAAGAGCCTCCTTATATAGGAGGGAGATTGGAGCCTTAGTTTCAATCTTACCAATGTGGACAAGCCCACACATACACTAACATCCTCCTCAAACTCAATGTGTCTAAACATTGAGGTTGGAAAACAAAAGCATGAATAAAAAAATAAAGAAAGGGAAAGAAAATGAAAAATAACCTAACATAAAATAATATTCTTAAAATCCCCCTCAAACTCAATGTGTAAACTTGAGTTTGGGTAAAAGAAAATGATAAATGAATTTGCCAAAAGAGTCGCTTGTCGAAAGAGTTGTCAAGTAACGCATAAAAGAAGAGCTTGGTTCACTTGGTTGTAATTTGACTTGAAAACCATATACTAGTAATGAAGAAACTTGCATGCACGAAACCCATGGACCGTCTACTTTGGTGAAATTTGAGCTAAGTCGACCCAAAATTCTAACTAGTAGATTGACTCGGCCGGTTAAAGAGGCTAATCATGCACGAAACCTATGGACCGTCTACTTTGGTGGAGCTAGAGTCGACCCAAAAATTCTAACTAGTAGATTGACTCGATTAGATTGAAGAGGCTAATCATGGAGAAAAAAGGGCCGGTTAAAAGAGGCTAAACATGCCTAAAACCCTTGGACCGTCTCGCCTTGTCAGCTGAGCTAAAGTCTGACCCAAAAAAAAATTCTTACTAGTAATGGATCAATGGCCTAGGAGAGGCTGCAGTGTCCGGTGATGGCGGCATTTGACAAGGCATAAGTGGACAATACAATTTTCTCCTTTTCAGGGAAAAGATGATGCCAAGTGGGTATTTGATACCAATCTTGCTCGATGGATAAAGACAAAGTCATTATTATCATTAGTTTATTCAGTCTAGAACATATATAATTGTTTATTGAAAGCCATAAGAAAAAAAACCTACTTCTCTACATTTTTCAACAAATCTTGCTACTTTATAGTCATAAGTAGATATAGTTGTTTCATAAAAGTGTCAATATTTAATTCCCATGGCTTGAAAATTCGAATGAAAGCAACAGCCTTTAATTTCTCAAGCTAAAGCTTCCAAAAGTACTATCAAGTGTATGTATATATATATATGTACGAATTAAATGGTAGGACAGGGCAAGCAATATCACCAGATTTAATTGCCTTGTTGGGTACAAACTTGCTACAACCCGAATGGATGATCACCATATTAATGTTCCCATTGACAAGATCGAGCTTCAGTCGAGGAAGTTCGTCATAATAGAAGATGGTGAAGGAAGCAGTGGCAACGACCAGCCTGCTATTAACATGGACTTGGAGGAATGGTATACAAATTTTATAGTAGAAGGAGAAGAAACGAGAGAGGTGGAAGCCCTTGGAGCCAACCGCCCACCAGCAAAAATACAAAAGGTTATATTCTTGCTGCGAGATCACCACTGTTTCGTCAAGTACTTTGAGCCAAGGGTGGCGTCGCTCGGTCCTATCCATCATAGCAACACAAAGTACCAGCTAGGAGAAAAGTACAAGCTTAAATTGGCCTATGAGTTCGTCCAAGGTTGCAGGAAGGGTATAAATCTTTTGTACGGTGTCGCAAAGGAAATCAAGCAATTGAGAGAATGCTTCGAGGAGGAGGTGACGAAGGAATATGATGATGAGGCTCTCGCCCGTATGTTGTTCGTGGACGGCTGCGCAATACTACAGTACATATTCTGCGCTGCAAAAAGTAAGTTCGTAGAGTTGAAAATAAAAGACGACAGCGTAGCCTTCGCTCAACAGGATTTGTTCTTGCTGGAGAACCAAGTCCCCTATGGTCTCCTCAAGCTATTGATGAGCTTGAGCGAGAAGGAAGCCGAGTTGAGTCACTCGATTCAAATTTACATTCAAAACGTTACTTATCAGCAAACGGAGCCGCAACTAAAACAAGAAGAAAGAGACCCGACCCATCTTCTCGACCTTCTGAGAACAACACTCTTGGGTCCTCTGCCACCCCAGAAACCCAACGCATCTCGTAAATGTCCATTTACACGTCAACGCGACTCAGATTGGCAATCGTATCGGAATGTGCAGGAGTTGAAAGCTGCAGGAATCCATTTGAAACATAGCAAGAATAATAGTTACTTGAGAGACATATGTTTCACTAGACGATTCGGTTTCTACCCCGGATACCTTTCGCTTCCTCCAATTACAGTGGACGACTCAACTGGCCCCAAGTTCATGAACTTGATAGCTTATGAAATGTGCCTGGATTTCGAGAACGACTTCGGCATTAGCTCTTATATATCCTTCCTAGATTCACTCATCGATGAAGCCAACGACGTCAAAGATATGAGGAAGGCACAAGTGCTGCACAACTTCCTCGGCAGCGATCAAGAAGTGGCTGACCTCTTCAACGCGATAGGTACTGACTTAGTGCCTAACGCTGAAGCGTATAAGGACGTCAAAATCCAGATTCAGAAGTACTACGAAAACAGTTGGATGACATGGATGGCTCAAGTCCTTCACGATCATTTCAGCAGCCCATGGACTATCATTGCTTTCTTGGGTGTATTATTGGGACTTGGTCTAACAGCCACTCAGACTTGGTACGCAGTCGCCTCTCCTCCTGGCCCCTGCGATGACTTCTGCAAGCTCAAATTACCATAAAACTTAACATGGCAGCCGGAAAAGGTACTAAGAATTTGTTTGCTGTTGTTCACCCCAGGTGCATCTACAATACTATATTGTATTAATTTGTTTATTTTGGTTTTGCAGTTTTTATGCAAGTTTATATAAAATAAGTAAGGGACTAAGGATGATTGTATTATTAATTTGCTTACTATTTGGGTTTGGTTTGGGTGTTTTTATGCTAATTTTGTGTAATGTGTTTGAAATGAAATTAATTATGATCAGTGGACATCTAAACTAGCTATACATAGTTTATACAATTCATGTTACCGAGCAAAGATTTACAACTGACTAATATTTCCAACTGTCTTCGGTCACAGCCTAGCTATATGTACCCTGAATATTACTGATCAATTCGTCAAACTGGAATAGTTATCATTAAAAGGAATTTATTAAAGTTCGTTAAATTCATTTAGGGAATAATTGATCACCTTCGGACATCCCAAGATCGGACAAACACAAACTAGGTTTCTAAGCAGGTTGCAGATGAACATATCTAAAATGGCAAGTTTGTTACTTTTCTTGAACATGTCTAAATTAACTAATCGATTTAAGAGTTATGTTTCCTGCGGATGAAGATAGTTACAGGCTTACAGCCAATTATAAAAAGTAGTGCTAGCTGCAAAGTGAAAAATGGCTTCGAAGAAAAAGAAGCCGCAATATTAATTATTAATTAATTATGTAAGCTAAAGCAAAAGGGTCATTATCAAAACAGCCACACATAGCTAGGCATCTTTGAACTGTAATATATACCATCTCTAATCTCTCAAGCAACTCCATGGACCATGCATGTTTTAAAAATATGGAGGACCAGAGAACGGAATTTCATGAAGAAAAAAGGGAAAAAGCATCAAATTTTGCATTATAATTAATTGAAGTAAAAGAAATTAAATCCCATGCATGCATGTTTCATGAGCGAATTCCTACTTTTGGGGAAAACTATTAAAGACTTAATTCATTCTCCAGATTGTATTCGTAAGCTCACAATATTTTTATATTACATCATTCAATCTCAACTAAACCCTAATTAATTAAACCTGATGATTACAGCTAAATATATTTTAGCACTGAATTTGCTTACTAAAAAACCTAATATAAACTAATTTGTTTCCACAAAAAGAAAAGAACTATTGCCTTAGCCAGTGTACAGTTATGTACATAAAACGCCAAGATGGTTTTCTTGGCATTTAAAACCGGTTTTTGCGCATGCAGTTAAAAATGCCAAGCAGTAATGTTTTATTATTATTATTTAGTGTTTGCCAATAACTTATTTGCATCTTGATTATTTTTGTTCCCATCATTCTATATATATATTTGGCAATGAATACTGGATTTGAGGAAGTGGACTGGAACTGTAATAAATAGATTTGATTGACGTGAGAAGAAAAGAAAAAAAAAGTAAAAAATGTGTTTCGGGGTGATTTTTTTATTTGAATAGTAATAAAAAATGATTGATATAATATAAAAAATAAGAATATTGTGATTGATTTTGGATCCAGTCTGATCCACTCCTTTACCAATTAAACACCAAATTTATGACCAACGACCTTGATGAGCAACTTTTCCTTTTGTCTTTAGCCGTCGTTTTTCCCGTTATCAGATGTAATTCTTCTTGTTCAAGGGCTCAAAGCCTCAAAGCACGACGCGCGTATCGTTCAATATATATATATGTTTCTCCCTTTCTGGGAAAAGATGATGCCGATTGCCGACTAGGCATGCATATAGATCAGGATGAAGCTATTAGCCTATTATACAAGCGTGCATGAAATTATGTTGCATTTAATACCAATCTTGCTTGATGGATAAAGACACATGATAGAGTCATCATCAATTAAAGAGCTGTCTCTCAACTTTAATAGCGGAATATGTATTGCTTGAAGGAAGGTATCAGGATTTCATTGTAAATTTTGAATTGCAATCTTTAGACATCAAAACGCTTAAAAATATTATTAATTAAAAACTTGCATGTTAATTATTAAGGTAATCAAAAATATTTTTTCTCTTACAAGGCTTTGTCTTTACTTTTTATAGAGATGCTTCTTCTTCATAAAATCAAAATACAAATTATTATTTTTTTTGTTTAAAGCACTTTTATAATATAAAGAGTAATAACATAATGAAAATATACTCGATTTTCAAGTATAACATACCACATTTTTAAAAGCCACAACAAGTTTTAAAAGAATACAAAAAAGAAATAAACATTCCTTATAACATTACTTTATTCGAATAAATAAAAGCAACTATCTTAATCCTAATTATTACCTTCCAAGTTGAAGTAGTGTATATATATATATACGAATTGAATGTTAGGACAGGGACAGCAATATCACCAGATTTAATCTCCTTGTTGGGTGGAAACTAGATAACTTGCTACGTCCGGAATGGAGCCTCACCATATTGTCTCCATTGACGAGCATCACTCGAGGATGGTTATCAGAATAGAAGATCAGCCTACCATTACCAGGGAGGAAAGGTTTAAACGTTTAACGGAGGCAGGAGTCCGAACGAGAGCTGCGGGACCGGCAAAAATACAAAAGGTTATATTCTTGCTGCGAGATCACAAGCATTTCGTCGAGTACTTAGAGCCAAGAGTGGCAGCTGTCGGTCCTATCCATCATGGGAAACCAAAGTACCGACTAGGAGAGGAGTACAAGCTTGTGTTGGCGAGTAAGTTCGTCGAACTTAGCGGGAAAAGTATAAATCGTTTGTATGAGAAGGCTGAGATGGAAATCAAGCAATTGAGGGGATGCTTCGAGGAGGAGGTGAAGAAGAATTATGATGATGAGGCTCTCGCTTGGATGTTGTTCGTGGACGGCTGCGCAATACTACAATACATATTTTGTGCTGCAAATAGCAAGTTCGAAGAGTTGAATTAAAAACGACAGTGTAGCCTTCGCTCATCAGGATTTGTTCTTGCTGGAGAACCAAGTTCCCTATCCTCTCCTCAAGTTATTGATGAGATATAGCAGGAAGGAAGCCGAGTTGAGTAAGTCGATTGAACATTTCATTGGAATCATTACTAATCAGCAAATGAAGCCGCAACAAAAACAAGGAGAAAGAGACCCGACCCATCTTCTTGACCTTCTAAGAACAAGACTCTTGGGGTATGTATGTTTATTAACATCGTACGTGTTTAGGGAATTATTTTATTTATTCATGTGATATATACACTACAAGATTTAAGCTCATCAGCGGCGACTTATTAGCGTCGACCCTAGAGTCGACGCTAATAGTAACTATCGGCGTCGACTTTAGGTCGGCGCTAATAGTGGCAACACAAAATATGACTATTAGCGTCCACTCCGGTGTGGGCGCTAATAAATCGACTAATACTCGAGAAAAAATTATTAGCGTTGACTAAATTACTATTAGCGTCGACTTTAGGTCGGCGCTAATAATAACCAAAATATGACTATTAGCGTCCACTCGGTGTGGACGCTAATAAAATCGACGCTAATACTCGAGAAAAATTATTAGCGTTGACTAAATTACTATTAGCGTCGACAATGGAAGCGCTAAGAAAATAAAATTTAAGAAAATTTAAAGCCCACCATGTGGACGCTTAATGGTCATATATAAAAAATAAAATTTATGAAAAATAAATATTAGCGCCCACAGGTGTGGACGCTAATAGTCATATATAAAAATAAATTAGATTATTAGCGCCCACATCTTGTGGACGCAATAGTCCTTATAAAAATTAAGATTATTAGCGCCCACACTAGTGACGCTAATAGTCCTATATAAAAATAAAAAAATTAAAAATAATAAGATTATTAGCGCCCACCATGTGGACGCTAATGGTCATATATAAAAAAATAAAATAATTATTAGCGCCAGTGAGGTGGACGCTAATAGTCATATATAAAATTTTTAAAAGATTATTAGCGTCCACTATGTGGACGCTAATGGGCATATATATAAAAAATAATAATAAGACTATTAGCGTCCACATAGTAGTGGACGCTAATGGTCCATTGAAAAAAATTAAAAAAATAATTATAGGACGAAAAAAAAATAGTCTTATATAAAATAAAATAAAAAATTAAGATTTAAGCATCTAGTGATATATAAAAAAAATAAATAAAAAAATAGGACAATTAGCGTCCACAAGAAGTGGACGCTAATACTCTTAAAAAAAATAAAAAAAATTTAGAGGCTAACAACAAAATTGATAGGCTTATATGATTTTTTAACGGGCAAGAATAATAATAATAAAAAAAATCCATCGAGTTCAATTGAAAATAAATAATGTATATCTAAAAAAAAAAAAATAGTATACATATGTATATATTAAAAAAATTAAAAATATAAAAAAATTATAATTATAATTATAACCCAGCAAATTTTTTTTTTTTTCTATAGGACTTAATTTTAATAGACTAATATAAATTGTTAACAATTTTTTAAAAATGTAATACTTAAACTATCAGCGTCGATGTCTGCAAGTTGATGCAAATAGTCTTAACTATGAACGTCGACTAAACTGAGTCATGTTAGCCCCGATAATATGCAATTATTTCTTTTCTATAAAATTTGGATATTCGATCGAATATCCGATCGATCCTAATGAATTAGTTCGATTGACTGTGATATAATTAAATGTTCAATCTAACATCCAATCGATCATAATGAATTAGTTCGATTGACTACGATATATTCAAATGATCGATTGATCATTCGATCGATCATAGTAAATTAGTTTGATTGACTGTGATATGATCAAATGATCGATCGATTATCTAATCGATCATAGTGAATTAGTTCAGTTGATCGTGATATGATCAAATGATCGATCATAGTGAATTAGTTCAATTGATCGTGATAAAATCAAATAATCGATTGATCATTTGATCGATCCTAGTGAATTAGTTCGATTGATCGTAATAGGATCAAATGTTCAATCGATCATCCGATCGATCCTAGTGAATTAGTTCGATTGATCGTGATATTATCAAATGATAAATCGATCATAGGGAATTAGTTAGATTTATCATAATATGATCAAAGGATCGATCGATCTTCTTATCAATCCTAGCGAATAGGTTTGATTGATCGTGATACGATCAAGTGATCGATCGATCATACGATCAATCCTAGTGAATTAGTTAGATTGATCGTGATATGACCAAATGATCGATCGATCATCCAATCGATCATAGCGAATTAGTTTGATTGATCGTGATAGGCTCAAATAATCGATCGATCCTCGATAATATGTCATTATTTCTTTTATATAAATTATTGTTTATTCGATCAATTGTGATAGGATCAAGCGTTTAATCAAGCATCCGATTGATTCTCATGAATTAGTGAAATTGTTCAATTGATCATGATATGATCAAATAAAATGATAAATTAAAAAATAAATAAATAAATTTGTTTAAATAAAATAAAATTAGAAAAAAAAATTAAGAAATTGTTAAAAAATTTAATATAGGACTTAATTTTAATAGACTAATATATGATCGATCATAATGAATCGGGTTGGTTGATCGTGGTAAGATCAAATGTTCAATCAAACATCCGATCGATCATATTGAATTAGTTCAATATCGATTGATCATCCGATCGATCATAGTGAATTAGTTCGATTGATCGTGATAAGGTCAAATGTTCAATTAAACATCCGATCGATCATAATGAATTAGTTCGATTGATCGTAATATGATCAAATGATCGATCAATCATCCGATCAATCCTAGCAAATTAGTTCGATTGATCGTGATATGACCAAATGATCGATCGGTCATCCGATCAATCTTAATGAATTAGTTCAATTGATTGTAATATGATCAAATGATCGATCGATCATCCGATCGATCATAGCAATTAGTTTGATTGATCTTGATAGGATCAAATGATCGATCGATCATAGCTTAATTAGTTCGATTGATCATGATATGACTAAAGGATCGATCGATCATTCGATCGATTATAGCGAATTAGTTCAATTGATCGTGATAGGATCACATGATCGATCGATCATCTGATCGATCATAGCAAATTAGTTCAATTGATCGTGATATGAGCAAATGATCGATCGGATGACAGATCAATCTTAATGAATTAGTTCAATTGACCGTGATAGAATCAATTCATTTTTTATATATAAAATTGATTTATTTTGTTTGTTTTATAACTTTTTTAAATAAAATTTCAGTTTAAAAAAATTTCACCTTTCCTCTTCTTCTCACGTTGGGTCTCTTTGTCTTCTTAAGAAATTAAATAAAACAAGAAATTAAAAAAATTATTTATATATATATACAAAATGGTGTATATATATTAAATAAAAATATAAAAATATATAATTGTAACCCAAAATTTTAGTTTTTTTTTTTATTTTTATTTTCCCTATAGGTCTTAATTTTAATAGAGTAATATAAATGTTTAATAAATTTTAAAAAATCAAATATATATTAATGACTATATATATAACCCAATTAATATATAATTATATATATTAATTACTATACTCTTATTAAAAAATAAAAAAATAAATATATAGGATTATCAGCGTCGACTCTGGGAGTCGACGCTGATAATCTACTATTAGCGTCCACTGCTGTGGACGCTAATAGTCCTTTCAAAAATTTCGCTTTCCCTCTTATTTTTTTTCGCTTCCCCCTCTTTTTTTGGCTCATCCCGCGCGCGCAAACCCCTCTTTTTTTCTCTTCCCCTCGTTTTTTTCTCTCATCCCGCGCAGCCCTCCCCCTCTCTTTTCTTTCTTTCTTTCTTTCTTTTCTTCTTCCTCATTCACGCTCATTCTCCCCCTTCCTCTTTTCTTTCATCTTCTCCCTTTCTTCTCACCGACACCCAGAGAGAGAGAGAGAGAGAGCAGATCGTGAGAGAGAGAGAGAGTTGTGCTGTCAAGAAGAAGAAGAAGAAGAAGAGGGAAAAACGCGGGTTCTGGAGAGCTCCGTCCAGGCGGCATCTACGGCTCCGATCGACGATCATCCGTGGTCCGATGGAGCTGAAATTTTGCAGGGAGGTTCACAACACGTGAATCTCCATTGTGGACGGTGGAGATCGGATTTGGAGCAATCTGCAGTCGTTTTCTTGCACGTGAACAGTAGCTCCGTTTTGGGGTGATTTCGGCCATAGGAGCTTATGGGGTAAAAACCTCTAGTCTCCCTCTCCATTTTCATTATACCCATTAGGATTGAAGCTTGAAATCTTGATGATTTGTGAGAATTTAATTAGGTCCGAAAATTAGGGTTCTTATATAGGGATTTTGGGGCTTTTGTTAAGTTATTGAATTTCTAGCATTTTCTTTTGTATTTTCATGTTACCCATTGAGTATTATGCACGAAAATCATTTAGATTTGTGATTTAATGAATTGAATTCTAATTTTACATATGGGTTAAGTATAGGCATAAACCCTAATTGAACTTTAATGTATCTTTTAGGTGCAGTGCTTGTATACTTTTCATGTCCTTGAGCTTTGCCCTTTCACTAATGAGTTTGCTTAGAAAAAGAAACTTTATGTTAGGCAAAAGTGGGCAATGTGGAACGGAAAATGATAAATCACATGTTTGTTGATGTAATTAGAGATGGGGTTTGATACCCTGATCTTTAGGTGTAGATATTCCTGGTGTAATTTGGTCATGGAAGTTTAATTACTCTGAAATAGACACTGATCAGTGACTGTTATGTAAAGCCAAAATTAGTTTTGAGTTTTCACGCTATATCTGTTCCATCATACTTGTAATGAACCAAACTGCTAGTCAGTTGCTTTCAACATTTTACACCAGCTCATCAGTTGTGGTGTGGTGTGTGTTTGTTTTTTTATTCACTTTCTGTTAGTTCTCTCCCTTGTCAAAGTTATATTATCTTTTAGACTCTTTTTTTTCCTCCTCTCTTAAGCTATATGTACTACCTCCTTACTTCATTATATAAATAGTAGATTGATATATTGTAAAAAAAGAAGCAAAAAAATATATTAACAAAAAAGAGAGAGAAGATGAAGAAGCTCCAAATGGTCTTTGGACAAAATGGCACGTCCTCTCCCCATATATAAGGGATGGAGGATGGGGTCATGGGCTTGGTGCCTTTTGGGTGCAGGAGTTGTTAAAAAAAAGGAAAGAGATAATAATTATAGCTCAACATGGGAGGGTAGGACTCGTAAAAAAGAGAAAGGAAGAGGATGCAATAATTTGATCAGTTTTCCTGAAAATGTATATGCAGATTGGGCAATACATAGCATCTAACGGTGGTGTTGTCACAGCTGAGCATGTGGGAACTAAGAGTAAAGAACAATGTATAGAACACTATACAAATGTATATAAGAACTCCCCATTCTTCCCTCTTCCGGTATGACATCTTGAACAAAGTGAATTCTCTTCTGAATTGTTAACTTTTAGAAGGGTAACTTGTGGAACATGTTTGTTTCTAGGACATGTCTCATGTTGTTGGAAAAAACAGAAAGGATCTTCTTGCTATGGCTAAAGGACATAGTGGGGACAAGAAAGGTGTGTGATTTTGTTTACCATAACTCTTTGAACCTTTCAATTGTTTTCTTTTTTGTTTATCATTTTTAATCTTGTCTTGTTTATATGGTGAATGATTAGTGAGGCTATGATATTCATTTTGTGATGAACAGCTGCTGGTGACTATAAAAGGATTTCCTATGTTAGGGGAGCTTAATTTGAAGGAAGAATCTCCTTTTTCTCCTTCAAGAGTCAAGTATGCTTTCGTTATCTTCCATGTATGTACTGTACAATTTACTTGAGATGAAGCAAGGAGATGAAAATCTCTAAATTTTCTGTGTTTTGCTCATTGCTGCAAAAGTAAATCTAGTGGTCCTTATACCAGTTTGCAAGAAGAGTAATGAATTGTAGTTGGAGCCTTATATATGAGCATTAGCGTTATGGATTTAATGGCTTCGGCCTAAGGTGGTCCTCCTATATGGTGAATAGTGTGGTAGTTCTTTTGAGATTGAAATATATGAATAGTGTGGTAGTTCTTTTTCTTTTTCTTTTTCTACTTTCCAAAGTACTACGAGGAAGGAATTCCTTTACTTTACCTGAATCTTCACATCTTTGGACATGTTTAGTGATCCTTCATAGCAATCAAGTGAATTTGGTGTTGCT
Organism: Carpinus viminea; assembly: GCA_013348765.1. Lineage (NCBI taxonomy): Eukaryota > Viridiplantae > Streptophyta > Magnoliopsida > Fagales > Betulaceae > Carpinus > Carpinus viminea. The sequence continues at coordinate 34,955,694 of CP054674.1, read as the reverse complement.
AGTAGTTTATATGTTTGGTGCTTGTAATCTTCTCTTTGTGATTTGTTAAATAAGTTGCACAAGCTTGATGGATGTCTGATTATGGAACTTTAATTAGTCTGCGTCTGCTAAGGGTAACAACCTTCTATTGATTAGGGAGGTCCTGCTTTTTTTTTTTTTTTGTGCTCTGTATTTTTAGGCTTTTTATTGAAGATAAATGCCAAAACAAATGGGTGGAGTAGACGGTGGTTTGTTTTAAATGAGAAAACTCTTATCTCTATCATTCGGATTGTCTTATTGTACCTATAATTGTCTTTTAGTTGATGTAGTATGTTTTGGTTTTATATTGCAGCTTGGATATACTAAAAAACAAGAAGAAAGACAGTTCCGTGGAGTCATCACTTTGGAGGTACCAATTTCTTGTTAGTTTCTTGAGATGCATGCAATGGATAGATTATCTATTATTATGTTAGCAAATTCAAGTGTAGTGCAAGTATGGAATCTTGGGAGCTGCTTATGCAAAAATGCTGAAGATTAGGACGGTCTCCAAGACCCTGCTTTGGTGGAAACCAACACTGTAATAATGCTTTTGTTAATTTGACTGAATTTTTTTGCTTAAATGAGGTTAAATGGACAAAAATACTTTTGTCCATTGTTCATCTATAGAAATTTTAAGGTTTTGACTTGAGATTTATTTGACTATTACAGATTGTTGTTAATTTTTGGCTGCAATTGCTTAAATTTCTTATATTTGTGTGTTTGTTCTTATTGGGTTTTGATGAATGATGGAGCTTTGCATTTCTTGATTCATGTATTTCTAGATTTTTTGTTGTTGCTTATGGGTATATTTGTTTCATTGTATTGTTAATTTGCATATATTTGTGTGTTCATGTTGGGTTTTGATCTGATGGAGCTACTGCTTTTTGATTCGTGTGGATTTTTATTGTTGCTTTTAGGGTAAATTTGTTTTTTTCTATCGTCAATTGTATGAAAATTTGCATGTCAGAAAAGTTTCTGATGTGCAAATAATTTCCTTGTAGCATAGTATTGTCGGAGTTAATTAGTGGCTTATATTAATACCAGTGGAAGGCCAAGTAGACGGGAGCGTAGTATCGCGACGTTCACGGAGCGGGAGTCTACTGGCCCATAGGCGTAATTAATTTTGTGGGGGGGAACGATTAGGTTGTGGGGGTGCGGGGGCAACGCCCCCGCGGTATGGTACGGGGTATTTTAGGGATTTTCCTAATGCGTCCGTACAAGCGTATTGCCTAGGTGCATCTATATTGATGTTTTAAAATTGCTTTTTAAAAAAAAAAAAATTTATTAGGATTGTTTTATTTTTTTTTAAAAAAAAGGTTTTTTAGGACCTACAGTGGACGCTAATGGTCATTATTTTTTTAAAAAAATTTTAACTATCAGCGTCCACTGTGTTTGGACGTTGATAGTTATTTTTTTAAAAAAACATTTGAGACCATCAGCGTCGACTCAAGTCGACGCTAATAGGGCACTATTAGCGTCGACTTTGAGTCGACGCTGATGGTCTCACTATTAGCGTCGACGTTTGCCTGTCCATTCAAGTTTTAGCGTTGAAATATGAGGACTTTTAGCGTCGACAAAAATATTAGCGTCCACACTTGAGGTCGACGCTGATGATACCTTTAGAGTCGGACATTTAGCGTCCACCCCTTTAGCGTCCAAAAGTCGACGCTAATACTATTAGCGTCGACTTTTTGGACTTTTAGCGTCGACTTTTAGTCGACGCTAAAAGTGCTTTTTCTTGTAGTGATATAAAGCCAAGGTAATTAAAATTATTCGTTTTATGAGCTAGTATTTTTATGTTTTGAATTGTTAATGGTTATATTATAGAAACAAAGACTCGAGTCCTCCGGGTCCGGGATCCTTAAAATCGGATGCAGCCTCCGGAAAGAAACGTGGAATATGCAGGCCATTTAGAAAGAACGGTGGAGATGAGGACCAAGATTGGCAATCATATCGCAATGTGCAGGAGCTTAAATCAGCAGGAATCAAATTGAGACGTAACACGAATAATAGTTACTTGAGAAACGTAAGTTTTACTAGAAAACTTAGTTTCTTCCCCGGATACCTATGGCTTCCTCCAATTACGGTAGACGACTCAACAGGCCCCAAGTTCATGAACCTGATAGCTTATGAAATGTGCCTGGATTTCGAGAACGACTTCGGTATCAGCTCTTATATATCCTTCCTAGATTCACTCATCGATGACGCCAATGACGTCAAAGATTTGAGGAAGGCACGCGTACTCCACAACTTCCTCGGCAGCGATCAAAAAGTGGCTGACCTCTTTCAATGAGATAGGCACCGACGTGGTGCCTAACTCCGATGCGTATAAGGATGTAAAGAGGCAAATTTAGAAGTACTATGATATCCCTTGTATGACCTGGATGGCTCAAGTCTATCACAATCATTTCAGCAGTCCCTGGACTTTTCTTGCTTTCTTGGGCGTATTATTGGGACTTGGCCTAACCGCTGCTCAGACTGTGTACGCAGTCATGGCCTCTCACCCTGGACCCTGCGAAAAATTCTGCATGCTGAATTTAAAGGAGACTTAAGATCGATGACGGAGAAGGTATGTAGTAAGAATTTGTTTTCTTTGGTCTTGGTGTTTTTATATATATAAGTAATTAGGAGTGATTGTATTAATTTGTACGTGCTAAGTTCGTCGTGTAATGTGTTTGGAATGAAAATAATTATGATATGGTATTATTAATTTCCAACAGTACTACCCATTCATTAGATTTACTATAGTTAGAAGATCAATATCTAACTGTACTTTAGATAATATTGCTACTTACTAAATATGAATTTCGTCCCAAAAATGTAGCTCAATCGATTGAGATTACGTCGAATGAAGTTGAGGTCACTAGTTCAAATTTTTCACCTCTTATTGTGTGGACATGTAAAAAAAAAAAAAGAGTAAATATAGATTTCAATAATATTAAATCTTTGTCCAATAAAAAGTAGTGCGAAGTGAAAAATTAATGGATTCTAAGAAAAAGAAGCGCCATTACTATTATCTAATTAAGCTAAAGTAAAAAAAGGTGAAGAGGTCATTATCAAAACAGCCACACAGCCATCTTTTAGCTTAAATATATATACCGCCACTCGTCTCTCATGCAACTCCATGTTATGCGTAGACAAGAAAAAAATTCCTTCTGTAAAATCCGTAGAGAGAATCTAATCCGGAAGACATAAAGCATTCTAACGAAAAATTTTCGTCGCGTTTGGTCGACTCTTTAGCGATCACTTCCAGCTGTGTATTTGCCACGCCCACAACTTGTGCCGTCGTTATAAGCTGTTTTTCTTGTTGTGTCGTAATAGGTGAAATCATTAGCGGAACGTGGCAATATGTGATTAATTTGTTAAAAATTTCTCTACACAATATATAAAATCTCGATCTAATTAAGGAAACCACTTTTTTTTTTTTTACATGTTCTTACAAGAGAGAGGAGAGGGGATTCGAACTAGTGACCTTCATTTTATTAGGTGTGATCCCAACCGATTAAACTACTTTTTAAAAACAAGGAAACTACTTGTTAAAAATTAAAAAGTTAGTTGCTGCTCATTTTCCAATTAAGTGCATCTACCATCTACTTACCTAAACTCACATGCATGCATGGTGTTTTTTTTGTCTGTGCCTTAGTACGGTTGTTTGGAAGAACCTTAAAGAGTTCTACAATATATATATAGTCACGATTTCACACAGGTCATCCCAAGACCACATTATTGTACGTATTAATTTGTTTTCTTTGGTTTTGGTGTTTAATTATAAAAAAAAAATAAGGGTGACTGTATGTGCTAATTTCGTCTACGTAAAATTGTGGTTGAATGATTATGAGTTGATCGGGTATTATTATTATTTTGAAAAAATTATAGTTTATCCCATAAAGTTGACAGTATTTTTTAATTTGAATACCAAAGTTTTAATTTTTGCAATCCACCCCCAAAGTTTTAAATTCTTTTAATTTGACCAATTGTATCGAAAGCTTTCCATATTGCCCATAATTTTTTTATTTGTTTTTTTATAACAAACTTCAAAAAAAATTGGGTGGTTGTAGCTACCCCTTTGGTCATCTAGCCATTTTTGCACTTCAAATTTGTTTTTTTTTTTTTCTTTATTAAAAAAAAAAAAAAGGACAATATGAGAATTTTGAGATAATATTTGTCGAATTAAAAAAAAAAAAAATTGAAACTTTGTAAGGGTGGATTACAAAATGAAAACTTTGGTATTTGAATTGAAAAACGCTGTCAACTTTTCTCTATTATTTTTGGATGATTTCAATTGCATACATCATTATTATCGATCAGGGTACGCTATTTCTCCCTTTCCACTGTTAATATCAATGCATTGCATACATCTACATATATGTCACAGCCCCCCAATTACGAAAGGGACCAAGGCAATAATCTCATTCAGATTCACAGAATAAAGATAAAACCGACAAAACTTAATAAACTAAGTATAACCTTCCTCAAAGCCTCAAACATGACGTATCGTTCAGTAAATTTTCTCCTTTTTCTGGGAAAAGATGATGCCAACTGGGTATATATTACTAGATTAGCATACAAGCAAAGATCAGTTCCATAAAATTACCTTGTATTACTATTTGATACCAATCTTGCTCGATGGATAAAGACAAAGTCATGATTATCATTAGTTTATTCAGAACATATAATTGTTTAATGAAAGCTTTAAGCAAGTTCCTATTTCTCTACATTTTTCAACAAATCTTGTAGATTGGATTCCAATCTTGCTATTTTATAGTCGTAATTAATTAATATAGCTGTTTCATAAAAGTGTCAATATTTAATTCCCAGCTTAAACATTCGAGTGAAAGCAACAGCCTTCAATTTATCAAGCTAAAGCTTCCAAATTAAAGTACTATCAAGTATATATATATATATGTGAATTAAATGGTAGAACAGGGCAAGCAATATCACCAGATTTAATTGTCTTGTTGTTTACAAACTTACTTCAACCCGAATGGATGATCATCATATTATTGTTCCGTTGGCAAGATAGAAGCTGGTGAAGGAAGCAGCGGCCACGACCAGCCTGTCATTAACATGGACATGGAGGAAAGGTTTAGAAATTTAATGGAGGAAGGAGACCAAGCGAGAGCGGTGGAAGCCCTTGGAACCAACCGCCCACCAGCAAAAATACAGAAGGCCATATTCTTGTTGCGAGATCACCACTGTTTCGTTAAGTACTTTGAGCCAAGAGTGGCGTCGCTCGGTCCTATCCATCATGGCAACCCAAAGTACGAGCTAGGAGAGAAGTACAAGCGTAGATTGACATATGAGTTCGTCCAAGGTTGCGGGAAGAGTATAAATCTTTTATACGAGGAGGTTGAGAAGGAAATCAAGCAACTGAGAGAATGCTTCGAGGAGGAGGTGACGAAGAAATATGATGATAAGGCTCTCGCCTGGATGTTGTTCGTGGACGGCTGCGCAATACTACAGTACATATTCTGCGCTGCAAAAAACAAGTTCGTAGAGTTCAAAATAAAAGACGACAGCGTAACTTTCGCTCAACAGGATTTGTTCTTGCTGGAGAACCAAGTCCCCTATGGTCTCCTCAAGCTATTGATGAGCTTGAGCGAGAAGGAAGAGCTGTTGAGAAGCTCGATTCAAAGTTACATAAGAAACGTCACTTATCAGCAAACGGAGCCGCAACTAAAACAAGAAGAAAGAGGCCCTACCCATCTTCTCGACCTTATGAGAACAACACTCTTAGGGTATGTTTATTCATGTGTTTTGGGAAGTTTTTTTTATTATTATTTAAAAATATATATTTTCATGTGATATAAAGTTAGAAAATTATTTGTTTTATGAGTATTTTTATGTCTTGAATTGTTAATATTTTTATTATATAATTAAACAGAGTACAAAAAGAAGATGCATTCAAAGCCAAGAGTCTTCCGGATCCTCAAAATCCGATCCACCATCCGGAAAGACGCGTAGAATTTGGCCATGGAGAATGAAAGGTGGAGAGGATCCAGATTGGCAATCGTGTTGCAACGTGCAGAAGCTTAAAGCAGCAGGAATCCGTTTGAAACGTAACAAGAAGGATAGTTGCTTGAGAAACATTCGTTTCACTAGACAGTCTAGACAATTTGGTTTCTACCCAGGATACCTTTGGCTTCCTCCAATTACAGTGGACGACTCAACCGGCCCTAAGTTCATGAACTTGATAGCCTATGAAATGTGCTTGGATTTCGAGAACGACTTCGGCATCACCTCTTATATATCCTTCCTACATTCACTCATCGATGAAGCCAACGACGTCAAAGATTTAAGGATGGCACGTGTACTCCTCAACTTCCTTGGCAGCGATCAAGAAGTGGTTGACCTCTTCAGCGCAATAGGCACTGACTTGGTGCCTAATGCTGAAGCGTATAAGGATGTCAAAATCCAGATTCAGAAGTATTACGAAAACAGTACTTGGATGACATGGATGGCTCAATTCCTTCACGATCATTTCAGCAGCCGTGGACTATCATTGCTTTCTTGGGTGTATTATTGGGACTTGGTCTAACTGCCACTCAGACTTGGTACGCAGTCGACTCTCCCCCTGGCCCCTGCGATGACTTCTGCAAGCTCAAATTACCATAAAACTTAACATGGCGGCCGGAGAAGTTACTAAGAATGTGTTTGCTGTTGTTTGGTTTTGCAGTTTTTATTCAAGTTTATATAAAATAAGTAAGGGTGATTGTATTAATTAATTTGTTTACTTTGGTTTTGGTTTGGGTGTTTTTATGCTAATTTTGTGTAATGTGTTTGAAATGAAAATAATTATGATCAGTGGACATCTAAACTAGCTATATATAGTTTATACATTAATACTTGTTAACGAGCAAAGATTTACAACTGATTATTTCCAATTGTACGTCGTCGGTCACAGCCTGAATATTAATGATCAATTCGTCAAACTGGAATAGTTATCATTTTCATCTTTGAATTAGATATGCTGGTTAATTAATTTGGTGCCATTAAAAGGAATTAATTTATTAAAGTTTGTTAAATTCATTTAGGGAATAACTCACCTAATTCGGACATCCCAAGAGGACAAACACAAACCAGGTTGCAGATGAACATATCTAAAATGGCAAGTTTGTTACTTTTCTTGAACATGTCTAAGCTAATCGATTTAAGAGTTTTGTTTCCTGCGGATGATCATCATGAAGATAGTTACAGGGTTACAGCCAATTATAAAAAATATATATATAAAAGTAGTGCTGCAAAGTGACAAATGGATTCGAAGAAAAAGAAGCGGCAATATTATATATTAATTGTGCAAGGTAAAGCAAAAGGGTGAAGACTGAAGAGGATAGGTCATTATCAAAACAGCCACACATAGGCATCTTCGAACAGCAATACTATATATACCATCTCTAATCTCTCAAGCAACTCCATGGACCATGCATATTTTAAAAATATGGAGGAACGGTCGGAGAATGGAACTTCATGAAGAAAAAAGGGAAAAGCATCATCAAATTTTGCATTATTAATTAATTAAGTAAAAGAAATTAAATCCCATGCATGTTTCATGAGCGAATTAATTCCTACTTTTGGGAAAAACTATAAAAGACTGCTTCATTCTCGGAAACATTCTCCAGATTGTTTGACGTATTCCACTAGCAGAGTCATTATCAATTAAAGTGTCGCTCAACTTTAATAGCGGAATGTGTAATGTGTGAAGGAAGGGATCAGGATTTCTTATACAATTTGTTTAAAATTGTAACTTTTCAATTGTTATTTTTAGGCATCGAAACACTTGAAAATGTTAGTTATTAAAAAGATTGCATGTTATTAAGGTAACTAAAAAGAATTTTCTTCCTAAAGGGCTTCATCTTTACTTTTGTAGAGATGCTTCTTCTTCATAAAATCCAAAAAACAAAGTTTTTTTGTTTAAAGCGTTATTATAACATAAAGACTCAATTTTCAAGTGTAACAATGTAACATGCTACATTTTTCAAAGCCATAAAAAATTTTAAAAGAATATAAAAAAGAAATAAATCTTCCATGTAACATTACTTTATTCAATTAAATAAAAGCAACAGCCCTAATTACTTTCCAATTAAGTAGTATATATATTAGGGGTGTCAAAAATTACCGGAAAACCGTAATTGGCCTGAACCGGGAAACCGGGGACGCAGTTCCAATTCCAGTTTGGAAAATCCAAAAACCGGATACCCCAGTTTCGGTACTTGGTTTTGATCTAGTTACTGGGAAACAAGGTTTCCATATTATTTAATAATATTTATAGATTAATATAATTATATTATTATTTTTTAGTAATTTTACACTTGAGTTTAGGTTTTGTGGTTTGTTTAAATACTTATTTTTATTGTTTTAATGTTTTCTAAAGCCCATATATTGTTGGAAGTGCAAATAAAAATGCACAAGTCAACTAAATCAAGCTAGCAATTTTCTTTGATTTAAGCTTGGACGATTTCCTTTCTTTCTTCTAGCAATTATCTTGGACTTTAGGTTGGAAGCTTATCTTTCTTTCTTCTAGCATTTATTACCATTTATATGCATGAAGTTAAGTGATGCGTGAATTGAGATTGAAGGGAAGAAGAAAACGTGTGGTAGACATTTTTGTGGACTTTATGTTTTTCTAGCTTTAATGAATCACTTGAGTGCTACTATGTGTAAGGTAGTTAACTTAGTTAATTTGTTGGACTTTAGGAAGCAAGATTAAGTGCATCTATGTTAAGCACATTAAATAGTTGTTTTTCTTGACTTTTGTATGCGTTAATGTTCACATTTAAGAAATCCTTATATAAGGATATGCATGCGTGGGTTTTAGGTAGGCAAGCAAGAAACAATATTGAAACAAGAAGCTTGATATTTCTCTCTTGATATTTTCTGTCCTTTGTTCTTTCAACTTTTGTTCTTTCTAATTTTGTGAGTGGCCGTATTATTTGGGTTTTTAAGTTTGTAAACTTTATCCCAACAAATTGGTATCAGAGCCTATTTCTTTCTAACATTGTAGTCATGGCCTCCAATATGGTGCAAATCCAAGTTCCTCAGTTGAAAAAAGAAAATTATGAGAAGTGGTGCATCCAATTCAAAGCATTGTTTGGATCACAAGATCTCTGGGAGATTGTCAATACCGGGTTTGTTGAGCCCACTCCGGAACTAGAAGCCACCTACACTGCAGATCAGAAAGTTACTCTCAAAGACCAAAGAAAGAAGGACAAGAAGGCGTTGTATCTCCTTTATCAAGGATTTGATGATTCAACGTTTCGAGAAGGTCGCTGAAGCGTCAACGAGCAAAGCAGCTTGGGACACCTTGAAAACAATTTTCAAAGGTGTTGATCGAGTGAAGAGAATTCGCCTTCAATCATTAAGGGCTGAATTTGAATCTGCCCATATGAATGAAGGAGAAAATGTCTCTGACTATTATTCCCGATTACTTCTAATCGTGAATGAAATGAAGAGAAATGGCGAAAAACTTGAAGATGTTCGTGTCATTGAAAAGATACTTCGATCGCTCACACTCAAATTTGAGCACGTAGTGACGGCAATTGAAGAATCAAAAGACTTGGAGACTATAAGTGCAGAGGAGCTGCTTGGATCTCTTCGAGTTCATGAACAACGCATTCTGAAGAATGCAGGCTCCACATCTCTTGAGCAAGCTTTGGAGTCAAAATTAAATTTTGACAAACCAAAGGGAGGTCGTGGACAATGGAATACAAGACGTGGTGGTGCCAACTTCCGTGGTCGAGGTCGAGGTCGTGGACGCGGTAATACAAATGATCGTGGTCCATCTCAAGAAAGGAGAAATTTCCCTGACCGGAGAAAGCAGAATGTCCAATGTTACAATTGTGGAAAATACGGACACTATGCCTCAGAATGTTCATACAAGAAAGATGACCATGTCAACCTTGCTGAAGCATCAAGTAGTGAGAGTAAAAATCCTACTCTCTTATTGGCACACAATGATTCCAGTGGTCAACATGATGTTTGGTACCTTGACTCTGGTGCAAGCAATCATATGTGCGGAAGAAAAGAAACTTTTGTTGAACTCAAAGAAGGAGTTTTCGGAAACGTGAGCCTTGGAGATTCCTCAAAACTTGCAGTTGAAGGAAGAGGAAAAGTCGATCTTCAAAAATGGCAAGGAAGAATTCATTTATGATGTTTACTATGTCCCAACTATGAAGAGCAATATCCTAGTATTGGCCAGCTTCCAAAAGGATATACTGTACACATGGAGAATAATTCTCTTTCTAAGTGATACGGTGGAAGGCTCATTGCATGTGTTCAAATGACAAGAATCGTATGTTCCTTTGAACCTAATCGAAGATCGAGAATGCCTCATTGGACTCATTAAAAACGAGTCATGGCGGTGGCATTTACGCTTTGGCCATCTTCACTTTAATGGCTTGAAGTTGTTATCCTCTGGTGGAATGGTGCATGGTCTACCACAAATTGATTCAAGAGACCATGTTTGTGAAGGATGTACTTGGAAAGCCACCGACTCTCTTTCCAAGTGGTACATCACGAGGCCAAAGCACCACTGCAGTTGGTGCACACCGATATTTGGGGCCATTGATCCCATATCATTTGGAGGTAACAAGTACTTATTACCTTCATAGATGATTTCAGAAAATCATGGGTTTATTTTCTCAAGGAGAAATCTTTAGCCTTAGCTTTTCAAGAACTTTAAGGCGTTCACAAGTGAGAGTAATTATAAACTTGTAGCGTCGATCCGATCGAGGGGTGAGTACACCTCAAATGCATTTCAAGATTTTGCAAAGAGAATGGGATCGGACATCAACTCACGCAGCCTATACCCCACATCAAATGGGATAGTAGAAAGGAAGAATCGCACTATCCTTGACATGACGAGATCCATGCTAAAGAGAAAGGATTGCCAAAGCAATTTTAGGCGAAGTGTAGCATGCTCGGTGTATTTGTTGAACCGGTGCCCAACAAAGAGTGTCAAGAACATGACGCCTCAAGAAGCATGGAGTGGATACAAACTAGTGTTGCACACCTTGAATTTTTGGATGTGTTGCATATGCTCAAGTTCTAAGCAAAAGAAGGAAGCTTGATGATCGAGGTGAAAAGTGTATTTTTTTTGGCTATAGTGAGGAGTCAAAGGCATACAAACTCTATAACCCACTAACAAATAAAGTAGTGGTTAGTAGAGATGTTGTCTTTAGTGAAGAAGAATCCTGGAATTGGAGCAATAAAGAGGCAGACAAAGAAAATGTTGTCTCAGATGAATCTGAAGAGCAACCACAAATTGTGACACCATCAGCCTCGCCAACATCTCCTCAACCTGTTACACCCTCTTCAACACAAAGAAGTCCTACATCAGGTTCTTCATCATCCAGTGATGAAAGTGGAAGAGGAATTCCAACTCCCATCAGGATAGGAAGTCTTAGGGATGTCTATGAACGTACAGAAGGAGAAACAAATCTTTTTTGTTTCTATGCAGATCATGAGCCTTTAACCTTTCAAGAAGCTATTGAAGAAGATTGTTGGAGATCTGCAATGGAAGAAGAAATCCATGCTATTCAGAAGAATGACACATGGGAGTTATCGGCACTCCCACCAAAAAAGAAGACGATTGGTGTCAAGTGGGTGTACAAAATCAAACGAACTGCAGATGGCGGCGTTGATCGATACAAGGCAAGGCTTGTAGCTAAAGGCTACAAACAAAAGTATGGAATTGACTATGAAGAAGTCTTTGCGCCAGTTGCTCGACTTGACACAGTGAGACTGTTGATCTCACTTGCAGCTCATCACAGTTGGAAGATATACCAACTAGATGTCAAATCAGCTTTCCTCAATGGAGTACTTGACGAAGAAGTGTATGTGGAACAACCAGAAGGATTTATTTCACAAGGAGAAGAAGATAAGGTGTATCGTTTGAAGAAGGCTTTGTATGGCCTAAAGCAAGCACCACGAGCTTGGAATGCTCGTATTGATGATTATCTTCAACAAAATGGATTTATCAAATGTCCATATGAGCACTCTGTTTACATGAAGACTGACGACAAAGGAGAATTTCTGATACTTTGTCTTTATGTGGATGATTTACTATTCACTGGCAGTAGTGAAAAGATGTTTGCAGAGTTCAAGCAGTCCATGTTCAAAGAGTTTGAAATGACTGACAATGGATTGATGTCATATTTTCTTGGAATAGAAGTGAAGCAAGAAAATGATGGAATCTTTATCTCTCAAAAGAAATACATGAGAGAAATCTTAAAAAAATTCAAGATGGATAGCTGTAATGCTGTCAACACTCCTGTCGCAACAGGACTGAAGTTGTCAAAAGAAGGAGAAGGAAAATCTGTTGATTCAACCATGTACAAGAGTCTCGTCGGAAGCCTGAGATATTTGACAATGACAAGGCCTGACATACTCTATGGCGTTGGACTGGTAAGTCGTTATATGGAGACACCAAGAGAATCTCATTGGCTAGCTGCAAAGAGGATTCTAAGGTATATTAAAGGTACTCTCAATTTTGGCCTTTTCTATACTTATGGTGAAAGTGCAGATTTAGTTGGTTATTCAGACAGTGATTGGGGAGGTGACCAAGATGAGAGAAAAAGTACAACTGGTCATGTGTTCTATCTTGGTTCAACGTTTTTTCTTGGACATCAAAGAAGCAAGCAATTGTAGCTTTGTCCTCATGTGAAGCTGAGTATGTAGCAATTTCTTCTGCTGTTTGTGAAGCCATATGGTTAAGAAATCTTTTGGAGTCACTAAATCACCCACAAGAAAAATCTACTGTGATTTATGTGGACAACAAGTCAGCAATTAAGCTCTCAAAGAATCCAGTGCAACATGGAAGGAGCAAGCATATCGATACTAGATTTCATTTTCTGAGGGACCATGTGAAGCAGAAGACAATTGAACTTGAGTATTGTGATACCAAGGAACAAGTGGCTGATATCTTCACAAAGCCACTTCCAGTTGCACCTTTCAACACATTACGTGAGATGCTTGGGATGAAGGCATTTTGATTTGAGGGGGTGTGTTGGAAGTGCAAATAAAAATGCACAAGTCAAAGAAATCTTCTAGCAATTATCTTGGACTTTAGGTTGGAAGCTTATCTTTCTTTCTTCTAGCATTTATTACCATTTATATGCATGAAGTTAAGTGATGCGTGAATTGAGATTGAAGGGAAGAAGAAAACGTGTGGTAGACATTTTTGTGAACTTTTATGTTTTTCTAGCTTTAATGAATCACTTGAGTGCTACATGTGTAAGGTAGTTAACTTAGTCAATTTGTTGAACTTTAGGAAGCAAGATTAAGTGCATCTATGTTAGCACATTAAATAGTTGTTTTTCTTGACTTTTGTATATTAGTGTGTTCACATGTAAGAAATCCTATATAAAGGATATGCATGTACGTAGGTTTTAAGCAAGAAATAAAAAAGCAAGAAACAAGTTGAAACTTGATATTTTCTCTCTAGATATTTCTCTCTTGATATTTTCTCCTTTGGTCTTTCAATCTTTGTTCTTTCAACTTTTGTTCTTTCTCTTTTGTGTGTGGCCGTGTATTATTTGGGTTTTAAGTTTGTAAACTTTATCCCAACAAATATAGGCAAAAACATTGATTTTTTTAGGGTTTTTAGGTTTTTTTTAAAAATTATTTGGGATAATTACAAAAAGCCAGTTAATTTAGATAAAAATGCTAATAGATTATTTATTTTTTAAAATGGGCCAACTATATGTGAAAAATGGGTTTATTTTAGGCCTAATACTTAAAATACGCCCAAAAAATAGTTTTCTTAAAAGATTGGCTACTGGACCAGGTCTAATTGGAATTGACCGGTAATTGGGACCCCAGTAAAATTGAGGTCTTAGTTCCAGTTGCCCAAAACAAAGAACCAGGGTACCTGTTCGATTCTGTTTGGCCAAAATGGGGAACTAGACCGGTTTACACTTTAATATATATATATATATATATATATATATGAATTGAATGCTAGGACAGGGACAACAATATTATCACCAGATTTAATCTCCTTAATTGTCGAGTGGAAACTAACTTGCTACGTCGACCGGAATGGAGCCTAATCAGCATATTGTCTCCATTGACGAGCATCACTCGAGGAAGGTTATCAAAATAGAAGATCAGCCTACCATTACCATGGTGGAAAGGTTTAACGGAGGTAGGAGTCCAAACGAGAGCGGCGGAATCGGCAAAAATACAAAAGGCCGGTTATATTCTTGTTGCGAGATCACAAGCATTTCGTCAAGTACTTTGAGCCAAGAGTGGCAGCTGTCGGTCCTATCCTTCATGGGCCATTGCAACCCAAAGTACTGACTAGGAGAGGAGTACAAGCTTGTGTTGGCGAGTAAGTTCGTCGAACGTAGAGGGAAAGGTATAAATCGTTTGTATGAGGAGTCTGAGATGGAAATCAAGCAATTGAGGAGGAGGTGCCGAAGAATTAAGATGATGAGGCTCTCGATTGGATGTTGTTTGTGGACGGCTGCGCAATACTATAATACATATTCTGTGCTGCAAATAACAAGTTCGAAGAATTGAATATAAAAATCGACAGCGTAGCCTTCGCTCAACAGGATTTTTTATTGTTGGAGAACCAAGTTCCCTATTGTCTCCTCAAGTTATCGATGAACTTGAGCGAGAAGGAAGGAGAGTTGAGTCAGTCGATTGAAAGTTTCATTGGAAGTGTTACTTACTAGAAAATGAAACTGTAACTATGTATATTAATGTACTCTTGGTAAAAACTCCGTAACAACTTTAATCTTCCAACAAATAATACAATACATATTCTGTGCCATGAATGACAAGTTCAAAGAGTTGAATATAAAAATCGACAGCGTAGCTTCCGCTCAACAGGATTTGCTCTTGCTGGAGAACTAAGTTCCTTATCGTCTCCTCAACTTATTGATGAAATTAAGCAGGAAGGAAGACAAGTTGAGTGAGTCGATTGAACATTTCATTGGAAGCGTAACTTATCAGCCAATGAAGTCGCAACAAAATGTTAACAAAGGAGAAAGCTCTCATGATTCACAGCCGAAACCATAAGAAAGAAAGGAGCCAATAATGTTAGAGCCTACCCATCTTCTCGACCTTATGAGAAGAAGACTCTTGGGTCCGACTCCTCTGCGATCCTCGAAAGTCATCCCATCCTCTGGAAACACATGTGGAATTTGGCCACGTAGAAAGAAAGGTAGAGAGGACCCAGATTGGCAATCGTATCGCAGTGTGCAAGAGGTTAAAGCAGCAGGAATCCAATTGAAACGCAGCAAGAATAATCGTTACTTGAGAAACATAAGTTTTACTAGAAAATTCAGTTTCTACCCGATTGGCCCAAGTTCATGAACTTGATAGCTTATGAAATGTGCCTGGATTTCGATAATGACTTCGGCATCACCTTGATCTAAAATGGTCAACTAATCAAATCAATTTAGATAGAGAGCTATGTTTTTCACGGATAAAGTTGCAATTGCAACCAATAAAAAGGGAATAAAATCATCTGAATTTTAAGTGAAATAGTTTATGGTCAAGATTTAATGTTGATGTATCTAACGGTAATTTACATGATTCTACTTAATAAATATGGATTTCAATAATATTAAATCCTGAAAAACACCTACAACAATGTTTAGAGAGAGAGAGTCTGCATTCTCTCTAGAATTTTCTCTCTCCCTCTAAGAAACACAAAAAAGAAGAAGAAGAAGATCAATCACAGAGTTTGTGATTCTTCCCTCCTTCCCCTTCCAAGGTAGCAGTACTCGATGTCTCTTTTGTGGTCCCTTCGTGTCTCTGTTTTTGGCGGGTATGTTTTAGATCTAACTTATATATGTATATAGTTTCTTCAAACTTAAATTCGATCGTCTTCATCAACTGGCCAAGGGCTGTCTTCCTGGGAATGTCGTGCTCCTTTGCTGTGGCTGGTGGGGATTTTTTGTTTTTCGAGTTTTTTATTCTTTTTGTCCTGACCTTTGGGTCGAGGATATAAACTGTCTCCTAACCTTTGAGCTAAGGAAGAGTAGATCGGTGTGTGGGTTTATCTTTTAATACCCGATTTTTTGTTTTTTGTATTTGGACTATTCAAATCCTAGATTTAATCTGCTTGGAACAGATATGTTCCATAACTGTAGTTGTCTATGAATAGCGAAAGCTTAAAGTCATAGATCTCCACTTTAATTATAAGAATTTTATGATTATTTTCATGACTTTGTAACCTCTTAACTAGCATTTAGTTATAATTTTTCATAACTCTATACTATATATTGTAAAAGCTTTCTTTATGCTCATGATATTTTACGAATGAAGTTTACATATTTCGTTAGTAATAATAATATTATTAAATCCTTGTCCAATAAAAAGTAGTTCAGAGTGAAAAATGGATTTCAAGAAAAAGAAGCGTCACTATTATCTAATAATTAAGCTAAAGTAAAAAAGGTGAAGAGGTCATTATCAAAACAGCCACGTACACAGGCATCTTTCAGCTGAAATATACCACCACTCGTCTCTCAAGCAACTCCATGTTATGAGTAGTAGAAAAAAAAAACAAAAAAACAAAAAAAAAGTAAAAAAAATTCCTTCCGTAAAATCTGTAGAGAGAATCTAATGCGGAAGACCCAAAGCATTCTAACGAACATTTTTCGTCGCCTTTGGCTTTGACCCTTTAGGGACCACTTCCTGTGCATTTGCCACATGGCCCACAACTTGTGCCGTCGCTATATATAAGCTATTAATTTTTCTTGTTGGGATTGCGTTTTGTACCTCAGAAGTGTGTTTAATTAACCCCAAAAAAAAAAAAAAAAAATCAAACCACTTTTGAAAGTTAAAAAGCCTAAAAATTATTAAGACCTGTTTTTTTTTTTTTTTTTACTTAAAAACTATATTTCTCAAGCATACTCTTAATAAGTGATCATTAGTGGAACGTGACAATATGTGATTTGTTGAAAATTTCTTTACACAATAAAGTCTCAATTATTTAAGGGAATCACGAAAATTGATTGGTATCAATAATTTAGTCACATTTTTTTCATATTTTTTTTATATATTCAATAGATTAACCATTAAATTTGTGGAGTCTATCATTGTCCACATATTTAATATTTAATTTGTAAGATGAAATGAAAAATATATATTGATACTCATCATTTCTTTTCTTTTTCTAAAAAAAAAAACAAAACAAAAACAAAATAAAAAGAGGCCTAAGGGAACCAGCGTTTACCACGTCATCACATGTAAATTTTTTTTCAAAGAGAATTCACACTCGGAGAAAAAAAAAATTTAAATAATAATCATAATTGTTCATGTATTCAGCCCAAAGTGTTCGAGCCTCTAATCGTCCAACTAGGTATATATATATACATATATATATATATATATATTAATTACTCTACTATATTTTAGGATAAAAGGCAGAGACTTTGATGAAATTACGTTGTCTTTGATACCAATCTTGCTCGATAGATAAAGACAATGTCGTGATAACTGATAATAATCAATAGTTTAATCAGAAGAGTGTACGTACGTAGTATGTTTAATGAAAAGTTCCTGCTAATTCTCTACATTTTTCCACGAATCCTGTACGTGGATTAGATTCCACGCTTGCTATTTCATAAAAGTGTCAATATTTAATACCCGCTCAAACATTCGAACGAAAGCAACCGCCCTTAATTTCTCAAACTATACTTATTTCCAATTCCAAGTACAGGGACAGCAAAATCACCAGATTCAATTGCCTTGTTGGGTGCAAACTTAATTAGCTACGATCGGAATGGATGATGAGCATATTGTTTCCATTCATGACGAGATCGAGCTTCAGTCGAGGAAGGTGGTTGTCAGGTCAATAGAAGCCGGTGAAGGAAGCAGTGGCGCCAGCCAACACCGGCCTGCCACTGCCATGGAGGAAAAGATTAAAATGTTAAAGCAGGCAGGAGCCCAACCGGGAGCTGATGAAGCGGCAAAAATACAGAAGGTTATATTCTTTCTGCGGGATCACAAGCAATATTTCATTAAGTACTTTGAGCCAAGAGTGGCGTCACTCGGTCCTATCCATCACGGCATCCCAAAGTACCAGTTAGGAGAGACGTACAAGCGTAAATTGGCATATGAGTTTGTCAAAGGGTTCAGCTGCAATAATGGAAATACTTTAGACGATGATATAAATGATTTATATGGGAAGATTAAGAAGGAAATCAAGCAACTGAGGGGATGCTTTGAGGAGGAGGTGACGAAGAATTATGATGATGAGGTACTCGCCTGGATATTGTTCGTGGACGGCTGCGCAATACTACAGTACATATTCTGTGCTGCAAATAGCAAGTTCGAAGAGTTGAATATAAAAAATGACAGCGTAGCCTTCGCTCAGCAGGATTTGTTCTTGCTGGAGAACCAAGTTCCCTATCGTCTCCTCAAGTTATTGATGAGGTACAGCAGAAAGGAAGAGCTGTTGAGAAACTCGATTGAAAGTTTCATTCGAAACGTTAATAATCTGCAAACAGAGCAGCAAAAACAAGGAGAAAGAGACCCAACCCATCTCCTCGACCTTCTAAGAACAAGACTTTTGGGTCCTTTGCCTTGCCAGAAAGCCGAACCATCATCAACTAGATGTCCACTTACACGTCAAGAGGACCCAGATTGGCAAACGTATCGCAACGTGCAGGAGCTTAAAGCAACAGGAATCCATTTGAAGCGTAGCAAGAATAATAGTTACTTGAGAAACATAAGTTTCACTAGACGATTCGGATTCGGTTTCTACCCGGGATACCTTTGGCTTCCTCCAATTACTGTGGACGACTCAATGGGCCCCAAGTTCATGAACTTGATTGCTTACGAAATGTGCTTGGATTTCGAGAATGACTTCGGCATCAGCTCTTATATATCTTTCCTAGATTCACTCATCGATGAAGCCAACGACGTCAAGGATCTGAGGAAGGCACGCGTACTCCACAACTTCCTTGGCAGCGATCAACAAGTGGCTGACCTCTTCAATGAGATAGGCACTGACTTGGTGCCTAACGCCGAAACATATAAGGAAGTCAAGTTACAAATTCAGGGCTACTACGACAACAATTGGACGACCTATATGGCTCAATTCCGTCACGATCATTTCAACAGCCCTTGGACTATCATTGCTTTCTTGGGTGTATTATTGGTACTTGCTCTAACTGCCATTCAGGCTTGGTTCACAGTCTTCCCATCTGACAACGGTAAGAAATGATGATCAGCATGAAGCTCAACATGCATGGTTTCTTTGTGTGCCTTAGACAGTTGTTTGCAAGAATAAAAGAACCTCAAGAGTTCTACAATTAATATATAGTCATGATTTCAGACAGGTCCTCCCAAGACCGCATCCTTGTATTTATTATTTGTTTGGTTTGGATTTGGTGTTTTTATTTGTTTGTTTGATTTGGTATTTTTATTTGTTTGGTTCGGATTTTTGTGAGATGATGGATGTTGTATACGTGATCAAGTCAACAATGCTAGCTACTTTGATCCAATATGTAGCTCTGTTATGAATTGAATCGATTCTCTGTGTTCCTCTCTTTGTCTTTGGTTGTTTTCGTATTCTAGATAATTAACGGGCTGAAGTTTTAGCCTATAATGAGATGTTAAACATAAGATTTAGTTTTAGCACAAATGATCAAATTTCTGGATCACGTGCGGAGTGGGTAGACTTGTTTCTGCCAGCTACTCAGATCTCATGTTATCTTTCGCTCCGTTTGTTTCAAGATAAAATAATTTTAAGAAATTGTTGTCTTTATGTTCGGGTGTTTAGTGCAACGTAAAATAATAGTCAACATAAAATATTTTTCATTTAACCAGAAATTTCTCTTTAATTTTTGAAAAATTGTTTTCATTTTTGAAAATCGTAAACAATTTTTCGAGTTTAAATATCTCATTCTCAAATAGATAAACCTAGTTAGGAATCCAACAAGGACCTTGCTAGGACCCACCCTAGACCCAATTAGGACCCGCTGGACCTTGCCAAGACCCGCTTGAGACCCTGCTTGGACCTAATTGAGACCCAACCAAGACCCCACCAATACCCAACTGGGACCTTGTCGAGACTCGCCCGTGACCCTACATCTGAAAATTTTCCTGAAAAGGTTCCAGAAAAATATTTTCTGATATTTGGCGCTTATAAAAAAATCCCAAATTTCAGGTCAAAGACTCGATATCAAAAAATGTTTTCCTCTAGAACGGACCATACTGATGAATATCAATTTCATGTCATCTTAATAAAGTATTTTGTTCCCAGATTTAAAAAATAAATTAATTAAAAAAAACACTATTGTCTTAATTATGTGCCAGCAAGATACTTATTCTACAATAATCTTGCGTTTTCCACGTTATCAGATATATATAAGTATTTCCACTCGGTTAGTCAAAATAATCATGCACATCCTATTAGCTAATTTAATAAAAAATAAAATAAAAATTTGGTGACCTACTTCACTGATATACAAAAGCAAAGACCAGTTACATGAAATTACCTTCTAATTTGATACCAATCTTGCTCGATGGATAAAGACAAAGTCATGATTATCTTGATTATCAAGCATATATGTATAAAGACAAAGTGATTCTATCTATAATGGACAATAATTTCGTTTCATTTTATTGTCACAGAGCATCATGACTTTTACCACTCCAATGTCGACCTTATCAACCAGTTACGTGATTTATGGCGTTAATATGTGATTTCTGGTGTCTATTAAAGTAGATTTGGTAGTTATAATTTGTGGTCATTAGTACTCATTAGATTATATCAAATTATCTTAGATGTGTTTAAATAAATATGACCCTTAATTTGGTCATAGGCAAAAGCACAATCTCATAGCTTATTTTCTCTCTTGCGAACTCTATTTTTGTGCTATTCTTTTCATAAGGCTGTTTCTTGTGACTCTAAAAATGATTTGTTAGGTTTTAGTGTCGGCAAATTCAATTTCAACACATGTTTGGTTGTAAATTTTAAATATAGGGTTAAGTCGATGCAAAAGTTGATCCAAGACATCATAGCTCAAGTTTGTGTTTGTTGTCCAACATTGATATAGTTGGATTAAAATGACCATATCTTTCGATTCCAATATCAAATGAAGGCAAGCTTGGTGATACTGGAAAGTTGATTCAAAGGTCAACAACTTTGTATCATAAACAGTTTTCAATTCAGAAGTGTGTTGGGTCTAAACCAACTTCCATAAGCTAGCAAGAATTTTCTAGAGGGTTCGAATGGTAAGCTTCAGAGACTTCTATTTGGAACGCTGTTCGTTGGACTGTTCGAATGAGATACATCATCAAAGAACCTAAGAGCGTCAATCATTCACTGGACCGTTCGCTAAGCCGTCTTAACGGTATGTTATTTTGAAGAGTCAGAGGCCACAGAACAACATTCGTTAAGCCATTTGGTACACCGTTCGAAAGGTTGTTGGTTGAAGACTTCTGTTTTGAGTGCTGTTCAAAGGACTATTCAAATGCTAATCTTCTAGAGTTCACTGTTCACAGCAGTACTAGTGTTCGTAGAGATGTTCAATGGCGCCATCAAGAACTAATTTTTAATTTTGGGAGTGATACAATTAAAGCTTGCTTTGCCAGACCTATGGCAAGTCCAAAATAGCGAATTAGGATCCTCTCTATTTCATTTGAACGGGAGAAAATGTGGAAAGACAAAAATATTCATCTACTATAACTAACCGGATATTATCTAACCAGTTCATTTGAACTTGAGAAGATCATGTTCCCAAAATGACCCGACTTTATGTAATTAATGTTTAATAATGATATTAATTACAATGTGATAAGTATAATGGTCATAAATAATGAAAAATAAGAATATTAACTATAAAATAAATATATAATTATAAATTATAAATTATGATACAAACTTATATTAATTATAAGAAATATTTAATGATAATTAAATTTAAATATAGTATTATAAAATATTTATTTTTATATTACTGATAAAATATTATAATAATCATGATTATAATAAATTTTTAGAAATGTAAAAAATAGTTGATAATAATAGTAGTAGTTGTCAAATTAATCTCTGCACACTTCACTGGTTGGCAAGAAACAAATTTCACTTCAAATGCTGTTAACTCCATTTGTCTGAAGAACGAAGGCATAATTATCTTTTATACCTTTTGCAAGAGAATAAAACCTCAAAAAAATGTGGTTCTAGGATGGAACCAATAAACCATAGCACCCATTTTTACAAAAAGAATGCTTGATACTTGGCTTGACACAATGATATATAGAATCATAAACTAACTACACCTTTATGGGGGAAAAAAGAAAAAGTTTATACCTGACTTGTTGTATAAACTTGCTTTCAGGCATTTTTCCCTGAAAGCAAGATAAGTTGCATGAAATTACGTTGTATTTGATACCAATCTTGCCGGATGGATAAAGATACATAAAGTCATTACCGATAAAAGTGTCAATATTTAATCCCAACTTGAACATTCGAATTAAAAGCCACAGCCGCCTTAATTAACGAGCATCACTCGAGGAAAGTTATCAGATCAATAGAAGCTGGCCGGTGAAGGAAGCAGCGGCCACGACCAGCCGGGTTGGCATTACCATGGAGGAAAGGTTTAGAAATTTAATGGATGAAGGAGACGCAACGGTAGGGGTACGGTGAAATAGGCAAAAATACAAAAGGTTACATTCTTGCTGCGAGATCACAATTATTTCGTTAAGTACTTTGAGCCAAGAATTGCATCACTCGGTCCAATCCATCATGGCAACCCAAAGTACCAGTTAGGAGAGAAGTTCAAATTTATATTGGCGAGACAGTTCGCCCTAGGTCGGTCGCAGGAAGGGAAAAAATCTTTTATACGAGGTTGCAAAGAAAATCAAGCAACTAAGAGAATGCTTCGAGGTGGAGGTGACGGAGAAATATGATGACAATGCTCTTGCCTGGATGTTTGTTCGTGGACAGCTGCGCAACTCTTCGAACTTGTTATAATTTGCAGCGCAGAATATGTGGTGTAGTATTAATGCACAGCCGTCCACGAACATCCAAGCGAGAGTCTCATCGATCGTCATACTTCTTCGTCACCTCCTCCTCGAAGCATCCCCTCAGTTTCTTGATTTCCTTCTTAATCTTCTTGTATAAATGATTTATATTATTGTCTAAACTATCTCCATTGTTGCAGCTCAACCCTTGGACGAACTGATATGCCAATCTAAGCTTATACTTTTCTCCTAGCTCGTACTTTGGGATGCCATGATGGATAGGACCGAGCGACGCCACTCTTGGCTCAAAGTACTTAACAAAATGATCAGGATCTCGCAGCAAGAATATAACTCTCTGTATTTTTGCCGCTACCGCAGCTCCCGTTTGGCCTCCTACCCGCTTTAACATTTCAATCCTTTCCTTCTTGGTAGTGGTAGTGGCTGTGGCAGGCCGGTCGTGGCTGCTGCTTCCTTCACCAGCTTCTATTGAGTGATGCTCCTCAATGGAAATAATATGCTGAGGCTACATATATTCCGGTCGTAGGAAGTTAATTTGCACCCAACAAGGCACTGTTGATATTAATGCTGCCCCTACTTAGCATTTAATTCGTATATATACATATGCTTGATAATCATGACTTTGTCTTTATCCATCGAGCAAGATTAATTGGTATCAAATTATAAGGTAATTTCATGCGTTAAAAATATTATGTTAGGGTTATTTACTTGTTATTTACTTTCTTAGATATTATAGATATATTAGGTTTACCTTTCCTTAGTCTATTAAATTACTTGTCTCACGATAAATAGAGGCATCTGTATTTATTATTAAACACACTACTCAATACAATGTAGTCTATTATATACTTCTACCTCCTATTATTCCGCCTTTCTATATCTCTCAATTATTCCAACATCCTATCAAAGCATTCTAGCTAACATGATAGAGAAAATCATGAAGTAATTCCTAGAAGGGCATGCATCAAGGAAGTGGGGGGTGTAGTAGATTAGTGGGTGGTTATTGTCCTTGTTTATGTTAGTGCTACATGGGTAATTAGTATTCAGTTGTTATGTTATGTTATATGTGTTATGGGCTAGGTGCATCATGGGTGGTTACTAAATGTGTTTGGAGTAATGGGCTGTAAGCCCAGTATAAAGCAAGAGTCTAGAGATTGGTTGGGGTATTGAATTGTAATCTGACTTGTGTCTTGTGGTTTGTTTCCAACCCTTAAGTGGAGTTCATTATCTATCAATTATCTACATATTTCTGTTCAATTTATTATGGGTTTCTATCAATTGGTATCAGAGCATGGCTACCAAGGATCGTCTCGAGAAATTGGAGTTGGAAATGCAAGAGCTAAAAGAAGGAATCCAGAAGATTAGTGCGAGTCAAAGTCCAATTTTCGTGAGCTTAGAGAGTTATTCTCCAAGTCTCTCGAGAGGGGCGAGTCATCTACAACAAAAGAGAAGGGGCCATTCCAAATGGTTGGGGAAAATTCCTCCAAACATTCGAATGGATCAAAGGGGTCAGGTGGTTTTGCTAAGCTGGATTTTCCCCGTTATTCGGGAGATGATCCCACAGTTTGGTTGGACCGGGTAGTTCAATATTTTGACTACAAACAAACATTAGAGGATCAAAGGGTGTCATTGGCTGCCTTTCATTTAGAAAGTGAAGCCAATCAATGGTGGCAATGGATGAAAAAAGTGTATAAGGAGGAACGATTGCCCATTACGTGGAAGCGCTTTGAAAAGAGTATTGATCCGATTCGGTCCTACCAAGTCGAGGATTATGATGAGGCACTCTCAAGGATACAACAAGATGGGACATTGCAGAGTATCAACAAGAATTTGAGCGTTTGGCAAACCGAGTTGATGGTTGGCCTCAAAGGCACTGTGGGAACATTCCTTGAGGGTTAAAACAGAAATTGTGTCACTTAGGATGTTCAAACCAAAAACCCTTCGTGAGGCCATTGAGCTTGCCGGATGAGAGATGATAATCTCTAAAGACCGGAGGACTTCACAAGATGAAGGGATGAAGCAACAACATGCTAACACATGCAACAACCAGCATCCAACACTCGCTGCACGGACGTATTCATATGGGGATGCTAAGAAGCTCTCATGGGAAGAGATGCAAACGAAGAGAGAAAGGCTTGTGTTTCGGTGTAACGAGAGGTTTACGCCGGGACACCGTGCCAAAACCCCAAGTGCTTTTTGAAGCATAAAGAACGAGATGCATGATGATTTCAAGAAAGTGATGCAGAAACGGTGGGAGGCAAAAGAGGTATAAAGAGGAAGAGCCGCTATCTCGTTGAACTAAAAACCATAGTTTTTCAACCAACAACCTTATGGACAAGGTTCCTCTTCAAGGCGGCAAATGATAGAGAAAATCATGAAGTAATTCCTAGAAGGGCATGCATCAAGGAAGTGGGGGGTGTAGTAGATTAGTGGGTGGTTATTGTCCTTGTTTATGTTAGTGCTACATGGGTAATTAGTATTTAGTTGTTATGTTATGTTAGTGGGTAGTTATGTGTTATGGGCTAGGTGCATCATGGGTGGTTACTAAATGTGTTTGAGTAGTGGGCTGTAAGCCTAGTATAAAGCAAGAGTCTAGAGATTGGTTGGGGTATTGAATTGTAATCTGACTTGTGTCATTGTGGTTTGTCTCCAACCCTTAAGTGGAGTTCATTATCTATCAATTATCTACATATTTCTGTTCAATTTATTGTGGGTTTCTATCATAACATCATGGAACCGATCTTTGCTTTTATCCTAATTAATCTAGTAATATACCTAACCTAGTTGTATTTCACATTTGTCGACACTAATAGGTACTTTGTCGCCCCTAATAGTTTTCCTGCCTCTGGTATAATTCCCGCCATTACATTAGCGTCCACTTTATAGTGGACACTAATATACTAATCATTTTGGTTGACTATTAGCATCCACTGCAAAGTGGATGCTAACAATCACCTATTAGCATTGACTTGTGAAAGTGGACACTGATAGGTGATAGGTGCTCATTAGTATCCACTTTGCAATCTCCCTTGATGAGTAGATTTCTTGTAATGCATGCACGGTTTCTTTCTATGCCTTACGTACGGTTGTTTGCAAGAATAAAAGAACCTTTAGAGTTCTGCAATATATAGTCTTGATTTCAGACAGGTCCTCCCAAGACCACGCGCGTCCTTGTATTTATTTGTTTGGTATGGATTTGGTGTTTTTTTATGCAAGTTAGGATGATTCTACGTTCTAATTTCGTGTACATGTAATGCGTTTGAAAAGAAAATAATTAGGAATCGGGTTTTGTGTGAGATGATGGATATTGTATCCGTGATCAAGTTAACAATCCTACTTTGATCCAATATATATGTATAAAGCTAATACCTAGCCATCTTATGAATTGATTCTCTCTGTTCCTCCCTTTGTCTATGTTTTTTTCTTATTTTTCTTATTTTTTATTTAAATGCGAGATAACGGGCTGCAGTTTTGGCCTATAATGAGATGTTAAACATAAGATTTAGTTTACACATCAGCACAAATGATCAAATTTCTGGATCACATGCAGAGTGGGTAGACTTGTTTCTACCACCTACGTACTCAAACTCAAACCTTCTTATTGTTAAGTAATAATTAAGTAGTTAAATTTACTTATTCTTATTAACATTAGCTTTTAGAATAATTATTAATTTAACATAGTATTAGAGCCAAAATAATAGATGTAATTTACTAGTGATGTGTACATTTTTCAAAATAATAGATTACAAGTTATGGAAGTATATTACTTGGTAGGTGACCGGAGGTTAGACCACCGCCAGAGCTTGCGCTTCAAGCGTGTTCTGCTGGCTATGCAGACCAAAACTCTGCTTTCACGGTTGATTTGAACTGTGGCTGGGCAGTGGTGTCCCTCTAAGAGAACCGCTTATTTATTAAAAAAAAAAGGTTTAAGGGAGCCATATTTTTTCACGTTAACAGATGTAATTCTTTTTGTTCAAGGGGGCTTAAAGCCTCAAAGCACGAAGTATCGTTTAATATACGTTTCTCCTTTTCTCGAAAAACTTGATTCCGATCGATTGCCGGCAAGGTATGTAGATTAGGATAAAGGTATTATAAAAGCAAAGATCGAAATTACGTTGTACATAATAACAATACTGCTTGATGGATAAATATTGCACGTGATAGAGTCATTATCAATAAAAATGTCTCCCGATCCCAACTTTAATTCTGAAGCTTATAAGAATGTCAATTAAGTTCCAAATTCAGTGGTACTATGAAAACAATTGCATAACATGGATGGTTCAATTCCTTCACGATCATTTCAGTAGCCCCTGGACTATCATTGCTTAATTTCTTGGTCGTATTATATTTTCAGCTACATCTCCTTCTCTGCTTTCTTTCTCTCATACTCTTTTGATCTATATGTTTCTCTCACATTACATCTTAGCAATACTTGTGGCCATTTACGTACAGCACCCATTCATTGTGCTAGCAAAGGAACGAGTCCTAGAGGTATTTATAAGCGTAATTTTCAGTGATGATGAAGGGATCGAAGACAATTATTTGACGTGCCCAATTTTGAACTTTCATTTTGATAATTTGAGGTTAACATAATTGTAAATACTATGACACATTGATGTAGATCGGATAGTCATCTGCAGGCAACAGCAAAAGACCATCCGGACATGTAGCTTTTGGGGAGAAAACCTGAGAGGGGATATAATGCTTTGTTCAGAGCCCATTTGTACCCCGTCAGACGTTATATATGTTATTTTTCTTTCACTTTTCTATTTCCTTTTTAGTTCCATCCGGACGCGTAGCCGCATTTGTTTTATTTAATTATCTTTATTTTGTTATTTTATTAGGTTTAGGGTTTTAGGTATTTATGTCATATTTTATTAAGTTTAGAGTTTTGGGCTATAAATATATGCCGATAGCCTCAAAGAAAATCATTTGTTGTTTATTATTGATTTTGAATCAGTTTTTTCTAATAAAAATTACTCATATGTGAGTTTTCTTCATAAATAGACTCTACAGTTTTAAGAAGAATTCTCAAATCATTAATAGACTCAAGATCTAGAATTAGTTATTCATTGTGTATTTGTTATTCTTCACTGCAATCTGCTAACTCACACTGCATCACACATTATCAGGGTAAGTGAAGTAATTCTCCAAAATAAAATGAAATTTGGTCTTTGAGAGAGGAAATATTTTTATGCAGAAGCTGGTTTAATTTTCCTATAAATCTGCAGTGTTTGATTTTGGCCGCAATAAGTGAAATTAATTTAAGGGGAGCCTCGTCGTCCCTCAACTTCACTCTAAACATCCTAATTAAGAGGACAAACACAAACTAGGTAGCAGAAGAACATATATATCTAAAATGGAAAAAATAAACCAAGTTAATTAATTTGTTACTTCTCTTTAACATATCTAAAATCGTTAACTAATGGATTCAAATTAGTTGGAGCGTTCTATTTTTCACGGATAAAGTTGCAGTTGCAGCCACTTAAAAGGGAATAGAATTCTCTCAATTTTAAGTGAAATAGAGTGAGGCCATTTTATGGTCAAAACTTAATATTGATGTATTGCTTAAATAAAAAGTAATCGCTGGTAAAAAAATTAAGCAAATGCAACAGCTTAAAATGGATAAAGCACTTCAAAAGTTTTAAAAGGAAAGCTGAAGTTCTTTTTAACTTAAACTTTAATATTGATCAAACTCAATCTAATAGTACGCCTTAGTAAATATGAATTTCAATAATAATAAATCCTTTTCCAATAAAAAGTAGGGCAAAGTGAAAAATGGATTCCAGGAAAAAGAAAGCGGCATGATTATCTAATTAAGCTAAAGTAAAAAAGGTAAAGAGGTCATTATCAAAACAGCCACACAGCCATCTTGTAGCTGAATTATATACCACCACTCATCTCTCAAGCAACTCCGGCCATGTTATGCGTAGAAAAAAGGGAAAAGAAAAGAAAAATTCCTTCTGTAAATTAAGCCTGTAGATCGAGAGAATCTAATACGGAAGACCCAAAGCATTCTAACGAACATTTTTCGTCGCCTTTGGTTGACCCTTTAGCGACCACTTCTTGTGTATTTGCCACAAGGCCCACAACCTGTGTCGTCGCTATAAACTGTTTATCTTGCAGTACTGTCGTAATAGGTGAAATCATTAGCGGAACGTGGCAATATGTGGTTTGTTGAAAATTTTCTCTACGCAATAAAGTCTCGATCTAAATTCTAAGGGAACCACTTACTAAAAACAAAAACAAAAGAAAAAGAGGTTTAAGGGAACCAGCGTTTTCCACGTCATCACATGTTATCAAAATAATCACCCACAATATCAGATTAGCTATTTCTCTTCAACATATTTGTTAAGAAATTTGGTGAACTGTTAGATTACTCACTAAATTTGGCGAGCCTCTAATTAAGCATGGCTAATCGTTCAAAATACCTTTCTCCTTTCCTGGGAAAAGATTATGCCAACTAGGTATATATATTACTATATTAGGATAAAAGCACAGACTTCGATGAAATTATGTTGTATTTGATACTAATCTTGCTTGATGGATAAAGGCAAAGTCATGATAATCAATATATGGTTTAATCAGAACAGTGTAGTATATGTGATTTTTCCACAAATATTGTAGATTAGATTCCACGCTTTCTATTTTATAATCATAATTAGATATAATTGTTTCATAAAAGTGTCAATATTTAATTTAATTCCCGCTTAAACATTGGAACGAAAGCAACCGCCCTTAATTTCTCAAGCTAGCTATAGTTATTTCCAATTCCAAGTACAGGAGGGACAGCAATATCACCAGATTTAATTGCCTTGTTGGCTGCAAACTTAGCTACGACCGGAATGGATGATGGGCATATTGTTTCCATTCATGACGAGATCGAGCTTCACTCAAGGAAGGTTGTCAGGTCAATAGAAGCCGGTGAAGGAAGCAGTGGCGCCGGCCAACACTGGCCTGCCACTGCCATGGAGGAAAAGATTGAAATGTTAAAGCGGGCTGGAGCCCAACCGGAAGTTGTTGAAACGGCAAAAATACAGAAGGTTATATTCTTGCTGCGAGATCACGAGCAATATCTCATTAGTACTTTGAGCCAAGAGTGGCGTCGCTTGGTCCTATCCATCACGGCAACCCAAAGTACAAGCTAGGAGAGATGTACAAGCTTAGATTGGCGTATGAGTTTGTCAAAGGGTTCAGCTGCAATAATGGAAATACTTTAGACGACGATATAAATTATTTATATGGGAAGATTAAGAAGGAAATCAAGCAACTGAGGGGATGCTTTGAGGAGGAGGCGACGAAGGATTATGATGATGAGGCTCTCGCCTGGATACTGTTTGTGGACGGCTGCGCAATCCTACAATACATATTTTGTGCTGCAAATAACAAGTTCGAAGAGTTGAATATAAAGAACGACAGTATAGCCTTCGCTCAGCAGGATTTGTTCCTGCTGGAGAACCAAGTTCCCTATCGTCTCCTCAAGTTATTGATGAAGTACAGCGGGAAGGAAGAGCAGTTGAGAAACTCGATTGAAAGTTTCATTCGGAGCGTTAATAATCTGCAAACAGAACAGCAAAAACAAGGAGAAAGAGACCCGACCCATCTCCTTGACCTTCTGAGAACAAGACTTTTGGGTCCTTTGCCTTGCCGGAAAGCTGAACCATCATCAAGTAGATATCCATTCACACATCAAGAGGACCCAGATTGGCAAACGTATCGCAACGTCCAGGAGCTTAAAGCAGCAGGAATCCATTTGAAACGTAGCAAGAATAATAGTTACTTGAGAAACATAAGTTTCACTAGACGATTCGGATTCGGTTTCTACCCGGGATACCTTGGGCTTCCTCCAATTACTGTGGACGACTCAACGGGCCCCAAGTTCATGAACTTGATTGCTTACGAAATGTGCCTGGATTTCGATAATGACTTTGGCATCAGCTCTTATCTATCCTTCCTAGATTCACTCATCGATGAAGCCAACGATGTCAAATATATGAGGAAGGCACGTGTGCTGCACAACTTCCTTGGCAGCGATCAAGAAGTGGCTGACCTCTTCAATGCCATAGGCACCGATTTGGTGCCGAACCCCGAAGCGTATAAGGATGTCAAAATCCAGATTCAGAAGTACTACGAAACCCATTGGATGACATATATGGCTCAATTCCGTCACGATCATTTTAGCAGCCCTTGGACTATCATTGCTTTCTTGGGCGTATTATTGGTACTTGCTCTAACTGCCGTTCAGGCTTGGTTCACAGTCTTCCCATCTGACAATGGTAAGAAATGATGATCAGCATGAAGCTCAACATGCATGGTTTCTTTGTGTGCCTTAGACGGTTGTTTGCAAGAATAAAAGAACCTCAAGAGTTCTACAATATTTAGTCATGATTTCAGACAGGTCCTCCCAAGACCGCATCCTTGTATTTATTATTTGTTTGGTTTGGATTTGGTGTTTTTTCTGCAAGTTTGGGTGATTGTACGTGCTAATTTTGTGTAATGCGTTTGAAAAGAAAATAATTATGAATCAGGTTTTGTGTGAAATGATTGATATTGTATCCGTGATCAAGTTAACAAATGCTACTTTGATCCAATATGTAACTCTGTTATGAATTGAATTGATTCTCTCTGTTCCTCCCTTTGTCTATGGTTGTTTTTGTATGCTAGATAAAACGGGCTGCAGTTTTAGCCTATAATGAGATGTTCAACATTAAGATTTAGTTTACACAAATGATCAGGTTTCTGGATCACAAGCGGAGCGGGTAGACATGTTTCTGCCAGCGACTCAAAACTCAGATCTCCTTTATCTCTTGCTCTGCTTTCTTCTTCTCACACTAGATATGTCTTTTTCTCTCATATTACATATCAGCCATACATGTAGCCTTTTATTACAACTGAAGAAATTCATAAGGAAATAAAAGTAAAAGCAAAATAAAAATAAATAGACAAAAGATTTTAAGTGCTTGGTCTATGAATTACGTCCACCGATAAAGTCTAAATAACTACATTATACTCTTATTGCTTAACTGATATTACAATACAAATGCTCATATTTATAGAGAATTGAAATAAATAAGTATGATAATCAAATGTGATTAGTTTGATTACCTTCAAACGTGATTACAATTACTCTTATATAAGGTAAATAACATATAATATCAATTTAATATATTTATTCTCAATGTAGGAAATATATTCTCAAATAATAACACCCATTCATTTCTTTGCAATTATAAAGGCCAAACTGATTTTGCCAAACATTTACAGCATTTTTAAAAGTCATGTTTTTAAATTTCACATTTTTAAATCACACATTTTCAAATCACAAATCCAAACCAATCCATACTTGATAAATATCAATTTCATGTCATCTTATAGGCTCCGTTTGTTTCGAGGTGAAATGATTTCCATAAATTGTTTTATGTATTTTCGGGTGTTTGGTGAGATGTAAAATAATAGTTTACGGAAAATATTTTTCATTTGATCGAAAATTCATCTTTAATTTTCGAAAAATAGTTTTGATTTTTGAAAACCATAAACAATTTTTCAAGTTTGAAGATCTCATTCTCAAATTAATAGACAAACCTAGTTAGGACGTCACGCCGAGATCCGACTAGGACCCCATCGAGACCACTTGAGACCCTGTCGAGACCCGCTTAAGACTCGCCTGAGACTCAACTAGGACTTGTCCAAGACCCAACTAGGACCTCACGAGACTCACCCGTGACCCGACGTCCAAAAATGTTTTCAATGCATCAAAAAACATTATCCTACAAAAGTTCCTAAAAAATATTTTTCGGTATTTAACACGTATGAAAATTTACAAACTCTGGGCCAGCCGGCCTAGGACTTGACGTTCGGAAAATGTTTTCCGCTAAAACAGACCATATTGATGAATATCAAATTTCAGGTCATCTTAATAACGTATTTTGTTTCCAGATTTAAAAAATAAATAAATACATTTAAAAAAAAAAAAAAAAACTATTGTCTTAACAATCACAAGTACTTATATATGTGCCAGCAAGGTATTATTCTACAATCCTGTGTTTTCCACGTTATCAGGTGTAATTTTTTTTTATTATTTATTTTTAAATCCTCGAATTATGGCACTATCCTTCAATACAGTACTGTTCTCTATTTCTGGGAAAAGATGATGCCAACTACAACTAGGTTTGGTATATTACTAGATTAGAATAAAAGCAAAGATCGATCAGTTCCACGAAATTACCTTGTATTTGATACCAATCTTGCTCAATGGATAAAGACAAAGTCATGATTATCGTGTGTATATATACATGAATTAAATGCTAAGACAGGCAGCAATATCACAAGATTTAAGTGCCTTGTTGGGTGCAAATTAACTTTCATACGACTGGAATGGAGCATCACTCAATAGCTGGTGAAGGAAGCACTAGAGAAAAAGGTGCAAACAATTTGTTTGCTATAACTTTAAATTTCATGAAAAGTTTTCAATTATGAAGTTTATTGGGTCAAAACAACTTCCAGAAGCGAGTGTTTGCTGGAGGGTTTAAATAGTATGCTTTAGAGATATTCATTTGGAACATCGTTCGTTGGACCGTTTGAACGAGATACATCCTCAAATAACCTGAGAGCTAGCGTTGTGAGCTAGACCATTCGCTAAGCCGTCTGAACGGTAGTATATTATTTTGAAGAGTCAAAGGCCACCGAATGATGTTTGTTGTGCCATTCGGTACACCGTTTGAATGGTCATTGGTTGAAAACCTTCATTTGGAGTGCTGTTCATAGCACCGTTTCCATGCTAATTTTTCAGAGTTCATTATTCACTACAACGTTCATTGAGACATTTGAACGGCGCAATCAATAACTAGTTTTTAATTTTGAGAGTGTTACACTTAGGGCATGCCTCGTCCAAACCTACAGTTGGCCCTAGATGGCCTAACTAGCTTATATAATTAATATTTAATAATACTTATATAAAAAAAATTTAAAAAAAAAAAGAAAAAGAAAAAAAGAAAGTATATTAATGGTCATAAATAATGAAAATACGAATATTAACTATAAAATAAATATATAATTATACATTATAAATTATGATACAAATTTATATTAATTATAATAAATATTTAATGATAATTACATTTAAATATATTATTATAAAAATTTTAACTTTTATATTATTGATAAAATATTGGGTTAAATTCATTTTACCCTTTGAAATTTCAGGAGTTTTCAACTCAAACCCTAATGTTTAAAAATTGGCAATGTACATCCCTAATTTTTCAAAAAATTAATTTAGACCTTCAATTACTAATTTCTGTCAAATTGAACGAAAACTTATAAAATTATGTAATTACCCTTAATTTTTTTTTTTTTTATAATTTCTATCCAATTAGACAAAAATTACTGACGGATTATTTGAATTGAAATTTTTTGAAACATTAGGGGGGTGCATTGCCAATTTTTAAACATTGAGGTTCGAATTGAAAATTTTCTGAAACTTCAAGGGTGTAAAATGAATTTAACACTAAAATATTATAATTATCATGATTATTATAAGTTTTAGAAATGTTAAAAATAGTTGATAATAATAGTAATAGTTGTCAAATTAATAGTAAACATTACTAATAATTATCATGATTGGCTGAAAACCCTATTAAAAAAAAAAAGCTAATCATAATTAATCTCTCATACGTGTATCATGTTTAACTCTAATTGTCTGAAGAACGAAAGGCATATTTATCTTTGTACCTTTTTCAGAGAAAAAAAGTGCACGTGGTTCTAGAATGGAACCATTAAACCATAGCACCCATTTTACAAAAAGAATGCTTGATACTTGGCTTGACACACGGTGATAGAATCATAAACTTACTACACTTTTATGGGGGAAAAAAAGGTTTATACCTGACTTGTTGTATAAACTTGCTTTCAGGCATTTTTTCCTGAAAGCAAGATAAGTTGCATGAAATTACGTTGTATTTGATACCAATCTTGCTGGATGGATAAAGATACATAAAGTCATTATCAATAAAAGTGTCAATATATTTAATCCCAACTTAAACATTCGAATTAAAAGCCACAGCCCTTAATTTCTCAAGCTAAAGTTTCCAAGCACTATCACGGAGAAAGTAGTAAGAATTTGTTTGCTCTTCATCCCAAGTGCATCTAGCTGCCACCTAGTTACCTAAACTCACATGCGTGGTTTGTTTCTGTGCCTTAGACGACGTACGATTGTTTCCAAGAATATATATAACTAAGAACCTTAAGAGTTCTACAACATATATTGTACGTATTAATTTGTTTTGTTTGATTTTGGTGTTTTTATAAAATAAGTAATTAAGATTGATTGTACATGCTAAGTTCGTCGTGTAGTGAACATGTTTGGAATGAAAATAATTACGAGTGTGGTATTATTAATTTCCAACACGCAGTCGTTAATTGGATTTCCTCAACAAATTATCAATTATATTTTCAGCAAGATTTCCTTCTCTGATCTTTCTCTGCTTTCTTCCTCTCACACTCTTTAGTACTTGCATGTGGCCATTTACAGCACCCATTCAATGTGCTAGAGGTATTTATAAGCGTAATCTTCAGTGATGATAAAGGGAATTCATTTTGATAATTCGATGTTAACACTGTAAATACCATGACACAATAAGTGAAGTAATTTTCAAAATAAAATTAAATTTGGTCTTTGATTTAGAAAATATTTTTATGCAAAAGCTGGTTTTTCCTATATATCTGTGTTTGTGATTTTGGCCGCAATGAGTGAAATTAATTTAAGGGAATCTCGTCCCTCAACTTCACTCTAAAGACATCCTAAGAGGACAAGCATCAAGCTAGGTACTAGAAGAACATATCTAAAGAGGTAAAAATAAACCAAGTTAATTTGGTACTTCTCTTTAACATATCTAAAATGGTCAACTAATCAATTCAATTTAGATAGAGAGTTATGTTTTTCACGATAAAGTTGCAGTTGCAGCCAATAAAAAGGGAATAGCATCCTCTCAATTTTAAGTGAAATAGATTGAAGTTATTTCATGGTCAAGATTTAATGTTGATGTATCTAATAGTAATTTACATGATTCTAGTTAATAAATATGGATTTCAATAATATTAAATCCTAAAAAACACCTATAATAGTGTCTAGAGAGAGAGAGAGAAAGTCTGCCTTCTCTCTAGAATTCTTCTCTCTCCCTCTAAGAAACACAAAGAAGAAGAAGAAGAAGAAGAAGAAGAAGAAGAAGATCAATCACAAAGTTTGCGATTCTTCCCTTCTCCCCCTTCCATGGTAATAGTACTCGATGTCTTTTTTGTGGTCTTTTCGGGTCTCCATTTTTGGCGGGTGTGTTTTAGATATAGTTTGTGTGTATGTGTATATATATATAGATAGATAGATTTAGTTTCTTCAAACTTTGATTTGATCGTCTTCATCAACCAATGTCTGTCTTCTTGGGAATGCCATGCTCCTCTGTTGCGGCTCATGGGGATTTTTTGTTTTTTGAGTTTTGATTCTTTTTGTCTTGGCCTTTGGGTCAAAAATGTGAATAGTCTTTTGACCTTTGGGCTGAAGAAGAGTAGACTGGTATGAGGGTTTATCTCTCAATGCTCCATTTTTAATTTCTAGTTTTTTGTATTTGGGTTACCTACATCTCAATGTCCAATTTTTAGTTTTTAGTTTTTAATATTTGGATTATCTAAATCCTATATGTATTGTAAAAGCCTTTTTTATGCTCTTGATATTTTAGCAATGAAGTTTACATATTTAGTTAATAATAATAATATTAAATCCTTGTCCAGTAGAAAGTAGTGCAAAGTGAAAAAGAAGCGTCATTATCATCTAATAATTAAGCTAACGTAAAAAAGGTCAAGAGGTCATTATCAAAACAGCCACGTACACAGGCATCTTTTAGCCGAAATATACCACCACTCATCTCTCAAGCAACTCCACGTTACGCGTAGTAGAAAATAAGAAAAGAAAAAAAAATTCCTTCTGTAAAATCTGCAGAGAGAATCTAATACGGAAGACCCCAAAGCATCCTGACGAACATTTTTCGTCGCCTTTGGTTTTGACCTTTAGGGACCACTTCCTGTGTATTTCCCACAAGGCCAACAACTTGTGCCGTCG
The DNA here is from genome assembly GCA_013348765.1 of Carpinus viminea. Lineage (NCBI taxonomy): Eukaryota > Viridiplantae > Streptophyta > Magnoliopsida > Fagales > Betulaceae > Carpinus > Carpinus viminea. Next base: position 34,918,625 of record CP054674.1, on the reverse strand, counting down.
CTATATATAAGCTGTTAATTTTTCTGGTTGGGATTTCATTTGTGAACCTCAAAAGTATGGTTAATTAATGCCTTAAAAAATTTGTTTGAAAAAAAATTTAAAGCACTTTTGAAGGTCAAAAAGCTTAAAAATTGCCAAAAATTATTTTTTGACTCAAAAACTATATTTCTCAAATGTAACTTTAAACGTGCTCTTAATAGGTGATCATTAGTGGAACTTGGCAATATATGATTTGTTGAAAATTTCTCTACACAATAAAGTCTCAATTATCTAAGGGAATCATGAAAAAATTATTAGTGTCAATAATTTGTCTGTATTTCTTTTATATTTTCTTATAAATTCAATAAATTAACCATTAAAATTGTGGGGTCTATCATTGTCCACAGATCTAATGGTTAATTTGTAAGATGAAATGAAATTTATCGGCTGTTTCCAAATAAATGGACCTTAAGAGTTCTACATTTAGTCATTGCTTCACATATAAAGGTCATCCCAATACTACATCCTTGTACTTATTTTTTTGTTTGGTTTGTATTTGGTGTTTTTATGCAAGTTTGGGTGATTGTATCGTATATATGTGCTAATTTCGTGTAATGCGTTTGAAAAGAAAATAATTAAGAATCAGGTTTTGTGTGAGATGATTGATTTTGTATCCGTGATCAAGTTAACGTACGATGGCTACTTCTGTTCCTCCCTTTGTCTATGGTTGTTTTTTTATGCTAGATAACGGGCTGCAGTTATAGCCTATAATGAGATGTTCAACATGAGATTTAGTTTACACAAATAGATCAAATTTCTAGATCACAAGCGGAGTACTGGGTAGACATGTTTCTGCCAGGCCAGCTACTCAGAACTCAGATCTCCATATATCTTGTTCTTCTTTCTTCTTCTCGCACTATTTTGTTCTGTATTTTTCCCTCATATTACATCTCAGCCATACATTAGCCTTTTATTACAACACTCATTCAATTCTTTGCAATTTTAAAGGCCAATTTTGCCAAACATTTTCTACTGTGTTGTTAAATTACACATTTTTAAATCGCTATTTTTTAAATCACCCATGCATATATACTCGATGAGTATCAAATTTATGTCATCTTAGGCTCCGTTTGTTTCAAGATAAAATGATTTTCATAAATTGTTTTATGTATTTTTGGATGTTTGATGTGACATAAAATAATAGTCAACAAAAAAAAATTTCCGTTTGGCCGAAAATTCTTCTTTAATTTTTAAAAAATAGTGTTTCATTTTTAAAAACCGTAAACAATTTTTCAAATTTGAATAGCTCATTATATATTAAATAGACAAACCTAGTTAGGACGTTGCCAAGACCCGCCCGAGATTCGCCTAGGACCCAGTTGGACCCGACTGGAACCCTCCTTGGACCTGACTAGGATCCAGTTGGGACCTGCCTATGACCTGACATCGAAAAATGTTTTCAATAAAAAACATTTTCCTGAAAAAATGAATTCCTAAAAAATATTTTCTAGTATTTGATGTGTATGAAAAATAAAAAATTCTAAGTTGCGACTCAACGTCGGAAAAAGTTCTCCACTGAATAAGACCCATACTCGATGAATATCAATTTCATGTTATCTTAATAAAGTATTTTGTTTAGGGTTTAGGGTTTAGTGGAGAACTTTTTCCCATATATTTTTTTTTTTAAAAAGTAAATAATAATAAAAAATAAATAAACTATTGTCTTAACAATCACAAGTACTTATGTGCCAGCAAGGTATTTATTCTACAATCTTGCGTTTTCCACGTGATCAGGTGTAATTTTTTTTTTTTTTTAAGGAAAAAAAAAAAAAACAAACAAAGCATTTCCACTAGGTTAGTCAAAATAATCATCCAGATCCTTCTAGCTACTTTAATAAAAAATAAAAAGAAAAAATTGTTGACCTACATCAGTGATCTACAATACTCCCTAAATTTGTTAGCATTCAGCATTATTTAAATGTAAAATAAAATAAATATCATTCTCTCTGTTCTTAATAAATAAAAAATATTTAAATGAAAAAAAAAGTGAATAACTAAAATAAAGACATTAATAGCTAAAATAAAAAAGAATTTTCTTTCTTAACTAAAATAGAAATATATATATATATATATATATATATATATATATTGTGCAGAATATGAATCCCAAAGAGCTCATAAAATCCTCGAATTATCACACTATCCTTCAATACACTTTTCTCCTTTTCTGGGAAAAGATGATGCCAACAAGAAGTAGGTTAGGTATATTACTAGATTAGGACAAAAGCAAAGATCAGTTCCATGAAACTACCTTATAATTTGATACCAATCTTGCTCGATGGATAAAGACAAAGTCATGATTATCATGATTATCAAGCATATGTGTATATATATATGAATTAAATGCTAAGTAGGGGAGCAATATCAACAGTGCCTTGTTGGGTGCAAATTGACTTCCTACGACCGGAATGAAGTCTCAGCATATTATTTCCATTGAGGAGTATCACTCAATAGAAGCTGGTGAAGGAAGCAGCAACCACGGCCGCACTGCCACTGCCAAGAAGGAAAGGATTGAAATGTTAAAGCGGGTAGGAGGCCAAACGGAAGTGGCGGGAGCGGCAAAAATACAGAAGGTTATATTCTTGCTGCGAGATCACAATCATTTCGTTAAGTACTTTGAGCCAAGAGTGGCGTCGATCGGTCCTATCCATCACGGCAACACAAAGTACGAGCTAGGAGAAAAGTACAAGCTTAGATTGGCATATCAGTTCGTCCAAGGGTTGAGCTCAATAATGGAAATAATTTAGACGATGATATAAATCATTTATACAAGAAGATTAAGAAGGAAATCAAGAAACTGAGGGAATGCTTCGAGGAGGAGGTGACGAAGACGTACGATGATGAGACTCTCACTTGGATGTTGTTCGTGGACGGCTGTGCAATACTACAATACATATTCTGCGCTGCAAATTATGACAAGTTCGAAGAGTTGAGCATAAAAAACGACAGCGTAGCCTTCGCTCAACAGGATTTGTTCTTGCTTGAGAACCAAGTTCCCTATCGTCTCCTCAAGTTACTGATGAGATTCAGTGGAAAGGAAGACGAGTTGAAAAAATCGATTGAAATTTTCATTCGAAATGTTACTTCTCAGCAAATGGAACTAAATGAAAAGAGAGAGCCGACCCATCTTCTCGATCTTCTGAGAACAACACTCTTGGGTCCTGCATATACGTCCTCTCAAAAGAAACTTACTTGTCCACGTTCAGAGGATGACCCAGATTGGCAATCATATCGCAACGTGCAGGAGCTTAAATCAGCAGGAATCCAATTGAAACGGAGCAAATGTAGATCCTTGAGAAACGTAAGTTTTACCAGGCGATTCAATTTCTACCCAGGATACCTTTGGCTTCCTCCAATTACGGTGGACGATTCAACGGGCCCCAAGTTCATGAACTTGATAGCTTACGAAATGTGTCTGGATTTCAAGAACGACTTCGGCATCAGCTCTTATATATCTTTCCTAGATTCACTTATTGATGAGGCCAATGACGTCAAAGATCTGAGGAAGGCACACATTCCACAACTTCCTCGGCAGCGATCAAGAAGTGGCTGACCTCTTCAATGCGATAGGCACTGACTTGGTGCCTAACGCCGAAGCGTATATGGATGTCAAATTCCAGATTCAGGGCTACTACGATAACAATTGGATGACATGGATGGCTCAATTCTTTCATGATCATTTCAGCAGCCCTGGACTATCCTTGCTTTCTTGGGTGTATTATTGGGACTCGCTCTAACAGCCACTCAAACTTGGTATGCAGTCGACTCTCCCCCTAGCCCCTGTGACGAATTCTGCAAGCTTAAATTACCATGAAACTCAACAGTAGAGAAAAAGGTACAAAGAATTTTTTTGCTCTTCATTCCAAGTACATCTACCATCTACTTACCTAAACTCGCATGCGTGATTTCTTTCTGTGCCTTTAGACGGTTGTTTGCAAGAATAAAAGAACCTCAAGAGTTCTACCATATAGTCACGATTTCAGACAAGTCCTCCCCATCCTTGTATATTATTTATTTGGTTTGGATTTCGTGTTTTTTTATGCAAGTTAAGATGATTGTACGTGCTAATTTCGTGTAATGCAAAATAATTAAGAGTCGGGTTTTGTGTGAGATGATTGATACTGTTTCTTACAGCTACTCAAAACTCAGATCTCCTTATTTCTTCCTCTTCTTCTTCTCATGCACTATTTTGTTCTGTATTTTTCTCTCATACTACATCTCAGCCATACATGTAGCCTTTTATTACAACACCCATTCAATTCAATGAATCTACTAAACACAAAACTAAACGCAAATTAAGGCATCTAAACTAGTTTATACTACACGTGTTACCAAGCGAATACAAATGAATATTGTCTCAAACAGTCAGAAACATTATTACATTCAAGAGATCGAATAACTATTTCTTTATTCAACTTATCATGCTACGAAAGCAAGAAGCCAAGAAACAGCGATCGACTAAAAGGTGGTTCCAAGCGAGAGAAAAAAAAAAAAAAAGAAGACGATGAAGAAGACGAGAACTATCCTTCAATGATGGTAAAAGCATTGTCTGATTATTTCCAATTGGGGTGACTAGATTAATCCGACAGGATGCGATCAATGTATAACAGGATTTTTATCTTATCAAACAAAATGAATAGCCGAAAAACAAATGATATGTGAAATTGTGAACACATCAAACATAAACAACGTTATCTTGCATGTATCGGTACACCAAAAAGTAAGCAGGCAACTCAGGCACTTGAGCTCCCCTCCCACAAGGAATCCCCGCTCTAAGAAGTGCAGGTGTAATAAGTACGCAAAGCAACTAATTCGTAATGAATTATCGTATAGAAAATTATAAGCAATGGTAGATAAACTTTAAGGAGCAGCTATATCAAAACAATTGGCATACAACATTGATATCCAATTCCCAGTCAGCTTAACTTCTGTCCTGTATCAAGTTGTTGATCATCCTTACCAAAGGAACAGTTCCCTTTCCCATAATCTCTATTCTAGATGTATTAGAAGCATGAGAGAACAGTGAAAGCCCAAAAAATATAAGCTCAGGAAGAAACAGTCGAGACGACAAGAATCCATGCCAATAGCGTGGTTCTAGATCAAAAAATGCATCAAAGAACCTCCTTGTCCCTGGTAAATCAAGCTTCAGAAGAATATCCATACCAAAACAGAAGAACTCCCTTTGTCTCCTCCTCTCTATGGGCCATAAATCTTTCCAAACTTCTGAAGATAATTCGTTTCCTGAAAGGCCTCTATCAGAAGAACCAAGGTATTGAACTATGGAATTTGCAACAACTGGAGCTGCTGCTAGAGTCCTTGCTACCATATAACCAGTTGACGGGTGCACCATCCCAGCAGTACCACCAATTCCAACTACTCTTTGGGGGAGCACTGGAAGGGGCCCACCCATTGGAATGACACAATGCTCATCCTCTTCAATGCTTTTCACTTTTATACCCAGGTGCCTTAATCTAGCCACCATTCTTTCTTGGATTTCTTCCATAGGTACTCCAGGCCGAGCTACTAGGGATGTTTCTTCAAGAAATATCCTGTTGGTGGAAAAGGGCATTGCATATAGGAAAGTGGGGATCTTGCTGTTTCTCTCTTTCAGCTTCATGTCACCGTTCAGATGTGAATCTCTCCAGTCCATAAAAACCATTTTATCTACATCAAATGGGTGCTCTTCAACCTCTGCCAAAATCCCATAAGCCACTTGGTACCCAGGATTATAGGGCTTATCATACTGAACAAGGCATCTCGAGAAGCCAGTGGCATCAAGAACCACAGCAGCCTGAACTGTAACACCATCATTGCATATCAACAAAGACTTAGACTCCTCATGGATAACCTTAATAACTTTAGCTTGATGAAACTTGACACCATTTGATATGCATTTTTGCAGCATTTTCGACTTCAGCTGCTTCCTATTAACCCTCCCATAAGGTCTATCAAGGCTCTTCTTTGATTGATCATCAATGAACACAACAGCACCTGACCAAGTAGTGTCAAGACAATCAAGCAAGTCCATGGCCTCAAATTCATCCACCCAAACACCATAATTATTTGGCCAAATCAGTTTTGGAGATGGGTCAATTGCACAAACCGAAAGCCCTGCCTCTGAAACTTGCTGCGCAACAGCTAGCCCTGCAGGACCACCTCCCACAACTGCTAGGTCCACCACAAGGCCCTTCGATGGGTCATACAAAGGAAGCTCAAAGTCAAGACTCTCCTTCTTAGTTTCCGGAACAAGCTCCAAAAGAGCACTACTACTAGCCTTTACAAAACCATTCCTACCCCATTTTAGATGAGACTTCTTGTTACCAAATCTAATGTCCTGGTTTTGAAGTTTTGAAGAGCTTGAATTACTCACCTTTTCAGAAAACCCATTAAGTGGATGCAAAACCAAGCTTGTTATGCGTTTTGAGTAAAGTATCCATGAAATTCCAATATGGGTTTCAGATATCCCTCCAAAATCTTAACTTTGTACCACAAAAATCCTGGAAAAACAATCTGGTTCCAGGGAGTATCTCAAATTCAAATTCTCAACTCCGAAGCCAGGTTTTTGAAACTACATATATGAACTAGCCTATAGTAAGAATCAACATCCGCAAATAACTGCAAGAACTCAAGCAACAAAGAAAAGAAAACAAAGAGAAACTGATGGGTCTTGAAAATTTCACAGGATTATATGGATTGCTATACAAAGTACAAGAAGTTTTCGGAAGAATTGCAAGAATTGAAGTAAGTAATATGATTGCAGAGTGATGACTTACCACAAGGTAGAGAGAGAGATAAGTAGTAGAGAGAAAGAAGTATTTTGAAAGCCCAACTTTCAGAATGAGCTCGCCAAGAGATTTGGTAATGGTAAAGCATGTGTGGCCTGTACTCGACGACAAACAGAGGTGGATCTACTCGGATAATAGGCCGAGCCATTTCTAATACAAATTGGAGATTTTTAAACCTACCACGTGTTACGGTTCTTCTTGGCCTACTTATAATGGTGTTATTTTTAGGAAAAAAAACATAAAATAAAATTTCTATGTAAAATAAACTGTCCAAATAAAATGCATTGCATTGCATGATGTAAATCCCCTTCATGGCAGAACAGGATAGTATTTATTTTATTTGAATTAGATAATATTTAATTAATTATATTAATAAATTTTAATTCTTCTGCAATTGAGAATATCCTAATTTTTCAGAGGCTACACCGCTGCCCAGTAAAAGCAATTCTCTCAATTATTGAGAATATATGCTGTTCGAGCTTGCAATCAATGTGCCATCTATACACTATAACACTACGTTAACAATTTTCTAAAAGGTAATTCAGCTACGATACAACAAAAATTATTAGTTCAAAATTTTTTTTATGACTTTTAAAATTATTAATAGATTAAAATTTAATGATAATAATATCAAATTTAACAATGATTTAAAAATTACATCAATCAAGGTCAGTACATTAAAAAAACAAACAAACAAACATTAGAAAAGCATGTACGGGAAAAATTTCCCAATCTATTATTCTATTTTGTGTATTGCGTTGATCAACCAACAAACGTGTCTACTGTTTTCAAAGGTCTTGTGGTTGGCATGAATTACACTTATGTAGGCGTAGGTCATGAGATCGAATCACTTCCCTCTACTTACGTGGACATGCCAAAAAAAAAATAATAATAATACAAACGTGTCCACTTGCTCTGGCGTCAACAAAATTCCACGGCGCGCCCCACCCCCTATCCCAACCCTCCATCCTAAACCTTCACTCCTCCGTAAACCAAACCGCGAGAAAGTAGAAGAAAAGAGAGAGAGATGGCAGCCTCATCGGAAGATTTCTCGGTGCTCGTGCTGGCATCGGATCTGGGCATAGATGCCCGGCCCTTCTTGTCTCACCGAGAAGCTGACAAAGACGAAGAAGGGGAGCAAGAGAACTGGCATGACTGCTCTCAGTACCTCTCTCCTGACGAAGACTTCTCCGATCTTGATTTCCTCCAATTCTTTCGCCTCCAAGGCTCCGACCAGCAAGGCAACCGCGTTTTCCGTATTGTGGGAAAGTACTTTCCTGGTAAACAAACTGACCAGGATCTCTCTCGCTTGTTGCTTCGTCTTTTCGTTATAAGAGTTTAGTTTAATTTGTTGCTTTTTGCTTTTGTTTTATACGTTGAATGGGAATTTTTTTCCGTAGCTGAAATTCATGTCTACTATTTTGAGCTATTTTGGCTTCTGGGTATAGTTGACTTTGAAATGATATATGTATTTTTGTTTTCTTTTTAACGTCTGAGGTGTAATTGGAGTTTGACTGATATTCTGCCATTTTAGCTATGTCGGCATCTGGCTTACTTGATTTTGAAACAATTTCATTTCTTTTTGTGGGTAATTTGAGTTGGATTGAAGTGATTTTGTGAGCAATGGGCATCTGGCTTTTGTTTTCATGTTGTTTAAATTTTAATGGAAGATAGTTTATGTTTGGTTAATTTCTGATTAAATTAGTCAGAAGGGCTTGCCCGATTTCATTTGAATTATTAGCATGTGAAATGGGGTTTTTGTGGAAGCTGGCTGATTTTGTTTGAAAATCCTTTTCTTTTGTTAAATTTATGATTTTTATTCTCTTCTCCATATTCCCAAAACACGAACAATATTGGATGGATAGGTTCAATGTTGAAATTTTCTAAATTGGATACTTTTGTTTCCTTCTACTCTTGGGTAACCTTATTTTAAATGAAAATTTAAAATTATTTTTATACCCTTATTTGATACCTCTTTATCTATATGATATGCAGCTCCAGTTGTGAGTGGGGAGCGGCTGAAGAGGTATATTTTCCACAAAATTTGCAGTGAATTGCCAGAAGGACCTTTCTGCATTGCTTACATGCATAGTACTGTGCAAAAGGAGGACAATTCCCCAGGAATTACTATCTTGAGGTGGATTTATGAAGAACTTCCCTCGGACATCAAGGAAAGGCTTAAAATTGTGTACTTTATTCACCCTGGACTCCGCTCAAGGCTTGCCTTTGCTACTCTTGGCCGATTTTTCCTAAGTGGAGGGTGAGTGCTTTGACTTCTGACGGTCATTAGATTTAAGCATGCAATATGCTTGTTGATATGAGACCATTCTAGAATTACAAGCCGCTGGCTTGTTGATATTGCTGTGATCTTATTCAGTATCCAAGTTCTTTGGAGTCAAAAGTTCTCGCACTAGAGATTGTGAACAAAGTATGTTCTAAGATAGACATTTCCCGGTTGATATCCAGGTCTCTGAAATTTATGCATTATTCGCATGCAAATTTGTTTATTTCTTCATTTTTATTATACCAAAAAAAAAAAGTTATATGACAATGCCAATTCAATTTAGGAGATAATGACAGCATAGCCAGTTGGGTGAGCTGCAATTGTTAGCAATAGAATATGGAAAGGAAGTCATTCTGTGGAACAGATGCCCTGACTAGGCCATTAGAATTCATTCTGGTGCGGTGCTACCTGAACTCATTTTAAAGTTGATTGGAGATGACACATCTTAAGCCTTAAGACTAAAATTTTAGCATAGCCAACATGTGAATTGTTTTCTGACTGGTAGTTAGCATATGAATTCTAACTCTAGTGTTCCTAGTGGCCTTGGACTTTGAATTTCTACTCCAAAATTATTATGAAATGAAATTAAAAATGCATGGTTTCCAGTGTCATTTCCCAATAGATACGAGTCTTGACTTACCATGTTAGTGATTTGATGACTATTTTCTCAGTTGACTTCTGTTTTCACACAATGATCTTGAGGGCTTTTTTTTTTCTTCCTAAAATTATCCGTCTCTCTTCTTTGTAGCTTATATTGGAAAATCAAGTATGTAAGCCGCCTGCAATACCTTTGGGACGACATAAAGAAGGGAGAGGTCGAGATTCCTGAATTTGTGAAGAACCACGACGATGTTCTCGAGCATAGACCTCTGACAGACTATGGCATTGAGCCAGACCCTTTACACTTGACTGAAGTGCCTTCCACAGCCTTCTCATTTGGGAGGCATGAAGAGAGATGGGGGTCAAGGGAATATATGGCATAGTTTAGCTGGTATAAAGAGTAGACAGCAAAATCCCAAGTAACTGACTTAGGGGTGAGTTGCTGCTAATTTTATATGCATCCAAGCTCTCTGTACAGAATGATCCCCTTGTTGTGTTGTGTTACATGACTTTTAATCACCTTAACCAAGTTCATAACCGTTTTCTTTTGTGCTTGTTTACTGCTTGTTTCGAATGCTCTCTTAAATAGAATACTTTTTGCAATTTTATTTAAAAGTGCATGTTTGGCCTGCAAAATCATGGAGCGAAACACACTTAAAGTAGTTGAAGAATCTGACTTTCAAATTGTTTTTTTCTTCTTATTTTTCTCAGATGGTCTGATGGCCCTAGATTAGACACACCAACATTTCAAACGATTAGAATAACCCAACACATTTTACAAGCACAATTAACCGGAAGAAAACAATCAAGAACAAGGAGGATTTTCCCACCTCCACTGAGAAAAAGAGAGATAGGCATTCCGTGTATGGTGTGGTGAGGCCTCGTCTGTTCAAGGGAGTGAGCTTCCCTGATGTAAGCTACCCATTGCAATTATTGTACCTGATTCCCATCCCTCTTTGCACCCAATCATTCCCATCCTGAATGAGGGAGAAAAACGGAGAGGAAGACGAAAATGGACTGGATTTTGGCTCTGAATTTTTTCTTGGTAAAGGCAAGTTTCGACTTTTGACCTAATCCTAACCGCGTGGCATGTTCTACCCCCATTCGATGAAATAAACGGTGTAAATTAAAAGGTACTGCAATTCCCTGCAATACCTAGGAATCCTGGTCCATAAACTTGCATATTTTGGACTTGTGAAACCCATTGATAATTTACTCATGAGATTTTTTCTTTGGTTTTCAATAATGCACCTTCCTATAGATGTTAATATATGTTTATGGAAAGTATCATATCAACAACTTCTATTTAAAGTTCCAATCCCCACTTGGGCGCACATGCATGTGTTTGTCTCTGAGAGACACACAGAATCATGGGCTGTGGCAAGTCGAAGAGCAAGGATCCAGGTAATTGTCTATTTTTTAAGTGTTTTTTCTTTTCTTCTCTCTTTGAATTTGTTTTTTCTTGTGCATGCACATGATCTTGTTCTTCTGTTTCTCATCTCCTCACATCAGACGTTTTCTCAGTTGTGCACCAAAAGAATGTCCTCACAAGTTGCAGCACAACACGTAGTAAAGGCGACAACAATGGTACCCTGGAGAAAGAGATGATGCCTCGTGCAGACGAGGAAAAGCCTGTAAGAGAAGAGCATGATGATGTTCCAGACAAAGAAAAGCTTATTGCAGTGGAGAAACCTGATTCAGATGATGATGAAATTGAAACTTATTATTCAGCAGAGGAAGAACCTGAACCAGAGGATGAAGAACATTTTAAGGAAAGTGAAACAGAAAATTTTATCTGGGATCTTATGCCATAATTACACGTTCCTCGGAGGTGTTTTCCAACTGTTCTTATGACAGTTGTGTCTAGAAAATTTACCATAGTAATGCATTCAATGGTGTAGACTGTAGACTTCCAATATCCTGTTGGACAACATAGATGTAATCAAAGACAGATTAGAAAATTGATTTGTGTTGAATGAGGATAATCCTTAATTACCATCTATTTTGAGCAAAAAAATGCCCCCATACCAAATATGGTAGTAGTCTAGTAGAAGATGTTACCAGCACATTAATTCTTCCATGATAGGCACAAATCAAAACATATTAGGACACTCTTGATTTCATTTATAGTTCATATTAAATTTTAGAGATATAATAGAATATATATTATCACATCGTTGAATATATTATTACGTAATTTAAAATTTTAAAATAGTATGATACCATATATAATAAAATATTTCTCCATTTATCTTGAAATAAAGAAATGCCATACCATGTTTTAGAGTGTCATCATCCAACTTTGAATTATTTTGCTAAAATGAAAGTAAAATAAGTTCTATTCGACTAAACAATTTGAGAATACATCTAACAACTGTTACAGTACACATGAAATTTGGCAAATACCGACCGTACACCCACCAAATATAAATAAACCTCTTTTTTTATCTCTTCTCTCAATAAAGAATAAAGTAATTATTAAAATAAATATCTAAATGAGCTAGGAAAAAAAAATTAACTAAAATAAATCGTAAATTTGTTCTTATAATATGACAACAAATGGAGATAATTAGGCCACGTTTGTATGGTTCAATAAATTGACAAAGTGACTTTCGTTCCCCGTCTCCCTCCAAAGCCCTTCCCTTCCCCTCCGCTGTGTCACTCCTAAACCCACCACTCCAATACATTCATTCAAAGCTCATCAAAATGCTGAGAGCCCTCACTATCAGACGCTCACTCCCCTCCCTCCACCCTCACCCTCACCGTCATCAACACCTCAAAGCTCTGACACCGACCCCAACCACAACCGTCCCCAAACACCCTCTCAACCCAACCTCCGCGCGCCCATTCTCCACAAGCAAAGCCAGTGACGCCGAGCTACGCAAGTACCTGGGCTACGCGGCGCTGTTCGTCTTCTGCGGCGCTGCCACCTACTACTCCTTCCCCTTCTCGGAGAACGCCAAGCACAAGAAGGCCCAGATCTTCCGGTACGCCCCTCTGCCCGAAGACCTCCACACTGTCTCCAACTGGAGCGGCACGCACGAGGTCCAGACCCGGGTCTTCCACCAGCCTGAGAACCTCCAGCAGCTGGAGAATGTGGTCAAGGAGGCCAATGAGAAGAAGACCCGGATCCGGCCGGTCGGGTCGGGCCTCTCGCCCAACGGGATCGGGCTGTCGAGGGCCGGGATGGTGAATTTGGCGCTGATGGATAGGATTTTGGAGGTGGATAAGGAGAAGAAGACGGTGAGGGTTGAGGCCGGGATAAGGGTTCAGCAATTGGTGGATGGGATCAAAGACTCTGGTCTTACGTTGCAGAATTTCGCCTCCATCAGGGAGCAGCAGATTGGTGGCATTGTGCAGGTGGGCTTTCCTTGCCTTGCCTTTCTTTTTCTTTCTGTTATTTCTTTTCTGGGCATTGTTCCCATTGGTCTAATGGAAGTTTCAGGAAAGAAATGGGGTCTACTATTAGAAAAGCTGGAATATTGGTGTGGTATTGTGTTCTAGTCTTCAGCCATGGAGACACATATTGGTGGGACGTTGAACCAAATTGTGTTTAGAAAGAGTGATCGCTCGAGTGAGGAGCATTACGTATATTGTATCGCATGTGAGATGGGAGAGTGAGGAAAGGAGCTAGGGAAGAACTGAGAAGCCATTAACTTAACAGTAAGATAAACTGTTGAGGTGCAGTATACATAATCAACCCCTGGTTCTGATTGTTTATTAGAATACCTGCTTAACTTGGTAATGGATTATAGGCTATAGCTGTTACAGACTGGTTTTATATTCTTTTGTGTGTGTTTTTTGTTTTTTTGTTTTTAACATTTATATGTCTTTAGGTTGGTGCACATGGCACTGGTGCAAGACTGCCTCCCATTGATGAGCAGGTTATCAGCATGAAACTGGTAACTCCTGCCAAGGGAACAATAGAGGTTTCAAAAGAGAAACATCCTGAGCTGTTTTATTTAGCTCGCTGCGGTCTTGGGGCCCTTGGTGTGGTAGCTGAAGTTACCATCCAATGTGTTGAGAGACAGGAGCTTGTGGAGCACACAACTGTCTCAAACATGAAAGAAGTCAAGAAAAACCACAAGTAATTATTGTTCCCTTTATTGTAAATTATTTCTTTCATTCACATAGAACATCATCACAAGTGCAATATGGTTCATGGATATTGCTAGTAATTGGCAACTAAATGATTGAAACCTGGCAGTACTCCTAGTACATATGTATCTGGGTAATTATGATTATCAAGTGATATTATGTGGAGCTTGTGCTGGAGAAATGCTCCAATTTAATTGGTTCAAAATTACATTATTGTGATGGCTTGTAATATGAGATTTTTGAAGTTTATCTAGGGGTTAGTTGTGCGCTACATGTGCTTGTATGGCTGTGGTGCTAAACAACCCCTACTTTTAGTGTGGTTCGCATGCAATATGCTTCCTTATTTTATCTTTCTTTACAGAATACTTCACACACATACATTTTTTGTGTGTGGATGTAATATAATTTATAAGGATGTGGAGGATGTATTTGTTTCTATACAACTAATATTCCTGTTTCTTTCCTTTTGCAGGAAATCACTATCTGATAATAACCATGTGAAGTATCTATATATTCCATATACTGACACTGTGGTTGTGACATGCAATCCTGTTTCAAAATGGAAAGGTCCCCGAAGTTCAAACCCAAATATAGTCAGGATGAAGCCATACAGCATGCCCGTGACCTCTACAGGGAGTCACTCCAGAAATACAGGTACAGCTGGTGTTTGCTTTTGTTAAATGAATTATAAGGCAAACGTATTCTAGTTTGTTGAATATGAAGCACAAGTAATGATAACTAGCTCTTCTCTCCTTTTCTTTTGATATGATATTTTCTGCTTGCTGAGATTTCATAAAGTGTTTAGTGAAGGGCCTAGAGAAAGTAATTGAGCATATGCATCGCAAGTTTTTTTTTTTTTACCACAATGGTTCACAAACTACTTACCTTGAAACTGTGCATGACTATGATATGGGTTTAGGATATAAACTAAATACAATCAATTTGTAACATCTCATTTGGATTACCTGGTAAGGTTAATAAGTATCTAAGAATTAATGTCAATTTGACGAAATACTCTTTAGATCACAAACCTGACAGACATGTTAGGGAGACTACCTCCTTTGAGAGTCTTTCAGTTATATTATAATATATCATATTGGAACTTCAATCAATCCAAAAGCTTAAATCTATGGGATTGAGCCGAATTATGTTATATTAACTACTCACGCTTGTGTCATCGTCCAATGTGGGATTAACACATGTATACTCAACAATTTTTCCTTCATGTGTGAGTCCATTATCTCTCTATGCTCTCCCTCAAATAAAAGCTTTATCAATCTTAGGAGCCATATGTAGGATCACTTGTACGAGCTATGTGGGTTTTATTCATGCCATGCACTGTTGTCCCTACTATAATTGTGAAAAGGACTAATCATCTATATATGCATATCCTTCACACTCTTAACTACAAAAGAGGCTGCTATCATCCAATATACCATTCACCATCTTTGGCTCCAGTACTAGTTGTTAGGAAAATTAACACCTTGGAGAGCCTCTCAGTAAAATCATAACATAACATATTGAGATACTACTCAATTCAAAAGCTTAAGCCTATAATTTTGGGCCCAAGTATGTAGTATTAACTATTCACTTTTGTGATATCTATCCATTGTGGGACTTTAAACTTTTTATACTCACATGTGTATATTCAACATAATGTAGTAAGATTGTTATGTAGTTCTAGAAAGCTTGGCGTGGCAAATAATGAAATAAGATTTTTGTTCAAGTTTGGCTTGTTTAAAATGCTTTTCCTGAACTGTTCTATATTGTTTTTCTTCCCGTCTTTTCTAAGTTGTGTTCACAGGTTTGTACTGTTATTGTGTTGACTAATTTGTTTCAATCATTTAATTGCTTACATTAGCTACTTGCAGAAAAATAAAAAGTGAATCTCCAGACAACGATGAACCAGACATAAATGAGCTATCATTTACAGAGTTGAGAGATAAACTACTTGCCCTGGATCCTCTCAACAAAGACCATGTCATAAAGGTCAATCAGGCTGAGGCTGAGTTCTGGAAAAAGTCAGAGGGATTCAGAGTGGGATGGAGTGATGAAATATTGGGCTTTGATTGTGGTGGCCAACAGTGGGTTTCTGAGACATGTTTCCCTGCGGGAACTTTAGCCAAGCCAAGCATGAAAGACCTTGAATTCATAGAAGAGCTGAAGCAGCTCATAGAGAAGGAAGAGATACCTGCACCTGCTCCAATAGAGCAGCGCTGGTCAGGTCGCAGCAAGAGTGCCATGAGTCCTGCTTCAAGCTTAGAAGAGGATGATATATTCTCATGGGTAATTTCAATTGCATCTTTCTTTTTTCCCCATTTATCTCTTATCTTGCTTGATTTTGAATGTTGGCTCCATTTTAATAAGTGTTTGGGGAGAGGAAATGAGAGCTCTCCTATTCTCTTTCTAACAAAATTTACTGCTTATCAAATTACCTAAAAAATATTGGACTTAGGTCTTCCAAATTTAACTAATAAATTTTGGGGGCCTTGAGTGATGCCATTTAATCAAATAGTATGAAATTATTTATAAAACTAATATCCAACCATACTTTTGATTGTGTATCAGGTTGGTATAATCATGTACCTTCCTACAACGGATCCCCGGCAGAGAAAGGAAATAACAGAAGAGTTCTTTCACTACCGGCATCGGACCCAGGCACGGTTGTGGGATCAGTATTCTGCTTATGAACATTGGGCTAAGATTGAGGTACTAATTAAATCTTGAAAAAAACTGCTGTAATTCACTTTATAAACTTTAAATCATGAAAAGTTATCCCACATGGTATCTTGGAATGCATTGAGATTTTTGTTTCTGGCTTCAATTTATTTCTAACTTCTTGATTTTCCACATTCCCACCAAACTCATTTTAGCTCTTCCCATATCTTAGTGAAATTCTATACATTTTTTAAAAGGGTAAAAGTTAAATTGGAACTTATAAATTCTTTATCTTGCTCAGAAACGTGTCAAGGGTACCCCAAAAAAAAAAACGTCAAGAGTAGAATGTACCTACTCAGCATGTATCAAACATAATGCCGTCAATTAGATCATCAATTTGATTTTTCACAGGATCGCACTGATTTAACCTTGGCAAACTGACTGGCAAATAAGTGTTACATTACAAGTAATTTGCTTTTATTATTCATATATCTTCACATAATTTAGGTTCCAAAGGACAAAGAAGAGCTTGCAGCTCTCCAAGCAAGGCTACGGAAGCGTTTTCCAGTGGATGCGTACAACAAAGCACGAAGGGAGTTGGACCCTAACAGGATCCTTTCTAATAACAAGCTGGAGAAGCTGTTCCCATGATCATGATACCCTTTGAGAAGCATCCTTAATTGGTTAGCTCTTCATCTATAGAACTTTTTAATAATTCAAAGCATCTGGTTTAGTCTTTCTGATCATTGCTGTGAGGATCTTTAGTGAAAATATAGTGCCTGTGCATCAAATGAGGGAAACTTTGAGATATAAGGACCAATACTATTAACTTCATCAGCATAGCTTAGATGCTAGCAAGCAACCTTTGGTGTATTCTTGCCTTTTTCTTTCTTTCTTTTTTTTTTTTTTTTTTCTTCTACGGGAGTTCATATTTTCTAACTCTATATACTAGTAACCAACTAGTGTTGGTGGCGGCTGGTGAGTTGTGTTGATTTGCTTTGCTAAAAATTGGAACTTGTTAATTGTGATTTTTTTTTTTTTTTCAATTTTTGCAACTTTGGTTGAATCAGTACCAAGTGTTTTTGGTCTCTGAACTATGCATCGGATTTGGGGAAATGCAAATTAAGTGGTACATTAAAGGGGGTAAGTGTAGTTTTCCAATTAGATTTTAATTTTATATTTGAACTATCTATTGTTTCAAATTAGTTCTAAAGTTTTACAAATGTCTCAATATAACCTTTACTATGGTTTACCATTATTACGTGAATGTCAATTGTTGATGTGGTGATTTTATTATTTAAATACATGTCTTTATAACATTGGCATTTGTTTTATCAATTCACATATCTACAAATACTGCAGGTTCTGAAGGATATAGAAGAGATTGCAGCTCTCCAAGCAAGGCTAAGGAAAGCATTTTCTAGTGGATGCGTACAATAAAACACGAAGAGGGTTGGATCCTCTCTATTAATAGCAGGCTGGAGAAGTTGTTCCAACTGCTGTCGGATATATACCATTTGAGAAGCATCCTTTGTTGGTTAGTTATTCATCTATGATTGTTTTTATTAACTCAATCTCTCTGTTCATCTGTTCACTGCTGCGAGGATCTTTGGCGAACATGTATTGCCTTTTCATCTAGTTAAAGGGAACTTTGAGATATAAGGACTTGGATTATTTAAGTTAAACACAACATATAAAGCTCAAGTGATCTTTGTTGCATTCTTGCTTCTCACTTTTTTTACTGACTTTTCTTTTTTAAATTTCACATATATGTTTTCACATCATTTAAAATTTTAAATGACGTGGTACCATGTACAATGTTAGATACAACAAAACAAAATTTGAACCATAAAATGAATACTCTCTCGGTTTCACCATTCCCAAAAAAGGATCAAAAAGGTCAAATTCATGCAGAGGTTTTAGATGAAGCAAAGAGTGGTGTACGTTCCACTATTCTCAAAGACAAGGAACCAATAGAGACGAACACCTTCCACGGCTGAGAAAGGTAATTGCCAAGTCACAACTAATCGTGAAATATAGGCAAAATTCGCACCAAAAAAATAAAAGAGGAGGGTGTGAAGAGAATAGAGGAATTTACTTTCACAGTGAACGTCAATTAGCAGAAGTAAGATAATATATTATATATGGGTCACAACTGACGTGCTATATCATAAATATATAAGCTGGCACACAGAATAGCTGTAGTCTAATGATCAACAATAGTTAGAAAAACACTCATAATTAACATACTCGAGAAGGAGAAAAAAGAAAAAGGAAAGATCAACGATGGTATACTGATATCATATGGCAGTTTTGCTTATTCGGAATCCTTGTTTCAATAAGATCGATTAGTAACATTCTTCACAGAGCCAACAGCAGCACAATGCGAAGAGGCTGCACAAATAAGAAGTAAACAAGATTAGTCCCATGGGAGAGCAAACAAAAGGGGAAAAATCAAAAACTAGGCAGGGCTGCATGTTTTCAACTATTGTAGTATAATAGGGCAGTCTCATATGGGAGCCTATCCAGACCCCACTTGCTCGAACAGGTGTTCAGATAGTCCGAACAAGAAAATTGGCTCCATTTTAAGAGCATGTCCGAACCCTATTTGCTTGAACAAGTGTTCAGACAGTTTAAACAAGTGGGGTTCGGACAAACTCTCACATGGATTGTCCTATTGTAACACGTAGAATAACTCTATTCCACATAATCTAAATCTTGGCTTCCAACAACAACCTAATGCTTTCAAAGTATGCTGTAATTAAACATAAATTTGTAGATAATCCAAATATAAATGGAAAGAAAATCCAAGACCGGTCTCCTTGTACCTTACAATAAAAGTTGGAGCACTTTGGTTTACTGTACACTAACTTGTCATGGTGCTAATAGAAGCTCTTTCATGATCAATCAATTAGAAAAGTCAACTTCTTCCTCATTTTAATTGTTTGTGAGAGTGTTTTGCATGGCGCTGCCTCCATCTTACAACCTAGATTGCTAAAGAAGATGCATATATGACTTACCATCCCTCTATGAAGCCCCTGTCTCCTTTCTTCTTGGCCCGAACACAGCACTTCTTCCCTGTGGTAGGATTCCCGGTTCCAGTTGGGTATCCTTCAGATAAAAATCGCCATAAAAGTAAGTTCTCTTGCATCCCACGATCAATAGAGAGAGAGAATTAGGATGAACCTGCAGGTGGAGGCTGGCTTTCATTTGTCGAGTTCTTGGGCATTTTGCAAGACAAACAACAGCTAGAGATAGATAGTGATAGTGTTGTGCCTTTCAAATATCACTGTTTTAATGATCCTTATGTAGTAGTGCTCCAAAGGTAATCTCAGTGTCATTGTATATATAGATATATATAGACCTCCCTGCACCCCAAGCTGGAAATGGGCAATGGAATATGATAAAGGAGGCTTCCACTTTCTGTAGGTCGGCAGCAAAAATTGTCTAGTAAATTGAGTTTGATTTGGTTTCAGTTTGATCTGGTTGGTGTCCTTGTGAACATGTAATTGCCGCCCACAGCTTTTTATCTCAAGCTTTGTACATTTGTCTACTTTAGAACTGGATTCCATTTTTGAGAGATAAAGCATATTACAGTGGAATCAAGCTTGAGTTTTCCATGGCTTTTGATCTGGATTCTTCTCTTTGTGACGAGGAGAATAATTTTGTAGCTGTGGGAAGCTTGAAAATGAGTAGATAAAAGACGCTAATTGTGAGAATAATGAGAAAGTTCCACCAATAAGTTTGCTACTTTGTCCACAGAATATATGCTTTACTTTCAATATTGTCAAACAAAGGCACTTATGAACGCGTTACGGTTGACATCTGTTGAACATATACGTGAGTGAAGAATAATTAAATTTTATATAAAAAATATATATATGATAAGAATGAGTGGTTAATATAACATAATTGAGTATGAACTTATTAATTTAAGCTTTTGGATTGAGTAGTATAGACATAGAGTAATGTTATACGTCACTCTCCTATCTCCTCTCAAAGTTTTTGTGGCGTGGTCTTTCATAACATTTGGTATATAGAGATTAGTTGTTTGATTGAAAGAACCATGCCACATATGCTTTGAGGGATTGGAGGGGTGTAACGTCTCTCAATTCTACATAATTTTTAAAAAAACAAAAAACAAAACAAAACAAAGTTAGAATGATGAGTATCTAGTTGCATATAAATGCAACCTAATTAGCCTTATCAATTTGTGAAGAATATAATCATCCTTTTACTTTTTGTTTGTGGGAGACTCCGTTTTTCCCTGACGGATTCAAAAGCAATAGTTCTAGGTGTTTAAATATAATTGGTCCAAATTTTCAAAATTATGAAATTTTCTCTTTATCATGAGAAATTTTATTTTGGTCCCTGCATGGCATCATCTAGCTAGTTGCCCCTCTATATATGTTGTTGCTTCATAGCCAATTAATAAGAAACATTCGAAATTTCATCAACTCCATGGTTAGGCCCCATAGCAAAACTTTTTATGCCATCCTAAAGGAACTTTGAACTCCAATCTCTTTAAAGAAATGAATACCCATCTTTAAGATATAAATTGCTTAAATGTGTACCTCCATTTATTTCTGATACATTTTTGGTCTCCACAACTTTTTTGGCAATTGGACAACCATCAAGATCAACAGGAGTGTCAATTCCGTGCTCACAATCACTGGACCGCTACCACTGGTTTTATATATTTGAAGAAAAAAAATACCCTTTATTTGACAAGAATTGACCTCAAGATCTATTTGAACCACACTAATTGTTGATCTTCCAATTCATGAACTTTATCTTTCTTTATTTGGATAACGTCTGAATTTAAGATTCCCACTCTCTTTAGTGGCTCACAACTTCCTTTTTCTTTTTATTGGGCCTGGACCTCTCGTGACTTGCATGTCAGGCCCAGACTTGGCCTTGACTATTAAAGGCATGTCTTGGGCCCTAGAGAGAGAGCAGCGCACTCTTTTTTCAAGCCCAGAAAACATCTCGGTCGGCTTTAGAGAAATAGTGCGACCTATGGTAAATAGCTAAGAAGCTTCATAGAGGGCATCTTGTGGCTTGGAGTTTAGTCGTATTATTTTTAAGGGTTAAATATCTAATACCTACTTGGGATTTCATAACTTTATTTTTTATTCCTTATGGTTTAATTTTTATCATAATGGGTCCCTATGGTTTTAATAAATGACCAAATTAGTTTATCCGTTAGTTGATCATTAATTGACTTAACGGAAGTCCAGTCACTGACACGTGAACCAATTAGACAAGATGACACATGACATAGGGGTTTGCTGCATGTAGTGATTCTTAAAATAAAATAAAATTATATAATCTAGTTTTTACCAACGATTAATTTTATGAGGTTAATAGTTATGTTCTAATACTTTAAAACTTTTTTTTATTCAAAACTAAAACCTAAAGGTGGAAGGTTAACCCTTTAAGGATGGTATTACCCAAAAATGGATTTGATCATCCTAAATTTCTTTGCTAATGCCTCAATTTTGGTGCTAATGTCTCACAAATTTGGTGCTAATGCCTCATTTTTGTGCTAATCTAAAAACCAATAATAATAGAGGCCACTACAATTTTTTTTTAAATAATGTTTCGTTGACATAAGACTATATATTTTTTTTTAAAAAGACAAATTACAAATTAAAATAAAACTGAGTTTTATTTTGTTAATCAGGATTTAAAACAAACAAATTACAAATTAAAATAGAGGTTCAGAGTATTATTTTGTTAATCAAGGTTTAAAACAAGGTGCAAATTTTATACTCCAATTAAAATTTGGGAATAATAGTGAATTGTCAAAGCAAGCGGACGAAGAAGAGGAAGAAGATGAGAAAGAAGCAGCGAAGGTCTCTGTGTAATTCTTCTTCGCCGCCAAAGAATGCTTTGTTGTTGACTAGGTGTAGATCTGCTCCTTACAGATCTTCATCTTTAGCCAGTATATAAATTCATACCAGTTAATAGTTAGGCATCCATCCAGTTAAGGCATAAACTTAAATCTTTTATCACTAAACATGAACTAAGCTTCTTCCGTTAGGAGCGGTGAACCAAATGCAAATAGGATTTCCACGTTGGGGTGGGGATGACGAGACTATACCGCTTTCAGATGCAAATAGTTTGGCTGCTCCTCTTATTCCATTACCAATTGCTTCTAGCAACGGATAATAGGAAAATGGGGGTTGAGGTGGGGTTCGTGGTTTAGAAGTTCAATCCTTGTTCTTTTAATTTGATTTTGGATTGGAATTTCTTAACCCAATGATTTTTATGTTTAAATGTTAAATTTATTTGTTTGTTTGTTTTAAACCATGATTAACAAAATAAAACCCAATTATATTTTAATTTGTAATCTGTTTGTTTTAAACCCTGATTAACAAAATAAAACCCAGTTCTATTTTAATTTGTAATCTATTTTTTTTTTTATAAATGAAAATTAGATGGCGGATTAATATACAATCAACACTGATGATGTGTTAAGTTATGCCACGTGTCAGCTTCTAATTGGTTCACTTGTCAATGACTAAACTTCCATTAAGTCAACTAACGATCAACTAACGGATGAATTAATTTGGTTTTTTATCAAAACTATAAGGACCCATGTGATAAAAATCAAACCGAACGGGGAAAATATAAAGTTGTGAAACCTCAATGGGGTATTAGGTATTTAACCCTATTTTTATTTGGTATCTTGGGTATTCATTTAAAAAAAAAAATTAGTCATATTATCATTTTTTTTTTCCTTCTTTCAATTGGTAATTATTTTTATTATAATTGAGGCTCTAAATTAGAGATTCTTTACTCAATTTTTTTAATCATAATCAGGGGCTTAATTAGAAATATTTGATAACTTTATACCATATTCGGAGTCTTAAACACTTTCTATGTAAAAAACATTTATTGTATAATTATTGCTTGGGGCATTATTTATTAGGGGTCTTAGGCAATTGCCTAATGAAAGAGCTATAGCGATATATCATATGGATTTATACTCAAGCTTTGACAAGACCTAAACTCAACCTATGATAAAATAACTGTCAATTTTTAACATAACCCATGAACTTGACACATGCCCAATACAAAATTAGAGAGTTACGATTAAAGGGTTTGACCCGTTTAATTAAATGAACCGGGTTAGAGTTAACCTATATATATTCTTATACCTATGTCTTGACACGACTCAAACTCAACACACGAACACAAACTTCCACCCCTACACGCATATATGTATTTTTAAGATTAAAAATTGAAGTTTTCACCCCTAGCTAACTTCAACATCGTTGTCGTACAATAACTTCTATCGCAGTAGATGCTTCTTAAATTTTTTATGGTGGACATAATTGGCATTGGCACTGAACTGCGAGGGGCAACATAATAAAATTATCGTCGTTGAAATGATTATGGTAACGACCAAATTGAAGGACTGAAATGTTTTTGACAGCCATTACAAGTACAACATGTAAAATGTGTGACCATATTCACAGTCTATATTGCATTATGACACTAATTTTTTTGACAAGATTTGTTTAAGGCAAGGAATACTTTTCAAATATCACATTCTCAATCATGATGTTTCCAACTTGACCGACGCGATGGGCCATCTATAATTATATATAATTATATATATACTTTTATTTTATAACTTTCACATTAACAAAATATTTACCAACTTTATAGCAGAGTTATTAGTATTAAATTATTAATTCCTCTGTCTACCTTATGACTTGTGAACCAATAAAAGAACACTATAGTTTTTTTTTTTTCTTTGGACAAAAAGAATGACTAAAAAGTGGGAAAAGATTTGCAATTTTATTTTTTTATTTTTATTTTAGATTTTCTCAAAAGTCGAAGGAGGTTAGATTCAATGTATATTGGTGCAAGCTTCAGTGACTTCAAGCTGCTTTTTAGGGAAGGAGTACAAAATAAGGGAGAGAATGTTGCTTCTGACACCCGTATCAATAAAAGTCATCACTAGAAGAAAGTAAAACTAGATAAAACAGAATTAGAGTATTGTGTATTGGGTGTGGTAATATATAGAATGTAAGAAGATGCCTATGGCTATGGTAGTGTGGTGGTAGAGAGAGAGAGAGAGAGAGTTTTCGTGGAGTCATTCGAGAACCCCATCGGTTGCTCTCTTAGCAAACAACTATGTGGCTTACAATTCTTACAAAATCGTGCATGAACAGCCTTTAAATAAAATTGAGTAAAGTTTTTCTGCAAAAAATCAGCCTCGGTTCAAACTTAACTTTAATAAGATGAAACGTTGAAATAAGATTTATTTGGCCGCGTGTTCGAACTGCATGTGAAGTGGAACTTAGAACACAACATTAATTATATATGCCAAACTTGAAGTTCTTTGAATTGATCCTAATTCGAAATGCCTTGGGACTCTACTTAGAACAACTAACACTAAAGAAACACTTCAAACACCTCAATTTGAACTTAAATTGGAATGACACTTACAACGAAGCATTCTGCTAGCTAGTGCTTCAATATGAACAATTCAAACTTATACTGTAATGGCAATTAGAACGAAAGGTTCTATTTAAACTTCAAAAACATGTCAATCAGCCCCAATTCGAACTAGTGTAGGGCGAGACTTGAAACAAAGGATTTCATAAGTCCTTGAACCATTTTCAGTTCAAAATGACTTAGGACGGAGCTTGGAACGAATAAATTTGCCTCACTTGAATTTGCTCCTTAATTATATATATATTCTATAGCTTGAACGGGTAAAACCTTGGTTCGAACTAAGACCACAAATTCGAACTTCATAGAAAAATCTCAAGTTCGTACACTAAAGTGTTTTGGACATTGAATTAGCCAACCTAAGAATTAACACATAATTTCGCTCGAACGACTTGCAATCAAAGTTATGACAGAAGCTCCGGGGAATTAGAAATTTAGAACGGTAGATAATTAAAGAAAATGGTTGACGATGAAAATAGAAAAGGGCATTTTGAATTGGATTACGTTCTTGTCGGTTTGCGCCAAGTCCATCTTTCTCAACAAATATGAAATAAGGGAGTGGATAGTTGTCTATTTTCTAAACTGCATGCGTCGATTTATTTTCTCTCCTTTCGCGGTCGGATGTCGTCATTGTCGAGCCCAATAATACGTACGTACACGAAATGTCCATCCTACTTTCTTATAGTATCTATCACCATTATTAATTTGATTCTGCTTTATGCATGGTTAAAGGACAAAAGAAGAAAGAAAAAACAAGGCAAAATGACTTCTCTCTAGAGGAAAAATTTGCACAAAGCCTCCAAAATAGAGATGGTTTTCGACAATACAAACAATGAGCCCTCAATCAATCACTAGACCGGATCACCAACACTTCATTTTCAATCTATTTCCAAACTCAAATCTCACTCGTTTTATGTTAAGTTAGGATTTGTATCAAATTGATTCATTTAAAAACAAAAGTTCTTTATCAAATTCATTAGGAAATAACTTCAGTTCGGTCGTGGCAAAAAGAAATGGTTTTTGCTCACTACTCACAAGCTGACACCTCACATAAAGGGAAAAAAAATGTACACACAAAAAAAAAAACTACACCCTACAACAATTGATTCTCACCCTTATTTCTTCTTCTCTCCCATTTCTTCCTTCCTGTCGACAAAGAAAGTGCTGGCCGTGACCCACGGCTGGCCATACCCACGACCAGCCTCTCTCGGGTCACCCTCTCCAATGCCAACAATCATCTTCTCCGACATTAGGATAATAAAATCCTCTAAAGGTTAATCCTCCCCTTCTAGGTTTTATATTTAATCTAAAACGATTTTTGTGGCATTAGAAATGAATTTTGAACATTAGAAATAGGTTTTTTAGGCTGGGTTTTGTGGGTTTTTTGACGGGTCAAAAATGACAACAAAGAGAGGAGAATGAGATGCTGGGCTTGGCCGGATCTCTATTCGCCTATTTGATGAGCTGGCGTGATGGGCTGGTCGTGGAGTATGTGATTGATGAGGTGAGGGAGAAGGAGAAAGGAAAAGAAAAAAAAACCAGTGTAGTGGGTGGTGGTGTCTGGGCAAGGTGGTGGCTTGTGGTGGATCGCGGCCACCCTTAGTGGCCAGATCTCTCTTTTTTTTTTTTTGTTCGCCGAGAAAGTTACCGAAGGTGGGTGGTGGGTGGTAGCGTCTGGGCTGGTGGTCCTTTATTTGGTTGCTTGATTGAGTATTTTGTTTTTATTTTAAGTTTGTGCATTTTTCTTAAAATGCTGAGGTGGACAAACCCCCCCCCCTTTTCTACCACAACCATATAATAGTAACACTCAATCCATTAAACTCAAATCTCCTAAAAATTCTTCTTCTTCTTCTGGCCCCTCCTCTCTCTAAAAGATAAATGTCGTATGGTAAACTAACATATATAAGAAAAACACTATCAAATCCATGGAAGATTTGTTTTTAATTTAGCAAGAGAAAAAGAGATGGAAAAGATAAACACCATCTCAACATAAAATAGTCGTAAGATTCAATACTTTTCATGTGACAGCGAAGCCATCAAATTAGCTTTTCTTGCTTACCCAAAATAATAATAAAAATAAAATTGATCTTCTTTTATATATAGTAACACACGGTTAAATGTCTTCAAATCTTGCAAGACCGAGTTTTTTTTTTGGGTATCTAGCAAAATTCTTATTGTTGGCAAAATAATTATGGCTCCATTAAACATATATATATATATATATATATATATGAAAATGATAAGTCTTTAAGCTGTAACTTAATTGACTATAAATCACACCTCATAAGACAAAGATCATTAGTTCGAATCTCTCTCTCTAATTTTTTGTGTAGACATGTCAAAAAATATATGAAAATAAGAGCTAGCGATCTTAGTTCACGTATTTGTGGTATGTCAAATCACAAATGACATTTGGACTATTCGATTGAAACAATGCATGCATAACATACATATATAGAAAGATTAGGAAAAAAAAAATAGAACGCAACAATTCCACCAACTGTATACTAAAGTTCAACTGTCATAAAAGTACTCAATTTGTACTTTCTCACCTGAAGCCCCGTACAAAAAATATGCTTAGAAAAAATTGTAGAATTCATCAAAAGCTAGTCAAATTCTAAAAGCTTTAAATTCATAAAAAATATATATATATTAAATGATAGAGATAAGGTTCGAACTTATATACTAAGATTTGATAATACGTTAAATCATCAGTTATTTTAAAAGCTTAAACTAATAGAAATGACTAGAATTAATTATCTAATTAATACTTTACCAAAAAGGATAACTGAAATTTAGTTCTGATGTTCAGAAAAGCAAGAATAAAATAACAAAGACAGAACCTACTAACAATTAAAATCTAGCTACTGCCCATAATGACTTTAATGTGGGTAGAATCAGGATTCCTTATATATATATTTTAAAAAAAAATCTCAAATTACAAAATTTAAGTTGTTTCTAGGCGTTGAAAGACTTGAAAAATACCACCTATTAAAAAATAGAAAAAATTTCTCTTCTATAAAGCTTTCTCTTCACTTTTGCGGACATTTCTTTCTTCTTTCAAATAACGTAAAAACAAGAACCTAACAAAAATAAACTTACTTCTCAACTGCATGTACGTAAATATATCATATTTTTAATAAATAACATTTTTCAAACGTTTTGACTACTTAAATTTGATAATTTGAGAATCGAAAATGGAAATCTGGATCCACAAAACATGTAGTAACTAGGTACTCTAGATAGAAGGAGACGAAATTTAAAAATGGTGGGATTGGTCTGCAATTGAACAGTTTATAGAGTAGGACGTCTGCTGATGGCTCAATTAATTAACGACTTTAAGAAGAAAATATATATAATAGTAGAAAGCAGTTATTGTTCAACAGATCACACAGTAAATGAGTAACACATAAATGGGGAAAATGAAGTCAACTTTAACCCAAGTCACCGCACAAAAATTCCCTCTCAATTGCACTTTCATAATTTCATTTAATTAATGCATCTGAAAAGACATAATGCATGCCATATATATATAGGGAGGGTGCATATATATATATATGATCCACGTCTCCAAAATAATAATAATAGTAAATGTGTCATGCATATATATATATATGATCCAGTTTTTAGAAAGGGATGAGAGAAAATATTAAAATTAAATTCGAAATATTATTTAAAGAACAGCTCCGGCTAACCCTAGATGATATAAATGTAAATATAATATCAAATGTTGGTTTTTTTTTTTTTTTTTTGACATGTCCACACAAGAGGGGAAGAGAGATTCGAACTAATAACCTATACTTTTTTAAGCATCGTCTCAACCGATTGAATTACCTCTTGAGAACAAATATTGATAATTGTTAGGGATGCCATGGAACAGGATCCTATCCATAAATCCTATTATATACACAATTCTTTGAATCCTCAACTAACTAGTAACTAGTGTTGTTTTCAAAATAGATGGGTTAAGATTTTATCACATCAGCATTTATTGCTTTTAGAAATCCCCCAATGTTTTCGATATCCACATTATATATATATATATATATATATAGAAAAATTCCAACTAAATATTTTGAAAAGAGAAATGCTAAGAGTTTTTCCTATAGTGTTCTCTTGGGTTCTCCTAAACTTACGTAAAACATGATTTAAGAAAAAAATAAAATTGTAATGACCTCTACCACCGATTTTTTTAGGCATTAGCACTAAATTTAAAATGATCAAATTTATTTTGGGTAATATCATCCCTAAATGGTTAATCTTACACCTTTAGGTTTTAGTTTTGAATCCAAAAATAAGTTTTAAATCATTAAAACATAAATATTAACTCATAAGGATTAATCTGTTGGCAAAAAAAGATACTATAATTTGATTTTTTCTTAAATCATGTTTTGTGTAAATCTGAGAGAATCCCTAACAAACCCCTTTTGAAAATAATAGTTGAGATTTAAAATATTTTACATGGTACAATTCCCTAATAATATAGAGGATTTTAATCTTGCTAAAGTTTAACATAATCTCTTCTCCACAAAACTGAAAATTCTATAATATTCCTGGCTAAACTATACTTGAAAAGTAAGCACAGATGTGTTGCTAAAACAATTAACTATGATCACGATGATATAACAAGTGACCAAGCATAATCAACTAAGAGGAAGACTCCAAAAAGAGAGAGAGAGAGAGAGAGACATCAAC
This sequence comes from Carpinus viminea, assembly GCA_013348765.1. Classification (NCBI taxonomy): domain Eukaryota; kingdom Viridiplantae; phylum Streptophyta; class Magnoliopsida; order Fagales; family Betulaceae; genus Carpinus; species Carpinus viminea. The sequence goes on along the minus strand of CP054674.1, from coordinate 34,888,994 downwards.
TAATCCTTGATTGGGAATAGAATATACTCCATTTCACTTAGAAGTTAGAATGGAGAAAATTCATTAAATAGTTCAAAGATTTCACACATCTAATAATATATATATTGGCACGTCATTTAAAAGTTTTAAATAACATGGTAATATGTATACCGTTAGATACAACCAAACAAAATTTTGATTATGAATGGATCCAATCATGGCTATGCTTCTAATGGCTTTGCCCAGAGAAGAAGCTTGTAGAGGGCATGCATTTATCAAGCTCATAAAAAGTTAGTGAGATAGATTTTACTTAATTAGTGGAACTAATTATAACTCCCATTAAAAGATTAAAATCAATGCAGACTTAATTATAAGAGATACGAAAGGATCACAATATATAAGAAACTAGTTCTCATATAATTATAACTACCACTCATTAACACAAAGTCTTCAAGAGGCACTCAAGAATATAATCAATTGAATTGATACAACCGCACCGATCTTTAAAATAATGTTATCAGGTTATTTATTTATGTCATGCTAAAAAGAAAAGAACCTGACGATCTCAAGACAAATGAAAGGTAGATGATCATGATAATGTTTTCATGCACTTATAACAGGATAACAACATCAAGGAATAAATTAATATGATGTTAAATACGTTTTCTATAATTGACTCAAAATTTACTTATCTTCTTGGTTAAGGACCCAAAAAAAATAAATAAATAAATAATGAAGAAGAAGTTCACTTTATGTTGAAGCTCAAATGAAGATTTATGACTATAACTAAAGACTTAATAAAGGAAAATGGCATCCTGACTCTTAAACAATGGCTTCTGCATAACAGGAGAGAATTACAAGTGCTGATTCATGCAAAATGAAACATTGCAGGACTGGTGAATTACATTCAAGTACAATGAACCAAAATTTATGCAGAATTTGCTCTGTATATCAACTTGGTTTGTGACATTTTATCTTTTAGATTAAGGAAGCCAAATTAAGTAAGAATAGCATACATAGGAAAATAGACAAGCTTAAGCTGGAGGATCAACAAACCAGACGAACATACCCACAGGTTTAGCAAAAGGTGCATTAGGGAAAGAAAAAAAAATTAGGGTTTTAGGTGGAAGATTATGGAAATATAAGAGCCCAAAAAGGCAAGGGGAGACAAAAAAGAGGATTGCATGGAGGAATCGGGAATTAAGATAATAGAAATATATTTTAAGGTGTCGTGTGTCGTCACACTGAGTGTTGCATTCATGCAAGACAACCAATCAATTTGTCGATAGCCATACATTTACTTTAAAATAATCAGCCAAAACTATAGCCAATCAAGTTTCTCGAAAAGCCTATGGATGCTAGAAAAAGAAATAGTAAAAGAGGGAGGAGACAGCTCATTTTCTTCATAGAAAATAGAAGCACCCATATCCAAACAAAACCTTGAGGAAAAAAAAAAAAAAAAAACCCAGAAAACCCCCCTAGCAAAAAAAACCAAAAGATTTTCCTGTGCATAAATAAAATAAAAATATAATGGGGGCAACAGGAAGGTGGGTGGGGGACAAGAAACAAAACGATCACAATAAATAGGCGATGATATTAGATGTAGAGCAATAAATACAAAGGAGTTGACAGGCCGGGTGTGAAAAGATTGACCTGCGTCTCTCCTCCGTCATGTATAATCCTCGGTAGCAAAATCTCAGATCCTCCTTGTCTCATCTCATCTCCCATCTCCAATGAAACTGAACTTCATATTATGATCATTGAAAAGCCTACAAAACCCCAAAAGAGCACCCTACAGAACATAGAGTGAAAGGAAAAGAAAGAGAAAGAAGAAAAAGAAGGAACATATAATCCAGTAATACAATATTTGGAGTTATATAAATATTGTGATTGATCAGAGCTTAGAAGTCATGAGAGTGGTGGTACATTGTTGGATCACAGCCACTTTGTGATCCATGCCTATTCATGACATGATGATGATCCCTTTGGCTATTGTGGCTGCTATCTTCATCTCCATCCATTGATCTTGCTCCACCCATTTGACCCGAACCCGTCGCGCCCAGATTGAGATAGACCAGCCTCGAATCAAGATTAAGGTTCCCCATGTTGTTGCCGCTGCTACCGCTGCTATGATCGTCGCTCATCGGCGGATATATGGTGGTGCAAGAAGGAGCATTTGCATTGCCTTCTTCACGCGAGAGAACCAGCGCTGCCGATTGAACCAGCTCGAGGCAAAGCCTAAGCTTGTTGGGCTCGATATGTGTTAGCCCCGGCACAGCTCCTTTGAAGAGGAAATCTGATGTTAGGGTTCTCAGTACGTCCAGCGGAGTAACCCCATCAACGGTTCGAACATTCGGGTCAGCATGGTGGTCCAGAAGGACCGCCACCATGTCCGGCGAAACCATCTCCGCCGCCAGGTGGAGTGGGGTCTTCCCGGCCGGCCCCATCGGGTAGTTAACATCGGCTGCCCCGAGCTCAAGCAAGGCTTTCACGACTTCTCGGGTACAACTTTCTACAGCGTAGTGTAAAGCTAACGCTTCGTCGAGATTTAGCCCTTCCCCCATGACCATAAGCTTGACGAGTTCCACATCGGAGGAGTCAAGTGCTCTTCTCATACGACGAATCTTTTGGTCTTCAAGATCGGCGGCCGCCCCAATATCGTGCTGGTGGTGGTGGTGGTGGTGCGGCATGAGGGAGCGGCGGGCAATAGAGGACTTGAGGCGGAGCTCTTCAATCTTTGCCACGAAATCGATGGGGAGGTGCTTGGCTAAGACTTCTGGAGGGAGGCCAGATTTTGCAACAAGATGGGAACATGTGGACCAGAGCTGGTGCATGTCTTGTTTTCTTGAAGCGAGTAAAACTTTCATTACATCTTCAATTGAGGCCTTCTCCACCATGCTTGCCAATTGTTTCTGTGGCCCAAAAAAGCAAAGATAAGAAGGGTGAGTGGAATCACATATACATATATATATATACACACACATATATATATAGCAAGTGTTTGGATATATAGAGAGATGAGAAAATTGATGGGATGTTTTGTGCTAAAATTGCATTTCTGTTGTGGCTTGTTCTCTTTTTCAATTTAAACCCAAATGGGGAAAGTGAGTGTTTGGGAAAGATTTGGTGTGCTTACTGTGGAAGACAAGACCGGAAATCATGATCTAAATTTAGAAACTCTTGGGTATGCAGCATAAAGATATGAGGAACCCAATTCAAGAAACTTCAAAAAATGGTACATGAAATCAAGATAAGCTTCTTATTTCACATTTTACCCGGAAAAGTAGGGAGTTTTTTCCTCTTCTTCTTATGTACTACCGTAGAAGAAGAAGAAGAAACTTGATTGAAAAATTGAGAAGTTAATTATTGGATGAGATGCTTCAAATACAAACTGAATATTAGATTGTATTCAGTATAGTTACCGAGAGGAGAAAGTAATGTGATAAAAGAAAAGGACTAAATGCGTGTGAGAGATCAAACCAACTGCTTTTATTAATGGAAAAGATTAAAGACATTATTATTAAAAACCCAAAAAAGAAAAGTCGAAGATTATATATATAGAGAATAGAAGAACCCAGTCTCACCCACTTCATCAGAAGATAGTGGATTTCCAAAAATACTAATAAATAAATTATATATAAAAAGAAAAATAAAAAAGAAAAATAAAAAAATAAAAGAAAAAAGAACTCACCCTGGCCACTTCCCAAAACGAAACCCAGAAATTCTCGAAATTAATTCTGAAAAACTCACAAAACATACGACTCCTTCCTCACACTGACAAAGAAAGAGAGAGAGAGAGAGAGAGGACATGAAGATAAGTAGAGAGAAACCTGAGTGAGCAATGCGAGCTGTTCAACACCAAAGGATCTAGCGGCAGCAAGAGTGTCAAGGGCGAGATCAACGGCTGAGGTGCAATGCGTGTGCCAGCAGCCTCTCTCCCCACAATTAGGCCTGGGCTCATGTTTCTGAGGCACAATAGTGACTTGGCCACTGTACAAGAACTGCAGCAGCAGCAAGAACACCTCGTAGCCCACCGAGTTAACCGGTATGACGCCCGGCCTCGATCCCGGCGACACGGCAGGGTTGATTCTGGAACCGGCTGGGTCCAGCCCGGTCGGCGGGTCGGGCCCGCAAAAGAATTTCCTAAAGAAGAGGCTCCGCGCTGCCAGGATGCATCGGTGGGCGTGGACTAGACGACCCTCTACGCTGAAGGTTACGTCGCTGAACGCTTGGCCGTTGATCAGAAGGTTCAGGTAGTCCAACGAAAGAGATCTTAGCGACTCATCCAGGGTCATCGTTGATTCTTGATTCCTTTAGGGTTCGCGCGCGTGAGAGAGAGAGAGAAGAGAAATAGAGAGGTCAGCAGGAGATGGTGCAAGCAGAAGAAGAGGAGAAGAAGAAGAAGAAGAGGAGGAGGATTTGGTTCATTGGTTCCTCTTCTTGTTGATGATGGGGTACTATTTGAGTGTGTTTTTTGTGAGATTCTTTGTGTCAAATGGAGTGGTGAGAGATGGTGTTTTGTGTTGGGAGATATTTTGAGAGAGAGAGAGAGAGAGAGAAAGAGCAATATGGGTGGCTGTTCTGGGCGGCTGAAGTATTTAAAAAAGAAATCTATAAATTAAAATAAATAATTATTGGCAATTAAATAAAGACTGGAGGGTGGGACGGAAAATGGGAAATTAACTTTTTTCTTCATTATAATTTTTTTTTTTTTTTTCTTTAAGGAAGATGAAATCTTCACTATAAAATTGATAATTAAGATCGATAATTGTTTTAATTCCGTGTTTTGCTAGCTACCTTAACATATTGAAATTAATTAAGTTTATAGAAAATAATTAAGGGGGAAATAGGGTGTACTTTATGTTGACCGCAAAGACTAGTGTGTATATATATATGTTAATATTAATGTTATTCCTATTTACCATCACCGTTCTCAAGGCTAGCTTCATAGTTTATATGGAGCTTTTTGTTGGGGGAATCATGTACTTATTAGAAACAATCTTTACCTGACTACATCTTTTAAATTTCTGTTCTTGAAGCATGCATTACTGTTTAAGGTAACAGTTCTTCTCCCAACTAAAAACAAAATTCTGAAAAAGGAAAACGGAAAAAGAACAACTTCCTTGTCAACAAACAACAACAACAAAAAAAAAAAAAAACGTCTTGAAGTTTGGAAAATTAAAGGCATTATTTGATCTAAATTGAAAATAAATCACTTCACAATAAACTACTAAATTCCAAAAAATACAACCAAATTAGCCCATAAATTAATTTAATTAACTTTTATCAATATTAGAGTCGAATTAGTGTTTAACTATTGCTTTTGTAGATATATATTTTTTTTATTTTCCAATAGGGTGAGTGTTATAACTTAGTGGAGTCATGGTGGATTTTATAATTAAATTAGATTATATATAAATATATGAAAATGGGCAAAGAGAAACATCTACTTTCTCTTCGATCACTTTCGGGTGGTACCCGTATACTGTAACTTGCGTGTAATTGGACATGGATAAGTCCCATTCAACATACGGTTTTCCTGTTCATAAAGTTATTGCAATGTCTTTAAATAATTCTTTTGCATTAATTCCTTTTTCTCTAATATATATATATATATTCGTTAAATATTTATATTACAAGAGTGAAAAGACATAATTCTTTATGTCCAGATCAACATAAAGTTATTTTTTTTCTTTCTCTCTTTTGGTTATCTCCCGTGAGAAAAGATTCTTTGCTGCTAGCTTTCAGGGCATACCTGGCTGGGCTTGACTTCCCCACACTAATTTACCTTTACCGATGTTGGGAGGTTTTCAATACTTTTAATCCTTATTAACCTTAATTAATTTGATGAGAGATGCGTACGTGTATATATATAGAGAGAGATAGTAATATTTATTTTCCCTGCCCTGCCTACTCATTTTTGGATATTGGTAAGAGAGAATCAAATTTAGGGACCAACTAAACCCCCAAATGTTTTTTTTTTTTAAGAGGTAATTACTTTTGCCCCATGAACTAAAACGCCTTGATACTTTTTTTCATAAACTATCAATTATGATACTTGACTTCATCAAACTACTATCTTATAACACTTTCCCATTTCCATCATTCAAATAAGTTAAAACTAACAATCAACGATCATGTAACTTATATGTGTCATTTTAAATTTTTTTTCCTTTCATTTTTGCCTTTACTTCAAATTTTTGAATTAGGGTTTAAGAGAGTATAAGTGTCATTTTATTGATCGTTAAAGTGAGGGCAAAAATGAAAGGAAAAATCCCTTTGATTGATGTAAGGGGGAAAAGTGTGGTGAGATGATAGTTTGATGAAGTCAAGTATTAAAGTTAGTAGTTCATTGGAAAAAAAATGTCAATGCACTATAGTTCATTAAGACAAAATGTAATTATCCATTTTTTTATTTAAGTTGGCGACATTCTCAACCTTCTTCATTCATGACAAAATTAGAAACAGAAAATGTGAAATAAATAAAAATAGGGGGAGACAAAAGGGAAGGCATTCCAGTACCACCAGGAAGTTCGTTAGTGGTCGAGGAATTAGTTAAAATAGAAGCAGTACTATCGATTTTGGGAGAGATTTATATTAATTAACACCAATTTCAATAAGAAATAGATGAATTTGATACAAGAATAATACTTTTACACATATAAACACACACATATTGGGGTCTCAAACAAATATATTTTATATATTTGTCATCTGTTGTATAATATATATCATTTAACAGCTTATTGCATATCTTAAATTATTACAAAGTGAGATTAGTAACTCATTTTTGGGTAATCTTTTTCCCTTTCGGCCATAATATCATATTTTTATAGTTTCAAATTTACATGATTGCAGTCCATAATTTCGACATGGCTCACCCCCCACTTTATTAAATCAATTTTTTCTCAAACAAAAAAGGGAAATAAAAGAAATAGAGAACTACCATATAATTGTGTAATCAAATCATTGAAGAAAAGAAAAAAATTTCATGTCAACTTATACCAGTAGCATAAAAGGTTATATAAGTTTATTTCCTCAAACTCTTGGATCTCGAAATAACAAAATATATATGGATAAATTAATGAAACTCAATTTAAACTAGAAGAAAACAAATCAGTAAAAGGTTGATAAATTCTTTTGCTTATTGTGATCACTGATCATGATATATACGTTAAAGGATGGTAACAGACTTTGAAGACAAATATGATAAGAAATGCTATGTAATTCTTATTTTTAATAAGTAAAATTTAACACGTATAATACTAAATTAAAATGAGAGATAAATAATAGAAAGTTGTTTCAAAATAAGGGTGTCTGCTTTAATTTCATTATTACCTGTTTAAAAAGATTAATAGAGACTAATTAAAACAAAGATTGAAGAGGAATGGATGAGGGTAAAATAATGAACAGAAAACGGTAGAAAGAGGAAGGGGAGGTGGGGGAAGAGTGGAGGTGAGGAGCATCGGGAACCGTGTCGGCCGGGTCTCGGGGGTTCAAGATTCATATTATTGGGACTGGAGCCAAAACGAACGTGATAGGAGTTAAACTAATTAGTGTATATTTTCAAATTATTATTATTATTTTTCTAATTTTTTTTTTTTTTGTGGGGGGAGGGAGAAGGGGGAATGGGACCCGTGATGTGCACGTGAGACAAGAGTTCACACGTGTAAAAAGAGGTACACAGTTGAGTTTCAACTGTTTGTAAATTTGGTGGTTCAGTAGGACAAAGAAAGAAAGAAGCTGCTGTTGTTTTCCCCTCACAAAAAAATTGAAAGAAAAGGAGAGAAAAAAGAAAATCCCGTTGATTGACAGCACATCCTGACTGTCTTATGATTTCAAAGACCCCCGATTTGACGTTTGACTTGTCTTTTCACTCTCTCTTACTCCTTCCACTCAACCCCCCCTCTCTGTGTCTCTGTCTCTCTGCAGTACGATGCATATTATACGTACAATTTGACATCTCATCACTCCCCCGTTTTAGCCACTTGTGTGTGTATATATATATAGACTTGCTAATTAAATAAAAAAAAAAATTAATGATTTCATAAACCCTTTACGTGTACCAATCTTGACTCTCTCGCACCCACGTTCTTCATGATTTCTTCCATAACACGATTCCCCACCAAAGATGTTAGGGTTTGTGAAAACCTATGATTTCGAAGACCCCCGTAAATCCTTTTGTGTCAGGATTTTTCTCACTTAATTAGGTTTTTATTTTACGAGAAGAAACAAATCTAAGATTTGGCTTAAGTACCGTTAAAAATAAATTAATTAATACAACCATCTAAATTTAATTCTAAATTCCTTATGTTTTTAAACAATTTTTTTTTCTTCTTCTTTTTATATTATAATAACTCACTTACTCCGAAAAGAATAATACAAATTTCTATTCCAGATTGTCAGCATGTTTTGCTAGAGATAGAGAGAGTAATTGTGGTTAATGTGATGGACTAATATTCTATGGTATCCTAGCCTGCTTGTTGATGCATTATTTATTATATTTATAATTTCCGTGTCTGATAAGGTGAAATTGGAGTGCATGTAATTAATATTATCTAGTTTATTATATAGGTGTATAATTGACTTGTAGTGACCATCTTTTTCATGAGCAACCTCATGATTTAATGTCGTAGCTGCTGCTTTGACAAAAACGTATACACAATAAGAGAGAGAGAGAGAGAGAATTAATGAAATTTGTAGCTTAGCACCGACGGCTTTGTGTTCAAACGAAGCAAGCATTGATAAATTTCTGCGTGGAAAATTCTCTTGATGATACCCAATTGGGATGGGATCGTGCACTCAGCTTTCAGTGTTTTTTATTTTATTTTTTTTCTGGGGGGTGGGGGAATTTGGGAAGAGGTAAAGTATATTCAACTGTTGCTTGGAAAACATAAAAACGACCAAGACAGAAAAAGAAAAAGAAACGAGAAGAAAGCAAGAAAGGCCTGAAAAATCAATGGTGAATATATGTCTCCTAATAAACAAAGTCAAATTAATGCTTTTCAGCCTACTTGGTACTCCCACCTCAATGTAAAATAATAGGACACTATTATTATAATTCAAAATGATACCACAACATGAAAACATTCTCTATGGTCCTATTATTTCAATCTGCTCTCAACATTATCTTCTTCTTCTTTTTTTTTTTTTCTCCAAGTGTTCAATTAATATGATTTAAGTTTCTGATCGTTTGTAGTTTTAATTTTTGTTGGAGTTGGGGGATCCTTAGTTTATATGCTCTATGCTTACAAATAGGGCTAAGTTTGACCTATATATCTTATACACGTGTCTAGATACAACTCACATTCAAGAAAAACAATTTTTGGTACGTTGCAAACTAAATGCAAAATTAGATGATTAGGGTTAAGAAATATGACCCATTTGATTAAATCGATCATATTATAATTAAATATAGTCTTATTTTCATGTTTTGACACAAAAATCCGATACATGAACATAAATTGCCACACATTCAACTCGGTTACAAGATTCACAGTATGATTATGAAAAGGCCTTCTGTTATTACACCCTAGCTCCTAAAGTAAAATGCTTTACTTAATTATAACCAACCTTTTGCTTTCCTGAGCCATGTTTCTTGTGTTTTGAGCGTGTCTTCAAGACCGGTCTGAATATGTGCTGGAGTAGCGGCCCCCCTTACCAAAAATGGATAATCCTAGCTCTTATGTACACCTTCTTTATTGCTAGGCATCTCAAGTTGCGATGAGATTAGGGTGTAAAATTACCAAAAGCAGATGTGATTTCGTCCTTTTTGTCTAATGAGGAGTCATCTCAATCCTTATTAATTATTTTCTTACTTTATGCATGTTTAACATATAGTAATCCATAATCAATCAGCCAGATTAATTTAATTAATTAGTTTTGTGAAAGTGCAAATCTACCATTAATTAATTAAATCGCAGCTAGCCTTGCTTTCCTTCCACTCTAACCTATATGTACGTGCACGTTGTGCTTGATTCATATTTGTCTCGATTTTCTTACTAATATTTTTTTTTATAAAAAATGAAAATAATAAGCGGCAGACTAATTTTTCATGCCTAGATGATCATCAAACATCGTAGAATAGCTTGTGTATGAGGACAAAAAGGAAAATGACACATGCTTCTCGATAAGAGTGCATACGAATGTACTTGTACCTCTGAGAACCGAACACAATTCATACATAAACTTGGCTGGTTGGCTAATCACAGCCATTAATCTATAGGAGTATCTACATATATATAGCTAATAGCTGCAACTGTAGAATGTAGTACTGGAAAATTAACAAAGAATGCAGGTCATGATGAACTGTATTCAACTGTGAAGAACTGGCAACTTGATATAAATTTATGAATTTTATATATATATATACAGTAGCACAACAGTGATTTTGGCACAAAAGCATGTGAAACTACCTTTTTTAAGACATCTTTCTCAGGCAGTGATCAGGCTCAATTATAAATGAATGATTCAACAAGTAACACAGCTTTCAGAAGGTTTCAGTTTTTGGTTTAAAAGTTAAATTTGTGTTAAAAGACATTATTGGGTATTGGGCCTACGATAGGAAAAGCCTGATTGGCCCGCTACGCTTGAAATTCATTGCAGGGGCCCGAGATGACATGAGTCGCTGAATAAGCAACTCCAGGCAAAACAAGGATTCCACCTCATTGGCAAGTCAAATTTGAATCAATATCTGAATCAATTGCAGCCATGATTCTTAGGTTAAAGATAATAACTCCAATCGACAAGCCTAAAGAACTATATAAGGGAAGCTTCAACCAATTAAGTATAGATGAGGGATTTCTTCTCTTTCACACACACTCATACACAGAAAGCATCATTCTCTTATTTGACAATGCATTACTGACTTAAGCATCAGAGTTATTTCGGCTAGTTCATATCGACAAGCTCTTTTGCTTATATCTCTTTATCTTGCAAGTTATTGCATCTCGATGCTCACCAACCCAAAAATTGCTTCAACAAACATTATCAACAAATTAGGCACCGGAGGATAAAAGCTCAGTAATTAAATTTTTGAAATCACATAGCTAAGCCATCATGATAAAGATTCTAGAAGAGAAAATTATTAAATTACATGGCAAACAAATCAATAAAGGATGAGAAAGAAGTTTGAATTTTTTTTCAATTGTATTCGAAGATAAATTATTGTAATCATTTGTAGTATTCTATGTATAGTTGAACCCTTGTACTTTCACAATATAAATGAACGGGTCTCCACTAAGTCAAGTGTGAGAGAGAATACAACTCTAAAACAAATACTTGACTTTGTCTTTGGTATGATCATAGCCCTTAAACAACCTCATATGATAATTTTGTTTTAGCATAGCCTCCTCTAGTGTTTCTTCCTCCACTGTACAATAGTTAAGCTACTTCAATTCCTATTAGGGAAAGCTAGCTCAAATTGAGCCATTTCTTAGGGTCAACAATTATTTTGTTACGGGGATGGTACTGTAATTTCTACTGAGTAATTCTAAAAGTTGCTCATATGTCACTCTAAGAATGATGTGGTTTTTAAAATCAATATTTAATTAAAATTCAATAATAATCAATCACAAGGTCAATGGTGATTTAGAAACAACATCATTCTTAAAATGACACAAGAAAAATATAATAGTGACTTTTAGTATTACTTGTTTCTCCTCGATCAATGTCAAATTTCTGCCCATCAACGCCATGTGTTGCACAGAGAATTAAGGCCAAGATTTCTAAATGGTTAAGAAATAATCTCTTATTTCTTTCACAAATATCATTGTTAATTATAAATTAAAACCAATATATTCACTTGCATAATTTGTTTTGCATGCATGTACAATGGATATTGTTAGATTAAATATATATTTAGAACTGTTAAATTTTAAGAGATAACTAAGAAAAAATAATTGTTTAATAACGGATATTGTTGTGCAGTGCTGTCTGCAGACAGCATATTCCCATACATTAAAGGCACTCATGTTTAAGCAAAAAACATGTATTACTTAATTAGTTAAAAATAAAAATATTTAGAAGCCTTCTTAACCTAAGTCTGGAAATAAATTAAATACTGAAATGCAAATATTATTTATATATTTTGTAAAATGACGGCAATGGCATCCATCTGATCTTGGATCGATGGATATATATCAGTAGAGAGAATCTTAATTATAAGGAAGGGAGAGTGGAATGAGACGATGCAAGTAATTAAGTTTCAACAACATCAAAGTGCGTCAACTGAGACATAAAATTAAAATAAAAACAAACAAATAAAACATTTCAGGACATGTTTTATTATCAAAAAATTAGCCTTTCTAGTACCGTAACTGAACAGCAAACGTTTAACTCTTGAAGAGCAAATGGCAACCATTTCAACTTCTTTGAATATGTTGATGTTATTCTGAATGGACACTTAAAGAAAAGCATTTGATCATCTTATCTATTCACTCACAAGAGTCCAAACCTTTTTGAGCACCCAAGACTTTTCAGAGTACAAAATGGTAAATACTGATATATATAAGACTTGGGTTTGACTACACTCTTGTGAACATGTCCATTTTGTTTGTACTCGCATGTGTATGCTGTCCATGTTGGAAAAAAAAACATAGAAAATATGGTTGAAAATTTTCTTCCATTAATACACCCCCAACCCCAAGGTACGTTGATGGACAGCTTGAGCAAAATTGTCATAAACATCCCCCTTTAGTCCATTCTCTTTTTAGAGAGACGGGTGGTAATGGGTAAGTTGTCCAACTAAATTCTGTCTATTGAATGGTTACCATGACAGGAATTGGTTGACTTTTGACTAGGGATCACTCTCCATTTGGTGGTGCCCCATTTGGATTGAACTCTCTCTCTCTCTCTCTCTCTCTCTCGGTCGGTTAGTTGGTAATTAGATATCTAGTTATTGGGAAGTGGGTGAAAGGATGACAATATCTAGAGGGTTTTTGTGGTGGGTGTAGGGTCAAAAATACCACAATGAATTTGCCGAATGTGGTGGTGGAATATTATTCGAGTCAGCTCAACCCCAATTCCCATCCATTAGCCAATCCCTCGTCTAATGCACATTCCACCAATTAAGGTTGTTAGGTTTCTATCTCTCTCTCTCTCTCTTGATCTTCAACCCTTTGCGTTTTGGGGTAGACATGCAATCTGTTTCCTCTTTTTCCAATGGCACAATTTTGACTTTGTGAGAGATGACAGACCCAAAGTTGATGATATATATAAAACCTTTGGGGTTCTGACAATTTTTTGTTGGTTAACCACATGTATGACATTTGATAATGCCATCTGTCCTCACGGTCTTGCCGAAACTCATTAACATTTGACGCGTATGATTAACCATCCCATCACTATCACACCATCTAGGAAGGAATGACACACAATTAGAATGCTGACTTTCTCGTTCCATACCAAACAAGACGCCCAAATTTTAATTAATGAAAAAGACTCAAAGTTGGATCGATCAAAGCCCTACTACATCTAGATATATGGTAGTTGGCATCACCTTCATCTTAATTTATCTTTTTTTAATGATATTTTAAAATCTAGTTTTAATTAAAAAAAAAATTAATTGAAACTATAAACATGTGTATGCAATGTCGTGTTATGTAACACGTACGTGTTTTGAATTTTGATCATTCCAACGAGTTGAACTGGGCGTTATAAGCCAAGTCCCAAAATGTATGTCTCTTTTTTAAAGTGATGGTTTTTATTTATTTTTACTTCTTTTTAACTTTTGAGAAAGTAAATAAGATTCCCATTAACAAAATATGTAAAATATTTCATTAATTTGTTATATATCATGTTAAAAATAAGTTGTGCATACGACGAGGATGAAGAAAAAACAAGACAAAGTTGTTCTCATCAAGAAATAGTGACATGAACCATGGAGTGAATGGAAGGGCCACTTTTGAAATCCTTGTGGAGGTATGCTCATTATATCAATAAACAAGTGATGTCCTACTCTGATCCCTAATTAATTTGGCACATGTAAAAGAGAACCTTTTTTTTTTCATATTCAATTTTTACCTCATGGAGCATTCACATTCAACTCAGTAAATTATCTCTCAATTTTAGGTTAAAAAATACTGACATTTTTCTATTTTACCTACTGACTACTTTTTCAAACCACTTGCATCTCAATCACTTTCTATTTTATCTATCAAATTTTATTGTAGTATTTAAATATTATTTTCAAAAAATTATTTATTATTTATTCTTTCTTTGTTGAGAATAAATAAATTTTTAAAGTAGCTAACCAAAGCTGATTTTCATCCAAATTTGTATCCCAACTAGCCTAAATAATGAGTGTGAAGCTAGGCTTAAGGATATCTAATAAAGGGAAGAGTAATAATTTGATACTATCTTTATTTATGGGATGAGTAACAAGTACTTGCTCACAGACCTTTTAAAATGTTATCATTACTAATTATAGAAGAAAAAATCTAAAAAACCTACAATTTAATGACTTAATTTTACTTTTCCTTTATATTTTTTGTAATATGCTATGTTTTTTAAACTAAAAGCTCTAAAAGAGACCAAATCATGGAAAAAATTTATAAGGTCTTCTCTAAAATAAAAAACCGATCATTGCTACCATGATGATATAGTAGAACATCTTTTTTGTGTGATGAATGAAGGTCCCATTTGATGGCCAAAATGGGTCAACTTGTAGGTCCTACTTCGAATCATCCCCTGTTGCTTCTTTGAATATTTTTTTCTTATAATTCAAGTCTCGACCAGCATGTCATGTATGTGTATTTAGTACTAAATTTGATTCAAAAATTCATCCCATATGATTGAGTATCTACTATAGCTATTTACAACTTTATTTCTAACTGTCCACCTTCTTTTGTCATGAATTTTGTATAATATTCATGAAATTTAAAGAGACTGAAATTTACATCTTCATAGAACTGCATATATCATTCCTTTTAGAGAAATGCTAAACACTACACTTCTACTTATAGTTTTTAGCGGGTTAATGAGCCATATTGACACATCAATGCAATAAAATTGAGTGTAGTATATAGCATTGCTGTTCTTTTGTCATTTGTATAAATATATGATGAAAAGATATTTTATTAAAGTATCTATGCAAGCATGTTATTTGCATTAGAAGATAAAACTTATGGTCAAAGAGTGTTCAGTAGGAGTATTGGACTTTGACAAAGAGTAATACCTTTGAGTGACCCTGCAGGCATTTAGGAGACCACCACCACTTGCATAAAAGCATAGGAGGGATCTTAGCAAAACCCACTTTCTTACGCCCCTTTGACCTCCACTAATTGGGCAACTATACCATCATGAGCTGGGTAGAACATTCCTTTGAGTGGGAATTAGATTGTGGCTTCCTTCTCTCTCTCTCTCTCTCTCACACACACACACACACGCAAACCAAAAAAAAACCACTTTGTTGGGGCCCCTTTTTCTTTCTAGCTAGATTGATGGATTGTCTTCCTAGGCTCACCTTATTCGCCTAACAATGTGGTGGTGTTAGATAATAGATAGATATTCAAGCTGCACTTAGAGGCTTGCTTGGTAGCTTACACAATTCTATGGAGACCATAAACTGAGATGGTTGCATGTGGAGGGGTCCATGAAGGTCCCACAAAACTAGGACAGGCACTGGGGTCATATTATATTCAATTCCCAGTTTTCCCAAACAGCCCTTTAAAGGTTTCCCATCCAATCCAGCTACTTTGGTCATTACTAGGGTTCTTTTCTTCGGGATAACTAAAGTGTGTGTGACACTGTAGACTTTATATGAGAGTTCCCCGAACATGCTATGCAAATCTTTAATATCTTGTATGCAAAGGCTGTCTCCAACATCTAAAAGCCATGCTTTAAAACCCTTGCATGCTTTTGAGCCAATGAATTGTGTTCTTAGAATTTTGTATGAGACAATATTCATTAAGAACAAACTGACTTTTAAAGCAGAAATAAGAACAGTGACTTTAACTTCAGGGTGGACAATGACATCCGTGCATGATGACTATAATTGATCTTCTAAAGCTAGAGCCTTTTGATTATTAGGGTTAAATACAAATTTGATCCCCGTCGTTTATTACTTTATCAAAAAGCCCATTAGGTTTTTGAGAGTGATAAATTTAGTTTATGTGATTTTCACTCTCATCAAAATATGATCCTTCCTTCAATTTATTGTCAAAAAAAAAAACTAACACAATTTGTCATGTGTGCACAAAAAGTCTGTAAGACCTATAAAATGTTGCAATACATACAGCCTTCCCATTTAGCCAGCGTATCCCTTCAAACAAAGTTAAATCATTTATTTTTTAAAAATAAAAAATAAAAGGAAAACATTAGCAGTAGGGAAAAATCTCTTCTGCAATCAGTGATGAAATTCTTCGGCAACCTAGCTACCCCACCTCTCGTAGAGGTGGATTGCAAGGGGCTCTCATCCACGGAGGTGGTCGTAAGGGTGGGAGAGTCAGTCATCCTTCCCGTGACCCTCTTAGCTTGTGAAAAGGTTGGCTTGCGGAAGATTTCCACACGTATGCGAGCATGTCCACAAGGTGAAGTGGGTTGTTGGAGAACCCACCACCGCCTGTGGAAGGAATTTTCTTCGCTGCCACCCTTTATTTTGGGCAGAAATTTCCTCCAAATCGGTTTGGATGAAATTTTGTCCAACCCACATAAAATTGTGCTAAGTGTCTAAGCATTTAATATGCACATTTAATATTAAAGGCAATTTGAAGTTTTTCAATGGCTTATTATTTAAAAAAGTTAATATTAATTAGTAAATTGCTATTAATGACTTTTAATATTTAATATACATATTAAATACTTAGACACTTGCACCATTTTATGTGCGTTGGATGAAATTTCATCCAAACTGGTTTAGAGGAAATTTTTGTCCCTTTTTTTTTTTTTCTCTTGTTATTTTTTACTTTTTAAAAATATGCTAATATGACAATGGTGTATGCATAACTAATATTTTATAAGTTATTTCTAATAGGTAGCTCATTTCAATCGACGATCAATGCGAATGTCAAGCGAACGTCACTACTAATCTTCCTCTTTTTATGTGGACATATAAAAAAAAAAACCTAATATTTTAGAAGTCTTACACGATTTTTTTTTAATATGGTAAAATTTATACGAAATTTTTTGACAATAGATAGACAGACTAATCATTTAAAATTGAAGGTGAAAAGTGAAAACCACGTTGATAAAATTTATCACTATTAAAAACCCAATAAATATGTTAAAAAAACCATTTGGATCAAACATATTTTGAACCCTAATTATTGAAAATCCCTAGCAACTTGAAGAAACCAAATTGATACTCTTCCTAGTTTTCCGAACCATTTCCCCCACCCAATCAAATGTAAAAGCATCTTCATGTAAAGGAAAAGTCATTCATACAGTATAATAATGTGATATACGTCCATTTGCAATTGGTAGGGTAATTTGGATGTTTAATGATTCCACATGATTTGACAAGACGAGTGAGTGCATGTGAGGGATATGATGCAGACGTTTGACATGACCTTACAGCCCCACCCCACGGCAGTCTAGGGACACAACCCACAACACCCACACAGACCCTTTATACTAAATCGAAAAAAACGGCTAAGAACCCGTACCATCTGTTAGAAACGGTCCCCATGGCCCTTAACATTTAACACCCCCTCCCGCGGCAACTATACACGTGTCAGCAACCCATTATCCCTCTACCAGTCCCTCTCTCTCTCTCTCTCTCTCTCTCTGTGTGCAGTTATTGCCAATTGCAGGCTTGTATCAGAGGGTTCTGTTTTTGAAAGATAGCAGGTTGTTGTGTTTATTTAAGTATTTGGGCACTGACTCCCACGTGCTCCTGACATACACACGCGCGCACACACAAAGGAAGTGATAGGCATGGGACTCTTCATTAAAAACAGAGAGAGAGATCTCTCTCTCAACTCTCACCCGTCCCTTCTATCAAAGTCTCTCTCATTCCTTTTGCCTTTCCTACCTCTGAGATTGTCATTGATCCATCTTACTCTTTCTCCCTCAGTTTTGGTCTCTTCTGCTTCAGTGCCTTTAAGGACTCCACAGCGTTAACTGCAGTAAAGATGTAGCTACCATTGAGCTTTTTCTGTCAGACAGACATGTCCTCTTAGGGCATCCTTGTCATCCTATTAACTTTCTTCTTTTTCTTTTTTCTTTGTTTTTCTTTGTCTGAGCTAATAAAATTACATTTCTAGACTTCTTTTTGTTCTCTGGACTGTAAAATACAGCATGGTGTTACATAAAGAAAGTTGTTTATATGAGAGTTTTCATTATATTTATAATAAAACATAGGTTACACATCTCTTTCAGATATATATATTGATAAGATTACAACTCTTAATAGCTGTTAGGTTGAGTTTAAAATCCACCCTTTGATGTTTGATGAAGTATCTTTTCTCTAATGTGGTTTGAATTTGAAATGAGTGATATGATCCAATACGCCACCGCATGCAAGCTTAGTGGGAGGCATCACAAATTGATCTCTGCTAGACCGAAAACGAACTTCTAACATCGATCCAAGACCTAACACTGTCACATACAAAATGAATATCAATTTCAATATGTTTCATTCGTGCTTGATAGATAGGTGACATCAATATATTATTATTATGATTAGTGCTACAAATTCTCATTACATCCATCTTATATCTCTTTAATGAGACTTTAAAATCATCATTAGATTTCTGATATATCATTAATCAAGAAGTATTGTCGACAACATAAGCAATTTGATCAGTTGGATCCAACTGCATGAATTAAGAAGTCTTGTCGACAATATAGCTTAGTAAGAAAAAGGTATTATCATGCCCTAACCAACTACATTATTTTGTTCTCTTTATCAAGTCCAAAATGTATCTTTGTTGAGAAAGAAGTAATCCTTTAGGAGTCGAAATAGCGCTTCAACACCCAAAAAAAAATGTAAATCCCCAATATCCTTAATTGCAAACTCAATGCAAAGATATGATAATAAACAATTGATTGCCTCTTTACATGAATCATTTATTATAATACTGTCCACTTAAATGAGGATGAAGATGGCCGTGAGCTGCCCACGATGAAAAATAAAAAGGGAAGAGGCTGACCAAGGCCCATCAAAACTAAGTTCCAACAATTTGTTGCTCAATCATGAATATCATGCTTTTAGTGCTTGCTTGAGACCATAAAAGCCCCTTCTTTTTTTAATTTGCAGATGTGATCAAGGAATTGAGGATGACAAAATTGGGCGGTTGTGTGATCATCACTACTAAAAACCGGTTATTACCGACGTTTTTATTAGCTACCTTTACAGAACACCCGACCAGGACTGCGGCCCCTAATCCTCTATCAATGGGATTACACACCGTGTAAATTCTCGTAAAACTCAGAATAGCAGTGAAATTAGCTACAACCACTTTTCCCATCAAAAGCACAGAGGAAAGGTTCAACTATAATTCATATATATATAGTCCAACGTGCTTAGCATTTTATAACTCAACGCCAAAAATTAAGGGTCTTGGCATTTTATACATAAAGGGTGATTGAGAAAGTTAATTTACTACTCTAGGGTTGCTGTTGTTTTATAACTAAACGTCAAGAATTCTCGAGTTCCTGGCATTTTAAACATAAATGCCGGAAATTCTAATGTCTATTTTTGGTGTTTATCAAAACACTCATAATATTTTTAAAATAAGTTTCTTAGCATTTGCTTCGTTACGCCAAGAATTTACTAGCGCCTAAAAAAAGGCAAAAAATATAACTTTAGTAGTGCCCATTTCAAAAAACACAACACAGAGACATTAAACACGTGTTTTTTGTAGTGGCACTTGTTGACATGAAACTAAGCAGGATACAAATGGCATGTGACTAACCGTTAATTGATGACGGATGGCAAATTTGTGACTTATTTGAAATCCGGACAAAATCTAAGAAACTTATTCTTGAAACTATAAACCAATGATTAAATCCAAACCACCAAAAAAAAGAAAAAGAAAAGCAACATATATAGAAGATTAACTATAAATACAACCAAACAAGTCGTGGGCAGCAACCAATGGCTGCAAAGTTTGAAAGCTTGGTGATACGTATTTGTCTGACATCAGCACTTACAGTATTGATGACAAGAACAGATGCTGCTTTTGGTTAATATATATATATATATGCTGGCTTCCAGATTGAGTTCAAATAACGAAGCTATAGTATCTCACATACAAATTAAAAAGCCTTCAAGTTATTCTACAAATCACATAAACAGACCCTTTTAAAAAGAAATTCTTCCTAAATCTTTGGCTTTAAACTGGAACACTCATTTTTAAACCACAGATACTTCAATAATAGCACAAATGTCAATTCCTTCCAAAAGCATTTCACCCGAATTCATAGAACTCGACAATACTTCCTTTTGCTTTCGTATAGTACCCAATAAAGCACTCAAAGATTAAATTCCAACAAATTAAATCAATAATTGGGTACAAGCTCCTCCTTGGTTTCAATATGATTGGATCCTGGGTCTTGAGTCTTGACCATTATATGGGCCTGCCCCCTCTAAACTAGGGCACATACACCTCAGCAACAGGAGTTTTCAGATAAACACCAAGCAATTACCTCAGCCACTGCTGCAATTAAATATCTCTCCACAACAGCAACGTCTGAAACTAAATTGGTTGTCAAAAATATTAAATAATGTAAGTAACAAAATAAACAAAAAATAGAAAAATCATGAATTTCAAGGACCTAGATCTCCAAGGTTATTGCAAAGAAGGAACTCATACTTGGGTTGTCCGAATTGGGTAAGGCTGAGAAGACCGTCTTTGGACCGTGTTAGATGGGAAAGCAGACCAAGTCTCAACATAGGAAACATTGATTACATCCACACTTCTGGACCTCTCGACCTGCTTCACATGGATTTGATGAAACCATCAAGAATCAAAAGTATGGGAAGAAAGAAGTACATCATAGTAATTGTTAATGATTATTCAAGATATACATGGGTCATTCTACTTCGAAGAAGGCTGAAGCCTTTGATCAAGCAAACGCTATTCAAGAAATTTCAATTTTTGCATATTTATGTGATGAGATCGAGAGAATCAAGAAATTCAAGGGATGGCTCGAGCAATGATGCATTGAAAGAATCTGGCTACCTAATTTTGGAGAGAAGCTATTAACACAGCATGTTTCATCATCAATAAAGTCTACCTAAGACTGGGAACTAAAAAGACCTCATATGAGTTGCGGAAAGAGAAGAAGCCCACTGTCAAATACTTTCGATATGATTCTCTATACCAGACTGCATTTTGGACGCAAGTCAATATAATAGAAATGGTAACAGAAATTCTCCAAATTCATTTTGGAGGAAAATTTTTTTTGCTAAGCCATACTCTATCAGTGGTCACTCCACCTAAGGAGCACAGTGGCGGAGCCAGAAAATTGGCATCAAGGGGAAATATTTTTTTAATGAATAAAAAAATAAAATTAATTAAAAATATTAAAAAATAATTAAATATAAAAAATTGATTATTTTTCTACTTTTTGGCTTTGCTTGCAAGTCCAACAAAAGGCTAGATATGGTTGCATGCCTTACGCTTGTATCCCACTTTGTTTTGTTTTGTTTTCTTTTTCATTTCATTTGTCTTTCATGCCTTAACTTGTTTGCTTGTATTATTAGTTATATTACTTTAATTATACTTTATTAATTATTTACTATTTAGGATGTATACGTGAAGTCTGGACGAAATCACGTGAAATTTTATGTTAATGAACGGTGCGTGCGATTTAGTGAAACTATTTATCTTCTTCAACCTTGCATTTCTCTATTTGCTCTAAAACCCTTCCATTTCTCTGAAATCCTTGGATTTCATGACTGGCCCTGGGGCATAATTATGACTATTTTTCCTCCAAAGTTGCCGAGATGGGGGTATACTAGTTGTTGATAGGAGGCATGAGAAAAAATTGTACGTAGGTAAAGAAAATTTTTAGGGGTTGAAGGGCCCCCCTTGGTTCCGCCACTGTCGGTATACAATCATTTTAGGTGCGACCTCGATCATAACCATTTTCATACGCAATCTTTCCAAAAACCTTAGCTCTTCTTTAAAACAATACACTATTTTCCTTTGCTAACTTAGGTATTAGAGAGTTCTCCTGCCAGCAGTTCTCAACAAGTTTTTACTCATCGTGCAAGCAACTTGGCCATGATTGATACAATGAGAGGCTCTCATAGTTTCAGAAATATACTCTCAAACTGTAGTACATAGGATAATATTGAACTTCACCGCAAGTATATCTTCGAATAGACCAATCAAAACTTGAAGAAAAAAAAAATGAGAGATAATTTGGGAAAGAAAAATGAAGTAACTAAAATTAATTACCCAGATAATATTCCACTTGGAATATTTCCATGCACAATTACGACGCATGTTCCAATATAATCCCGTTGTGAAATCGACGAGTAGAATCATGACACTTGTATTTGTATAGAGGGAAGAAGAAAGGAAGACCCCACATTGAATTAGCAATTAGCACAGCACCTTTTCATCATGAGATCACTTGTATTCAAGCAATTGTGTCTTGCTCAGACTTTTGGCTAACACTTGGGTTTTCTATAATTTGTCATTATTTTCACTTTTTGTTCTCTTTAATGATTAGACGGCTAGTAACAAACTTAATGATTAATTTTTCACTAATAATAATAATTAAAGTACATCCATTAATGTAATATTAAACTATTAATTAAATGATTAAATTTATTAAAAAAAATTACAAATTGGCTCCTCCTCAGAGTTTTTCGGGCGCCAAATCTTGCCAAGTGCATTTAGTATGGATATTGTGTATTTAAAATTCTAAACTTGGCTTTTTAAAAGCACAAACTGTTTTATGCCTGAAAATGGAAGTTAAGACAATCAGCTTTTTGCTTAATAGAAGAAAAAAGGCAAGACATGCATAAACAAAATAGCAAGTGGGAAGATGAGATCGAGATTATCATCAGCAAGAGTTTGTTAATTAATTAAAGAGTTTCTGAGAAGCTAGCTTTTGAAACATCATATTCTTTTACTTGATAGTAAAAGGCAGAAATGATACGAATTATGACCATCGTAAATCTTTTTTTGTAATTATGACCATGATACATCATATCATAATTACTTTTTCAATCATGACCATCAAAACATTGCTTCTAATTCATTATATTTTGATTCTTAATCTCTTTATATATGAAGTGACCTTAATTTCTTCTTTAAAGGGCAATATATATATATATATATATATATATATATATATGCTTCAAGATGTTTTCAAATGTATATATCATTTATTCCTACGGTTAATTAATTAACAATTAAATAGATTGTTTTAATTTGTCAATCTTCATAAATCAAAAATCAAAAATCAAAAATCAAAAATCAATTTTCTTCATTATAGGGAAAAAGGGACTCTAATTAATCTCTCTCACAAACACGAGAGAAGACTACACCAAACTTTTCAAGTCAAGGTGAATCTAGAAGAAAATTAGGAAGACCCCGCCATATATTACAAGCTTTTCATGATAAGATTAGCATCCAATGAACCATATATATATATAGATGCATGATGCATGTTTTGTTTTGGATAAGATCGAAATTGTAGGTTGATCAGAGTTTACCATGTTTTGTTTTGGATAAGATCGAAATTGTATGTTGATCAGAGTTTACCATTCAAATATTCCAACAGTGACAACTTTTTTATATGCACTTTATTGGTCAGATTGCTACCCTCTAACGGAGCAGAATAAATGCGAGATCTTGGATATTATTTTTACTTTTCTTCTTCTTTTTGGCCGTACCATCATCTCATCACCTGTTGCTAAATCATCAAGATATATATACAAGGAATTAATTAGAAGCACTATTTTGGCGATTTCCCCTCCAATATAATTAATCCATGTGTTTTAGTAAAAAGTAGTGTGTATAAATTTGCATATATATGTAGAATCAAGCATCTCTTAGATGATATATGATTGTTCTGCAACTCCCTGATCGTATAAAGCTTCCTACTTATATAAATAAATACACCTCTTTCACTTAATTAATATCGATCCTTTCTCAATTATGTGAAATATAAAAACATTGTTGGAAACAGTCGGATCCAACGGATCATGTATATATACCTGCCACCGAGATGTGCCGACAGGTAAGTATTAATTAATTAAGTCGACCCCTTTTACTTAGAACGAGACCTCCTTTCTCAAAAAAAAAAAAAAAAAAGAACGAGACCTCCTTAATTTCATAGGATGGAGTTGTGATTATCATTGATCAATTCCCAACAATCTCGAGATTAATTGGCATGATCTCAACAAGAATTCAAGGATAATAGGGATGTTATCCTAATTAAGAATTCCTCCTTAATTATCCCTACAACAAATCATCCTGGTTTTCCCGAATAATGAGCTCGGTTCGGTTCTGAGCCTTGTTGGTCTCTCGGACTCATGACTTCCACCCGTCTCAATAGATAGAGAGATTATATTATTTTTTTCTAAGCTGATAGAGAGATTATATGATCGGCCTAATTCCCAACAAACACATATAATGACTGTCATTTTATACAATATGTCATCTATATTTTATGTACATTTATTTCCCCTTAATGTTCTGTTTTTTTTTTCTTTGCTTTTCTTTTTTGTATATTTGGTTTTCCTAAATGATTGATACGTTTTTGTCTTTTGTTCATATGAAGGGTCTACCTCCCCTGTCATATATATGCAATTAAAGCATCCATGTCTTGTCTGCCTTGTGTTAGTCGTTGACCGGCCTTATCCCATGCACCCTTTCAACTATCTTTCTTTTTTTCTTTTTTTCTTTTTTTCTTTTTTTCTTTTGTAATAATAATGCCAAGCATAATTAGACTCATACGAAGAATTCAATTTCTTGATATATTATCAAGAAAAAAACTCAAATGGTATTTATACACTGTAACCAAAATTTATCAGAGAGTACTGAACCATAATGCACTAGATCAATTGATAAATCAAATCACCCCCATTGAATAATAATGCATGGCTTCATGTGCTACAATAAACGATGATAAGAGAGTATATATATATATATATATATATTATTATTATATATATGATTTTAGAACCCAAAAAAAAACAAGTGTACTTGGTTGAGTACAAAAAATTTGTCGCCCAGAGACTAAAAATGTGTGAGGTCGGGATGTGTCCAAGAAGCTTGACATTAACATGATGTGAACCCACATGTATGAAGAAATAAGAAGCAATATTTATTTATTTTAAGGTAATAAAAATTGGATTAATAAGGAGAGATATGGGTAATAAAAGCAGTGGAAGAGGAGAAGCAGCAGCTGCAAATGAAATAATGGGGGAGACATATTTTGAAGGGTGGGGGGCAAAGGCGACAAGCGTGGGGTTGTCTTGTCATATCAACTTCATTTTAGTGGCTGGCCCTCTCTTTTGACACATTCAAGGGCCCCTGTCTCCTTCCTTATTGGCTCCTCTTTTGGATTTATACTCTTTTTTTTATTTTTTTATATTCTCATCCTATCTTAATTCTGCATTTATCATCATCATCATCGGATGGTTTAGGAACTCGAAGACCTTTTTTTTTTTTTTTTTTTTAAGTTGTTTGATTCTTTTTAATGTTAAAGACTGTTATATATATTGTTTAAGTGGCCCAAGCTAATTAATCATCATCATCATTATTAATAATAATGTTACGCTCGCATATTTCCTTTTGGACCCACCCACACTTTGCTTCCATATATCACCAAATCATTGCTTAATTTGTTACACGAAATTCCATCAACAAAAAATAAAAATTAAATAGAAAATTTCAATCAATCTTTTTAATTAGCTTCCAATGGCTAGGCCCGATTTTAAATCGACTCCATCTGGGCTTAACCGAAGCCCAGTAGCCTGCCTTGACAAATCAAGCCGAAATAAATCCAGGCCCTGCTCAATTTTTATTTTATTTTATTTTATTTTTTTGGCTTTTTAACGAGTTAATTTACTTAACCAAATCAACGAAACTCATGAAAAAACTTCCAATTCATTACATAAATTAACAAACAAAAGCTTGAATATTAAAATAAGGCCCAATCTTAACTCACTCTCCGTAGTAACGAAATAAATTAATCAAGCTTCAACATTTTAGTGCTCAAATTGGCTTAACTGGTTTTTACAACCATAACTGTTGCTTTTGCACTTAAGGCCCATTTGTTTCGGCGCAAATCATTTTATGGAAAAACATTTTCCTTAATTTCGGGTATTGATGATTGGATTAGTACAAATCAATAGATGATGCAAAGAAAAACAATTAATATGCTATCTAAATACATTACAAATTGTACTTTCAATGATGTTTGAGTTGCCTATGTTTGAGCTTAAATCCATTTCCCTCCAGGGGCAAAACATGGTAGACTCAGACAATTGCCCAAAACGTCTTTCTGCAAATTAACACAGATTCCATCTTCTTTTCTTTGTTTTTTGCCGAATGCGATTTAACCTCCCATAGAAATTTGGGAGCAAAATCTCGGATCCTTGATGTGATTGACTCCTCATCTCTAATAATGATAAATCCCTGCACATTAACATCGTCAATAAAATTCTGGGAATAGCTTGGCTCATAAATTACCAGATGCAGAAGATAATTTCAAATGCCAGACTAGAGACAATCACTGAAATGAATGTACCTCATGTCAACCAATTAGACCTCAGTAAATCATGATTTGTACACAGTTAAACCAGTTAAACAGAAGCCTGACTTTTTTTTATTTTTATATAAGTAGTCGAGAAATCATTAAAAGCGTAAGGTGCTCCTAAATACACATGAAGTACTCAAAAAACAAAAAAACAAAATCTGGAGTATTGAAGAAAAAAGACTTAAGTTCCTCCATTGTTCTCTCGCAATCTTCAAAACTCTAATCATTCATTTCCCTCCAAATATAAAAGACAGTTGAATTATGTGCAAATTGGCCCAAGGGTGCAAGTAGAAGAAGCAGAATGTCATATTTGACTAACATTTAGAGCTAACTATCTATATATCCAAGTCTTCCTTCCGATGGTTTTCAAGATATATTTCATTTTATCTCTGGTGCACACAAGCAAGACGCTTACAGAATAATTACCTGGGGTCGTATTATACGGTCCATCTCCAGCATGATATCCTCCAGTAAGCAACCCTCTCCAAGGTTTTCATAGTGAGAGAAAAGATGGTCGGCATGCAACAGATCATATGTACGTGGATAAGTTGAGAATGGTTCACACCTGATGTTAAAGATACGTATTAGCTGACAAATTCTACTTTGAGTAGAATTACATACAGTTGCAATATTAGTATATTTAGTTTGTAAATGTTGACCAGTAGCAAAGATTGATAATATCTTACCAATCATGGAAAGCACCAGTTAGTCCTCGGTCATAAATAGCTGACAAGGTATTCTTCATGTTTATAGGAACTACGTTCATTACCCAAACAGGCAACGTATTCAAAGCCACAGCAAATCCACCACAGAAAGCATTCATGTCCATGACATTTCGTATTTCTGTTTTACTGATATTCATTAACCTCCAGTAAAGGCGAACTTCATCTTGCCAGAACAGAGAGTCTGACGTAAATTCCTTTTCACTAATATCTGTTGTGAACAGATGAATCATCTCATCAGAATGAATAACATTGCTTTATAATTCTTTATAACAGTGTGTTAATATAGTTATAAGCAAAAGAGTAGCTTCTTTAAAGTTATGCAAAAAATAGTAACAAACCTATTCTTCCAAGACTCTGCGAATAAACTGAAAGACGATCCGCCCTAGTACTGAGTTTCTTAAAATTTGTTTGTGCACTTCTCACTTGTATACAGTTCCTAAGTGGTGTATTCCATGATGATTTAGAATCATCAACAGCATCACATATGTCCAAACGCTTCTGCTCTGCATTGTTGAGAAGGCATGACTGATTTTCTTGTTTAATCCATATTGCTGTCTGAACTTTTCGAGAAATGAGTTTCCAGCACATTGCTGAAGTCAGATTTACAAGCTTATTCCAGATCAATGGATAATCTTTAGTCGTTTTATAGGCAGGTGGAGCCGAATAGACAAAGTACCCATTAGATCGCAGAAGGCGATTCACTTCTTTGAGTAAAATACCATCTGCAAGTAACAAATCAAGAGCAAAAACTAGAATTAGTATAACTTCACATAGGGCAACCGAAAAATCTCCACAAGGATCCAAAAAGTGGCAATTTTTTAATCCCACTGATGTGGAAAGTAGCCTTCACCTAATCTTGCATATTGCAATTTCATGTCTGTCATCCTATCATAAAAAACATATCTTATCTTCACACGATACAGAGAAAACAAATATATATATATATATAACCAACTATTGTACAGAGGTTAGAATAGAAGTTCTAACAATGAAATTGTTCTGGCAAAATCATAAATTATTATCATCAATTGAACTTCTACAATGAAAGGTAAGTTCATATACAACTTAGGAATACTTCAAGCATGCAAAACAATGTCAAATAATGTTTTGCCATAGTGAATCACTATTAAAATCAGGGCTCACATTTGCATAGAAAACTGAGCATTGGTTCCTTCAGCCACTCGGTGAGGTTAGAGATTAAATATACGTTTACACAGTTTGGAGCATTGATATCCTAAAAGAAAGGCCTTTTCAAGACAAAAGAGGCTTAAGTATCTTCTTCCTTTATCATAATACAAGTCATATCCACTGATTCTCACAATGGATGATGTGAAGCACATCAGTTATTGCATTAGGATAATTCATCACACAGCCAATAAATCAAGATTCCCAACACTGAATAACTCTACAAACACTTAACCATGCAAAAGCTTGTGAATGAAAAAGTTAGTTTTAAATATAAGAAATTTAATCCAGGTGGACCACTTTGGATTTTCTTTTCGTCTATCTAGATTGAAGAGAGAGAGAGAGAGAGAGAAAGGTATGAAACCATAAAACAAAGACAACATAGAGAATATCTTAAAGTAACCCTTCACTATGTCCACATACAGAGAGTCATAATTTCTGTACATCTATAACAAGAAAGCATCTTCAAAATGAAGCAATTTTAGGAGCAGCAGATTATTGATGCATACATGTACCCACAATGTTATACAACAAAATAACAAACAGAACTAGAAACATGTCTGTTCCATCACTGATCTCTATAATGAAGAATCATTTGTCTTGGACACAAATTATCATTCAAGATCATTTTTATAGTAAAATTGATATGTTATTTAGCATTTTTATTTTTTTTACTTTCTATTTATGGCCAAGAATCCAAAATAATATACATAAATATCTTTAGGATGGCTAAGTACCATTCTCATGCCAATCGACACGACACCTTGAACAGTGAACCATCTCAAAGGAGCTACTGGGATATGGTAGTTGTTTTGTGGCTATAGCAGAGATCATTGCACCAATTCCTCTCTCTAAAGCAAATTGAATCTGATTCTCATGGCCATCTTTGGGAGCAAAGGACATTGTTTGTATATCCAGGGGAAGGAGGTAAGCAGAGAAGCTGGCAACCCCACAACCAATATCCAAAACTTGAACGATCCCTGCAGAACGCAGATCACCTGTGTCACTTGTAATCATATTCCCTAGCCTGTATTTACAACAAAATTCAGTAAAGTTGAAAATATGAGAATAATTAGCCCTACACACTTTGATCCTAACAAAATATTCACGTATGTGTTTGTTTGTTTTTGTGTGTGTGCAAGCTTTCTACCCCATCCTCCTGAAAGAAGTTGATGAGGCTTCACCAAAAAGCTAGGTGAATCTTTGCCGTGTGAATCAAGAATATCAAGAGAAATTATTACTTAGATACTGGAATCACTATCACTATAGCAAATCATAATAGCTTAATTCTTTAGGTAGTCATACTCCCAAAACAAGGAAAATGATATCGTACTTATCTATATAACAAAAATAAATGAAATTCCAGTTTGTAAATTCTTGAAGAAGGAAAGCTGTTTAGTTTAACATAGTTGAATAATTAGAGAAACATTTATAAAATCAGACACAATGGAACTTTAAGTTGAAATCAAATTTTAGCAACAAACTTGGAGTATCAAAATTTTAAATATATATCAGCATCATGTTATTTAAAAAGTCAGTTTCGGAATGTCATTATTCACATAATTTTTTTTTTTTTTGGGGTGGGGGAGAAAAGGGATTGGCTTACATGGCAAACATTACTAAATGTCCCACCAGACCTAGTAACTGATAAAATTTATCTAATGCGAAAATTTAAAAAATTCATGCAAGTAGTCACTTCAAATTAACCTGTAAGATAAATACTATTTCAATGCTTGCTCGAATGCTAACCATTAATGCCAGTGTAGGGAAAGGAACAAAAAAAAGGAATGAAAAACAAGTTTACCTTTGAATATACTCTGCCGCCCCATGTTTGAAATGGGTACCACCACCTGGGAACCACCATAGCTGATTCATCTCATGCACCCAATTTTGTCCTCCTTTGACTTCAGCAAGACGTGTATGATTCACATTGCTTCGCCAGACATAATCCCTGCTTGTTGGCCATCTTATTGGTATCTTATAGTCTTGTGGCGGTGGAATCAAGCAAAACAAGCGCTTCTCAAGTGGCGGGCAATGCCTCTCTAGTTCTTCTTTTCTAGAAACATCCAAGTTAGGGAGCAAATTCTTTATATAAGAAACATCGTGGCAAGGGATGTACTCATTGAATGTCAATGGGCAAACATTCATCCCAGTTTCAGGGATCAAAAGTGTTGTTTTTCTGTAAGTAAGAGCAACTTTGTTTGCAAGCATAGAAATACCTGCAAGTGCAAAATACAACAATATCAATCATAAGAATTCAAAGATCCAAAACTCGGTATTACACCAGATTGCAAGGCTTTACAAAGTGTTTCAAGTCATCCACTAAGGCTGACCACAATGCAAAATTAAGAATATAGATCAAACAAGTTTAATAAAAGCTTAAGACTTTCCATCCCACTTTACAACATTCCCGCATGCAGTATACATTCATGCCTCGAAGTGTGGCTCCTAGGGAGAGCCTTCCATCACGCATTCACTCTAATTAAGGATTTGGAACGTCGAGGTATATGACTAAAAAATCTTTACAAATTTATGCCTTCAAAAGCACGAAATGATATCAAAAAATGCTCATGCTTGCGGCAATTATATGACACAGACCTAACAGTGCCTAGTATCCAGCTGAAATATAGACATACATCAGCATCTCATCTAACTCAAACTGAATCAAGACATCGAGAATTTCCTTTCAAATAACAATTCTATGGGGTGAATGTTGTGATATCATACATGCATGTCGTACTGAACAGCCTTTATTTAAAAAAATTACTCCTTAACGTGATTTTTACCATAAACCCAAAGACTATTGCCAAACAAGACCTATCAACTAATAGGATGATTCACCTTCTTCTACCCATTCAATCTAAACTCCAACCATTCCGTGCAAAAACTCTTCGCACTACTAAATTGACCAAACCTACAAAATAAACCCAAAAAAAAAAAAAAAACTTGGGAGGCCCATTAAAGTTTTAGAGAGGAAAGTAAGATTACCAGTGGATGAAGAGGAGGACGAATTGGAGGAGAGCTGGGAGGCGTAAATGGGGGCATTGTTGCCGAGGAGGTTTCCAGCGTAGAAGGCCCCAACCATTAACAGAAGAGATACCATTATCATCTGCCCTGACCTCCAATTGAAGGCCGAACCCAGCGCATACCCACCCATTTTCTGTCTCTCTTCCTTGCTTTCCCTTCTCTGCTCTGCTATTAGCTTCCTCTCTCGACTGGGTTTCCCCTAAATTTGGAGGATTCAATGGGACTGTGACTGGACCAACATCTTGGAAATCTAAGAAAGATCCTGAGCTGAGGAACAACAACAATACTACCACTATCACTACCAGATTGATTCCAATTTCGCACCGTTTTTTCTTTTTCTAATTCGTTTATAGTTTACACCGTCATGACCGCAGGATGGATGCACGTGGCAAATATAGATTTTTTTAAAAAAATTATTTATTTGTTCTTTTTATTTGGATTTTTGGAAATTGAAAATGATTGAGTACTACAATTTCAAGGACTAGGATTCTCAACAATTTAAAAAAAATAGTAATTTCTCATGTTGCAGAATTTAGGTATTTTGTTGAAAAATCTCTCAAAAGATTTCTTCTTCACTTTTATATACACCTTTTTTTTTACAACGTAAAGAGTAAAAACCTATGAAAATATACTTGCAACATGTTATCTTTTTAATAGGTCGTATTTTTTAACTGTTTCGATGTCTAAAAACTACATAAATTTCATAATTTGAACTTAAAATTGTAGGGAATTCGAATCCCGACTTTCATTACATCGTCACATGACTCATATGGTGCCAATGATTAAAAAGAAAAAGCTTGACATGTAAATATAATTATTTAGTGGTAACATGGTAAGTGATATGTGACTTGTCATGTCAATTTGTAAGAAACTTATAATAAAATTTATAATACCCTTAACATTACTCCTTAGACAATTATGTGATTTTAAATGATTCAATTTTATTACTATTTCTTAAAAAGAAAAAGAAAAATGAAGGTAGATTACACTTTACTCACCCCCAAATTACTATCTCATTTGCACTTATGCTTATAAACTTTGGCTCACTATAACTCGTCATTACAAAATGTAATTTCATTTCGAATTGCGCCCATGTTAGATTGGATTGGTAAAGTTGAAAGAGTTTATCACCCATAAGTCTCACATGATGCAGCGTCATATATACACAATACATATATTATAGAGTAAAATTACACTCACCCCAACCCGGCACCCCTCAAATCCTTCAAAACTATTGTGAATGAATTATTCATTCAACCATCTTCATATAGTGAATGAATGAATTTATCATTAAATTTATGTATACTCACATTAGTTCACAAATTCAATAGTAGATCCCATTTTATACTTTGGTGTATTTAGAATAAACAAAGCATTTATGTTGAATTTTATGAGTATAAGAACAGGATCCAAACTCTGCCATCGCTTTCTTCAACGTTCTACTTCTTCCTCATTTTCTTTGAAGAAGGGTTGATATTTTCCCTTCTATACTGTGATAGTGTGATAGGATTTGCTTGGTTCCTATTCTTCCAATGGGCCTATTCTTCCAATGGACCACGATAACGGAGCAAAGACAGCCACCTCCAATTCCAAGTGCAATGACACGTTTGATGTCTTCGGCCTCAAAAGGCTTTAACTTCCGCTATAGCAATTTTTGGGCTTATTACGAGGCCAAAATATGCGGTATACGCGATGCAAGCAAAAGCCTATAGTCAATGACGAAAGTAACCAAGCGTACTTGTCATTTTTGTCCCACATTGAAAACTTATGAAATAAAAGAGTTATTTATATAGCGCGCTTGCTGCCTAAAAGGATACGACCTTACTTGAACAGGATCTGTTCTATAGGCTCGTACCTCTGTATCCTTGAGTTCTAAGGAGACAGGAACCTAAGTCTGGTTGATGAACCATGGCCGTGCGATCAGAGCGTGATTGACAGCGTCGTGACCTCCGGGCCATCAATGCAGTAGAGGATCGTTCTCAGCCATACTGTGGCTGGGATGGTCGTACAGCTGTCTGACAGACTTCACCTTTTTTATCATCAGCCTTGAAATTGTTTTGATCCTCTGTTTTTTTCTCTCTGCAAATTTCTGGTTGATGCCTAATGGCATTCTACTCTAAATCACTGGATTTTGTTTTGCCGTTTCAAAACGGTAACAAAAAATTTATTAAACAAAACCAACATCAGATTAACGATGTCCAGTATAATATAAAAATTTCCTTAAATGAATCAAATCAGCCAAAGAATACTATCAAAATTCCTGAATCATCCTACTAAGGCACTGCAATACATCGTAAATCTCCTCCACATGATGGTGTGACCTATCTGCAGAAACAAATCCATGAATCATCCCTTTTGCCTCGATGCAACTCCACCCAGGTTTCTTCTTCAGATCCTCCTTATTCATAACTCTCCTGACTTCTTCAACTTCATCCCACTGCCCAACACTAGCTTGCACATTACTCAGGAGAGTATGATACCCAACATTATTAGGTTCCAGATCCAAAAGCCTTGCTGCTGTATATTTCCCAAGTTTTGTGTCTCCGTGAATTTTGGAAGCTGCAAGAAGAGCACCCCAAATCCTGCTGTCAGGAAAAATCACCATTTTCAGTATTATGGCTAAGGCCTCTTTAAGCTTTCCATGTCGACCCAAAAGATCCACCATGCAAGTGCAATGATCCAACTCAGGTTCAATACCAAATTTCCATTTCATGACAAAATAAACTTCACAGCCTTCTCTAACAAGACCGGAGTGGCTACAAGCAGATAGTAAGCTCAAGAAGGTGACACCATTTGGCTCTATTCTTTCCTCCAACATTAGACCAAAAAGTTCTAGTGCTTCAAAACCAAGCCCATGAGTTCCAAAGCCTTCAATCATTGTTGTCCATGTTACTAAATCTTTGACCAATATGTTACTAAAATACACTCTAGCAGAAGAAATGCCTCCACATCTTATGTACATGTTTAAAATAGAGGTTTCCAGGTGTTTAGTTTCTTCATTAGATCTGTAAAACAAGTTTCTTATAAAGTAGCCATGGATTGCCTTACCCAGTTGCAGAGCTCCCAGATGGGTATATGCATCAAGAACGCTTCTTAAAGTTTCGGCCCCAAGTTCAACATTTTCAGCTTGCATTTGATGGAACAAATTTATGGCATCCTTGATATATCCATTTTGAATGAAACCTGACATCATAGCACCATATGCAACACTGTTCTTTTGGCAAATTTCTCTAAACAACACAGCTGATATCTCTATTTTCCCACACTTCGCATAAAAATCCAGCAAAGTAGTCAGCAAAACATCATCGTGAAAACCAGTTTTTATAGCTAAACAATGTATCTGTTCACCTTGAAAAAGATCGCTAGACTTTGCAAATGCTGATATTAGTAACGTTAAACTCTCAATGCTGAGTGCTGATATACCCTGCATTTTATTCAACCTATTCACTAAGTTTGTAATATCTCCTTTTAAGGAATAAAAGGGAATCAAAATATTCCAGGAAACATTATCCCTTCTGTCAATCTCACTGAAAAAACTTTCAACTTCCTCAACACTACCCGTCTTAGTATACATTCTCAAAAATGAATTTTGTACAGAACCATCTATTAATAATCCGTTCTTGATTGTATAACCATGAAGTTGCCTCCCCTCAATCAAACTTTCACTGGCACAACACCCCTGCAATATTACCATCATAGTCACAGCATTGGGTTCATACTCTACCCTCATTTCCTTGAGCAAATCAAAAGCCCCACTAATGTTTCCTTCACCAACATAACCTGAAATCACCGACGTCCAAGAAACCAAATCTCTATGCGACATCTGATCAAACAATTTAAGGGCATAACCTATATACCCGCATTTCACATAAACCTCAATCATCGTATTGCAAAAATATACATCAAATCCAAAACCCATTTTTATTGAGACACAATGCACCATCTCTCCATATGTTGCCTCACTCTGCAGCGCTGAAACAGCTTGGTTTACTATCGGAAATGTAAAACTATCATGAGCAACACCCAATCCTCTCATCGTTTTATACAACAAAAAAGCCGAATCAAAAAACCCCGAACCAACGTGAGATTTGATTGTTACATTCCATGCCGTAGTATGAGGTACCTCTAAGGAGTTAACAACACGAACGACGCTCTGAAGATCGTTAAACTGGGCATACAAGCTCATGAGCTTTGAAACAACGGTGACGGGTCCCAACCCTTCTGAGACTATGAGAAAAGCGTGGGTCTGTTTCAGAGTTTGAAGGTCTTTGCATGAATCCAACAGCCATGAAGAAGAAGAAGAAGAAGAGGATGGGATGGTGAGATGATGGTAATAAGTTTTCAGGTGATGGGTGTGAAAAAGAAGAAGAGGAAGTTTTGAGGGGAGAGAGAAGAAGCGGAAACGATCAAAGACATGGAGAAGTGGAAGAATGTTGAAAACTAAACAGGGAGCTATTGATGTTGATGAAAGACTCGGTGTTCTTGATTGAAAAATCTGGTTGGGTACATAGATCATGCCATTCTAAGCTTTTGTTTTTGTTTTTTTCCTTTTTTACGTTACCTCAAAAGTAATTTATATTTACAATTTACCCCAAGAGCATTTTTAAACTTTTTGGTCTATTTTAAACTTTTTGGTCTAAAAGTGTCACATACAGATAGATGACTTGATTTTCGTCCAAAGTAATTGCTGAAATAAAGGAATGAACTTTTTTATTAACGACTTTATGGAAATCATTTGTCACTTTTTAAATATTAGATGCCAAAACATAAATGTGCAGATACTTTAACAAAGTAAAGTTTATTTTCTCCCTTTTTTTTGTAAATGAAGAGGTACTATCCGATATTCACAACATATATTAGATCAAAACCTTCGTTTAAATATTATTTTGAAAGAATTTATTGGCTTTAAAAAGGTGACAAGTATAACACATTGGAGTATACTATTCATTTATGCAAAGGGATTATAAATGGTAAAAACTACAAATAAAAGTAACCCGTCAAAATGTTATATCTATTATAAAAAATAAAAAAAGAACTAACAAAATAATCTCAACTGCCATCGCAGAACCCAACAGCACAAAAGAAAACATCTGCAGAAAACTGCAACAACCCCAACACTCAAAAGCTCTAACAATCTGCAGTACAACTATATCCTATGCATCAAACTATACAAGTCTGTATAGAAAACCTATACAATTATTCTATCAGGAATTCCCCAACAATTACACAGCATCAAATTTTCATTAGTTCTACAATATTTCCCTTTAGCCACAACTCTAGCTCTACTATCCCACTTTATCTGCATGATAATTTTCTCCTCTGTCCACAGCTGGTTCCCGTGTCATTTCTCAGCTTCCAAATAGCATATATCACAGCACTACATCCAAGCCTGTTCCAGAGGGTTCCAATGACTCTTGGTCGATGCCTGTTTGATCCCCAGTTGACTGAGCTTGGTTAGTATTGGAAAATTTAGGGCTTTTACAAGAGGTTTTCATGGTCCTAGGTTTCGTTAGAAGTCCTAGGCTTTGTAATGAGGATTATAAACTAATCATGGACACGATGTGAATATATGTAGTGAAATTATGGAATCGGTGTAGGAAGGAATAGTCTATGAAATTAAGCCTAAGTTATCGATGTTGATGAAAGACTAGGAGTTGTTCATTGAAAAAGCTTCCATTTGGGTACATATACGGTATACCAAAGCTTGCCTATTGCCCAGGCCTTACTGAATAAGCGACCTGCCAAAAATCCCAGACAGAGAAGTAACCAATGGTTCAGCAATCCCAAAAAGGAGCAATAACATGAATACTAAATAGGAGTAAATACCAATGAAAAATGGGAAACATATTCTCAATCTCATGAAGAGCTTTTAAAATCAACAACTAATTATACTTATTTTTATCCACTAGCACTTGTTTATATATTGCTTCCTAGAAACTATTACTACTTCATTCAACTATCAATAATTGGTTTTTTACATAACATGACAACCACCTATGGTGATGGTTTAGTGGTTTTAAGAAAATCTCCAAAGAGAATAGGCCCATACCAGGGTGTGGGTTTAACTCTCTACTAGTGAGAATCATTCACACAAGCCTAATTAAAACATGAAATAACAAAAATACCATAATTTTTTAAAATAACTACTTAAATACATTCAAAGTTTTTAAAAAAAAAAAGTAAAAAAATGATTAAAAAAAAACAAAAGAGAAAGAAAATGGGATGGTTAATCTCAAATCGATTATAGGCATCTTTATATGGAGAAGGGAGGAAAAATCCAAACTTCTACACGTGAAAATTGCAAGTAATTGAGCGACGCAAGATGTTAAATGTCCCATCAAAATGCCTCTAAGGCTCCTTCAATATTTTTAGACAAAATACAATGGCGTCAGGACAACTAGTTGACAATATCCCATGTTTAAGCGGTTTTGCAATCATAACCTTGAAGTTTAAAAATTTGCAATGTCAATATCTCATGTTACAACCTATTTTAATTTCACCTTTTTTTCTTTTCTTAAAATGCCCCCTAAAAAAAATTTAAAAAAATAAAATAAAATAAAGTGAAAATTCATAAGTACATATATATATCCTCATATGTATTTATATACACTATACTTAAAATATTAATTATAAGCTTAAAAATTCAATGGCCAAAGATTAAAGTATCTGCCGATATATATTAGACAAGTCCCTGCAACAAGCACAAAAAGAGTAAGAAAAACAGGTTTACTAGCAATAGTTGAAATAAAACCTGAAAGACCAAAGGTACAAGACACAAAGTACTTCACAAAACTGAGAACTCAACCATAAGATGAAGAAAAATCTCTCCATTAAAAATTGACAGAATTTAACAGAGAGAGACAACCAAAAGGATCTAAAGATAGAAACTGCTAGTTCGTAACTTCAGCAGCATTTACTGAAGGTCTTGACAAAAAAAACCGAAGAAATAACATATGGTTTTATATACAACTGAGTTGTGTGCACAACGACGTGGAAGAAGGCAAGGAAAATTAAGTTAAGATCCTTCAAAATAAGACCAAAAAGAAATTGCCTAAAATAAGTTCCAATAATAATAATAATAATATAAGTATAACATACACATACCACAAGAAGATACATACACACACATATGCGTGGGTTCAAGCCCCCGTTGTATGTACATATATATATAGAGAGAGTATAATAAGATATCAATTATGAACAGTTTCAAAGGCAAAAGATGAAAGTATTTACGACCATCTCTCAAACATGTCCCTACAACAAGCATGAAAAGAGACAGAAAACACAGGTTTTCTAGCATTACTTGAAATAAAACCTCAAA
Source organism: Carpinus viminea (assembly GCA_013348765.1). Lineage (NCBI taxonomy): Eukaryota > Viridiplantae > Streptophyta > Magnoliopsida > Fagales > Betulaceae > Carpinus > Carpinus viminea. The sequence continues at coordinate 34,850,087 of CP054674.1, read as the reverse complement.
TTAAGAGTGAAATTAATAGTTATAATGCGCTCTCTTTCAGAATCAGATAGGCATACTTGAATTGCTTACCCAGTGTGAAGACCTAAGTTCTTGTGTATAAAACAAACAACGAATTTGAGATCAGACAGCTGGTACGATTAGCATGATGGTTATAATGCTGTAGAATAAATACATGAGATACTAACCTAGAAGAAGGCACTACAAGAATTTAACGAAAAACACGATTATCATATTGAAAGTAAAGACCCTCAGAAGTAGTATCTGAAAAGGCACTATTGCTAAAAACAAACCACTCTTAAGCAACATAAAAGGATGGAAGTTTCATGGAACAAAAGTTTGTAATCCTATTTCCATAAAATACACTGACCTATGAGATAAAGAAAATGCTTAGGGTTGGGAAAAGAATGTATACCTCTGTCAATCTATTTCGTCAGTAATCAAGTAAGTACCCAACCAGCGGGATAAGTTCTGGATAATGACTACTTGAAGAGTTTCCCTATTATATTCTTATCACAAACTTTAAGTGAGGAGTCATCACCACAAGACAACGATACTAATATTAGTAGCAAAAGAAATAAAATAAAATAAAAAACCTTAAAAATACTTACACGTCACCCACCTGGCTTCATTTGAGTAAAGAAAATACACGATAATTTCTTGATTTGTGCTCAATGCATTTTCAACCTCTAGAACAAATGCCAATCAGAAAGATGCAGCAGCAGAACAAGCAATGATTCAGTCTGCATCCACAAATGAAGTGCAATCGATATCTTGAAGGGTAATTTTCCCCATGTATAAATCGTTTATGTGATCAGAACAGAGAGGGAGGCATTTCCGATTGAGACTTTCATGAATGGCACCCATCCCAGGGACCCACTTCCCTTCATCCAGTGGGTTCACATTCAGACGGTTTTGTAGTAATCGTACCCGATAAAAAACAGTAGTCTTTTTGTCACAGAAATGAGCGAGACAGGAACATGAAGGCTCATCAGAAGCCAATCTGATCAAAGCCAAAGATAAAGCCCCATCAACTGGCCTTGGATCCGAGAGATTTTGATCTCCCATCATTTTAACCTCTCTTTCTGTCGGAAAATACACTTCCTCATTTCCATCCAAATCAGAGACTTTTAAATCCTTAGTGTAATGCTTAATAGCTTCATGTTTTGTCGAGTCATGCTTCTCAGCTAATGTCAATATGCAAGAGAACCTTAAGTGATAAGTTACAACGGTTTTTACCATCTTGAAGTTGTGACAGCAGCAGAAGAAATCAAGCCACCTTCTTCCTACACCAGCATACCACTTGATAATGTCAGTATCTTCAAGTGCAATGAGCAACTTAATTGGCCTGGGGCGACCCATATTGTTTGTAAACCCGGCCATCTTAACTGCCTTCCTAACAAGTTCTATGGGTGCATCGAACTTAATACACAGCCTTGTCAAATCCTCAACCGTTCTCTTAGCATATTTGCGCTCCTCTTCCTCCTCCATTCTCCTTTCTTCTTTCTCCAACGCATTTCTGGCTTTGACCGGACTCAAATGCTTCTCTAATTGCTCTTGGAACTTATCATAGGCATCAACCAGCTCTTGAGGCAATTGATTTCTAATGTGCCTTAAAGAGAGAAAATCGCCTGCTGTGAGCATCCGGTACCATTCCGAACGCTCTTCCAAGGATCCCGAGAAATCTTGGACCACTTCATTAGCCCAAGTTCTGAAGATTTCTCGAACTTCGTTCTCAATTTGAAATTCAAATTTAAACTCACCACTTTGCTTCAACTTCTTAAAAACATGCTGCAATATCTTCAAGCCCAATTTCTTCCTATTCCTCTCTCTAGCATTTTTCAATTCTAAAGCTCTCACTTCCTTCTGTCTGAGATACTTCTTCCGGGCCCGAATTGCTTTTTCCGTCATAGGAGGATGCAAAACTGAAGGTGGAACCGCCTGTAGTTCCATGCCTAGAAAAGGAATCTTCTCAGATACTGCACTATGTATAGCCGTTTTCATCCTGTCTACTTTCAACTCCAATCTCCCTTCTAAATATTTCAAAAACCAATTCTTCAAATCCATCATCAACATCTTTGATCCCGAAGTTATCACTAATATCTCATCCAAGTACCTGACCACATATATCTTCAGCGGCTTATAAGATACACCAGACATCGAAACAAGCTCATTTGAATCAAACTTGGTATTCTCCTGATTCTTCCGAAGACGCATTTCTTGAATTTCCTTATCAAACCCATTAAAGTAAATATTAATCAAAATCGAACTAAGCCCGCTTTCTTGAGGAAACCCCCTTCCTAAATAACAACCACCTAATTCAATTCCCACCACCTCACACTCAAACAACCTCTTTATAATATCAATCAAAATCCCATCCTTTATTTTCTCTTCGATAAAGAAACACAGCTTATTTACATGCCGATTATCAAACTTTTCTCGATGAAATGTAACATCAAACCACCAACTGGGATTCTCAACCGAGTTCTTAAGGTACCTAATCGCGGTGTGGCGTCCCATACCAACACGCCCACCGTAAGAAAATGTTACGAACCGCTCATCATAAACAATTTCCAATAACATTCTAATGGCTTCAATCAAAACCTTCAATTTCAAATTGGGCAAAACCGAACACTCACCTTTCTTTCTTGAGGGCACCATTGTGACGCAACAAGCTTTGACATCGAACCGATTCTCGCGGAGCTCGCTGCCCATTTCTTCGATATCGAACCGCTTCGAGACCGAGCGAACAAGGGACAGTGAGTCAGGGGCGTGGAGGGCATTGTCGGGTTGTGGAGTGGTGATGTTTTGGCAGGCGGTGAGGAGAACGGCGGGAAAAGCGACGACGTTTCGGACGAGGTTGGAGAACTTGCCGTGGGAGTATTGGCTGAGAACTAGCGCTTTGAGTTGGGGTTTTGAGAGGGGTTTAGTGGATTTTCCGGTCTGGGTTTCGGAGTCCGGTGAAGGGTTGGGCAACAGAGTTGAGAATAGTTTGAGAGAAGAGCTAATTGAAGGCCAAAATTCAAGTGGGTTTATTCTTCTGGCGTGCATAAGCATTGAAGCAACAACTACGAAGGCAATGGAAGTGTGGATCCTCCAATTTATTGAAATTTGTTTGCGGGTTGAAGCTCTCTGTTAGCGAGTTCAAAACTGAGAAAGAGGAGCCAAGGCTGTCTGCAACCTTTTCTGTATTTTATTTGGTAAATGGTAATATTTTATCTCGCAATTATTAACATATTTTTAATAGTAATTTTAAAAGTTAGTAACAAATGTAAATGTGAGAGTAAGAATGTACGTAACATCATCTCAAAAAAAAAAAATGTATGTAACATTATTTTTCCTACAATGTTACATACAACATTGACGTGATAGTTCTAATTACTCTTTTGTTAAAAAATAAATAAAAAATCAAGAATTAGTTAAGAGTATCACATTTAGAGTAGTTGTCAGAAAAAATGTGATTTACAATGTTATTCTTTTTTTTTTCCTAAAATCTCTTTTAAAAGGCTATCATCCACATGCATCATATGTGGTATAATATGGGCGAAAAAAATAAAGTACTAAAATTCGATAGTAAAATTGAATGAGCGTTGTTAAAGGCATTAAACCTTTTACTACAAGTCATTTATAAATGATGTGATAGTTTACTTGACTCTTACCACCCTATTCGTAACAATGTAAATTGTCGTGTAAGAGTGTATTTATCACTTATCACATTTTACAAATTGATATGATAATTCACATGATACTCATTTTCATAAAATGTAGATGGCCAAGTGAATTTGTAATAATATTGGTAGCTACATAGTGGTTCACATGGTACTCATTTTAGGATTTGTAAGTGACTTGTAATAAAAGTTTTAATACTTGCTCTTTTATTTGACAAACTTAGACCCTTAAGCATTGATGTGTATGAAATTTGAATGAGACCTTAAAACTTGGAAATTTAATCCGAGTTTAATCTATTTCCAAAAGGGGATCATTGCTTAGACTAATAAGCTTATCCTAACATATATATATATATATAATAATAATAAAAACAAAAAACAAAAAAAGAAGAGAAAAGGCTTAGTGTTTACAAGAAAAATGAGGCAGCAATTTTTCAAATAAGGAAATAGATGGGCTTTCCACTCTTAGCTTCAAGGGGCCCAGGCCTTGGAAGATGAAATAAAATGTTTTGACAATGGGCTTGGATTTGCTGTAGTCGGCTACTCTTTCCGGCTTCATCAGAATTTGGGCTTCCGGTCCCTCTCAGTCCAAATTGAACAAATTTTCTTTATTTTGTTTAAAAAATGGGTTGAAAGAATGTATTAAATTGATGCATAATATACTCCAATAGCTAGTTTAATTGACTATGGATTACATCTCATAAAGTGAAGGTTACTAATTCAAATCCACTTATCCCCTTCCCTTGTGTGGACATGTAAAAATATATATATGTGCATTTTAGATGCATATTAGTTTTATTTTTTAATTCAATTTAAAGACGACGTCCAATTTTTATCCTTTTTAGTCTCTCTTGCCAAAAGCGGACTTACCTTAAGCTTTGGGAGATTCTTGGCAACCCCAAAAATTTTTAAAAGTCCTTACAAAAATATAATTTTCTATAGTACAACTTTGGTAATAATGACTTTCTCACACCCCTAGATATAGCTTTCTAAAGAAATCACTAAAGATCGATAAATAAATTGTTAAAGATTTTACTACAAATATGATAATGGACAAATTTTAGTACACGAAAGACTGTTATTAAGCATAATTCGAAAAGATGTCAAGTTCTTTTAATATTATTATTTTTTTGCACATGTATATAACAAACTATACAACTTTTGTATTCAAAATAGAAATTACTTCTAAAAACAATTTTATAAGTATGTAAGTTTTATATACCATTATATATACTTATGGCATTTATAATGAAATTAAGTTTAAGACTTGTTTGCTTTTATTTTACATAATGTCATAAATGCGCACAAGTATATATAAAATCAGGAACGGAGGGAGGGGGGATTGGTATTGGCCATGGACCATGGCTTTCCTAAAAAAAAAAAGAAGCCAATTGGCTCCTAGTAGCAAATTTTTTTTTGACTTGTGACACCTATCCATAATAATTTCTAACCCCGTCCTTATCTAAAACAATTACATGCATGTATTTATTTGGGTAGGTTTGAAGTTCCCAAACACTCATACAAGAAGTCCTAATTATGCTCGCCGCCTCTTTAAAATCAAATGGGATTATATAGAAAATGGGCTACTCTTCCCTTTGAAAAATCCTTTAATGTCCCATCCAAAGCATGAAAAAGATGGGAGTAAAATGTCAACAGAAGGAAAAAAAATATCAATGCTTGTGTTTACCATTTTGCCATTCATTTTCCATAATGATGATGATGATCAAGTGGTATGTGGTCGAAATTACTTGACAAAAAATCGTTGGCATCAAGTCTTAATCATATTTTCACACATCGCATCAAGAGTGCACGTCATTGTTCCTTCTGCCACATTACACTAAGCCAAGGACACTAATACCACGAAAAATGGTGAACTCTAGTCAATTTCTCGCCGCCACTCGCAAAATTGCAAGTGGTTCTTCTTCTCTTTGCTCATCTCAATCATGGATTATCACCAATTTATTTCACAGACTTCAAAACCAATTTTTGACTCTTAAAACCATATTTTGGGGTCAGATTTTATTTTGACTTTTGAAACCAAATGTTGGCTCGGCTTGGGGTCGGATGCTGTTGAGCAAGTAGGAAGTGATTTACTATGTGCATTTGTCTAGATGCTGAGATTGTACTATAGATCTCATGGGACGCACAAATTCTTCCATAAAAGGATTAAAGGTATGAATATACAATTTCAAACATAGTTATAACCCTTTAATATGTATATATATGCAATACATCGGCATGATTTTATGTCTTATCATATTTGTGTGTTTTCAACCATAAAACAAGGAGTTTTTTTTTAAGGATGGTGCGCGTGACACGAAGTTTGAGGGTAGATTTAGAAGCCTAGTTTTCATTTTCTCATGTTCAAATTACTAAAAGATTAGCCTATCAATTTGTTTGCCTTCCTTCAAGAAGAGAGTATAATGAGTTCCCATTGACTTGATGGTTTCTCTAATTGTTATCCAAACTTGAGATATAAACAATCGTCAACGATTAAGAGTGCCTTAATCATCACATTAGGATTATTTGTGAATTGGAATTCAAGCATGAGTGAGACACTCATCGACTTAAAACAACCAATCAGCACAACTCCTTGGAAATTACCTATTACATATAAAAAATGATAGAATTCATTTATTTAAATCTAATAGTTAATCTATTAAATTTGTAAAATAAGATTAAAAAAAATACTAGCGTGAATCATTATTCTTCATTAGTTGCAACACAAACATCATCTAATTGAGAAATACTTTAGTGTATTCTCTCTTTCTTCTTCCGTCATCCTATTTTGAAAATCAATCATTTAGTTTGTAGGATTCACATGTGGGGAGATGCTTTTATTATTTATTTGAGAAAAATAATATTTAGAAACCAAGCTTAAGTATTTAATAGGCCAAAATTAAAAAATTCAAAGTTAAAAACATAAAATTTGAAAAAGCACATAAGATTTTTGGATTATTCGTCCTAAAAAAATAAAGAAAAAGTATACTTACAATTAACTAATAAAAAAAATGAGCTTAAAAACGTTTATATTTATTTTAAAACAAATTAAAAAATGAAAAGTCATAAATCCACCGCCCTGGCCCCAGTCATCGTCACAACCAGAAAAGTCCAGCCAACGTTTTTCTGTCCTAAAGCTCCTAACTGATTGGGAAAACCAAAGAACACACGAAGTTTCTCGGAAAGCAAAGAAAGTCACAACCACGACAGCAAACATGGAATGAACGTCTCTTCTTTTGTTTTTTGTTTTTTGTTTTTTATTTTAATTATAATTATCTTAGTATCCGTGTAATATTAAAATGAACTTAAAAGGTCTTTGGATATGTGAACAAAATTTATTTTGTTCTTATAGTCAAATTTTGTTTACTAATTTAACAGATTTCGATAGTGTAAAATGCCAGAACCAATTACAATAATTGTGACAATTAGTGTTAGACTGTCTCCAATGATAACTAGCTTAATCAGCTGTAAATCACGCATAATAAAATAAAAGTCACTTGTTTGAATCTCATTTCCTTTCCTGTTTTGTATGAACATGTAAAAAATAAAAAATAAAAAAAGTTAGTGTTAGACTAACAGAATCTATTAAGTTTGACAGATTTTTCACTTAAAAAAAAAAAAAAAATCCAAGATAGATGATTTAAATAGGCAATTAATGTATAAATATTGCGATCCACGATCATTTTCATACAATAAATATTCCAATAGAAGAGATATTGATTGTTGTTTTGTAGGGATATGCAAATTCTAATCGCCCATCCCCCACTGCCAAGAAAAACCACATGCTTGTTTGTTCCTTCTGGCACTGCAGCCAGCCGCACACTCCACGCCAAAACCGCCCATTTTCCATGACTTTTTTGATCTATTCATGCATCACCGTACCGTCGTCTTTACTCTCAAATCCTTCAACTTTTCTTCCTCTGGGTTTCTTCAACCGTCTTCTACGTACATCCACACCTCATGTTTTAACAAGTAAGAAGAAGAAGAAGAAGACAGAGAGATGGAGAGAGAGAAATTCAAAAATTCAGAGTTTTGAAAGTTATATGGGAAACTGAGCAAGCTTCATTAGAAAAGTATATGTTTTTTTTTTTTTATAGGGTATCGCATAAACACAAATATAGTAATCAAATCTTTTTTATTTGATTATAATCACAATATTTAATTATAATTAGCCTATAAATAAAGAATATTTGATATCTAACTAATTATGAAATATAAAAAAATATATTACATATATTTTACATACGCTAGCATAGTATGCTTTGAGGATGATTGCAATGAGACGGTCAAAGAATATATTTTTCCGTCTTTGAATAAAAAAAGCATATATGCAACAATTCAAACAAAAGAGAGAACCGCTCCCAGGTAATTGTAAATAATATACACTCGTGAATACTTTATACTCTAAATATATATCCCAAAGAATCAACTCTTTTTAAAGATATTCTTTGCCCCTCTTCTCTCTGCCATCCTCTGAAACTTAGCCAGCTAGGAACACAAGCAACTAATAAGTGTAAGACATTCTTGGTTGTACATTTTTATATGTTCTTTGTCGTAAATTGTTATATTCGGGCGACTAATCCAAGTAATACCATTTTAACGAATCAAGACGGGAATCTCATATAAATTATTGAAAATGACGAAGATTCTAAATGCAGCAACCATTTAAATTAATATTTAATCATCAACACGATTTTTTAGTCTACCTTTCTTCTCATTTCCAATATTGTAACAAGTTTGGCCAAAAACCTTCCCCATCATGGGCTAGGATGTCACATGCTTTCTCGATCATTAGTTCTTCAAAAGAGAAGTGAAGGACACCGTGTTATGGGAGAAAACCATCAAGTTATTGTGCAAAGGAAGAAAGAAAAAGAAAAGAGTAATAAATTAACAAACATTAAGGCTTCGATTGTTTTGACTCGAAAAAGGTTTTCTTCATTTTTCGAAGTTTGGTATGACTGAAAACATTTTTGGTTTATCAAGAAAACCTTTTTTGTTTCGACTCGAAAGTTGCCAGTTGTTTTCGGCTACTGCTGAAGGTCGTCTGCCATCACTGATTTTTTGCACAAGTCAAACGTCAACAAATATTTTTAGCTAAAAATGATTTCGCCAAAAATGTTTTCCAACAAAAAAACATTTTAGATCAAAAATGCCTGAGTTATTGTTATTTCTCACTATTGTATGCTACAAAGCCATAAGTAATAAATCCAAGTCTCTTATACCATTTCAAGAAATTCAAAATGTGAATGTCATTTGGATAGCGTAAGCGCATTGACGGGTCAAGTAATATCAACAAATGAAAAGGATGAGGATCATGGGTGTGTCTATTGGTGAACTAGTGTGACTGGTACAGCATGCGTATCTACATGTTTAGAGCACTTACACAAGCTTCCTTTAATTTCACCATAAATTGATGAAACCAAGCTATTTTTTGCTTTTATATTCAAGTAAACTATACAATAGCTTTCTATATTTTCCTATTGAGTATTTTTCTTTACTTTTTCTTTATTCTTTCTTATTTATTTATTTTTAATTAGCCACAAACCCTAATGGTGACATTGTGAACATTTTAAACTTGAATACACTAAATTTAGAGTTTTGAAATTTAAGGGAATGATTGTAAAGGCGCTAGAGGGTGAATTGGACAAAATTTTAATTTAAATTGAGTTAAAAGTGTTAGTATAGTCAATCGCATGTTGATAGTTCAACTAAGAAGACCTACAAAAACAAAAAGTAGGTAAAGGGGACTCATTGGAAGTGCTAGCAATGAACACTTTGATACTGAATTTGATGAAGGATTTTGAGAGGAATAGAAAATTGTAAATACGGTAAAGGTAAAGGTTATTTACCCGTTTAAATGAGCTCCTATTTATAGGAAGAGAAATACTACACATACTCTCAAGTACTCATTCTCAATGTTTACTCTCTGACGTGGCAAAGAAAATCAGTGTTGAATTTTATATTTACTTTCCATTTGTTATTTAATCAAATTATAATTTTCATTACCATGCCGGAGAGTGAAAGGGGGTATAGTGAAAGGGGCCACATGTCACCTTCCAATTGGGCTAGTAATTCAAACTCGTGGCAACATTCGATTGGGGCACATGCTACCAGTACAGACTACATACCCTGAGCGTCCGTCCAACATTTTATACGAACTCCACCGCCTGGATGACCGTCATCCTCAATATGGATTGCTTGCTCCTGGCTTGCGACACCCTTTTAGTATGAACTATGCCTGAGTATGCAATAGACGAAGTTGTCATGACATGGGTGGTGGTGGTGGTCGGCAAATGTTTCCCTTGGCATAGTCGTTACTCTTGGCTTGGTCATATCGTTTGTTGCTGGTAGTCCCCTTGCAACGTGTTTGTCGAATTGAGAACTGTAGATAGCGACGCCCTTATGGGAGGGATTGACGGCCTTTAAGAGCATCCACAGCAGCCTCTTCAAATTTTTCTTTTCAAAATAACAAAAAGTACACCTTTTGTTATTTTAACAACTCATATTTTTATAACACACTTTTCAGCCTCTCTACTTTAACAATTCGCTCTCACTATTTTATTAAAATATTATTTTTCAAAGATTTAGAAATCACTTTTTTACTCTTAAAAAAATCCTATGTGATTGCATTTTAAGAAAAGCTGGAAAATGAGCAGCCAAACCCAAACAGAATTTTACAACCTTCAAACCATTTATTCCTCTGCGACTTCATAGAATTTTCCCCACCATCAGACTCGGACCATCTGGAGAACCCATCAAGAGTTGAATCTGACCCATTCCCTTTTCTGGCAGTTTCGACTAGTTCTCAATTGCCGAAAATCCCCTGCAACTCTCATGCGAACACGCCTGAGGAGGCAATCGTAGAAGCCATTGGAAAATTGCAGCTTTAAACGACGAAGTCAGTTTGAGAGAGGAATTTTGAACAAGGGCCCGAAGGAGAGAGAATCGCTGAGAGAGGTGAATTGTAGGAATTGGGAGGTGGAATTCCTAGGGTTCTTGTTTGTTTTCTACTGAGAAAAAAGTGTACTTCGACTCCGACGGTGATGGCGTTGGAAGGAAGCCGGATGCTTTGATTTCGCCTTACCGCCTTCGACTCCAACGGTGATGGCGCAACCCCCTTGCCGCCTTCGACTCCGTAGTCTTCGACGGTGATGACGCTGAGAGAAGAAGAAAAAAAAACAGAAGCTGCGGAAGGAGAAAAGGAAAAAGGTGGTGAGAGAAAATATAATTGTTTAAAAATAGAGAGTGAATAGTAATTGTTAAGTTTGAAAGAATACTGTTCATATTGTTAACTTTTTTGTTAAAATGAAGAGGTTGAAAAGTGATGTTTTTAGCTCTTTTTGTTAAATAGGCTCTTCAAACTAATAAAAATGTGTTTGAAGAGCCTGAGCTCTAATAAATGGTATTAAATTTATTGGGAAAACTTCACTGAACTTCTACTGTTTTTATACACTTTTTAATATTAAAAAATTTTCACTTAGGCGTATTAAATTTTGGTTTCTTTCACTTTGTCTCTTCTGTACAAAAAATCTTTTGTAATGCCAATTTTATCCCTGATTTCAAAACTATACCGTTCTCAAAACAATGCGGTTTTAATTTTAGAATTGGGGGTAAAATTGGCGTTACGTCGAGATTTTTTGTATCGAATAGACAGTGAGAGAAAACCAAACTTTAATATATCTAAGTGAAATGTTTTTAACTTTAAAAAAGTATTTATGAAAGTAACCAAAATTCAAGAGTAAATAAAATTTCTCCAAATTTATTTTAAAAAAATTAATCTATTAAACTAAAGTATGTTCTTCCTCTATTAAAAAATTAAACGTTACGTGATAATGTACTAAAAATAAATTAAGTCGGGGAAGTTTCCTCGAAAGCCGTGCTCGCCATCCATGGTTGATCAGACATTAAAAACAAGTGCGCTTTTTCGTCTTTCACTAAAAATACAAATAATTAAAGAGAGAACGTTGTCAAACCACTCAAATACAAATGATGACACGATTGACGGAATGTATTTATACAATCCAGAGACTTATTACGTATAATTATACAATCCAATATCTGGCACACTAACCAATCACAATTAATTTTTAAATGCACCACTGTAACATATGGTGAAGACGATTTCATTCAATCTTTTTCTTTTTCTTTTTCCTCATAATATATACGTAAAGTGCAATACGGCTGCTCAACTAAACAATAATAGCCGTCCGATTGATCCAGAAAATTGTCCATCTTCATGCTTCAATTTCCTTACAGATCTCACCCCCTAGAAAAACGTGAAAACCACACAACCAAATCCCTCTAAAGTCCCAAAGAAAAAGGAAAATAGTAGAATACAAAGGACTTCAGTTCCTCTTTTTTTTTTTTAATCATCAGGAGCCACATCATCACTTGATAAGAGATCATCTCTGCAGCCCCATCATACGAGAGAAGTCCTCGAAGCACACGAACCCGTCTCCGTTCTTGTCCACCCCGGCTATCATGCGCCTGCAGTCCTCTAACGAGCACCGTTCGTCGCCAATGGCCGTGAAGACCCCCAAGAGCTCCTCGGCTGTGATCCGACCGTCGTGGTCCGCGTCGAAGAAGTTGAAGGCCTCGCGCAGCTCTGAGTCGCAGCCTGAGCCCACCCGGCTCAGCAGCTCCTCCAGGCTTATGCAGCCCTCGCCGTCCCCACCCACCTCTCTCAGCATCATCATGAGCTCCTCCTCGCTCGGAGGCTCAACCCCGAGCCGGCTCAGGAGAGCCTCCAGCTCTTTCCTCGTCACCACTCCATGCTCCATCGCTTGCACCGGTTCCAACTGGATATCAGCCGATGAATCGGACCAGTCACCCGACACTCCAGGCAAAACGCTCCTGGGTGTGCCGAGATCCGCAACCCCGCGGCCTGAACGGGGCTTTTCGTTTGACGTGGAGGCGTCGGAACTCGAGGAAGAAGACGACGAAGCGACGGAGCCGAACGAAGATGGGTCCTCCCTGGACGGGGAAGACCGGCTCTTCTTGAGCCGAAAGAGGCGTTTGGGGTTGAGATTGATGTTTTTTGGGTTGATCTGAGCAATCTTCATGGCGAAAATCACACAGGAAAAAAAACCAAAGGAATAGTTGAAAGAGAAAGCAGAGAGAGAAAGAGAGGAAGAAGAGAGGAATGAGTGGAAGAAGGGTGGAAGTTCGGGGGGTTAAAAAGCAGGAAAACGGGTAGTGCCATGGCAACTTCCAGGAAGCTTCGTTATTGAGCCTTTTAATAGGGAGTCTATATATGCGTAATTTGGAGACCTGTAGATTGCGCTCTTAGTCGTACTCCTGCTCCATATATTTTACTCTAATATACTAACATGGGTTAGTTTTTGGTTCAATCCTTAACGTATATGGAAAGGAATATTAACTTTTACTCCAAATTAAATAAAAATTAAATTAACTTTTTATTCTAAACTTTAGAAAATACTAGCAGTGCTGTAATCAAAATATTTAAAAGTCTCATGGCAAGTAAAATATTTAATTAAAATATAAAATTATTCAAGTTAATGAAATTAAAATTTTTTTTTTGGATATGTCTACACAAGATAAGGGGAAGATAAGATTTTAATTAATGACTTATTTTATTAAGCGTGATTTACAATTAATTGAATTATTTCTTGGGACAAGTGTATAAAAACATTTAAAATATTAGTCTAAATTAATAAATTGATATTAATAACCTTAAAAATTTAACGTGTTTGTGTTTTAAATATTTTACAGACACTTGCTTGATAATATTTTAAATAAGTTAAAAAAGTATTTCCTCCGTATTAGGAGAAAATTTCTGTCCTTTTATCTTTCAACATTCTCTTTGTTCTTTTGTTTATAGTATAATGAATGTGAATATACACTTAAAAATGTTGAAAAATTGACACTTAAAAATATTAGTAGCAGTTTTTAAAGGGTAATTCAAAAATTCTAGGATCACGTCCTGTGAAATTAAAGTCACTAGTTTAAATTGTTTCTTTCTCTTCTATAAGGTGACCATATCAAAAATGACAAAATACTAATAGCATATAAAAAAAAAAAAAGAAGATAGAATTTAATGGTGTGGGACTTGGTACGTGACTTTATTAGCCACTTTGTTTGGATGTGGGTTCGGATTCCCAGAATGGCAGGGGACCTCTCAAGTAGAGTGCTTCTACTGTGACACTCGATTTATTGCGAAAGCTATTTGTCTTCCTGAATTTATATCGGGGGGGAAAGGGGAACTTCTCGGGTGTGTTCAGATTTTTAGTGTATCATGAAACGTGGCATACGTTTAGTGGTTCGGGTGTCACGGTTATTGCTGAGTGGACCGCTTGAGAGATTATTGGCTGTGTTTGCCAACAGTAAAATAGCCTGGACTTTGAGAGTGCTAAAAAAATTTCTCAAAATCAACTATAATATTCTTATTTTTTTATATCATATCAATTATTTTTTATCACTTTTCAAATAAATAAATCATTACAAAATAAAAAATTTCATTTTTCTATACAAAATATTCTTACTTTTTTTCCTTATATCAATCAAATCAACTACTATTTCAGGCCATTTTACTGTTCCCAAACACAGCCAATATTAAGATTGGGGTTTGTTAGGTTCTCTCTATAGTGTTTTTTGAGTTTTTTTAGGCTTACGTGAAATATGATTTTAAAAAAAAAAATTGTAGTACTATTTTTTTATCAACATTTTAATTTTTATGAGTTAATATTTAGGTTTTAATATTTTAAAACTTGTTTTTTGATTCAAAACTAAAACATAAGGATGAAAGGTTAATTTTTTATGGATAATATTACTCAAAATAGATTTGATCATTCTAAATTTAGTGTTAATGTCTCAATTTTGATGCTAATGTCTAAAAAAACTAATGGTAAAAATTACTTTAATTTTATTTTTTTTAAAATCATATTTTACGTAAGTTAAAAACCTAAGAAAACGCTATAGGAAGAACCTAACATTTTCCATTCAGATTTGCTAACCTTGGATCCTCGACCTAAGTAGGAGATAATGGATTCCCGAAGCTAACGGGCGATTCGTTGAACGTCACTGTGATTGGTAGATCTAAGATTTTCCCTTTGACTTCTTATCCTTTCCAACGGCTATTACACTTTTTTTTTTGGCAAAACCATTATTACAGTATTACTTGAGGAGAATAACGGATTGTATTCTGCTAAAATTATTTTCAAACTAAATGGTTAGGATTTTGTTTTTCATATTAATGCTTATTATTTCTACCAATTCAATATTTACCATATTTGTTTGAATTTTAAAAGGAATAAATACCGATATAGTAACTTTTTGTTTTTTTAATAATAATTGAGATTTGAAATTTTTTATATCATAAACTATAGTAGTTTCAATTAGGTCATGGTATAAACCGACTACAAAATAATATAACTCATCACATTGTTAGCGGATTAAGCTACCTCTTTAGACAATTTTTTTTTTAACAAAATACTCATTGACAAAATTACCAAAACTATCGTCTTGGTTGGTTTTAGAGACTTTGGTGTTGGGACTCTGGTATGGGTGAGAGGTTCGGTGGTAGCTAGTAGGTGTTGGGTTATAATAAATGAAAAAATTCGTGTAATTGATTTGAATTAAAGATGGGTGTTTTAATCTCCATTATATTTAAAATTTTCTTTTCTTTTCTTAATGTGTCAACATTTTTATTCAAAGCTGTAAAAAAAAGTTTCATACAACATCCTGATAAAATGAACTCTATGATAAAATACCTATTATTTCAAGAGTTTTTTTTTTTTAAGTGGATTTCAAGAGAATCTTGATCCTTTATCAAATATCTTATCCACCATTGACAGAATATTCTTTTTTATTATTTATTTTATTTTTGGACAAAAAGCGAGAAAATGTTAACGACAATGTGAATTAGGGGTAAAAATGTGGATGCGGATGCGATAATAATAGTATCCACAGCCGCATCCACAAAATGCGAAAATGGTTTTTGATATCCGCATTTGCATCATACGATTACTATCTGCATCTACGCATTTAATGCGGATAATAAATACGGATATTATCCGCTATTTGCATTTGAGGTAATGAGTGTTTTAAACCATTTAAGAAAATTAAATTAAAAAAATCAAAAGAGTTTCATACTTCATAGTTCGTAATAGTGAAGTCCAACAACATTATAAATCCATCAAATATAAGAAAAGTAAATTACAAATCTGACAAACATTAAAAAAAAAAATCTGAAATTTAAAACATAAATTAAATCTAAATGTAACACATTCATAAGTAGACGTTGATGAGAAGTGGCAACAGATCTGAATCCAAATTAGCACCTACAACTCATAAGACCATATTGCCATTCTCATGATTTTAATTAGATGTATAATATATATTATATAATATATATTAATATATATTATACAATTACACATATATATTAAATACATAATATTTAGTTATTTATACATATATATATAAATATATAATTATATATATTAAAATTTAAATATATAGAGGAATGCGGATGCGGATAATATCCACATTTGTACACCTAATCTGCTACCCACATCTGCATGTGCAGATATTGATTTTTGTTTTATGCATCTGCATTTACGGATAGAGGATAAGTGCAAATAGCGGATGTGGACAGTTATTATCCACCCGCATTTTCACCTAATGTGAATACATTTTTGGCCCTAAGGTGGGTTGAATTACCTTCAAGAGATGGTTCGGCCACAAAAATGATTGCCTTCAGCTTTCGAGAATGTATCAATGACCTTAACCAAAATGCGACACTTTCCCCAAAAGGTACCTCAATCAGGTAGGACCAACGCTTAATGAAACGGAAATTAATAGTTTGAATTATTCTCTCCCTCTTGTGCGGACCTATCAAAAAAAAAAAAAAAAGCTACACCTCCAACTTGACCATCATGCTCTCACTCGCCACCGAGCTAGTCTTAAACACCTCTATCCCCTTGCTCTTCTAACTCAAGTACTATTCGGACTCCACCAGCGTTTGAGGACTAGGTGGTGGGATTGCTGTTCTTTGGGCGGTAGTTGAGACGAGAGATGAGAGGCGAGGCAAAGTGGGATGAGAAAGTGGGCTAAAACGATGAACGAGTCCATGAATATGTCGATCACCAATCAAACGGGTGGTTTGGCAGCGGTGAGAGGCTAGTAGTGGTGGTAAGAAAATGACGTTGGTTGAGTAAAAGTAGAATTAATTTTAAGATCGATTAGGCTAAACTTTGCAAAATCCGAGTTGTTCGTTTAAAATTGAACGCCTCATATTAAAAATAATAAAATATTACAGAGGATGAGTCTCAATCCATGAATTGAACACTCGATCCCTTGTTTTATTTGGCCTAGATCATATACCGACAAGGTTTGCCGACAAGGTAAAGGCGTGTGATAGTAAAGGCTTAAGATGTGACATATAATGATTTTAGTATTCGTAGTGTTAAGAAAAGTTACGTAATTTTCTCCAAGAATATTTTAGTTTGTAAGAAGGATATCGAAAACTCGCTTTGCTAGTATACCTTTGAGTTAGAATTCACAATAATTAATTATCTAAATTGTTAGCAATTTAAGTAATTATTATGAGAAACCTCATATAAGATTTAACTGTCTGAATAAATAATTTATTTAAACAGTTAGTAAATTGCTATTAATAACTTTAAAAATTTAATGTGTTTTAAATGTTTATAAACATTTGACAATATTTTAAATGAGTTGAAAAATATTTTTGACAAATTAATTTAGAAGAAATTTATGTCACTTTTATACAATATCTCTTATAATCAGTGGTGGAGCCACAACACCCCCATAAACTTTAATTTTTTTTTTCCCTACCAATGGGACTCGTGGCCAAAAAGAAAATCTTTTTCTAATACTGGTACTTAAATACAATGAGAAATTGAGCTTAGAATTGTATCAAATTCTCTAATTAAATGTTTAAATTCTAATCACCAATATTTTGGTTATTATTTTCAATATTTAATAATCAAAATATTCAAATTACAAGACCATTTAGATTAGGAATTGTGTTGGTAAGAAAAAAAACGAAGAAAGTGAAAGTCCTAATCTAAGTGGACTTGTAATTTGGATATTTTGGTTATTAAATATTGAGAATTTTAGTTGTTAGAATTTAAATATTTAATTGAAAAATTTGACACAATTCTAAGTTCAATTCCTCATTGTATTTAAATACTAGTATTAAAAAAGGAAGAAAAAAGTTTAAAAAGTATCCATTCTTTACATGATGCATAAAAAAGAAAAATCTCAAACCTACATTGTAGAAGTTCCCCCAAAAATTAAAAAAAAAATCAACGATACCTACAATATAAAATGTCCGACTCCGCCACTGCTTATAATAACATAATTATTGTAAATCTCTATTGTCCGTCGATTTTTAATTTGCTACATGTCATTTCCTTCTGCGGTGGTTTGTTTGTTTAATTTCCGCAAAATTTGGGAAATCTGAGATGCACATGATGAACAATGTCAATGATGAGGTACAAGAAGGTTGGTTGGCTTTGTTGACTAATTAATCATTGGCAGGTATATTCTAGGTAGCACCACAGGGAATTAATTCAATTGTTTGAAGAATACGTGCCGACATAATCAAATTGCATCAATACACGCTCGTTGCACTTATCAATTTCTGATCCACGTAAAATAAAACAAAAATTAAAATATTAATTAAATAATTAAAATATATTTATTTTTATCTACTTAAACTTTCAACAGTTAACAAAATAAAAATAATTCACCATTCCTTATTAGAATGAGCTTTTAAGATAAGTTGTTATTTAACAAAGAATAACTCTACATATTACATGAATAATGTTACGAAACATCTATTACATTGAGATTTTTATTACGGGTGGTAATTCGTATTGTGTATCAAGTTCAAATCGTATTGAAGCAAGTGTATAAGACTATATAAGTTAATTATAACCCGACTTCTCAATCATAATGTTCTAATTTTGTTATGTCAAAAATTGCCTATATATCATTATGTCTTGTGTCAGGTTTGAGTCGTGTAGAAGTAAGATTACAAAATTATGTAGGCCAAACATAACCTCACTTATTTAATTAAACGAGTCATACTCCTCAATTATAATCCTTTAATTGAATTTGTAAGTCCCGTTAACAATTGTCAATTCTAATTTATACTCACATCCTACTAGGTTAATGTGGATCATAATTCTTTAATTTCATGTTGAGTTCGTATTAAATTTGTGGGTCATGTTAATAATTGTCAGATCTAATTTTTACCCGCATCCTATTAGGTTAATGTGTGTGGTAGTGCTTATCGGTCTTTAATTTATTCATTTTTAATAATAATAACTTATTCAAAGACTAATAAGAAGTTAAGCACTATTACAACCGTACAATATTGAGAAGTGGTATAATAAATATGAAGAATTATTCGTTACCAAAAAGAAATTAGTAAAGAAGCTTTTTGACCTCTAGGGCATTTGCATGGATCGTTCAAAAGGGAAGCTTTTTGACCTCTAGACTCTAGGGCAATTGCATAGATCCTTCCAAGGGGCCAACTCTAGCTTTTACGTAGGATTCGTGACAATCTTCCACACGCCATTCTAGTTTTTCTTCATGCCTAAATATATTCCATATATGTATGCATTTTTGGACCCCACAACCTCCTTTCTAATCCGGCTAGGCCTCGAGTCACAATTAGTGCCGTGTAAAGGCCGCGTCACTTCCCTTTGTCCAAATCCTATAGCCACCATTATTTGTTTAACTTAGAATATAAGTTAAATAATTACTTTTTTATTGACTTAAATTTTTAAGATAAGGATGATTTAAAATAATATCAAAGTAAAAGTTTATTCATTTTCTATTTCAGTTAGATATTTTTCATATGTTGGCCATCTAGAATTTGGATAAGTAGAGTGTTATCGATGCCACGAAATAAAAATACAAGTAATGTTATAAGGGTTTTTAGAGTCATTTCAAATATGATGTGGCTTTTAAAATTATCGTTGAATTTGAGATGTGATTTATTAACTTTTGATCTATTAGTGATTTTAAAAGTCACATTATATTTGGAATGACTCTAAGAAGACTCTAAGAAAACTTATAGCATTGCTCTAAAAATATTGTCTCGACTTTAGTTCGATCAGTTAGGTTTGACATGTAGTAGAAATTGTTTTTCATTAGTTAATCGACTTAATCGATTGTTTCTAGTCAATTTTAAATTTTATATGGTAGGTTTCTTTATTGTTTTTTCTTGTTGATTTATGGTTATCATTTTGGTACTTGTTCCATGGATTTACTTTATTTATCTATTTATAAAGCAAATGCTTTTCTGATTACATAACTACAATGAAGTTGATAAATCTTAATATAAAAACCTGTAATAGACAATTAATCGACTTAACCGACTAACTGATTAATCGAAAAAATCGAAACTACTCCTTATTGGTATGAAGTAAGCTAATTAATCAACTTAACCGATTTCTACGGTTCGGTAGCAAAAATGTCTCTACCGACATTGCCCGAACAGATACCTATCCTTAGTTTTTTTATACATTTAACCTCATAACCCATTTTCACTTTTATGTTGTATCAAGTTACTTTTTAATTAAAACACAAAAGCACATTTTAAAAAGAGCTATCAAACATCTTTGAGATTTGCCCGGTACCATGGAATCTAGATCTAGGTATGAATGCTAGTAACAAGAGTAGCAACGATGACATGTGCAAAAGTGTTGGAGACAGGGACGGTACTGGGTTTAGGCCGGTGTAGGCCATGACCCTCAATACAAGGAAAAAAAAAATTACGAGAAAAAAAGCTGGGAAATTTTTATTTTATTTTATTATTATTATTTTGCCTATTGACCCGTACCCACTCAAACTTTTGGCCCTCGGCCCTACCCATACTATAAAGTCTGGCTCCTACCGCTGACGGGAGATGACATATATATTTGCAACCCAATCCATAAGGTATGTGTACGAAATATTATATTTATAATTAGGTTACGTATATATCAAGTTATATACAGTTTCACGCTAGAGTATGAACCTTAGTCTTGCCTCTATTGACACTATAAAACATAAATCTCATGCATTTTTATTGATTTAATTAAAATTTAGCTTCTTCTAGACTCTGATTTAATAAAGATTACTTTTGCAATTAATGTCAAACTAATTAATAAAGAAAATAATTAATTAGTATTATCAAAAAGACTTATACTTTTCTTTTCCTTTTCTAACCTCCCCAATCAACACGCATGCTAATATTAATAGAAGTGTTCCCATTATTCAAGTGTATTACTTTAACAAGAAATATGAAAAGAGTGCCCCCTTTACCTCACCCTTTCGGCCTTGCCAATCATAAAGCAAAAAGCTTGACTAACAAGAGAGATCAAAAGGTCAAATTTTCTACAAGTGGGGAACTTGAATTTTCCAAACAAAAAGTTAAGTTGTCCCTCGTGTCCAAAAAATTCACCCACAAGTTCACAAGGAGAACAAGAGGTTGGTACGTGATATTTATGGTTGAAAACTATTAACACAACTTATGAAACCGACACGAAATTAGCAGGTCGGGGTTGAAGGATTTGATGTGTTACTTAAATGGGTCAAATTATGATTAATTTATATAATCTTATACTAATTATTTAACATGATCCGAACCCAACACACAAACATCATGACTTGCCATGCCTAACTAACGTACATGTCAAGTCTCTCTCTCTCTCTTCCAAATATGTTAAGTGTCATATGTTGCTATTACATGACATGCCAAACAAGACTCACATGTGAGAACATGTTATTAATAAATGAGAAACACTATTCTTGCATTCTCCTAACACTTAGTTGACATGACATGCTTAATTTCATCATTGACTTCTTTTTTTTTTTTTTAAGAAGAAGATTAATCTAAGGGTAGATTAATATAACGTTCCAATAAATTAATTTTATAATATTTAACTTCCAGTCTCATGAACCAAATAATTAATATCAGTCAATATTTTCTTAAAGAGGTAGTTCAATCGGCTGGGATCACGCTTAATAAAACGGAGATCACTAATTCGAATTTTCCTTTCCCTCTTGTGTGAACATGTAAATAATAATAATATCTAATTAGTTATATTTAATGAGTATTTTTATCTTTTTATTTTTTGATGGAATAAAAATACCATTTTAATATAATCCTAATTCCAAACAATTAAATATATCACCACCTATCGAATATATTGGTAATGTAAAAATTAAAATAATATTTTGTTGGGAAATTCCGCAATTTGGGCAAGCTGGAATCAGCTTTAGCGGCCAGCGGATAGCAGCACGCGTTAAAGGTTGGAGCACGCGGATATATCAGAGAGAAAACTGTGTGGCGAGCACGCACACAGAATAAAAGTACAACTGGACTTCCACTTCTCTCTGTCCTGTGACAGCCCACAACCCAGTGGCCAATCACCGGCAACTCACAGTGGCCAATGTTGGACACCGCTACACCAAATCAAAATGGTGTTTGACTCCTTGGTATCCACATCTCCTTTGGCGCTTGTATTATGCCAATTCCTGGCCCCAATGCCCTGCTTTTTCCAGTTGTTCTTTCTCCGATTAGCAACTGCAGAAAGTGGCTGGTGGGATGCGTAGAAAATCAGCGGATTCATTAATTCTCTGTTCAATTCCATGTGGGTGTGTCTCCATTATGGTTTTTGTGTGGACGGTAGGTCGGCTTAAATGGTACACAAATAATAAGAACATAATGATAAGAATCATTACTCTCTCCACAGTGGAATGAATGCCACCAAGATTTCTCATTTCCAGAGTTAAAGTTGAAGATTAGGTTAACATTAATCTATATTGTATTATATATATATTGAATTGTATTGTTTTAAGAAAAGTTTTGAAAAAACCCATTGCAGGCCATCATGGCCGCCTACCAACACTAAGAACTATTCAAAATGTTGTTTGAAAATAGGAAAATAATTACAAGAAAATAAATAAAAAGGATAAGGTTTATGTTGGTTGGTAAACCCCAGGATGATATTATTGAGTTGGGAATTGTCTTATGGACTTGTATGTCAAATTGATAAGGTAATCCTTGTGGAAGAAAAGCACTTGTTTTATACTATTCTACGTTAGTTGGGTGTGAAAAAACACATGGGTTGGTGGGTATAATAACAATTCAATTCAAGACTTCCACCACCTACTCTACTCTTTTATCACCCTCCCACGACAAGCATTAGTGGTTGAGCACTTTCAGCCGCAGCAGCGGCAAATGAAAAATCTACGAAATAGTTTAGCAGTTTCTTTTCTTTTAAATGTTTTGTGGAAAGATAAGCCATGTGAAGTTGGTAATGGATCACTTTTTCTTCAGTTCTTTCTTTTTTTATCCCTCGATGTCGGCTTGAAAAAACAATAAAATATATGCATTTATACTTTTATAGAAAGAGGAAGAGGATTCACATTTTCATGTTTACCAACATACATCAGGAGATTCAATTTATTGATAAATCAAAAACTTCACACTTCTTCTCTCAGCTATATGAGAATCGGCTCATCCCATTCCTGTTGTATCTCGGAATATTATGTGACATTAGTTTGTAGTGCCAAAGCAACATGTGCAAACAGCATTTAATCCAGATTTGTGAAATAGATGATGTCTTATTAGCATCCCTGATAATACAACACCACAACTATTACTTCTATTTTCATTTGTTGATAAAATAGGAATGACAGCATCAAACATGGTGTTTATATGGATGATTAAATTACTTGCAAAGCACCATTGGGCTGCTTCTATTTAAAACTTTAACCTGTATTTGTAACCTTTACTTCTAATCTCTTCTTGAGCTCATAGTCCTGCAGTTCATTGGCGACAAGAGAACTTCAACATGATGTAAAAATACAGAATCATTGAAACATAATGGTTCTCAAAATTAACCATCGACAATATGTGGACTGCTGCCATCATCTATGCCAGAATGATCCCCAGAAGTAGAATCTGGAACATTTAGACTGTTTGTTGTAGCAACAATGTCATCACCATATTCAGATGCAGAGCTAGCATCAATCTCCTTCTCAAGACAGTCAAGTTGCACGCATTCAGGAATGTCACTGCCGTAACTTTCCGCATCATGGCTCCTAGTTGACACTGTTAAATCTTCTTTCTTAACAACATTAAACACAATCCCATTATGGGTCCTTTCAGGCTGCAAAAGATCACCTTCAGTCACCATTATGCTGGAACCATTGCTGGAAACTCTATTGCCAAGATCCCTCTGATCAAAGTCTGTGACTTCAGAGTTTCTATCTGGTGTTGTCACCATTGGGCTATGATAATATTGATTGTTGCCGACCATTTGAAAAGTAATTGAGTTAGGATTAGCCATTAAGCCTCTGTTTAGTTCTGCATCGACATCCAAATTTTGGACAAAGTGAATAAACTTTTCAGCTGAAGTAGTTCTCATCAAGGGCCCGCCAGACCTTGTCCAAGAATTTAAATCAACACTTTCAGACTCACTGTCACTTCCATCATGCATGTTACGGTGGTTTCGAAAATTTTTACCAGAAGGTCCTCCTCCAGTGGATCCACCAACTCCTTGATGATATGAGGAAGCAACATCTTGAAGGTCTTCAAGGGAGCCAGTGGAATTCTCTCGCGCAATGCAATTCCAAGAAGGAATTCGTCTGGAAGCACTGAATTTCACTGTGCTGGCTAGGCCAAGAGAAGAAGCAGCAGCTCTCTCGGCACTCCTTCTTAATCTGCGCATGTGGTTGAGAATTGCAACACACTCATCAAGAGCAAGCTCGATCCCACAGTTTGCTTTTATGGCCGAGAGCTTCTCCCAAGTACACCTTCTCCCTTGGTTTGCTGCCTTTTGGAGCTCCACATATGATATGTTTTGTATCATTTTTGAGTACTGGTACAAGAATCACAAGCACGAGAAAACAGTTGCTGGTCAATCACCCTTGTAAGAATTTTCCAATTGATGAAACACATAATTTTCAAGTTAAGATCTAATCCCTATATTGCAAGTATTCAACAATTTCATTTTAACATTTGAACTATTAATTAAAAAAAAACTTTTGAGAAAGTTTCATGTCACTAAGATTGAATATGCCTATCTGAAATTTAAACATTTTCTTTGCATCTACCTGAGCAAGTGTGGCAGGCATAACAACAGTGACATCACCCTCCCAATCTTGAGCAAACAACTGGGCAATACCCCCTAAAGGGAAACCAAGTTCAAGTATCTGGTTGCATCTATGTTTCACCTCCATCTCAGCAAGATGAGCAAGCTACACAATTAAACATTAAGAAGGTTATTTTTCATTTCACAAAGGTCAGGAAAAGATGCAAAAACTCTGTTCCTGGAATACGTAATAGCATGTATTTCAAAACTTAAATTTAATTGAAATGATCTTTACTGCTATTACATCCGCTCAAGTGCAATTGCTATGACATTCCAAACAAGTATACAGACTCCTCTGTGCACTGCACATAAATAAATCCATGCGCCCTTTATAACATATTTGTGCCTCAACCTAACCTACTTGGCAACTTTTTTTTTTTTCCTTTCTTTTAGACCAAAAAATGTAAGACTTGTGCTTCAACTATCAATTCAAAATGAAGAATCCCGCAAATTTTAACCAGCTATTCACCATAAAAAATTGCAAGAGAATCATGTTTCACCAGCTACCAACTATTTTTCATTCCAACTGGTATTTAACTTTTCTAATAATGACCCCATAAAAGAAAGAAAGAAAGGATGCCACCCTAGTATTGGGAAGAAAACGAGAGTAAATGCCTAAAGAACAAAAAAAAAAAATCTTAAACATCTAAATAAAAATTAAATAAAAAATAAAAAAAAAATAAATAAAAAAGAAAAGAAGAGGAAAATGATAAAGAAAAGACGAAGAGAGAAAGGCATGATTATCTTAACAAAACTTTTCAACCATGCATCTTCAGAAAGCTTCGTCTGAGATTCAATCCTGATGACGTTCAGAAAAAAAAAACAAAAACAAAACAAAACAAAGCTGATAGCTAATAGCTGGATGGTCAAAATCTGAAACTTTCCAAACTCATGCACATTGTTCATTTATTCTTGCTTCTTTAGTAAATCAGCCAAGTATAATATAGATCAAACGGATTGAAGTTCCAGTATCGTATATACATACCTTGGCAGCGAAGTTGCCTCCATAAGCTCTCACAAATTCTTTCATCCTCAACAATGGTGCTATATGAGGATTTGCCTGACTGACGATAAAATGATTCACATTGAACAGTTCTTTCAATTGCATCATAGGCAAATCAATCTCCAGGCTGCCATCTCTCCACCGTCGCACATGAGTACCAGAGCCCTCCTCTGGATCCAAATTAAATGGTGGATGATAGGGAACGATCTCTCCACTTCTATCCTTTGCCATCAGCTCCTGAGCCTCGAAGAGTCCAGGAAACGCACAAGAAGCAGTCACTGCACTCCATACAACAACATGAGGTGAAGTCAAGTAGTTAAGGCATCTAGGTGGCTCATGCTTCCTTGGGGAGCAAACCGTTATCCCAAGAATTCGACCTGTCATATCATAAGCTTCTTGAAATGTAAGGTTACTTGTTAGATGCCTCAACATCATTTGCAACTGCCTGATCTCGTGAACAGCCCCTTGTGTCATGACCCTCTTCACTACAGTAAAAATCCCACCTATCTGATCAAAAAACTGCAAAGAGTGCAAAGAATCTTCAAAAAAACTTTGTAGCTCAGGCCAAGACCTAGTGGCAACCACAGCACACATAATAGATCCTACGCTAGAGCCAGCAATTATTCTGGGCACAAGCTTATGCTCAACCAGTGTTCTAACCACACCGACGTGAAAAGATCCAAGGGAAGCACCCCCACTCAAAAGCAAAGCTGTCCTCCCAAAGGCATGCCTCGTTTCATGCATGAAAGCAAGCTTCTCTTCTAATGATAGCTCCTCTGAATCTGAATCACAAACCATTCTCAACTGAGTTGAGACCTCATCTATGTACTCCTTTATGAGCTTGGGCACGTGAAGCCTACCCTTGTGAAGTTCAGGATTGCACATATTACCGAGATTTCTGACAAGATCAGCTCGCATGCAAAAAATAATATCCCTCAGGGATCTCTCATGGCGGCGATGGCGGAGTTCTTGAACCTTGTTTCTCACAAGTTCTTCATCATACAGGTCTGATTCATTCAGTTTTGGGGTCTCTTTATCTAGCATCCTCGCAGCATGAGCCCATTCCTCATAGGTCAATGCAGTTCTCATCATATTTCTCCAAAAATTCCTTCGATAAGCCATTTCAGCCCTCTGTTTTACATTTGTATATCGTTTCAATAAAAATGCGATTATTGTCACCATTGCCAGTATTCCTTGTGGGTTTCGGGGGTGTAACCATGCTACCATGGGTGCCATAAAGTCCCTAAATCTATAGATTAGATCCAAAAACACATGAAGTATTTGATACCTCAAATGGGACATGGACTTGCAGAATAAAATTCTGAAAGCTATTGTTCGACCAATAATGGTTGAAGGTCCAATTGAAAAAGGATCAACACTGGCCTCATTACTAATATCCATATCTTGGTTAATATAACAGGTGTTTGTTTAAATGTTTGGTTATGTCCACAGCTAAATCTGTTTAATGTACAAAGCTGAAAAAAAATAAAGAGCGAAAAAAGAAAAATCTATTGAGTTCTAAGAAATAATGATCTAGACGGAAGCCTAAAACCTAAATTTCAAAAATTACCTAAAGATTTAAGAAGAAAAGGCTGACTTTTGCAGGATGCGAAAGATGATAGTGAAAAATGGGTTCTCACCGCAAACTTAAATTGGATAGCTCACAAGAACTCAACCTCAAACTGCATAAACTGATTTCTCTTCAATCCTTTAGCTCGAAAGATTTGGGAAAATATATTAAGAATAAACTATTGTAGCAATATATAATATAGTAATTCTAATAAAAAGTTCTTACCAAAACCAACAAAAAGAAGCGTAATTGCACCGACTAAATTTTAAGAAATGGATAAAAGTAACAATGCCAAGCTGTTGATCCTGAACCAAAATGCCAAAGCGCATACTTCTGATCACAAATCCTCTAACTTCCAACCAGGACCAGCTCAGTCAACAACCCAATAGGTTCCGGATCAGAGCCCCAAAATTCCCATAACCGTTGAAACCCTCAAAGCTCCAGAGATCAGATTCTCCACATCCACACACCTCATCCAGAAAAACTTGATAAAAAACAACCCATCGTGTCAAATTCCAACGGTGCTTCAAAATCCAACAAAAACCCGGACAGAAAAAACACAAATTTCCACCTCAAATCCCCAACCACAATAAAAAAATCAACAGTCAAATGGGTTTCCAAATCAGAACCCAATACTCTCAACACCGACCAAGACAAAGAACAAACACAGAGAAAACAGAGAGGCTACGATTACAGAATTTGAAAAGGGAGAGGCATGTGAGAGTAATTAATATACCAGGGAAATTGATTTTTAGAAAGCATCGAGATCCGGGAAGAGATAAAGATACCGATAGGATGACGCCGACTTTAGAGTGAAGATTCGGATAAAGCATATGACGAAGTAATAGCTACAAAGGCCGAGAAGGAAGATAAGGAAGAGAATGGCGCGCTTCCGGACAAGGCTGTTTGATCGTTGGAACTTTCTATTTTGGGAAACTGGACGAACACTTTCGGCGGGTACCCAAGTTGTTGAGTAAAATTTATCAAAAAAGAGAAAAAAAAAAGGTTGTTGAGTAAAAGAAAGCGCTTTTTGTTGCGTACAAGGAAAAAAAAGTTGTATAAATGGGCCGTGGGCCGAAGCTTCTATTACTGGACCATGCGCCAGTTCACATTCCATGTTACTCCGCAAAACTTGAGCAGAAAACAACCAGACCGAAGGTTACTTACGAGCTATGGGCTATGGCCCATGCCATAAGCCTTTTATTTGTTTTCCCTCTTTTGCTTTCCTTTCTTATTCTTCTTCTTTTGCTTTTGTAGATTATGATCATATAAAAATGGCGGTAGGAGTGTACAAATGGGGTGACCAACTGCTAATTGCTTACCGCATAACCGCTGTGATAGGTAGTTATAAAAAATCACTAACTGCCTAAAACGGGGTAGTTTGAATTTTAGAGGTAGAAAAAAATAGTTAATAATTGCTAACCGTCTACTCTTATATATATATATATTATATTACAAATATAACATTAAAACGACATCATTTCGGTGTTAAAACATCAAAATGGTGTTTTAAATACGAAGTTAGAATAGGGTTTCATCATATTTATTGTTTTTTGGAACACTTTGACCAAAAATTATTTAAAATAAGTCCAACAAATAAGCACAAAATTGTCCAAACCACCTCATAAAGTCCAAAAGCCCATATATATATAATGGTTATAAAATCGCTTATTAGTTTCAACAACCGTTAATTGTCGGTTATAAAATAATTGTTAATTGCATAAATGGAACGGTTGTGGTTATTAAAATCCAATAACCACCTTAGACAGGTTGTTGTTAGCAATTATAACCAATAACCGCTAACCACAACCATTTGTACACCCCTAAAGTGATGGATGGAGGGGTGGACGAGAGGATGCAAATAACTTCACTTGTTCACGTAAATTTTAACGAGCCCAAATTTAAAAGTATAGTGGCTATCAATTGTCTAATTGTCAAATTATTTAACAAAACTTCATTTACCCAACTATGTGTTAGTGAGTTGGCCTTTTCAATTGATTGGAGGTTCTTTGCTATTAATTAGTTTAAATGAATTTAATTGAAGGTTGTTTGGTAGATTCCTTTTTTAGATTTTTGGCCATTTTCAAAAGAGAGCCCCTATGGTTAGGTCATCCTGCAAAAATAGTGTTTTACAGCACCCAATTAACATAATACACATCATCAATTCAAGAAAATTGCAAAAAATCAAAATGAGACCAATAACAACAAATCAAAGTGAAAAAATACCAAAAATACCCTAAACCCAATAACCCGGCAGACTAGAGACCCACGTCGACAAACCCAAAGAACCCAAAGACAGAGACCCACGTCGACTGAGACTCTTGTGAGACTCCAAAGAACCAGACTAGAGACCCACACCGATAGTGGGTCTGGACCCATGCTCGTGGTCTCGATCGGCTGGTGGTCTCGCCGGACCGACCGACTTCAAACCCTCTTCGAACCCGCTGAAATCCTCCTCAAAATTCGATTCTAATGCCCCATAACTCGTTTCTAATGCCTCAAAACCCGTTTCTAATGCCTCAAAACCCATTTCTAATGCCTCATAACTTGTTTTTAATGCCTCCAAATCCGTTTCTAATGCCCAAAACTTGTTTCTAATGCCTCAAAAATTGTTTTTGGGATCAAATCTAAAACCTAAAAGGGAAAAGTTAACCCTTAAAAAATGTATTACCTAAAGGCCGAAAACCAAAGCCGGAGAGGAAGACTCGGCACTCAACGCCATGGGTCACGGCCTGCATAGTGGGTTACAGCCGGAGGGGGAGCCACGACTGGGTCACCGTGGGTCTTCTTTTCTTCTTTCTTTCTCCAGACCGATGCTCTTCTTTTCTTCTTACTTTTTTTTTCTTCTTTTTCTTTTCTTCATCCTATGCTACAGCTTGTAGGATAATTTTATGCAATTGGTCTGCTTTTGCTTATGTGGCAGTGTGTAATTGGGGGCTGTAAAACATAACTTTTAAGGAGGCACCTGACCAAAGTTTAATTTTTTTCAAAATCTAATTGAATTTATTGAGATGGTAGTTTAGGTAAGCTTTGTGGGATAATAATAAATTTGAAGGGGAATTACGTGGAAAAAATCTTATCCAAAATAGAATCAAAGTTGTGTTGGCAAGATTTTCAAAATAGATTTGTTTATAATAGATGGGCTTAATAGTAATCAATGAAGGAAATGTTAGGTATTTCTCTAATATTTTTTTACATTCTTCTAATATTTTTTAATGTCATTTCAACTGTAATGTAATTTTTAAAATCATTAATAAATTAATAATTAATAATAATATCAAATTTAACAATAATTTTAAAATCATATTACAGTTAATAGAATATTGAGGGAACACTAAAAGAGTATCAAATATTTTTTCATTAATTATATGTATTTGAAGGAGATAGTTGCAATTGGGTTTATGAAAGTGACTTTTGTTGTGATTTTCAAAAGAAAGAATGAAACTTATGAATTTATAATTGATGGCATGTCATCATTCATAATAAAAAATATAGAATTTTTCTTTACTTTATTTATTTATTTGGGTGTTGGCCTAAGAAATTTATTTTTTAAACGAAACTTTTTTCAGTAAATTTTTTTTTAAAAAAATTGACGACCTATTCCGATGATCCTATTGGGCCCACGCTAGACAGTCGTTCAAAAAGGTTTGTAGGTGTTAAAAGAAAGGGACAGGAAGGATTGGGGCCCTCTCATCCCCCGAATTGCGCTAGGAATTTTTCGGGTCCCACAGCCAGCAAACTTTTGGTCGTCGACGCGTTTTATGTCTCTCTCGCGAATTGCGATGATCCATGCCAAGTGCCAACTATCAATCTCTAATCTCACCGTCAATATTAATATTTGAATAATTGTTTTTTTTTTTTAATAGTATCTCTTCGATGGTATAACAATCAAATGAGATGAGTAAAATAAAGTCAAAATATAATTTAGAATCTTTACAATCTAAATATTATTTATGACATAATTTTGAATATTATCGTCCTAATTAATTTTAAATTTGTAACAAATTTAAACAAATCACATTTCTAACCTTGTCTGATCATTAATTTTCTAGCTTTTTTAATCTTCGCCATCCGTCAATATTTACTAATTATTATCAATAATTGTTCATTATCACTTTACATTTTGATTCTTCACCTTATATTTTAAATGATTTTCTTTTTTCTGTCCATATTAAATATATATGATAAACAAGTGTTTATTATATATATATATATATATATATATATATTGGAATGATTTAATTCGTTGTCAAGTGATATTCTTCCCCTTGCGAAAAATCTTGTGTCCTACCCACTTGGGAATATGTAGCCGTGGACAGCATTGACATGGTCCCAACAACCAGGAACATGATATACGCTAGAAGAAAATCATGGGAGCATGGTATTGGATCATCATATAATATCTGTCTCACAACTTTCATAGCATCTTCTCAATAAACAAGTTTTGTGGACAAGAATGACCTGTAGTTACATCATACTTATTCCATATATATATAAATATCTTAGCTGATATTGATTTTTATTTACTGGCTTATGAGTTTTCCATAAGGTAAAATAATTCCCAAAATACTTGAATTATCTTCCAAAAATAACATCCCAAAATGATAGAAGAAATAGGATTAATTAAGAGTCAATGAATCTGGAAGGCCAAGTCATTACCACTATTTCTGTGTATAAGTCAAGGTGTCTACACGTCCCTTTCTCAACGGTATTCAAACTTGTTAACGGGCCAAGTCAGAGCTGAAATTTGAATCAAGCTGGAGGAGGAGGAAGAAGAAGAAGAAGACCAGTCACTAGAGCCAAGTACACGCTTTGAATTCTCTGGTTTTTGGGTCATCCCAGACGGCTTTCTTTTGCTTTTTCTTCCAAAAGTGATAAGAAAAAAGAAAAGCTCCAGCCTTTATAACATTCCCATATTCGAAACTCTCTTGATTTTATTCCAGAAAAGAATTGTAACAATCTTGAAGCTGGAGCTCATTGTGATTGTATGAGTTCTGCAGATTCTGAGATGATGTCAGTAACCGATAAGTCATCTTTTTCTCAGAATCAGGAAAGCAGTGACAGGGGAGGAACAGAGCCAAAGAGGAAGCTGAAGAAATTTAGATCAATCAAGCTCTCAAGATTGCCAAGCCTAAGATCATCATCCACAAGACGATCAAAATTACAGCATGGTCACCTTCCTGTTATGTTATCAGATGCATCGCCGAATTATATGAAGGCCACAAACAGTTCAGATGCAAGGAAGGAAAGTTTGCAGGCAAGTATTTGTTGTAATTTCCTGAATTTAATTAGTTTTGGTTGCAATGATTCGAGTAAAGGGTACCTTCAAATTTTCTGATACCAAATATTGCTTCTTCTGTGCAGAATTCAATGACAACGTCGTCAAGGAGATCAAGTTTGAAGCCTGGGCAGAGTTTAACAAGAACGTCTAGCATGAAATTCAAGAGGAATTTGATGAGCAAGAGCTCTGAAGGGACTGAGTTGCAGAGGAAAGTGAAGAAGTCAAGATCAATCAAGCAGGCAAATTCATCCACAAGAAGCGTGGAATCTGGCTATCAGGCAAGTCCCCATAATTCTGAATCCAGTTTTAGTAGCAATCATCGCCAAAATAGGAAAAAATTAGGTGACCCAAAGCCAAAATCTGCCTCTTCTGGTAATAAATCTTTGAGAATTATAAAAAGGTCATCGAGTTTGAAACCTGTGAAAGTCTTAACAAAAGTGGGAACTTTCAAATCAAAGAAGCCTTCGAAACCTGCGAAAGTCTTAACAAAAATGGGAACTTTCAAATCAACGAAGCCTTCCACGAGGAAATGTTCTGAAATATCTAAGGCTACCTGTTCTTCAATTCTCAAGGATTCCAAAATCCCAGGCTCCTTGGAGCTTCAGCCTGAAAGGGCTTCAGTCATGAAAATTTGTCCCTATAGTTATTGCTCTCTTCATGGTCATCACCACAATGCTTCACCTCCATTGAAGCGCTTCGTTTCTATGAGGCGGCGTTTGTTGAAGACCCAGATGAGCATGAAACGAGAGAGTCAATTTCTTAAAGGCAAACGTTCTGGGAATATGAAGAAAGGAATTCAGGCAAAGGAAATGTTCCATAATGGAGATCCTGCAGTTCGTAATGCCACCAGGGCTCTCTCTCCTGTCAAAGAAAAAGCAGGGAGGGATTTCTCTGCAAATGGAAATGATGTGGAACATAAAATGGAGTCTAAAAATCAGAAGTATATCAAAGTGTGGCACTCGATATATAAGCATGCATTAGTAGATATCGGTCGAAAAGTCGAAAACAAGATTCCTCTTGATGGATTGG
Source organism: Carpinus viminea (assembly GCA_013348765.1). Taxonomy (NCBI): domain Eukaryota; kingdom Viridiplantae; phylum Streptophyta; class Magnoliopsida; order Fagales; family Betulaceae; genus Carpinus; species Carpinus viminea. The sequence goes on along the minus strand of CP054674.1, from coordinate 34,816,396 downwards.
GAAGTGAAGAACAAGTGGAAGATACCAACAACTGTGATTCTTCTGAGGGTCTTTCTGAAGCAGAGAAGGAGAATCACAACGCAGATCACCAAAAGAATGAGCTCAGCCAGCTTGATGCCATTAAGCTGGTACAAGAAGCTTTTGATGAAATCCTTCTGCAAGAATTTCATGACCAATCTTCTGATGATCAATCAACAAGAAGCAGCAGAAGTTCAGACCAAGAAATCTTGGAGAAGAGTCAAGTTAAGGGTGTGGAATGGAGCGTCTCAGCTTCCAGCGAGCCTGCTAAAGACAATATGGTAGAAAATGCAGAAGAAACATTGCAGGAAGCTGATAGTATTAGTACTCCCAAAGAAGAGAAATCTGACAAGAGAAGGCCCAAAAGCTGGAGCAAACTGAAAAGCTTAATCCTGCTCAAGAGATTTGTCAAGGCATTGGAGAAGGTGAGGAATTTCAACCCCCGGAAGCCACAATATCTGTCCTTGAAGCCTGATCCGGAAGCAGAAAAGGTCAATCTGAGGCACCAAACAACGGACAACAGAAAAAACGCTGAGGAGTGGATGCTTGATAATGCACTTCAACAGGTCATTTCTAAACTAGCTCCAGCTCAAAAACGAAAAGTAGTACTTCTTGTTGAAGCTTTTGAGAAAATTCTTCCTCTGCCAGAAATTGAAACTACCCAGAGGTCCAATACAGCAGTTTGCACTCGAGCAAATCCCCTTCAAGCCAGTAATGGTTCCTCAATTCAAAGCGGAGAAGAAACATCATATCCTGAGAAAGATTTCAAATGCTATCCAGAGCAAGCCAGTGATTTTCTCACGGACAAACAGCAGACTCCACTGAAATTTTGTGAGCTCAGAGAAACCAGTTTGGAATGTAGTTGCATTAAAGCAGAACAGGAAATAACCAACGAAGACTGGGAGGAAAAGCAAATTATTTCCATCAATCTTGAAAGTGTGGACGATAAATTCATTCTTGCTGATAATCAACCTGATTCCATCATTAGTTGTTCACCAGAGATCAAAGATCCCAGCTCACGTGATGAATTCTCCCTGAAGCCAGAGAGCATTGTAAGCACCTGTTATGAAGTTGTTCGAGAGAATGGAAAAGTCTCCAAAGGAGTTACTTCAAGTTCAGAACCCTGCAACCATGGTTCTGAATCAGAATGCAAAGATTCAGAGAATACCATTTTAGCCAGTGCACCTTGTGAACAATCTGATATGTACAATATCCCAACCTCAGAAAATTATATGGAATCAAAAGCAATTAACAGTGTAGCAAGTAAGGCCTGGTTGGAAAAAAAGAAAAACATGAAGCTGTGGCACTTGGTATATAATCACATGGTATCAGGCATTGCAGCAAAAGATGGAGCCAACCTACAACTTGATGAAGCGGGAAAAGAAGAACAAGTGGATGATTACAACTCATTGACTGAAACAAGCATTTCCAATTCTTGTCAGAATATCTCTGAAATGGATATGGATAACAGTATTGAAGCCATTAAGCTGATAGAAGAAGCGATTGATGAAATCCCTCTTCCAGAAATCTCAGAAGAGGAAGGTGGTGAGTCTGGTGACAGAGGGAAACCATTCATCTCAAATTGCAAAGATTCTGATAAAGACAACTTCGAGAATTCCAGCAAAACAGATCCAGGAGAAAATATCAGTACTGAAGAAGAAGAAGAAGAAGAAGAAGAAGAAGAAGAAGAAGAAGAAGACAGAAATGAAGGTGGAAAAGAAATCTAACCAGCAAATGCCAAGAAAATGGAGCGTTCTGAAGAATTTGATCCTGCTTAATAGATTCATCAAGGGGTTGGAAAAAGTAAAGAAATTTAATCCGCGGGAGCCAAGATATCTGCCTTTGGAGACGGACCCAGAAGGAGAAAAGGTTCATTTAAGGCATCTGGACATGGATCAAAGAAAAAAAGCAGAGGAATGGATGCTTGATTATGCGCTTCAACAGGTTGTAGCAAAACTAACCCCACTCAGGAAAAGAAAGGTTGAACTTCTTGTACAAGCTTTTGAATCAGTAAGTCCAACTATTGGAAGTTGAAACGACACAATGCAGCAGCTTCCAATCAAGCCAAATTGTCAGTCAGGTAAAAGCAAAAAGCCTCCATTTTCCTTATCATTGTTACATAAGTCCGAGGAGAATGTTCCACAGGAACAACCTTTCTGCAGAACAAACAGACCGTTATTGATTGTGTCATTTAGGATGCAGCAGTGTAGCATGTAGATGCAAGTTTTGAGTCAATGAAGATTCTTAGGAGTTAGGAGCATACCCTTTTCTTTATTTGTTTGGAATTTTTAAGGCTTGTTGAAGTTTTAAGGCTTGTTGAAGTCAGCATATATTTTGAAGAATGTATACAGCAAATACATTATCACACAACTTTGTATCTGGAGATGCATTATTTGTGGTGTATGTAAAAGGTCTAACAGATTCTCAAAAGGTTTTTGTAGATAACATGCATGTCCCTCTTTTTTTCATTTCTTTTTTTAAGTGGAAATTTCAGATTTTCATTATGTTAGAATATATGAAAAATATATAAATTTTTTCGTATATTCCATAATTATGTTGATACCAAATATTCTCTATTTATGAGTTGATTGTAATCAAATCAATCAAGGAGATTTGATTACTATACTCGTATTTAGATATTATCCTATAAATAGGGATCTTTGCATTGTAGACAAATCAAGTTAATAAGCATAATGTAACATTTGGGGTATTTCAAGTTGTGGACGTAAGTGTCTAACATCGAACTACCTATAAATTCTTTGTGTTCATTTTTTATATTATTTCTGCACAATCATTCTTTCAACATGGTATCATAGTCAATTTCTTGTGGCTTTCAATATAAGTCGTTGACATTTTTGGGTGTTCTCTCCCAACAATCTCATTATTCCACTACATCCACATGTCACGCTTTTCCATGCATCACCACGCGTGCCACACCCCAGTTAGGCTCGATGCCCTAATCTAAAAACCTCTCAAGTGGGCTCATTTTCTTTTTATTTTTGGCACAAGTCAACACTTTTTTAAGTTTAGGCCTTAGTCGGCCCTTTTGAAGTTTTCGCCTGTTGTCGGCCCCTTTTGGAGTTTGGCCCATCATCGGCCATTTTGAATATGCATTCACCAACTACCTGCCGTCGTCGCTGGCCGCCAGCCAATCTCTTTCTCCTTTGGCAGTCGCCATCATCTGCAACTTGTTCCCAGCCTCTGCCACTACCTTCATCATTGTTTCAGATTTCAAATTCAAGATGGAATATTCCACCTTGAGTTTGAGGGGGATGTTAGAATATAAGGAAAATATATAATATTTTTCTTATATTTTATAATTATGTTGATATCAAATATTCTTTATTCATGGGTTGATTGTAATCAAATTAAGAGGGTTTAATTACTATACTTGTATTTAGACAGTACCCTATAAATAGAGATTTTTGTATTGTGGACAAATCAAGTTAATAAACACAATGTAACTTTCTAATGCCTTTGGTTTCACCTTAATCAGATACTTGAGCTAAAAGTTATTGTCAAAATATTAATTAAGACATGTGCAGAATCTAAAATTTAATCCAATCTAATTTTGACTCCAATTAGAAAATTTTCAATTTATTCCCTTCCATGATTTGGTTAAAATTAATCACATCATCCAAGTCTTCTCAAAGTGTACTTTAAGCTTAAAATCGATAGAATTTGTTGCATTTTTCTTTTGGAATCTGAAAACACTTAAAACAAAACAACATCAAACAAATAACAATACAGAATTAACATATGCAAATTTAAGAACTCAAATATGCAATATTTAGTATTCATCACTAGTCGAGGTAGCTTGACGAAAGTGTTGTTCTTGTTTAAGCCAAGGAACATCTTCAATGAAATTGACCAAGATGTTTGACGACATGGTTTCCTCGTCTATCAACTTTGTTGATTTGGAATCGAGCTTGAATGGTTTTGAGGTCCACAGAGCGATAGGGGATTCAAATATGCAATGATAGAAAAACAGAGTGTTGGGATGGGGTATTGAATCGTAAAGTCAGTCTTACGCCGTCAATTCACGTTTTTAGTCTCTTAGAAGAGGCCTTTGCTATTCTTAAAAAGGACACAGTTTTGAGATTCTCAAACAGTGTACCTATGCAGTAGTTATGGGTGGTAGACTGGTAGTTGTGAATTACAAATAAGAAGTGAATTACTCAAAACTTGCTAAGATAAGTAGGCCCATAAGAGGCTTTTTCTCTCTTCCTTTTTTTTTTAATTATTTTTATTATTTATAAATTTTATTTTATTTTTTGTCTTTTTTTTTAAAGTGAAACCTTATTCATTCAATCATTCAAAAAGCATCAAATATTACAACTTTCAGCATGTACAACTTCACAAATAAAATGAGGGCATTCTTCTATTCAAATTTCTTATGTGGATTTTTTGAGCGCCACCTCTTTTGCCAATAGATGCACACCTTGTTGTTTGCATCATGACCCAAGATTGGAATCTGTGTAAAATAATATTCGTATATTCAATTAACGTATCGTATATTTGTCACATTTAGTTTTTTGACAAAAAAACATTAACAATCTCCAGGACATCAACTTCTAAAATAACATTTTGCAACCCAGAAATTTCTGCCAAAAATAGTCTTCCAAACCGCATAAGCCTCCGCCATTGTTGGGTCAATGATATACAGAAGAGACATGCACATTGATGCGAAGATCTTACCCATACTGTCCCTAATAATAACACCCACACCCATCAATTTTTTCGTCTTATCAATAGCTGCGCGCATTCCAATTATTCCAATTTGTTTTATGATTCGGCCCAAGTAATGGGTTCATATTGCTCGACATACATATACAGAATATTTATTTGGTAGTTTTCAGCAAAAGCCAATTAATTCAGTGGGCTTTGCTTTCAACAATATTTAGTAATATTGGTACTTGGTAGGCTCAGAAAACAACTAAAACTTTGATGCATCCAGTCCAACGATGGCCTGCATATTTCGGTAACGGTGCAGAATCCGGGACAGAAAGCATAATGTTTTGATGGAGGAAAAGGACATTTCCCAGCCATCAACAGGACATTTCATTTCTCAAATATTTTATTGAAAGATACCACCGACCACCAGGGGTAGTGGCGCGCTGGCGCCCATACCTTTCGGTATAATAATCATACGTACTAGATCTCCGGATCACCACATATTTGATATTTATGGCTTAAATTATTAGCAATTTAAATAATAAATGTGGAATACATCTTCTACGTGCACAGTAGTTGTGACTATGCATTGATGAGCGGTGACATTCTTACAACCAATGTGGATACTATTAATTCACGCTGGTCATAAGAATATCATCACTTTTTACCAATATATATGTATATATATTTTTGAAACGATATTGTTTTGAGACTCATGGCAAAAGTCAGTCTAACGGCATCAACTCACTCACGTTTTGTCTCATAAAAGATACATTTGCTATTCTAAAAAACGACATTGTCTTAAGATTCATTTTTGTTTTGAGTTTCAAAATAGTGTGCACTTATTCGATAGTTGTGATTGTCACATAGCAGCCAGATCCATAAATGTGAAAAAGTTTGTACGAGATTCAATTGTTCAAATAAGAAATTAATCACTCAAAACCGGCTTGCTAAGATAAGTAAGCCCATAAGAGGTCCTTGCATTTTCTTTTACTTTTAAGTGAAACCTCATTCATTCCATCATTAAAAAAGCATCAAATATTACAGTTTTTAGCATGTACAATTTCATGAATAAGATCAAGGTATTTTTCTATCTAATTTTTCTCTGTTGATTTTTTGAGCGCCTCTTTTGCCAATAGATGTGCTGTCATATATATATAATGTTGGTTCGCGTAATAGCCCCTGTTCAATGGTGGCAATTTTTGTTGATTATTTAGCGGCTTCTTGGTGGCTGTCACCAAAACTATTGGGCAACCGTTGCAGTGGCCACTAGAACCGTATGTGCCACGGTTTCCGCAAAATCACCACCGTAGCCATAGCCACCCCAGTGGACCAACGCTAGCATATTTTATTTTATTTTTAAAAAATTTTCTTTTAGCATTTCAAAAACACTTCGCAGTCTTTGTTTCTCAGAAACATTTATCAAAATTTTACCAACCAAGTTTGGATCTACATAATATAATACTTTACTCAAATGTGGGTACCACCAAAATAATTTTTAATTTTTTTTTTTTAATCAGAACTCGTAAAAAAACCAAAACCTAAAACACTTTTCAAAACTTTAGGAAACCAATCGTGTCACACTTTTTCATAACTCTAAAAGGAAAATTTTATTCAACCAAATAAAAACGAGTCCATGATCATACCTTTATATAGGCTTCAAAGACTTAATTATTACAAATAAAGACTTCCGATTTACTAATGAACAATAATTCCTTAAAATACCCTAAACCAACACTCCTAAAACAAATCATAAACCAGCTTAAACTAACAATTAATGAAAATCATCCTGCTTTTAAAGATAAGAAAAATCATCCTGCTTTTGGTTGTTGCCTCCATGCATGCTCAAACTTTTCTACTCCCATCTATCCACCTCAATCACTTATGAAGGAGAAGGACCCTTGATTTCTTCTGCGTCAAAAGATGACCTAAATGGAAAACAAAATTTTTTTAAGATATATACAAGGCGCCAATAGAAAACCCAATAGAAAGAGGGAAGTAATAAAGAAATTACCACAACGGTAAACAGTTAACATGAAAAATAAAAAAGAAACCTAGAGCAGTTAAAATAAATATACTAGAATTTAACCTCTAAAACCCATGAGATGAGAGTTACTTGAATAAAAAAAACTGGGCTGTAACTCACAGAATTGACAGATGGCTTCTGAAGATTGATCATATATCCTTGTAGAATAACTCTTTAAAGGAATCCATGCATTGTGTTTGCAAACACACTGCTACGACGAGAGATCCTTCAGTCTGCGGGACCTGATATGATAAATATCTTGCCATCAGAATGCAACATCCCTGGACCCACGTACACAGGCTTTCCCCATCCAAAATCTACACTATAAAAAGGCAAACCAATCCAACTACCGATATCTGCATTGGGATTCCCTAAGAAATTAGGTGCTTCAGTATATCCCCTGATGTCGAAGTTTTTCCTTAGATGAGCCACATCTTTTTGACTCAATATAAAATCAAGAGCAGATGTTGCGTACTCATCTGTAACTCTCTCAATTGCTTCCCTCAATTTCTCAGCAGCATAACTCAGAGGATTTGACAAGAGGTCAACATAAAAGCATGTCGATGTCACGGCATCGAAGATTGCATTCCCAAAGTATCCTTGAGGGAGAGGTGGTTTGAACCGATTGCGACCGTCAACTCCGAGTCTAACTCTTGTTGGTTGACAATCATTGCCTGCACGTGCCTTGCTTGCACACCTCCAGATGTGGCCGGCGACAGCTTCGTATCTAGAATAGGGTCGTGCCAACACCACGTTTTGATTGGCTTTTTTCAGGAGTTCCTCAACTTGCTCTTTGGTGACTTTGAGTAAGACAGCACTAGTTTCCTTCTCTTGCTCTGCTTTGGTATCGAAGCAACCTATTAGGAGCGGTGGTTTTGAGAATGCTATATGATCAAAACGTGGATGCATAGGCGGTGTTTCACATGATCGTAACATAATTCGATCATGAAATGGCATCTCATCGCACCCCAAATCCTCTCCACGAGCCAACTTAGCCCATGCATTGGTGAAGTTCATTGCAGCCCGTCCGTCAGCCATAATGTGGGATATGGCTGTTCCAACACAAAGGCCACCACAAGGAAATCTTGTTAGTTGCACCAGCAACAAGGGCTGCTCCTCAATTGAAGTAGTACTGTAATCAACTCTAGGGAAAAGATGTTGGACCATCCCGTTTGGTGTAAAATCACCAAATTCGTCAAGTTTTGATTCAGAGTAAGCTTCCGTCAGTTGCGCTCCCATGGCGTTGCAATGAAGTTGCAGTCGGCTTCCTTCGATCCAGTGGAGTCGGCCAGCAAGTGGGTAGTAGTGAACCAATGCACGGCTCAGGGAGTTCTTCATTGTCTCAATTGAAAATGGTGTAATGGTGTTGTTGTTGGGTTTGTAAATGATGATGAGAGGTGTATGAGTCCACTGCATCACTTGGTCGCTCTCCGATAAGAATAAAAGGCCATTTGGGGTTGGCTCGCTTGGAACGATCATGCAAGTAGACTTGAAGGTAATCATTTTTGGTTCAGGCTTCAGTGTATGAATTTCTATGCTCTAAACCTTTTTCTTTTGTTTCTTATATGAGGATAGAGTTGCGAGAGGAAAAGACCATGATGGCCATGAGTCTGAGAAGAGAGATAAAAATAAAAGAATGAAACCGTGTGTAACATTGGATGGATTCAAATTATTCAATTGACAGCCACCAGTTTTTAGTCTGGCTTCGAGATGGAAAGATAAGAATCAATTTTTAGCATATTTATTACAAATTTGGTAGTTTTCAGCGACAAGCCAATTAATTGATTCAGTGGACTTTCCTTTTTTCAATATTTATTAACATTGGGAGATGCATCCAACTATGTATATATATATATATATATATGGCCCCTGCATATTTCAGTACCAGTGCAGAAATAATTAATGTTTTGACGTAATGCATGTATCTTCAACGTGCATCGCGTGGATTGAGGCTTTTATTTTCCCACGTGCCCATCTTGTCAATTCCTGTATTGAAACCTACCACCGACGACCTCGAGGAGACCCCCACGTACCCTTCTTGTCAATTCCTGTACTGAAACCTAGCTACCACCGCGACCACGAGGAGTAGTGCCAGCCCGTACCTTCTGGCTTCTGGTATAATAAATATACAATCGAGATCTGCGTAACCACAATATTTTTTTAACATGTGTATAAAAAAAAAAGGAAAGGAAGAAGAAATATTAAATCTTTATTTCTTTATACGTGGTTTATAGTTGACTAAATTATCTTTTAAAACCGTAACCACATGTTTACAACTTAAATTGTTAGCCATTATTTAAATAATAAATGTAAAATTCAGCTTATATGTATGCGGTACTTGCGATAGGTGTTGTTATATTAATTGAAACGATATATGAGTTATATTCTCTCTATATATATTTTTAAATCAATCTAATTTTATTAATAGTGGTCAAAACATAAAAAATTTTTACAATCATAGAATATATACTTCTATAAGATCATAGTCAAAGCTAAAAGATTATATATCATAAAAATCGAAAACATATAGATCTTACAATGAAAAACCAATCTATGACGTCAAATATTTGCTATCCCAGCGATCTTCAATTTATATAATAAATCTGCTAATGCAGACTCTTCCGCAGGCACAGGAAGCCATTTTTCAAGCATGAGCAAAACATTCACTCCCAAACTATTCCCTTCTCGACTGAAAGCCTAAAGCATTATTCACGTCCTCAGTCCAACGGCCAAGACCATAAAATAAAAAACAAAAAACCAAAATAAAAAACTTACAAGTAATAGCGGAGGAGTACGGTATCGTAGACATCCCTTTAGAAGACATGTTTTGGTGAAGAATACGATCAGATCTAATATTGAAGAGACTAGATCTTAATCTATATCTACAAATTAGATATAAAACAACTTGTCAAAAATGGAGACCAATAGTACAAATAAGATACCGAGCTATAGTGAAAATGAAGGAGGAAAGATCGGGATCTAAATTTAGATCTTCTCTCCTCTTGGAGAAAGTGTCCCTTGTTTTTTCTCTTTGGTAGCTCCCCATATTCTCACTATTAAGTTGGAAACTTGGAAGGGATAAAGGCACGTTGATAATGAAAGATTTTTTGTGAGCATCTGTCAGAAGGAATTTCCGTAACGATGTAACAATTGTGACAATATCCCTCCTAAACTATTAAAAATTAACAATGTCGCTCAAGGCTAGTAAAAAAACAAAAATTGCCATAAATATTTGCTATGAAAACAAAAATACCCCTATAAATAAATAAATAACTTTTTTTATAAAGAATTTCAACTCCCTTTCCAATTTTTTAAAATTTTTAGATTTATTTTTTCAAAATTATTTTTTTATTAAAGGGGGACATTAACAATTTTTGATCATTTGAAGAGGAACATTGTAGCAATTGAAAGTTTAGTGATATTGTCAATTGGGTAATAATTTGAAGGGGTATGTGAACGTTTTCCTAAATAACACACATGCTTCTCACATGGAATTTGTATATAATAGATTGGACAAATTTTCAAACCCAATTAGAAGAAAAACTAGTCTTTGTACGAGATACTCAAATAGAGAGAAAAAGAAGATGAACAAGTTCTTGGTGGACTCTATGTCTTTGAATGAGAAAAAAAATTAAACGTTTAGAAAATAGTAGTTATAGGGTGAAAGGTACTGTTAGTTATATTAAAAAACATATGCTTCTCCTTATGCTTGAGAAACATATGACATTTTATTATACTGGTTGTAAAAAGTTGAGAAAGCCATCAATTTTATTTATCGGTTTAAACAAATACAGAAGTTGAAGCAAATGAATTTGACATATTAAAAACTAAAATTAAGTACCTCAGTAACACACAAACTTCTATATTTATTTAAACTGTTAAATAAAATGAAAGACTTATATTTTAGAATATAAGAATCTCATTTTAAAATATGAGGAAATTTCTATCCAAATTTTTCTAATCCAATTTGAATAAAATTTTTGTCCACTTATAATCGAGAAAAATCAAGTTAATAACTTTGTAAACATTTTTTTTTTCCTTTCATTTTTAAGTTGCAAATTTAAAAAGGTTTTTAATAGTAGACATATTCCAAAAGGGGAGAGGCTTACATGTATAGTTCAAAACGGGTTCGTTTTGGCCAATAAAAATTAGTTTTTTTAAAGAAATAATATAAAATTCATTAAATATTAAACAATAATTAAAAAATACAAATATTAAAAAACTAAAACAAAAAGAAAAGAAACTTGTCATGGGTCGCCTTTGTTTGCTGCAATGGCACCATCCAACTTGAGTTCCGCTGGTGTAAATAGAAACTTGAATAGAAGGCATAACAGCAAATAACCAGAACGGTGGCAACGAGAAGTGTAAGTGTGGCGATCAAGAAGGGAGAGATCTTATGGTATTTATCTGATTCTTCATTCAACCCATAGGAAATAATTGGTAGAGGGATCGAATATAGGTAAGAGTAGAAGCAAAGATAAGGGCAGACATTAAGACATTGTTTAGGACAAACGCCTAAAGCTGAAGAGCATGGCAATTGACAGATCGGATCCTAGGTTGAATTGTCTGCTACATCCATTAGCTTTCTATGAAGCAAACCCATATCATACAAATCGATTTGATTGTTTAAACAAATAAATCAACAAAGCCAGACCATCACACAAAGAGAGAGAGAGAGGAGATATTGGGTGGTTGTTGAAATGGTTATAGGTAGGGCGAAAAGAAATGAAGGTGGGGGAAGGTTGATGCAAGCCCTTAGGGTGGTCTGGCCACTAAAAAAAAAAGCTTTTTGTTTTATTTTCATTTTTGTTTTTGTTTTTAATATTTTTAGTTTTTTTAATATATATATATTTTTTACTTTACCAAAACTAATTTTTTTAATGCCCAAAACATCATGGGCAACCGCATGTGAAAACAAGATTCTCTCAGTCCATTTTGGACTGATTATTCTCCAGTTAATGGTCAAGATTTCTCTAAAGTGATCTAAGGGCTGTAAATGAGACACATGTCCATTTAATATAAATAATAATATTATTCCTTTAAAATTAATTAAAAACTAAAATAATAGAAGATTAAAAAATAGTTTAGAAAAGCCAAGGGTGGCCGGCTAGCCATAAGGGGTGGCCAAATTGCCCCTGCCAGCTTGTAAGTGGCTTCGGCCACCCCAAAGCCCTTAGGGGTGGTCTAGCCACCCTTAACGACCAATGATTTTTTTTTTTTTTGGTTTGGGCCTTAGGGGTAGCCAGACCACCCCTAATGGCCATGGGGTGCTTCGGCCAATAGTGGTGGTCGACCACCCCTTATGGGCTGGCCGGCCGCCCTTGACTTTTTAAAAATATTTTTTAATCTTTTATTATTTTAGTTTTTAATTAATTTTAAAGAATAAATAATATATTATTATTTATATTAAATGGACACATGTCCCATCTATAGGCTTAGGATTTCTTTAGAGAGATCTTGGCCATTAACTGGAGAATATCTAGTCCAAAATGAACTGAGAAGATCCTATTCTAACCGGATTCGTCTCCCTTCAAGAAGAATGCGAATTGGGGGAGGGGGGGAGAGTGTCTAATCAATGCCTTTATTATTAGCAGTCTACAACGTGAATGCTTTGCTGGAGATTATTAACAATAGTTTACCAACATTCCCATATTTTTTTAGTCTAATTGATATAGCTCAGAATGTTTGGAAGTTTATGAAGAAGATCTATGTGGATATAAGTGTGAAGATGCCCAGAAAGATGGTGACACTATCACAGACTTCACAATGGCAGAAAATTGTCCAAACGGCTGTACGACCAATCCAGACATGTAGCTTTTGCAAGAAGACCATCTGAATGGTGTGAGAGCCGTTCGGACATAGAGCTTACTCGAGGAGAGGTCTGAAGGCTTCGTTTGGAGTCCCGTTTGAACCCCATCTAGACATTATGTTATTTTTCTCGCATTTATGTTTAAGTTTTAGTTCCCGTCCAGACATCTACTTCTCCCATTCGGATGGGTAGCTTATTTTGACTTAAATTGACATTAATTCATTTTATTTTAGGTTTTGGGATCTATACTTCATTATACCCAAAATGTAGCTTTGATTATTATTTCCATTTTCTTTAATAAGAATCATCACAAGTAAGTTTTTTTTTTTTCATATTTTCTTTCAAATAATAGATAAGTTTTATTAAGCTTTATAATTTTGAGAATAATTTTTAGATCTTTAATAAAACTAGAATTTATAATTAATTATCATTTTTCTTATTTCTATTTTCTTTGTATCTCATCAAGTCAGGTCACATCTCTAATAATGCCTTTACTATTAGCTGTCTATCACGTGGGAATTTTTTTATTTTTTATTTTGAAGTGATCACGTGGGGATTTTGATAATGCGACCCCAATGAGTAATTATATATATTAGCCTGACATAAATAAATAGTGTATACATGCCATTATTATTAGCTGTCTATCACGTGGGGATTTTTGATAATGCGACCCCTATGAGTAATTATATATATTCACATGCCATTATTAATAGCTGTCTATCACGTGGGGATTTTGATAATGCGACCCAGTAATTATATATATTAGGCTAACATAAATAAATAGTATTCACATGCCATTATTAATAGCTGTCTATCACGTGGGGATTTTGATAATGCGACCCAGTAATTATATATACTAGGCTAACATAAATAAATAGTATTCACATGCTATTATTAATAGCTGTCTATCACGTGGAGATATGCCTTTATTATTAGCTGTCTATCACGTGGGGATTTTGATAATGTGACCCCTATGAGTAATTACACATAGGAATTTGTTAGGGTTCTTTTCATAGTATTCTCTTAACATTCTCTCAATCTTATATCGAATATGATTTTTTAAAAAAATAGTAATACATTTTTTTTACTAACAGATTAATTTTTATGAGTTAATATTTAGGTTTTAATGCTTTAAAATTTGTTTTTAAATTCAAAACTAAAACATACAGATGAAAAGTTAATCATCATAAATAGATTTTATCCAAAATAGATTTTATCATCATAAATTTAGTACTAATGCTTCAATTTTAATACTAATATCTCAATTTTGTGTTAATGCTAAAAAATCTATGGTGAGGTCACTATAATTTTATTTTTTCTTAAATTATGTTTTATTTAAGATTAAAGAAACGCTTATAACACATAGTAAAAACTCTTAATATTTTCTTTATGGTGTTCTTCCCATAGCTTGCTGCTTCTCCCACCTTACATGTAATATTTAAGAAAAAATAAAATCAGAATACCATTTTTGCTAATAGATTAATTTTATGAGTTAATAGTTAGGTTCTAATGTTTTAAAACTTATTTTTGGATTCAAATTAAAACTTGGGTGGAAAGCTAACCCTTTAGAGATATATCACCCAAATGGATTTGATTATCCTAAATTTGATGCTAATGCCTCACAAATTTAATAATAATTTCAAATTTGGTGTTAACGCTCAAATTTGGCTAATATCTAAAACCATATAGCTAATCACAATTTTATTTTTTCTTAAATCACGTTTTACGTAAAGATTGAGAGAACGAAAAAAACTTATAAAGTTAACTCCTAACATTTTCCTTTCTTTATATATATTAGGTTGACATAAATAAATAGTATTCACATGCCATTATTAATAGCTGTCTATCACGTGGAGATTTTGATAATATGACCTCCTATGAGTAGTTATATATATTGGACTTATATAGTTAAACAGTGTTCAAAATCTTTAAATAATATTAAAAAATAATATTTAAATAATTTAATAATATTTAAAGACCGACGTAAATAATATTCACCCAAACTAGCATGATATATATCACCACTAGATCTCCGTATTTACCGAACATTAACGTGAATGTTTCTTCACGGGATGGCTCTCAACAAGTCACATCGGAGGAAGCACCGGTGATAACGGAGGGGGGGATCAGGTGATCCGGCCTTCCAGTTCAAAATGGACTGGATGGAGCTGTTGATGGCTAGGATCTCTTCTTAGAGATCCAAAAGCCATCAATCTGCCACGTGGCACATTAAAATATAATAATATTTTATTATTTTATTTTAAAATAAAAAAAATATAATTAAAATTAAAAACAAATATATAAAAAAAAAATGGTGCCTGCTCCGACAACCCAACCCAACCCCACCCCCACCCCCACTGGCGCCGATCCAAACGACGTTGTCGGCATGCCCGTCATCGTGTTCTTCCACGGCGGCGGCTTCGTAACTCGATTTTGATTCACAACGCGGTGAGCCAGCTCGCTCACGATTTTGATTCCCTGTCCATTCCGGAGGAGGCCGCGAGGGTGGCGTCGGAGCCGGAGCTAGTACTGCGGTTGATGTCGGCTGTGGAGGTGAAACTGTTCTGGAGGTCGTCGGCTACGTCATCGAGCCACGACTCCATTTTGCACGGAGATACAGAGGAGGAGTGAGAGAAGAGTGTGCGTGTGTCTGTGTGTCCATTGGCAGAAGAGAAGGAAAAAAGGAGGTTTTGAAGGGTGGGTCATGTGGAACTTCACCTTTGTCGGGAATTGGGTAATGGGTGGGCTGGGTTTTTGTAAACAATATTGCCCAATCATACTTGGCGAGGAGTCTGATCTCCATGACCACTTGCCTTTGCTCCTCAATCGAACAATACTCTAGGTCCAATACGAGTTGATGGATCAGCTCATCTGAGTTCTCCGCGCAGGCGAGGGGAATCTCCTGCTCTCAGAAGACGCCATCTGAAACTTACCGGATCTGTCGGTATTACAGTGATAAACCCAGATTGGGGTGGTTCCGCCCCAGATTGGGGGTTGCCGAAGCTCACCATGGTGGCCCTTGAGGTGGTCCGCCACCCCAAGGCCATACAAAAAATATGAAAAGAAAAAAAAATTATTATATTAATTTAATTTTTATTTATTTTTAAACTAAAAAATAATATTTTATTATATTTTAATAAGTAAGACACGTAGTTTGAGGGCCTTAGGAAAGGCCATCTTCACTGTGAACTGAGGCCTCTCCAGTCCGACTGGAGAGGATCGATCAGGGTGGCCATGGTCCCCCCAAAATAAAGAAAAAATAATAATAAAATTTACTTTTAATTTTAGTCATTTCATTATCTCCTAAAAAATTTTGGTTCTATTTTTAAATTTTATAGTCCATATCCAATAAATTTTTTTGGCCTTATTCTTAATTTTTAGGTTATACTCATTAAATTTTTATTTTATTTTTGACCTATTTTTAAATGCTCACTTTTTTATTCATAAGTAGTCTTTAGTTTAAAAATAGGTTAAATACTTCATTAGTCCTGGATGAAACTTTATTTTTCCTCCCTAAGATTTGAAAAAGTGACTAAATTAGTCATTGTGATTTTGAAAAGTGATCGAGTTAGTCATTCAATCACAACACCGTTAGTTGACTTAATGATTGACACGTAGACTAATTAGAAATCGACATCGTTGCCGCTTAATTAAAATTTTATTTTAAATAAAAAATAAAAAATATATATTTTTTCAAAAAAAAATAAAAAATAAAAGAGAGAAAAATAAAATTTGGGTATGGGGGCGGTCGAAACCACCCCCAATAGTGAGGGAGTTCCGATGAAATTCAGCTATTGAAACCAGCCGTTGAAATTCAGCTGCAAAAGCGGTGCACAATGAGGGAGTTCCAGTGAATTGAAAGACTGATACACAGACCTAAAGGGAAAAGGAGGCGCCTCACCATCAAGGTCTCAGGCTTAGGGTTCTTATAATGATGATATTGATGAATATAAGAAAAGAATCTTGTGGTTTGTTTTTTTTATTATTATTATTTCTTGCTTTTCTCTTTGTTTTTTCTCTTGGGCACCAAGGGGTGGCTGAAACCACCCCCAAACCACCATTGGGGTGGTTTTTGCCACCCCCTTGGCTCTATGGTGGTGGCCGAGCCACCCCTTGGTGCTCAAGGGCTACCCCAATTTTTTTTTTTTTGAATTAAAAAAAAAATTAATTAGTTAGCCATATGTCAACTTATAATCACATTAGTTCGTTAAGTCTAACGGTCATGATTTTTGAATTTTTTTTAAAATTTAATTAGGTAATGTCAACTTATAATTGATCCATGTCGATAAGTCAATTAACGGTCAATTGATTAATGACTAATTGGTCACTTTTTCAAAATCATGGACTAATTTGGTCACTTTTCAAAATCATAAGGACTAATTTGATTACTTTTCAAACCCTAAGGAAGAAAAAATAATGTTTCTAAACCCTATGAACTAATGGAGGATTTGACCCTTAAAAAATAACAAAAATAATTTTTTTTTTAAATAAAAAAATTCTAAAGAACCAATTTTTTTTTACTGACCCTCCATAAAATTTTCTGCTCCGTCCGGGCACCGAGCACCCAACATCCGCGTTCCACAGCAGCAGTACAGGACAACAAGTCTTGAATGGTCTTCGTGGCCTGGTCGCGTATACAGTATATCTAACCTAAGCAGCTCATATTTTATTTACAGTTACAAGACTTGAATTATTTAATTTGCTCGATAGTTCTTTGGGGAAAGCAAATATTTGAGATGACAATCGTTCGCTTCTTATCCACTAGCACCGTCCGGCCGACAGCGAGTCCCAGTAAGTCAACCCGGAGGATTGAGTTGACTCCATGGGATCTTCAACTCCTCGCAGTCGATCAAATCCAAAGGGGTCTCCTCTTCCTCAAACCTACACCCTCCCAAGAAAAAAAACTTGGAGGCAGTGACAGTGTCATCGATCACCTAAAGACCTCTCTATCCCGCACATTGGATATTTTCTATCCTCTCGCCGGCCGGCTAGTCATGGTTGAAAACGATGATGATAAGACCACCTCTTTCTTTGTCGACTGCAATAACCATCGAGGAACAGAGTTTGTTCATGCAGTGGCAGATGGCGTCACCGTGGCCGATATCCTTGAGCCCCTATACGTTCCCGATATTGTCTACTCCTTCTTTTTGATGAACAAGGTGTGGAACTGCGAAGGTGTTTCCAAGCCATTGCTGGCAGTGCAAGTGACTGAGCTTGTTGATGGCATCTTCATCGGTTGCACTTTAAACCACTGCGTTGCTGACGGCACCACCTTCTGGCGTTTCTTCAATACTTGGTCTGGGATCTCTGCGGGTTCTGCTGATCCCACCTCACAATCCCCTCCAATAATCGGGTCGGGTTTTCTTGATGGTATTATAAATCTCCCCATTCGCATTCCTTTCCAATTCCAGCGCAATGAGATTTCCAACACTTGTCCACCCCTAAAACAAAGAGTTTTTCATTTTTCAAAGGAGAAAATCCAACAACTTAAAGCAAAAGCAAATGCTGAAATGAGCACCAACAAGATCTCGTCCTTTCAAGCGGTTCTGGCTCATCTTTGGCGATCTGTGGTTCTCAGCCGGCGTCTCAATGCTGATGAAGAGGTTTTTTACTGCGTACTTGTGGGAATGAGGCAAAGATTACAACCGCCGTTGCCGGAGGAGTACCTAGGAAACGCGATTCTATTCGGGAACGTAACGGCCACTGCAGGGGATCTTCTTGAACACGGACTAGGCTGGGCGGCTTGGCAGATAAACGAGATGATTGCTTCTCAAAAAGCAGAAGAAATAGAAAAGTACGACTGGTAATAAATTGGGCACAGGAAGCTCGCTGCGGTTCACGGTAATGACTTCGGTTGGGGACCACTGCGGTGCAGGTGGTGTTGAACAAGTTTGATGGGAAGTTAACGGTGTTTCCTGGGCCAGAGGAAGGAAGTATGGATTTTGAAGCTTGCCTCTCGCCTGAGACGTTGCTGGCTATGGCGGACGATACAGAGTTCAACGAGGCATTAGTCTCATAAAAGTCATGTGACGGAGTTATCCCAGTCGGATATATATTTGCTTCCGATCCTCAAATGTTTGATTGAAGTTGTGTACGTTTATGCTTTTGTTTTCTGCATGCAACTTTCGCTTTCAGAATGATTTCGTAGTTGGAACATTTGTTCAACCAGCTAATTTGTCGATCTTAATTATGTGTTCTTCTCCTGGTTTTCTTTGGTAATTCTTTGCATAATGTAAAAACTCCAATGCAAAATAAATCCTTTTACTCCTCAACCATCCTTAGAGAACGTGTGCGGATATTCAATGGTGCAATTTATAAAATTGGGGAGAATGATTTCTCGTAACTTGAGCTTGCTATGAGAAATCAAAATAGTTGCTCCATCTTGAGTTGTAAAAATTGAAATTTGAATTAAACGCTAGGCTAACGAAAGAAATGTTCATTTATTCACTGGAAAAATTAGAAAATTGTCCCAATGATGGACAATTGCTAACATGATGATAAGGATCGAAACAATATGAACATGGTTTATATGGGTTGAAAATGTGAGGGTAGTTGGTAGGAGTGTGTGTCCTATAACTAAGTGAAACACGTTATACAGAAAAAATTATTAAAATTATCAAACAGAAAATTCATACTTAACTGTCATTATTTAGCATGCAAAATATCTCACATAAAATATTAACCATTCTTCGAAAAATAAAATAAACCAAAAAAATAAATAAATATTATGAACTCAAAAATTAATACTAACAAATATACATAAAACTAAACAAAAATACCAAAAAGTAAAAATTAAAACTTTAAAACTCACAGAAGGGATCAAAATAAATTTTGGCACAATTTTCAGCTATAGTTTGTTGTACTACTCTACTACATTGGTGCCGAATGCAAGTGTTGATCCTTCAATAATGTTAACTCCAATCAGGTTATGGTATAAACTATGTATTGTGTACCCTTCCTTCAGTAATGCTAACTCCAATCAGGTTATGGTGTAAACTGTGTATTTTGTACCCTAGAATAAGTAGTGTACATTGACAAAACTACTCACAAAACCATTAGAGGTATTACAGATCCACAAACAGACCGTCGTTATTGATTGTGTCATTTAGGATGCAGCAGTGTAGCATGTAGATGCAAGTTTTGAGTCAATGAAGATTCTTAGGAGTTAGGAGCATACCCTTTTCTTTATTTGTTTGGAATTTTTAAGGCTTGTTGAAGTCAGCATATACTGTGAAGAATGTATACAGCAAATATATTATCACACAACTTTGTATGAGGAGATGCATTATTTGTGGTGCATGTAAAAGGTCTAACAGATTCTCAAAAGGTTTTTGTAGATAACATGCATGTCCCTCTTTTTTTCATTTCTTTTTTTAAGTGGAAATTCCAGATTTTTATTAAATCAAAATGACAAAACTAGTAAATTGTTTTGTGTTATTTACTCTGATCGTCATCTATTGCACAGCAATTATAAAAGTAATTTGATTTCATTCAATTACACTCAATATATATATATAAAGGTCGAATTCTACAAAATACTTGGTGTATGGCCTAGTCATTTGCACGATGTATATATATATATATATATATATTGGTGAAATTATAAGAAAATTATATTAAAATAAGAAAAATAAAATAGAAATGAAAATTTTGTAAAAATCTAGTTCTGTTCAAGCTAGAAAACTGATACAACACCATCAGAAGTGTCCAAATAAGGCCATTACGCTCAAGAGAACAAATTGGGCCATTTGGGCTCAAAATGATGACCCATTTAGTGGATCAATAATTCATTAAGGCCTTGGTGGGTGTATGTTTGAGAGCCCTAAAAGTTCGTTTAATACTTAAAAAGTCTATATATATATAAGATCTATGAATGAGCTAACGAGTCTAAAAGCTTAAAAGTCAACTCACGTCATCGAGCAAAAGCTTAATATGTCTAGCTAATCGAATGAGTTTCAACAAGATGCTCTAACAATGTTGATAAGGAACTGCGAATTTGGATTGAGCTTAATTACCATAATTATTGATGATAATTGTTGGAGTGTATCGTCTCATTTATAACCCTATATGGAATAATAATTCTATGCCATTAAACTGGTCAACTTATTTAAAAAAAAAAGTTATGGAATATATTTACTCTGAATAGCCTAAGATGTAAAACTTGCCTGCTCAAAATAGGTAAACCCTGGAGCTTCTTTCTCATAAATTCATGCAGTTCAATAATGAAAACCTGTATCCCTATATATGATACCACCTGAATTGCGACAATTTAAAAAGCCAATTATAACAACAAATTACGACTGGGGTTCAAAGAGATGGTGGACAAGTCAAAGTTGTAAACTAATAGTAAAGGAAAGAATTAGTAGGGGAAGCTGTCAAGCTAAGCTACTCCACCCCACTTTTAATCAATGCAAGAGTGAGCATTTCAAATTGGCATGGGTTTGGGCTTAATTTGTATCTAACAACTATATAATTTAGGTAATCTCTCTTTTTCTCCAAATTAATTGAAATATTTTATGGCGTTGACTTTGGGTTTGTCACTTGTGATTAGGAGCCCAAGAGTTAACAACAAAGAGAAATGCTATTTAGGGTCAATTTAAGTTGGCCTTCAAAATTGTAGTTTAATTTTTTGAATTGTTTTTTTTTTAATTAAAAACCCCATTACTCACTGATTTGGTTTAAATCGTGATTTTTAATCTATAAAATCACAATTTCAAACGATCAAAAACACAAATTTTTACGTTTTTTAAATCTCAATTTTTATTTAAAAAAAAAAAAACGCAATCCCAAATAATTTATTTTTTGCGATTTAATTTAAAATCTCACTTTTGTCTATGAAAATGCAATGTCAAATACATTTTTAATAAACTATTATACAATCATTATAATTTGAATGATATTTGATGAAAATCATTCCTTAATTTTTAATTTTAATTTTTCAGAGTCCCGTCATATTAATTGTATAAAGCATTTTTTTTTCTAAATAATTGTATAAAGCATTTACTTAAAAACAAATGATGCTCATATTAATTGTATAAAGCATTTACTTAAAAACAAATGATTGCACCCGCTGATCTCAAGGCCCGCCGTCCATGTCACAATCACCACCAAAGTATATACATAAGATGCAGGCATGACGCGAAGAACGCAAATAATATGACAGGAGAGGAGAAAATATAATATTATTTTACACTAATTATTTTGCTTAAGATATTGATAAGCTGACTTAGCAGTTTGTCCCACAAATATCATAAATGAAAGTTCATTGTAGCGTATTTTGGGTGGGCTTTTAAAGTAAAGGTTCTGCTAGAGGAAGAAAATAGAACAAAAATTGTTAAATTTAACAAAATGGCTACTTTGAAGCATTTGTTGGAGATGCTATAAGGGACGACCTATTAAAGACTCTTTTCTAGAAGTCGTCTTTTCGAAGCTTGAAGGGCTATTCTTCTGTTTTCTGTTTTGGTGTGTGGTGTGGGTGCATCAAGACAGATATCTCATTGGCTCTATACACAAAAAGGAAATAAGTAGTCTCAAGAGGTATCTTAATTGATTAGAACCATACTTAATAAAGCGGAGATTACAAATTTGAGTCTCTTTTTCCTCTTTGTGCAGACATGTTAAAAAAAAAAAAAAAAAAAGGTCTAGTGGTTTCTTTGGACATTAAATTTTTTAAAAATGAATAGTGATAGGATACTACAACTCTAATTACATGTTTCTTACAAAGTGATGCAGTCTGACACGTAACGGAAGCAAATAAAAACAATACAAGAAGAAGGATAAATAATTCTTAGATCTTGAGTCTATCAAGAATTTGAGAATTCTTTTCTAAAATACAGAGTATCTGTAAGTCAAAGGAAAAATATGAAGAATACTCAACTGTGAGGATTCTTATCAGAGAAAACTGCAATTAATAATAAAAAAACTAACTATTTAGAGGCTATAAACATGTATATATAGCGCCAAGACTAATAAAGTACGGAATATGGACTTTAGAATCCTAATACTACTAAAACAAGGAAACAGAGTCGTGTAACATAAATAAGATGCATAAATTTAAAATAAAGGCCCCGCATGCGATCGATGTGCGTTTGATCGCACCCATCGGTCGTTCTGACAGGGATTGTTGAGCATATGCGCTTAATGGTGTGCTCGATCACGCTCGTCAATTGCTCTAACAGAGAGGATCAAGTGTAGTTCTAGAGAGGGTTAATCTTCGGTCTTCTGCTACCGCTCTAATCTGGGAACATGTCACCATCCTCCGGTGTGGTTCCACACTAACATCCCTTCACTTTGTCCTCAGATACTCTCAAGCATCTTGGTCTACATCACAAAGTGAGGAGACAATTCATGTAGGTATAACACTGCTTATTATGTCAGTTGTATAGTAATACATATAACACTTATTATGTTTACAAATTGATGTGACAATCATCACATTAACCACAAAAATGTGAACCTGTAAGTATCATAGTGTCATTTTTAGAGGTTGTCCCCAAGCTAGAGGGTGTAGCCAAACCATACATCCTCAAAGACTATAAGGAGTGGGTAGATGCTTTTAGGGTGGCTAGCCATTGAGATCCTCCGCCACCCTCTTTTAAACTTTTATTACATTTTTTATTTTATTTTATTTATTTATTTTGTCATTAAGAGGTCAAATATGACATTTTAATTTCCTAAATCAGGGTACTTTGAGTGTCTTCCGAACTGTGATGTACCTTTTAAAATCACTGTTAAATTTGAGATTATTATTATTAACTTTAGGGTTGGGCAAAAACCTGCCCAACCTGCAAAACCGCCTTGCCCTACCTCGATCCGCCACGACTTGTGCAAATTTAGAGTGCTTTTTGGTGAATTCAAGTTGGATTTTATCCAACCCATATGGGGATGGTTGTGGGTTTAAAAGTTTTCCCCGCGGGTACCCTCCTCTCCCCACCCTGCATAAGCATATAAAAAGAAAAAAATAAAACCCTAGTACCTCATACATCTCTAGCCACCGCCTCCCTCATACATCTCTTCTCTTCTTCTTCTTCTTCTTTTTTCTTCTCTCTCTCTCTCTCTCTCTCTCTCTTCTCTCTCTCTCTCTCTCTCTCTCAGCTCTTTCTCCATCTTCGTGGACCAACAAAGCTCATACCATACATCTTCGGTTGTTGGAGATTATTTTTGGGTAAATCTGAGCTTTTTTCTTGATTTTTTTGGTATTAATTTTTGGGATTTTTTCGTATATTTTTCTCTCTATAGTCTCTACGATTTGTTTGCTTGCCAAGAAAATCCTTGGGGGCATGAAGTTGTGGAGTTGTGGACTTTGGATTCTTAACCGCACAACCCGCTATACTCGCAATACCCGCCCTACTCAACCTGACCTCGCAAAACCTGAACTCGCGCGGTTTGGGTTCATTTTATGCGGGTATTTGGTTGAGTTTTTCAAACCCGCAGGTAAGGCTATTAAGAGAGCAAGCCGCTTGTGAGTGAGCTCAAGCTTGGCTCGCATAAGCTTGGCTTGTGTTTGACTCGAAGTTAAATGAAGCGTTTCGTCAACACAAATCATGGCTCGAATATTAAACGCAAGTGTTGGCTCGACTGCTAAGTTCAATTGTATAAGGAATTAATTAGTAGTTATTCATGTAATTACTCATATTAATACTAAAAATTGATGATTTTTTTTTTTCTTAATAAAAAGGATGCATATTATCTCTCTTTGAAACTATGTGTCTTGCTGTATTGACTTAGGCTCCATACTCCGCTAGTCAAACTAAGTAAATGCACATATGCAAGATGGCTTCTTGAGCTGTTTAAGAGTACTTGAAGTTTAAATTTATAATTAAAAAATTAAATTAAATATAAGAGCCAACTCGGGAGCTGACTTGGCTCGGCTTGACTTATTATGAGCTTGAATTTGATTTTTTGACTCGTCCTTAAACTCAGTTCGAGGTCGAGTAAAATTTAAACAAGCCGAACCCAAACAAAAAAAACTCGCTCAAATTTGACTCGTTTACATTCCTACCCGCAGGGGTGCGGGGCGGATAGAAAAAAGGCCGAAATGTGTCCCGCCCCAACATGCACCACTCCTAATTGACTTTAAAGTTAATTTGGTAGTTTTCTACTAGGTTCTTCTTCTTCTTCTTCTTCTTCTTCTTTTCTCTCTCTCTCTCCAAAATTTCCTATTCCCGAGGAATATTGTAGCATATTCCAACTAAGCAGCCCATGTGCTGCACGTTGAAAATAATTCTCTTGAAAAATGAAACAAAAATAAGGGACCCATCAAATGATAAATCAAAATATTTAAATCCACTCCGAATTTGTTTAATTCATACAAAATGTCTAACTAATTCAGAAAAATCTTTTCCCAATAATAAGAGGTAATTAAACATAATTTGCAAACAGAAATTGTATGCCCTTTATAGCCAAAAATACAACCATACTCTGTTGTTGACATTAAGGGGTTGATTTATCTAAAAACCTTCTTATTTACATTATATATATAGCAAGAAAAAAAGAACAGAAATTTAAATATTCCACCACTTATTTTTTCTTCTCTTCCAAGAAATCGAAGAAACTCAAGCTCTGGTTCATGGATGCACCAATTGTGATGAGGGATGAACAAGTCTCCGCGCGCTCAATTTTGGGCTTCCGCTTCATCATGGTCCTTGGGCAAAACTTGCGTTTTCTTGTGCATCGAAGGGTGAGCTTTTACAAGCTTACTGTGGATATTGATGGCGTCTTTGGCGGGGTCTTGCTGGAGGCGGAGAAGAACCGTTGCCGGCGACGTCTAAGGCGGCGGACTGAGGGCGAGGTAGAAGAAATCAGTAGGGAAGAAGTTGTACTGAAGGCCAGCCATGCCGGAAGGTAGTTGAAAGAAGTTGGTTTGAGAAAGAGAGAGAGAGAGAGAGGTGAAAGAAGAAGGGAAAGTGTACCTTAAAACTTGATGCGCCTCTTAGAAGCCCCTCGTGCATTTATAGACAGAAGAAGATCGACGGCTGTGCTTGATGGTCAAGCATGTGATATCTTTCTCTACCACATAAACAATAACGAAAAAATCACGTGAGTCTACATCTATTTGTTTGCATTTTTTTAATTATTATTTTACATCTATATATATTAATATAAGTGACATTTTTAACACATTTTAATGCATCATTTTAATTAGGGACAGAACTAAGACCAACCAAGGTGGTCCCTCAAATTAGAAAGAAAAAAAAAATGGTCCCTCAAAAAAAAAAAAATTTATAAAAAATAACTTAATTGACTAAAATCATGTTTAATTAAACGGAAATCATTCGTTTGAATCATTCTCATTCTTGTATAGATCTTGTGCAGATATGTTGAAAAAATAAATAAAAAATAAAAAACTAACTCTTCGACATTCCAAATTATTTTAAAAAAAATTTTGCCGTTTAGTTCGGCGCCGCCATTGATTTTAATGCACCTATTATTTTATGAAACTATTTTAAAAACGATGGTTAATTTAGGAGGATTTTTTATGTTTTATATTAAACTTTGTAATTAGAATTCCATCGGCAAACCAATAAAAAAATAATAACTGAAAATGACCGAAAAGGAATTTTGTAGGATATTCTATTTACTTTGAGAAAATTCGATTTGACTTCCTGGTGCGGTGTGGGGTGGAGTGTAGACTTTATTATATGCGGCTCCCTCCGTCTCCCACCTAACAAATGGTGTGCCATAAATTTTAAACGTGCAACCTTCCTAGACGTTTGCTCAGGTTGCCAACATTGAAGTTTTGGTCAATTCCCATAATTTTGAAAAGAAAAAGAAAAAAAAAGTTAATCAATTAGACCTCCGGCTAACTTTTTTTCAAGTGAAATTTGACATAACATATTAACATATTATTTTAACTCGAATTATATTAACATAATAGAATATAGGGAATTTATTTCAGATAGTATGGGTGGGAGGTCCAAAATTATTAAATCATTAGGTTTTTTTTTTTTGACAAAAATAGGAGACCCTAAAAATCCATGCCGTTTATTTTGCTAACTTTCGTTACCTTTTTCAAAACGCACCGTTTTTGACATATTAAAATATTAATTTTTTTAATTTAATTTTAAAAATTAAATCTATAATTTATATATAAAAAAAAAAGGTAACAGGGGTGGCCAAACCACCCCATTGGGGTGGCCGCCACCCTTAGGCCATGGGGTGGTTCGCCACCCCTAGATCAAGCCGGGTCTGGGTGGCTCAGCCACCCCCATGGCCTAAGGGGGTGGAGCCACCCTCTTTTTAAAAAAAATAATGAAAAAGAAGAAAAAAAGAAAGGGGTGGCCAAACCACCCCATGGGGGGTGGCTGGCCACCCTTAGGCCGGTCTGAAAATCAGCCGGTTTTGATTCTGTTTCTCCCCCACGGACAAAGCTGGATTAGTAGTTTCAATGCGGCGCTTATGGCCTGTTGGGAGATCTGATCATGCAAAACCTGCACTATTTCGACGAAGAATTCGGTTTCCAACCTGATCATCTGCATCGGATCAGCCACTTCCATCATGCATCGGAGTTTTTATGGCAAGAGTAATATGTTGTTGTTATGGCAAGAGTAATATATTATGCAGATGAACTGCTGCTGAGAAGCCTCCAGACACATTGCAATCTCCATTAGCTGAGAATCATTGAAGTTTGCCATTTGCCATACTCCCAAAGCAGACATAAACAACAGAATTGGGTTCCTTGGAATTAAGCCATTTCAAACACTCATGGCCGTGGATGGAGGCTTTCTTTCCCCTTTGTGCTTTATCTTTGTTGTCCTTATTGCAAAGTGAAACAGGGCCTATATGCCAAGCATTCCTTCCAAGTACCCGCTTGTAATAATCTGCATAAGCCGACTCAAGCTCATAGAAGCTGTTAAAAATAGCCCCATAACTTGTCAGCTCTACTTATATAACTTGTTTATAAAACTTCATAAAACCCGCATCAACGTTTTGTTTAAATAAATCTGGCAGCTGCTTGCTCTTGAGCTTGATCTCATCAGGGAAGTTGGGGATGATAAATGGCTTTGAATCTGATGAAATGGCCAGATTTATGGGGCTCTGTTTCACTCTGTTTTAGTTTCCTAAAACAGAGGAAAACTCCACAGGACCACAATGCTTCTAAATGGGCCAAACCACCTTTGTTCAACGAGAGAGAGAGAGAGAGAGAGGTTGTCTATCTATATAGGCCACAATATTTAATGGCTACAACTATCCATAAAATTTCTGGGAATTATTTTGGGCTGCCTTAAAAGCTTGCAACTTTCATTTATTTGAAAGTACAAAACCTTCCTGCCTTCGATGATTACTACATAATAGAGGTGTTAGGCGTAGGTGTCCAAGGAAAGAATGGCATCCAAATATCCGTCTGGGGGTGGCTATTGCCTTCCATTTTCATCTCTCCATCTCACGCCTATCTCTCTTGCTGGTCTCGATATGGGTTTGGAAGCTTTTTTCTGCATTTTGTTCTTCTCTTTCACCACTTTTCTTTGTTTTCTTTGTTGGTGTTCATCTTGAGGCTTGCCGGTGCAATCGCGATGGCATACGATCTACTCTCAACTCGCCAACCGGATCAGAATGTTCACGTGTTTCGCAACATCATCACCGCTAACCCGGAAAATGTCGAGCACATGCTTAAAACCAAGTTCGACCACTACCCAAAGGGAAACCGTTTTCCTCATTCTTGGTCATGAATTTTCAACGTCAACGGCACTCGTGGAGGTTTCAACGGAAAATAGCGAGCTTGGAGCTTGGTTCCATCTCGGTTCGGTCTCACGACGCACGAGATTGTCACCTCCGAGATCCAATCCAAAGCTAATCCTCTCTTACAATCCGTCGCCGAAAATTAGACGACGACGAGTCGCTATAGACTTAAAAGACGTTTCTCGACGCTTCTCCTTCGACAACATTTGCAGATTCTCGTCGGGTTAGACCTGTGTTGTCTCTAGCTCGCTTCCCATGTCTAGCTTCGCGCTTGCCTTCCCAAACTCTTCTTTTTCATTTTTTTAAAAGGTGGCTGAGCCACTCCCTTAGCCATGGAGCCACCCTTATCTTTTCTTCCTTTTTAAAAAAATTATAGATTTAATTTTAAAATTAAATTAAAAAATTAATATTTTAATTGCTTTGAAAAAGTGCAGATTAAGCAAAATAGAGATTTACATGGATTTTAGGGTACAACTCGACTAACCCATGCCTATTTTTGTCAAAAAAAAATTTAAGGATTTAATAATTTTGCCCAACCCATGCCTATCTGATATAAATTCCCTAGAATATATAATTCTTACTTTCAATCAATAAACCATATTCACATCCTAGCTTTAGGATAAACCAATGCTATACTAGACAAATATTCTCATTCCGTCTATCAAAACTAATGTAGCGTAGTCCTCCCAATAATCTGGTGGATGAAAATAAATTTTTAATTGAAAGACTGCGTCATATTAACTTTGATAAATAAAAAGAAAATACTTCTTAATAAGGCACATGTTACTTTTAATACATATATAATCAAGGTGGTTTAGCCTATGACTACACGTGGGGCCTTGAAGTAGATTGATTTGAGGAAGGGAAAGGGGTTTATCATCTTGGTATATGTCGGACACAGATCGAATTATTATGAGTAATACTATACTTAGAATTTTTTATTTTTTAATTTGTTGACACTATTAATATGTGATTAGATATATATATATATATATATATATAGTATTTTTCATTTACTATTGATGCTGATTTGTTGTGACCGACCACAATTGACCAATTGGCACCAAAATTGGATGGGTGAGTTGTAATTTGGGCACGACTCATTTATGTAATTGCATCAGTAACAAAATACATGTATATGTTGTGCAACGTAATATATGGTCCAATTCTCACCGGACCCTTCAGTCCCCAAACAGGGCACGGCCCTTCCCATACGACTTTTCTTTGCTTTAACGCGCGGCGCAAGAAAGAAACTTCCTACTTCCGAATGGAAACAAAATGGAACGATGTTTCCTTGACCTGCAGGGATTGTTTTTTCCCCTGTATAAATATGTTAATATACCCAGAAAGGAAAATTAAGCACCGATTAAATTAAAGACTCAAAGCTTGTTGTAATCTTAATTTCTCTGAGAAAGCTTCAATGGGTTCCCTTCAATATTACTTCTTTCCCACTGATTTCTACTACCCTCGTACCAAATCTGTCAACGGAGACAACGCTGGCAAGCCTGTTCTTCATGCCCAACCTCCGAACGCAGACGCAGACAGCCTTGAAAAGTGCAAAGCCGCGGTTCACGGCGACGGGAGAGACAACAACATGAAGCTTTATTACGAAGCTCCTTCTTCCACAGCGCTGGTTCCTTTTCCATGCATTATCAAGACCGAGTTGCGCCGTCCTAAGAGGTTCAGCTCTGTGGCAGACTGTTCCAACAACTAGACCTAATTAAACATTTTTATAGGCGTTTTTGGATATATATTTCTCTTTATTAATTTCGTAGTCTTTCTCATGTAAAATAAAAGCATACATACTTTCCATTTTCATTGAATTATTTGATTTAATAGTATATATCATTAAGGAACAATATTGTTTCTCTCGGAGGACCTTTTTTATTTTATTATTATTACTAAATTGACATGTGAGAAGAATAACTTCAATTAGATCATCATCGTAGTATAAATTGAATATTTTGTATCTTCCAATAGGAAGTAGATATCTTAGCTTGAAACACAAAAAAAAATATATATATATATATATATAACCCTTTCACGTTAAGTAATTTCTCTTTTGACAAAATATCTCATATACAAGATACCTATTAATAAAAACCACAACAATACTTGGTTGGTTTTGGAGACTTTAGTGTTGAGTGCTCGCCCAAGATTTAAATAAGCAAAAGTTGAATACATATTTCATAACTCGACTCGAATAAACATCTTCGTAAACAAGCCAGTCATAAAATCTTAAAATTCGACTCGACTCAGCTCGATTACAGTCGTAGTTTCTATCAACTCACATATAGTCAAATAACATAAACAACTCCAAATAACACAATCTTGGGGTCAATCATTCCCACAACCATAATTTAAGCCCAAAATCAAGGAAAAATATCTCTACATCTATATTGTTATAACTCGAGAAAAACTATCACAAAAAAAAAACAAACAAATAAAATGAGCAATAAAACTACGAATTATTATCCATAAAATCCAACTATTTATGCTTCCATGCTCACCAAACCTACAATGCCATTTTAGTCACCTTGAAACCACAAATGCAAATTAAAGAAGTGAGACAAGCTTGGTGTATATAAAATAATGGGAATTTATATTAGAATGGTTTGAGAGCAGTCTAAAATTTTTAAATCTATAAGTTTTTTTTTTTTTTTTTTTTTGACAATTTACTCCTTAGGTATGTCAAAAACTACTATAAAATCTAACCGTCCAATTTTGTTAACTGTCGTTACCTTATTTGAAACACACCGTTTTTGACCCATTAAAATATTAATTTTTTAAAATTTAATTTTAAAAATTAAATCTATATATATATAAAATACGTAGGTGGCCAGCCATATATATATATGATTATAGAAAATTACAATCAATTATAACAAATTTCTGAAATCAAATCCCTTAATATATTCTAACATCCTCTCAAACTCAAGGTAGAAAATTATGAAACCTTGAGTTTGATTTTTTTTTTTTTTTTTGACATGTCCACACATAAGAGGGAAGTAAGATTCAACTAATGATGACATCTACTTTATTAAAGTGTCTTCCTGGCATTAAAGACTCTTGAGACGCTTTGATTTTTTATTTATTTATTTGGAGATGGCAACGGTCGATGATGATAAGAGACACGCCTTAAATAACAATACCCAAAAAGGGCCAACTATGGGCTAAACAATATCACAAAGACCAAACAAATAATGGGCCAAATATAGGCCCAAATGAGAGTTAACTATAGGCTGAAAAAATAGAGCCAATTGTGGGCTAAAATGGACTTGAGTTTTATATAATATTACAAAGACTAAAAGATGTGTCTGGTTTAACAACTAGACCAACAATAGATCGAATAATAGGCCAATGTATGACTAAAATAATATGGACAACTTGAGTCTTTTTTTTTTTTTTTTTAACAGTATATTTTCTCTATTTTTTTAAAAAAAATTTTAATTTTGCTGCTTTCATATGTAACCATGACAATTTCTTCCCAGCACAACAAATCATGTGTAACCAAAAGAGAAAAATATAAGGAAAAGTACGCAAGGAGCTCCTCTCTCTCCCTTGTTTTACCCTTCCATCCTTTATCTTCTGCAAACCAACTAAAGAAGCTAAGCCACAACATCTTTCCTCTTTTTTCATCGTTGCTTCTTTGGCGGATAAAAGTTGTGGAATCTGCAAGAGAACATTTATTCTTATATATTGTGGAACAATATTTCTTCACAAGTGTGTGCATTTCTGCCACGAAGCGAGAGCTAGAGAAGAAGTTAGGACCTTTTGCCAAACTCGGAGCTCATCAATTCAGGCATTTAATCATTCTTGTAATGATCTTCATAGCAGCTAAACACGCTGAATAACGGAGTTCATTTCTAATTTCGTAGCGGCAATGAATGATATGAGTCATATTCTCATCATCAAGTTTGAATGGATGAAGGCCGGTTGGTAGCAGAGTGGGAGCGTAAGATAAAAGGGTAGGGTCATTAGCTACCAACCGGCCTTCATGAAGATAATCAAATCCATCATCACCAACATAAGTTTTACCAACCTTAATTTTCTTAGTCGTCATCTTTCTCCCACTCAAGAAATTATCTTATTTGGAGGTCAAATACAACAACTATTTATTGATATTTGTGATGATTTATTCTTAAAAATACTTCTTATTCAAAATGAATTTTTAAGATGTAACGTTTGAAAATATGAAAATATTATAGTAAAATAATTATTGGTCCAAGTAATGTCTTTTGCTAAGAGCATAAGGTTTTACAAAGTCTTTTTCTATATATATATATATATATATATACAATTAATATGTGACTCTTGGAAAAGTTAAATATATTACAAAACTTATGTAAAGGAACAAGTGGAGAGGTATCTGATTCATCCCAGCTCAGGGAAATTTAAAATAGAAAAGAAAAACAGGCATCATCTAATATTCACAACATATTATTTAAAGCCTCCATTTAAATAGTTTTCGAAAAGAAATTATTAGTTTTAAAAAAGTGATAAGTATAACATATTGAGTGCGTAGTGTAAATCATCGTACGATTCATTTATGCAATTTAATTATAAATGGTGAAAGTTTAAAATGAAAGTGCCTAATGTCACATCTTTATTTTATTTTATTAAAAAACTAATAAAAGAATAAACAAATGAATTATTACAATTTCTATAAGACAATTGAAAAAGAATGCACGTTCGACAAAGAAGACATCTAATTACTCTTCACCCTTTCTACACCAAAGGAAAATTTCTAGTTACATTATTCACTAATCACCATAAAATAATAATTTTAGATACAATCTAGTCAGCTCTTTGAAATAAAATTCTCAAAAAAAAAAGCAAATAAATACGAGTTTTAACATCTAATTAATTAGATAAGGTAGCAAATTAAGCAATGAAATAATAATAATTCAAGGGCATTTGGGGCCTCCTCTCTTGGTCTTCCAATTATTGTAGCAAGGGCAGGATTCCTTGTTCCCATAAGTTCCCTGAGGAACACACAAGCACTTAGCACAACACTTTTGGCAGAAGAACATGCATGGCTTCTTGAATGCTGTTTTTGAGCATCTTTGTGTGCATCTTGGGCTACACTCTGCAATTTTATTTTCTCATATTTAGCTGATTAATTATTTCATTTATTTAAAATTCATATTCATATTTTAAATACATTTTTTTTTTCTTTTTAATTATTGAGAGTTGGACGAAAATTGAAACCCTTACCTTGAGGTTGAAGGCTGCCTTGGGTGATGCCATGCTGAAAAATAAATAAATAAAAAATAAAAAACCAATTAATCTCACACCCCAACTCTAAAAATAATATTTGTTGGAAAATTCAATAGATATAATTATAATTACAAAATATTCATTAACAAATCTCACCGTGGGATCATGAAGTGGCTACTTTGTTGGGGCTGAGGGTTGGAGCCTCAATTTCCACAGCCTGAACATTATTAGCACAATTGAATGATGCATATATATACTTCAAGTGTTGAATAGTGATGGTAATGCAATTACACAACCCCTTTCTTTTGTCCTCCAAGATTTGGGAATGGGATGAGAGGGGATAAAAAGTTCAAACTCAAGATATTTGCTTTGATATCATATTAAATCATCATATATCTAAAAAGTATAAATGAATAAAAACGATAAATTTAATTATTTAATCAATATTCTAATAGAGACAACAACTTATCATTAGGTGAAGAGTTTGAACATTAGATATTTGGTAAACGACCTTCTAATTATGCAATAATATGAACCCTAGAGGCTTCAAAATTGGCTTGTAAAATGGTTCTGACTTCTGATCTAGTGGAGGTCTGCAGAATGGCATAAAGCTAATGCAATTTTTGGATGGAAATGTGACCTTTTATCTGAACTTATTGAAATATATACCCTAAAAGCCCTCTTATCTAGTGCTTGTTGAGACCATCCATTTTAGAAGGAAATGGCCAAATAGGTGTCAATCATACGAATTGAAGAAGTTGAAGTACGTTGTTAAACTACCAAGTTAACCTCAACGGTTGGGTGTGTGGTAAGTGACTAGGTGTCTCATAAAGCATCTGGCCTAGAGTTCGACCCGGCCTCTTGAGTGCAAACACTTCTTTGAGACTATTCCTACAAATGAAAGCTCTAGCTTTATCCGACTGGCTGTGTGAAATGGGCACTTTGCACAGTGTTCTAGAAATCTAGTACGTATAAAGCTCCTGATACTCCAATTAAAAAATAAATAAAAATCTCCCAAGTTGTTGACTAATGATTGGCTGAATCTATATATTATCTACCTTTCAAATTTATATATTAACCAAAAGAAAAGAAAAAGAAGTGTCACAAGTTACAAAAATAGCAGCCCACCTGGGAAGAATGACAAATGAACTTATTCTTTTCTTGTAAGATAAGCAGTTATGATTAAAAGAAAAACAAATTAACTACCAAATTATGAAAACATATATGTGAGGGAGAGAAAGAGAGCTCTAAT
The DNA here is from genome assembly GCA_013348765.1 of Carpinus viminea. Classification (NCBI taxonomy): domain Eukaryota; kingdom Viridiplantae; phylum Streptophyta; class Magnoliopsida; order Fagales; family Betulaceae; genus Carpinus; species Carpinus viminea. The sequence continues at coordinate 34,781,719 of CP054674.1, read as the reverse complement.
TACGAATATAGCTTACATGGTTCTGATCTACTACTAAATGCAGCACCATAAGCACCGTGAACATCAGAATGCATATCTTCTTTGCCATTGTAGAGACAGAGAGTCGCACACAGAGAGATAGAGAGATTATGTGAAGATGATGGGTGCAGGTTGTCGGAAGCATTTATAGGCAGCAATTGATTAATCAGAGGTTGGAGATTTGGAATATTTTATTTGTTTCACATGCATGGAAGTTATGGTGGTGGTTTGTAACAGTTACAGATAGCAACATAGCAAAATCCTTTGTGTCGTCCCAAATGACAATTACACGTATTGCAATGGACAAAATGCATATATATATATATAGCGTATCTATCCAAACTACCAACTTCACCCCTGATGCCTATTTACTTTATTTGTGAACATATTTATGTATATCAACTCCAATTAAAGCATAAAGAGATAGTTTTTTTTTTAAAAAAAAAAAAAAATTGAATTGTATTAGAAAGATGTTACAAGTGTGAGTTATTAATTAATACAGTATAATTGGGTCAAAACTCATAAGCTTAGCTTTTGGGTTGAATAATATTCCAATATGATATATTATAGTCTCATTAAAAGACTCTCTGATTAAAGTGTCAATCTTCATAACAAGTCATAACAAAGCCAATGATGATGTATAAGTGCACATATATATACATTGATGGTGGGTCTTGAAGTAGGACAAAAATACATGATGCAGATTAAGACTCACAATCGTGATGAGTGATCATTAAAATGATCCATAAGCTAGATTGATAAAGCTTTTCTTCGAGGGAAAAGTATAAAAGGTTGAGTCCCATATACTAAAAATATGCCGAGTAAGTGTGAGCAGTTAATACAACAGAATTGGATGGAAACCTATAAAAGGACTTACAAACTAAAGCTTTTGAAATTCATCATGCATTTTGTAGAAATTAGGAAGGACAAATCCGTCTTGCTGTCAAAAGAAAGAGAAAATAAGCATGTGAAATGGGCGGCTTGAAAGTTACAGGAGGTGACCTTGCATGTGCCTTCACATGACACAGCTAACATTTGGGTCTAGAGAGAGAGAGAGAGAGAGAGAGGCATAGAAGATTAAGAAAGAAGCGGAAGCCATTTGTCGTCACTCGTCACTGAGAAGCAGATAGCACTGTAAAGATCCCTTTCTCTTCATCTCTCTCTAGTCTCTTCCATTCCCGTGAGCCAAGTCTTTTGTTTCCTTCTTCCTTTTCTAATCTTAGTTACTGGAAACGAGAGAGAGAGAGAGAGAGAGAGAGCTGAGTGAATCGGCCGGCCATCTCAAACCATTAGAGTTGGGTAGTCAGTCGGTTTTTTGTTTCCTCTCGTGAACTTTGCTTTTTGTTTGTATCCAATCATTTCTGTGAAGGTTCATTACGAAAAGGATAATGTTTTTCTTTTTTGTTTTTTGGTATTGGATTAATGCATTCAAAATGCAAATGATTCGATTCTCACATATATATATATATATATATATATATATATATATATATTTCTTTCAAATTGGATTGTACGAATTTATTCAACCCAATCTATATATTTCTTTCAAATTGGATTGTACGAATTCATTCAACCCGATCTTTAAAATTGTCGTGTCTATTCAAAAACACATGCTATTAAAAAACATCTTTTTCACATTCTAAGAAACTCATAGCACTTTCAATTTTTTGGATGTTCCATCCGTTAAGATTTTTCATTAAATTTTATTAAAATTTATAAAATGCCCCTACTTATTTTAAATAAAAAGTTAAATCCCAACCCATGTCAATCTTTATAATTTTTTATTTTATTTTTTTTATAATAAAAAAACAAGGGTACTTTGGAAATTTTTATAATATCTAATGTAAAATCCTAATGGTGTAGGACATGGGCAAAAAAATTGAAAATATGATGCTCTAAATTGGGAGTTTTGAACTTTAAGGAATAGTTTCAAAATGTGTGAAAGTTCATGGGAGCTTTGTGAAGTTTCCAAAAATAAAATAAGAAAAAAATATATTAATTATTCAAAATTAAAATAATGGATATGCTAGGAAAAATATTTTTTTAAAAAAATAATTTCATTTTAAATGAATCCTATGGAGCTATGATGCAATTATAGAGCAATCGCAGCAATACAATTTGCCCGCGAATACAAATTGTGATGGATGTATTGCGGATCAAGAGAACCTATGTGTGTTAAAATGACCAAGCATACATCCTGATAATTAACCAACATATCCATAAATCAACTCATTCCTACAACAAGCCAAGAAAATGAACCAAGGACAAAGGCCGCCAAATTCTAAGTACAGCTGATGAGCAGCAAGAAATTGAAAAGAATGATTCACCAAAAATCACCCGCAAGGCAGTCAAGTTCTACAGCAGGCAAGAATTGAATCATAGCATAGATGCCAATACTCTTTGTAGGGGATGAACATCCATGGCAATGGTGGAGGAAGAGAAGTACCTAATGAAGACGATACCCTGAAAAAAAATATGTGAGATATATATAAGCTAAGTTCGAATCTCAGGAACCATGAAATGACAGAGCAGTGAGAAGAATACTACATAGGGAAAGGAGACACACCTATTCCCAGTCAGGACACCATGAATTGATTTAGCTACAAAAGACCCAGACACCCCAGAAAAAACATTTCTATAGTGAGGCAAGAGCACTTCTCCTATACTGGAGAAGTTGCTGTGAATAAATGACACCAGAATACTAGATTTCTCTCCACTTTGATTCTGCTGTAAATTTTCAGATGGAGAATCAACTTTATCAGGACAACAAATCCCAGGAGAATCAATCTCATTACTCCAACAAGATACAATTTCAAACCATATCCCAGAAGGAAATCTTCTTCGCCTCACCAACCAAAGGAAAATTTTGATACAAGGTGTAGCATGAATAATAGAGATAATGACCTCAATCAGAATACAGAGGAGGCTGATAGATGAGTTCAGAATGCTAAAGAAGATATAAAAAACAGAGGTTGTTGGTAATAGAAGTAAGAGCAGTGTAAACAGAAGAGATCCAAGAACATGTTGCTTCACAGTGTAGTCATAGCTATCTAATCTTTGACGAAGAGGATTCCATTTCTGACCCCTGCAAAACAATAATCAATTATGTGAACAACGTGAAACAGAAAAAATGAAAATCATTTAAATATGACAAAATATGCAGAAAATTCCCGGAACATTTGTTATCTAAATCTAACAATAAAGCAAAGAAAAATATATTTTATGCCTAAAAAGTTCTGTATTCCAAAGAAAATTTAAATGTAGCCCAAGTGCACAAACTGATCTCTTTTCGAGAATCAAATAGTGATTCTCATCAACCAAATATAGAGAAAATAATCTTCATTACTAACAAAATCCTCATATCTTTTGCATAGGAAGTCTCTAAAACTTTAACACCAGTTCCTTCGAAAGTAGTACTTTTAACTTTCTAAGACAAAAATAATAGTTCTTTCATCTAAATTCACGGTAGAAGTAGCTTTCTAGAAAAATGGCAAAGGAGAGACATAGGGTCCAAAAATTGCACTTAGGCTAATCTACCATAAAAATTGCCCCAGCCATAAAACCGACCAGAGCCACATATAGTAACCAGACACCCACTCCTTGTCGACTTCTTAGATGATAATAGGGGCCAAAAATTGCATCACTTTGGAGAACATTTCCACTTCAAATTAGCACTCAAGCTAAAATGAAAAAAATCAAAGATGTCCATGATATTTGAGAATATATAATTTTTTTTTAACCAGATGGCAAAAAGATGGACAAGTTTCTCTGAAGTACAGGCTCCACACCCACATCCCCTGTTAATACCAACGCACTGTCCATCTACCAAAAGCTGCTCTCATTTCCTCCCACAAAGCAACTCTCAGTTATCATCGGTAGGACCATAAACCCCAAAAAACACCCACAAAAAACATCTTTCAGCATTAAAAAGCATGCAAAAAGGCCAAGAGGTTCCCTACTGCAACTTCTGTCTTCTCAACCACCGTCTGTCCCACTTTAGTTCCAATTAATCTAATAAAAGTTCATGATTATTACAATTCCCAGGTGGAATTTTGAACCTTTTAAGAGTTGTAAAAGCCAAAATCAAGAAAGCAGAATCACAAAGTATTACCTGAAAAGGCGCCACAAAGCTGCTAATGCCTGTATCTGCATTGAATATATACCTGAGAGCAACCAATGAAGAGATGACACGTGCAAAGTTGCCAGTAAAAGTATGTCTATGATCAAAGCAGCAGGAATTGTCATCCCAAAAAGAATCCCTGATATTGCAAGTCCTTTGATGACATAAATGGAAAGAAAACCCACAAAGACCCAGAGGGTAGACCATATTTGGATTGCATTAAGAGAAATCATGCCAAGAACTCCTGCCAGTTCCGTGTTTAACTTGAAACCTGCAGGGACTCCCATTAACCAAACACAACCTGTCCGCAACAAATTGTTTGTAATGTCATTGGCAAAGTTCATAACCCACAAGCAAGCAGATTCTGCATTGTATAACAGTGCCACACCAATCAAGTTTCCCAAGAGAACATCAAGAGCTAAACTTGACCACATGGAATGCTTATGTAAAGCAGCTTTCTCCGCATATTCAACGCATGATAGAGACCTTACAAATCCAAAACTGCAGTTCATGAGTTGGGAAAAATAGGAACCTACTGCAAATGATGAATACAGCCACTAAACAGGAGAAAATTAGCTTGATTCAGAAGGCAAAACATATACACTTCCTTCAAGATCTCATACGCTTAAAATAGCAACCAAGGGGGATGTTTATAGGAAAGAAAATCTAAAATTTTAGTAAAATGCTTAAATTTAATAAGGGATAGGTGGAAAATTAATTGAAAATCAAAATTAACATTAGCTTCAAATGTATATATTTCACCAAATACTGAGATGTGGTAGCAAAAATCATTTAAAACCTAATGTATAAATCAACAGGCGTGTTTGTTAATGTCTTTTGAGGGTATTTTCTGTATTTTGTTTGAAAAAGTGTTATAATGTGACATAAAGGTGAAAACAGTGTTGAGTCTTTTGTGAGTGTACTGTGTTTTGAATTGTTCGTTGATGTTTTTGTTTCGAGAACAAAAAACAAAAAATAAAGAAGAAAATTTTAACAAATGAAGCCAACAATTCCCAAGTATTCTTCATAAAGCCTCATCTTACCTCAGGCCATTTTCTTGAAGGAAGATTGGCCAATACAAGATCTGGCAGCAGCGGATTCGTATATGTATTAATGTAGAATTGAATATCTTTGCCGCTGTAATGTACATCCATGATTGTGATATGGAACTCAACAGGCTATGGAGAAGCTGAAGAATGATGTAGAATAAAGTTGACAATGAAGCCATGGACATTGCAAGTAGTTGCCACATGAAGGTAAGCAACCTAAAAAGCCACATCATGGACCATCAAATATTGCAAAGTGGAATGGACGAAGGGAGAAGGTGGGATGCATGAATAGAATCTAAAAGAGAATACCTGCAAATGATGGAAAACCAAACAAAGGATCTCCTAGTGGCCACATGTCTCTCTTTTGCAGCAGCACAGTTAATTGCCAATATTACGGTATCCTGTAGATAATGAATTGAAAAGGCATATTGATAAGCAGGCTAAAGGTCTGAATAAACAAAAAGATTTGCAGGTTCTTTTACCAAGTCTACTAGTTTTTTCTTTTGGTGAAGTTCATCAACCCACTTCGGCCTCTTAAAAGGAGCTTTCACTTGCTCAGATAAATTCCAAAGATGCAGGGAGAAGTGGTGACCACCATATGAGGGAGTTTCGTATAGTATCACCTACATTGTTTAAACAAAAGAAAGGAGAGTAATCACAACTAACAACTACTGCTTCAAAAGAAGAAGAAAAAGGGGGGGGGGGGGGGCGGAGGGGGGGGGATGGGGAGGAGCATGCAGTAGAAGCCATCATGACTTACATACGTGAACATCACACGGAAACACTACTTCCCCATTCCAGTGAACGTGATGCAATTTTGGAATCCAATAAATTTCTCCACCACACTGTTCGTAAAAATCATTTGCCACCTGGATCCAATTACTATTTCGAATAGAAGCTTGATTACATTGCTCTAGTAATCCATCAAGTTTGTGGCAGCCACAGGTCAATTGTCCATAATTTTCTCTGAATATACCTCTTTTGTTCTGTGTACAAGCATTGCCACAAGTAGAGTTTCTTTGATCTTCTTTTATTCCAGAGCTTAACAAGAGGCCAGCACTGCTAACATCGACAGTGTGCTGACCCAGCATACAGAGCGACGATTTGTCCTGTAGGGATTTGGGCATGTTCCCATTTGTGTCATGGAGGATTCCCTAACAAAAAGCAGTTCACACTGAAAATTCATTTTTCATATCAAAAACACTTCCAAGTAGCCAACTAAAAGAAAAATAATATGGTTATGGTTCCCAGAACAAGGGCAACCTTCGTTCTAGAGTTGTTACATACCTCAACATTTACCAAACCAAATCTTTTCCTCAATACCCACCCAACCACTGCTTTGAATTGGATTTCTAATCAGTCAGTATATATTCCTCTTTTTTAAAGCTTCTTGTAGGCATCAAAAACTGAAAATCACTGAGTTTAGGGCTACCATAATAAAATAAGAAAGATTACTAGCATAATGCCCTTCTAAATAAGATTCTATAACAGACACCCTAAAACAATACGCTTAATTTAAGATAATACTTTTTTGCAGGCTTTGATCAAGCATAGTATGTCCCTTAGAAGCCCCACAAAGTGTTCCTCCCACTTGGAGACTTGTTGAGACCACAAAGTGTTTCTACTGCAATTGATTATTTGGATTGATATGGCATAATTGACTGAACCCTTTTAATGAAAGAGTTTGCCCTTTTGTCTTGTCAAGGCAAAAAAGGGCTTGTCAAGCCCTTCCCAAATCTTTTTTGTTTTTTCTCCATTTTATCTTGATGGATAAGTCCTTTTCTAATTCTTGTACGTCACAAGTCACAAATCACATGATAGTTCATTTAAATATCAATAACTATAACTTGTCAAGCTTTTCAACCAATATATCTGAATGTTGTCTCGATTAGTTATTCCATTCAAGGTGGAAACTAGCAAGGGATCATTGAACAAAGAAAAAAAAAACATAAGGGGTACAATATTCTCAAGAATTACCATTGTCCCGAAAATGGATTATATAGTGTGAACGAAATAGGAGAACATTTGAAAGAATAGAGCTTATTCTAAGTATGATTGCTTAATGTATCAGTGGATGTCCACTGAAGCCAGTCTGCATACCACATGGTTGGTCTTCTGAATTTTTTATACGTACACATGTAATTCTTGGGTTCCTACTAAACTACCCTGTACTTTATTTCTTTTCCAATAAATATCCAAAATGTAATGCATATCCTTGAAACAAACCCCAAATATCAAACTACAAGAATGAGAATGACACGCACAGCTACCTTGCCCACATTGTGAAAAGAGAAAATAAGCAATCCCTCTTAACATCATCTACCATTTTGCGGCCAACATTGATCCACAACTTCTTCACCAGGTGCACCTTAATTCCAAATCTGGATGCCCAGTTCTAATTTAAACAAAGCACGACGCAACAAGTATCAAAACCACTAAATAATCCTAAGAATAACAAACAAATCAAATCCAACCAAATTTTTAAGACTAATTGATTCAAATGCCTTAAAACAGAGCAGCATGGTTCAAAATTTAGAGTGCTATACCTCGAGGCTGGAGCAATTATGCGAAAGAGAGACTTCACTGCATGCGAAAGCTACTGCAATGTCAAGGAAGCTGAAGAAGACGACGAAAGAAACCACCCAAATTCCTTCCCATTTAAGATGCAGAGAATAAATTTTTATTATTATTATTTTATATCAGAACTACTGAAAATAATAAGACTCTTTCTTTTTTTCTAATGGATGCCAAAACTCAAAAGCTTGTAATTTTCTCCATTGAAGCATCTTTTTCTTTTATTGACCATTTGACCGTCGTCAATAAGACTCTTTCTTTCTTTTTCTTTCTTTTTAATTTCGTTAGTTTGAAAACACTTTTCAAATAGAAATTCCACTAAAACTACTTATAATCTTTACATTGCATAAAAATAAATAAATAATTTCAAAACCATTTTAGAAAATCAACATATTTCTAAGAAATAGTTCAATCAAAATTACACCTAATAATGGATATCATTATTTAAATCATCTTCCTTTTCTTGTAAGATCAATGTTAAAAAAACATTTTCTCTATTTCTTTTCCTTTTTTTTTTCTCAAGGTTTGCTTCTAGAAAATTAACATTTTGAAGGTTTAAAGAATAAATGGAAAGAGTAATGTAAGGGCAAATTGAAGCCCAAAACTGGTTCAATCAAGGTCCAAGCAATAGATTGAACTATATTTTGCCCAAATCTGTAAGCAGTAGAAGTGGGCTTTTGTGTTAGGGCCCAACTTGGACCAAACAAAATTATATTTTTATTTTATTTGAACTGATAATAATTTTTTTATCTAATATCTAGTTAATTATATTAAATGTTTTTGTCTTAAAAGTAAAAAATAAAATAATTATTTCAATATAACTAACTAAATATTATCTAATTTAAATGGAATTGAGAGTATCCTGTTACGACCAAACTGTTTGGTCCATGAGAAAAATGCCCTCAATAAGTCAATAAGATTTTAGTCTAACATAAATCTTTCTGTTCTTAGTCAAAAGTTGTATATTCTTTTAAATTAAAATTATTATTATTATTATTATTATTATTACAAGTATCACTCATCGACTTTGGTGTAAGTGTCAATTTCGTCTTTACACATTCCATTTGGAAATCAAATCTTCTCTTAAATCTCTAAGATATAGTCAACTGATATGTGTGGTTTTCCACCACTTCATCAATAATAGTGAAATCACTGAAATGTCATTGTTTATAAATAATTGTATAAGATGGAGGATTAAAATTATCTTAGATGTGATGGTGATATTTAAAATTATTATTGAGTATGAGACTATTATTATTGAATTTTTAATCTATTAATAATTTTAAATGTCACATCATATTTAGGATAATTGTTCAATAATTTTAATTTTCCTTTTATCATTACTCTTATTTATCACTAATACTTCCAATATATAATTTATCCGAAAACTTGTATTGAGATCTTTATTAGGAAATGGTAAGGCACGTAATAATCAGAAAAATTTACTAATCGCCGATAGACGCCAAAAGATGGGCGGCCATGTTGGAAATAGCACAGCATTTTTAGCCATTAATATATAGATATTAGATGTAGATGATCAAACCCAAAGTTGATGGGTGTTGTATCGTGAAGCGGTAATGGCGTGTAATTGGTCAAAGGCCTAGTTGGTATCCGGCTATATCGCCCGGATGTTTCTGCAACAAAGCTTGAAGAAGGAGAAGAGGAAGAGGAGATGGAGGAGAGTTATTGGTCCTGCAGCAAGTTTTTTTTTTTAAACTTAAGTTTAAGATAAAATTACTTAGGTGTCATTTTGATTGGTTGCACAAAGGTAGCTTTTGAAACCTCCCTACCCAAGATGCTCTCTTGTTGATAACCAAATGGGATGTTGGGGGGAACAAAGTCGGTTACAAAAGTCTTTATTATCATATTAGTTTACAAAAGAGTTGGGGGAGAAGATAACCTAAACAACGCAAAAAAATAAAAATAAATCAGGGGAAAACATAAAAAATACAATAAGACACCAAAAATTGATGGTAATGAATTTAGTAGCAAAATGTGAACTTTTATTAGTTTGTTTAATTTGTGAAATTCGCGGCATGTCACTATAATTGAATTTGTCTTTCTTATTTTACAAGTTATGATCTAATAATTATTTTTTATTGGCACGTAATTAAATTGTCTTAGTATAGCAGTAAAGTAATTTAATTTAATTTATTTTTGTTTGACATGTTCATACAAGAGAAAAGAGAAGAAAAATTCGAGCAAGTAACTTTTATTTTATGAAGTATAATTTACAATTAATTAAACTATTCCGATTAAACTATTTTTTGGAGAGATAAGGAATTTTTTTTTTTTTGTTTGAATATTATATTAAAAAGTTAATAATTTTTTTAAAAAAACAATCGATTAGTAACGGAATTATTGCTAAAAGTGGATCCCACATTTGGGTGTTAAATATGATTATGATAGGAAAGCATGATTAGGATGTGTGTTTTTGGTAGGCATGATAAATGCGGACCTATCATTTTACACATCCCGTTTAACCTGGCCGACCAACAAGCCCATGTGAAAACACGCATAATCTGGTATGGATGCACCAAAACTGGCCCCACCATACGAACGATAAGACTTCAATTTGGCGAATTGCGATTGGCCCTTCTTTTAATATATACCTCCGTCCCTATATTACCTACTCTCATCCCAAAGTCAATATTGGTGCACATGCTTGGGCCCCACGCTATGATTCTATTAATTTGCCATGTCAGCATATAAAAATATCACTCTCCTTCCTATAACGGTGTACATAATGCGACGTGAAATGACTTTCTTAATTAAGAGTAACGTTAATAGTTCTTCTCGTGTTATTCTTTTATTTTTTTAAAAAATAATAGAGTTTCTAAAATTATTATTTTAATAATAATTTTAAAAGTTATCTTATATTTTGAATGTTACAAAAAAATTTTCTAAAATTATCCATAACTTATAAATATTTTATTTTATTTTTTACATCAATTGTTCATTTAACTTTTTTTGTAAAGAGAAATTTTATTTTTCATTCTTTATGTTCAACTTTAGTAATATATATTATGAAATATGTAAAATCAAAAAGTGGATTTAAAAAATAATTTGACAAAATATGGGTTTGCAAATATTATCTAAGTCCCTTGTCTTAGAAAATACAAAATCAACATTTATTCCAAATAATTTATATCATTATCAAGATGGACAAGAGTTGAAATAATAGCAAGTCTCTTTTTACAAATCACTTTTTTAAAAGAACCTGCTCCTCTCAAATTCTAAGATAAGGGTGATGGTCTTGTAGATTTTATAAAAATACTATTTTATAAGAATCTTAAAATTTGATTATTGTTTTTAAATTAAATAAATTTGTTTGATTATTTCTATATTTAAAACAATGTTAATTAATGACGAATACCTGAATAATTTAATTTGAAAACGATAGTTGAGATACAAACTCTAAAAAGATCTTATTTAAATCTAAAATTATTATTTTTTTCAATTAAAAGAAGTATTACCAAGCCGAAGATTTTTTTTTTTTTTTTAATAACTTTAACCTAATCATGACTCATGAGTGCATCTTGAACCTCGTCTGATTTAACAGTTACCAAGCCTAAATATTTAATCTTTTGATTTTATGTATGTAATAATATAATTTGAGATTGGAAACTAAATTGTAAAATTAAAAAGAAAAAAATGGCATTTTGATGCAAAAATTACGCGTTTAAAACCAAATATTTGGGCTTAACGGTATGGTTGTTAGAAAAAATGCATTTTATTTTTAAGCATTTTAGATTTTTAAACCATTAAAATGTATTTAATTTTTTTACAAAATGAGTAATTTTTTTCAAATGAATTTTTTAGTATTAAAAGTATTTTAGACTTCTTAAACACAATTTCAAATTGAACCCTAATATGTTTTGGAGATTTTTTTTTAGTTTGAAAATTATTATGACATATGAAAAATGTTTTTAAGAGTATTTTTATATTTTGATTTGTTTATTAATTTTTTTAGAGCAGAAAATAAATTTTTAACAAAAATAATTTGTTTATTTTCACTCTTTTGTAAAGAACCGTATAAATGTAACTGCAGGAAGTCAAAGTCAACAAAAAACAACAGGGTATACGCGAAGCGATGACTTGCGCTGACTCGGCGGGCCGTACAGTGAATATGATATATCTGTGAGCATTGTTCGGCACCGAACCTCAAACGCGTAGCTCCGAACCAACGAGGCTCGGACTGCCGCCCTATATATCTGATCCCACTCCCCAATCGTCACGCGGTACACCTATCTTTAGCGGAACGGGGAACCAAAAGCTTCGATTCGACGAGAAGGCAGAGAGAGTTTGTTGGATCTGAAGGTAATGGTAACGATGATCTCTCTGTTTCAGATCTTTTCCGTACGAAGAAATTTGTGTGTGTTTTTGATTAACGGATGTAATTGGAAGAATTCTGAGTTTTTGTTTGGTTGCTACGAAAGCAAAGGAAATAATTGGAAAATGGAAATTGTTGCTTCTGCTTTTTGGTTAAACCTTGACGGTTTCGCTTTCATTTAATCAATAGAAAATTTTCATTTTATATTTCAATGCACATATAACCGAGTTTTTGCGGGGTTTTTTTTGGATTTTAATAAATGATAAATTAGATTTAATTATTATGAAGATGTTTCTTTGTTTCGTGGTATTATATTTCATCAGCTGTGATCTGATGGAAATTGTTTACCTTTTGAACAATATTTGATTTTCAGGAATGGTAAATTTCGTGAACATCTGGGATATTTAATTATTATGAACATCTTGGTACCTGATTGTGATCTTCTCAATTTTAGTCTGTTTTTATTTGAAGATCATACTCGTGCTTCATCAATGTTTTTGAATTCTATATGTATCCCAATTTGCATAAAAATGATTTTTTTTTTTTTTTTTTTTTTTGGTTTTAAATGATATTTCAAGTTCTAAATTCATGGGCTTTTGATTTTCTTCTCGTGGGGCTTGAATTATGAGGGAAGAAGATACTATGGTTTGTTGTTGAATGAGTGATTTGGTGCTTCATCATGTATTATTTATATTTACTGTCAAGTCCTGATTGGTGAATGGTCGATGGTACTGGTCAATGAAGTTGCTTTTTGCTGCTTAGTTGAATTTTTGGTTGATGTTTTTATAATGATTTCAATGTTGGGAAATGGTTTCAGAAATTGATGAATTGTTACTCAAATAAGTGGTTATGGGATTTGAGATTTATCATCAATGATCATTGATCAAGAACTGTTTCTCTTGTAGTCGATGTTTCTTGATTTTATAGTAATATTCTGCTGACTTTGAAGTACAGGTAAAAGAAGCAAGGGTTGGTGAAGGTGATTGGAAGCATGGCATTGGTTTCAGGACGAAGTTCAACATTGAACCCCAACGCCCCTCTCTTCATTCCTGCCGCTTTCCGGCAAGTGGAGGATTTCTCTCCAGAATGGTGGCAACTGGTCACAACCTCAACATGGTACGGTGACTATTGGCTCAGCCAGCGCCAGGGTGGGGATGGTTTCTGAAAAATGCTGAGGAGGATGACTTTGATGTTGCTGATTTGCTGCCAGAGACTTTTGAATTTGACGATGATGGAGAAGATTTTTCAAACATGGAAATTCAGTTTGAGGAGTTTCTCCAATTTTCTGAAAATAAAGGTGTGCACATATATTGTATGTATAACATATACAGCAATTGAAAAAAATCCCAGTAGAGCATTTGACATAATAGTTGTTGATTTGAAATGATAGGTGTGGAAATGAATGCTGCGGCAGTGATGAAGAATCTGAAATCTTTGGAGGAAAGGGATCCCCCCAAGTCCCCAGTCATACCTGCGAAATATGCAGAGAAGCCAGGAAAGAGCATGAACCCAAAATGCAGCCCCCGGCGCATCCAGCAGCCCCGCTGAAGGGAGCAAAGCTTGCTTTGACTTTAGTTTATAGCTTATCTAGAATCTCAGCAAAAAGTAACATCTACCCTTTTTTCTCTTTCTGCAACTTCTGTATAGAGCAAGGTTGCAACTCTTGCATCGATCCTTGTTCATTCTCGTGTATTTGTTCAGTTTACAGTCAAGTCAGCTTACCAAACAAAAAAAAAAATGTAAAAATCTTCACTAGGAAAAAAAGAGATTCTGTTTATCGGGAAATGGAATTGTTCACTGCCCTTTCATTGTGTTTAAATTCTCAAGCTAAAGCTCCTTCACATCTTTCCATATCCCTCAAGGGAGGATAGATCTCAAATTTTCATATTCATATCATTGGTCTGGTGATTAACGAAGCAAAATCTCATATTGATTTCAATCTTTGAAGTTTGCATCCTTGGTACTGATGGTTAATTTTCAGTGTTTGAAATTTTTTGGCATGAAAAACTTTTGAATCTCTTGATCGTAACTAGGGTTGGGCTCGTGAGCTGAGTTTTAGCTTGCACGAAGTTCAACGTCTGGGATCCACCAATTCTAGGGTTCTCTTAAGCAGAAATAAAGGCCAATGCCCGTCGCTTAGAAAAAGAAAAAAGGCCAACATCTGTTCTGAAAAGAGGAGAAAGGGTTATGACGAAATGATGCACTGCATGAAAAGGGGGAAAAGGACTAAAAATCTAGATGAATGGGATGAGGATCCTCCCTGAAACTAACGAAGGTATGAAAAGATGTGCAGAGTTCATAGACCATTTGGAGTTGGAATTCATAAGTCTCTTGAAAACCACAATTTCTGGATCCTGGAATTGAGTTCTCTTGAACCTTGCTTCCAGGTTATGTGGTTTATGCTTGTTATCAAACCTATCAAAAAGGAACCCACAAATTTCCAGTTTCTGCCCCTTTTGCCATACAAATTACTTAACTAAGCTAAAAGAGTATGATCAAGACCTCGATAATAATAATAGGCTAACTCTTTGTCTAGTTTAGGATAATTTTTTGAAAATGGACCCAACTACCCTTCTGATGTCAATATTGTGTTGTGATAATAATCTATATAGATGGAGCAATGGCTTTGTTTGTTCCAACCAAAAGAACAAAAAGGGAAAAGAGGATAAAATAAGGCCAAAACAGAGAGAAGAGGAGAAAGAGGAAGTGGGCTAGGAGCTCCTAGCATGCCAATACAATATTGTCAAGCTCTGTAATATTACTTAGAATTAATTAGTTTTTGAATTTAGGATTTGAACTTCATTCAATGTTCAATAAGTTACTGAAATCTTAGCCAAACCCCACAGTTGAAGAGTTTTTGAACACCCACCTTATAAACCAAGCTAGCAATTGCAAGAAAAAGACCTTCCATTGATATATATACATATATTCAAGACTTGCATTATGCAAGTATACAGGAAGAATAAGTCAAGGATCCTAGGCATAGTACAAAACATACAAGAAACAGTAGAACATTGTTACTAATCTAATGAAGGGTAACAAACAGAAAGGAAGACAAAAACATAAATTCAAAACAAATCAGGTTTTGAATCCCGCAACTCCTTAACATGATCTTCATATCAAAATTACATCAAATATTAGTCCAATAGAAATATTGAATCCCCCCATGCATGCATTTGCCTCCCACAAAAACCAGCAAAGTAAAAGAAAAAAATTGCTTTAATTTTTCTACATTTCGTTCGCCAGATTTAAGTAAAAAAAATTTTGCTTAATCAAGAAATTCTGTTCGAGCTAGTATGAAGCTGCTGAATTGACTCGAACCTTGAAATACAGATCAAGGCAAGAAAGCAGAAGCAATACCAAACAATGAATTCACAACAAAGTTGTAAACGAAAAAGACATCATTAGAACATATATCAATAAATAAATAATTCACATTTATAAAATATATATATTAATAAGAGAAATGTTTGCTTTCATTCTCTTGCACATTTTTTATCCGTTGTCTTCGTACAAAAGATTATTGAATCTATGAGACTCACATATAAATCCCCCATACTCAATCATAATTTTACAAAAGATATCAATAAACAACAAACCAAACAGAGCAAGCTGACAAAACATAGCACAAAACAAATAAAAAACGCAAAAAGTTCATTTTGTACTAGGTAAGTTCTATATACCAACAGAAAAATATGCATATATAGAGTAATCCATATTGATTTGTACAAAAAAGAAAAAATTTCCATTAAAAATTCCCAAAAGAGGACTAACAAAAAACTTGCATTAGTCGTCTTTCACAAACAATCATTCTTAGGATCAAAACAGTATATATTCACGAGATCATCAATCATATACAGCAAGTGTCTTGTATTCTTCACCAGAGATTGCTAATTCCATCATATCCTTAGGATTCGAAACCCTACCTTCCTCCAAGAACACAGTCAACATATTCTTTGAAAACCCACTAACAAGTGCCACCCCACTCTGATTTGCAAACACTGGAGTTGACGACGAGTGCCTAAGGTTCCAAAACACAATCTCCGGCACTCTGTTGTACCCTTTCTCCCGGAACTTCCTCTGTATAGCTTCATAATCTGTTTCCCATGAATTTGAATCATTCCCGCGATCAACATTCCCATACGGGCCATACCCATAATTAACACGAGGCTGCCTAGATGCCTGATCAAATTCCATATCACTGAAAACAAATACCCTCTGGATCAGTTGGTCTTCTGTCAGCTTGCCCTCAACTGCAACTTGCAAGATTTGGTCAAAAACTTTCTGAAAGTCTGTATTACAGCCCCACTTCATCCTCCTTATGAATTTAGTCTTGGCCAAAAGAACGACTCCTTTAATCAAATGAAGCTGAGGATTCTCGCTAAAGGTAATCACTTTCCCCTTCCAAGGCTCCTCACTGAGCTCCGAAACTAAAAGTCCCAGCGCCACGCACACCTCCATCGGAGTCCCCCGCATACTCCCGGAAACATCACAAACTGCAATGCAATTCTTGAGCGTCCCTTTCTTGGCAACATCACCCACCATTCTTTTCCACTGAAGCTCAGCCACCTTCGCACCATCCTTATCATTCAGCGACTGGATAATCTTGTGGGGAAGCAATGCCCCGGCCGCAATCTTCGCCTTCCCACTCTCTACCTTCTCAAGATATTCCTCAAACCTCTCCTTATCGTGCTTCGTAAACAGCCCCTTGTAAGTCTTCATGGCCACCGAAGCAACCCTGTTATACGGCAACGAATTCCAGTCATTGGCGGACATGTAGAGCTCGGGCAACTCCAAAACCTTATGCAACGGACCAAGAACTTGCTTCCTCAATCTATCTCTTACCCTGTACACATAATGCGCCTCCTCAATTCCCTCGTACTCTTCTCTCGGGAAAACCCGCCTCGCGATCCCTTCGCAGATCAACAACGAGTTGTCGTACGACGAATCAATTGTCGGGCACCATTTCCCAGCAAGACTAATCTTACGAACCTCCCCACGACCCAAAAATGCCAAGTCCGATTTCAAACTCTCCGCAAACACATCGCAAATGCAATCGAAAAGGAACCGGTAATCAGAATCGCTGTTATACCTATCCAAAGCCTTTGCAGCCATAGAAATCAGCCTCTTTTTCCTCAAATCCTTAGCTTTCTCCTTATCCACGTGCTCCAATATCATCTTAATCTCCTCCTCCGAAGCAACCATCCTCCTTACTACCTCCTCTCCGGAAAGATCTTGCCTCCTCTGGACAATTCTTTTCTGAGTTTTCTCCATCTTCCACCGCTCCCAGGCTTGCTTTGCGCGTTCTCGAACACAGGGGCCTTCAATAAGCCGATAGAGAATCTCGGGCAAGTCTTTGAGATACCCGAAATCGGCAAGTGCCTTGACATTGAGAGCCAAGGTTTTAGGGTGGGTTTTGTGGAGCCAAAGAGCAGAAGTGTAGAACCCTTCTTTATCGGACTTCCCGGTGCCTCTCACACCCCTCAGATTGCATATCAGCTTCAGAGTGGTCAGGGCGTCGTGGGCCCAGGCCAGTTGGAGCCGTTGGATCAGATACTCCGACGGGGTATTGGGCACCACTTGGAAGAAGAAGTCAAGGCAAGGGTTTCCGGTCGACAAAAACGTCGGCGAGAGGTTTTCCGTCAGACCCATCGGGGGTTCGTCGTCATAGGATCCATAGCCATAGGCATTATCGTAATCATCGTCGTTAAGTGGTTTGCCGGTGAGATGGAGATAGTCGATTGGAGAGACAATAGAGCCAACACCGGCGTTTTGTGTGAAAAAGAGGTCTCCGGCAGCCGGTGGACCTAGGAGCCGTGCCGCAGAAGCCATTGTTTGTATTGGGATGATGTAGGAGTCGAAAACCTCTGTATATATAACGCAGTAACGTTTGGAGGGTTTTGCAGGCACGTATTAACGCATTAACGAAGATGGGTTTTGGAGGTTTGTGTGTGGGATTGAGGATCGGCATGCAGGAGATCGCGTCTCTGTTTCTTGGCGGGCACGCACGGTCATTGATATTTAGCCAAGAATATCTTATATCTCTGTTTCTAATTGTAGATAGAGCAGTTATCACTATTATTTATTATATTTAATTATTTATGATTTCTTCTGCTAAACAATAAGGTGATAAATACCCCTAAAAAAAAAGGTGATAAATATAGAGATAAATATGGTAAATAATATAATTATATATGCTGTTAGGCGAAAATCTTTATAAATGAAAAGCTTTGTTCTTTTATCAAGTGTGGGTATGTGTAAGTGAGAGGTAGCTCAATCAATTAGAATCACGTATGATAAAGTGAAAATCACTAGTTCGAATTTTTTTTCCCTTTTATGTGAACATATATATATATATATAAGCTTGCGCATGTAATTTTTTGTTTTGATTTTTATTCATGTAACAACGTTTGGCTGTATTTTTTTTATTTTTTTTATTTTTTGTGTGGTACATGGTTTTTAGATTATATATTTTATTTGCTGCCTGGATTTTGTTAAATTGATCTTTTTCAGTTTATATGGAAGTAATTGTGTGATTAATTAGCAAATCCTTGGCTAATTTTCGAAAATATCCCTGGCTAATTTTTGATCTTTGCTTACAACGTTGTTCTTGTTCTTGTTCTTGTTCCCGTAGGATGTCTCTGTTTTTGTAGAGTTTTTCTGATATAAAACAGAGACCTTTCAATTTTTCACATTGTTTGAGATACCAACAAACAAATTTGAATACATTCTCCTGCAATATCCACATTTGATATATATATATATATGGTCATATATGATGCTGTTCAGGAAAAGAGATTGAAACAATTTCACCAAAATTACATGATATCCTCAAATTATTTACAGGGAAAAATTCAAAAAGTTACAAGATAATGATTGAGGTGTGTTTAGATTACGTGTATAGTTTGAATTTCATATGTATTAATTATCCTTATAGCTTGGATTTGGTATCTCAACAGAGCAGAGCTACCAAAATATAAAAATCTCAACAGAGCCATCATATTCACATATATATAGCTTTTGCATGGTGTTTATTTATTTCTAGTGTCTTTCTTAATTAGCTATAGATGAAATCTTTATTTCAATTAATCTATCATCATAATTCCAACAGAGAGAATATGCATCTTGATCTGTGAAAAAGCAAATTTCTCAATTAAAATTTCCAGAGGCTCTTTACATCACATATCAATCATATACAACAAGTTTCTTGTATTCTTCACCAGATAAGGCTAATTCCATCACCTCCTCAGGAGTCTGAATCCTACCTTCATTCAAGAACACAGTCAACATATTCTTCGAAAACCCACTCACAAGCGCCACCCCACTCTGACTCGCAACCACTGGAACTGACGACGAGTGCCTAAGGTTCCAAAACACAATCTCCGGCACTCTGTTATATCCTTTCTCCCGGAACTTCCTCTGTATAACTTCATAATCTGTTTCCCATGAATTCGAATCATTCCCGCGATCAACATTCCCATACGAGCCATACCCATAATAATTATAATAATTAACACAACGCTGCCCAGATGCCTGATCAAATTCCATATCGCTGAAAACAAATACCCTCTTGATCAGTTGGTCTTCTGTAAGCTTGCCCTCAACTGCAACTTGCAAGATTTGGTCAAAAACTTTCTGAAAGTCTGTATTACCGCCCCACTCCATCTTCCTTATGAAATTAGTCTTGGCCAAAAGAGAATCCCCCTTAATCAAATGAAGCTGAGGATTTGCACTAAACGTAATCACTTTCCCCTTCCAAGGCTCCTCACTTAGCTCCGAAACTAGAAGCCCCAGCGCCACGCACACCTCCATCGGAGTCCCATTCATACTCCCGGAAACATCACAAACAGCAATGCAATTCTTGAGCTTCCCTTTCTTGGCAACATCACTCACCATTCTTTCCCACTGAAGCTCCGCCACCTCATCACCATCCTTATCATCATCATAATTCACAGGATGCAGCGACTTGATAATCTCGTGGGGAAGCAATGCTCCAGCGGCAATCTTCGCCTTCCCGCTCTTCACCTTCTCAAGATATTCCTCAAACCTCTCCTTATCATGCTTCCTAAACTGCCACTTGTAAGTCTTCATGGCCACCGAAGCAACCCTGTTATACGGCAACCCGCTCCACTCATTAGCGGTCATGTAGACCTCCGGCAACTGCAACGCCTTATGCAAGGGAGCAAGAACTTGTTTCCTCAATCTATCTCTAACCCTGTACACATAATGTGCCTCCTCGATTCCCTCGTACTCCTCTCTTGGGAAAACCCGCCTCGCAATCCCTTCGCAGATTAACAACGACTTGTCGTACGACGAATCGATCGTCGGGCACCATTTCCCAGCAAGAGTAATCTTATGAACCTCCCCACGATCCAAAAACGCCATGTCCGATTTCAAAAGCTCAGCAAACAAATCGCAAACGCAATCGAAAAGGAACCGGTAATTAGAGTCGTTGTTATACCTATCCAAAGCCTTTGCAGCCATAGAAATCAGCCTCTCTTTCCTCAAATCCTTAGCTTTCTCCTTATCCACGTACTTCGATATCGTCTTCTCCTCCTCCTCCCAAGCAACCCTCCTCTTCCCTCCCTTACTACCTCTTCTCTTAAATTTCCCGGACTTCGTTTTCGGCAAAACACTTGCCCTTCTACGCAAAAAACTTTCCCTACGCCGAACAATTTTTTTCTCCATCTTCCTGCGCTCCCAGGCTTGCTTTGCGCTTTCTCGGGCGTCGGGGCCTTCGAAAAGCCGATAGAGAATCTCGGGCAAATCTTTGAGATACCCGAAATCGGCAAGTGCCTTGACATTGAGAGCCAAGGTTTTAGGGTGGGTTTTGTGGAGCCAAAGAGCAGAGGTGTAGAACCCTTTTTTATCGGACTTCCCGGTGCCTCTCACGCCCCTCAGATTGCATATTAGCTTCAGTGTGGTCCGGGCGTCGTGGGCCCAGGCCAGTTGCAGCTGCTTGATCAGATACTCCGACGGGGTATCGGGCACCACTTGGAAGAAGAAGTCCAGGCAGGGGTTTCCGGACGACAAAAACGTCGAGGAGAAATTTTCCGTCAGACCCATCGGGGGTTCGTAGTCATAGGATCCATAGCCATAGGCATTATCGTAATCATCGTCGTTAAGTGGTTTTCCGGTGAGAAGGAGATCGTCGATTCGAGAGACAATAGAGCCAACACCGGCGTTTTGTGTGGAAGAGAGGTCTCCGGCGGCCGGTGGACCTAGGAGTCGTCCCGCAGAAGCCATTGTTTGTATTGCAGTATTGGGACGTACGAGTCGAAAATCTATGGATGGTTTTGGAGGCACGTATTAACGCGTCGACGAAGATGTAGGGTTTTAGAGTCGGTGAGTTTAATATCCTGTCCTTTTTTACATATTATAGATTTTCATTGCTTTCTCACGTTCATTAGCTAACACGATTGACTTCTTTTATTTTTGTGGTACGTGGCAGGTAATGGTGGTTTGTGTTTATGGGTGGGGATGTAGGGGATCAAGTCTCTGTTTCTTGGCGAGCACTCACGTCACGTAGCCAAGAATATCTCTGATTTTGTAGGGTTTTTCTGGTAGAGCTGTTATCACTATTATTTGTTATATTTAATTATTTATGATTTCTTCTGCTAAATAAAAAAGGTGATAAAATAGAGATAAATATGGTAACTAATAAAATCATATATGCTGTTTTTTTTTTTTTTTTGAAAGAAATAGGATGTTACGTCATTTTATTCATGTTGAAAATTGCAGAGCTGAAATCTCTGCATGCAAAAGATCACGTATACAATCTGGGGGGTCATAGAGCCACACCTTTTCTATATTATCCTGTAAGGCCAGGTTTGCTATATTATGAGCAACCTTATTGCCCTCTCTCCGTATGTGCCCCATTTCCCAATTTGTGAAAGATCGTAAGGCAACACGAACGTCCTCCATGAGATGTCCTGTTCCACTATCATCAGGCCCCACAGAGTTTATGGCATCCACAACTCCCTGTGCATCTCCCTCCAGCTGTACCTGTTGAAAACCCATTTCAATACACAACTGTGACGCCATAGAGGCAGCCAAAGTTTCTGCAGCTTTTGGTTCCAAGAAGCCCCTGTAGTCATTGCCTTTGCTGCCCACATCCTTCCATAGTGATCTGAATTACAGCACCGAGACCCACACGTCCCTTTTGTGATCAATTCCGCGTCCCAATTAGCTTTAAACCACCCAAGTGGAGGGTTTTTCCAAGAACAAGTTTCTGGGCTGTCTGATTCCGGTTGTGTCTCCCCCTCCTTTACCGACTGAAATAGCTCCACTGCCTGTTTCGTTTGCTGCACAATAGTGTTGGGGTGTATGAAAGCCCCACCATGAATGGATTCATTGCGCCGGAGCCATATGCGACGAGCAGTACCTACAAAGTGAGCAAATTCCAGTTGATCACATCTGTTCAGCATTCCTTCCGCCACCTGCAGAAATTTTGGCCCTCCAAGACAGCTTTTCTGAAATTTAACACACCATGCACTCCACACGTCTCTGGCCGCAGGGCATTGCCACAAAGCATGATAGGCCGTCTCCTCCTCTCTTTCACAGATTGGGCAGTAAGGATCCCTAGTCACTTTCCGAAAAATAAATTTGCCTTTGTGGGTAGTATCTCGTGACAAGCACGCCAAAGGAAGTGTTTTTCTGCATTTGGTATTTTTTGCCGCTAAATGGATCTCCACATGCTACTACATTGAACCCGAGATGATCCCTCCGCTTTATTAGCCATTTCTCGTTCTTTCTCCAAGTGGTATGCACTCCTTACCGAAAATATCCCTTTTGCCGTTCCTCTCCAAATAAGGGTGTCTTCTTGATTTGTAGTACTTAATGGGATCGATTTTATGGATATTACTTCCTCTCTAGAGAACAATTGCTCCAATAAAGCCTCATTCCACCATTTTGTGTCCACGTTTATGAGTTGGCTAACCGTCGCCAGGGTCTAGTAGATTAGGAGGTGATTGCACCATGTATGTGGTAGGCGTTGGGAGCCACCTATCTTTCCAAATTCGGATTGTTTCACCATTACCCACTCGCCATACTAGGCCATTTTTAACTAGATCGCTAGCCCCTTGGATACTTCTCCAAGCAAAGGACGGTCGATTCCCTAAAGGAGCTTCAAGGGCTGAGCACTTCGGGTAGTATTTTGCCTTCAAAATTTTTGCAACTAAGCTGTCTGGCGATTTCCAAAGACGCCAAATCTGCTTTGCCAAAAGAGCTTTGTTAAAACAAATAAAATCACGAAAACCCATACCTCCTTGATTTTTTGATAAGCCCATTTTGCTCCAGCTCATCCAGTGAATTTGCTGTTTGTTCTCTTTGTGACCCCAAAAGAATTTCGTCATTAAGGAATTGATCTCCTTACAAAGTGTCTTTGGAATCCTAAACACCCCCATGCAATAAGTGGGTATTGCTTGGATCACTGCCTTTAGTAGAATTTCTTTTCCCGCTTGAGACAAGAACTTAAGCTTCCAATCTTGGAGGCGCTTCCACACCTTCTCCTTAATTCTTTTAAAAGCCATGGTACGGGATTTTCCAACCAATGCCGGTAGTCCCAAATAAGTGTCATACCGTTGGTTTGTCACGATCCCTGCTACCTCTTGATTTGTTCCTTATCTTCATTAGAAACATTTCTACTAAAGAATAATGCAGTCTTATTTGTGTTCATTTTTTGTCCCGACGCCTCTTCGTACATTTGTAAGATTGAAGTTAGATGGTTCCATTGACATAGATTTGCCCTGCAAAACAACAAACTGTCATCTGCAAAAAAAAGGTGACTTAATATCGGCCCCCTTCTTGATGTAGGAACTCCATTCAACCGCCCATCCATGTTTGCTTGAGTGAGCATAGCACTCAAAGCTTCTGCACATATAAGAAAGAGGTAAGGTGATATGGGATCACCTTGTCGGATGCCCCTAGACGGGGTGATAAGTCCACAAGGAGCCCCATTCACCAATATCGAATAGCACAGTCTTCACACACATCATTACAAGGAAATCCACCTCCCATCAAAAACCCATCCGCCCCATCACACCTTCTAAAAACCCCACTCCACTGCCATCGCCTTTTGCTCATATCGAGCTTTACGGCCATATAACTTTTTCCCTTTCATTCCCGAATTCATCGTGTGCAAAGTTTCATAAGCCGCAAGTACATTATCCGTGATTAATCGTCCGGGATAAATGCACTGCGGGGTCAATAATAGAAGGGAGAATTTTTCAACCGATTTGCTAACACCTTCAAATAATCTTATACAATACATTGCATAGACTAATCGGTTGAAATTCGGTGACACTTGTGGGGTTATTTTTTTTGGAATAAGGGTTACATGGGTCATATTTAAAGATGAAGGCATCACTCCAGAATTAAGAATACCAAGTAAAACATCGCATACCTCTTCCCCATGGTGGACCAATTTTTTGGAAAAAATATGCGTTGAGCCCATCCGGTCCCGGAGCTTTAAAAGGTGCCATTTGGAACAATGCTTCTTTAATCTCCTCTCGGCTGTGAATACCCGTAACAACTCCAAATTCATTGCTGCATTAACACGGCTGACTATGTGTTGAGTGCAGGGCTATAATCACCAGCTCGACCCATGATGAAAAGGTTTGAGAAATAGCTAACAAAAGCTCCCCCAACATTCATTTGTGTATCCCAAATTAGACCCCCTTCGTCCATGATCTTCAATATTTGATTACGCCGTCGTTTGGAATTTGCACAAGTATGAAAATACTTTGTGTTTCGATCTCCATGTTTTAGCCATTCCTCCTTGGCCCGTTGTCTCCACCATAGTTCCTCTTTGTCTAGCAGTCCATGTAATTCAATCTGCAATTTTTTAATTTCAGCTATATCCGAAACACCCCCCCTGGTTTGTAGTGAAAGGAGTCTCTTCTGCAACTTCGAAATTGACCCTTGGGTATTTTATTTTTTCCTTCCTCCAGATGCGCATATTCTCCACACATGCAACTAGTTTTGCCGAGAAAGTGTCCCAATCTGTGATGGGTAGTGTCTCCTGCAACCAAGAATTTTTAATAATTTCCTGACAGCCCCTATCTAAAGCCCAACATGCGTCATAGTGGAAACGAGTACTCTGTCTGGCTTTCACCCGAGACCCTCCAAATATAACAATAATGGTGTGTGATTTGAGCTTATCGCAGCTTCCACGTGAATTTGTGATTCTGGAAAAGATTTCTCAAGCCATGTTACAAACGCCCCGATCAAGTCTTTCTTTGATGAATGAGTTTCCGTCTTGACAGTTTGTCCAAGTGAACTTTGGGCCAATATATCCCAAGTCCGTTAAGCCACATACCTCTAAAGTTTGACGAAAGGCTTCCATAAGGTGTCTTTTACGTACATTTCCTCCACTTTTCCGACATTGTCAACACTTCATTGAAGTCGCCAATACATATCCATGGATCTGGGGTTAGTCGGGCCAAAAGCTTGAGGAGATCCCAAGCTTCATGTCTTTTGTCGGAATTCAAGCAGCGGAAGTGACGAAGATTGTTCGAAATTCAAGCAGCGGAAGTGACGAAGATTGTTCGACGGGACAATTTTGCATCGTTGGAAAATTACTAGGGAGCGGATGGTGAGCAAGGAGACCATCAAAGACACTTTCAAACGATGGTGGAGAATTTCGGGACCTTTACTTTCAAAATAATTGGGAAAACCTATTCTTGATTGAATTCAGAAAAAGCCAAGGACAAGAGGAGAGTTCTAGATGGAAGACCGTGGGGTTTTGAAAGAAATCTTTTCTTGGTAGAAGATTTTGATGGCAGGACGGCACCCACCGAGTTCACTTTCAACAAAGCCTCCTTTTGGGTGAGGATGACAAACTTGCCATTGGCTTGTATGGGAAGAGAAGTTGGGTTCAAACTCGGAGCTTCAGGTTGGGACGGTAGAGGGAGGTTGACACAGATGGGGATCGGCTGGGGAATTCCTTCGAGTGAAGATAAGTATTGACCTATACAAACCTCTGTCCCGTGGCCGTATGATGAAGTTTGAAGGAAAATCAAACCTCATTGGTTTCAAGTATGAAAACTTGCCAAAGTTCTGTTTCCACTGTGGAGTTATTTGCCACGGACCAGAAGGATGTTTGAAGAGAAACGAACTGCGAAATCAGGATGATTTTACCCAATACGGACCTTGGCTGAGCAACCTCCCCTAATAGGAGGTGATCGGAACCATGACCGACATGAAGGCAGGTACTCTCAGACAGTAGCAGCGGCAGAAGAATGGCCAAAGCAAGTGGAATCAACCGGTCAGAGAAATCAGAACCGGCGACGGAGATCGGATGACACCGGCAAGGGCGCAGCTGGCAAGAAGCCACATCAGGAAAGTCAACAAACAAATCCCCAAATTTTGCTAACGGCTCAATGGGAGTGAATGTGGAGAATAAAGAGGGATTTCCATTCTGGAATCCATGCAAAAAGGAGAGCATTAATGTGGGTGCAATAAAGGAGCACTTTGAATTTGAATTCAAATCCACTCGGTCAAAGATGAGAGAAAAATCTTCTCTGGAAGGAAAAGAAAAGCTAGCCACTATGAATAAGAAAAGTACGAACTCTACCCCTATTAAAAAATTACAGCTGTCACCAAAAAGGAGCGTGGAAGGCAAAGAAGGTTTAAACAAACCAAATACAGCCCAGCAGGCCGTGGGCCTAGAGGGACTGTTTACAAACACTGGCGGCCCATACACGGGCCTGGTCCTAGCAGAGGTTGAGAAGACTCTGCAAAATGTCAAGGAGGACCCATCGGCGGGGAAAGAAGATGGAAGTGTTAGTCAAGGAGGTAAATTATCCTGGAAAAGGAAAACAGAAATGAATTGACTGAATCTCTTACTCGGTGAAACTCCGGACAGCAGCTATAAGAAGAGAGTTTTGAGAGAGGAAGACATTTTAAATGGGGTGGCTAAGAAGGCATGTACAGGAGCAATGTTAGTGATACAAATGACGGTTGAGGGATGGCGGAGGCTGGTGAACAGCCCCGCCGACCGCAATGATCATCCTTAGCTGGAACTGTCGAGGCTTGGGAACCCTCGGACAGTTCAAGATTTTAATGGTGAAAGAAAAGAGACAATTTGGTCTTTCTTATGGAGACTAAATTACGTAAACAAAAATTGGAGATTATTCTCAAGCTGGGGTTTGAAAACATGTTTGTGGTGGATTGTGTCGGGAAAAGTGGTGGCTTGGTGCTTTTTTGGGAGGAAGGATGGGAGGTGGAGGTCCAAAACTATAGTCATCGTCATATAAATGCTATAGTTCACAACCAAAATCTAAATGCAGATTGAAACTCACTTGCTTCTATGGCCACCCGGACCCGAAATCATATATGCTGTTACTGTTAGGCGAAAAAATCTAAAAAATCCTTATAAATGATAACCAAATCTTTTTGGTTTATATGGAAGTAATTGTGTAATTAATTAGCAAATCGTAAATGTTGGCCAGTTCAATTCGGTTGCTACCTACAAGGAATGTCAATATAATGTGGAAGATATCTTTGGCTATATTTTTTTTAATCTTTGCTTACATAGGAAGCTTAGCTTAGCCGAATTCAAATATATCTGTGAAAAATAGGATTAGGATTATAATTATCTAGAATCTTTAGGGATACTTAACCAAGTATATTTTTTAAAAATATTTTAAGTATATGTAACCTTCCTTCATATATAAAGCATTGATCAAACACCGAAGACTCCGGAACACGAGCAAACACTGATTTCCTACTCGTACAAGAAATCAAATCAAATCAAAAGACATTCAAAATACAAACCCTAAACTCTCCTCCTCCCACGTTTTCCTTATTTTCTGGTAACACTCTGCGCCTAACACCGCAGTCCCAAACTTTGACCGACGAAAGCTTTCAGTCTTTCACACAATGCTAGAGAGAAAGAGACAGCGTGGATCGTTCGGGGAAGCCAAAAAAGGGGAGAAAAATCTTCAAGGTAATCTCTTTCAACTTTAGATTTTTGTGGTGTTCTTATTGTTGTATAATATTATGTTTATGTTTATAAGATTTGAGTTTGCTTTTGAGATGGTTTTCGGTTGCGCGCTGAGGACCAAATATTCCGCGAAGATGAATTTGGGGAATTAGCTAGGTACTGAGATTTGGGGATATCTATAGAACTATTTTTCAACAATTACCCAAATTCTTCAATTTTTCTCTCTCAACACACATATATAATCAATATAACAAAAGTTCTCTAAACTCTAAAAGATAAAATACTAGATCGACTGAAAGGTATGCCGTACAATTGTTGTGAAGCGCATTAGTATTATAAACCTTAGCTATAACTAATTAGGATTACAATTGGAGGCCTGTTAACTTGGTAGTAATGATATTTTGTTTTTGTTTTTTTATTTTATTTTTCGTTATTTTATTTTTTATTATTATTTTTTATCTTTTATTGTACTCCTCCGTGCATTTTGAAACTTATCAAAAGAGTAAATTGTTGTTTTTTTGTTGTGTATGTGATTGCTTTTTCTTTCTTAACTTTGATACCATGTTATCTTGATGTGTGTACAAGAAGTTTCTCGAGATATAAGGTAGAGATTTAAACTTTACCCCTCATTCAAGATTAATATATACTTCTCAATGCTTTTGATTTAATATGTATTTGAATTTGACCTGATCAAAGTAAAGAGATTAGGTTGAGCATTCTTGTTTTTGTTTATTTTTTTAATCTAGAACCGCATTTAATAGAATCAAGCGAATCAAACTCTACAACATTGTGCACTTGATAATTGGATTGCATGAACAGAGGTTGTGTTTGATAGAGATTTCTTTACTTCTCTAAATCTTTGTTTCATTAGGAGAATATTACTGACTTAGCTTGACCTGACAATGATAATACTTTCTGTTTATGAGTTTTTTTTGCCTTTGTGCTCTTCTTGGTTGAATTGATCTTATTTGGCTTTAATTTATTTCATGTAGGAAAAACATTGAAAGATTCATTTTGGGAGTATGCAGAGCAACTGCAAAATGGTTTTATTTGTAAGTTTTTGAAAAAGGTTTTGATGGGGTATTTTAGCAGTTAAATCACATTTGTCTGGGGTTATTGATCATGAAGCAATTCAGCTAGAAGCAAAACAAGCCCTACTAGCGATTGACACCCCCACTTAGGGATCTAAAAATGTGCCAGCATCAAGTAATGTTCTAGAGTGTGAAAGTTTTTAAAGTTCCTCATCATCACATATGCCAAATCTATGTAAGGGACAAGATATGAGTATTTCAAGAACTAAATCACATTTTTCTGGGGTTAGTGACAGTGACAGTGACTATGAGATTCAAGTTTGTCTACAAGTACCTGAAGCCGTTCAGTTAGAAGCAAAACAAGCACTACAAGCAATTGACAATCCCACTAAGAGAGCTAAAAATGTGGCTGCGTCAAGTAATGTTCTAGAGTGTGAAAGTGTTTCAAGTTCCTCGTTACATATGCAAAATCTTTGTAAGGGACAAGATATGAGTATGGTGGATAAACAACTTGCTAAGTTCATCATGTCATCGGGAATTTGTTTGGATGCGATCCAATCACCCCTCTTCAAGGACTTTGTGAATGGTGTTGCTGAACATGGTCCTACTTATGAATTACCAAGTTCTCTAACTCTCAAATCCCGGTTGATTCCAGATATCAAGAAAGAAGTTGAGGAATATGTTAGCAAGGTCATAAAATATTCAGTTAAAACAGGTTGTACCTTGATGTACAATATATGGACTAGGAAATCGTCAATACATCAATTTTCACCTTCATGGGTATCTTTGCATATACACCAATAGGAGTGGCATGCATAGATCCACCCGATAGAATGCCCCGAGACATTCGTTATTTTGAAGACACTGTGTCTTCCATCATGGAGGTAATTGGGCCTACAAATGTTGTACAACTTATCATTAATAGTCATAATCATGATGATGGTGGTACTGAGCATAACATTGATAATGACAATCATGGCGATAGTGAGAAGGTAAGTAGACTAAGGATATGCTTTCTAGAAAGTATCATTGGACTTACCAGACCCGTGTGCTACTCATGGGATTGGATTACTCTTGAGAAAAATATATAATGTTCCTTTTATGTATAATACAATTGAAGTAGCGAAGTGGATAGTTCTATATATTTACAAGAATAAAGTTAATGTGTCTTTAAGTGGATAGTTCTATACATTTTGTCCTGCTCACATCACTTTTAGAAGTTGAAAGTGAATTGCAACCTTTTGAGTTATCTATTTTAACGTTGTGTAGTGGTTGGGGGAAGCAAATTAGTGGCAAGGAGTTGGCAGAAATTTTAAGAGGTGCAGAATTTATTGATTATGCTATTCATTGCAAAAGAATTTTGGAGGCAAGGAAAATTGTAGCACAAGTTATGAAGTCACTATTTCAAGCTCTTTCTTTGGTTCATTATGATGGCCCAACATCAGGATACTTGTATGAGGCGATGGAAAGGGTACAAGATGTAGTTAAGCAATGTTTCGACAACAATCATGTCCTCTATGATGTCATATGCAACATTTTAAGTAGAGTTGATGATATTATTCATTTAATACATGCCGCTGCTGCCTTTTAAATCCTATTTACATGTGGGTAGAAATTTAAGGAAAATGTTGAAATGATGGATGGTGTAAGCTATATTTTGGAAAATTTAGTTGCAGTGGAAGAAGGAAGCTTTCATGAACCAAGTTCAACTGTACCGCATGAAAGACTCAAACCTGTTCACAGCTGAAGCCATAATGATGCTAGAAACATCCCATCCTCGTGAGTTCAGTAAACTCTGTTTCTTTCTTTGGTAAAACTTATATATTTATGTTATTCTTTTGAATTGTCTAGGAATATGGTGGGAATCTTGTGGCAATCATCTCCCTATATTACAAAAATATGCCATTCAGATCTTGAGTCAACCTTGTAGTTCTTCATTATGCAAGCGATATGAGATGCAGCAGAGTTACTTGGATGATCATGCATTTAGCGTGAATACAATGATGATGGAAAGGTATAAATCCGTAGAAACACAAATGACAAAGCCAATTATTCTTGACAAACTTGGTGAAGTTTCTGATGATGATTGGGATGATTGGGATGGAGATTATGAAGAGTCATTTAATGATTTGACTAAATGTTTTGATGATGACATAATAAAGGATCCATCTGGTTCGTGGTTGGATAGGTGGCCCAGGAATGGAATGGAATCACCAAAATAATATATATATATATATATATATATATATCCTTTTGTAGGAATCAGTCATTTCATGATTTGCTAGTTTTGCATTTTCTAATTGTGTAATTTACTAGGTTTGTTGTGACTTGTGAGTGTTTTTTTTTGCAAATACAGTTTAAAGTTTTTCAACATTAACAAACTGTCTTTATGTTTTCTTAGCATAGTTTTGTAAGTTAATGGTCTTTATGAAAACAAGATTATTTGAATTTGTGACTCAGCTATAACTATTTTGAAGTGTCCAAGTTAAGTCTCAAATGGAGAGTGTGCCCATTCAATAATTCATTTAGATGGATTTGTCCGTTTCCGTTTAAGTTTGCCATGCTTGTTCAGATGATCCTACAAGGGTACATTGCCCAGTAGAATTCTTTTTATCAGTATACAATCAATTTTGTATTCTTCAATAACTTAATTGCAATATTTGGGCGAAATTATCAGCAAGAGCTATTAATTTTTAATGTTATAATTTTTGTAGATGGATTTTTTTTTTGGTTAAATACTAAAAACTTCCTAGGGTTTGAAGTTTTTATTTTTGCCTTTGAAATTTTCATTTCTATCATAGGAGATATATGTGATTTTCATAAAGACGGAAATGGTATATCCGTTAAAATTTCGTCTAAAACTTAACGAAATGTCATATCAGCACCAATCACATTGTATGTGTCACATGTCCTATAATTAAGTTTTTGACTTATTTTTAAAAGAATTGAAAATATTAAAAAAAATTATTATTTTTTAAAAAAAGAACATAAAATTAAAAATTTTAGAGTTGCCGTAGCTATGGGTGTTCAAGCAAGTCGGTTATAATTAACCTGCCAACCAATAACCACTAATTGATTTGGTAGTCGGTTATTGAAAACTGCTAACCGACTAAAGTAGTTGGAATTAATGGTTTTAGGAGTGGGGAAAGACGGTTATAACCGATAACTGCCTTTATTTTTATATAATAATATAAATATATATTAATAATAAACTATTAAATAAAACATCCAAAACGATGCCATTTTGGTGTTAAATATATAGATTTGGAATTTGTCTTTTTAATTTGTTCATTTGAATTTAGATTAATGGATTTGAGCCTTTTTTTTTAGCCATGTTTTTGGGCTAGAATTTATTTGGCCATGTTTTGTTTAGTTTTTTTTTTTTTTTTTCATCTTTTTTGGAACATTTTGGCCTCAAACCCTTCAAATAAGACAAAAAAATAGCAAATTAAAGGTCCAAAACACTTAAAAAGCCCAAAAGCCCATTTTTTTTTATTTTTTTATAAAAAAAAATGTGATTATTGGATTGAATATCCGTTAACTCGGTTATAAAAAAAACCGATAACCGCATAGGTTAGTTGTTGCGATTGTTATTAAAACCAATAACTACCAAATCGATTTGCGTTCACGGCTATAGCAATAAGCCGATTATAAGTTTGAACACCCATAGCCATAGGGTGGCCAGGCCTTTTGGCTTCTAGTTCCATGTGGAAGAAATCCAAAACTTTAGAGTGTCATTTGTTTCATGTTGTCATCAACGTCAATTGCCATCAACTTTTCCATCTTGGATCGATAGATAAAGCGTCTTTCATAAGGTTTGGGATAGGACTGTGATTATCTTGCCACCCAAATGGCCAAGAGGGGTGGCCAAAAGTTTTATTTTATTTTATTTTCAAAAATAATAATTTTTAATTTTTTCTAAAAATAAAATTAATTATAGAACATGTGATGTAATGTGATTGGTATTTATGTGACGTTTCGTTAAGTTTTAGACTGAATTTTACGAAGGTGTTATTTTCGTTTTATGAAAACTACATGTATCTTCTGTGATAAAATGAAAACTTAAGGCAAAAATAAAGACTTCAAACCCTATGGGAGTTTTAGTATTTAACCTTTTTTTTCATATTAGGATTAAGTTATAAATACTTGTATTGCCCAATGTTTACAATCAATTTGTTTTCTCATAATTACAATTTACTAGTGTATTTAGTTAAAAATTGGATTAAGCCATCTAAGAAAACCTCTTCTTTTTTTTTTTTGAAAACCCCAAAGAGCCTAAAATGTAAAGCGGCCGTGTTATAGGATGTTAGTAAAAAAAAAAAATCCTCACTTGTGTGTGGTTATGGTTTGATTCTCATCCTTCTCAAAGTGCGATGTAAAATAGGGGTATTATTCGCCCATATAGTACGGGTTATCCACCTAATGTTGTTGACTCGTTATGTTGCCCAATTTTCTTTATGATAAAAATGAAGCATAAAAAAGATGTTTTTACATAACCAATTTAATACACAAATCGTGTTGGGTTAGCCTAAATACGTCATCTTTTAGCCGTTTAAACTTTAAAGGAAACCTCTTGACCTGTTTGACAAAACTTTTTTAAAATTGTGAAATAAATGTAAATAAAAAAGAATTTTTGGGTCACAGGTATGTCATGAGGTTTGCCCGTGATTGACCTATTTATTAAACGGGTCAAATAGGTCGGCCTAATTATGACCCAAATTTGATTATGTCAAACTCCAATCCTCTAATTTCGTATCTGACTCTCGAGTCATTTAAAAGATTGATAACCCTACTAGATACTACATGCTCATCTCACTAAGGTTGATGTGATAGTGTCCACCAACTTTTTTATTATTTATTTATTTTTCTTTTATGACTAATCCAAGTCTAATTGGCATTAAAGTTGGTTATAGTGGCCCATGATGGACAATGTAGTTATTGATAACAGAAACAAATTTTAATTTAATTTTTTCATTTAGAAAATTCAATGTATTACAAATAAAATCCATATGTTTTAATTGTCTCACTAAAAGGCTATCTAAATATACATTTTCATACAAATGTATATAATTTGTAAACTCAATATAATGTGGAAAATATCTTTGGCTAATTTTTTTTATCTTTGCTTACATAGGAAGCTTAGCCGAATTCAAATATGTGAAAAATAGGGTTAGGATTATAATTATCTAGAATCTTTAGGGATATTTAACCAAGTATATTCTTAAAAAATATTTTAGGGTAAAGTTCACTTAACTCCCTCAAACTATCATCCCAATAACAATCTATCTCCCAAACTATCAATTGCGAAAATTTACCTTTCAAACTACCAAATCAGTGACAATATACTCCAAATTTTACAAAAATGACAAAATTACCTTACTAAAATAAAAACAAAAATACTAAAATACAATTTTCTTTTCAAATCTTTAAGGGTATTTGGGTCTTATTAAAAATTGTATAGGGGTAATTCCATCATTTTGCTATCATTGAGATGATACGTTGTCATTATTTTGGTAGTTTGTGGAGGTAAATTACCGTAATTGATAGTTTGATGGGTAAATTGTCATTGGGGTGGTAACTTAAGAAGGTTAAATAGACTTTACCCAAAGAATATTTAACCTTTCTTCATAAAGCATTGATCATTCTCTGCCAATTGAGAGGTTTTAGACCAATGCCATGAATATGACAAGAACAAGATATAAACAATTTGGGATCTACTACCCTTTTAAGGGAGGATATGGAAAGATTTAAAGGAGCATTTAAACACAATGCAAGGGCAGTGAACAACCTCTCTTTTTTTCTCATTAGTAAAGATTTTTACATTTTTTTTTTTTTTTTCGGTTTGGTAAGCTGAGTTGACTGTAAATAGAACAAATACACGAGAATGAACAAGGATGGATGCAAGAGTTGCAACCTTGCTCCATACAGAAGTTGCAGAAAGAGAAAACGGGTAGATGTTACTTATTGCTGAGGTTCTAGATAAAGCTACAAAATAAAGTCAAAAGCAAAGCTTCAACGGGCTGCTGGATGCGCCGGGGCTGTATTTTGGGTTCATGTTCTTTCCGGCTTCTCTGCATATTTTGCAGGTGCAACTGGGGACTTGGGGGGAACCCTTTCCTCCAAAGATTTCAGATTCTTCATCACTGCCGCAGCATTCATTTCCACACCTATCATTTCAGATCAACAACTATTATGTCAATTGCTCTGCTGGGATTGTTTCAATTGCTATATACGTTACATACAATATATGTGCACACCTTTGTTTTCAGAAAATTGGAGAAACTCCTCAAACTGAGTTTCCATGTTTGAAAAGTCTTCTCCATCATCATCAAATTCAAAGGCCTCTGGCAGCAAATTAGCGACATCAAAGTCATCATCCTCAGCATTTTCATAGAACCCATCCTCACCCTGGTGCTGGCTGAGCCAATAGTCATGGTACCATGTTGAGGTTGTGACCAGTTGCCACCATTCTGGAGAGAAATCCTCCACTTGCCGGAAAGCAGCAGGAATGAAGAGAGGGGCGTTGGGGTTCAATGTTGACCTTCCTCCTGAAATTTGTGCCATGCTTTCAATCACCTTCACCAACCCTTGCTTCTTTTACCTGTAAATTCAAAGTCAACAGAATATTACTATAAAATCAAGAAACATCGACTACAAGAGAAACAGTCAACTCATTGACCAGTACCATCGACCATTCACCAATCAGGACTTGACAGTAAATATAAATAATACATTAGGAAGCACCAGATCACTCATTCAACAACAAACCATAGTATCTTCTTCCCTAACAATTCATGCCCCACAAGAAGAAAATAAAAAACCCATGAATTTAGAACTTGAAATAAATTAAAAAAAAAAAAATCATTTTTATGCAAATTGGGATACATATAGAATTCAAAAACACAGATGAAGCACGAGTATGATCTTCAACAACACCAACAGACTAAAATTGAAAAGATCACAATCAGGTACCAAGATGTTCATAATAATTAAATATCCCAGATGTTCACGAAATTTACCATTCCTGAAAATCAAATATTGTTCAAAAGGTATACAATTTCCATCAGATTACAAGGCTGAATTAAATATAATACCAAGAAACAAAACAAACATCTTCATAATAATTAATCATTTTTATAATTTATTAAAAATCCAAAAAAACCCGAAAATACTCTTATATTCGTATGAAATACCAGATGAAATTTTCCTCTTTATTAAATGAAATCGAAACCGTCAAGGTTTAACCAAAAAAAGCATAAGCAACCATTTCCATTTTCCAATTCTTTTCCTTAGCTTTCTCAGCAACCAAACAAAAACTCAAAATTCTTCAAATTCCACCACATCCGTGAATCAAAAACACACACAAATTTATTAGTACGGAAAAGATCTGAAACTGAGAGAGATCATTTCTACCGTTACCTTCAGATCCAACAACTCTCTCTGTAACTATTCGTTGAAATGAAGCTTTTGGTTCCGACCGTTTAGGGAAAACCGCGTCACTGCGTGAGGTTTGGGGTGAGCAGAGATAGGTATATATATATGAGACGGGAGCTACACGTTTGAGGTTCGGTTGCCCACTGATATTGACTGTACGGCTGCCAAGTCAGCGCCAGCTGTCTTTTTTTTTTTTTTTTTGACTTTCACTTAATAGCCCAAATCGGCAAATACAAATCCAAATTCCAAATAAAATAATAATAGTAATAATCCAACAAAACACTTTAGACCATTTGGAGAAATTGATTGAAAGCCACATTTTTGGAATCCTTGTGAACATTGGTTTATGCTTGTTAAAAATCCTCATACACATTGACCGCTACTTTAGAGTAATGCAATAAATTATTTTTTTATAAATTTCATTTTAGGTCTTCAAGTTTCACCTGCCCGGTAGCCTAAATTAGGATTATCTCCAGTTTATTTAAACTGGATAATATTTAACTAATTATATTGAAAGGGTATATTTGTTTGCTCAAAAAGTAAAAAAAGATAAAAATACTTATTCAATATAATTAACTGGATATTATCTATTTCAAATGAACTGAAAAGAATCTCCTCCTCCTTGCATGGACATATCAAAACAAAAAAAAACTAGAAAGAATCATGTTCCTTCACCCTAGAATATGGGCCACAACCCACCGCTATTAGGCTGCCCAAATTTCAGGGAATCCTCATCCATTAAATAACACACTATTCCCTGAATTTTGAATAGATTTGTGGTGAGATTTTGATCAACAGCCACTTACATGATTCTCTAAAATGAACTCAAGTGAGTTTTTCTAAAGAGAAAACCATTTAATCAATATCTAATATACACTGGCATTGCAATCGTTCATGTTAAATTTACAAAGATTATCATCTCATCCAACACTAATTACACACTCTCTTCCCTTGATGTCATTTATCCATCAGTTTAACAGCAGCACTGATTTAGATTACCACAACATAGGAAAGTTACATCCTTTAGTTGCACCCATCTGACAAAAATCTGGATGCTTTATATATAACATGAAGAAATTAACCTTTTTTTTTTTCTGATCAATACCTAGGCTAGCTTTTAACAGCCTCAAGCTCAATCATGCTACTGAATCTGAATGGAAAAGTAACAAACTGGCCGTGGCTTTTTCTCTTCTTGTATCTCTCTTCAAACGGACACATCAGAAAGGAAATCTGTACTAACCTCCAGAAGCTTTTTCTTTCGTTGAGCTTCAACTTTAGTTTGGGTGCCAAGAGCAACAGATATGGCCTTTGGTAACCAAAACCCAGGTCTCTCAATAAATGGCGCTCGGTCAAGAACCAAAGGTTCTCTTAATGTTACTTCAATGCCATCATATGTCCACAATGTCAAGGTTGCTTCACCTTTGAGACCTAAAGAGAACCAACCTAAGCCAGCCACTGCAATGTCAATGCTATTCACATCCCAGCTTGTTCCAGACACTTTGACTTCCCTCTCTTCCCATTTGCCTAATTCAGAAGCACGTTCTGTGCCAATGGGAGGCTGAGACAAGAAAAAGCCAAATAATCAATTTTTAGAATAAGAGCAATTGCATTTTAAAAACATCAAGACAAAGTAATTTCATTGTTGTCCAGGCATTCAAAGTTAAATTCCATAACCTAGAAGGAACTGCATTCCTCCCTTTATCACCAGTTAAATTTACATAAAGCAAAACCTTAATATGCCACTATACATGTGATCCCATTAGGTATTTTTTTTATCATTAATGTTGAGAAAAAAAATCCTCATGGTACTAGATAACAGCCATATTTGTAGAAGAAAAAAACTGAAACATACACATGGCCCACTTTCATCACAAGCAACCGCATATATCAATAATTTAAGATGCACTTCCTCTAGATAACCAACCTTTCAAGGATACTAGATTTCAGGGTAAAGTTGTTTAGAAAACAAGGAAAGTTGTAGAAAAGAGATCTTGTGATTGCTCTTGCACCAATTGTTAGAAACTGCATGTCATCATATTACTGAGCAAGATAGACATCTCGGCCAACTATTTTTGGCATTACCATTTTGGAGTTCTTAAATTCTATTATTATCAATTATTGTCCTAGACCAAAAAAGAAGTTCTGTATGTGCTTTGTAAACTAAATCCAATCGCAGCTCAACTACTTTGACAGTTAAGCTTTGGGCCTTTATATGACATTTTTGGTAAAACCAAATTTGGAGAGCTTTTGGAAATGAAATAAAATAAAATAAAAAACAAAACAAAGTTTTTAAAACTTACCAAATAGGAAATGGGGAAAAATTATCAGAGACCCTTAAAAGGAATCTATTTTAACTCCTGCAGCTAAATGTCTCAACAGCAAACAGAAGACAATAACAATGATCTTTACATAAATAAATGTGCATTTAGGCAATAGAACAAAAACAGCTAGAAACCTTTAAAAAATTTCCGACTCATCAATTCATCGCGTTTAAGATGTCAATGTTCGCCTCATACTCCATGCATAATATTCCCTATATCTCCCCTTCCCGGTGAGATAAAATTTAAAAGAATAGGAATCAACATATATATAACATCAATGCAAGGGCAAGTGTGACCCTGAAGGGCCAACCCACCTGGAAATCTCCCCTACAACAAGTTGGCTTCTATAATAGAGGTGCATGATGTCCATGAGCAAAATCTACGGTGATCTAATGAGAAAACCAATGTTGGACTCTTCTAATCCAACCAGCAGGAAGAGTGCACTCTTATACAATTTTAAGAAAGCATTCTAAATATTTCAAAAGATCACATTGACTATAGGTATGCAACTGGTGCATTATGCGGCCAGGGAACCAATATAACCCAATTTGTATTCCTTTTTAGTTCTCATACAAGAAAGGCTCATTCTTGAAGAACAAATTCCTGAGAACCAACCAAGATCTATCCATCTTGGGATTGTAGTTGCCATTGTCATATATCTCGAAAGGGCTGGCTGGATGAAGGGCATGCCGCATAAGTTGGGGAGAGGTGTTTTGAACAAGTTGACTTCAACATGCAATGCCAATCGGAGTTTATGCACTACAACAACAAATGAGCAGAGTTTTTTTTTTTTTTTTTTTGGGGCCTATAGTTTTGAGTAGATTCAACTTATGGGCCCTTTCTAGTTTCTCGAGTTTATACAAGTTTGGCTTGCTTAATAAACAAGCCTAAATTTTTGTTCAAGCCCTATTCATTTAATAAATGAGCCAAGCTTGTACCTATCTGTGTACGGCTTTGATCATTTATAGTCCTAGCTGCTAGTGATCATATTTTCTTCACTCACAATGAGCTCTAGTTCAAATGGCACCTCTTCCCTCCACAAGAATAGTTTGAAGGGTGTGATCTTCAAGACTGACACAGTGTATGTAACACTCACCAATTTTTTTTTTAAAAAAAGTAATATGTACGTCCAGATCTACAATTTAATCATATTATTTACCTCTTTTAAAAGAACGATGAAAGAGTTTCCTCAGAACTCCTCTCACCCTACCTCTAGAGATAAACAAAGTAACTTAAAAGCAGCATATATTTTGACCAACTTAGTTGTGATATATTGAGGGTTAACTCATGAAGAATGGACCCAAAAATGTCATTGGGCCCCAATAAGTCCCACTTGCACTTGGAATCCAATCTGCAACATAGAACCAGTTAAAATTTGTAATACTATTCTTCTTTCCCATTCCTTTTTTTTTCCTTGGGGGTTATGTGTGACCCGATAGTTACTGTATCCCATTTGGATAAAAATAAAATAAAATAAAATAAAGAAATTTACCTGCAACCTAACACCAACATGGTTTCTCCAAATCTCATCAGCATTTTCTATCTTTCCCAAGTGTAGAGAAACATTTGGAGAAGCCCAAATTGTGACATAAATTGTTTCCACAGAAGCTTGACTAAGATCTAGCCTCATAAGACCACCAACATGAATGGCCAGCCCAGCCTGCAAACATTAAACATGCTAAGACTATCAGATCCAGAATAGGATCATAGATTCTGATATAATTATCATGTTTGTGATAGATTGTACATTTCTATACTGTTATAGATGATGAGGCTAACAATACACAAAAAGATAAAGGTATCATGTTCATCTCAAACACAAATATAATTATTTACACAGCTAATTCAACTGTCTAACGTTGGAACTTATCCTGTATAGCATATATTAAAGTGTTCGAAGCAATAAGCATATTAACATAATAACAGAAAAGGTAGAAAAATCCCCAATAATTATTACTTTGATGTCCATTTTTCCCATGTCTGCATCTCTAAAACATGTTTCCCTAGGCATGTTTCCCATTGGTACTGGGATTGACATAATATGAATTGGACAAGTATACATCAGAATCTGATGCGGTGAATTCCAATAGTCTTTAGTTAAGGCACTTGAATTGGTCATCGTGACTTGCTACAATGCTACACCCATTAATTAATGAAAAGAGGGCCCACATATCATTTTAAAATGACTATTAAAGAAACAGAGATCAGAAGAAAGAATAAATTTTAATAAGGGTCAAGCTAATGTTTCTTCAAAATCATGTTGAAAATCGACATAAAAATTGACACCGATTTCCTCTTCTTTTCTAGAGCTCAATCAGAACTTCTAGCACTTTTTCTACTTCATGATAATTCTTGTGAAGAATTTTTCCTTCTATTAACTTTATTGGAATACAGAATGGTTCATATGAAACAATGTACAAGTAACTTAGATTATTAAGCAGGTGCGGATAATCAATGAGTTGTTTCACTTATAAGAACTTTCATCCACTATTCTTCTATAAGCTCTTAGTTAAAATAAGTGTATAATACATACATACATGCATACAACTGTATCTATAACATGTAGGTCAAAAGTATATGGTGATATAGTAACAAAGAACTTGCCTTAATCCTATAACTCCGAGGTCGTAGCTCCTTCCGTATTTCCACCATCTTCTGCTCGTCCCTGTTCAATCGCATGGACATTAAATAAGGATGCAGAAGTCCCGGAGTGTCGAACATCTTAGCCTTGGCTGACAAAATCCCTCCAATTCTCAAAATGCCAAGAGTTGTTCCAGGAACTGGGGCTTCCGTGAGCTTTGTAACTTTTGCCCCTTCTTTCTTTGCAAATGCATTGATTAGAGTAGACTTGCCAGCATTCTGAGCCCCAATTACCCACACATTCCCTCGAGGACCAGCCAATTCCTTGATGAAGGACAACAGATTCTTCACACCCAAATCCTTCTGGGAACTAACCAAATAAACCCCGCTTAGCTTGGGTGCCCCTCCAGCCTTAGCATGATGGCGAACCCATCTATCTAACCTAGCAGGTGAAATTTGAGATGGCAGAAGATCAACCTTTGTAGCCACAAGAACAAGCTTTGGTAACCTTTTGCTAAGCTTCAGGTCATCTCTGGCTCTTTCCAATGCCTTAAACAACGATTTTGCTGCCCGTTTTGGGAAAGAGCCATCAAAATCAACACAATCAACAACCATAACCACGACAGTTGCATTTGCATTCCCAGCGGGTTTCACCAACCGAGTAGCGATCAGCCTATCAAAATCAAAATCCGGTATCAAGTTTTCAGCCGTTTGGTTTTTCACCTGCCCATAATTCCTCAGTGAATGACACCGAGCACACACTGTAACCTCTTCTTTCTCTTTTGAGCCTCCCTAGCCACCCTCTTCTTCTCCGCTTTCGACACCTTCTTCTTCTTGGCCTTCTCAATTGTGTCCTCATTAATATTACCATAACCAACCCCCGCCGGAGTAAATCCATCCAAATCCAACTTTTCCTCTTCCTCTTCCTCCATTAACTTAGCTTCCAATTCATCGGAATCCCAATCAAACTCATCCTCCGTTTCCAAATCACTTTCCCCTCATCACTCTCATCAAATTCACCCTCAATGCCATTCACAAACCCCTCTTCTTCGTCTACTCTTCTTCTTCTTCATCTTGAAACCCTAACTCACTCACCATGCCCTCCTCACCCTCTGACAGCTCTGCGACTGTCACACTCCTTTTATATAATACCCAGGAAGGTTTGGGTCCTTATCTTGCATAAAGACCCCACAACCAGGACAAATAGGTCCATAGTTCTCATCCTCATCCCTTCCCTCACTCAAAACCGGGTTTCTACCTAATTTTCTCGGCGTAAATCTCCCATTAACTTTATGAGTTGTTTCAATCGTTGTTTGATTATGCTTTACTGCTAAATTAACCAGTGAAACTTTCTTGCAGTGTTTTTTGTGTATCTCTAAACTCAAGCCTGAGGAAAAAAACAGTGATTTTGGAAAGTGGGTTTTAATTCAAGAAGAGGAAAGTTCAAGAAAGTTAAGTAAAATGAGAGAGAGAGAGAGAGAAAGAGAATTTTTACCTGTGAAAATACGACTTTCTGTGATTGGTTTTTCTTGTATGATGCTATTGCTGAAACCTTTCGAGCTGAGCTTGGTCGTAGTTGCAGGGAGAGTGTTCGTAGATATCAATATAGCCATTTCTTCGAGCTGCGAGAATGGTAGTTCTCTCTTTCCCTCACTGATGCACAGATAGAGAAGCGGCAAAGAACGAGCAAGAATGCGAGGGACCGGGCTGTGCGATCCAAACGCAGAGTTTGGATTTTGCAACGGTTTTTTTTTTTTTAATATATATATATATTTATCTTACTGCCCAATTTATCCTTACAATCATTAACAATATAAATAAGGCTAAACATATATAATAAGCTTGGTTTATCATACTCATTTTATATCAATTATTACCTTTTTTTTTTTATGTCAACTACTTAAATATTGCTTCTTCTTTTTTTCTTTTTTCTTTTTTCACATGAAGAGTAGTAACATTACTTGACCTAATAATATATAGAGCCAAAATTTCTTCCAACTCAATTTGTTAAACTCTTATGTCGTCTTCTTCTTCTTCTTTTAACATGTTTACATAAAGAAATGAGGAGGAGGAATTCAAATTAATGATATCTGTTTTATAAGATATGGTTCATAGCTAATTGAACTATTACTTAAAGACAAACTATTATATGTCTATTGAATATATGAGAAACACATCATTTTTTTGGTAGTTCTGGAATTTGTTTCAATAAAAGTGGATGTAAAAGATGGCCCATTATTTGTTGCTTACTTCATATTTTACAAAGGAAAATACAACTTGTTGATACGTGTTAGTGCATTATGAGATGATGCTATAAAAACATTAGGAGAGGTGCTGCCATCCGGTCTTGGCAAAAACTCATGTTTTCTGCCTTCCATTCAAATTTTGCCACCTCACTTATTGTATTTTAAG
Source organism: Carpinus viminea (assembly GCA_013348765.1). Lineage (NCBI taxonomy): Eukaryota > Viridiplantae > Streptophyta > Magnoliopsida > Fagales > Betulaceae > Carpinus > Carpinus viminea. The sequence goes on along the minus strand of CP054674.1, from coordinate 34,737,901 downwards.
AAAATAAGAGAGAAACATCATATCACTCCCATCATCTTCTTAGTTTTTTTTTTTTTTTTCCTTCTCCTGGTTTTTTAGCAGTGGCAAGGCAAGATGAGTCACTAGGAGACCCACCACTGAGACCAGTAGTGAGTCTGGTCATGACCCACTCCGTCGACGCCCGCCCACCATTTTGGTCTCTCCGGCGAACGAAAAAAAATTCCGGCGAGCCTAAAAAATCATTTCTAATGCCTAAAAAATCGATTCTAATGCCACTAATTCGTTTCTAATGCATCAAAACTAAAACCTAGAGGGAAAGGTGAACCCTTTTGGGGATTTTATCATCCTAACAACAAAAAAAAATTCAAACCGGAAGGAAAAACAAAAAAAAAACCAGGACCCCCGAGAGACCCGGCGTGGGTCTCGGTAACTAGTGGGTCATGCCGAGGTGGGTCGGCCACAGAAGTGTCTCAGAGCGACAACGAGATCCTTCCGGCGAGACCCAGCGTTCCACCCAGCAACGACCTGATCCTTCCTTCTTCCTTCTTCCTTCTTCTTTTCTCTTCTCTTTCTTGCTCCATCGTGAAGTCTCTTCTTCTGCAGTGTGGTCTCGTGCGGGAGGGTGTAGAATTTTGTTTTGCATTTTTTTCTCTTTTTATGAGGTATCAGTATGTGATTGGTGGGCAAAAAACACCACATTTTTGCCTCATCCGAATTGAAGTTATTCTCAAACATTAGTAACTAACACGATTTCAATAATATGTTAAGACGTGTCATCAAGTTGTAAAATAATTATAAGAACATTGTCGGTTCTTTTAAAAAATGATGATTCAATTAAATCATGGGAGGTAAATTGTAGGAAAAAGGGTCCAAATCTTGCTATGATATATATCAAGTTAATTAATCAATATCACGGCTTAAATTAATAAAAAAATGATATATTTTAATTATTTAATGGGTTAGGTACTAAAAACTCTATAGGGTTTCACTTTTTATTTTTTTTTTTCCTCTTTTCCTCTAAGGTTTGATTTTTATGACAGAAGATTCATGTAGTTTTGATAAATGACTAAATTAGTCGTTTTGTTCGTTATCGTTAGTTGACAACAAAATAACATGTGGAACAATTAAATCTCCTCAAATGATTCACATATCATGTAATTTATTATTTTATTATTTAAAAAATAAAAATATATATATTGGGGTGGCTATGAAGCCAAGGGGTGAAGCCACCCCAAGACCCACTGAAAAAATTCTGCCCAGAAATCCATCAATTTTTTGGAGATGCAGGATACCTACCCCATCACCCAACTGGCTAGATTTTGCTGCCAAAAATAGTGTGCATTCTCTTTTCGTGGGCTGCTCCTTGCTGTCGCGCCGCTGGTCATCGTTGTTTTCTGCCATTCCTCAGGTAAGCGTCTAATTAACCTTATCTCGCTGAATACTGATGTTAGAAAATTGTTTGCAAACCAAAACTCTATCTCACCGATGGTAATACGGGTCTTGGGGGTGGTTTCGGCCCCCTCTTGGTCATTTGGGGTGGCTCGATCACTTGCAATTTTTTAATTTTAAATATATATATTTTTAAATAAAAATAAAAATAAATTATATAATTGATGAGATTTAATTGGTTTCATTTGTTAAGTTAATTAATGAATGAGGAATGATCAATTTGATCATTTATCAAAATCACATGAACCTCTTGTGATAAAAATCAATCCTAAGAGAAAAAAATAAAAAGTGAAACCCTAGGAAATTTTTTAATATTTAACCTTATTTAATTTAATAATCTAATGATCAATTTACTTCAATTCTGATCCTTCCTTTCGTTAATTTTAAGAAAAACTTCACTTGTCCTAATCTTTTATTGTATCTGTCATGGTATTAAGGTTGGAATTGTCTCATTATTTATAAGAAAATAGTATATATTAATATTGGTACCAATATATGTATAGAGATAGAGGGAGTAATTACCCATTAAAATGTGCACATATATCATCCTATTGATATCATTTGAGATAAATTAGCAAATTCATAATCATGTAGAGTTCAACCTCAAAAGGATCTAGCTAGTTGGAATTGGGAATAAAACTCTATAAAATCACTTCATTATATCTCTATGACAGCTAATTAGGTAAGTCTCTCTTTACTAGCTACCTTTTGGTTTTTTCTTCCTTCTTTTTTTTTTTTTTTTTTTTAAAGGAAGAAAATTACTCGACATACAATATAACATCTCTCAATACACAATAAGAGGTACGTGCCATAATATTTATTTTTTCTTTCTTTAAAAAACATCATGAAGCCACTCTTTCCAAAAATAAAACTCAAAGATGCATATTGCAGAGAACATGAACACGAAAGCAAGCATATATCACATGATCGATTAATGGACCGTCATCGAGAAATTTCCCTTTTTTTTTTCCACAAAAAAAAAAAGAAAAAGAAAAAGAAAAAGTTGTTATGGTTGCATTAATACATTAATTACACATCACAAGGAAGAAGAAAATGCTGCAGGTACCTAAGACCATCATCCACAGTTACATACCTCCAACTCACAATACTCAAAATCCCCACACTCAACTTTCTAGCCTTAACCTTCTCACCATCACTCTCCCTCCTACTACAAAACCCCATCTTCAAATCCGCCACCATTCCGCTCGCCGCCGCCGCGCTACTGCAACATCCCGGCGACGGAAGCTCCTCCGAGAACCACCCCACGGACCCGGGAGAAAGGTTCACCTTCCCCTCGCAATCCATCATCGTAAAAACCCCTCTCCACCCTCTCAAAACCACATTCCACGTGATTTTCACGTCCTCCAAACCCGCAAAGCTCCACTCGCAGTTCACGTCGATGTCGAACTTGAACACCCCATTGGGGTCGACGAGCAGTTCTTCGCAGGGCTTGGCGAGGGTTACAACGCGACTGCTTTTGGTGAGGATGCTGAAGGTGAAGACGAGACTGCCGAGGAAAGCCGGGGCTTGCCGGGCGTCTGGACGCGGCGCTTGGCGGCGTGGCCGATGGCGTAGAGACGGCGGTATGGAACGCTGAAGTCGGCGATGAAATGGAGGTTGGAAATAGAAGGAAATGGGTGTTGCAAATGGGCTTCAGAGATGGTCGGGGACATGGAAATTGACCATGACTTGCACACGCAGGAGGCTACGGCTAGGCTTTTGGCGTCAAGGCGATGAGCAACAAGCACAATGACTTCCCATGGAGGTGACACGGTGGCGGAGGAGGGCGTGGGAGACATGGGAATCAACTGCATTTGTGTTTGAAATCGAAGATGGCTATATATATACACACATACAAACATGTATATGTATAGGTTAGTTCGAATTTTGGAGGGTTTTGGGGGCGACACGTGTAGGGCAGGGATGTTTTGCATGGGCGATAGTAGCCACGTTAGATTGGACGTTGTTGTGGCGAAGCGTCTGCACGTCTTGGATGCTCACGCGCAGCTTTTTCCTCTTTCTCAGGTGAATGTCGTGGCCGTACGTCCAATTAACAAAAGTGATTCATATTTTTTTTCTTAAAAAAAAAAAAAGGGTCCCACAAACATTTGCATTTCCCGCTCATTTAAAAATGATAAGCGGTAACTTGCTATTCACACTTCCAAACGAAACCACACCAAACAATGGCGCGAAGAAAAAGCTCTTCTTCGTCTTCCACTCCAATTCCAATCGGTAAATCACAGACAACGAAAAGCCCTAACCCTAGTAATCGAATCCTTTATTAAGCCCATACCTAATTTCTTTTACATTTCCGTCTCTCACAGGTAACTGCGAGGTCACGGTCGAAGCAAGCAACTTCAGCTTCCAATCGGACCCCAACAGCCTCCAAATCTCACTCTACAAAGGCGCAAGGATCAGAATCTCAGGTACTGATTCAACCCACTTACAGTTTGATTCCACTGGATTTGCAGTTCGTTTGGTTGCCGAGAAAACGAAGGAAAGTATGGAATTTATTGAAATTCAACGGATTTGCAAAATACCCATCAGAAAGATTTGCAATGTTTCTTTCTTTTATTTTCCTTCGTTTTCTTAGGAAACAATCAAAGAGTTTGAAATGGTTTTATTTTATTTTTTGATTTTTATTTTTTATATATCATTTGGGTTGCTGTTTGAGGCAGTGATGGAAGAGATGAATAGAAAGATCAGTAATCATATTGGGGATTCGGATTCTGCAGGGAAAGGTACATTATGTTTTGAACTGTGAAAATTTGTAGATAAAGTTTGACGCTTGATAATTTTGGAGTTGTATATTATAATAATTTGATGGGTATTTATCAAATGAACTTTCTTTTTTTTATTCCTCTGGCTTATTTAGAGGAGGGGGAGAAACTTTCTTTAATGCTACTTAATCCTAAGGACGCCGATAGCTGTACTAAATCTTATCTTCAGGTACGTCGCTCTATGTGTACGCACACACACGTGTATCTGCTTGTGCTTGATACTTGAATTTATTAGGTAGGAAAGGGTACACTCTTTATCAATCCGTCTTGCAGGAAGTACTAAAGATGTACATGAAGGAGCTTCCGCAATGAATTATGCTGCCAATACTGGAAAGCAATCGATGTTCCTGGAAAGATGTGTAACAAATGGGTATAAAAATGTCCTGCATTGTATGCCCGTAATGGTTTTGAAAGTTTCACCTGTTATTAAATCTTATGCATGAACTATGACTATGCTAACTGAATGTCTATTACTACATAATTACATATGCCTTTTGAAATTTGTAGCATGGCTGATACTAAGTTGCATTGCAAGGTCAAAGTAGCTTTCAATCATAAATACTTTTTTTTTTTTTTTAATTCTGCAGGAAGTATTGTACGTTGCTTTTGAAATCCAACTCTTTGGGAGATTTTGGAGAGGTAGGTTTGCCATGTGGTTTTAGGCATGTTTAATAATGTATAAGTGAAATGGGTGTTAACTTGTGTCTCATAAACGAGTAATAGGTGCAGTATGATATCAATTATATGTTATATGTCAACAATATATGGTTTGTATTGTGCACAAATATGTATCCATTTCCACCTTATTTTAAAACACGACTCTCTCTGTGTTACTATTGAATGAGAAAAAAATTTGCTTTTGTTTCTAGTCAAGCATTCCTTGATATTGTGTTTGTGTTCTATGGGTGACATTCGAGAATGAATTAGTGCAAACAAAGAAGAAATGTAGCTTATAGAATCTTGTGAGGGCACAATTATTTAAACAGGAGGCATAGTCACATGCTCTTTGTGTCTTTCCCTCTAAATTTTGTTGTTTCCCCAGCACAGTATTAAAATTCTGCATTTTCAGTCAGCAGAATCAACACATGTCAGTGGAAAACTATAGCTAGTTTCTTTAGTATGTTCACTTGGTTTTTTATTCTCTTTTTCTGTAACTATGTAGGTTATAGCTGCAATTACTTATCAAATAATCCCTGCTGATACTCAACATGCTGAGATCCCTCTTGCTGCCGTTAGGTCAATTTACCAACACAAGGTATTTTCTTCACTTTCATTTCATTTGCATTTCCCTTCCATGTCATTTTGTGGATTCTCATGGTTAAAGATGTAATTAAATGCAGGCTGTTCCACTGCAAGGAATGAAATTGTATTCTAAAGAAACAATGTCCAGTGTCTAGTTTGAGGACCAATTTTCATTCGCTTGGTTTCATATCATATAATGGAGAAATTAAAGCAATTACCTTTATTAGATTTTCCAAACAGGGAAGTTAGATACATAGTGCAAAGAGAGGGATTTAGCAGGCTTACAACTTGAAAAGTTCATTTAACATGATTTTAGTTCTTTGAGGGTACCCTAAATTTCAGATCTCTCGGTATTTCAAGATTCGATAACAAAATACATATTTTGAAGCATGCTTACACTGCAAACAACTAGATGTTCAATTTGTTATGTTTTGCATATATGTTTCTCATCCATATACTTTTAAGTCCTTCCCTCCTCCCTTGTTTTGTTGATCTCGTAGTACTTATGCAAATCAAAGAGAAATTACTTTGTAAAGTTAATTGACATTTTCAGGGTTTCGGTTGCCTCTTGTATATGGAATTGAGAAGGAGACTGCAAAGTGTTGGTATTCGCACAATATTCTGTTGGGGAGACAAGGAATCTGAGGGGTTTTGGCTTAAACAGGTAATTAGTGATGAAATATTGGTGAAGCTTGGAGCAGGACAAAGTCATAGACTTGAAGGCATAGCTACTTGTTGGTTTTGATGATTATTGAAAATTATCTTTTACACACACACACACACACACACACACATATATATATAATGAAAATGGATAGAGTTGTGTAAGCAAGATTTTATGTTTATTTTTCATTGAGAAGGAAATTTCTAAAATAAAGTTATACCTTTCAGATTGTATGGTTACTTTTGAAAAAAAAAAAAAAACGTTGCTCTTGATTTCTATTTTGACTTTTTATTTTTATTTTTATTTGATTACAATTGCAGGATTTGTATCAATAGCAGAGGTGAATGGGTAGAGCTCGCAGGCTACCTATTAAAGCTGACATACGTAGAGCATTATGCTTTCCTGGTGGTTCAACCCTAATGGTTTCACATCTTAACAAGGATTGTTCAGATAATTATGCAGATTTGTTAAGATTGCGTTTGCCATTAAAGCCTCATGAGAAGAGTTCGTCGTCAGCTGCTTGTGGAGTTCAACAGCTTGGACCTTCTAGAAATGAAAAAATTTCAACTGAAGGGTTGATGAATGATGGGCTCTCCAGGGAGGACGACAATTTAGGTGGTAGGTGGAGAAAATTAAAAACAACTGTGATCTTTGAACATCTTACTGGAGTGGATTTTGTTTTCAGCATCGTAAGAACACTTGGTTTCTTCCTCCGGATGGGTATCCTTATTAGATTACCAAGAAAATCAAAATGAGTAGATACCTTAAAACCTCAAAATTGATCATATTATTTTTTCTACTGCCTGTGTAGACCCATATTCAATTGCTGTTAAAATTGGAATGCATAAATATGTTTTGATGTAGTTTGGAAGCACCAACTTGTTAAATATCTCTTTGCAAGCAAATCTTCATATGCTGTTGTAGTAATGTATGCAAACATGACTGTTTTCAAGAGGTTCTTAGAGTTGGGATTCATTGCGTGGTTCTAAGGATCCGCTTTCTTTTGCAGGAGCAGACTGCAATAAGATGGCTGGTGATCCAGAGCTATCCAAGAAAGGAGCTGATCCAAATTTGAGGCATTGTTCTTGTTCTACACAAGGTGCAAAGAGGAGGGTCTGGGAAGCTTCTTTATCCTCATTGAAGTCAAAAAAAGTAAAGGGAAGTCATTCAATTGACTGTCAGATAGATTCTAACTGTGGCTTAGCTTTAGGAAGTGTTGAGAATGGTTCTTGTTTTCGAGGATGTTCCTTGGAGACTTCAAAAAACACATCTTTGGTGAGAGATACTCCTAGAGCTCCATGGAGTCGTAATTGCATGGAAAAGATTGTTCAAGAACATGGATCAGTTAATGTAATGCAAGAAGCTTTGGCCAGCACAGATTTTCAGTCAAAGAGAGAATGCTTTAGAATCATTTTGATGAATATTGCTGATGATGCTAAGAGAAATCATCTCATAAAGGAATACCCAGCCTATTTACCTTGTTTGGCATTAATCCCATATTGATATCATAGGGGATCCTTGTTTTATCTGATGAAAAGCATAAATTTCCATTTATCTTGGGGTATTACATGTAACATGTATAGATTTTTTTGTTGTTGAGCATTGATTTTTTTTTCTTCATATAGGTAATTGAAGACCTTGGTGGTGCTGTTGTCTCTGATGGAAGTTTAAGCACACATGTTGTCACGGGAAAAGTGAGAAAAACACTGAATTTCTGCACTGCTCTGTCTTCAGGGTTAGTCTTCTTAAAAAGCAACGCCACATGGATTCATATTCTTTGCTTTCACTGCTAAACTTTATCACATTTACTAACTAACTGGATCTGCAGTGAGTGGTTACCTTAGACATTTCAGGCTACCCACTTTTTTTTCTTTAATAAATAAGATTTTGTATGTCTCAATTATTTCCCAGAAGGAGATCCTTGAAATCTCAATGTGAACTAGCTGGTTTTCCATTTTTCTTGATTATCTTCTGAATTCGGATTTAATCCTGAATTTTGTTTTCTCATACATGGTAATTGCAGTGTCGTCCAAAGTTGGGTCTTGTGCTATTTTGTTGTTTCCAAGTTGAATTGTGTTTTCTTTCTCATTATTTTCAGTTATTTTTGAACTTCATACTGGGCCTTTTTCTTTTCTTTTTTTGCTGTTCGTAAGTTTTGGATATTAGTGTTTTAGTTACTCCTATTTTTATGCGATTCATATGAGGGACTGTTGTTTGTGAGATTATTAATAAAAAAACTATCTATTTGAAAATAGAATTTATCTGATGATCAGGAACGTCAAAGAAGATCTTAGTTACTTATTGATTATTATCCATTATTTAATTGGTTTAACTTAGTAAGTTGCTTACACTGTTCTTGCATATTTTTTATACCTTTTTAGTACACAATCTACGAGTTTGATATTGGTCAAGGTTATTGGTTTCTTTAAGTGGTATTAAACTAAGCCCTCTTCTAATGTTATGCAACTTAACTCTGTTAGTATCAATTACAATGTCTAGAAAACAAATTTTATTTTTGACAGTCACAATTACTTGGAAGAAAGATGAAAGAAATTGAAAAATTAATTGTAGATGCCTATTACCTGTAAGAGTAAGTTCCTTTGTGCTCAGCATTGTTATTTTGAGGAATTATTTTTTTTAGCTCCAATAAATTTTGTGTAGTTTGTTCTTATAAAGTATGGGTTTCTTCCTCTCAGAGTTTATTTATCTTGCTACTATTTTTCATGCTTTCACAGAGCTACATTCATTCATATGTACACATGTTTTTTGGTTTTACATAGTGATTTATAATTATTGGGGCATTGCCCATTATACAGAGCTTGGATAGTTTCACCTAGTTGGTTGAAAGAAAGCTTCCGTGAAGGCAGATTTGTTGGTGAGTTAGGAGTACTAACTAGTTTTTTACTTTCATAATCATCTGAGCATTTCTAATGTCTTTTTGGTTTTCCACCTTAATTTACCAGATGAATTACCCTACATATTGAATGATGAACAATATAAGTTGAAGTACAGAGCTGAGCTAAAATGTGCAGTTCTCAGAGCAAAAGCAAGTCCTCAAGCTTTGCTCAAAGGGTATTATGTTTGCATAGCAACTCATGTTCAACCCCCTGCTAAGACTCTATCTGCCATTGTCAGGTCTGCTGGTGGAGAGGTAAGTTCTAAGAAGCTCGCAGAGTTCTGAATATTGATTATCTTATAGATTGTATTTTATAGTTACAAATGCATTCTAGCGCATGTGAAAGTTACCAAAATAACAGGATGAATGAAATGATATTTTAGTGAGATTCGAGCTTTCGAATGTATTGATGATCTATACGTTTTTCAATCTCCAAACTATGCTTATAGAAAAGCTAAAAGATATGACAAAATCTCTAAAGTTAATACATTTTCATTTTTGTCAGACAAGTTCATGCTCAAGTGACTTGAGCATTTGCAAGTTTTTCATCATAAGGTTCTCTTTTACTGCCATGTTTACAAATGAATACTAGCAAATGAGCCATTGAGGCTTGTAGGAAGTGAATGTCACCCATTGTTTTGCTGCAAAAACACACTTGAAATTGAAAATTTTGAACTGAGTCATCAAATTGATATCTTCAGGTAGGCAGACCTGGGGAGGATGGTTATTGATACACATATATATATAATTTATCATTATTAACTAAGTATTGATTTAACATTCAGATTATTCGTGGGCTGGATAAAGTGAAGGAAGCATCCAAAACAGTGTTTGTGGCATGCGAAGAAGACATGGAAGAAGCAATGTTGGCTGTAAAGAAAGGAATATTGAGTTTCAGCAGTGAGTGGTTAATGAACTGCGTAATGAGACAAGAGGTCGATTTGGAGGCTCCCCAATTTGCAGAGTCCCTGTAGATCAACGGTTGAATGTAAAGCTCTTTCTCTCTTTGAATCCCAACAACTTCAATGGCCTGATTCTTTTGGGACCCAGCCAGCCCAATGTAGTCTGTACAACAGTCAAAGTCAATTACAAAAATTCACGTAAATAAAGTAGTAATAATGCTGGTTCACGTGAAATGAGTTTCCCTGACAAAAGATTACGGAGCAGGTGAAAATCGGAGAGAAATCCAAGTTCATGCGAAAGCTGTGTTTTTTGTTTCTCATGGTGTCTTTCACGCGCTCTCCCTGTAAAATCTCCATGATCTACTTTATAAATAAAGCCACTCCCTCTTCGAATGAGATCCTCTCCATTTCAAAGGAAGCATGGAGAAATGGGTTAGGCAAAACAAGAAGGATAAAATGGTCTTAGTATTTTTTTTGTTTTTGTCCATTTTACCTTCTTGATTTGCCAAACCATATTCTCTCATCCTTTTGTTCCTCTCATTAACATACATATGGTCTAAAGCAAGAGAAATGCTATGCTTACAAAATTTTTTACAAAAAAATAAAATTCATTATGAACGGATAAAAGATAAATTCAAATTTTGAGAAATTTAATTATGTTGTGCTACATTATTTTGTAAAACTTTTTGGTAAGCTTCTCCTAAAACAATCATGCGCAGTGCCAAGAGCACGCCATTAACAATGGCCGCCACGGAAGGCCTCAGTCGGTGGTGTTTCACGTACATAGTTATTTCTTCTAAAATTATGTAATATATTTTGTTATTCCCTAATTAAATGATTTTTTATATTTATAAACATATCATGAAGGGGATATGTAGGGTTAGATTTATTAAAGAATGATAGAATATTGACAGATTTTTGGAGAATTTTTTAATTGAAACCAAATTAAAAAATTATTAGGATTTGACCCAAATTTTGTAGTAATAATCGGTCTTTATATTACAATGGAGACATTTACAGTTGGTTGCAAATTATGGCTGCTAATTTCAGCTTTGCATTTTTGTTTGCTCCTGTTAAGGTCAATAGACGATTTCATGATGGCGATGGTACGATAAACTTTCGATAATTAGTAACAATATTAATGGCTGATCCTTCATTGACATTGTTACCGAGTATCAAAATGAAGCATATCGTCAAACACATTATCATGAAATCATCTATTTTCTTTGACGGGTTTAGGCGTCAAACGAGAATTTAACGTTGAGATTAGTAGCCTTAATTTGCAGTCTATGATATATGTCTGCACAACAATATGAAAATCGGTAACGACTATAATTTGGCGGAATATGCTTTTAATACTTCGGTTCCATTCAAAAAATTTCCATGGATTTTCCAATTTTCTTGCCCCTTTCTATTTGTTGGTTACCAGTTATAATCAAACCCAGAAATTGCATCAACATATTATAGTTATCAGTCTGTTGTAGCTCAAGGTTTTTGAAGTAGTTGATTTGCTGATATACTGAGAAGTTTAATCACCAATCACACTGATTCAATCAATTAAGATCTGCTAATGCTGTATTTCTTCCTATAAATTGCAACAAATGCAACTTGAGATTAACAAAATAATGCGAAAATTAGCCCAAAATCAGAAACAATAATTGGGATTCAAATTCCATTAAATGAACAAAAAACCGAACAGAAATGAAACCCACCAAACAGAACAGCTGCCAGCCTTAGCAACTTCCAATCCTGGCCGTTTATAGGAGTACAGCAGATGTCCTGTATTTTTTTTTTTCAAACTGCAGCATGGAAGCAAAATCCTGTTCGGACCCAGCAGACTCACTCACCTGACGGTCTACGTCTGGAGGAAAAACTGAGGATAAGGTAAGCAGAGTGAGATTTCCAAGGTTGAGCTGAGTCCCCGTTCTATTTCGGAAGCGGCCTCACCTGCTTCTCAATCAGCACACTTGGTAATCATGGCGACAGTGGCGGCAGAATTCGTTTTTGTAAGAGAAGCCATTGCTTCTTCTTCTTCAAGAAAGAACAACTCACAGACTCGGTTTCTTCTGCACTCCACAGTTCGAGCTTCTTATCCCATGGATGGCAATGACAAGGCCTACGAGCAACTGGGTTTGTTCCCATTTCTCTCTCTCTCTCTTTCTCTGTCCATATGTATATCATGTGTGTCTGTGTGAGGGCTAAGGATATTTGAACTTCTTTCACGTTCTTGGTGCGAAATTTTGGAATTGGTAGCATTGTTTCTTCAGATTTCACTGTGAGAGTTCAAATATGAAACTGGGCATATTCGACTGTAACTTGAATTAAGTGGGTTTTTGCTAACACGTCTACTTTTTGAGACAATTTCTCAATTAGGTTTGTTTATGCGTTGTTTGGTGAGCAAAGTGAGCTTCGTTGTTGTTTTCTTTTCCTTTGGGTTTAATATCCTTTTGGAACCGCTTTCCTCGGTTTTAAAAGCTAATAGAGCTTTGTTTTTACCTCCTATGAGCAAGAATATTGTTTCCAATGCTAATGAAAACGGAGCCTAGGAAATCCAAAAATTTAATATTTCTTACTTGATTTGATCAATTGTTATTTTGTGGAACGGCAAGATTGGAGAATAGTGTGTTTTCTACTTACCTTTCAGTTTCACTAACACAATGTAGCTTGGTGTTGTTGATAACCACTTAACGCACAAATATATTGTCATTCTTGGGCTGTTTATGTTTGACCTTTGCACTAAGCTATACTTCACGAGGGTTTGTTTGAATGGTGATAGTACGTGGATGATTATATTATATCACTTAATAGTCTTTTTTTTTTGGTAAGTTTTTAATAGTCTTATTTATATGAAGAAACATCAATACTTAGCTGAAGTTTGGTTCCAACTAGAAAAACGAAAGATTGAATTGAGGGTAAAATGCATTAGCACCCTCTGTGTTTTGATGATGTTCCATCAAGACTCCATAGGTTTTTTATCCTTCTTTTTAAATTTTCTAATGACATACCCTATGCTACTTAATTGCTTTAATCAATTCGTTTCCTCACCACATCATACCATGTGGGCAATAAATTTCAAACTTCCATTTTGCATTATTATTATTATTCTTAAAAAATTACAATTGGTTATAGGAAAAGGAAAAGAAAATCAGAAGCACTCGATCATCCTCCACATCCAAGTGAAGCAAGTGGAGTTGCTGAGAGTGTGGCCTGATATTTGGGAGTTTGTGGCAGTAGAGGATGGGCGAGTTAGAGGAGAGGGAGTATGTGTGGACTGCTTGTAGAGGTTGAAGAAGGTTGGCTGGTCATTGGGGGCGGACATGAGATTTCAACTGCTTTTGCACAGGTTGTTTCTTATTGAAAATTAAAGATGGTTTTCTGAGTTTCTTTTAAGACCCATCTTGTACTCTGAATTTGGCCATTGTACCGTTTGTTGAAGGTACCGGAGAAGCTTTCTGATATCATTTTCTATATTTTATGGCCTTGCAATGATTGAACAAGGCGAATTAGGATGGGGTTTATAGAAATTTCCTAGTAGATTAGTAGACGGATATCTTTCGGGGCCCATGCTGAATGCCTTTTCAACCAGTCCCACGCAAGTTCCCTATCCACCCATCTCGTCCATCTCCTCCAGTCCTCCCCTTGCCATGCGCCATGTCTGCCATCCTTCTCTGCTGCGAACTTACTGATATACTTCCCTGAACTGACTCCACTTGGATGTGGAGCATGAGGGAAGGAGTTGATTTGTACGCCTACTTAACAGTTGGGATGTGAAAAGATTAATTGAAAATCCTAAGGGTCGGTAGAATACCATCAAACACAGAGGGTGTTAGCACATTGTACCCAAAGTTCACTGGACACTGTAGTATCAGCTTGTTTCATAGTAACTAAAATTTTGGTGCTTGGTGCGAATATGAGAAAATCCTAAATCAATGAATTTAAGGAGAAAATATGTAAGAGGGCTTTGCCTTTTTTCTTTTCATTAAATAATTATTTATAACAAAAAATGAATTTAATGAGAAAATATGTAACTTTGTGGATCTGACACCCCCCCCCCCCAAAAAAAAAAAAAAATCCATTTTAAAGTGGGAGATGCTTGGGGGGCATGCAGCCAGTGTCAAATTCCTATTACTTATTCATTCAGTATTCCAGACTAAAATACATTACAGTAACTTTTGATGATACAAAGTAATTCTAGTAAATTTCCCATATTGTACTGTTTGTTTCATATGCTAATGGGTTCGTGTGTCACCTGTGAGAACATATACACCTCTTTTCTGTTGTGGCCGGTAGTGTGGGCTTGGTGTCTGTGTTTGTGTGTGGGCATAGGCATATTCCTTTTAGAGAATGAAAGCAACTCTTGGAAGTAGGTTGGCAATTTGTTTTTGCCACTTCAGCAAAGCCTGATGAGAAATAAATTCTTTGTTACCCTAGTGGATAATTTGTTCATACTGTGATACCTCACTGCTGCATTATTATTTTTTTTACCTCGTTCTAGGATTGGAATTGACAGCTGGAACTTTTTTTTAAAGGTTTGTTTTCATTGAAAAAGAAGATTGACGATTCAGTTATCCGTGCTGAGATGCTTGCACCATCTGCCCTGGAACTTGAGGAAGCAAGGCGGATCAAGCAGGAAGAAATGATACATGAGTCTAACCTGTGGGATGATCCAGTTAAATCCGACAAAATCCTTGTCAAGTTTGCTGATATTGCCAAAGTGGTTGATTCTCTCAAAGACCTAACATATAAGGTGATGCACATTTGTTATCTTCCTTGTAGTTTTTACAAAAGATTTTGCATTCACTTTATAGAGACGTACATGGAATGGAAATAATCTAAGGGCTGGGTGGATCATTGGGGACTAGAAAGTATACTTTTGTTTACCTGGACTTAGCATAATTAAGTCTTGCGACCAGCTGGTTTCATAACCTCTAGATTTTCCCAGATTTGATATGCAGACACATAGACATGAGTTTGCATTATACTGCGTCCTGCATAAGTTGCTTGATTTATGTTTTGTTCTTTTCTAGAAAAAGGTGGGGACTTGAATTTTAGCTAATATCTGCAGGCAGAAGAAGCAAAGCTGATCACAGAGTTGGCTGAGAATAATGTTATCGACTATGGGCTTTTTAAGCAAGCATATAATGCATCTTTAGACGTGGGAAAGTTTTTGGATCAGTATAGGATGTCCAAGCTTCTTAAGGGGCTGTATGACATGGAGGGAGCATGTGTAATTATTAATGCTGGATCTGGCGGCACTTACCCTGAGGTTTGAGATATCACGTTTTGCTTTTTACCCTTACTTTGACTGGAGCAGTACCTTGTGCATTTATTGGCCATTTTTAGAATTGACATGTTGGTGTTGTTGCATGCCTGCTACCTTGATTCTGCAGTTTTATCAACTTTTGGAGTGACTGGTTTAAAAGATGGTGGATGTTAGAACTTATATGTTTCACTTTTTAAAAGTTGTCCGAGTTAATTCTGCTTTTGTAAGAACAGAAGCTTAAAAGAGGTTGAATTCCAAATTCTTGGGCCTCAGATAGCATTGATGTTATAATTCTCGATTTATATATACTTGTTGACGTAATTTACAAATTCCTTTACCCGCTTCGGATTAGTGGTATATTCTGGGACAATAAATGTTACTGCTTCAAGAATCAGGTCATTTACAAATATTGCTTTTCTTCCAAGCAAGTATAATTGAACAGGGCTGCTCTGGACTAGAGTTAAGTTGTGCTTAGCACATATTAGACGCACACAGGTTAACCTGTTTTTCTTGTTTGTCCTTGGATAGTGAATGTTCATAGTTGGGTGTTATTTTCTTCATCATAACAGTGTCCTCTTACAATCAATATCAGGAAAAGCTTGTTATCATATTCTTCAATCAATGGGGACTTTTTACGTGGCAATCAACTGTTTATATCATATAGTTTGGTGCCTCGTTTCAAGCTGATCAGTTCCTACTTAAAATTTTGAAGGCTTGTCATCAGTTCCTATTCTGAGGTTTTGGATATCTAGCTCCGTTTGAACCTTCTCTTAAGATGTTGCCTTTGTTTAATATGATCGGTTACCTTCATGCCTGGCTGACTTCTCTATTTATGAAAACTTGCATTAGCCTTGATGTTGCAGTAGTTTTCTATTCTGATAGTAAATTTTAAACATTAGATTACAAAAGTAAATCTATATATTGTCACAATTAGGCAGTTCACCTTACTTTGGCCTTAAACCTTTGATCATTAAAATACAAGGGGAGTCTACACAGAACTTTATGTTGCATTTAAGAAATTTTAATTTTAAATTGTAAACATGTTTTCTTTCATTTGAGGATGGGGATAAGTTTTTATTATGCTTTTGTCATCATTTTTGTAATAACTATAGTAGTTGTTATTGTTATCGATATTGTTCTCTCTCTCCCTCTCTCTCTCTCTCTGTAACTTTTTTTTTTTTTTAAATAATCTTCTAATACAGATCTGGGCAGAAAAACTCCTAAGTATGTATAGCAAATGGGCCAAAAAGCAAGGCTACATAGGAAGGGTTGTCGAGAAGTATCCTTCAAAGAGTGGTGGCATCAAGTCGGCCACAATAGAGTTTGAATTTGAGTGTGCTTATGGCTATCTTTTAGGGGAGAAGGGTGTTCACTACATGATAGGTTCTCAAAATGGATCTGCGCTACATGAGGTATGACTACTGCCTACTGGTTCCCTTCTGGCTTACACATAACAGAAGTTATTTTAATTACTCTTATTTGCTTTTGGGTAAAAAAAAATCTCACAGAAAAAGAAAAGGAAAAGATCCCTATTTTTGCTATAACTGCGTTACTGGTGGTTTATGACATTAGATCTAGGTTGCACACTAGTAATTCAATTGGCTTCCCTTTCCCTGTTTTTTACTCAGAACAAAAAAAATAGTAACTCAATTGGCTTGAATGTTAATATTCCTAGGCCTACTCAATATTTATAAGATGTCTGGTACTCAATATTTTATTAAAAGCCTGATCAATACTGTCCATCTGCAATTCTACTGGTATTCTTTGAATCTTATTGGGCATAGCATAGTAATTATGACCATTATGTTTATGACCACAAATCAGGAAAAGTTCACTTTTCATAGCATGTTCATGCCTCATAGAAGTGCAAAATAAAAGCATAAATCGAGAACTAGGTTCAAAGAAAAGATAAATATTTGTGTTAAATTGATTTTAACAAAATCTAACCGCAGTTTATTTTGCTGTGAGTTTGGTTTATCTTGGCTGTTTATCTGAAGATAAAGAGAACAAAGAGTTTTCGCTACTTTTTAAACTAATAGTTGGAGGGTATACATTACACAGTCTCCATGATCATTTAAAAGAGGGAGGATAGATTCTCGGTTTCACAGGAATTTTTTTGATGAATAACATAGATACACAGGCTTTATGACGCAGGAACAATTTTTTTTTTTTCCTGGTTTTAATGTGTAATGCAAACGATTTTCAGAATATCTTTTTAGCAGAAACATTGATTCAGGAAAAAAAAGAATTGCATTCTGCCATGCATATGTTTAAAAGAACCTGATTGATGGCTATCATAAATATTATCTCAAGATCTGGCAAAATACTCTCATAAATAGCAAGTTCAGAAGGAAGCCCATTAAGATTTTCAGTGCGCGATATTGGTATCATTGATGTCCATTCGTTCAATTGAGCTAATTGGCCTTCTCCTCTCTCTCTCTCTCTCTCTCTCTTACACTTGTTCTCAACCCAAATGCCTTTCCAATCCTATGCAACTATTCATTTAAGTTGTATTATTATATTCTACTACCATAATGACATGGCATTATAATTTTATAAGTTTTAACCATCAACAGCAAGAAACAGAACCCGGATATGTTCTCATCGCATAGCGTATTTTCTTTTTAACCATCTTGACTAGTAAAATATTTATTAAACTGTTTCATTTGCAAATGTGAAAATCTTGCAGGCTTTTGCAGCATGTGTGGACGTTGTTCCTCTCTTTCTTAAAACAGCTTGTAACCTACAAATTGACGATGGAGATTTGGTTGTCTCACCACCCTTAATACAGCAAAGTGGAACTAAACCAACTATCTGCATTCAGCATATTCCAACAGGCATACAAGTTCAATCCTCAGGTGTCTACTTTTTTATGTCGTATTTGTTTGAATTGCTAGCATTCTCAGGTACTTAATGATTGACCATATTCTTTTTATCGAGATTTGTAAGGCAAATAACTAACACTCAAGATGACATGCAGGCACACATACATGTGGACTCAGGTGCACACACACGCACAAACACACAGACATTTGATGAGTGGGGAGGGTGGGGGAATTAGTTTTTTTAAGAGTTCTACTACCAGAACTTAGTTCATACTAGAAATTGCAATCTATGGTTTTATGGTGTGTTTAGAACCAACTTGATTAGTAGTCCCAATATCTGAACTTGAGGCTGAGGTAGAACCATTAATAAAACTAATATAAGTAATCTGTTATCGACATATGGAAGCGGCGATTAACACAACCTTAGAGCAAAATGAAAGTAGTGCAATGCAGAAAATTATCTCTTTCTTGTTTCTGTCAACTCAGCAGTTATGTCTAGATCTCTTAAGGCTTTCTTTGGGGCGGTGGTGGGGAGGGGGGCAAAAATAAAGAGCATTATTATGCTTGAGGTGACAGCCAAAGATTAAGAAAAGAAAAAGACAAAAATCTAATCCTCGTAATGGAGGAGGTTTCAAGCCTACATTAAGCTTTTCACAAATCCAAAACTTACGAGCTAGATGTAAGACCAATTAATTCACTTCCAAACCACTTTGATCACCACTCCTATTTTCTTGTAGAGAAAAATTTGGTTGGCACTTCCAACATTAGATTTTCAAATTGATCTGTGGATATTCCTCAGCAGATTCTATCTATTTTATTTGCAGGTGAGAGGAACCACTTTGCAAATAAGATTAAGGCCCTCAATCGATTGAAAGCTAAACTTCTTGTAATAGCCAGTGAGCAAGGAGTTTCCGGTGTAAGTAACATAAAGAGAGATGCCATTGTCGATTTGTGGCAAAAAGAAACTCGAAGATATGTCTCTCATCCATTCAGGCTAGTAGAAGATGTAAAAACTGGCATCCTGTTGCCCAACCTAAACTCCATTTTGGATGGAAATATTGAACCTCTTATTGAAGCTCATATCAATATAAGATAGTGATATGCCACCTCTTTTTTTTTTGTTGCTATTATTGTTATGAGAGAGACATTTGATATATTGATACGTTTTTAATTATATGCATTTTGAAATCGTTATTTTTATTAAGTAACATGTTTTGAAAGTGCTAAATAAAGAGACTATAAAAATAGATTGATACGCTTGCATTTTCGAAAAAAAGTACCCAAAAAATAAAAAAAATTATTTGATTGCAGTCTGCAGATCCCCCTTTTTCTTAGTTTTTCTTTTCTCTCTTGATTAACTTTGGCCTTTTTCTTTTGGAGTGAACCTTATACAGTATATTATTATGTTTTGAATAATTTAATGACGTGGAAGGATATAGGAGGACTTTTTTTTCCAATGTCAGAAAAGCAGAACAAAACCAGATGGTGGGTGATGCCCATATTATTTAAAGACGTAACGGTATTTTTTATGCTCATTTCGCACCTCAATTTTTCCGGAAACTTTCTCTAAGATATCTTTAAAAGCATCAACCTTGGATTTACCTAAAAAGAGAGCAGCCCAAGATATTTTGAAGAAAACGAAGTTCTCTTATATGATAAAATACTGCTTACACTGTTAACAACAGTAGGGACAATGTTTTTACTGAAATAAATAGAAGACTACAAAGTATTGATAGCTTGCACTGACCATTGACAATACGGGTCACATTCTTCATGCAACATCCCAAATTAGTCATTCTTGCTCCCCGAATGAAGGAGAAGCCATGGTAGCCCAACTAGCCATCTCTGTCGCAAAATCTCTCAACATGGATCATTTTATAATTGAAGGTGACTTAGAGGTGGTGATCAACTCTCTCAATAATCCAAATTTAATTCGAGATTGAAAGATCTCTTCTTTAATACTAGACTCTTTAGACTCTATTTCTTCTGCATCCTTTTGGGAAGCTAAAAAGATTTCAAGAAGTGCAAACTTCTGTACCCATTCAGTTGCACATTAGGCCGCAGCCAGATCTCACTCTGACAGCATTTCCTTGTCTTCTATCCCTTTTGTATTTCCTTATGCTCATAGTGCAGATCCTCCACTTTCTTGCATTTTGTAGTTCGTTTGGTTCTTGTGTTTTCACATTGTACTTAAAAAAAAATAAATAAATAAAAAACATCAATTATGGTTTGGTGGGAATAGGCCAAGTCGCCAAGAGGGAAGTGGGTGGTTGTGGGCTGGGGATCATGATTTGTGATTGAGATGGCTACTTTGGTGTACCTATCGGGGGCCCAGGCCTGGACGTTAAAGCTACAAAATATTTCAAGTGTAACCCTACTATTAATACACTTTGTTAAACAAAAACTACAAAACTATTCTCAAACCAAAAATAAGATAACATTTAAAAAAAATAAATAAATAAAAAAGTTAAAACTTAATAAAAGTGGTACTACCACCACCTGATGGCGGCATCCACCGTGTGGTAGCCTCGCTGTAGCCAATAGACAAATTTGATAAAAGTGGTATTACCATTACCTGATGGAGGCAGCCACCGTGTGGTGACCTCGCTGTAGTTGCCAGACAGATTTGGTAACTATTGTTTGCGAATACAAAAACTTTACCAAATGACCCAAACTGAACTTTCTTTTTCAACTCCAACTTCAATTACATATGTCAACTCATTAACTAGAATATAATGGGATCAACTTTATTTTCCAAAGAGAGAAATTGTCACCTTTAAGTGCCACTTCCACACATTGTAGTAGGTGGTGTGCACGACTTTAGAACCCAGAAAGACAAATAAATAAATTTTAAAAAACATAATTGATTCACTAGAATATACCATAACCTAATCTTAGTTAACTTGTGGACTTTTAAATCTCCTGTCCAAATCTGGGTTTATACTTCTTGTTGTGACTTGAACCACCACAACCACCATACTTCAAAGTAGGAGAAATTAAAGTTAATTTATTTGCTTAAAAGCAATATCAAATCATTTTATCCTAAATAGAGCCATGAAAAAAAGAAAAAGGAAAAGAAAGTGTTCTTAAAGGGTAACTCAATCAATTATAAATCACGCCTTTAAACTGACGTCACAGCTTTAAATTTCATTCTCTATTCCTTTGTGTTATATATTAAAAAAAAAAGTGAAATGATTTTTTTTTTTTTGTTCATACAATATGAAAGGAAGATTGTTTAATGTATGACTTAAATTATGTCATGCTAATAAAAAAATTAAACTATTTTCTTTTATTAAAAAATAAGAGCCACGTTTTTTGGTTAAGTAATTTGCACTAAAAAAAGGTAGGACCAGTTAAACCCTAAATCATTAATCATGGGATCATCACGTGTAAATCACTCAAAACGGCAGCTTTGTGTAAATAAATAAAAAGCCCAAATGGACCACGAGGGCGACCATCAAAAAACAGAGATATCTAAAGCCGTTAACATAGCCACTATTTACAAATAACGCCCGGGGAGATAGGCTGAGAAACAAGTGCCACCCACATCTCCGAAGACAAAGCTTGCTCCCTATGGTTCCTCAGTGAGCTACTTCTTTCTCTTTCTCTTTCTCTTTCTCTCATATATATATATATACAGCATATATACCTTTGCGTGGGATTTTTTTTTTCCTTGCATGATTTGATGGGCGCTTGGTACTTGGGTTGTGTCTTATGGTTGTTGTTGGAGAAAAAGAAAAAAAAGAAAAAAAGAAGATGGGGTTGCTTGAGAGTTTTCCGCAGTGCTGAAATTGATGTGGGGAAGAAGAGAATAAGTAAAGTTAGAGCTGTCTCTTTGCTTTTTGGTTGGCTGCTGAAAGTGAATGATATAGGATATTGGGTACTTCTTAATCTTTAGCCATAGCTTTGTGTATTCTCTGTATGCTTGCTTTGGAAATTTGGGAAGAGGAGCAAAGGAAAAAAAAAGACAATAAATAGGATATGAAAGTCTCAATGAGTACGCTATGTTCAAATGCTGGGAAAATGTGGGAAATAAGATGATGGGTATCTTATTTGTGTTAAATTACCATTCATTCCAAAAGCTTAAACTGATAGTAAAAGTAAATTTAATCAATTAATCAATCCTTTAACACTTGCCCTTATGTGTGGGTTCAAGCTCTTTTTTAATAGGTGAAACCCGAGAAGCAAAATATTTAATTTAAATGGGGTGAATTGGCGGAGTCAAGGTTCGAATTTATGACCTTTGACTTTGATAGTATGATAAATTACTATTTATTCCAAAAGTTTAAGCCGATAGAAAAATGTAAATTTAATTATTTAATTAATATTTTAACAATTATATATCAACACTACTTAGTGAATCTAATACAAATATGTTAATTGGCTAAATTAAATTGTTTTACTTGAATATGGATTTCGGGTGCACCTCCTATGGAATGTTTTGGGTAAGTATTTTAGAAAATCGGATGAGCTCGAATTGTGGAATGTGCTTCACATAATTCCTTTTAAATTTTATAATTTCAATAGTTTAGTGGGTGAAAAAAGTAGTATCTTTCTCAATATTGAACTAGTGGGCAGAATATGTGCTGTTAGTACAATTTGGCAATTCATGTTGTTATAGGAATATGTTTCCTTCTGCATAGGGTGGAGTGGCTTTCCACTGCATTGCAGGAGATATTGTGTGCAGTTTCAAATATCCATTTTTTTATTTGCTGATATATATATATTTAATTAAAAAAAAAAAAACGGTTTTGAAAGAAAAAAAAAAAAGGTTAAAAGGTTTCAAAGGGATTTTAAATAACTGTGTGGAAAAGTATAATGAATATGATAATATTCAGGTAATGAGTACAAAAGAGATGAACAATAAGAAATTCTACTTTTAAATAAGGCCATAAAGCGCAAAGTAAGGCCAGAAATTCTATGAAGATGTTAAGAGAAATCAGAAATAAAAAAAACCAAGTTTTTTTTTTTTCCTGATATATATATTTTAAAAAGTAATCAAAATATCATTAAAAGCAAAAGTAAGGAAAGTATGAATCCATCACAGTCCTTGTTAAGGCCATAAATGGTGATAATTGTAAGGAAAGTAATAACTTTTGGTGAGGTTAACATGGTTATGTCTTGTGTGCTATACGGTAGTGTATTATCCTTGCCTCTTTTTTCCAGGCATCCTCATGGTGCGTTATACTGTATTCCTTGAAAAGTACACCATTTCTAAATTTATCTTCATATCTTTGACTGACTGTTGTTTTGTTTTGCAGAATTGAAGTTTCCTGATGCTCGTTTATGCGAACAGTTACCTGAAGTGTGGGATATTTGGAGTTTCACACTTCCATAAGAAAGATTGTCACTTCTCCATTAGAAGAACATGGAGCTTAACTTGTTTGCCATCTTGTGTGGATGCACTTCATCTGACTAGACGCAGTAAGCCTCATTCCCAACAACCTGTAGGTTCAGGGCTACATGTAATCCATGTATATTTTTATGCATGGTTTTGATAAATTAATGAGATAATATTTATCACTTCATATGCAATGTTTTCACACTCACATGACTTCAAAATAAAATTAGATAATTTGTCACCTCAGGATTTCTAATTCTCTGACCGGACCTCACAAGGTTCAGAAAGATACTTGTCTAGTTGTCTGAATTCAATTTCTTAACATGGTATTATTCTTGATTGGAGAATTTTCCAAGGATTCCTACCAGACAACTGCAATTATTGCATGAGTTGAAGCATTATCACATATGCAATGGTAAACTATCCCTAATAGGAAAGTTATCACGCTTATGGGACGCTAATTGGAAATACTATAGAGACAGTTATAGAAGCAAACATGATGCATGCGATCTCTGACATATACATTAAACTTTAAATATCAACCTCTGCAATATTCACTTCACATGCTTCAAGTTTTGTTTTAACTCAAGTCTGAATGTTTATACACCTAAAATTAGTGCACTTTGAGATGTAGAGCTCTGAAGAAAATGAAAATGCTGATCCTCCTAGGGATTGACTTCCTTGGTACTGTACTTTCTTAGTAAGCTCAAGAAAAAATTTAGTGATGGGAAGAAACTGCATTTTCTTGATAGATTTGTAATAAAAGGAAAATTTCTGGTTTCTGGCCTTTCCTAATAGTAACCCCCTTATCTTGATGTATGGTGCAAAAACCTTCGGTTTGCTTAATGTAGTAGGTGTTGGATATACAGACATGTCATCTCAAGTCATGGAAAAGATGGGAAACAGTGTGGTAGTGAAGGAGGACTTGCAAGATTTTGATGTTCCATATTCATATGAAACTGCCATGGAAGCACTTTCCTCTCTCATTACACGTAAGAAACGAGGAGACAAATCGTTTGTTGGTGGTACATATGGAAAATTGGAAAGAATGTCCGAGTATCTCAAGGTAACACTAGTGTAATTCTTCCTGCACGTTTGAGTTAAGAATGCTGTATACTTTTAAGTTCATACAAATTTGTCATGTTTGTAATATGCTTGATAAAAATGGCCCACTTCCATCAGCTTAAGCATTTTAGTTTGGGTTTTTTTTTTTAAGAAATTCAATAATTTTTAAAGAATTCAGTTCAAAAGTTTGAGGGGCAATTACTCAACACAATTGCGATCTTCTCCTTGAAGCTTTCACTTGATTTTAGAAACAGAAAGTGGTCATTGAAGTTTGCTTTTGAAGTTCCTCATCTAATCTGAATAAAGTTTTTGCTAAACATAATTTCTCAAAGATTGAAACATTCAATGCATATATGTTTTTTAACAGATCCTTGGCTTGGAAGAACATATAGATGGGCTCAAAATAATTCATGTGGCTGGAACCAAGGGGAAGGTACTCTTCCATTTATGATGTCTTATGACAGTTTTTTATAATGTGTTATGATAGTTTTTGATAGATCAGACTAGCTTGAGATTTGTTGATATGAAATTCTGATCTTAAATATTTTTCAAACTTTACTAGTGATAGTATGTCTAACATGGTTACCAATTCCATAAAAGGACAAAGCATCTAAAACTTTGAAATGCATTATCATTATGTAAGCACATGTATGGACTCACATGGATACAAGGGCTAATATGAGAAAAGTGACAAAATATCAGTTGATAAGTTGCTAACATGAGCATTCATAATTCAGTGTTTTGATCTCTTCATTTGAAAGGAATATAAAAGTGAGAACTGATATTTTATTATGGTTTTTCTTAGTTGAATTGCTGTGGCTTAATGGATCCACATTTCAGGGTTCTACATGCACATTCTGTGAGGCTGTTTTAAGGAGTGTGGTCTGCAAACTGGACTCTTCACCTCCCTCACTTAATTGACGGAGAGAACGATTTCAGATAAATGGGTTAGTGTTCAAGTGAATCACTAATATCAAATTTGTCATTAATTCTTTCTCTCTCTCTCTCTCTCTCTCTGGCTTTCTGGTGATGACATCAATGACCTAAAATAGTCCCATCCTAGAAATTTTTTACAATTAAAAAAGCTATGGTTTGTATTAATAGAAGATTTTTATTATTTTGAATGTATTGTCATAGGATGTCTATAAGTAGATGAATGATCAGTACCTATGAAATTCTACAGGTCTCCTGATTTGTGGAGTACAAGCAAAAGCAACTTGACCAGAAGATAAATTTGGACATTCAATTGTTATGTAAATAACTATGGAGTCATTTCATTTGCATGCTCTTTCTAGAAGTTTGTTAAAGCACTAGGAGATTCATTTTGAACATCTTTACTGATATTATGGTTGAATCTCTTGCGACTATATTATGGCTTAATCTGTTTGTTTCGCTGTTGATTGAGATGTAAAGGTGTTTCTTTCTTTTTAAGACCATTTTTACTACAAAAATTGACCCTACCTTTCTTTATGTTTGTATCACCATTCATTTATAATTTCAAAATGTCATGTTCTTGGTTGGTATGAACATTCTCTGCAGAATACTCATGTCTGGCTTTGATTGCCTCTGTAGGTTGGACATATCTGAAGATAAATTTCTACTGTATTTTTGGGATTGTTGGAACCAATTAAAGGTATAATTTCTTACTTTATATGCTTATAAGAACACCAGATAAGCTAGATTCTCTTCAAAGGTATAGTTGTTCTGAATTGTAAAGAGCGCTTTGCATTTGAGTCCTGGACCCTAAGCATGGTTCATAAGCACTTTTGAAATTGGACTCATGGCATTTTGGTTGTGGTCTTGGACCACCTGTGATGAGATTCTCTGTGGAAATTAATAGTCTTGTACATAAGAGTTCTAATCCTCTTGTATTCTTTGTCGAGGTATTTTAAATCACTGGTAATTTGGGGTTGCTAGTTTTTGATACTAGGTGTTAAACCTCTCTGAGGAACTTTGTCTACTAGAATGAACTGTGTGGTTGGTTAGTGTTTTAAGTCAAGGAAGTGCCTCTAGATAAGAAGCCAAGTATGCAAGATTAAAGAAAATTAAAGAACAGAATCATGATTGTTATCCTTTCAAACAATTTGCACATTCCAAAGATGACACGTTAATGATCAGCTAGCCTTTCAGAGTAAGTGGTTATTTAATTTGCTTATTCCTAGTATTAGCTACCTGCTGTCTTTTGTTTGGAATTTATGTGATTTTCCATTTGCGTTATGTAACTGACAGTACATCACTTGCGTTCTAGTGGTGGTAAAACTGATGTTTAGACCCAAAATTTGAAGTTTATATTTACACTGTTGCATGATGCATCACACAGTATTACTTATCTGGACAATGTATAGCAACTCATTTAATTGAAGCCTCTTTCCACTTCAAAATCGCAACTTATAAATGGCCATTTTTGATTCTGGAAGTTTAAATTTGCAGGAAAAGGTTACAGAGAACCTGCCAATGCCTCCATTATTTCAGTTCCTCACTGTTTTGGCTTTCAAGATATTTATATGCGAAAAGGTTAGTAATGGATCTCGCCGTTTGAACTTAGATGTTTTCTTAGTTCCTATTTTGGGACTAGAGAAATGGCACAAGAAAATAGAATAGTCTGACCCTTGGGCCCTTAGAGTTTTGTTAGTTATTTTCATCTGCTCCCATAAAATGGCGATGTTTTAATCATAATTTAAATACTATTTAAAAGTCAGGTTGGGTCAGAAATTCCTACTCTATATCGACTTGAGACCCAACTTTTGTTGGAAGCAACCATCAGAAGTGGATTTGATCAGGTCGGAATTGGGTTGGTTTTCTTACAACACTATTTGATAAGGCTGTATGGTTTGACCACACTACTTCAATGGTGAACTATGTTTTTGTGGCATTTCTAACAACCACTGAGATTGTCCTAGTGTTTTTCGTTGCTGCTATTCTCAGTTACATCTCTGCCAGCATTTTAATAAAACCTAACACATTTTTGTTCTTGAATCATTGTGCATTTTATGGCCTTCATGCAGTGTGCCGCTATATTTATACAAGTATATTCCTCATTTGATTGTTCATGTTAAGCAATTTATAGTGGTAAAAGTTGCATTCTGATTAAAGCAATACTGCTTCTTGAGTTATTGTGTTTAGGGATAATTCTGTCGCTGAAAATAATTCCTGTCTGTAGGTTGATGTTGCTATTATTGAAGTTGGTCTTGGGGGCATGAAGGACTCAACAAATGTGGTATGTTTTTATTTCTTTCTTTGGGTTGGGAACAGAAGTGGTATGCATCTGTTTATAGAATTATGTAGATTCATTTTTTCAAAATACCCATTCTATCAACTTGAATCCATACTGTGAATTCTTGTGCTTCGCGGAATGAGGGGAAGTGCCTTGCTTGAGCAAAAGAAAGAGTTGGTCAAGTTCTATCTTTTAAGTTGTCCCGTCCCAGGTTTTGGAGTGGGTTGATGTATGAAAAGAGTCATCCAAGCTTTCAAAGTTCTAATTTTAGGGTGTTTAAAGCGGCTATTATTTATTTTAGTTTGAAAATCCAAAAAAGGCACGATAATAAACAAAAGCTTGCATCTTCTTTGTAGCATTTATTTGAAAATATTGCTAGCGTAAATAAATGTGATGGTTATGAAGATTGGTGATAAACCATGCAGATTGAAAAGCCTGTTGTCTGTGGCATTACATCTCTGGGAATGGATCATACAGAGACCTTGGGTGCGCCTTTCTAACTCAACAAGTTTGCTGGTTTTTGTTTTCTGTAAATGCAGCTCTATCTCAATGTCTAATTTATGGGAAGTTTATAACTTTCTATGGAGTAATTTGTTTGTGATGCATTTGTTATCTAATATCCAGTTGACTCTTATACAAACTATTTTTCTTTTTGTGTTTTTCTTTAATTTTTCAGTATCTGTTGTGCAATAAAAGTTAAGTAACGAGAAAAGGAAAAAGATGTATCTGCCATCTGGATGCCTAAGTTATTAACTGTATGACATGCAGGAAATACCCTTGCACATATAGCTTCACACAAAGCTGGAATTTTCAAGGTATAAAACTCCTTTAAGCAAATCCAACTATAATGTATCTGGTTTCTTTAATAATGGGTTATTTATTGTAGTATTTGTGGCTTGATTATTTAAAGTTGCAGTTTTGATTTACAAGTATTTTCTGAATTGGGTTGATGTCTTCCCTGCTCATGAAGCCTCAAATTCCTGCATTCACGGTGCCTCAACTTTCTGAAGCAATGGATGTTATTCTGCAGAGAGCCCATGAACTGAAGGTAATCATTTTCCTTATCCCATTACCTGAACTAAATCATGGTAAAGATTTTTTTTTTCTCCTTTTCAAGCACCTGTTTTTGTAGCTATGTCTCGGTGCAATTTCTTTACTTGTGTTGACATGACCTGCTGTTTGTTATTTTATCAGCAAACACATTAATCACGAATTCCTAGTTCATGAATTGGTTTCGCCATGGACCAGATAACTATGTTTTCTTATGTATCTGTAATTTCATGTGTGTTTGTATGCTTGTCTCTTTGACTGTACTTGTGTTATTGTATTTGTAAATAATAAATTTTCAACCACAACTACATTGATTATGCATATGGTAACTATGGTAAATCATTTATTGAATTAGAGTAGGTTTAGTACTCATAAATTCACCTGCAATCAGATATGGATTTGTACAATGTTACGCTCTTGCTGGTTAAATGTACACTCAAAACATAAATGCATGCATGTGCGCACTGCCCGTATACACAGAAAATAGTCTATTGAATTGATAATGATGTAGCTGATAGATCTATTCTTATGTATTGCAGGTTCCATTGAAAGTAGCGCCATCTCTTGATAATGAACAGTTAAATGGATTGGAGCTTGGCTTGTCTGGTGATCATCAGTTCATTAATGCTGGTCTCGCTGTTTCCCTTTGTAAATGTTGGCTTCAAAGAACGGGAAATTGGGAAAAACTATTCCAAAATGTTGGTTGAAATTCATCTGCTCCTGGTTTTTGCTTTACCATGCAAACTATGACTCAGTATATCTAGCTTGTAAACTCACAGAACCTTCCTAGTTTTCATCATGACAGTGTAATGGGAATGTTAAGAAATTGATCAAACATAAAACAAAAATACACCCATATTAGATTGCTTGTGTTTGCATTTAGGAGGTATGTGCTTCTCATTTTGTGTACACAGTGCACACACACAAGGAAAGAGAGAGACAGAGAGATTGTTTTATTTTGAGTGTGCTGTAGCCAGAAGCACAAAATGGATATGTATGGTGTCAAATATGTTGTGTAAACCAGTGGCCTTTATTAAATGGTATCTCCTTTTCCCATAGATAAGTGGTAAAGGGTAAAGTGTCAGGTTTGATATTGTTTGGGTGTGGGAATTATATTTACCTTGAGAAAAAAATTAATTCATGTAACCTTTTTACTTTTATTATTTAATTATTTGGACACTTGAGAGAATAATTGGCCTTTTCACATTGGCAGTATGGGGTTTTTAGAACAGATTTTTTTTCTTCTTCTTCTTTTCTTTCTTTCTTTCTTCTGTATTCCCTCTTTTTCCGACCTTTAACCATCTTAACTTTGAATGTAAAGGATCTACAGGAAGCTTAATTTGCCTGAGGCTTTTCTAAGAGGTCTTTCAACCGCACATATTTCTGGAAGGGCTCAGATTGTTTATGATATAGATACTTGTTCCCAATCCTATAATTCACTCAAAGTTTCTGAAAATCCTTGTGGAGATCTGGTCTTCTACTTGGATGGAGCTCATAGTCCTGAGAGCATGGAGGCTTGTGCCAAGTGGTTCTCTAGTGCTGTGAAAGGAAACATGAAACCATTATCTACTTCTTTTAAGGTTAAATGTTTGGAGGAAGTTTGGGGAATGGTCACATCCAACATGCAAGAAAGAGTATGGAGTCTGACAAATTATTAAAGCAGGTAAAATCCATTATAAACAGCCAGACGTTGTTTGAAGGTCTATGTTTTAAGGTGTCTCTGAACAGCTTATGTTGATCCAGTTCTCAAGGCTTACATATGTAGTGATGGATGCTTTTGTCCATTTCTAGATAGATTATAATGGAGATTAATTGGCTTACAGTTCTTATATATTATTGTAGATTCTTTTGTTCAATTGCATGGATGTGAGAGACCTCAGATTTTGCTTCCTCGTCTAGTGAGCATGTGCTTCCTCAGGTATTGCTGCTTCAAACTTAAATGGATCGTCTTTTCAGTTTCTTCTTTTTCAAGAAATCATCTGTCTACTACGCATCTGAGACCTCACAGTTAATCAAGTACCATAGAGATCTATTTATTGCTAAGCTGAGTTCAATCCAACAGTAACTTATTGACACTAATCAGAGTTCGCTGTATGAGTTAGGTTTTATTAGTTTGCTACATTTATAGATGTACTTGCTCAACCGTTGCAAAATGTCTTCTTATCTACCTCAATTTACATCCTCTTCTTGTTCTAGAATTCTTACAAAGCCTTAAATCATATAACTTATTCCAGTGCTAGTCGCATTTATTCTCTTCCTTATGGCCAAATCATCTGAATCAACACTCATCTTTCTTCTGATTAGGGCTCCATTTATTTCTTGGAAAAAAAGAATAAATAAAGTTGTGGCGTGATGCACTGAAAAAAGCAAGTATGGTGATTCACATGCTTCATTCTGGAATCTGGATAATAACATGCAAACAAATTCTACTTGATTTTGTGGGCAGAATTTCTCTGCTGACGAATAACAGTGGATGTGGATTCCAGATGATTTTGTCAGTAGAGCTTTCAGAATTTAGTGCCAATGGCAAC
The DNA here is from genome assembly GCA_013348765.1 of Carpinus viminea. NCBI lineage: Eukaryota > Viridiplantae > Streptophyta > Magnoliopsida > Fagales > Betulaceae > Carpinus > Carpinus viminea. Next base: position 34,706,700 of record CP054674.1, on the reverse strand, counting down.
TCTTTTTTTTTTCCCTTATTGGTTAAGTAACTCACACACTTCGTGGGACTTGAAACGCACTTTAGGGGACTTGAACCTAAGACCTCACCCATACTACATACTTAATGAGAATTGAAGTGTCATTTGATCCAAAGGCTGTTGGCTCATTAACTCAAGAACAAGGTAGTCTTTTGACTCTCATTTTGTGCTAAAAATGACTGCATGAAAACATAGCCTTACTTTTTGTCTGCCTTGTTTTTCTTTCCATGAAGAATTATGCATGATGAGACTGAAGAGCATGTGTTGAGGATTTAATATGATTTTGTGCAGGAACGCATTTTGCAAAAGCCCTTTTTGTCCCAAGTATGTCAACTTACAACAAGGTTACTTCTGGTGCCTCAGTCATTCCTTCAGATATCTTTAACAGGGATTTGTCTTGGCAATTTAACCTCCAGAGACTCTGGGAAAAGATTATCCATGGGAAAGGTATACCCCATCTTTTTGGCTTACTCTTAAAGTTGCGTGTTTGTTAATTATGCTGTCAGTGTCACTTCCTGTTTGTCCATGAGACAGCAGTGTTAATTCAACTTTTTGTAAATTATCTTGCTGCAACCATTAAAGATTCAGTGTGAGACTTGAAAGGGCTAAATCAATGAGTGTTGGAACAGCTCACACTTCATAATTCTTATTGTAAACCTTGCATGACTCATTAGAGAACTTGATTTAAGAATTATTCCTGTTGGCATCAAGGGTTAGTTGAATTGTGTTGTATTTAAAATTTGTTCATAGAGCTTTTTTTTCTTCTGAGGTTTTGGTTCCATGTCTATTGAACATTAAAAGCACACCACCACGATCCTGGAAGAGTCTCAATTAAGAGGATTGTCGTAATAGTAATTCACCCAAACTTATTAATTGGTGCAACTGTTGCAGTTCCACTGATACCTGAAGTGTGTTGTACTTTGATTGCTGACTTGTGAGGAGCAAAAACATCAGGACCATGTATTCTTTTTTGATATTCTTTTTCGCGTGGGTTTGAATTACACATGCGTTTGAAATAATAGCTATTATATCAAAGCTTTTAAAGACTGATCTGACCAGCAAGCTGTTCTGTTCACATGCAGAAGTAGATACTTTGCTTGACATGGGTGCCAAGATGGACAATGCAAAGATTTTACCACCTCATGAATTTCTTTATGAGGATGCTTCTCATTGCAATCCTGCGGATGATAATTTTTCTTGCAGTGCAGTAATGCCTTCATTGCCATTGACGATAAAATGGCTGCGGGATTGTGTCAAAGAAAACCCGTCTGTAAGAGTTCAGGTAAGATTACTATCTGAGATGGCAACCATTTCTTTTTTTAACTTGAAGTTGAAATGGCTTTAGGCTGCATTTTGGGTTTCAGAGAAATAGATTGGGCAAACCAGTCCTAAAAACTCACTTGATTCTTGTTTGAACACAAGAAACGGCGAAAAGAATCCTCTAAAATGAAGTGTCGTTTTATTTAGCTGGTTATGGTTTCTCTATCTGGATTTGTAAAAGTAAGCTGGGATGTGGATTCTCTGGATGTGATTTGTGCATGATAAATAGTGATAATGATATGCCATCTTGTAATAATAGTACACCCCACATGGGAGTCTTGACAGTCACTCATGTTAATCAGGTGATCATTATTAGGCTTATTGTTGATTTACAGGTTCTTGTCACTGGATCATTGCATCTGGTTGGGGATGTACTAAAGCTATTGAAGAGGTGATTTGTCAACTAAAGATGGTGCTGCCAAAAATTGGGATCATCGAAAGCATTCTTTTTTCACTCATTTGCATAGCACATTGATTTTATACCACATTGTTGAAGCAGCTAAGCTTCTAAATTTCATCATAAGCCTTCCCAAACTGATAATAATGTTCCTTTTGTAAGTGACATTCCAGTGATTTATTTTGTATAAGGGAATACTGCTTGATGTTTGTACCATTAATAAAATTAAAAACAAAAATAAAAAATGATTTGGTGTTTATCATTTATAATGGTTAAAAGTTTCTTGTTTTTGAGTTGATATATTTGATGCGCAGAGGATGTACTTAAGACAGTCTTACTAAAGCAGTCATCTCACTATGTTAATGCATTAAGATAGAAAGTAAAAACTCTTTTAAGTAACATGGAACCCCAACATAAGTGTTTCAGTTTCGGGTCATGCTGGGCATAGGTATAAAAATATATAGGTCAATTATAACTCATCTTCTTTTATTAAATGAATTAGATTACTTAATCCTAAACCGTTAATTTCTTGTTGGGTTCGTGTCTAGTCCGAGAGTCGTTAAAAATTTTTTGCCTTACCCAACCCCTGTCCCACTTTATATGTTTTCACGCCTTAAATCTCATCCCCTCGAATTTTCAAAATTTCTCTCAAAATTTTTTACTAAGCTAAATATTTATATGCTTTTAGACTTAAAAATTAAGTTTGTCATGTATTCCTAAAGCACATGTATTTAACATTACTAAATGGTGGAATTCTATTTTTTTAATTTTAATTTTAATTATTTTATACATTTACTGTTGAGTTTTTATAGAGTTTTTTTTTTTTTTTTGGAGTAACAAGTGTCCTAATTTTATTGGATCTGTTGCAATATACTAGTAGAATCCAAGTTTTTGATGGAATTTAATAGCAAAGACTAATTTTAGAAGAAATAAGACCCAAGTAATGCAACAGACGCAAATTTAGTTTTGGAACAAACTTAACTCTTAAAGTAATTAACAAAAAGAAAACAACAAAAGAAAGCAAACCCTTGAGCTTCAAAAAACATGGAGACCAGAATTTCCTTAGAGATTATAAACATTATCAAGCATCTAAATCCATATATATCCATTTGGCATCATATATAAGACCCGGATGACATCCATAAATATTAACGTGGCTGGCAATTAAGACACATATTATTACATGGATTTTAACGTGAATTAATAAGGTTGGAGCAATGTTATCTTGTTGTGGCCATTTCGCTCTCAAGAAAAGAATAATTAAAAGCCCTTTATGGCTTTATTGCTATTAGCTAATTATTGCTAATAAACCTTTGATACACATTAATAATTAGTTTAGGGGTGTTTTTGTTTTTTTAATTTTTGAGATGATAAAAATACTCATTAACTATAACTAATTGGATATTATCAAGTTCAAATAAACATGAGGATCCAAATTTCTTTTAACTCACTTTTATGCATCCTTGTATTAGAAATAATTTCTTTTAAAGCTTTCTTCCTATTAGACGAATTTTTTTCAACTCAGTTTATTAAACTAACATGAGTAAAAAATACATATGTTTCTTACATGTATAAATGTTTTATTAAAAACAAGTAATGCTAGAAATCACACATTTATTTGAAAAGACTCGAATTTAAACAAAAATCACTATTTCATATGTTTTATCAAACGTTTTTACGATTTTAAAAAATTGTACTTATTGAAATAGCAATTCCCAACAGACCCTTTATCAATGTCTTATGTTGCTGATGTGTGGTGGTGTCAATTAGTCTTTATTAAAAAAAAATAAAGTTCAATAATCGATTGATATGATCACGTCAGCCAAATAATATAGCGGTGAAATATAAGTGTAACATTACTAAAAATGGATATGACAATCCTATGTGCTTTTGGACATATATTTATTAAATAGACATTAAAAAAATTGGGAAAAATATAAAAAAGCCTCTCAAACTACCAGTCGTTTATAATTTAGCCCCCTAATGTTCAAAAAGTAATAAAGTAGCCCCCAAACTACCAAAATGCAATAAAAAGGTCACTTATTTTTTTATATTCCTATAATATCCTTATTCTATTCACAAATAAAATATTAAAATAATTGTAAAAAAACCACAAAAAACAAATAATTGGCGAATATTTATTTATTTCAAAAAACTTTTTTTTTTAATTTATAAGCCCCTTTTTTTGTATTTTTTAAAAATTGTTTAGTTTTTTTTTTATAATTATTTTATTTGTTAAAAGAATAGGGGTATTATAGGAATATAAAAAAATAAGTGACATTTATTACATTTTGTAGTTTACTACTATCACTTTTTGAATATTGTAAATTTGAAGTTTTTTATACTTTTCCCAAAAATTTCTTCAATTCGATAACATAAAATGGTATCTATTAACACTAGTATTCCATAAATATCCCAATTTTCTTATGTACGGTGCCAAGTGCCAATTCACCATTGGTCCATTGGATTATTATTAATAATTTATTAATGAATATTTTAGCCAATATCATTTTTGTAATTTAGTTCTAAACTTTTAATTGGTATAAAATAGCAAAACTACCAACTCTTATAAAATAGCCAATTCCGTTAGTTAGTTTAAGCTGTTAAAATGGATGAAAATATAAAACTACGTCGTTTTTGGGTATTAGAGTTTCAAAAATAGTCCTTTTAATTTTTTAATTTTTTAATTGATCAGGGTATTTCAGAACTCTAATACCCAAAACGACGTCTTGTATTTTCCATCTATTTAACATAAACTAACGGATATATTTATGTGATAGATTATTGGGTTATTTTATATCAATTAAAAGTTTAGGCAAATTACAAAAGACAATTGGGAAAAAATATACTTTTCCCTTTATTAATTTATTTTCGAATTTTTTTTGTTTGTCATGGAACAACTCAAACACAAATATTTTAGCCGGCGCCGGCAACAAAGATGACAGCACCTAACGACAAAACGGCTCTCCGACTCCAACAGTGGTTTCCCATCATTCTCCTTCAGGTTTCCTTTCTGCATCAACCCCAAGGACTCACTTCCTCGCTCGCTTGCATTTGCATACGCAATAACTCCGAAGAAATATATAAATATATATATATATATATATATGCGCCAAAGTGTTTCTCTTTGCAGTGTCTCATGGCGGGCCAACACTCTGCTTTCAGACCCCCTCGTCCTCCTCCTCCTCTTCTTCTTCTTCTTCTACATTTTCGTTGTCTTCCTCGCAGTCCTTCGCTTCTCGCCTCCTCTTGCTCCTCACAGTCCTCTCATTGACCCTCGCCTGCTTCGCCTTCATTCTACAATGGCGGGGCGGCCTCAACGACCCCATCACCCGCTGGTCCATGGACCACCACGAATTTCCGGGTATGGATGCTTTCGGCTCTGAAACCTCCCACTCGTCTCGCTCCGCGGGCTCTAATTGCGTGGATCTTCTGGGTCAGAGCCGCTCGCTGGCCTTCCCGTATTTCAGGGATTGGAAGTTCGGGTACGAGTCGGATCTGAATCCTAAGGTGAGTGGCTGACAGGAATTTGATTGAATGGTTATTGGTGTTTTGGTTTTTGGTTGACTTTGGGTAATCGGTTTTTGTTTTTTGTTGAATTTCTTGGGCTTTGATTTTTGGTGGGTGTGTTTGGGTTTTTGGATTGCATCTGGGTTGTGCTGATTTAAGTTTGGGGTGAGAGGTAATGTATGATTTTGATTAGAATTAGAGTAAATTTCAGATATAATTCATATGAGCCGTTGCGCATTGGTAATCAAATTGGTTTTTCCCTCCATCTAATGTATAGTTAAATTTCATGATGTAGTAATTAGTTGACTACTGTTTTCTTTGATTCGAAACCTTTTTATTTATTAGATTTTTCTATTTAAAATATTCATTTATGTCCTGTTTGTGTCTTTATTTTTTATTTTTCATTTTGTTTGATCAATCTGAAATGACTTGTTATGAATACAAGCCCTGATGGAGGTGCGTGGTGAAATATTTGTATTTATTTAATATTCATGATAAATCTATGTGGAGTATCTGATTTCTTAGTTGGAGATGATCTATAGTCACTATGTTCAAGGTTTTTGTGCGGGGTATTTATGTATCCTCCAAAATTTCTAATGTATTCCAGAATTATGATTAAGGAAATTAGAAATATTTGAGATCAGCAATATAACATTGCAATACCTATAAACTATTTTTAATGCTATGTGCATGAAGAAATGGCGGATATTGTAAGAGTCTGGGTGAATTCATAATTGTTACATTGATGTTTAAAAAATCAGTAAATTATTGGTATGAAGAAAAAAAAAAGTGTAATTTATGTGAAATCTTAGATAATAGAATGTAATTAAAATAGGACCCAAGTTGTAAAAATGTTTAAAGGAAGAATGCCTCTTTTAGTTGGCATGAAAGGCATTAAATACATTTCCCCCCAGTGCTGGTCCAGCAAAAGTAGGATAGATATATGGATATGATCCTAACCTTTGACTTTTTTGCAAGATGTGGCCACTGTCGGTGTGAAATGCATGCTGTGCTATATCAATGCCAAAAAATTTCTTGGATATCTTCCTTCATTTATATTACTGAAATATTGCATCTTGAATTTTATTTTGACAGTCAAGTGACTCATGTTTCTCCTTGGTATTTTCCTTTATTATATTCTTTTCCTTAACTGACACAATGTATCTATTTGAACCCCTTTGGCACTTGTAATCATTTATATTGGGAGAGTGATTATTATTGAGAACCATTTCCTTTAATCCTTAAGCCAATAGAAGTCTTCCTTCTATCCTGTGACTCTAAGCAATTTGAAACCTTGTTTTTGGATTAATTTATCATATGTTTGATTTTTTTTTTTTTTTTGGGTGAATTATGGATCAATTTATGACCCATTTATTTTGCAATTTTGCTGTATACCAGATATGTATTACAACAAGCACTTCTGCTGGTCTAGAGCAGACTTTGCCGTGGATCTTTTATCATAAGGTCATTGGAGTTTCAACCTTTTTCCTTTTTGTAGAAGGGAAGGCTGCATCTGCAAATGTATCTAAAGTCTTAGAATCAATTCCAGTGAGTTTATGTCCTTTGCTTCTATATTACATTTTTCCTGTCAATACCTAGTTTTGTTTGGTTGCTGCAAGTTGTCACTTTTCCCTTCTTGTTTTGAACTTCCTGAATTATCTTGTTATAAACATTTCTTTTTCAGGGGTGAAAGTTATATACAGAACAAGAGAACTAGAGGAGCGGCAAGCTAAAAGGTTAGTACATTCTCCATCCAAATTGCTTTTTCTTTTAATAATTCTGTTTGTCACTTTCTTTTTAGGTCATTCTCTACTTTGAATAGTCATTGTTATTAGAACAACTATACCTTCTACCTTTAATACTAAAGCTAAGCTTAAGTTCACGTTCATTTTAAAATTCAAAATTTTCCCTCCATGTGGAATGGTCAATTGTACTGAAGAGAGTAAATTTTTGGACGCAAAGGCAAAAACATTATGGGTTTTAATTTTAGTCTCTTTCCTCATCTTTAAAAACATTTTTATTCAGTATTTACTTCATTTTCTTTGTTCTTACCCAAATATACAGCATGATATGTTAGGATAAACAACTTGAATGTGTTGATTTGTGGGCTGGGTCCACCACATGGATTGTGCAAATTGTTGTCCATATTCAGGGCAGAAGTATTAAAAGAAACAAAATGTTGGTTCTCAAGTGGGAAAAAAAAGATTCATGAGGTTGCAATTTAGTGACCATTGGATGGATGGGCTTCAACACCCTAAAAGATCCTAACTTATTATTGCCCTTCCTACTCTTTTTTTTTTTTTTTCTCTCTCAAACTTGTTCAGTGAATCTGTGCAACACTTAATCTATCAGTGGAGACAGTCTGGTTGTCTGTTTACATTGTGAAACTGTATTATCTTGTATATGTTGCCAACTACTATGAATCTAACTATTATGATATAATTCCTTTATTGTAATGATGAATTAGCCGGATCTGGAATGAGACTTGGTTGGCGAGCTTCTTCTACAAACCATGTAACTATGAGTTGTTTGTGAAGCAATCTCTCAATATGGAAATGGCGATTGTCATGGCAAGGGTATGGGTACTGAATTTTCATCTACTGCATGACATGATTAGTATTTTTCCATTTATGCAATAAAGATTGTCGTTCACAATTTAGGAGGCTGGAATGGATTGGATCATTCATCTTGACACTGATGAACTAATGCATCCAGTAGGCACTCAGGAGTACTCCTTGAGACAATTGCTATCCGATGTTCCTGGAAATGTTGATATGGTTATCTTTCCAAATTATGTGAGTGAAACAGCTTTGTCTATAATTTCATTTGATCTAGTTAATAGAAGCACTTTTAATTATGCTTGCATGTTGTTATTGCCTCAGGAGAGCAGTGTTGAACGAGATGATATCAAGGATCCCTTCAGTGAGGTATAATATCTTTGACCTTCATATGATCCTAACTAAGATCTCAAAAATAGATATGATTGATAGTTTTTAAAGATTAGCAACGTTAGAATTAATTCGAGTTGGAACATTAAAATTTATTTGTATTATGGGGTGTCTGCCTAGACACTTTCAATCCTTATCAAATAAGATGGATTGTGTTTAGAAAATTAAAAAATGCATGACTTGTTTCAAATAAAACTTTGTCAAAGTTGCTTCAACAAAAAACAATTTTTTGCTGAAGTCGAATTATGATGGACTCCCTGTTAAATATGATATTGAACTAGCTAGCCCAACCTTGCAGTTTTCCAAATGGGTCTTAGCACGGACATAACACACATGGACATGCTCGTACTAATATGCAGAGCCTGTCTGTGCAAATGGTGGTCTATTTGCTTTATTATTCCTCTGATATGATTAGTATAGCTTTACTGTCAATTTTGGCATGTTGCATAATCAAGTTTTAAGTGCTAAGATAATTTGAAGTGTTCAAATTTTTGTGACTGGCCCACTATTCACACACACATTTGCTGTTGACTAGTATCACTTATATTATGTTGGATAGGTCTCAATGTTCAAGAAGAACTATGACCATCTTCCAAAAGATGTATATTTTGGCAACTATAGAGAAGCAACCCGTGGTAATCCTAACTACTTTTTGACCTATGGAAACGGGAAATCAGCTGCTCGAATTCAAGACCATCTTCGTCCTAATGGTGCACACAGATGGCACAACTATATGAAGACCCCAAAGTATGTTCATTCTGTCATATTTCAGCAATTTCATGAGCATGCTTGACCTTATCAAATTTCTTTTGTTTTTTTTAAATATATCTGTATATTATGCACTGAGATCTACAATTGATATATTAGTTCTGATGAAGACATTTCAATATATATACATACCTATATATTCTATATATGAGTTCCATGGAATTTTGATAATTTTGTCTACCTACTTGATAGTGAGATCAAATTAGATGAGGCTGCTGTTCTACATTACACATACCCGAAGTTTTCTGATTTAACATCAAGGCGTGATCGGTGTGGCTGCAAGCCTACAAAGGAAGATGTCAAAAGATGCTTCATGCTGGAGTTTGACAGATCTGTGAGTTCTGACATCTTCACTATGCTATTCCTATGGTTAAAGAAGCTTGATTAGAAACAATTGGTCATCAATTGTCATGGTAATAAATGTTTGGATGTCTAATTGATGACCAATGTCTTAAAAATGATGCAACACATGCATTATAGATGGCATGTAGTTTGGAGCAGGCATAGCTACCAATTCCGTTGCATTCTGTCCAGAATGGCCAAAATAATTCATATTGGCAAGTAACCCATTTTGGCCTGTTGCAGCCATTTCCACCGGTACTTGTGTTTCAGACACTCACAATTTTGTTAAACTAGCATTAGATTTTTTTTTCTTTTTTAGCAATAAAGGTTAGTTTTCATCAAAATAAGGCCTTGACCATTTGATTTGTGGTCGAAATAAAAAATCTAATGATAAAAAATGATATATATGATGGTTTAAATCTATTGTATCATATAAGGAGGAATTAGGTGGACTTGCTTTGTGTTTATAAATGTACCAACTTATATGTGTGTGTGTGGATATGTAACGGTGAATCCAAAATGGCACACCATAATGGTCCATTACTGTTCTTTTTAATTTTAATCTTGTTGGTATTGATATGATGAGTGATGCCTGAATTGTCCTTATGTTGAAGTTCATACTCTGCTCAAAAGTTCTTTTTCACATTAAAAATGAGCATGTACATGTCTGTCACGTGTGCATTTTTTTGTCTGATTTAACGATCTCTGGGTTTTTTTTGCCAATGATTGGTAGCTGAAGGAGGTTAAAGATAATAAACCTTATATTAAATATAAGAGAGGGATTTATCTATACTGCAACACTGGAAGTATTTGAATTTCATACTGCTTGGAAAAGGCATTAATGGTGTTAGTATATTTTAAATTTTTTACTTTCAAGTTAAATATTTTAGCATAAGTTACTCCAGCGCTTGATTACGTTGGGGTCATCTTCCTTACAGCTTTGTTCTGTTATATGATGTGCAGGCATTCATAATTGCTTCAACTGCAACAGAGGAGGAAATGCTTCGCTGGTATGGGAAATTAAGACAAAATTTTCCTATCCTTGATTTCAATTGATAAAGCTCTTACAACTTAAGTTTTCCCGGGGTTCTGCACATAGGCTAGATTTGGACATCAGAGAGTTTGAATGACTTCATTACGGCCGTTAAGCATTCACAGTGGGAATTATTGTGGTGAATGGGACTATCACAGTGAATGATAACCACTTATAGAATTCTAAACAACTCACTGACCCAAACACCATTTCCAAGATGATCTATTACAGCCACACTGATTTCAATTAAGAGGGGGTTTACAGATGAGATAAATAACTGTTCTTTAGTATTGGATCGTATAATTTTTTGCTCGCTTACATTACTTTGTTGTTATAGGTACCGTGAACGCATTGTGTGGACTGATAAAGAACTAAACCTGAAACTTTTGAGGAAGGGCATCTTGACTCGCATATATGCTCCTATGGTTAGTTCAATCGACCTGAAGTCTACTGTCTCTTTAGTTATCTTTAAGCTGCGGAAAAATTTATATTGTTTGCACCTATACTTGGTTGTTAGATATTCTTTAACTCAAATTTTTCTCTTCAGGTGATTATTCAGGGTCTGAGGGAATCTGGCATTTTTAGCTCCGTAATCATATCAGCCATGGAAACAAGCGAGTCAAAAGACAATTTCTTAAAGTCTGTCGAGAGTAGCAACTCTTCTAGGGCAACCACATCTGGAGTGGTTTCTTCAAGAAAGATGGTTAATCGTGGAGAATCTCAAGCAACTGTAAGAAGAGTCTTGGAAACCAAAGAAGTTGCTACTCACCCCTTGGCTATCCCACCCTCATCTCCTCCTGGCCTGCATGATTTTCACATTGATACATAATTCAATTTTTTTTTCCGTTCATCTTTGATTCTTCCCTCCTCACCATTGCCGGCTTCCGGTTTTGCTGTTTTGACGGGCATTTCCATATTCAGTTTTATTATGGGGTTCTTCCCGATCATTAACCAAGCGCTAGTGTACATTTCAGGTTTAGAATCTGTAGATTTGACAGAGTGATAGTTGTAGAGCGGGGATTTCAATTGCAGATTCTTGATTTTCTTTATATCTTTGGTCATTTATGTAACTACTGGCTGATTGCCTGAGGTTGTAACCTGAAATCCTAGCCTCATATATGTTTTTTTTAATACACATTGAAGGGGGCAATATTATGATTCTTTCCCCAGTCAAGATAGACACATTACAGAGATGGTTATTACCCAATAAATTGGCTTTTCTCTTTTTCTTTTTCTTTTCTGAGACGTGAGGAATCTTATTCATTGCATGTGAGTGCGAGACATTGTCTATAAGTTTACTATTGAAAAGTCTTAATAGGATAGAAATCACGTTTTATGGAGCAGAGGTCACTAGATTGAATTTTACTCTCCCTTTCTTTGTGTGAACACATTAAAAATATATATATTACTGTTGAAAAATGTCTTGTTACCATGTTTATTGTTTGAGAAAATACCACATTTAAAAAAAAAAAAGAAAATATCATATTTTTATTTTACTTTGCTTATGTGGCACTATCAATCAGTCTTTAAATTACTATTATTTTCTTAAAACAATAGTTAATTATGATTGACAGTGTCATATTAGTAAAGTTAGATAAAAGTGTGATATATATATAACAATACTTTTATATATATATATATATATATATATATATATATTTATATTTGACACCAATAGAAGAAAATGTATATAATGTTAGAAATAACATTTTTATTTCACAATGTTAACGTGTCAATTTTAACAAATCTTTAAATTAGTCTTTGTTAAATAAAAAATAATAATTTAAGAGTTGGTTAAGACTGTCACGTTATTATTATGAAATATAATAGTAAGATGAAAATGCAATTTATAGAATCTCTACCTATTTTCCAACATAAGTTAAATTTTTTTCGGCCACAATTTCTTGGATGAGTTAAAATAAAATATATGAACCATAAAATAATAAAATAAAGGGAAATGCCATTTTGTTTTCGATTCTAATAAAACATCAAACATAAGAAAAATGCTACACGCGCACGTTGTTCGCCGCACGTGTTAAGTATTCCTTAAAAACACATTTCCGGTTGGCGCTTGCCTAAGCTGCTGCCGGCTGTGCCTGAAGGCCAAAACTCAAAAGGGCTCTTCTTTTCTCTTAACTATGCTGCTCCCTAATCTCGTATGATCAATGAGGCAGGCATTGCAATTGGGGCTTAGGAGTTTCATAAACCTTCCAAGGTTTGTCTTTCGCTTTTCTTCTTCTTCAACAGAGTTTTATAGACAGAAAATTCTTTGTTGATGATGCTGCCTAATGTGTTCTGGTTTTGAGTTTAAATTCATAGGGTCTCAGTTTGGGATTATGGAGTGCACAACTGTGCTTTAATCTTGCTACCAACAAGAATCAGCATTTCAATGATCAAATTCTGGCCACAATATTCTCAGCAATCAATATTCCCAAGATCTAATTGTCACAAGGATTCTCATCCAAACAAGAAATTAGACATCATATAGAAATCCAACACACAAACAAAGTCACTAAAATAAACAAACAAATTCCATTAAAAAAAAAAATCTTGAACGTAATTACTGGTAAAACTGTAAAATTTAATACGTGTATAATAGTTATAGATTTGAAAGTGTCAATTTAAACAGGTCAAGCCACCCTTGGAAATCAGATTCAGATTGCAGCAATGCAATGCCCTCCAAAAGAAATCCAATACACAAAGTTGTACACGATAATTAACAAAGGCTTTCACTTGGATAGATTTCTTATATTCAACAAACTTAACATATTTGTATCAAAATCTTACATCCAAGCATTTTTAAATTCAAAAATGTCCCTCTCAGCGACAGGATTCAACTTTAGCATGGACTAAGTGAAATCCAAGCTGCATACGAACCTTCCTCGCGACACGGTAACGGGATAATGCTTTCATCCCATAACTTGAAGATGCCACTATCACCCACATCATAGCAACTGGATGTTTCCCCACCATCAGCCGAGAAATAAATACAATTCCCCAAACATTGTACATAATCATCACACGACGGAGACAAATAACGGGGATTCTGTAAACAGCTTCGAACATCATAACCAGACAACGCCACGGATGAATTTCCGCCGATGAATAACAACCGATCACCCAAATTCTCGACTCTTTCCCAACTGGGCTCGCTCCAATTCATTTTGAAAACAACAAACTGCTTCGTTTTTCCATAACTACGATCATAATTAAGACTCAAATAGCGTACAACCATTAACAACTCCTCGTCTCCTGAATTCACCAAATATACCTGACGCCATCGTAATTCACATGATATCAGTGGACTGAAAACATCCGAATCAGGACTGATAATTTCCGAAACAGTCGGTGACTCGCCGTATACATCACTAACCGCAAATAGTCCGTACTCGGCCACAACATAAAATTGTCCCTTGTAATATGTAGCATCGCAAAATAAAATGTCAACCGCGGGCAACAAATTCCAAGATTGATCGCCATTCTTATAGTATGCCAACAAACCGACTTCATTGAGAATCGCAAGCGCAACAAAGTTGTTTTTAAGTGGGTACGAGGAGAAAACAATTTTCTCGATAAACTTGTCGCGCATTTTCCTCAGACTTAGCCTGTAGATCTCAGTATTAGCAACGATATCATTCATGTCTTGGATCTCATACTCCTTACGTACTTTGGAATAGTCGAAGCTCAGAACGTTGGGGAAGGAGGTAAGGGGAGGAAGGTAGAACTTGGCCCGAGTGAGAGGGTTGAGAAGAGTGATGACTGGCGAGTCTTGGAGGATGACGAGCCAGCCATTGGAGGAGCAAATGCGAAGCTCAGAATTTGAAGCATCTGGGAACTCGAGATGGTGAGTCTTATCCGTAGAAAGGTCGTAAAAGTGGAGCTGGCATCGTGGTTGGGATCTGGAAAGGGGAAGCATAAGCCATGGGAGTTGTGGAGGGAGGTGGTGCGGTACCCTTGGAATTGATCGACGCCACATGAGACACACGGCTCGGCATCGAACATAATCTCTGTAAACGGTGAGTTTCTTCGAGATTGGTTCCAGGAGTTCTCGCGGGAGTTGCGTCCAATCAACGGCGATTTTCTTCATATTTCCTGTTTGATGTCCAAAAAAACGATAAGCTTCGCTGCTTAAAGAGATAGTGAAATCATGTGAGATTGTTATGAGATTGCAAGGGTTGTGTGCATTTCTGTGCGTTGTGAAAGAACAGTTCAAGTTGTGCGTGGGTGAGAGTGAAGGAAGGAGGGGGGGAATATGGAAGAGAAAAGTGGGTTGTGGCTACATGCTGCTGCGTGAAGTGCGATGTGCGAATGAGAAAGAAGAATTAGGGTTAAAATTAAATGGATGGTTAGGATATAATTTGTGGAAGGACGGTGAAGATGATTTTTGGGAATTTGAGAGCGTGCGTGGGGCAATGTGTAGATACATGTGAGGCAGTGCCGCAGTGTGGAACAGCTGGCTTATTGCTCATCAATCATCATCAGGTTAAAAAAAAAAAAAACACGAAATGAAAAGACATTTAAATGTTGCTGGTTGCACCAATTAAATGTATGCGCATAGATAAATGAAAGGATATCTTCAGTTTTGGGTTATGGAGCACGGAAGAGATTCCTTCCCTTTTAAATGAAATAGATAATATTTATTTAGTATAAAATAAAAAATAGTATTGTCTTAACATTAAAATGAAAAGACTAAATTTACAATATTATTCATTTCATTTGAAATGGACAGGATCCTATTCCATGGAGCACATGAAGCTGCAAACAATCCGAGCTGAGCTTAATTTGTATAGTAATGAGTCGGGTTGAATAGTGTAGAGCTCAATTTCGATTCGAACTTAATCGAGTCGAGTTGGAACGAGTTCATGAGCTGCTTGACTAATTTGCAGACTTAATTTTTCTTATAATTTAAATAATTTTATATTAACTATAAACTTAGAAGATAATTTATATATTTTTCTTGTTAATTTTATAATTTATATAATATAATCTATCTTTATACTTTACTGGTTAGTTGTTATTTGTTAAAAATTAAGTTAGTATATGATATATATCATATATTGTAGATAATTAACATATCATATATAAATATATATATATATATTATAATTTATTAATTTATAAATATAAAACTAAGTTAAACTAATTTAATTTTATACAATTAATTAATATAACATTTAAGTTTGTATTATTGAATATAATGTCAATTGTCATTTGTCACATCTTGAAGAGTAACGTACATTGATTAAGTGCACATTGTTGACTAACTTTCTAATTATCACCTATGTTTTTTAATTGCTTAGATTCTTAGAACCTAGTTACTAAATTTGAAATTATTTTAATATTTATATCAAGTAATGATATAATTTATCTTTATATTTTACTTGATACTTGTTACTTGTTAGTTGTTATTTGTTAAAGTTTAGTTAGTATATGATGTATATCATATATTGTAGATAATTAACATATCATATATAAATATATATTATAATTTATTAATTTATGAGTATAAAACTAAGTCAAACTAATTTAATTTTATACAATTAATTAATATAACATTTAAGTTTGTATTATTGCATATAATGTCAATTGTTATTTGTTACACCCTAAAGAGATACATTAAGGTCATTTAAGTTTGTATACATTAATGTGATTATAATTTATAAATGATATGAAATATATTAGTTACTTAATTAATAATCATTTAATCTACTCATTTATGAATGAAATTATGTTGGTCGGGTTGGGTTGGGTTTTGAACTGGTCAAGCTCATGAGCCCCCGTCAAGTTTAGCCGGGCAAGCAAAACTCGGCTCATTTACTAATCGAGCGAGCTTATATAGTAACTAGCTGGGCTGAACAGTATCGAACTCGATTTCAACCTAAGCTTAATCAAGCCAAACTTGAGCGAGCTAACGAGCCGCTCAGCTAATTTTCAGCACATCTATGCTTTAATCTTGTTGCCAACAAGAATCAGCATTTCAATGTACAAAGATCTAGGCTATGACGGGCGGACAGGCGGTGTAATAAAAAAATAGGGGTCAAAATTTAACAAATTTTAATATTAAAAAATCTTTGTTTAACAACTGTCAGTAAAATAATTTAAAATAATTAAATAAAAAATTTAACTTGTCAATTTACTTAGAAAAATGTTAGGGCCTCTCTATAGTGTTCTCTTGAGTTTTTATGAGTTATTCCAAACTTACGTAAAATATGATTTAAGAAAAAATAAAATTGTAATGGCTTCTATCACCGGTTTTTTTAAGCATTAGCACCAAATTTGAGACATTAACACCAAAATTGAGACATTAGCACTAAATTTAGGATGATCAAATCCATTTTGGGTGATATCATTCCTAAATGGTTAACCTTCCACTCTTAGATTTTAGTTTTGAATAAAAAAAACAAGTTTTAAAGCATTAAAACCTAAATATTAACTCATAAAAATTAATATATTGGCAAAAAAAAAGTACTACAATTTTATTTTTTCTTAAATTATGTTTTATATAAATCTGAGAGAATCCAAAAGAACATATAGAAAGAACCCCTAACAAACCACATTTACTTAGTCGTTAACATGTTATATATTCAGAAAAATGTTAAATACTATATCCCTATCTTATTGAATATATAAGTTATTGCTTGTCAATTCTTTTTTAACAACTACTAATGGACACCGTTACACCATAGGGTGATAATGAGATAGATTTTCACATCAATTTATACGAACAATTATAGTAAGGAGGGAGGAACATTTTAATCCTTAGCAGCCACTTTTCATTTGTTTTAAGAAGTCAAAACAGTAAAATCTATATATTTTTGGAGTAGTAGTATCAAGCCTTTTTCAAGATACATGGATAAAAAGGCGAAAGTCTATGAGGTATTACATCAATTAGTTATAGGTGGGTTTTGTTGTGTTTGTTCCTTATTATAATTAAAGGTTGTCCTGTTCAGTCCATTTGTGGTACGCACAAGAAATAATGGCCTACACAAGAAAACAAACGCATGCACTTTTTTTTTTTTTTTTTTTGAGAAAAATCTAACACTTTCATTTCATCAGATAATAGGAAAGAACATCTAGAACCCGAAAGAGTTCTAAACATCGAGAGCATTAAGCTCTACCAATACAATATTAAAAATACAATCTGGCAAATCATTTCTCCATTAAGCTCTACCAATATTAAAAATACAATACTAAAAAATCGTTTGTTAGATTTTTTTTTGAGAAAAATCTAACAAACGCATGCACTTTACCTACGTACCTTCGTCAGCGTGCAGCAACATATGCATGATGTGGGCTGTCAATTCATTTGAACTCCACCCTTTTATTTTAATTTTATTGATTTTAATCACCCTTTCATTAGAGAAGCGTAAATAAAAAATAATAATAATAAAATTTTTTTTAAAAAAAGAAAAAGTTGTAAAAAAGAGAGGTCGGTGAGATATGGACATGTCAATAGAATGAGACTCGTGACCGTTCAGTCATATTTGATGTTATATTTAAATTTGAATGAGACTCGTGACCGTCCAGCCTTCTCTCTGACCAAGAAGAGAAAAACTTCTCTAAAGCGCCTTTTTTCTCAGCCTTTTATCTCCCCGAATCAGGCCTTCGAAAATGGAAAGGATGATTAATGGTCACGACCCACTAGGTGCGTATGGAATAATGAGTATTAGATTTTGAGAACTGTGTAGCTGCGTGAAAAAACGTGTACTATCTGACGATTAATGGTCACGACCCACTAGGTGCGTATGGAGTAATGAGTATTAGATTTTGAGAACTGTGTAGCTGAGTGAAAAAATGTGTACTATCTATCGTGTAGTGGGAAAAGCACGGTTGGGGATTGGATGGCATGATCCCAATGTTCATGAAGAGTAATGAAGATTCAGATTTTGAGCGGAGTGTGTTGTGGGAACAACTGGAGATCAAAAAATAGTAAATTAAATGTCTACAACACATAAAAAGTTCAATAACCCTTCCTTTTTTTTTTTCTTTTTTTTTTTTTTTTTAAGAGTTACAATCGCATAGTTATTAGATTGAATAATGACTAATCATTTGGTTATATATAAAATAATCGATAATTGCTTGTATGGTTGCAATTATTAAAAATTAATAATCGTTTAAGTTGGTTGCGGATGGGTTTATAACAATAATCAACGATTATAATCATTTGAGCATCTCTAAGTGTGGTAGTTATGTCTCCAAGAGATAACTCAATCGACTGAGAATATGCTTAATGAAGTGATAGTCTCTAGTTCGAATCCCCCCTTCCCCTCTTACGTGGACATATAAAAAAAAAAAAAAAAGTGTGGTTGTTATGTTTTACGAATTGAAAGAGGAAGATGAGAAAAATGATTCGGGTTGAGGTTTGAGGTTGGGGATTAGGCCCAACTAATAAACATAATTCAAACAGAATGCAGAATGGGCCGGAGCCTAGCTCAGCTAATTTACATGTGCCATTTTCTCCTTTACAGCGTATTAAGTCCCTAAGAGATAGCTCAATCGACTGCGACCACACTTAATAAAGTGAAGGTCACTAGTTCGAATCCTCCCTCAACTGCTTTTTATATACTATATTTTTATAATTATAATAATATTTATATATATAACATAATCAATTAATCATTAATGATTAAATCACTTTTTTTTTTAGATAATTAAATCATAATTTTAGATGGCATGGGTGCTATATTTATCAGTGTGGCTATCCTGATGGGTGGCTATTTCAATAGGGACCAAAATTTTATTTAACAAATTTTAGTTTTAAGCTTGCCGTGTCGGGTCAGCCCGTTAGGTTCACGGGTTGATCCGTTTAGCTTCTTTCTCTCTCTTTAAAAAAATAAAATAAAATTAAAAGCTTAAAATTGTAAAAGTGTAAAAACTAAAAACTATTCACTATCAGTGGAGACTGCCTTATGGTTCTTTTGCTTTATTTGAACTTGTAATCATCCAAAAATATTTTATCATATTGTTCAATACCCTTCGGTTTATTGTAACAAATTATTTTTATATTTTTCATTTAGCTTGTTTTAGAGTTTGTTAAATTACATTTGAGACAGAAGAATGTATTATTAGAGAAAAGAACATTGTATTTGTTACTTTGGTTGCTAAGATTTTGCTATTAAAAAGTTAAAAACTAAAATAAATTTACATTCAGGTCTTGTTGCTATCGGGTTCACGTGTTTAATTAACGTGTAAATGTGGTCATTATAATTGTGTAGTCATAATTGTGGGACCCGAACCCGACATAGCAACCCGAATTGCCAGTCCTACCCAAAATCTTCTTCCTACACTTCTCCTTCCATCCAACAAGGCCAACACCTTCTGTCTCCGCCACCTTCAACCATTGTCGCCATCAACGCATCGGTGCACCTCGACACCAACTAAAATCCAAAAGAGCGACCATCGGCGGCGCCCACGCCTTCAGCAGATCGGAGACGACCACTTTTTGCACCGGCAACGACCCACACCATGACGACAAATCTACGACTCCGGCGATGCCCACCAACCACCATCTCTCTCGCCCAGCCCACGCCCACGCCAACCCATAAAAGAGTTTTTTTTTTTTTTTTTTTTCATGTGGTATTTTTCACTGATTTGCATTATTTTTATGTCCCTTAAGTTTTTTTTAGGGTAAATATATAATAACACCTTGGGTCAACCAGTCAAAATTTTAAAATGCTTAGGTTTTTTTTTTTTCCAAAATTTACTCCCTAGATGTAAGGAAACTACAATAAAATCCTGCCGTTACACTTTTCAGAATTCATTGTTATGAATCCCAAAACGCACGTTTTGGAAATTAAATATTAATTTTTTTAATTTTAAATTTTAAATCAAAATTTTTTAAAAAAAAATAGGTGTTGGGGTGTGGCCTCCAAACCGCCGTGCAGGTGGTGGCCAAGCCACCCTGAGTAAGGTGGTGGACCACCGTTAAAGAGGAAAAAAAAAAAACAAACGTGAAAGAAGAAGGGTGGCATAAGGGGTGGTTCGACCACCCCCTTAGGCCACTAGGGTGGCTGGGGTGTAGATAGGAGGGGAGAGAGAGAGAGAAGAAGAAGAAAAGGAGGAAAAAAAGAAGGATGGAGGGATGGCGTCTGAGATAGGAGAGGAGAGAGAGAAGAAGAAAATCTGGGTGTATATCGCAGGAGAGGGAGAGAGAAGAAGAAAAGGAGGAAAAAAAGCTGGGCAAATAGGAGGGGAGAGAGAAGAAGAAGAAGAAAGGAGGAAGAAAAAGGTGGTCCGCCACCCTTATGCCACCCTTCTTCTTTCACGTTTTTTTTTTTTTTTTCTCTTGGTCCGCCACCCCTTAGGCCACCCAGCTCCATCTTTTCTTTTTTTCTTCTTCTTCTCTCCTCCTATCTCCCCACTTTTTTTCCTCATTTTTCTTCTTGCATCCTTTTTTTCTCCTCCTTTCTTCTTCTTCTCTCTCTCCTATCTACACCCCCTAAGTGGTCAAACCACCCTTATGCCACCCTTCTTCTTTCACATTTGTTTTTTTTTTTTTTCCCTCTTTAACAGGGGGTGGTCCGGCCACCCCCTTAGGCCACTGGGGTGGCTTGGCCACCACCAGACCGGCCGGTTTGCCTTTTGAACACTTTATCCAGATAGTTTTTGATCCAAAAACAATAATCCTGAATTTCTATACCAAAAAATTCTTATAACAAGAACATGAGTGTCATTACCAATGTTTTTCATTTCAAATTTGGATCTTGAGAATGCCTTATATTTCATTCATCATATCTAGACAATTACCAACTAACAATATACCATTAATATATAATGGCTATGTTGTTAACTTATCTTGGCACCTCTATGTGTAAACATAATGATTTTAACAAACTCATCTCATATCCTATATGGGGATCTTTTATCTTGTAGACTTATGTTTTGCACTCAAACATAATGATCACTAACTCCTGAGTATACTTGAGTTTGCCTTTAACTCTTACTCCATGTTCCATCACTTGCATCCACAAGTAATTGATCATCAAACTTTCTTCTACTCCCACTATTTTGAACATATGTGTCTTGTTCATCTTGTGGAAGTTAGATCATTTCCATAGGAGTAATTTAGTTGGCATTTTGAAGAAAGATTGCATCCTTACTTTCTATCAATCTTCTCTCATAATAATAGATTATGTACCATCTACCATTGTTTATATATCACACAAACCTACATTCCCAAATTTTGCTATAATTACCATGCTTGTCTTCAAAGCGTTTTGCATTACATTACTCTAAACTCATATCTCATGTGAGCGTTCAAAATCTTGCATTTTTGCTTGGACACATATATCCCGCAAAAATAAATTTAAACAATATTAGTAGTGCTATGAAATTTTGCCACAAAGACGCAATACTAATATTTTAAATCAATGTGTCACCTTAGAATATTTAAATATCCTATTGCACATTAAGATTTAAAACTCCCACTAACCATGTTATACTGGTAAATCTTAGAGAGCATGTATACATCTATGGGTTCATAATTTCTAAGTTACTTCAAAATAATAATGTTCAGCTCAACATTATGAGAGCAATTAATATTTGTGTCATATAAAAGACACATAATTTAACTTAGTACTTACATAATTTTCTAAGATAAAAGTAGTTGTTTAATTTCATGTGTCAATAAACCCTCTTAATTTCTATAAAAATTCTAGTATATGCAACCCACATACATTAACAATTTCACTAACTTCTAGAGGTTTAGGTAGCCTTACTTTAACATGCATGGGAACGAGGTTGAGAATCACTTCAAACCGTGGCGAGGGGATGAATCTGGAGTTCGCTACTCTTTATATGTAGATATATTAAGCAAGTAGCAATTTCGTAAGTCGATTCAATATAGCCTGTTGGTTGAGGCGCTGCCTTTTAGACTCAAATGGTGCGTGTGTGTTCGATTCCTTCTGATCGCGCACCTTTTCATCAAAAATATTTTAGTTAAAAAAAAAACTAAAAAACCGCCTACGTAGTGTTTCGAACCGGTGTAATCTTCATCGCGCTTCTCCCCTAGAGAAGCCTCGACCGTTAGGCCAGGCGCATTTGATAGTTGACTCTAACCAATTAAATTTATAAAGTATTTTTCAAACTGCGCTGTAGCCTCGAACCAGTGCCTCCTTCTTCACTGACCCAGACTTCGTCTTCTTCAATGAATCCCGAATGGCCATCCTTGCTTGATTCTCCATAACCGTTCTCACCCCCATACCAGAAGTTAAAAGTTGCGCATGTCCTCAAATCGTTTCATCTATGAATGAAATCTAATAGAAACCATTTCGGAAAAAGAATGATCTTGCTCATATCCGTTACATCATACCCATCTTGAATCTAAAACAACCCATTCCTTTCGGAGAATGCATCAATTATGCCAAGCCCATTTTACGAAGAACTCCATGAATTATGCCAAGCCCATTTTTTTTTTTTTTTTTTTGAGAAAAAGATAGTCATTCTTATTCATAATCAAATATGCAGGGAAAACAAACAGTCTCCTTGCAATACATCTCAAGAACAAAAGATCAAAAAAACAACCCACCTTCCCCTCTCTCCCTAGTGGAATACAGACATCAACAAGAGCCGACCACAAAGGCTACCCAAGTTGCTATGCCAAGCCCATTTTAAGTAGGGTGTTATATCATTGTGACACGTGGCGTTTAAAACTGGTCAATTAATTGTGACACATGGCATTAATTGAAACACTGCATTTCATTCGAGGTTAAATGCTTTTCAAGACTTGCTTTGAGCCAAAATCAAGCAGTCACCTCGGTTTTCAAAAAATATCACAAATGGTGCACCATGGTTATCAAATAAACTCACTGGTATTTCGAGGATTAGTTAGTTTTTTTTAACAGTGCCATATCACCTTATACATGGCGTGGTACTTGTGGTTTCAAGGCGCCATGTGGTGTGGTATATGAGTTTTGGATTCCACATCAAATTAAATAATATTAAAATTATGTAAAAAAATTAAAAGAACCTCAGATACTTCCTAAAAAAAAAAAAATCCATCGTTTCTCTTCTCCCCAACCACTTAGGTTTTTGCAAACCCAAATACCATCTTTGTCATCCCTCCTCAATGATGATTCAGAGGAACTCTCACAATGTACTATTAATGAGTACAAACGACAATCAAAAAGGTATACTAAATTAAATAAAATTCAAGCCCAAGGGTCCCAATTACAAACTTTGTTGTAGACCCTAGCAATTATGAGGAAGATCTTCCTAAACAAGGTTCTATCGGCAATGCTTGTCCAATTACCGGATTGTCTCGACGGACAAAAGCCTCTTCTCCAAATGCGAGGAGTTCTTATTTGAAAGTTAAGGGTACGCGAAATCATCATCGACTCAACTATGAAGCGTAAAGGAAATCCTCTTCAACCAAAGCTCTATGAAAGCCCTCGCCTGCACTCCAAATACCACGCCACCCTTCCTCGTGAGAAAATATTTTCCCCATTACCCTTCATTTGAGGTAAGTCTGTTTCCACTGCTTTTACAATTTGTTTTGATAAGGTTCATTTGCAAAAATAGATTTGAGCCAAAAACCTAAATGGTTGGGGAGAGGAGAATTGAGAGGATGAAGTACATAGGTTCTTTTTTTTTTTTACATAATTTTAATATTATTTAATCTAACATGGCATCCAAAACTTAGGTATCACGCCACGTGGTGCCTTGAAACCACATGCTAACGGAATCAAATCACTAAAAGTTGGTTTATTTGATAAAAGTCTTTGTGATATTTTGAAAACCATGTAATTTATTTGATTTTACTCAACGCGAATCTGAAAATGTATTTAACCCTTCATTCAAAACAAAACTCCTATTTCCCTTCCCTTACGATAAGCCACTCTCAACTGTTTTTTATTTTTTATTTTAAAAAAAGTTTGAACGGTTGCAAACAAAATCATTCTACCCAAAGACAAAAAAACATTGAACGGTTACAATTTGCTTACCATCTCTTCCCCAGTTTACTCCAAGTAAGTTTTAAATATTCCTTCTAAAAGTTTAGATTAAATTGTGCTAATTATGTTAATGTGAAGATGCCCTATTGTATTAATCAGAATTTTCCAAACTTTTGTTCTCATTTTTAATCACAACATTCTGTTTTCTTTTTATTTTTCAAAGACGTCTAAAAATTGTTCCCTCTCCAAATTTGTTTCTTAACCCATAAATTAAAAGATTTTATGATTCTGAACCAAAATCATACTTTAAAATCTGGTTTCAGTGTGAAAATTTGATGAAAAATGAGAAAACCCGTTTTAAATCCGTATGGGGCGAGACCCGATCCAGATCTGATTTTCAGACCCGGCTGAAGGTAGGGGATGAAGTTCCCAACCCAAATGCAGGCCCACTTGCGTGCTTGGCGTGTGTACAACATGCTACCAAGTAATGCCTATTTTGCACGAAACCAAAAAGCTTTATTATTGCCGCAACATCAATGGATCCATTGAATTAATTAACAAATGTCTTCTTCTTTTTTTTCTTTTTTTAAAAAAACTACGTTTATGCCACAAATTACAACTTGAGATTCATATCTGACAAATGTAACAAAATTTACACGTGGCATTCAAAAATGAATATTCAAAATTTAAACGAAACAGTGCGGCCATTCAACCACCCTCAAACACAACCACCTCAACTGTTAAAAAACCAAAAAAAAAACTGCTCCACAGTAAATCATTCTACAATTTGCTTCGTCATTGCAACTGCCATTAAAAACTGAAAATTACAGTAAACCCATACTTCTGTCTCGATTGCCCATTACCCTTCACTCGATCTCTCTCTGATTCTCAGGCCTTTACTCTTTGACAGGTAAATTTTCTTCTCATCATTATTTTATTTATTTTTCGTAAAGATTTGAATGCCGAAAGGTAAATATATAGTTTCAGTGATTGAGTGAATCCTAGATTTTTTGTGATATTGTAGTAGAAGAAGCCCAGTTTAATCCATTTATCTGCACAAAACATTCTTTTATGATCTTTTGTTCTCATTCTTAATAAAAACATTTTGTTCCCATATTTTTTTCCCAAATACGACTAAAAATTTTTCCTTACAAACTCAAAATGATTTTAATGAGTTTAATAATTATATCATAATTACCTGCTTCAAAATTTGGCCTTCAAACACAAATGTAGAAACAACTTATAAAAAATAAATTGCCAATTTGCATGCTTGAACGTTTACTATATATATATATATATATAAATTGCTGATTTTTTATCTATTCAAAATAATCTCCTAATTGTTCCCGGAAACCTTCCCAATTAACAGATTTCAAACAGTTTGTTATGCTTTAAATTTGAAATTAATTCCATTTTTATTAATAAGTGCTTATTTAATTTCATTACTTTGAATTCTATCATTAATTTCAAATGATATGTGTAGTATTTTTCAATATAATTTTCCTTCTATCCTTTGTAGTAATAAAAATTCAGCATTTTTTTTTTTGAAGTGAAAAATTTAGCATTACTGAGTCATGAAAAAAAAAGACCAAATTGATTAAAAATCTAATATTAATTACCTATTATGCGAAAATATTCCGTCTGCATTAAATAATTTATAAAATATTTCCTTAGACTAATTATTTTATATTTGTTGCCAATAATATCCTGTATTTAATGACAATATTGTCCCTATACATAATTACTTTTATTTACATCTAAAATGCTATTTGTTATTGGTTTCTTTAAATATTACAATTTTATGTAATTTTAACGTTTAAAATGATTAAATACAGGTGCTTTCTTTTGCTTTCTTCATTGAGATTTCAATTTCAATACGCGTTGAGGTATTTTTCATAATATAAAATACATGCATTTATATTTACGCTTTAAATATGACATTAATTCTATTTTTATTAATAAATGTTTATTTAATTTCATTACTTTGAATTGTATCATTAATTTCCAAATGATATGTGTAGTATTTTTCCAATATAATTTTTCCTTTTTATCCTTTGTAATTTTACTGTGATGATTAAAAAAAAAAACCTAATATGACCAAAGATATTTAATATTTTTTGCATGTGTATCAGAAACCATGAGCATTGATTGACTTAATACATATATATATATATATATATATATATATATACACACACAAGATATCTCTAATGAAGTCCACTACTGTACCTTCGGATATATTATTTTAAATATTTAGCCGAACATCTTTAAAGACTCTCTAGGAAGATGCAGATTAGCTTCAAAAGATTTGAACTTGATTAGTGGTATGTTTGTCTGCTATGGTATATTTTCTTGATTTACTTCTCTTTGAAAATAGAAATTTGTTTATCTTTTTGTTTATTTGCATTTGATAATATTAATTGTGCTTCTGTATTAATTTTAATACCAATTTTTTGTTTTTTTTTACTATCCGTTCTCCTATATTTATATATCAATATATATATAGCACATGTTTTAGAGGTTTTATTTATTTATTTTAAATTTGGCCGAACTCTTTTTCTTTTTAATGTGCTCTTATTCCTTTGTTGAATAGATTATAAATTTATTTCATATTGAAACCTTAACAATAATCTCTAACAATACATTTTGTTTCTAGTGCATTCTTTAGTTAAAATTATCAATATGGCTGATGGACAACCAAATGAAGATGCACTAGATATTAATTGAATCGTTGAATGCTGGTGTGCGAAAGGTATGAGGTCCTCCGTTTACGTCCCTTCATGGTGAGGACTCCTAGCGTCAACCGTGGAAGAGGACGAAGATTTCAAGTATTGCGAGAGGCAATACCGGGTAGAAGAGTAGCTCTCGAGCAAGTTCATGATCATGATCCCCAACACTTACATCAATTGCCAGAAGCGATCGACTTTCTACACATAAATAATTTGGAAGGACGGGAGATGACTCCTACACCTCCGCTTGAATCTGATGATGACAACAATCTAACATTACAGGTTAATATGAAATATTATTAATGTTGTTATAGAATTATATTTACAAATTATAATTACATAATTTGCTACGTAATTCTTATTACAGGAAACTCCAACTACTGGATAAAGCTACCGAACATAATTTGATGATGTATTAATGAAGATTTGTGATTTATGATTTTTTTTTTTTTTAAAGGTTTATGAATGTATTTAATATATGAGACATGTATTAATGAATATTTATCTATTACTACATTATTAATGTTGTTATGGAATTATTGATGATGTATTAATGAAGATTTGTGGTTTATAAATTTTTTTTAAGGTTTATAAATGTTTTTTTTATTTTTTTTATTTTGAAATGGTTTATGAATGTATTTAAGATATGAGACATATATTAATGAATATTTTATCTATTACTACATATATAAATTAATTGATATGTTTTTTCACATATTTCTCCGCTTTTTTCAAAAACAACCCGTGCATTGCACGGGTTACAGTGGAAATTATGCAAATTATAATTATGCAGACAGAATATTTTGCACCTTTCCATGACTCAGTTGGACATATTGCTTCATTTATATTATAAAATAACGAATTATTCTAGACCTATGTTATATTCTAATATAATATTCACGCAATAATGACCTTAAGAACAATTTTCCATTTATTCGTTTAAGGAAATATGTTTGAAAATTTTAAATTAAGACATATTATTTTGAACAGCTATCAAATAGTCATATATAGCAACAAACAAAATAAGGTAATGTGAATAACTATTAAATATATATATAGGAAAAGTTGGAAATAGTGATTGGAGTTATTTTTCAATCAATTCAAGCAGTCTTCCATTAATATCTCGTGCATCTTCATTTGGTTGTCTATCAGCCATATTGATAATTTTAACTAAATAATGCAATAGGAACAAAATGTATTGTTAGAGATTATTGTTAAGGTTTTGTTATGAAATAAATTTATAATCTATCCAACAAAGGAATAAGAGCCACATCAAAAAGAAAAAGAGTTCGGCCAAATTTTTTTAAAAAAATAATAATAAATAAATAAATAAAAACCTCTAAAACATGTGTTATATACAATTCAAAGTAATGAAATTAAATAAATATTTATTAATAAAAATGGAATTAATGTCATATTTAAAGCGTAAATATATTTCATGTATTTTATATTATGAAAAATACCTCAACGCGTATTGAAATTGAAATCTCAATGAAGCAAGCAAAAGAAAGCACCTGTATTTAATCATTTTAAACGTTAAAATTACATAATATTGTAATTTTTAAAGAAACCAATAACAAATAGCATTTTAGATGTAAATAAAAGTAATTATGTATAGGGACAATATTGTCATTAAATACAGGATATTATTGGCAACAAATATAAAATAATGAGTCTAAGGAAATATTTTATAAATTATTTAATGCAGATGGAATATTTTCGCATAATAGATAATTAATATTAGATTTGTAATCAATTTGGTCTTTTTCCATGACTCGGTATAAATTTTATGTATGTCTTTTATATAAATGTAAAAGTTCGAATACTTTTATTATCAATTAATAATCAGAAAGAAGGAGTAACAACTGTTTGAAATCTGTTAATTGGGAAGGTTTCCGGGAACAATTAGGAGATTATTTTGAATAGATAAAAAATGGTAATAGTGAAAAGCAAAAATATATTTAATAAGTATATATATATATATATATATATATATATATATATATATATATATATATATATATAAGCCATGCAAATTGGCAATTTATTTTCTATAAGTTGTTTCTACATTCTGTTTGAAGGCCAAATTTTGAAGCAGGTAATTATGATATAATTATTAAACTCATTAAAATCACTTTGAGTTTGTAAGGAAAAAATTTTAGACGTATTTGGGAAAAAAATATGGGAACAAAATGTTTTTATTAAGAATGAAAACAAAAGATAATTAAAGAATGTTTTGTGCAGATAAATGCATTAAATTGGGCTTCTTCTACTACAATATCACAAAAAATCTAGGATTCACTCAATCACTGAAACTATATATTTACCTTTCGGCATTCAAATCTTTACGAAAAATAAATAAAATAATGATGAGAAGAAAATTTACCTGTCAAAGAGTAAAGGCCTGAGAATCAGAGAGAGATCGAGTGAAGGGTAATGGGCAATCGAGACAGAAGTATGGGTTTACTGTAATTTTCAGTTTTTAATGGCAATAGCAATCACGAAGCAAATTGTAGAATGATTTACTTGGAGCAGTTTTTTTTTTTTTAAACAGTTGAGGCAGTTGTGTTTGAGTGTGGTTGAATGGCGCACTGTTTCGTTTAAATTTTGAATATTCATTTTGAATGCCATGTGCAAATTTTGTTACATTTGTCAGATATGAATATCAAGTTGTAATATGTGGCATAAACGTAGTTTTTAAAAAATTAAAAAATTACAAAACATTCGTTTAACTGATTTTGTAGTTATAAAATATATATATTACTAATTAATTAAATTAAAGAAGAAGACATTTGTTAATTAATTCAATGGAATGGACCGGACCCGATATATGCACTTTCTGCAATACTATTCCATAGTAAGATTTATCAATTTTCTTTTATAAATAGAAGCTCTTGTGGTGATCTTAATTAATTAACGCGTGACTCTCACCATCCTTCTATTTTGCTTTCTTAATTATGCCTGAATTTTTATACCTACCTTTTTTTTCTAATAATTTTTTAAGACCTACCTAGCTAGCATATATGTTTCTTATAATATTCACATAATTTGATTAATTTTTTTTTCCAATTCATGACAGGTAAATAGAAGAAGAAAAAAAAGGCAAAAGAATAGCATTACGACTGATGGACATGTTGCTTCATTTAAATGAAATTAAAGACATATAAATGTAGCATACATACTATACTTTTAATTTCAATCTGATTCCTTCATTCTGTGATTATTGCTCAATCTACAAACATTTAAAAAATGTTTAGTAGTTTTTCTAATAAATAATTAATATATATTGTATAAGTGTTTTTTAATTGACCAGAACTATATTTGAACTTTTGAAGATAAATTTGATAAGTAGATTCTTGTTAACTCTTTAAGATAAGCTGTACTGACCTATTAATAGTTCAAATGGATTCATTAGCTTTTGCAAGGACTTTTTTTTTTTTCTTTTTTGATATTCAATCAATGATTCCACTTGTGATCTTTTTTCACAGTAGCTATTCATTTTACAATTGCAAGTATTGGATATTTTTTTAAAATCTTCAATCTATTATTGTGAGGATTCACAAAGTGTCTTTAATTTATTCCAAATAATAGTACTGTTAAAGATGTTAAATAATGTATTTGTTTTAATTTGTATTTTGTACTATTTGTGTTCCACTTGATTCAAAAATTCATTACTTTATTGCTGAATTGTTCTTTTTTTTGTTATAACCTCTTCCTTGATCTCTTGAATAACTCTTTTTCAGCCTGATATGAAACAGAATTACCTCTGTAATGTTTATTTTTAGTAGCTGAATTACTAATTTGCAATTTTGAAATTATTTGCAAAACCTCATCTAATGTTTTGTGAGATCCCACAAAGTTGTCTACAATAATTTATTTTATAAAGTTTGAATGAATATTTCATTGATCTTGGACACTAATGTAGTTGAATTCAAAAATAATTTTTAATCTTATGTAAAAATATTGTGATTTATTTTCTTCTACTATAAAATCCTTTGTAGAATAGATACTTCCTTCAATGAGCAGTCTGAACTTCCTGCAAATATCTTATTATACTTAAACAGAATTACCATTAGAAATTAGTTTTCAAACATTTACAATTGTATATGCATAGATAATTTATAAATTATGTATAAATAATTTTCAATCAATTTTAAATTCTGTCCAATTAGTTAGTGAATGTTAATAGTTTCGTTCAAAGCAAGTATCTATCTGAATTGAATGATTTGCCTTGAGCTGGTTCATCTTGATTCCTAATGTTTCGTACATATTCAATAATTTTAATTTGTTATATTTGATTTATAGTAGTGTATTTCATTTTCTTTGTAGAATAGATATCTTCAATAAATTATATTAGCAAAATTAAATGTTTTAAAAAAATTTAGAAGTGTTTTTGTAAAATATAAGTTTCAAATATGCATCATTCAAAAATCCAGAACATAGATAAAATTTATAATTTCATAAGTTCTTTAATTAATTCTCAACCACATGCTTTTTCTTGTGACATTTTATATATCTTCCTTTACTCTTCATGATCAAATCTAAAATTAATTAGTAATAAAGTTTTCAGAAGGATTTATTAATAAAACACTCTTGACTTTGTTCTACAACTTATAATTACACCAATAGATTTGTTTTTTTTTTTATAGTTTAAGTTTTAAGATTCAAATAATAAAAATAAATTTTAAATAAATGTATGAAAGAAAAAGTCAAAGTGTTTTTCAAATACTACACAATGCATCTACCCCAAACCTTAATTCTAGATAAAGATATAATTATCATTTAAGTTCCTAATTCTCAACCAACAACTACATTTTCTTGTGACGTTTTCAATAAGACTTCCTTGTACCTCTTCATGATATTAGTAAATTAATTAGTAATGAAAGTTTTATATTCCATTTTTTAGGGTATTTAGTGTAAAATTTTGTTATGATTGACACCTGTAAAATAAATTATTTTAATTTTATTTTTATAATTTTAAGTGTTTAAGAAAATATAAAAATACTTCAAATAAAAGTAATTATGTACAGGAACAATATAGTCATCCAAACAGGATATTATTGGCAACAAATATCAAATAATGAGTCTATATAAATAATTTATAAATTATTTAATGCAGACGGAATATTTTTGCATAACAGGTTATTAATAACGGGTTATGAATGTTAACTCACAGTTTCTTCGTATTACATTTATTTTTTTTTTTGAAATGAAATCTTCGTATTACTTATGGAGATATTGATTTATTTATATTTTAATATAATTTTTTATTCTAGATCTATGTTATATTCTAATATGACATACATTATGAAGAATTTTCCATTTATGAGTTTAACGAAATCTGTTTGAAATTATTTAATTAGGAGATTATTTTGAACAGATATAAAATATTCATAGTAAAAAGCAGAAATGAGGCCATTTGAATAAGAAATATATATATATATATAATAAACGTTCAAGCAAATTTTGAACTAAATATAAATAATTAAATGAAAACAGAATATTTTTATTAAAAATGAGAACAAAAAACTGTAAAATTTTCATTAACACAAATATAATTATTAAGTACTTATTAAAATGATTTAATGATTTTTAAAATTGGAATTGGTTATGAATTAAATTCACCGCACATAGACAAAAATTTTCAAGCATTAAATAACAGAAAAAGAAAAAAGAAAAGATAAACAAAAACAAAAAAGATCATAAAATATTGTTTTGTGCAGATAAATGCATTTGACATTCAAATTTTAACAAAAAATAAAATGATAAAATAATGATGAGAAGAAATATTGACTTACTTGTCAAAGATTAATGGCCTTAGAATTACACACAGAGAGAGGACAAATGGTGGTTTCAATGACGAATAGATGATAATCAAATTGTAATATCTTTTGTTTTTTTAAATAGTTGAGGGTTGTTCTGGTTGAAAGTGGTTGGGAAGGGATATAAGACTTGTGTTGAACGTATGCACTGTTTCATTTAAATTTGGAATGCTCATTCGAATGCCACGTTTAATTTTTTTATTTTTATTTTTATTTAGTTCAAACGTTTAAAGTTCTTACATTTGTCAGGTGTCAAGTTGCGTAATTTTTCAGTGAAATGTGATGTCATGTGTCACAATATTAGGCTCCCCAGTCAGATATGCCCATTTTCCATGCCATGTGTCAACTTGTAACATCTATCAGATAAATTTACTGCGACGTTTCACAACAAACGAAAGCCAAAACCATCTCCACCCCTACTGAATGCAGTCGACTGAAACCTCCATCTCCACCGCCGGAATCTACCAAAACCCATCGTCGGAAACTGCCTGGACCTATAGACAAAAGAAATATTTTTCCCCTCTCAACAGATCTTACCGGATCTGTTGAGAGTACCAACAGTTTTTTTTCTGAACATCAAACAAATTTCATTCATATATGAGTATGATCCTATTTGCAGAAGAAAAATTTTCTCAATTGAAATAGAATAGTGGTCGTGGGTGTGGTCATCACAGGGAAGGAAAGACTCATCGCAAGTAAGGACGTGGGTTTTTCCTTTTGATGGGTGTTTGAGAAATTATGTTTAAGTGTTTTTATCTCTTTTTGCCTCTGGTGCTT
Organism: Carpinus viminea; assembly: GCA_013348765.1. Classification (NCBI taxonomy): domain Eukaryota; kingdom Viridiplantae; phylum Streptophyta; class Magnoliopsida; order Fagales; family Betulaceae; genus Carpinus; species Carpinus viminea. The sequence continues at coordinate 34,673,147 of CP054674.1, read as the reverse complement.
TTGCTTGGATCAGTCTTCTGTGCGGTAGTGAAAACTACCGCATAGAAGCAGTAGTTTCAAAACTGCACCGTTTGGATAAAAACGGTGTAGTTTTGAAAAGTGAATACATAGGAATTAAAAAAAATAATTAAAAAAACTATTTAGAAATTAAAAAATAATTAAAAACTTTAAATATTAAATTAATTAATAAAAAACTAAAAATTAAAAATTAAAAATAAGGTGGTGGGCCAGTGACTGCCCCTTTGCTTTTTATTTTTTAATTGTTTTAATATTTATAGTGTTTAATTATTAGTTTTTTTATATTTTTAAAATTCTAAATAGTTTTTTATTATTTTTTTAAAAAAATCTTATTTATTCACTTTCCAAAACTGTACCATTTTTATCCAAACGGTACAGTTTTGTAACTACCGCTTCAATGCGGTAGTGAAAGAAGCCTGATCATGCTTGCTTTATGTGTTGAATTCTTAATTGAGTTTTTAAATTTGTTCTTAAGCTCATTAAGTGGATGCAGTGAAAGACCTAAGTTATGTTCTAATATAACATTCACGCAATAATGAGCTTAAGAACAATTTCCCATTTATGAGTTTAAGGAAATATGTTTGAAAATTTTAAATTAAGACATAGCAACAAACAAAAATAAGGCAGTGTCAATAACTATTAAATATATATAGGAAAAGTTCAAGCATGCAAATTGTCATTGAATGGAACTATTATAACATTTTTTTTGTCACTAAATCGGTTTGAATAGATTTTCGTTTATATCCTTTTTCAAGAAACCTAAATTTTAGGTCTTCTCACTAAACATACATCCCAACATAAATTCAAAAACTGAAACGTTACTAAGTCAATTATTTTTATTAAATTAGTATAAATTTTGATTCAGTTTTGTTAAAAAAGAATGGTATTTTTTCTTCTTTTAAAGGGGAGAAAATGGTAATTAATAGGGATGTCATAAAATTGCTATAAGTAATAGTGATGGCATAAAATTGAGATATGTTGCATTTAAAATACTGCCAAGTGTCATTTTACGTTAGATTGTGTGTTAAAATTGCAACATATGGCACTTAAGAGTATAATTTTTTTTTAAGAGTCTATAATTACGATAAGTGTCTTGAACAATGATTTGTTGTCACTAAGCCGGGTTGAATAGATTTTGTTTATACTCTTCTCAATAAACGTAAATTCTAGATCTTCTCTAAACGCAGTGTCTGAAAATAAGAGAATCTAAATAGCCATAAGGGTTCAATTTTCTTTAAATTACTCAATGTTGTTAGAGTTTAAAAACATATTCCGTGTTTATTAAAAGAGAATCTAAATAGCTATTAGTGGTATCTCAAACTGGAAATATTTGATACTGTTTGTTAGCACTAAAGAAGGGCTTCAACAGAACCAAGACATTTAAAGATACTTGGTGAGAATTTTTAAATTCCATAATGTAGCATATGATTAGAGTTTAATAATACCAACACAAAATCAAACAACAACACATTTCACAAACTTCTCTAATTTAAAGCCAAACATAAAAATGAAATGCACAACATTGATCTGTCTTTACATAAAAAAAAAAAAAAAAATTCAATCCACCCAACCATGGATCCTTTTAGATTGATAATTGGACTCCCCTGTAATAATTATGTTTCATTAGAAGATAAATATAATTATGTAGATAAACATTATATAAATTTTTAAAAACAAACTATTGTTACCTGTTGGATGTCAGCTTCTTTATAGAATAAATACTTCTTTCAATGAACAGAGGCGGAGAGACCTGAACTTCCGAGCAAAATTTTTCCTTATGCTTGCATTTATTGTTCCCTGTAAGAAATAAATTTCAAACATTTACAATTGCATATGCATGTATAATTTATATTGGAATCTCATAAATTTTTTAAAACAATTGTACAACTGTATGTCTAATAGAGTTAGTAAAAAAAAAATGTTAACTTACAGTTTCATGTGTCGTTGTCGGGTGTTATTTGATTTAGAGTTGTATATTTCATTTTGTTATGATTCAGTAATACCTGCAAAATAAATTATATTAGTAAGATTTAAATATATTTGTCAAATTTTTAAAAGTATTTTTATAAATATAACACAAATAAGTGTCATTCAAAACCTAGAATACCCAGATAAAATATAAATAATCATTTAAATTCTTTAATTATTTTTCTAATTAACAATTAAAACACTTCTAAAGACTCTGTCATCGATATACTAATTCGTAGAAGAAAATTGATTGAAGACCGATTATCACAATACTTTTCTGATTTATGTTTTTGTGGTATTGACTTTAAAGTTACAACTAAAAAATACATAAAGAAAGTATACATACTGAAGTTGTGATCAAAATCAATTTCTGCCGAATACCCATTTTGGAAGAAATAGAAAATGATAAAAGAAAACAAATGGTATATACGATTATTTCCTTTACGGAACAAAAACAAAATAATATGGGTTTTCTCAGCCTAGGCTGTAAGATCAAAGAAAATTTTACTAAACTTTGATGAGGAACAGTCAGAAAGGAATTTTCAGCATACAATATGCCCAAAAGCAATAATAAGAGGTGCAGAACAAAGGACCAAAAATATAAAAACATAGAAGGCAACCTAGAAAATATAAAAATAAAAATAAAATATGAAATTAGAATATTAATGATAAATTTTACCTGTTGGTAAATTGTTGAAGATTTCCTTGTATACAATGTTTTTCGTATGGTATTGATCACCATTATCTGAATCTCCAATGAGTACTCTAAGACCAGCTCTACTTGTAACTCTTGAAATAGCAACATACAATTGGCCATGACTGAATACTGGTTTTGGTAGAAAGAGTCCCACATGTTGCAATGATTGTCCCTGACTTTTATTAATTGTCATCGCAAAGCAAACTGATACGGGAAATTGTCTTCTTTTTAGAATGAAAGGCAATTTAGTATCAGTAGGAGATAATACTATTCGTGGAATGAATACTTTATCTCCAACATGAGTTCCTGATATAATTCTAGCTTCCAAGATCCACTTTGACAATTGAGTGACTAAAAGTCTTGTACCATTCAGAGTCCAGTACTTTGATTTAAATTGAAGTAACATTATAGGAATTCCAACTTTGAGTCGAGCTTGTAGTTAGGAATGCGGGAATTTCAATGAGTTTAAAATTCTATTGGATATAGCATATCTTGGTCTTGAATGTTGCTTGTTGTTTACATATTGAATCTGAATGAGATATGTTTCTTCATCGATATTAATAAGATCAAGCATATAATCATTTATGTCTTGCACATCCTCATTTGTTGGAGCTAAAATAGCTTTATCTTCTAAATACTTTGCATCAGTGTATTTAGTTTGCAACTCAGGATAGATATCATTCACTATGTCATTAATAGGATGACTCTGATGTCGAATTATTAAATCATATGGTATCTCAATGGACGCTTTACCTTCATTATCATCTAACTCGCCATCACCTATTTTCAAAATCCATTGTGCAAATTCCTGTGTAGCATTATCATCTGAATTTTGTTCAAGTCTCATATTTTTTGTCAAAGTAAAAATTGTACAAAATTTCCATAATGAGGACCTGTTAACTGATGCTTCAACAATTTGTTCTCTTCGTCCTTTACTTACAACTGGTAATATTTGTCGAAAATCACCACCAAGGACAACTGTCTTTCCTCCAAATAGTTTGTCTCCACTTTTGGGATCATTAAAACGTAAAATATCTCTTAATGAACGATCTAAAGCTTCAAAACAATTTCGATGAGCCATTGGAGCTTCATCCCAAATTATTAGACTTGCTCTTGTCATTAATTCTGCAAGATGTGAACCTTGTTTAAACCCGCAAGTTAAGCTATCTGTTACATTGATTGGTATTTGAACGTTCTTCCTCCAGGTAACAACAATGCTGCAATTCCAGAAGATGCAACTGCAATTACTATCTTTCCTTCGGAACGCAATCGACATATCAAAGTTCTCCATAGATAAGTTTTACCAGTACCGCCATGTCCATAAACAAAGAAGAAACCACCTTTGTTGTATGTAACAGATTCAATAATTGCTTGATATATATTTTTTTGCTCACATTTCAGACCACTAAGAAGTTTAATATGCTCATCTCTCAAAGAATTCCTATCATAATCTAATTCTTCTTGCAATAGTCTATTGTTACTTTGTCTAAGTAATGTACGGATATGGCATCGGCTCAAATTCTTTAAGAGACCTTCCACTTTTGTTCAATAACCTTTCAATATCACAAAGAGCATAGTTTTGTAATTGCGAGTCACTGAGTTGTAAGTCTTCATATTGCACAATTCTTCTTTCTCGATGCAAAATATCTTCAGATAACAACTTCCAATTTGATTTCCATAATTTATAAGGTTCTGCAATCTCACAAAAAATCAACATTGTGACAAAAAGCTCACGGAGTTGCTTTCCTGAAGCCCAATATGATGCTTGATTTAAAGCTTCATGCCATTCTTTATCGTCATCAAGCAAACCAAGAGCATAACATGCTGATTTGAAAGTTGGGTACAACACATCATTTATTGTTCTTATTTCTTCAAAAGATCGAGGTCCTTTAACAATATTAAGTAACATTCGCAAATAAAATCTTTCCTCACTTCCAGGATGAGCATAAAATATCCTTCCTACACATTTTCTTTTTTTCCTCAATTTCCATTCCTTATCTTTATTAATCCAAACCCATTTGGAAGGAAAATCAGAATAACACAATTCTCTTGCTTCTTCATACAAAGCATTTGCTTTCATCCATTCTGTAAATTTAGTTCTTCTGATATTCGGTTGATTCAAAACATTATTTAAGTAATCTGAATCATTGAACACTACCGATTGCTCATTTTCTAGATGAAAATTAAGTCTTTCAACTGCTGGTTCTCGATAATTGATTTCAAATTGGAATATTCTCCAACATGCCTCTATAGCAGACACATATCTACAATCTAAATAAGCTTTGATTTCATCAGATACAGTCACATGTTGTATTCCAGTAGTATTATCAACATGTAGATTCTCTTCAAGAATTAATGTTGCACGATCAGGTCCTTTATTTAGGTATTTAAATAAGTATTTGATAGACCTTGAACGATTACACCACTCAACATTTATATGTGATTGATACTTGACCAATAAATCAATATTATGAGGAACTATAAATCGATTGTCAAGTTTGATACCATTTTTGTCAACAAATCTTCCGTTGTTCCTCCTTCTATACACCGGAAAGCCATCTTCAGCAATTGTTGTTTCAGAGTAATATTTTTTCGGGAAATGCTTATTGCATTTGTTGCCAATCATACAGCTTGAATTTGGATTTAAAGAACCGCAAGGACCATGGACCATAAATTGCTTAACAACTTCATAAGCTTGAGGATCTTTGTTTACATCTGGAACTTCTGCTGAAATGATCCTATCTATTTCCATTGGTGTTGGGTGTTTGTCGTTGGAATGTAGGAAAAGCAGTATGTGAGCATGAGGCAATCCTCTCTTTTGGTATTCAATGGTATAGACAACTATAATCAAAATTTAAAATTAATTAAATTGTGTATAAAAAATAAATACTAAAAAGATTAACACAACAGTTATTATTTTAGATTACCAGCAAGTACTCTCCCAAAATGCCGTTCTTTCTTTAAATCATATAGTAGTTGATCAAGTTTGATCTTAAAAACTCTTCCAACTATATCAGGTCGATCTTCAGGTTTTTGACCAGGATGCATGGATAGAAAAATTTCAATCTCTGGCCATTTTGCATTGCATGTGAAAGTAATAAATAAATCAGGATAACCTGCCCATCTACAAATTGCCATTGCATCTTGATAATTTTCAATCATATATCTGGGGCTTCCCGTGAAACTTGAAGGTAGAACAATTCTTTTTCCAATAGATGCAGGGGTGGTATCTCCTCTCATAACAGCATCCCTCAGTCCACTATACAATTCAGTTCTCAATGCACTTTGATTACGTCTTACCCACATAAGTCTAATTCCTTCAATACATGTGTATGCATCAACTACATATTGTTGAAATAAGCGGCCACTATATATCAACGTATGGCCTTCACCTTGACGTTCTTGTAACCGAAATGCATAAAATTCCCTCATTGTAACATATTTGTCTCTATTATGTCTATTTTCATTAGCTCTTCTACGTAAAATACCAAGCCTAAAACCATCATCCCCATATGGAAATAGAAGAGGGTATTGCAATGACATATATGATGGATGTAACTCATTGATTCTTTGCAATCCTCCTTCTTTGTAATCAACAATAACATCATGATATGCATTCTCAACACCAATATCACCAACGATAATTGCAGCAATTTCAGAACATGTGGGAAGATTTTGTACTCTTCCATCAGTTGATCGTGAACCAATTAGACGTAGCCTTAAGTGGTGAATATTACCTCCTCTGAAACGGTCTCTAGCCATTCGAAATGTCTTCACCAATGAATTTGTTTCATCTAGCATTCGGATCAGGGCATCAACAATAGAAGGATCAATGTTACGGTCAGAATGATTTAAGGCATTAATTCTATTTGGAACTTCATTGTCAGTATCATAAAAATATAGTTGCGCAAAAATGGGGTTTACGCCATCAGCTGGAAGTAATGTTCCAATTCTGTGGTGATTTTGACCATTAAGTCGGAAAATATAAGGACCTCTTCCATCATTAATTCTATGATCTACTTTTCCACCCATGGACGTCATAGCAAACATGGCATTATAACTCCTTATTTGAGTCTTGAAGTTTTTTGAATGCTGGCTTCTAAGAGGATTTAACAATTCTTCAAGAACAGTTGGTGGTTTCTTAAGAAGAGGCAACTTCACTTGGCCATCCATACAGCAAAAAGAAAATTTAGGATTGAGAGGGCTCGTAGACTTTACTGTTCTTTCTTCATACCATACTTTTGCAAGACAATTTTGACATTCATAAGAAGGTGGGCCAAAATTCCATGGTTCAGTAAATTTTCCTGTATGTAATAGGAAACAAAAAGAGAAAGAGCTATTATATCAAATTTATTTATTTTATTTTTTAAATCCAATAACTTTAGTAACAAATTTACTTGGAATATCTTCATTGTTTGTCCTATAGCTTGATTCACATTCTGTTACACTTTGACCAGTTGAAGTCGTTGGTTGAATGCTATTGCAACTCCTAATTTGGATAGTGCCACTTCTAATATCACCAATACGGCGTCATTTTGCTTTGTTATGCATAATCATACGTCTTCTGTATCGAGCTAATCTTGAATTTTGCATTGTGTTTCTATTGCATAGTTATGAAGTGAAGAATAATTAAATAACAAAATTCTACATACTATCATTTTGATCATGAAATTAAAAACATAATATTATTTTATGTAAAAACTATAATGAATGTTTGAAATATATTAAAGAACAATTGTATAATTCTTAAATCTATTGAATTAAATATTTAAAGTAAAGGGAAATTATATCGGTAAAATAATACACACAAAATTTGGAAATTAATGATACAATTCAAAGTAATGGGACTAAATAAACATTTATGAAGAAGAATGGAATTAATGTCATATTTCAATGAAAAAGTATAAATGCATGTCTTTTAAATTATGAAAAAATACCTCATTAATGCCTGTTGCAATTGAATTCCCAATAAAGCAAAAGAAAACACCTGTAATTAATAATTTTAAATGTTAATTCAAGAGATTGTGTACATAGTATTGTAATTTTCTTTAAAAAAATCCAATAACAAATAGCACTTTAGATATAAATAATAGTATTTATGTACACGGACAATATTAAAAAATTAATGTTACAAATTATGCAGACAGAATATTTTGCACCTTTTCATGACTCAGTTGGACATATTGCTTCATTTATATTATAAAATAACGAATTATTCTAGACCTATGTTATATTCTAATATAATATTCACGCAATAATGACCTTAAGAACAATTTTCCATTTATTCGTTTAAGGAAATATGTTTGAAAATTTTAAATTAAGACATATTATTTTGAACAGCTATCAAATAGTCATATATAGCAACAAACAAAAATAAGGCAATGTGAATAACTATTAAATGTATATATATAGGAAAAGTTGGAAATAGTGATTGGAGTTATTTTTCAATTTCATTTTTTATAAGTTGTTTATGTTTTTTCTACATTTGGGTTTGAAAGCCAAAATTTGAATTATAAGTAATAAACATTTTGAGATAATGAAGAAATAAAAGGCCATGTAGAAACTGCAGAAATACCCCAAATGAGTATCATTAAAAAAAAAAGGGAAACTATATATATAATATGCAAATAATTATGATTTCCATTACTCAGTTGGACATATTCCTTCATTTATATTATAATATAACGAATTATTCTAGACCTATGTTATATTCTAATATAATATTCACGCAATAATGACCTTAAGAACAATTTTCCATTTATTCGTTTAAGGAAATATGTTTGAAAATTTTAAATTAAGACATTATTTTGAACAGCTATCAAATAGTCATATATAGCAACAAACAAAAATAAGGCAACGTGAATAACTATTAAATATATATATATATAGGAAAAGTTGGAAATAGTGATTATCTAGCCCACTGAATTTAGTTTCGATTTATCCTTACAATTGCTCTACAACAAATCAAGAGTATATAAAATTCTAATCCATATTGCACATTCCATGTCAACTTTTCTTTTCTTTTTTTTTTTTTTTTTAATAATTTTTAGATTTTGTTCATCCATTTTAATGAAGATTTTGTTTATTTTATATTTATTAAAAAATTGTTTATTTTCCTCCATATTTATTTCAAATGTTCAAAATTATTTATTTGATTGTTATACATAAAAGGAAATATAAACTCTTTCAAAACACTAAAAGATGATTTATTTGATTCCTTAAATGTTGAATGAAATTGTTTGTTTTGTTTTATTTTGCTTTGTATTTTTTCCTAAATGTTCAAAATTTATAAGTTTTATTTGTATTAAGATCTCGATTTCCTAATCAATAGAGCAATTAGTTTATTTGATGAAATAAATGTTTTTAAAAAAAAAAATGGATTATGAAATTTGCATTTGAAGGGTGTGTCAAGAGAGGATGATAAATGATGGCAAAAAGTAAATAGTCTATTTTTTTTTATTTTATTTTATTTTTTTTGGTTATGTGCTTTTGATTCCATTTTTGTTCTATTTTTGTTTTAATTTTTATAATATTTTCTACTTTTATTGTAAAATTAGTTTTTTTTACTTTATATATGTGAAGATTTATCATACCTATGAATTTCATTAGAACAACTTTTACCTTTTATGAAGAAAATGGAATTTTCATTTTAAAAAAAATACTAGAAGGACAAAAAATATAAAAAGGTAAAAGTTAGTCTTTATCATCCTCAAAAACATATGGAAAAGTTAATTATATTTTTATTATATTAGTATTAATTTTGATTCGGTTTTGGAAATCGTGTTTGCAAGGTTGTATTCAAGAAAATGGTAAATAATGTGGTAGATAATGCTAAATAGTACATTTATTTGTCTTTTTTATTTATTTATTTATTAGTTTTGTGCTTCATATTCCATTTTTGTCCTTAATTATTGTTATAATTTTTATAAAGGAAATGATAGAATTTATTATATTTTTAACTATCTTTAACCATCTCTATAGTGAATGAATGAATCCATCATTGAATTTGTGTAGAGTCTATATGAGTCTGTAAATCTAATGATTGATATATAAAATTTGTAGGATGAGATGAAAAAAATATGGTTGGAAGGAAAAATTAAACTTTATAATGCAAAAGAATGGTTGAAAGAAAAAAGCTCTATTTGATTAGACTTCTTCCTATACCTTATGAATTTCATTGGTTACGTTGTTGTTTATGTTTTGAGTAAAGAAGAGAAATGATATAATTAATTTATTTTTAACCATAATTTAATGAGTTTTTTTTTCTCAAACTTTTCTCTTTGAAAGTATTTTAAATAGAGTTATTTTAATGCAAAGATATCATAAAATATTTGAGCATGTGTGTTAATGTAAATGTTCTCTATATAAGGTCTTTTTTTTTTTTTTTGGTTATTTATACATCTACTAATTATTATTATTCTTTGTCATGTCATTTTTAAAACAACTTAATTGCACGTAAAGCTCTTTTATATCTCTCTCTCACTTGCTTCTCCCAAACGCTTTTCTATGGAGATGAAGATGGCTGGATGCTCTACATGACGCAGGAGTACCTCCATGCCTAAATTCCCACAACCAACAACTAATACACACTTCCCACTATAACTCTCTGGATTTGTATTTTGTAGTCACAAGCATGCATGACAACGTCACCACCAAACTCTTCCAAGCCTTCAAACTCCGCACCACTTTCTTTGCATTCTCATCATTGGGGCCTCCATGAGCAACCGCAAATGTACTCAACTTTAACGCAAGGGTGAGACGAAAAAAAAATTAGAATATCATATTTAAGAATCATGTATTATCTAGCCCATCAATTTAGTTTCGATTTATCCTTACAATTGCTCTACAACCGATCAAGAGTATATAAAATTCTAATCCATATTGCAACGCATTCCATGTCAATGTTACTTTCTTTTCTTTTTTTTTTAATAATTTTTAGATTTTGTTCATCCATTTTAATGAAGATTTTGTTTATTTTATATTTATTAAAAAAATTGTTTATTTTCCTCCATATTTATTTCAATGTTCAAAATTATTTATTTGATTGTTATACATAAAAGGAACATAAACTCTTTCAAAACACTAAATACATAATGACGCATTGAACTGATGTGAGATGATTTATTTGATTCCTTAAATGTTGAATGAAATTATTTGTTTTTGTTTATTTTGCTTTGTATTTTTTCCTAAATGTTCAAAATTTATAAGTTTTATTTGTATTAAGATATAATAGGTATCACACCATGTGTTCTCGATCTCTTTCCCTAATCAATAGATATTAATGATCGATTTTAATCGTTGTTAATTTGCAATTAGTTTATTTGATGAAATAAATGTTTTTTTTAAAAAAAAATTGGATTATGAAATTTGCATTTGAAGGGGTGTGTCAAGAGAGGATGATAAATGACGTAGCAAAGAAGTAAATAGTCTATTTATTTTTATTTTATTTTATTTTTTGTGGTTATGTGCTTTTGATTCCATTTTTTTGTCTCTATTTTTTGTTTTAATTTTTATAATATTTTCTACTTTTATTGTAAAATTAGTTTTTTTTTTAACTTTATATATGTGAAGATTGTTGAAAGAAAAAATATCTAATTGACATGACTTTTTCTATACCTATGAATTTCATTAGAATTGAGAAAACATGGGAAATATTAAACACCCAATTATTTTGCCCAACTTTTACCTTTTTATGAAGAAAATGGAATTTTCATTTTAAAAAAATACTAGAAGGACAAAAAAAATGATTGCTTTAGACAATTTTTTATACTTTTTTTAAAAAAATAAAGAAGGTAAAAGTTGTATAAAAGTTGGTCTTTATCATCCTAAAACATATGGAAAAGTTAATTATATTTTATTATATTAGTATTAATTTTGATTCGGTTTTGGAAATTGTGTTTGCAAGGTTGTATTCAAGAAAAATGGTAAATAATGTGGTAGAGAATGCTAAATAGTACATTTATTTGTCTTTTATTTATTTATTTACATAGTTTTGTGCTTCATATTCCATTTTTGTCCTTAATTATTGTTATAATTTTTATAAAGGAAATGATAGAATTTATTATATTTTTAACTATCTTTTAACCATCTCTATAGTGAATGAATGAATCCATCATTAAATTTGTGTAGAGTCCATATGAGTCTGTAAATCTAATGATTGATATATAAAATTTGTAGGATGAGAAAAAATATGGTTGGAAGGAAAAAATTAAACTTTATAATGCAAAAGAATGGTTGAAAGAAAAAAGCTCTATTTGATTAGACTTCTTCCTATACCTTATGAATTTCATTGGTTATGTTGTTGTTTATGTTTTTGAGTAAAGAAGAGAAATGATATAATTAATTTATTTTTTAACCATAATTTAATGAGTTTTTTTTTCTCAAACTTTTCTTTGAAAGTATTTTAAATAGAGTTATTTTGGAAATGCAAAGATACGGGCATGGAAAATATTTGAGCATGTGTTGTTGTAAATGTCTCTATATAAGGTCTTTTTTTTTTTTATTTATACATCTACTAATTATTATTATTGTCATGTCATTTTTTGAAAATTGCACGGGTACAAGCTCGTTATATTAATATCTATCGGAAGATGCTAATAATTTTATTATAATATCATTAGAATGATAAGTATTAAAACGAATAGATAAATATATTTTTTCAGATTTTCGAAAAATCTTAGACAGCATCTAGGCAAGTCAAAAATAATTAATACATTTAAAAAATAAAATAAAATAAAATGCTATGATAAAAAATTTAAAAAAAAAAAATCATTTTATTTCTGCCCCTACTTGAGTAAATTCCTGGCTCTGCCACTGCCCAAAACCCTTCAGAACTCGAACAACTTGTCATCTTAAAGCCTAGAAATAGACCACTGATTTGAATCGCTCCACTCGGTCCGTTCTTGATCGTTACCTTACGCTCTTTTCCATTTTGGAATTACACTTGTTTGTGATTGTTTAGGTCGATCAAAGGAAACAGAGGCCATAGAAAATGGTGGTGAGGATCCGATTGTCAAGGTTTGGATGCGTTTTACCGTGTCATGGCTGCCAATAGTAGATCTCCTCGCGACGGCAAACACCTCGAAGTCTTGGGATTACAATCCTTACCAGGTTTTCCTGCTCGGACATTTGTTCCAGTTCCTAAATTGTTTCATTTTGCTTTCGAAAGTGCTAGCTTTTTCTTGTATTTGTTTTCTTCCTGGTTGGAACCTCACCTGGTTTTTGCTGCATTTGGTTGCTGAGAAAATATGAGAAAAGATAAGGAATTGAAATGTGAGCGTAGTATGGATTTTGGGCTTAGTGAGTTTGAGTTTTCAGTGTTTGGGAACTAGGAAAAGATAAGAAGGATAAATTGGATTCTATTTTTTGTGGGTGGGGTTGCAAGCTGGAAAAGAAATTATAGTTTTGAATGATAAACCATTGATATCTTGCAAGCAAAGAAAAATTTGACTAATTTGATTGAGCTTTCATTTCTTTTTCTTCCTTATCCTTAGCAACCAAAGGGAGGATTGATGATTTGTGATTTACTAACTGTTTGCAATATGTATGAATTTGTGTAGGCCAAGATGGTGGCAAACGAATGGGTCTTAATTTTGAAAGAGTGAAGTAAGTACTTTTCTTCTATTTATAGGTCCTTTTACTTTCAACTGATATGTTTTGAATTCGCTGCAAAAATTAACATTGGGACTTAATTGTTAGTCAGATTTAGAATCTTCTATTTGTTATTTAAAATCAATTGTTTATAGCTCCCCCCTCCAATTGGAGGTAGTTCCAGATTAGAACTGGATAATTGCATCTCCCTCTATATATAAATGTATAGATGTTATTGATCTATTGCTTTAGAAGTGGATTATTTGTTTGCTTTCATGTTCCTCGTTTTGAGTATAGAGGACAGATTCTGGAGGGGATGTTATAGTGGTAAGGTTAATATTTTGAGTTTTATATCCATTCCAGAACTAGAATGAGGCAAGCTTATGGGTGCGGATGTGGTTATGTAGTAATTCAAGTGCCTAGAGTTTAGAGTGTCAAGGAGGGGAAGAAATGTGTACACCGTGAAGTACACACCCTTAGAGTTTTTTTTTGGAGGGAGGTTGTTTCATGCAAGATAGAGTGGAGATAGAGGTAGAATGGTCGAAGTAGGTTAAGGTAACAGGATGTTTGGCTTTCTACTACTGAGAGAATAGATAAAACCTTTCTATTTGTATGAAGTTTCTAATTCTTTGCCCTTATCTTTACTTTTCAGTTGAACGAGACTTACTAATTTCATCTTCACTATCAGCAGATATTGGCTATCTGTTGGTGCACAAGCCTCGAACCTGTGCAGCGATTCTTTTCAGAGCAGGGTTATTGCCGCCACCACCCATGATGGCAATGGGACGAAGGTGGACCACGGACACACGCCTTGTTGATCCGATGACTGGCCGTGTCTTGACTCCACAGAAGCAAGCTAGTGCTGACCAGCTAAAAGCCTTTGAAGGTGGTGAAGATTGTGAAGACATTGCTAGTACATCGTGAAAGTCTTTATTGCAGTTGTTAAGACCTTATTTTTGTTTCTTTGTCTCTCTTTAGGGGGAGCTAGGGGGGTTTCCGGGGTATCAGGAGTCCATATTTCTGCTTGGATATCCTCCAGAGAAGCAGTTTGGTCTTGCTTAATTCTGAAGAATAACTCTCAATCTTTCTTGGGAGGATAGCACCTTATGTGGTGAAATTGGCACTTAATTCCACCACACCATACAGGGATGTTAAGTGTTATGTAATGGCTGTACAGTCGAATGTTCTTTAAGAAAATTCCGGAATTGAATGTTTTGGGGAGGCTGCTGTGTTGAATATTGGATCTTTCTCAGATTATGCTTTTATCTAGTTATAGTTAAGATTTGTGTCTTGTTGTTCTCTCTTTCTTTTCCCCTCTTCTTTTTATTGCCAATCGAAATCTCTCCCTTGTACTACACAACTTCTTTTTTTTTTTTAAAAAAAAATTGAGAATATATTTGCAGAACAAGGGTATTTATGCTAGGATAATGAGTTCCATGAAGGTATTTTCTATATGGGAAAATGATTTGTGATTCTCTGAATGTAGGAGTGATGAAACTGTTCTCCAATCTATAAGGAGTTGTAAAAAATGTAAGTTACTTTAGGAGCACAGAAGTATGTTTCTTATAAAGATACTAAAAATAAATGCATTTTTGGTCCATGAGGTTTGAGGCTGACAAGTATGTTTATGAGTTTTAATAAGTGATTGATCACTCCATTGGATTGTCGGCTTCAATGACAGCGTTCGGGTTGAAAACTTTAGCACAACCTTTCAGCTATAACATGTATCAATTCTGGATTAGCTACGCTCATCACTAGTGGCATGGTGGGGTGCCTTTGTTGATTCATTGAATTAGGGTCATGGCAGAACTAGAGCTTGGCCCTTCCTTAGCTTGAATTGAATGTGGGCAAAATATAGCCCTCAACATCTAGTCACATTAAGGGGTAGGGTTAAAATCTCTCTAATATGTAGGTTACAACTCAAAGGCCCAAGGCCCACTAACCTACCAAGGCCAAAGGCCCATTAACCTAATATGCCCTTTACATTAGTAGGGCTACCGGTGGCCACCTTTGTGTGGTTTTGCACAAAAGGGGCTTAAAAGGTTCCTCTCGATGGGCCTTGGCTTAAGCAGTAGCTGCAGCTTTTTCCGCTCTCAAATTCTCTAGCTCTCTTCATTTCATCAAATGCCTCTGTCCTCATTATGACAAATTCACCAAAAGGAATATCCTCAGAAGCTGATTTCTCCTCCCATTTTCTCCAGCACTCTACTCATTACACCAAATTTAGGAAAGTGGATGGTCTCAGAAGCTTCCTAATCTCAATCTCATCAACCTGTTCCTCTGCAACCGAAGGTTCCTTCGTTGCAGCTTCAGCAATTGCTTTCTTTGCTCTTCTTCTCTCCTTCTTAGCAGCTACTTTCTTTGCTTTTGTTGTTCTTTCTCAAGAGATCTTTTATGGGTCGTTGGAGCCTTAGAAGCTACTTTCTCTGCCTCAAACTCGTCAACCTGAGACTCCACTTCAGTAGCTGCTTTCTTTTTTCTCTTTCTTCCTGAACAACTCTTATATGGGTTGGAGCCTTGGAGGCTGCTGCTTTCTTGGTCTCAATATTAGCAAAAATACAATCAATCTCATGTTGAGTAACTCGCTCCGGCCGATGATAGCAAGTTAACGGGTCATGATTGCGCATGCAAGTTAACACACGCAGTTCTATATTCTCATTCGTAATTTCACCAACCTAAATATAAATCACAAACAATTCAAAATGTAATGGTTCCAAAGGTTTAAGAAAGAAAATATAGTATATGACTCTTAACCCAAAAAGAGAAAAAGAAAGAGAATTTACCTCGAGCAATGCACGGATTGCAAGCTCCCTCGCAGAATAATATTCTTTTTGGTAGTTGTTGCGTAGGCTAATATTATGACATGTGGCATTCCATTTAAAATCAATACATACATGTTTTTCTCAAACTTCCTTTTTTCTCAATCTCAACTGCCATCAAACATTATTTATCTTCACATTATCTAATATCTAATATAATCTAATATCAAATCTCTAAAATAAATAAATAAATAAATAATTCTCTAATATCTTATCTAATTGGGGTTTATCCCGTTATCTAATATCTAATATAATTTAATATCAAATCTCTAATATCGGGAGTTTGTTTTTTTTTTAAACCAAAACAAAGCTTTGGTGAAATGTTGTGCTTCGCTATTTTTCAAAACAACATTTCTAATAAAACATGTATCCAATAAACAGTAAATCAAACCTCTTTCTATATCTCTCCTCACTTGCTTCTCCCAAACGTCTTTTCTATGGAGATGAAGATGGCTTCGGATGTTTCTACATGACGCAGGAGTACCTCCATGCCTAAATTCCCACAACCAACAACTAATACACACTTCCCACTATAACCTCGCTGATTTGTATTTTGTAGTCACAAGCATGCATGACAACGTCACCACCAAACTCTTCCAAGCCTTCAAACTCCGCACCACTTTCTTTGCATTCTCATCGTTGGCGGCCTCCATGAGCAACCGGCAAATGTACTCAACTTTAACGCAAGGGTGAGAAAAAAAAATTAGAATATCATATTTAAGAATCATGTATTATCTTTCAATTTAGTTTCGATTTATCCTTACAATTTTCTACAACCCGATCAACAGATATAAAATTCTAATCCATTTTGTTTATTTTATATTTATTAAAAAATTGTTTATTTTCCTCCATATTTATTTCAATGTTCAAAATTATTTATTTGATTGTTATACATAAAAGGAACATAAACTCTTTCAAAACACTAAATACATAATGACGCATTGAACTCGATGTGAGATGATTTATTTGATTCCTTAAATGTTGAATGAAATTATTTGTTTTTGTTTATTTTGCTTTGTATTTTTTCCTAAATGTTCAAAATTTATAAAGTTTTATTTGTATTAAGATATACAGGTATCACACCATGTGTTCTCGATCTCTTCCCTAATCAATAGATATTAATGATCGATTTTAATCGTTGTTAATTTGCAATTAGTTTATTTGATGAAATAAATGTTTTTTTTAAAAAAATTGGATTATGAAATTTGCATTTGAAGGGGTGTGTCAAGAGAGGATGATAAATGACATAGCAAAGAAGTAAATAGTTTATTTATTTTTATTTTATTTTATTTTTTGTGGTTATGTGCTTTTGATTCCATTTTTTTGTCTCTATTTTTTGTTTTAATTTTTATAATATTTTCTACTTTTATTGTAAAATTAGTTTTTTTTTTTTTAACTTTATATATGTGAAGATTGTTGAAAGAAAAAAATATCTAATTGACATGACTGTTTTCTATACCTATGAATTTCATTAGAATTGAGAAAAACATGGAAAATATTAAACACCCAACTTTTTGCCCAACTTTTACCTTTTTTATGAAGAAAAATGGAATTTTCATTTTTTAAAAAAATACTAGAAGGACAAAAAAAAAAAATGATTGCTTTAGACACTTTTTTTTATACTTTTTTTTTTTAAAAAAAATGAAGAGGTAAAAGTTGGGGACAAAAGTTGGTCTTTATCATCCCTCGAAAAACATATGGAAAAATTAATTATATTTTATTATATTAGTATTAATTTTGATTCGGTTTTGGAAATTGTGTTTGCAAGGTTGTATTCAAGAAAAATGGTAAATAATGTGGTAGAGAATGCTAAATAGTACATTTATTTGTCTTTTTTATTTATTTATTTACGTAGTTTTGTGCTTCATATTCCATTTTTTGTCCTTAATTATTGTTATAATTTTTATAAAGGGAAATGATAGAATTTATTATATTTTTAACTATCTTTTAACCATCTCTATAGTGAATGAATGAATCCATCATTGAATTTGTGTAGAGTCCATATGAGTCTATAAATCTAATGATTGATATATAAAATTTGTAGGATGAGATGAAAAAAAATATGGTTGGAAGGAAAAAAATTAAACTTTATAATGCAAAAGAATGGTT
This sequence comes from Carpinus viminea, assembly GCA_013348765.1. Taxonomy (NCBI): domain Eukaryota; kingdom Viridiplantae; phylum Streptophyta; class Magnoliopsida; order Fagales; family Betulaceae; genus Carpinus; species Carpinus viminea. The sequence continues at coordinate 34,654,946 of CP054674.1, read as the reverse complement.
GAAAGAAAAAAAGCTCTATTTGATTAGACTTCTTCCTATACCTTATGAATTTCATTGGTTACGTTGTTGTTTATGTTTTGAGTAAAGAAGAGAAATGATATAATTAATTTATTTTTAACCATAATTTAATGTTTTTTTTTTTTTTTCTCAAACTTTTCTCTTTGAAAGTATTTTAAATAGAGTTATTTTGGAATGCAAAGATACGGGCATGGAAAATATTTGAGCATGTGTGTTGTTGTAAATGGTCTCTATATAAGGTTTTTTTTTTTTGTTATTTATACATCTACTAATTATTATTATTATTATTCTTTGTCCTGTCATTTTTTAAAAACAACCCGTGCATTGCACGGGGTGCAAGCTCGTATCTATTAAACAAATACCTATTGAGATGAGACACCGTTGCATTTATAAAAGAATGCAATAATTGTGAGTATTAAGTGCTGCTACGTTCATTGCACAATACAATCTTCTCATGAGTGACTGACGACATTCATAAACAAAATAATTATGGAACACCCCCACCATCCAAATCAACATCTTTAATTATCTAAAGTCAAATCTAGTCATTGATCAAGTGCAACCAAATACAACTACATTTCTCTTCTTGTTTGTTAGTGTGGTGGCGCACACTAATTACGATTTGATCTCATCTTGTTTATCATATGTAATTTGACAAGCCTATAAAGCTATACTTCTGATATTGAAATTAAGATTGAGATTGTTTCTCCTTATTAAGCCCATGATTCATGGAATTTTGTTTTCTCCCCTTGTACTATAAAAACTGTCAGTAAATGTAAGAGTTTCTACGAGATTCTCATATCTGAACAAGTTTAGGAAATGTCATTTTTTGTTTGAACCTATGAACCTAATAAGAACTCTCTCACATTTATTGCAATCTAGACCAAAAATTGCTGAAAATTCGAATCCGCTTCTAATAGCTTCCAAACAAAAAATATGAAAAGAGTTTCTAAATATTTGCCTATCTGAACATGTTTCGGACAACCTATTTTCTATTAGGATGTGTGAGCCCCATAAAAACTCTCTCACATTTACTTCAATTTAGACAATAAATTACTGAAGATCGGAATCTCGGCCTTCTAATAGCTACCTAGACAAACTTTAGTAGAAACACCCAAGAGGCCACACCCAATTATATATCGTAAGAGTTCCTATATTCCCCAATCAAGTATCCTATACACTAGTATCTAGTGTGTTTTATGATTAGAAGAAAGAAAGGAATTCCAAAAAGGAGTGTTTATTAAGTGCAACCAAAGAGAAATTTATTAGTTGGCAGCCAACTTTGACTGCTTGTGCATATGGCCGTCAGGCTTTGATCATTTTTGGGCCACTCTCCCCTAAAAGATATTAAGATAGGATGTCATTTTATATTGGAAAGAAGAAGAAGGGGTTGCTTAAATCTAAAAGGATTCTAATTGGTATGTCCCACAAAGTGATCCCTTTCTTGTCGGCTTATATCCTCCAATCAAATATGTTTAGTTTTATTAGATTGAGAAAGGAAAGGAACCAAACTCCAAAATTCCAATCCTTCCCAATCAATACCATGCCCTAAGGCAAATTGCTTTCTCTCCCACACTAGATTCTATAGAAAATTTTCTTTTATTATGTTTATGATTATAGAAATCTTTTGAATTGACACTTTTTAAGGGCAATCATATTTAAGTCCATGTACGGCCAAGCCAGTCATAGAGGCAAGGGTATGGTTCACTCCATCCTCACCATATGATTCCGAAAGCATTGTTTAAGAAACAAAGTTTGATGGATGATGCTGCGTGCATGTGATTCCTCTTAAAGCGTTTTAGAGTGTTTTTTTTTTTGAAAAAAAAATTTCGTGGTATAAATATGAAATTAATTTTGAATTTCGACGGTAAGATGAATGACCTTTTCTTTTTCTTTTTTCCAACCGAGGGGAAAATGGGATTACAATGAAAATAAATAGAAAATGGGTAGGTAACCCAAACAACCGTTGAGATACATTCAGAAAACAATGCAGCAACCAAAAAATAAGCGAACCAACAGGAATGAGTCAAAAAGATTTGCCACCCAAAAGGCAGTCACAACTGTATATCATATTCATTTGCCACCCAAACATAAGTAGTTTAAGAAATACCTATTGAGAGAGTCTTGGGTGGTGCGGTTGCACAAAAATCAGCTTTTGTGCAACCCACTCACCATTTGGCACCTCATCTATTTAAAAAAAATTACAAAAAATTGGTATGTTAACAAAACACAAGATCTACCACCCCTACAACTGCCGGTTCCCCATGTCCAGATGCTGTCATTGGCTGCCATCCGCCATCAACCACCTCCGGCCACCTTAGGCGAAAAAAAAAAAAAAAAACGCCCAGCCTCAAAAATCGATTCTAAGGCCTAAAAACACATTTCTAATGCCTCAAAAATCAATTCTAATGCCACAAAATTCATTTTTAATGCCTCAAAACTTAATTTTGGATTCAAAACTATAACCTAGAGAGAAAAGTTAACCCTTTTGGGGATTTTATCACCCTAAACGTCGTCGGAGCCAGTGAAAAACCCAAAAGCAAGATCCATCAGAAAAAATCAAAAAATAAAACTCACCGGAGCAAGATCCACAAGAAAAAATCAAAAAATAGTGGCCAGAGCAGTGGGTCGAATCTGGCCGGCCAAACCCTCTCTTCTTCCTCCGTTTCCACCCACGACTGAACCCTCATGGCGTTTCCACCCACGGCCGAACCCTCACGGCATTTCCACAGCTTTTCCAGTCACAGCTAGACCCTCACGGAGTTTCCACCCACGGTCACACGGTTCCACCCACCCACGACATTTCTTTCTTCTCTTATTTTCTCTCATTTTTCTCTTATTTCTCTTTTCTTTCCTCATATAATCATGACTCTCATAATCAAGTGCTTTAGTTTTAGAGCATATCTTCAGTTCGGTCATTGCAAAAAGGTGCCCATTTACGCCCACCATTCAAAAGCTGACACATCAGCTTAGCACACAAACTCAAAATGAGAAAAAAGCACCATATTATTTCTCTCACAGCACTTGATTTTCTCATCTCTCTCTCACTTCGTCTTCTTCTCTTCTCTGGTTCTTTCACCGAAAATTTTTGCAGCCTCATCTTCTCTCTCTCCCACTTTCTCTTATTCTCTCTTCTTCTCTGGCTAACACCTGCAAACCCATGGTCTCCTTTCTCCACATCAACATTAAAATCTGATTTTGAGGCTGAGTTTTGCCGGATTTTGAGGCTGGGTTTCGCCGGATTTCACTGTGTCTCTCTGGATTTCTAATGGGTTGTTGATGTAGCTAATTGCAGATTTTTTTTTTTTTTTTTTTTGGATTTTGTTGGGTCTCTCTTGGTTCGGCTGATTGGGGTTTGGAGTTTGGGAAGAAGAGGGGATTTGGAGTTTGGGTTTTCTTTTTTGGTTTGGCTGAATGAGGATGCTGGTTTTATTTTTCGCCACCCGTCCTGGGGGTGCCCGGTAGCCACCCGTGGCTAGGGTTGCTCACCGCCACCCAGCTCCTCCCCTTATGGTGCTCAGTTCCTTCCTTTGTCGCTTTCATATCATATGATTTGGTGGATTGTTCTCATTTTAATTTTTTGAATTTTTCTAGAATTGATGACATGTCAAGTGTTGATTGGTTGGCAAAACCCATAGTTTTGCCAAGACCGTATAGCACAATGGCGGATCCAGAATTCATTCTAGTATGCGTCAATAAAATAATAAAATAATTTTTTTGTCCTTTTTAAATTATATTTTTATTATAATATAATAAATATAATAAAAAAAATTATACCACAATATATGTATTACAAAAAGTATATTTATCTGACTTTATAAATATATGTTAAATGATATATTAGTTATTATGTAGTCACTAATACAAAAATAAAGGAAAATAAAAAATACAAAGTACCTAAAATTGCATTCTATGTAGTATTAAAGAAACAAAATCATCAAGTATCAAATCTGAATCGAATACTTCTCATACTAAACAATTCATGGCTAATGAAATATACTCTAATAATATTATAATAAAATTATTAGCATGCATATTCTAATAGCTATTAGACTGAAATGAATTAATAAAAAGAAAAAATTTGAGATTGGCAATAATCTTCTTAAACTCATTGATGCTTGATAAAATCTTAAAATATATAAAAAATACATTATGAAAAAAAAAATTATTTTAGAATAAAATAAGCAAAATGATGAAAATGGGAGATATATCTCAATTAAAAAGCTTAAATTATAACAATTAAAAATTAACAGCACACTGCACAATAAACTGAGTGAGGGCACAACAAACTAAAAATTAACTCTTATTGTTAATTACAAAAATCTAAAAAATTAAAAAATATGCTTAAAAAAAAAAAATAAAAAATAAAAACACTTAACCTTACCAAAAGGACAACTTTTATGAAGAAAAAAAATCACCCATTCCACTTGTCACCACTCCAAGTCTCCAACAAGGCAACACCCCTTCTGCTGCCATGTGCCCACAGTTTCTCTCAAACCCACCTAGTGTTTCTCTCAAACCCACTTTAAGTAATAGAACTCAATTTTCTCTCTCTCCTAGCTCGTCCTCTCTATCTCTGTGCAAGTCTCTGTTTTTTTTTTTTTGGCTGGGTGATGTTGCGTACTAGAAAGAAGCCAAGAAGGGAGGATGTGCTGCTAAAGCAGCTGAACCTGTGGAGAAGGAGGTTCCGGTGAAATGAGTTCCGATGGGTTTCACTGGAATTAGAGACTTGGTCCGACTTTGACTTCTCGTCCGCCTTTGACAACAACGTCTCTGATCTGGAGAGCAAGAGCAAAGGAAAGGCTCATTTTCTCGTTCGCCTTCAACAACAACAACAAGAGGGTGTGTGGTGCTCAAATAATTTATACTTTCTTTTCTTTTTTTGTAGGGGCAGTAACAAAATTTTTTGGACAAATACTTTAATTATTTTTTTTTACCAGGGGCGCCCGCCCCTGGGTCGCCCCTGTGTGTCTCCGCCACTATAGCAGCACCACTCTTAGTTTTATTTTGGTATTGTGTAACATGCTGATGTGGCATCACATGAATGGCCTGCACAAAAACCACCATTTGTGCAAGTTGTGCATATAACTTATTCTCATACCTATTTGTTTTCAGTTTGAGAGCAACTTCTACACGGGTGTGGCACAAATCCACCCTTTTGTGCCCGCCAATCAGAAAGTGACACCTAAGCAAATCATAATAAACCTAGGTTTAAGAAAAAAACACAACCACACGGTCCACACCAAATTATACCAAATATGAGAAAAAAAAAAAAAAACTCATTAATTTTTTAAGAAAGAAAAAATTGGAGGGGTGGCTAGCTGGCCACCCCAAGTGGGAGGTGGCCCATGCGGGCCACTCTAGCCCAGTGTAACTGATTTTTTATCAATGAGAATTCAGTTTTTTCAAAAAAAAAAAAGAAAAAAAAGGGAAATATATTTTTTAAAAGAGGAACACCCCTGATGATTTTTTATTAATTCATTTAATTTTTTTTTCTTTGTCGGAGAAAACAAAATTTCAAATTAAATCAAAATATCTTAAATAATTTGACCCTAGATTAGCATTCAATCCAAGTGATTTATGGTACTATGACGATTTGATATAATTTTCATATATATCAAAATATCTAAAAATATAGGGTTTGTTTACAAACCATCCCCTCTACAGACTTGGGTCCTTTTTATTTTAAATAAAATGGAGGGTATTTAGGTATTTTAAGAGGATAATGTTACCGTTAACACTTTATGGACAAAAATACCCCATCCCTAAAAATCGAATTGGAGAGGATCCTTCTCCTCCTTCTTCTAAATACCTGCTCACTTCTCTATTCTTTTGCAATTGGTGTTTGTTTCTCAGCGGCCACCGTCTCAGTCTCTCTCTCTCTCTCTCTACAGTTTTGCCCTCTCTCTCCCCAGATCGTCGAGGTGAAGCTGTTGTCTTTCTGTTCTTTACTGGCTCTCTCTGCAACGTTGTGAGGGCCAAGTCTGGTAGGTGACGTACCCATCTTTTTTAATCAACAAAGAAATCGGAAAGATTCAAAGCTTTTGTGGGCTCAAAGTTTGTATCCAGAGAGGAGGAGTTGATGATCATGAAGCAGAAACTGGAGGAAATATGGCCCCAGAGCTCCGTTAATTACATCCCCAATTATTGTTTTGGATTTTCCGTGCCAGAGGTATCTATTGCAGATGTATTCCCATTGTGGCTGTTTTTTGTTTCTTATATAGACAGATATTGATAATTTGAAACATGGAAAATTTGAATTCCAAGTCGCCATAGCTTTATATTTACAAAGTATGCAAATTTACTAAAATTTATGGAACAATTTCATGAAAGGTGAGACCTTTCAGAATAATCAATACTTGTCGCCTACTGAAGTTTTTGACTTTGCTTACTGATTATCGTTGTTGTTGTTGTTAGTCTCATTATGATTTTTATTTTTGGTTTCTCAGAGCCTAATTGCTTCCTCTTATAGCAATGTCTCATCTTATAGCTCTTTATTATCAGATTGACAAGATAATGTTGGACCGGTTGCCAAAAAACCAAATTTCCAGACTTAAGTGGCCACAATCTCAGTCCAAGACGTTGCTTGGTGTAAGTTTAAGTTTTAGATATATTTCTATGTAATTCACATTGTATTAAATAAACGCCCTTAATTGTTCTTTTAGCTTTATTAACAACAAATGCCTACTGTTTCTTTGGAATCTTGGTATGCACAAGAGTTAATTTTGTTTATGTTATTTTGTGTGCACATAGATTGACAGTGCCCCAGTGGCCGATTTGACTGGTAGATTGCCAGAGGACATTCTTTCTTCTATAACATTATTAATATCAGTGAGGGATGCTGCCACTACTAGCATCCTTTCAAAAAGATGGAGACACCTTTGGACGACCTCTTCTAACCTTGACCTAGATGCCAAAAACATGCTTGGACATTTTTTAGACTTGGACTGTTTCGAAAACCTGCATACTCAGTGGAAACAGAAGCACAAGGGAAGATTTGTTAGATGGGCCAACCATATTTTGGGACTCTATGCCGGCAAAAAGGTAGATTCCTTTAGGGTTGAGTATCCATTGGGTAGTGATCATGGTTGCGACGTTGATCAATGGATTCAGTTTGCAATTGATATGCAAGCTCAAAATCTTTCTATCAACCTGTTAGAACATCATTTTTCAGACTTGTCTTGTGACCTCTATAAATTTCCATATTGGCTGTTTGATCAAGCAGGGAAACGGTCAAAGATAAAACATCTATCTTTGAATTTTTGCAGCCTGAGTCTTCCTGCAAATTTCAATGCCTTGAACTCCCTCTCATCCCTCTCATTGACAAAGACATGTTTAGATCAAGAGAATGTGGATAACATTTTGACTAGTTGCCCATCTTTAGAATGGTTTAGTATAAGTGAATCTCGTTGTCCATTTCATTTGAAATTATCTAGCGGATGTCGGTTTCTCAGGCTGAGACACTTGAGGATGTTTCGTTGTGATCCTTTAGAAAAAGTTGAAATTCATGATGCTATAAGTATTGCATCAATTGAGTACGACGCAAAGATGTTTGGGCAGGTCTTGTTAAAGAACAGTGCACAACCTGTTAGAATATGTACAACTCTGTATCGTGGAAGTGGAACTTTGCAGCGTGATCGTCCAGATTTGCAATCAGATCCTACAACTCAAATGACATATATCCTTGGCACACTTGCAAAAGACTATCCTCTACTTGAGACTTTGTTAGTAACTCCAATGGTCCAGGTATTGCCACTAACAAAAATTTTTAGTTGAACTTTTTGTCATCATTGAATATTATGTCTCTAGTTAATATTTCTTTCCATTGTCTTTCAGATTGATATAATACCTAAGCACTTAACCACATTTACTAGACTCAAGCAGTTGAAGCTATTTGGTGTAAGATTTAGAGAAATCCTGCTGGAACCAACCTCTGCTTTTTTGGAGGCAGCTCCGTCATTGGTTGAACTTGAGATGGATGTAAGTTATCTTATATCACAAGCACATTTTTATGTGGTTGTTGAGTTGCACATGCCTTTTTGTTCCTTGGAACTTTGTACAAGAGGAATTTATTTATTTATTGCTTTTGATACTTTTTTAAACTAAGTTTTGTATGGTTGTTTTACCATTTTTTAAGTCATAGCTCAATTTTATGTTTTCAAACAAAATATCATTTGGAGGAGTATTCATCAAAAATATTTATTACACTTTTCTTCACAGCATTGTTTGAAAGATTTGCTTTTAAATGTGGATTTCACCTATTGTTTCTAAGACATCAAGAAGGATTTGTCGCAAAGATATTTTAGGGTATAATTTCCACTTTCTTGGAAGGATTTGTGATTGGAGAGTGAAATTATTGTTTAGTGATTTCATTACTGGCTTACAAAATTTAGGCTGAAAGCTAACTGAAAAAAAAAAAAAAACAAAAAACTTGGTTTACTACTTGCTTTGAGTTAATATCACCTATAGTTTAGTATTATATTAGCAAAGATATAATAAGGAGAATAAGGAAGATGGAAACTCATGTTTTGCTTCTTTATGTTTTGCTTCTTTATTCTTTATGTTTTGCTTCTTTATGTGAACGCTTATTTATGTTTTGCTTCTTTCTTGTTTTTAGCTCCAACTTTCCTGCACCAATAAGGAGAATATAGAGCTCCAAAAGATAGTTGATGGAGCAGATTACACGGGGCACAAAAAGATACCTCTTGAAGAATATTGTCTACATCACCGTCTCAAGGAAGTGAAGCTACGTGGATTTCGAGGTTATCCAATTCAATTTGACCTTGCAGTACTTTTGCTAAAAAATGCTCTTCTTCTTGAAAAGATGAGAATTGTTCGAGAAACAACACATTATTCAGGCGACGGTGAATGTTGGGTTAAGAAGATAAACGAAGATGGAATCAAACAAGAGCAAATTCTCAAGATTTTGGGTCCGGAGGTGCCATCAACTGTTATTTTAGTACTTGGGTGATTTTTTTGTTAATATTTTTGTGGAGGGAAATGTACATGATGCAGGATGAAAAATATAGAATTGCGTCTTTTAGTTTTATTTGTAATTCAGTAATGTGCTTTTCTCAATTGGGTCATGTTCTTACCCTATTCCTCTGTTTTGGTGTTAATACTGCTCAAAAAGGGTTAAAGAGTTCCATATCAGTTTCTACACGAAAAGTTTCAGCCTTTGATGAATTTTCGGCCTCCAAAAATTCATCAAATCCTTCTAAGGACGATTATGGGAACCTGCCTTGAAAATACTGTGACATATAATTGGTGTTATCATAAAATAGGATAAATTTAATATAAATAAATTAGATGTGCAGCTATCATTGTCATCATTATCACCTTCTCTCTCAAAACCATGACAAGAGGGCAAAAGTATAATTCTTACTCTTTTGAGTTTGTATGGTGCATTTGTAAACTTATTTTATCCTCGAAAGTTTTGAGTTTGTATTGATGGTAAAAAAAATATATATATATATATATATATTTTTGACATGTCCACGCAAGGGTAGGGGGAATGGGGATTCGAACTTGTGACCTCCGCTTCATAAGGCGTGGTTCACAGCCGATTGAGCTACCTCTTGGGGACTAAAAAAAAATATTATTGACGTTATTTAGTTAGCTTCGAGTTCAAATCAATATTACCACAAAATAGACTTTTTTAATTATCTCAATTAATTAATTTTGGTAACTTGTTAAGTAAAAAAATAGAAAACGTAGAGAAACTCAGAAGGCCGGTGCCAGTACCAAGCAAATAACTTGCTTCTCTCTCTTAGAACATTCCCAACGGAGGAGCGAAATGGTACTTTTATCTAAAATAGCTAATAAGATTTATAAACCCCCTCTCCCCCACTTTTCAAGGGAGCCATTTTACATTTTATTGTTTCTCTTACTTGTTTTCTCTTTTTTCCCAAAACTTTTCTCACTTTTCAAGAAATCATTATGAGAATATTCTTTCACAACTTTTAATAAAAATATATTAAAAAAATGGGTAAAGTCCACTTAACTCTGTCATTGGTTGTTTTTCTCAATTGGGTCATGTTCTTACCCTATGCTAGGAGCAGAAGTGGTTTCAGCTTCCATTAAAGATGTGCTAAGGTTAATTTTAGGAACTCTTCCTAATATATCTCTTTAAGTCCAACTCCAATTCATGTTTGTCTCTGCTTTCACAAGAAAAATGGTCATCATCTGCTTTCATCCCTACACATGCAGAGCCTACATCAAAAGAAGCCTGATACCTTCTAACAATATATCCAGACCTCCATGCACAGTGAAATATGCTAAACATCATTAAATGGTTAACCCATTGTTAATCTTTCTTAAGATCCATATATTGTCAAACATGTTAATGTGAAAAATGGTTTGACTACCGGTGATAAGTTGCTGCAATGGGGTTTTAACGATGATAGGGTTTTAGTGGGGTTTTAGTAGTTTCTGCAGAAGTGGAATAGGGGACCAAGAGCATCTATTTTTTCTTTGTGGATTCGGTAAAATAGTGTGGAAGTCATGTTATGCTGAAGTGTAATTTGATAAATATTCTCATCAGCTGAGATGATTTTATCTTCGTGGGGATCTAGCAATGGCATATGCATCAACCAATATTTAGAATTAAACATCCTAACAGGTAGTCTAATCTCCATTTTTAAGACCCCCAAGAAAACAACTTAATTTGTGAGTTTCAGACAATCCATAAATTCTATTGGCTAAAATTTTGAACTGAGTTTTGTATTCCTCCACCTAACCTACATGCTTCAGTTTAACCAATGATTCCTTGGGATCATCATAGGATCCTTTCCCAAATCTACCTTGCAGTTTTGAACGGAGTTTTGTATTCCTCCACGTAACCTACATGCTTCAGTTTAACCAATGAGTCCATGGGATCATCATAGGATCCTTTCCCAAATCTACCTTGTAGCTTCTTCTTCTTGTCCTTATCAAAATGACCCTTTTGCCTAAATCTGCCATACCCATCATCGCCTCTATCATCACTTTCACCTATTCCCACAACATAATCCCTAGTACCAGTGCTTGAAGACTAATATGCACTAGGTCTAATAAAGGGTAATGGGTTTGCAAAGAAATGGCTTCTGCGTGTACAAGTAACCTCACAATAAATGCCACAAGGTTTCGCTAAAGCTTTTCTAACTCTACTTCTTCTTCTTCTTCTTCTTGTCCTCATCAAAATAACCCTTTTGCCTAAATCTTCCATACCCATCGCCACTATCATCACTTTCACCTATTCCCACAACATAATCCTAAGTACCAGTGCTTGAACGAGAACTAGAAATTGAGCTTCTTGAAGAAAATGAAGACTAATATGCACTAGGTCTAATAAAGGGGAATGGGTTTGCAAAGAGATGGCTTCTGCATGTACAAGTAACCTCACAATAAATGCCACAAGGTTTCGCTAAAGCTTTTTTAACTCTAATGTAGGAATTGAAGTTATATAGCATCTCAGAACTCTAGATGAAAATTACAAAAAATGAAAAAAAAAAAAGGAGAGATTTTATAATCTAAAATACAATGTAAGAAAGAGAAGTAAGTTGTTTGCCTGGCACTGGTGGTTCATGTCAGGCGGCCGAGTAATTTTAGAAATCATTCTTTTGTTATTTTTGTGTCATTCTAAAAATGAGATAATTTTTAAAATTATTATTTTATTAAAATATAATAATGATCGATTACAAGTTAAATGATAATTTGAAGAATCACATTATTTTTAAAAGAATACAAAATAATCTTATAGCATTTTTCTACTGCTGCCCATTTGGAAAGCAAGTGGCGAAGTCGCATGCACCGTCGGCGATGTATTACTTAACACGTACGTGAGACATTTGAGATATTGATCAGCTAGTGCCTAGTGGGCTAAAAAAGGCTGTCAAATGTGGCCCAGATCTACCAATGTTTGACTTGTTTGAATGGATCACCTCTGCCGTTGTGCTTTGAACTGAGTTTCCATCGGTCGGTGCATCATCGATCCCTCCTCAAAACCAAATACAAATTCTCACACTATATGCACCAAATTTCACACCAAATACGAAAACATGACCACTCCTCTCCTCTCCCTCCTCTACCTTTTCAGTTTCACCCTTATTTTCGCCTTAGCCCACTCCGAGCTCTGCAACCCGACAGACAAGAAAGTCCTGCTCCGAATCAAGGCAGCCCTCAACAACCCTTATCTACTCGCCTCATGGAACCCAGCCAACGACTGCTGCGACTGGTACTGCGTCACTTGCGACTCCACCACCCACCGCATCAACTCCCTCACCATCTTCTCCGGCAAAATCTCCGGCCAAATCCCCGCTGAGGTCGGCGACCTCCCTTACCTCGAAACTCTCGAGTTCCACAAGCTCTCCAACCTCACTGGCCCTATCCAGCCCGCCATTGCCAAGCTCAAACACCTCAGTTTCCTGAGGCTCAGCTGGACCAACCTCTCCGGCCCAGTCCCTGACTTCCTCAGCAAGCTCAAGAATCTCACCTTCTTCGATCTCTCCTTCAACGACCTCTCCGGCTATATCCCGCCCTCACTCTCTCTGCTTCCCAACCTCAATGCGCTTCATTTGGACCGCAACAAACTCACCGGACCAATCCCAGAATCCTTTGGGAAATTTACCAAGGTACCGGACTTGTACCTCTCCCACAACCAACTATCTGGGAAGATCCCAGCCTCGTTCGCCAACATGGACTTCAACGTCATAGACCTGTCGCGCAACAAGCTCGAAGGCGACGCATCCGTGGTGTTCGGCTCCAACAAGACCACGCAGATCGTGGATCTGTCGAGGAACTTGCTCCAGTTCGACCTGTCCAAGGTGCAGTTCCCCAAGAGCTTGATTTCGTTGGATCTTAACCACAACAAGATCACGGGGAGCATTCCGGTGGAGATGACCAAACTGAATTTGCAGTTCTTGAATGTGAGTTATAATAGGCTGTGTGGTCAGATTCCGGTGGGGGGTAAGCTGCAGAGCTTCGACAACTCTTCCTATTTTCACAACCGCTGCTTGTGCGGCTCGCCACTCCCAAGCTGCAAGTGATGAACTTGTGGGGGCAATTCGATTTGCCCGGAAAAAGGAGCGAGTCCGGAATGATATTACTCCTGCAATAGTAAGTTCTAAGTTCATAATAATAAGTGTGTTTTTGTCGAAACGGGGCCTAAGAAAATGTTCCTGACCAGGGGAACAACGATATCTCGATATGTAAGAAACATGCCGTATGATCTTTGTGTACTCCTCTTATATAGATGCCATTCCTTTTGTTCCAGACGGTAGACCGTTCTTCGCAGTAATAAACAAGGCTGTTTGATTGTAGTGCACTTTACTGTGCACATGTAGTTCGATGGGCCAGGGCCGCTTCTTCGAAGGTATTAGATGACCAGAGGAATGCCGTTTTAATTATGAAAAAGCCCAATAATCAAGGCAGTAAACCAGCAATAAACAAGGCTGTTCGGAGGACTGGCTTTTCCATGATGTTTACAAAAATGACATTCTGTTTTGTCTTTACAAGGGCAGGACGGCGGTAGAAGAAAATCACAGTTCTGGACGACATATAGGACACTCTTGCCTTTCTGGAAGAGTAATATGTACTTGTAATTGTATACCAACTTGCATCAAGTACCGAGAAATGAATCTGCTCGACTCCGGGACACAACTAGAGCTGCCAAGGAGACATCTTTTGGGAACAAATTTACTCTCTCTCTCTCACATTCTTTAGATTCGAAAGTATATAAGAAAACCAGCAAGCATCAATCAAAGAAAACTGAATATTTCATCCATCAAAGAAAAACCAGAGCAAGTGAGAATCGATGCCCATTAAAGGTGATAGGATCATTAAGATGCGATTGATGATGCTCATGCAAACTGAATATTTCATCCATCAAACACCTGGCCCAGCATCAAAAGTAGTAACCATCACAAGTAGGCACTTCCCCAAACCAACATTGAATAGAACTTTCATGAGCAATTTCACCATTTTGTATTAATGTGAATTGTCACATGCATGTTTCCTAAAACAAGTTCAATTTACACGGGGAAAATGGAAGGTAATCCACAGAACACCTTCACTCTCTTCCTATCATTTGGAGGGTGTTCACAAGTATCAGCTGTGCTGCAATTTTTCGGGTTCATTGCGGTGAAGAAGATTATCAAGAGAATAAATGTAGTCTCTTCTTCACTTGTGATGCCACTGTCACGATTGAGGCTCTTTCCATTCTAATCTGCTAAGCCCATCAACAATCGCCCTCATGAACTTCGCTGTTGTGGAGAAGAAAGGATGAGACATGCCCACCAGTGACCCATCTCACTTCTGAACCTGGCCAAGCGTTTTGAAGCTGCAGCACAGAGTGCTTTGGGATATACCCATCATCCTGTAGCATGATTGCAATTTAAGAACATGGGTACTATGGCTAATTTTAGCAAAGAAGTACTTCAAAAATACAATGAGCAATAAATGTAGTTAAAAGACTGATGATATACTAAGCATAAAAGTCCTAACAGATTAAGGCCCTGTTTTATGGGGATTTTCCTTAGGTGGAAGCTACCAGCATTCGTTGATACCAAAGCGACATGAAATTTCAACAATTCATCAATTTAAAATTTGTGCTTTTAGGTGACTATTGAGAAACAGCCCATGGCTCTTATTGCAGCTGAGCTTCTCATAATCTTAAAAGCTGCAGCCATGCCCAGCTAAAGCTCACTAGGTGCCCAAACACAAAGTGAAGTGGATTGGCACAGTTAAAAAATAGGCATTTTGATTATCAACATCACAGAACAAAGAAAACATATGTAGATACAGATGCATAAGTCTCATTGTTATGAAGCACATCAAGATAAATATACCTGAAGAAACCAATCTCCATTTTACAATGAGAAATAAATGAATAATGCATACACAACTTACCAACAGAACATTAAATTAGATAGACAGATTAATTTGCCACTAAATTTCAGATGGTATAAACTCTATAACAAATGAAGCAAAAGGCTTTTCTAAGGGTTGTACTGAGTCAATACATGGGTGGGAAAGAGAGAGAGAGAGAGAGAGAGAGAGAGAGGTGAGCTTCAAAAATTCTTGAATTCTACATAATAACATTCTGCTTTTCATTAATTCTTCTTTCACCTTGATAGCATAAATAATCAGCATATTATCAAAAGCGGAAACTAACTCCTCGTTGACCATTATTAGGGAACATAATCCTCTCCATTTCAAATGAATTTAAGAGTATTCGGTAAGTTATATATGAGGAGTATTATTGTATTTTCACTTTTGAATAAGACAAAAATACCTCTCCAATATAACTAACTGGATATTTTCCGGTTCAAATGAAATGAAAATAATCCTAATTCCATAATTAGGGGGAAAGCTAACAAAGATATGTTCATAATAAATAGGGATAGAAAAGATAATGATAGAGTCCTCCTAAATTTTCTTAAAATACACATTCATTAGGTGATACTGAGATCTGGTACTTACAGTGGCAGCAACAAATATTACAGCATTGGGATTTTTGGGAATAGGAAAACGTGTGACATCTGTGAGAGACAATACATTTCGCATCCGTTCTCTCACCTCCTCGAGAGTCATTGCAGCCTTCTCTGCTGCAAGATCATCTCTCAGTGCCTCCCAGGCAGTGGCATGCTTTAATATTCCCTCACAGAATGCCACAACAGCAGAGTGTGGTGAGAGAAAAGGAAGGGTTGCAACAGGTGTAGGGTGATGTGATCCAACCATTGCAGCATGTACTCCTCCTGGATTCCAAGAAACCATCATAGTTTGAGGGCAAAAGAGATACTTATGTTATGGGTGTGAGATTCAACTTGCCCCAGCACTTTCTGATTTTTTCACGCTTAACAAACATTTTTATTTAAAGCACAAAATTAAATCCAGGATTGAAACGACAAATCTAATCAACAGAAGAAAGAACCTCAAAGCTATATCAGATCCTGTTAACACGTCTAGAAAAGGATTCAGTTTGAGTCTTACCCATACTGAGTCCACATATACCCATCTTGCCAAACCCTGCCTCAGAGTCTAACCAATGTAAGAGACTGCGGGCCTCTTCAATGGTTGCTCTTCCTAACAAAAGCAAATCACTAACGCACAAAAGTTTTGAACCATACTGCAGCATAGGACGTCTTTGACCATAGAAAGGGCTGTAATTACATATTTTCTCTGAATCAAAAGCTGACAATTTACATCAAGTAATATAAAGAGAAGAGCTTCTTTCAATTTGTGGATTGGCCGACTATGCAGAATTGGCTTTTACCTCTCAAGAACCATGGTTGCAATGTTTTCCTTCAACAATGGTCCACCAAGGCACAATCTTCGTTCAAGGTATGGTCCCCAGTTCCTGCAAAAAGAGGCTATAAGTATTAGTCAAGATAGCTAAGTACCAAATGTCAAATGCACCACTAGAAGGTTTCATCAATTGTGAATGGAGCAATTTGTAATAGAATTTTGAGATTTGGCAGGAAACTGGGAAACAAAGAACATTATTTTATTTGAGGACATGAGCAAATCTGTTGCAAGAACATGTAAATCAATGTGCCAAAGAAAATGAAGATTTAAATTATTGTTTGTTTAGTTTTTTTCTCAAATAATATCAAATGTAGTCATCATCTACATAACCATACACTTTATGCTTAAAATTATACTTCATGGAGGAAATTTCCAGTTGGATAACCTAAGGGGGAAAAATTAGAAAAGCAAACCAAAACCAAAAGTTAAAGAATGGAATTTTCGAAAGGGAAAAATTAAACAAAACTCTAAATTCGATCGATTGATTGCCAATCCAAAAGCCTGTCTCATGAAACAAAGGGATGCAAATCATTTACCTCGTTACTGATAGGTTCATCATCATGGGTTAAGACATGGGTGGTAGTTATTAGCTTCAATTGTTAAAATGGGTAGTTATCTTTAGTTAAGTGGGTAGTTTACTTAGATTGTGGGTAGTTTTCTTTAGTAAAAGTAATAACTGTTGTTGTCTTAAGTTTATATATATTTGTGTCATTAGAATAGGAGGAGAAGAGAAGAAAGTGTTTGTATTGTGGTATTCCTCCAGCCCTAAGTGGAGATTTGTATTTTGGTTCAACTCCCAACCTAAGTGGAGTATTATCTTGTTTATCTTGTTCTGACTAGGACCCACTAGGGGTATCAGAACGTATTATCTTGTTTATGTGTGTCTATGGTTTGTCTCAACCCTTAAGTGGAGTTCTTTATCTATCAATTATCTACATATTTCTGTTCAATTTATTGTAGGTTTCTATCAGTTACCTATTGAAGCTGAATTTTCTACTGCACATAAACCTAAATCAAACACACGATTTGGATTCTTTTGAAATACATAATTAAAGTAGGAGCTTCAATCAGCTTAAAGACAATCCAATCAATCTAAATGGCTCCCGATGATGAAGGGTAACAATTTTACCACCTTAACTATACTTGGTTGAGGCAAATGATCAAACGGAAAACAAATAGCCTGAAGAATTCTATAGAAAAGCAATGTAAACTAAAAAAAATGAACTAAACTCCTACGACGAGTTGCGCACAAGCTAAACAATTAGCAACATTACAACTATTAAGATCTTTGTGGCAAATAAGCAAAACATAAAACAAAAACCACATTTCAAAAGATTTAAACCAAGTTACCTGCAAGATGAACCACGCATACCATCTTCTGCGGCGGCACACATTTCGGAGCAAGGAAAGCAACCCTTGCATTGTGACTCTCAGGAGGCAATGCACTTATTAACTGCTCATCACAGAGAGTCCTAAATACCCCTTCTCTCAAGCAAGCATCCTTGGTCTCCCAAACCGTGCTCCAAATGGGTTTCACCAAAGTGGGAGGTCAATTCTGTCCCTCCACTCCTGGGAACAGCTGCTTGATCAATCTCTCCAGCAATTCAAGCTTTGTTCCACCCCATCCTCTGGAAAAGAATAGTGGGCTTATCATTGTTATGTGCATAAATGCACCATATACATGGTCCAACACATAATGGAGCGTTCCAAGATTTACAGTTACAATTCTGAGAGAACCCCACAAACTCTCACATACACCAAAGAATCACAGAAAATTTATAATTTTTCACTTTTTGAGAAACCCAGAAGAGATTATTTGCCAATTGCAAGTTTTGGGTTAAATCTCTTTCTAAAGCAAAGAACTTTATAAGCAATCAACAACCCAATGTTCAGAGTTCCATCGAAAAATCAGTTCTTGAAAAAAAAAATCTCAGCCATTATCAAACCTAGTCGATCAAGTCTTACGTAAAAAATTGAGAAACCCATATGAAAGTAAACAAAAAGAAGAAAAAATATATATAGAGAGATCCAATTAATCAAAGAAAGAACGAGTTACTGCTAAGCAGAAACCCAAGAACATTTATCATTCACAAGCCATCAAGCACTAAGAAAAAAAATATATAAATTAGAGTAAAAAGATACTGAAAGAGATAAACCCATAAAAAATACAGAGAGAGAACGAAAATGAGAGAGAGAGAGAGCTCTACCAAATGAATAAAATACAAAGAAAACAATGGGCGGGGCAGAGGATGCGTGCCAGTGACACGGTGGATTGGGGCCCATGTGCCACCTCAGTAGACGATATCCGGTTTTCTATTCGATTTGTAGCGGCCAATAACATATAAGAGGAGATAACCATTCAAATTATTCAATATTTAAGTTTTTTGGCATGTTTACCAACCTGTTCATAATTGATTTGTGATAATTTTTCTTTGGGCCGGACTGATTTGCCCCCTTCGTAACTTTTCTTTATCAAATTTAGCTACTTATGGTTATTTTTATTGAAATATATTTCAGAGAAAAGCTATCAAACGTTGCCTTTATAACACGATTGAATGCGATGTATTTTGACTTAGTTTATCAAAATATATCAAATTTTTATTAGGTTCACATCAAATTCACGATTTATGTAAAAAATATGCTTTACTTATTGTACCGTACATAAAAGTTCATCAAGCCATAAACAACCGGGCAAGAGTAGGAAAAAGTGAGATCAATGGTTGATAATGAAACAACCGGCAAAAGTTATGTGATAGTATATACATAAACTCGTTTGTTAATGTTTTTGAGGTAATATTTATGTTTGGGTTGTTTATTAATGGTTTTGTTAAAAAATAAAAAATAAAAAGACATTTAAAAAATACCAATTACTAAAATAAAACATTTAAAAAAACGAATTCAACAACAAAATGAGGAGGTTGGTCTAGCTCCAATTACTTGCAATGTTGGGAAAAGTTAGAGGATAGTTGAGAATATATGTTCCGGCCAATGGAGCATATTCTCTCTACTATTTAGGCAGGTTGCCCATCTACTATTCTTTAGTCTATAGACTATAGTTCCGTATTGTTTTAACTTTTAACATATCCTAATAATCAGAAAAAGAAAAGAAAAAATTAGAAATTTTACTCAAGGAATTATCATCTCTAATCAATTAACAAAATATTATGACATGTTTAAGAGATTATCGTGAAAAAATGAGGCAAGATTTCATCTTTTCCCCCCTCCATTCTCCTGAGTTAGTATTTTTTTCTCGCGTAATGTTAGAAGGAAGTTTTTTGTGTAAAGAAGAAATATATATCATTTTGTGTAATCTATGTAGAACCTAATTAATGAACAGATAAGGTGATATGTCTCATCATGGCATCACCTTTAATCAGGGGCGGAACTTGAATATTTAGTTTGGGGGGACAAATTTTTTAAAAAAATATTTTGGGGGAGGGCAAAAACTAATTTTTAAAGGTTTTTTTTTAAATAAAATAAAATAAAATTTGGAGACAAGCAGCCCAGGTGTAGTTTTGCCCCTACCTTTAATTAACTTGTGACAATTCGTGGCCTAGTGACAAAAAAAGGGCATTATTAATAGTAAGAAAAATTGTTCAAAAAAAAATAATAATAGTAGAAAAAAAATACAGCTACTCCTTTCAAACTATCACTTCATTGTTAATATCTCTTTAATCTATTAATTGTGTCAATATTTTAATAAGACAAAAAAAAAATTATACATTCAAAAAAAAAAGACTAACAACAATTTTATTTTTTATTTTTTATTTTTTATTTTTTTTTTTAATTTTAAAAAGAAAAAAAAAAGCCCCATGGTGGCAGAGCCACTCCCAAATATTTGGGGGTAATGGGGCCACCACCAAAAACGCAAGCAAAAACGCTCGAGGGTGGTTTGACCACCACCCCCAAGTATTGAAGGTGGTTCAACTACTAGGTCTTCTTCTTCTTTTGTTTATTGTTTTTTTTAATAGGAAAAAAAAAAAAAAACACCAACCTAGCCCTTGAACAATTACCCATTTTTTATTTATATTTCCAAACTTTAGAAAGTCACATCAGAGCCTCCCATATTGCCAATCATATTTCCAATGCTTGTCAAATTAGACTTCTTTTTTTTTTTTCATTTTTTTCCCAAAAATACCTTTAAAAGTTATTAAAAATATAAGAAAAGGAAGGAAACATTTTTGTAAGTGCTATTTGTTCCTAGCACAGAGATTTTGAAGCATCAATATTTAATTGTGATTTATGAAAGGATATCACATATATATAGTTGACAAAATGTGTGCAAATTTAACATGAGTAATTGATGATCTTGATAAGTTGTGTACATTATTTGTGCTGTCTGATTGATTTGTCATGTGAATGGATGCAACTCTCAATTAAAGGCAGGCACAACTATATATAGTACATTCATCTATTATATACTACGTGCATTTAATTTGTCTCATAAGAAGCAACAAAAAACCATACTTGTCAGTAATAATATCACTCACTGTCGTTGTACATGATTTTGGATCATTTATCCTTATGAGATAATTAAGGGAAATGGCTTGAGCCTAGCGACAAGGACACAAACCAAGGGATGAGCCCTTGGGAGGGTTAGCCCAGGTCCTTCCTCCATGTCAACAGCACCACCATCTTCATCTCCCCCGACAACCTTCCATTCAAAGCAGTGAATCAAAGTAGCAAGAGTTGTCTGGACAACCTGCAGCGCGAGTGAGGTTCCAGGGCAACCTCTTCTTCCACTCCCAAACGGCAGCAGATGAAAATGCTGTCCCCTCACATCCAACTGGCTCTTTCCGCCAATAAACCTCTCTGGTCAGAACTCCAGCGGGTTCGCCCAGTGCTTGGGGTCTCTTCCAATAGCCCACACGTTAACAAACAATCTTGTCTTTGCCGGAATCTCATAACCGGCAATGGTGCAGTGTTCAGACAACTCTCACAATCACTACAAGAAAAAACACTATTAGCATCGACTTTTTGTCGATGCTAATAGTCCAAAAGTCGACGCTAATACTTGGACACTAATTGTCCGACCCTAATGAGATCATTAGCGTCGACACCATAGTGGACGCTAATAATCGACTTTTAGCATCGACATCATGTATGGTGGACGCTGATTATGGAGTGGAAGGGAGGTAGAATAGACGCTAATAGTGGACTATTAGCGTCGACACTAATAGTGCACTATTAGCGTCCACTAATAGTTGACGCTAATACTGCTAAATAAAAAACCATTAGCGTCGACTCATAGTCGATGCTAATAGTGTTAAAAAAAATTAAGAAATAAAATAAATAAAATAACCATTTAGCGTCCACTAATGGTCCTAAAAAACTAAAAATAAATAAAACATTATTAGGGTCAATTTGTCCCTAATATTTTTTTTTTTAAAAAAAAAACAATTTTAAACCATAAGATCATATTCAAAAGATATATAAATGATCATAATGAAAATAATAATAATAATAATAATAAAAATGTCATGACAAAAGAATACCAAAAAGGCAACCGAATGAGTTAACTACAAGAGCAAATTTATGTATGTGACTCCAAATAGAATACCTCCAAACAATAGTGAGTGAATTTTATCATTTAATTAATATTCTAACAAATATAACTCTAACAGGGAACCAATTTGTTGCCTACTTAGAAAAATTTTACTAAAGTAACTTCAACAAATTAATAACATGCGAATTCATGGAACTATGGAATATTAAGGGTCAACTTCCAAGAAATATCAGTACCTCATCGCCTATGTCATTCATGTAAAGGTTCAACCATAACAGGTTCTTGCTCTTCTTTACGTATTCAGCAACATGAAAGGCACCTCTTGCGCTAATTGAGTTGTTGCTAATAATCCAGAAGTGTAACTTCCCTAAATAGCAAATATGAATGTTAGTATTACAACAGCAGATATAAGTGCAATTACAGAAAAGTCAGATGGCAGCAGTTGTCTTGATACAACTAAACTAAACTTCAAACAAACATCAGTGATGGTGGACTATATTTTGGAAGACAAACAGCGAATACTTTCAACTAAGTACTGATATGAATCCCGATCACCCGCAACTAGCTCTCCCACTGCTGGAATGATGGAGAATGAATAATAATCGTATCTGCATAAGAAAACAAGCAACGCTAGATTAAGGCAAAAGTAAAGTACACAACCAAAGAGAAAAATATTACAAGAAAAAAGGGGGGGGTGGGGGGGAGAGAGAGAGAGAGAGAGCGAGAGAGAACTAGGTTCTAGTAAAGTCTGAAATCCATCATCCAAAAACTGTAGAGGCAGTAATGGCACTATGTCTTCATACGGAATGAAAATAATTTTTTCCAATGTCTGTTTACTGATGAACATGAACATGGAACATAGTTTTCTCCAATGTGTGAAATCCGTTAAGACACAGCAGTGGAACTAATGCTTTATTCTAGCTCCACACAAAATGGACGTGTTATTGGGTGTTTGTGAAAAATGAAAACCCATCAAAGCAAGTTAAAGGTGTCAAAATTTCAAGTTAGCAGGACAACGATGAGTGAAAATCTTTGGTCAATCTACTGGTTTTCAGATAGATGCAGCAGACTACAAGACAATTATAATATTGCTTACACAATAATGATGACAACAAAGAACTTTTCTTTTTTCCCTTTTGCTAAGAGGTATGATGCTGATAATACTAATCAGAGGAACTAATATAGGTTTATGAAAAGCCACAAACATAGCTTATCATACACAAATTTAGTCCTAAGTTGTCAATCAGATACTCACAATTCCTTAAAAATAGGAACTTCCACATGGCTCAGTTCAAGGCAAAGGAATCTTCCTCCCTGTTTTAGTACCCTGATAAACAAAGTCATAGAAAGGCAGCATTATACATAAAAATCGGAGCAAAAAACTTCCTTGATAGCAATAAAAGGTACTCAATACTTTGTTCGGTGCTACATTGTATTTTATCTAGTACTTTTACAAGTAAATTCTTCTCCAATACAGGGGATGATCTTTTTGAAAGCTGCCATTTCATCTTACTTTTCCTCCTATCAGTATACAGAATTTTCTAGCAAGCTTCATAATATCATTCCACATTTCACACTTCTAGCACGCACACACTCTACCTCAATTTTGCTATACATATTGGTTACTTAGGCCTAAGAAAACATTTCTAGGAGATCAAATCTAGTGAGAGCCAAGGCTGCATTTGTTTTCTCGGATATATCTGATAGAAGATGTAATTTTCTTTAATGGAAAGCAAAAGAGTATATGTCCAACAATCTCAAAATCAAAGACAGTTTCTTACCAAGTTACCAGTTTCACCATATAGTTTAGACCTGTCTCACCAGCCACATCAAGATGCTTCATTCCAGGAAATGGATTCGGTTTAGAAACCAGTCTGACAATGTTGGATATGCAGCATTGTGAAGGCAAAGAGCAATTGGTTTCAAATCCAAATAAAATCACACATGCACCATGAAAGGTATTACCTGTCCTTCCATAATCTATGTAATCCAGCACTCATCAAATCATTCATGAGATCATAGTTTGAAGCCACACTGCTGAAGACATTACCAACAATGCGACTTTTTTCTTCTTCCTGTACTTCTTTAAATCCTGAAATGAAATTCTAGTATTCAATATAACCTGTGAAGGTGAAGCATAGTGATACTAAGCAGCAACTATAGCAAAAGAAAGGAAGGAGGGGGGGGACTAGCTGCTAGGATTCCATTTCCATTAAAAGCATTTTCTTCCTTGCATTGATCATTACAAAAAAAGGATAAGCAACTTGAGTGAGGATGAATTATTTTTTCTTCTGCTTGACAAAATAACCTGTTTTGTCAGCGGCTATACATGGGGTAGCCTACACCAATCTTAAGATTGGTGTTTGCACAAAAAAAGAGCCTTAAAATAATTTGTGACACTCTCACTATTTTATCATATGTATTATAGAAAATACAATAATAACACAAAAACTTTGTAACAAATTCAAAGAAATGACAATTCACATAAAGAGCTTGAGGTTTGAATCCTTACATTAGTGGCTATGTAGGATGCCAGGCTTATTTGTTTGGCAATGTTAGCAACAGATGCAAGAAGCAAGAAGTACTGAGGAAATGCAGGAGTAAGCAACTCCATTCCAATGCTCAAACTGAACATAACAGATGTCGAGAACCTAACTCTCTACAAATAGGATAACGAAAAATTAATGGTTTGTCAAAGCTCTAGATTTCAAATTCAATGGAATACAATCATATATCTCTCATCTTGCAGTTCAACAGTAATCAATGGTGGCACTCCACAACACTGTACTTTGAGGCTTTTGGTTATTTTTGTTCAAATGCCAAAATGCAGTGCTGGTAAGTGCAAGAACTGCAAATAAAGATACTAAAATATATAAAACTAACAAAATAAAATAAAAAAAGAGAACATGTTAACCAAATTCAAATGAAAATGGAAGCCATGCCTTCAAATTGGTATCGAAAGCAGATGCTAAGCCAGCAGTGTAGATGCACCTACTAAGCCGTCCAAGTCCATCTTTCAAGAGCCAGTTAAGGGCTGCAGCAGATGGAAGTGAACGAGAGTACCCGATTCCTATAGCCCGGAACATTGCCTGATATCAAATCCATTCCCAAAATTGTAAGCAAGCATAAATACCAAATCTTCATCTCAAAAGCTACCCCTTTAGGATATATTTCCTTAAAAAGAAAAGGAGGGTTGGGGAGAGAGCAGACTCTCAACAAAAGATCTTACGTCTGCTATTTTCTACATAATATTCTCAAACACGACAAACCTTATAAACACAATATGAGAATTATCCTGACCAGAGCTCTTCACTTTTTTCCTTTTTATTATTTAATTGAAAAAATTATAACTGAATGTATCTTCAATCCTATCTGCAATTCTAACTTAAGCTCAAACTCATAAATAAAAAAGTTAGAACTACTTCTCTGCATGAAACATATTCTGCAATCACTTCAATACCATCATCGCCAATATCCGACAGAAAACAATCGCAATTGAGCTTAGGACATGCACAACCACCCCCAAAAAATGGCACTTTATACACAGATGGCCTTGAAAGTTCAATAGGTTATATCAACCCAAAATTTAAAAATAAAAAAACTATCACGAAGAAATACACTTTTTACACAGAATTGCCTTTAAATTTCAGTAAGTTATTCAAACCCAAAATGTAATAATAAAAAAAATGGTAATGCTCAATTCTGTTACCTGAGTGGCAAGCACCTGGAGGGCAGAGCTAAAAACCCGGTGCAAAAACTTCCATTTCACGTAATACATGTAATTCCCATTAACTTGCTTTGGGATAAAGAAATCCCTGACAGCCGAACCAAGAATTGTAAATAATTTCCGAAACCCATCATCAAAATAGGACGAAAAAAACGACGCACCGCCGTCCACACAAACCAATTGCAAACAATTGGTTTGTCAATGCCTTTATCAATGCCTTCCTCGAGTTCGTAGTCGAGCGAGGTTCTCAGGGAATCGGTGAAAGTTAGGGTTTTGAAGCGGTTCTTGAGTTTATTGGGGGTCACTTTCCGGGTCGCGAAATGGGGTCCCGTTGATTTCCATGGAAGCGGAAGGTGGTGGGAATTGGGGGCTGAGGAGAGGAGATCACATACCTGAGGAGAGGAGATCGACGGAGATGCTGAGGATATGCCGGCCGGAGTATTGCCGGAGGGAGAGAGTGAGTGAGAGAGAAAACGACGGAGAGGAAGAGAAGGAAAAAAAGAGAGAGCTAGGGAGAGGAAGAGGAGTCTGCGCGGGATGAGAGAAAAAAAAGAGGGGTCTGCGCGCGCGGGATGAGAGAAAAAAACGAGGGGGAAGGGAAAAAAAACAAAAAGAGGGGGAAGCTACCAAAAAATTAAGGGCCAAATTTTTGATAGGATTATGCTAATAATCAACTGTCGACGCTGATAGTTGATTATTAGCGTCCACTCTGGGGAACAGGATCCTGTCAATTTCAAATGAAATGGATAATATCTATTTAGTGTAAAATAAGGGGTAGTATTATCTTAACGTTAAAGTTGAATGAATAATTTTACAATATTACCCATCATTTTACACTAAATGGATATTGTCTATTTCATTTGATCCTATTCCCCACTCTGGTGGTGGACGCTGGTAATCCTATGCTTTTACTTTTTTTATTTTTTTATTTTTTAATAAGAGTATAGTAATTAATATATATATATATATATATTTGAAGGTGTGAAGGTTTATATATATAATTTATTTAAAAAAAAAAAAACTATAGTAACGTGACATTAAAATTAAGACCTATAGAAAAATAAATAAATAAATAAATAAAAAAACTTATATTTTTTGGGTTACAATTATATATTTTTATTTAATATATGTACACCATTTTCTATATATATACATATATTCAATCCAACTCTACGTTATTTTTTTAATTTTATTTTAGTGAATCATATAAGCTAGCCAATTAATTTTTTTTTTTTAAAAAAGTCAAGTTTAATCAATCATTTAATACTATCATGATCAACCGAACTAATTCATTATGATCGATCGATTATTTGATCATATCACAATCAATCGAACTAATTCGTTAGAATCGATCGGATGATCGATCGATCCTTTGATCATATCACGATCGATCCTTTGATCATATCACGATCAATCAAACTAATTCGATAGTATCGATCGAATGATCGATCGATCATTTGATCTTATCACGATTAATCAAACTAATTCATTATGATCGATCATTTGATCCTATCACGATCAATCGAACTAATTCGCTATGATCAATGGGATGTTCTTTTAGAAATTTGATCATTTTCTTTCCTCCTTTTCCTTTTTTAGGGCTACAAATTTATAATGAATTTGCATAGGTAAATAATTACTTATAACATTATTTCCTAGCAGAAAATCACCATGCATATTTGGGAAATAAAGTATTTTTGGAATTACAAATTTTCTATTGCTCATCCAAATTGCAACATTTTTTGCTTTATATTCTATCTTTGTTTCTTTTCCATCTATCCCTTTGACAGCAATGGGGCTTTTCATAAGCATCCATTTTTCAGAAGGAATTGCATTCCATCTGCAGCTACAAATCGTTGCTCCAGTATCTATAAGGATACTGAGACTATATGGTTAATATCCTAGGAAATTGAAGTTGCCTAGAACATACATATATCTTTTCTTTCCTTGACTAGGAGAGAAAATAATCTCTTCATTTCCTGTTTGAAAATGATAGATTTTTGCACTTTTAACCTTCTCTTTTTTATTATTGAGGTGATTCGTTCCTGGCATAATTGGGATTTGTATATTCTTCATTGCAATAGCTTTAGAATTGCTGCTTTCTGTCTTTTCATAATTCTTTGCAGTATTATTAAAGCTCATCTTTGCAAATTTTTCTCATTCCTCATTTTCTTGATGAGGAAAATCTTTTGTCCACTTATGAACCCTGTTATCTAGAAAATATAGATTTCTCCCTTAGGCTTGAAGGGATGTTCGACTTGTTATTTCTTTATTTTGATCTTTTGTTAGATCACTTAGGAGCCATTGTTGTGGGACTTCTAAATCTTTCCAATCTATTAGCCTAGGACTAATTTCCGTGTCAAAAGGTATGGGTTCAAATATTTCTACAAAATTTTTATCTAAATGTTTTGTAGACGTCTGGGGTAGTTTTGTTAATTCGTGGATTGTTTTCCAGCGGATTGGCAAATCATGAGAGCTTTCTTTCATATCTATTCCTCTCGTTTTTATTCGTATCCTAACTGTGTCTTCCAGATTAGGATCGTTAATGGAGATAAAATAGTTTTGCCTAATGTTAAACCATACTACTCCACTGACAAGATTTGATTGAATTCCACCAATTATTGCTTTAAAATATTCAGTAGATTTGACTGTAAGTCAGGATTTTGGCAAATACAGTTAGCAGAAGAATCTAAAGCCTTGACAGCCTTTAGGACTCCTAGAGGACATTACCACTGGAATGTTATGCCTTTCGGACTAAATATTGCTCCTCAAGTTTTTCAGAGATGGATGGATAAAATCTTTAAAGACCATAAAGATTTTTGTGTAGTATATATAGATGATATTTTAGTGTTCTCTAAAACTATAGAAGAACATAAAAAAACATCTTAAAATTATTTGTGAAAAATTTCAGAAAAATGGAATAATCCTCTCTCCAAAAAGATTGAGGTAGAAAAAGAATCTATAGAATTTTTGGGATTAGTCTTAAACCAAACAGGTTTAAAACTACAAGAACATATAATTTCTAAGATAAAAGAATTTCCTGAAAAAATAGAAGATAAAAAGCAATTACAGAGTTTTTTAGGAATTCTTAATTATGGAAGAAATTTTATAAAAAACCTCTCTAAAAAGGAAACCCCTCTTTTTGAGAAATTAAGAAAGGATAAAGAATTCGTCTGGACTAAAAAGGATTCAGAGATAGTAAAACAAATTAAAGATGATTTAGAAGTTTTACCAGAAGTTTATTTTCCTGGAAAAGGAGATAAACTTGTTCTTGAAACGGATGCTTCCGATAACTATTGGGGATGTGTTTTGAAAGCAATTCCAGAAAAATTCTGGACTGAGTATGAAACTCCTACCCAGCAATGTCACCTAGGAATTAGAGCCAAAAAAGACCCTATTCCTAAAAAACTTCAAAGAGAATAATTAATATGTGGTTATAACTCTGGAAAGTTTTAAAACAAATGAACAGGATTACATCATATTTGAAAAGGAACTTTTAGCTATCAGACTAGCAATAAAAAGTTTTCATATTTATGTGGCTCCAGAAAATTTTATTATCAGAACAGATAATAAAGCTGTTAAAGATTTTTTGACAAACAAGAGAAATATTATCGAAGGAAGAAGGCTAAAATGGTATAATGCTATTGCCAATTATTCCTTTGAGGTTGAATTTATAAAAGGTACTAATAATTTTATTGCAGATTATCTTAGCAGAAGCCATAATGAAGAATGTTGTAACAGAGGCCCAAAAAAATACAAATATAATTGAAAAGTAATAAACATAAAGCACACACTAAAAACATAGACATGAGGATTTAAGTGGTTCGGCCCCCAACTTGGCCTACATCCACTGGAGAAGACAGATCAATATCTTTCATTATGAGAAAAACAACAAGAGAGATACAAACAGTGACTCACACCCAAACCCAAGTATGCCTACACAACACTTTTCAGTGTTCCTACAAAGAGAATTCTCCCACTCTTTGTACCTCAGCTCTCTTGCTCTTTTTGGATTCTTAATCACTCACTCTCTTGTTTTTCTCCCTTTCACTTGAGCTTAGCACTCTAGTGTCACCAGAGTGCCTTGGCACTGGCCTCTGCACCATTGTGCTTTGGCACTGGCCTTGGCACCCTGGTGCACTCCACTGCCCCTCAAGCTTCTCTCTTCTTCTCCCCCCACTTGTGTTTCCCCTTTCTCTACACTCACTTGAAGAAGCTCTCTTCTTCCTACAAGTAGTTCTCTTCTACTTGTGTTGTGATCATTTGCAAGGCACGGAGGCATGGCTATTTATAGCCTCAAGGTGTCTAACATCTTCCTTCAAATAAGGAAGAAAAAACATGCAGCTTTGACATTGTTAGCCCATTCACATTAAATGGCCAACATCCTCCTACCCGCATTAATTTGGCATGCAGCAGTTTCCAGCACCCATAAGTCAAGCATTTCAGCCACCCACCCTATAGCATAGCCTACAATTGATAAGGCCTTCTAGAGAAAGAAGACAATCGGTGGAGGTGGCTTCAAGGTTTCACATGTGAGCTCCACTTGTCAAAACCAGCACATAATATTTGACTTGTGAAATACAGGTCATATCCAACAATCTCCACCATGACTTGAATTTCACAATCTCCATCATGACTTGAAGTCCGCATCTTGTCTTCTCCTCTGAGTGCCACTGCCTATTGCCCTCAAGGGCAATTGTAATCCACAAGTGATACTCCAAGTCCAAGCACCTCTTGAACTTAACCATAAGACCTAATTTAGACATGTCAAAATGCCTCCCAACCAGTCCCGATGACCATATAGTTTTTTTTTTTTTTTTTTTTTTTTTCTGATGACTCTGTCTTCTTGTAGACCTATTTGCAGTCCTTTAGCCTTCTTTCCCTTGGGCAATCCTCCTGATTCCCTAGCTTTACTTCTCGGTGGTAACTCCACCTCTTTCAGCATATCATCCTAAAGAGACGATGGATCTCCACTTCTAGTTGTCTAAACACAAGAAACCATATCCTCAAAGCCAAACCTCTATGGTGTTTTTTTTTAATCATGTTTCTCTTTGTCCCTTGCTGAGGAATAAGGCTCTTCTCAATGCGGTCTCTTGAAGATTCTTAGTCATCACCTTCATTCGTGAGTGAACGCTGCTCACCAAGCTCCACCTCCACGAATTGCTTCCCTTTCTGCATTGTACTTTCAGAAAGTTCATCTAAGTTAACAAAACTTAGACTTCTTCGGTTCCTGCTTTGTACCATCAGGTTCTACTCTGGACCCATCCCTGTACATAGCACATCTATCAGAAATCACATTCAGACTTCTAATGATCTTCCGATTTAAATCATCCCAAAAACTAGATAACAAGGCCTCTTCTCCATATCTAATGGAAATACTTTCTAGAATACTCGAGCATCAACATGGGCATACGATCCAACATGCAATCTCATGCTCCTTGCACACTTACGAGGGTCGTTCATGCATACAACCACGCCATTTTCTTTGTGGTACTCCTAGGATAGTTTTCTCCATCCTAATCCCATTAACGCACATAACGTTTTTTAAGCCCTTCGTCTTCGTATTCTCCTCCATAGTCTTCAAGCTCGTAATAGTCTCAACCATGGCTTTCCACTTCGCGATTCTCCAAGAGATGTTCTTTGGTGATGAACCCCACACATTTGTGTGTACCAGCTCTTGACACTTTGGCAGTCTCAACACTCATAAGCCTTCTCTGCTCTAAATACCCTTTCAGCTCACTTGGGCTCTCAGGCTATAGTCAAGCTTCACTTGGGCTCTCAGGCTTCACTACCCTTTTCAGTCACTTGGGCTCTCCAGCCAACACCTTTAACTGGCATACTGCCTCTTGGCAGCACCTTGTAGGCTCTTTTGCAAGCTCACAACAATCCACACCCTGCAGCAACTCAATCAATGCTCAGCCAACTCACATGTCCAGCCTTGCAAGCATAACACAACACCATGATAGCAAGCAACTTTTTGGCAAGTGGCTGTGGCAGCACCCTTGACAGGTTTGTTGCAACACTCCACAGCCCCCTGGCACCTTCAACCCATATGTAGCAACAAGCTCACTGATTTTCTCCACTGCAGCACGCCATCTCTAAGTAGGTTACTTGGGCAGCGCCCATGGCAAGGCCATTGTCCTCCACAAGCCTATTGCACCCATTATCATGCAGCAGTCTTCATGTGCATCCAACACCCCAATGCCAAGCTAACACCAAGGGCACTCAAGCACCCAACTCAGCATCCTACTTGGGCAAGGCAGTGCCACCACGTGGCCATTGCCTATAGCACACATCAGCATCACTCAAAGGCATCTTGGGCTCCGTGTTGCCCTTCTCAGCAGCACTCAGCACCATGGTCCAGTTAGACAAGCATACAAGGGCTTAGGCCACGCCCAGCCCACTCACACAAGCCATCCCTGCAATCCATGCGCCCCACAGCTGCTCTTGGGCCAACATCAATTTGGCCATGCCCACATGCATGGGCCAACACCCTTCTTGATCCTTTGTAGCAAGCCTTAGCCTTCTCCAAGCAACTCACCTAAGCATGCACTCTCATGCCTTGGCATAGTGGTCAGCCAGGATGCAAAGCACACATTCCCCTACTACCACGCCACAGTCACATCAAGGTTTTGACACTTGCCCTCCAATGGACAACCCTTGTTGCACTAACAAGGCCTTTATCTTGATCCACCATCGAACTTCTCAATATCAAATTTTGTTGCCACCTTCTCTTTAACCTGTCAATACTGTCCTAAAATACAGCTAGGAAAGTTCCCAGGAAAGACTGGAGGGGTCACACCGGTCCCACTTAAAACCCAGTCTCCTTAGGCATCAGTTTTGCCGGTTGACAGAACTTTCCTTCTCGTATTTTGAACAGTACCCATACATAGTACCTCTGAATCATCACACGTACTGTAGCGCCCCAGATTTTAATAGTCTTATTTTTGATATATTTATTTGATAACATTATTCAAATATTTTCTTTTAAGGAGTTTAGGGTATTATGGAGGGTGGTAATTAGATAATGGTAGTTATTGATTAATGTGATAGTAAATGGTAGATGAAATAGTAATGTTGGTAGGTGTATGGGTAGGTGAAATAGTAATGTTGGTAGGTGTATGGGTAGGTGTAATAGTAGGGGTAGGTGTAATAGTATGGGTAGGTGAAATAGTAAAATGAGGGTAGAATTGTAAATGAACATCTTCAAATTTTCCTATAAATAGAGCTTCTCCCTTCACAATTTCACCACTCCTCTCCCTTCTCTTCTTATTATATTCTTCCTTCTTCCGCTTTCTACTCGGTCTTTCTTCTTTCGGAAGTGTTTACACGAAAAAGAAAGAGAGGGCGAGACAAGGCGCCGCAAGAAAGGAAGAACATGAGAGAGAAAGCGGTCTTAAGAAATTAGTTCAAATAAAGTAGTGGGTGATAGTCAAATTGGAGCAGCTAGATTCTTGTGGAAACTTAAGCCTTGGTCTAAAGGTAAGTACATTCACTACCCCTTCTAAAGTTATCATGTCATGCAATTTATGTACAACTGTAAATGTTTATATATTTTTATTTACATATTATAAAGTTATGTGGCATGCATGAAAGATTGAGAAAGATGAATTTCTTTGTGAAAAATGATGATAAAATAATAATAAAACCCTCATACATGTTGCCCTCAGATACATCAAAAGAAGTACAATGAGAAGTATAAGAAATGTTATGAATGTTTATGAAATGAGGGCACATGTATAGAGGAGTATTTTGGCCCCAAGAAAGAAAGAATGAGAGGAGTTCGCAGACATATTCGGATGGAGGCGAAACCACTCAAGAAGGTTATAGAAGTGGTATTCCATCAATGCACCGTTGAGTGCACCAAGAAAAAGAGTTAATTGAACGGTCGGGCATGGAGGCCATATTCAAAGGCCATGATCACAAGGACCGCAACCCTCGTGCATAGGGTAATAGTGTACATGGGCCTTAAAATGAGAAAATGGACAAGATAATTGCATCAATGATTTACTATGATGATTTACAAAGATGATTTATAATGATGATTTATGACGTTTTACAATGATGATTTATGAGATGTTTACAATGATGATTTATGATGATGTTTTACAAAAATGATTTATGACGATGTTTTACAAGAATGATTTATACGATTATTATTACTAGATGATATATTATTTATTGTATATTGTAACAGGAACAAGGAGTAAAACTATTTATGGTTGTGGATTTTACTTGCTGGGGCCCCTTTGGGCTCATTCAGTTTTATTTCTTGTTTTCAGGTAGAAAGCTTGCTGGAATAGGAGGCCGGAATGGGGGCATGGATAACTATTAAATTTTCATAGTCTTTTTAAGTCAGTTATTGTAATAAAATAATCTTCCATAATTGAAGTTTATGTTTTCTAATTTTCTTGTAATAAAGCTCTTGATAAATGTTTTATACATTTATCGTACTCTTTGAAAAATCAAGTACTCTGATAGACCTTATGGATCTTTGCAAAGATTTTATTATAAAAGAAGAAAGGTGACAAACCTAGCCTTAATGGGCTTGGGGTGTTACAATTTTGGTATCAGAGCAAAGGTTATAAGGTTCTGCAGACTTTTCAAAATATATATATACTTATCATTAAATTTGGGGATAATGGGAAGCCACATTCCGGCCAAGTAGAGTATGTATTTATTAGATGATACATGAACATTTTCTAATGGTTAATTTTTGTTATGATAAATGGTTACAATCAAGTTAGTGTGAGTAGTATAGAGAATTTTAATATTATGGTTAGGTTGATGATGGATATGAAATTTCAAGAATGATAGACAATTTTTATCTATAGTACCTACCTATTTGGATGGCAACAATTTTGGAGTATTGGTGGGTAAAGTATATTTTGAGATGTCTAGAGGATTTAGAGATTACTGATTATGAGTGTTAAAAATCGTATTATATATTTAGGTGGTGAGATGATTTGGCGTAATCAACTTGGTGACAAAGTGATTTTGTGGATTTTAGGTTATGAAGTGAGTTATGTAAATGACTTGGTGACACAATGATCTAGGGATGTAAGTTGTGAAATGATTCTTGTAAGTAAATTGGTGATATAAGAGTTTAAATAAGTTTTATCATGGTTAAGGTTTGATTGATAACAATAATGACACTTGATCTAGATTGTAATATATGGATTGGTGAATAAGGATTTCAGAGTGACATGAAGTGAATACCTAAGTATTGTGGATAAACAAAATGAGGGATACCTAGGATCTATAAGATATTTTGATAATTTCAATTATGACTTAAGGATTTCGATAATTTGGATGATTGTGAAGACTTTAAGGTATAATTCATGATATCTTGGAGGTGATTCCTAGAATTGAGGTGATAAGTTTCTATACTTGAGCTAAACTATAGTGAGGTGGCGTTTCAAGTTTTGAAGATGAATCGGTATTCCTAGGGTGTGAATATATTTAAATTTTGAGGCGTTAGTAGATATGATATTATGAGCATATTGTCATATGCCAAGGCTCTTAATATGATTTTTTTTTCACTAAGTGATAATGATTGATTCTTATCCTTGAGGTAATTTGAAGTATAGAAGAAACAATTGGATAACGGTATATATAGTGATATGATCTAAATCTCCTTACAAAGTATATGTGTGATGATGTGGAGGTATTTTAAAGGTTGATATCATGTGTTGGTATATGCTTAAATGTCCCATTAAATGATAGGAAATCTATTGATATAGTTGATGTGTTAAACAGATTGTTGTTTAAAAGAAGTCATTGCGATGACAAGATGATTATAAGATATTATGAGTACTGAACAAGTACATAATGAAGAATGAAATGTTCAGAGTGCAAACTCCTCATGATATTAATGACATATGTTCATGGCATTTTTAGATATATGATTGTGTACTTTGATGCCTTATTGAAATGTTATTTATCAGTATGATTAACATGATGAATAGAGAGTATGCATGAAGCTACTACAATTATGGAATGAATCAAAATCATAAAGAGAATGTTTGGAGATGAAACTCCTTATATATTACAGACCAAAATGTTCATTAATACGAAAAAAAAAAATGTTTGCATAAGAGACTGGTCATAAGGGTGAGCAGATGTGCTATTCCAAGAGATTACTTTTGCACAAAGAAAAGCTTAGTATGAGTAGAGTCATAGATAGTACGTATAGTGGAGTAATCTAAAGGGCACTAGTTCAAATAAAGTACCTAACTAGAGCTTGGGCGAGAGATCGTGATATTTATGGACATCGACTTGGAGTTTTTCAGATCTTGATGGAGGCGCTTGGTATCATTCTCCATTTCTTGTATCTTTGGTCCCAAGTTAAACGATGATAATATCAACTTTTTCTGAGTATTTTCCGCTTCAATTCCATGTGCTTTTGCTTGTAGTATTTGAGCAATCGTTGTAATACACAATTTGATTTCTCAAGGACTTCATCTCTTCATTTCGAACAAGAAGACGTCGTGCCAAATCGGAGGTTGAACAAGACCTTAATCGAACGCCAATGAATCATTAATCGTGCGTCGATTATTTATCAATCAACAATGTGCTCGTCACGTGGTAGTCGAAACCTTTAGCTACTGCCACGGCGGTAGAATCATGTAACAATGAGAATCATGAAGTGTGATAGGACGATTGTCAAAAGTGAGTGATAGGTTAGGGCATATAGCGGCCGCAGGTGGGTATCAGCACGCTCAAGCCGTATAATCGGGCATAGCATTAGGTTGGGTTGTAAGAGCTAAGTTTAAGTCGAGATTGTTAACAAATGAAGATGAGGTTATCATGTTCGTAGGGTAAGGAAAATATTTGAGAATACAAAGGAGTTGGGAAAGATGAAGTTTTTAGGAACAAGTGTCGAGAGGCGAAAGGCCAAGGAGGACGGATCACTAAGCTTCTCGGCAAGTAGATTTCTAGCTTTTAAAGGAAAATTTTCACTTCAATTAAAGCTACAGTAGACAACAAACGACAAAAAGACCTCGGGCGACGATTGGTTAGAGTCAAAAGTTTTCGAAATTTTCGGATCTTGTTTCCCTCATAATGACGGCTGACAACACTCTTGACTTTTGCAACGCTCGGTTGTCAAACTTACTGTTCAATCAATGACTTTGAAATCCACACGTGAACGGTCGAATGAATCATCATGCCAACGCACACCACGCGCTCTATCTCCCAGCCTGTCTATAAATTCATGCCCTTCGTTATTGGAACGCAAGCCTTGATCAAATTTTTTTTCATGCCTTCCTATAATATTTCTCATAACTCAAATTTTCTTCAAGTTTGAGTTTCTTCTCACTTATAGAAATGCATCACAAATTGATTCATGAAACCCAACCTATACTTTCTATACTAAACCATTGAAGCAAGATTATCGTTGATCATGTCCGAGGAAGCAAGATTATCATTGATCATGCTTTCCGGACTAATAGCTTTCTTTGGCAGCAACCCCACGAGGAGAGAGAGAGCACTTGGTATGTATGCACCAAGTGGTAGGGAGAAGCGCATACATATCATGTCTTGAGTTGTTCATCATGCACTTATGGTAGCAACAAGTAATACTTTTCTTTTCTCTTCCTTCTTTATTGGCGTTGCGAAACCTCTGAGAAAGATTTTATAATCTAAGTGTTTTGGGCCTTCTACCTTAGAAACTTGCCCATGTCGCTTAGATCATCAATTATCCATTTTTGCAACTCATCAAGACGCACATGAGTCCGTCAATAGTGAATGAGAATCTTACTCTTATAAAATAGTGTATTTTCGATTGCGTCGGAATGATCGTTATGAATTTCTTTTGGCAAGTTATGATTAAAGATGTAGTACGAAAAGTTTTCACTAATATCTTGATATCGACACAAGATTTGAGACAAGGAAATGGACATGATTGTATATTTAAAATGAAGTGATTTATGATGTTACTTTTGAGGTATATTGATGTAATGAAATTTTGTGGAGATATAAATTGTAGGACATTGATGCTATTCACTTTTGCAGATTTACGATGATTAATTAATGCATTTTATTAATATTTGTCTATATGATTTGGAATATGGGGATACTAAAGGAAATATAGGCTGAGATGATTTTTCTATACTCTTTGATAAGATCAATTAATTCAGATCAAGGAAACTGTTGTGAGCTTACAAAGAAGAAGATGATATTTTGATATATGAAATAATGAGCTGATAATTGTTATCCAGATGTTTAGGACTTATTAAGAAAGTTAAGGCATGAGGTGCATAATGGAACAATTTTTGAAAAATATTTGGAGATAAGCTTTCGATAATAATTGAGGATAAGAGTAGGGATTATCATAAAACTCGAAATATTAGGAATCGTACAACTACATGGAGTTCCTGTATCCATTGTGTCAGATCGAGATACAAAATTTACCTCAAGTTTTTTTTCGGAGTTTATAAGAAGCAATGAATATAAGGTTAACTTTCAACACACCACTTCATCCTCAAACACAAACAAATGGAACAATATTCAAACTTTGGAAGACATGCTTGATTGTTTGTTTTGAATTTTAAAGGAAGCTAGATCCAATATCTTATGTTGATAGAATTTTCTTACAACAATAATTAGTATGCGAGTCTCTTCAGATTCAACCCAATATGACATATGAGGAGACACCGATGAGAATCTTAGATAGAAAGGATCAAGTCCTTAGAAACAAGAGTATCTCATTGGTGGAAGTTTTATGGAACAATTACTCAGTAAAAGAAGTTTCATGGGAACTGGAAGAAAGCATGCGTAACAAATACCCTCATCTATTTGTGTAAGTTTATGATAGAAGTTTATTTATGGTTGTAGTATATATGATAGCGTAGTATGAAGAATTATATTTCTTATTATGTAATGATGCATGCAAAAGGTATAAAAGGTGCAATCATAATGCACTGAGAATATACGGATAATACCTAAGAGATTATGTTAAACAACCTTATTTTCTTAAGGTATATGGGCTATGATGAATAATTGATGTCTATTATAGAATCTGAATTTAAGGAATGAGTTATAATTGAAACTTTAAATTTCGAGGACGAAATTCCAATAAGGAGGGAAGATTGTAGCGCCCCAGATTTTAATAGTCTTATTTTTGATATATTTATTTGATAACATTATTCAAATATTTTCTTTTAAGGAGTTTAGGGTATTATGGAAATATTTTCTAAATAAGCAGCTAATAGAAATTAAAATGTTGAAATGTTGAAATGTTGCAGGAATCTATGGATCCTCCCAAACAGGGAGAATGGGTCACTATAGCCAAAAGGGCTCCAGTTTCAGTGCAACGACCAAACAAGGTATACGTTGTATTTAAAGGGTTCCAACCAGGAATCTTCACGACCTGGAAGCAGTGTCATTCCCAAATTAATGGTTTCAAAGGTGCCTGTTACAAGGCATATAATACGTTTGGTGAAGCTAAACAAGCTTTTGCCTACTCTATGGAATCTGTTGGATCAGTTAGACAAGGATCTTTGATGATTGAACTGTCTAAACAAGACTTTTCAGACATTAAAGATTTTTATAATCCTGGAATCCCCAGAGATATATACGATGAACTCAATGGTGTTTGGAAGTCCCAAATTTTAAACCAAAAAGGGAAGTTCAGACAGCATATGAGTTATTTGGCAGAAAAAATATCTGACCAAACGGCAAAATTAGAAAAGTATAAAAATCTTTATTCCGAACTTTTCAAACAGACAAAATGGGATGAAGAAACAAATTTTCCAAAAATAAATAATTTTCTTTGCATAATTGACCTTCTGGATAATGAGATTTCAGATCCAGAAATTCAAAAGGCAAAGAGAATACTTTTATTCGAAAAAGCAAAATGTTTACTTCCCCATGGTATTCTTCAAATAATAGAAGAAAAAATTGAAGAACAGTTAGTTAGGATTAAAACAATCACGATCAATTGAATTAATTCGCTAGGATCGATATCAATCGATCATTTGATCATATCACGATCAATCGAATTAATTCGCTGGGATCGATCGATCATTTGATCATATCACAATCAATCAAACTAATTCGCTAAGCACTAATCGAATCATGATCAATCGAACTAATTCGCTAGGATCGGTCAGATGATCGATCAATCATTTGATCATATCACGATCAATCGAACTATTTCCCTCTGATCGATCAACCATTTGATCATATCACGATCAATCAAACTAATTCACTAGAATTGATAACTAATTCACTATAATTGATCGAATGATCGATTGATCATTTGATCATATCACAATCAATCGAACTAATTCATTATGATCAATCGGATGTTTGATTGAACACTTGATCCAATCACAATCGATTGAATATCCAATAATTTATATAAAAGAAATAATGACATATTATCGGGGCTAATATGACTTAGTTTAGTTGACGTTCATAGTTAGACTATCAATGTCAACCAATAGAGATCAACGTTGATAGTTTAAGTATTACTTTTTTTTTTTAGTTGTTAACAATTTATATTATGCTATTAAAATTAAGTCCTATAGAAAAAATAAATAAAATTTGTTGGGTTATAATTATTTTTTTTTCTATTTTTAATATATATATACCATTTTTTAATTTATATATATTATTTATTTCCAATTGAACTTGATTTTTTTTTTTTTAATTTATATGACTGACTATAAGCGTCC
The DNA here is from genome assembly GCA_013348765.1 of Carpinus viminea. Classification (NCBI taxonomy): domain Eukaryota; kingdom Viridiplantae; phylum Streptophyta; class Magnoliopsida; order Fagales; family Betulaceae; genus Carpinus; species Carpinus viminea. The sequence continues at coordinate 34,614,730 of CP054674.1, read as the reverse complement.
ACTTTTAGTGGACACTAGATATATATTTATTTTTTTATTTTTTGAGAAGACCATTAAGTGGACGCTAGATATATATTATTTATTTTCAATTGAACTTGATTTTTTTTATTATTCTTGCCCATTAAAAATTCATATAAGCCTATCAATTTTTTTTATTATATATTTTTATTTTTTTATAGTTTATATTTTATATTTTTTTAATTAGTATATACAATTTTTAATTTTTAGATATATATTTATTTTTTTATGTTTATTTATTTTTATATTTTTTATTTTTTGAGAAGTCCATTGAAAGTGGACGCTAATGAGGGACTATTAGCTGATAGTCTATTGTTAGTTGTATACTTTTATAGGTATATTTTTTGAGAAGACCATTAATAATAGACTATCAGCGTCAACTCTCAGGGTTGACGCTGATAGTCCCTCATTAGCGTCCACTTTGTGGATGCTAATAGTCTATATTATTATTTTTTTATTTTATATTATGACTATTAGCGTCCACTAAAAGTGGACGTTGATAGTCATTGTTTTTTTAATTTATATGAATGGCTATTAGCGTCTACTTTGTGGAGGCTAATAGTCTTTAGTATTTTTTTAAATTTATATTGATGAATATTAGCGTCCACTTCTAATAGTCTTTATTTTTTTATTTATATGAATGACTATTAGAGTCCACTTTGTGGATGTTAGGAAGTTTGGGGTGGCCGAACCAACCCTTTGGTCACAAGGTGCTTCCCCTCACCAATAGCCGATTTAGTGGTGGTTCCTCCTCCTCAACCAACCTTCTTTCTTCTTCTTATTCGATCCAAGGTTGATTAGGATTGTCACGATAATAAGAAACACATGGCACTTTTAAAAATTAGTTTGAAAGAATATCTCTACAAGGCTACAACTTAGTTTGTAAGAAATTTCTATCCTCCACTTTATTAGCAAATATGAAATGATGCTCACTTTTTATTCCAGAAATAAGATATAATTAAGCATCATGGTCCATGGAGTAGGTGTACATAAGCATCATGAAGTAGGTGTTGTGGATTTAAACTCATATATTGGAATATAAACATTTGATTTGATATGATATCAACATCTTACTTATAAACTTCCCCATGTTTATCTCCCCAACATTATAAAACATTATAGACAATCTCACATTTTTTTTTTTAAAAAAAAATTATTTCTTTTGGGTGGTGTCTCCATGGTCACCAAAAGGCATGTTGGAGCTTCTCAATTTTTTATTTTTTATTTTTTTTAAAAGGCACGTTGGGGAAAATGAGTCAAAAGATAGGAGTAGAATGAAAGCTCTAGGCGTTGAAAATATGGACCCCTTTAGTGCATCCATCATGACAGCGGACCCCATAACTTAATCATATCTCAACCATCCAATGTTTACCAGAAGTATATAACTTTCAAAATATTAATTAATTCTTTTATTTTTTATTTTTTATTCACTCAAAGTATATTTGTTAAGAAAACAAAATATCCGATCCACTCATGGGTCCATTCATGCGTTCCTAATGTAACTATAAAAATTTTAGAATTCGTGAAGATTTAACATGATATGATATCGAAACAATAATCATAAATTATTTCCATAATTCACATATCATTTAAACTAAATATTTTACATGCTGCAAGTCTCTATTCCCAACATATGACGGAAGAAATTGGCATGGAGCGTTGGGAGGGGCGCTGTAGGTTACCAAACAAGGCTGGATTTTGAGCAAGGTGTCGTTTCTAGCAACATGACAAAAGGTTGGGGAGAAAAGGGGTCTTCCACAAGCCGTGGTAGGTAAAATGACAATGAAGCCCACAGGTAGGAAATGTTTAAAACGTTAATGCTTTGACTTGAAGGATAAAAGAGAAATTTTACACTTAAAAAATTATTATATACATACTTCTTAGAAAATGCTTGAAAGTTGTCATCCAGTTCTATCATCTAATGGTTATTAGAGCATCCAAAAGTTTGAATGGCTGAAAATTTAAGACAAACAACAGGCATTACGAATTTTGGTTGTCCGTATGATATGGGCAACGAGATCACGTTGCAATAATCTTTTGCATGCATCTCATGGTGAGACAGGTTCCTTTATTCCATAGTAGATGATCCAAACCGTTTATTAGGATCTTGATTTTTTAATTCCATTTAGAATGCTCATTGTCCTCATTGTCAATGCGGTACACCATATAACTCTCACTTTAGAAATGGTTTGCAACTGTATTTTATTGAGTCAAATCCAACGGTAGAGATTAAATTGAATTAACTTGGATGGTTAAGATTAAATTTAATCAAATTTCAAAATTTGGAACTTTTCTCATTGACTGTGCGTGAGAATATTTTAAAATTTAAGTTGGGCATTGGCATGCCATGTGAATGACGACCCTAATATTTAATGCACTTATTCAATGATTATAGTACTTTATTACTTCCACTGCTTAGTATCCTCTGTTTTTTAGGAGTAGAGGTCCGGAGGTCTTGTTTGGAGTGGAACAAGGTTGGGAGACGAACCGTGGAATTAATTATCAATTAATTAATTCTCGGGGCGTTACAGATGAGCTAGACAACAAGGTCTTTACTATGATGAATACCAATCTGCTCAAAACATTCACAGTTGTTGAGGTGGACGAAGCTTTAGCGCATATGCATTCGCTTAAGTCTCCGGGCTCGGACGCTTTTTCTGCAAGCTTTTATCAAAAATCATGGGAGACAACTCGCAATGAGGTGTGCAGTGCAGTGCAGTGCTTGAGTTCTTAAATCACGGTACATTTGCTTCTTCTTTGAATGAAACTTATTTGGTTTTGATTCCAAAGAAAAAAAAACCCCATTTATGTCATGAAATTCCGGCCTTTTAGCCTCTGCAATGTTTTGTATAAACTTATTACAAAAGTTATTGCGAATAAGCTAAAGAGAGTATTGCCATTGATTATTTCCCCTAGTCAAGGCGCATTTATCCTTGGGCGGTTAATAATTGATAAAATCACAATTGCCTTTGAGGCATTACATACAATGGACAAGAGGATGACTGGAAAAAAAAAGATTATATGGCGTTGAAGTTAGACATGAGTAAGGCCTACGATAAGGTGGAATGGGATTTTCTTGAGGCCATCATGGGGAAGTTGGGTTTGTGCCTAGATGGATATATTTGATCATGAAGTGTGTACATACTGTATCTTATTCGGTGTTGGTAAATGGGACTCCTTATGGTAGGTTCTCCCCATCAAGGGGCATAAGACAAGGTGATCCATTGTCACCTTATTTGTTTATCTTATGTGCAGAAGGGTCGAGTCACTTACTGAACAAGGCAGAAATCGATCAGCGGATTACGGGGCTACCAATCTCTAGGGGAGGGACAAGATTAAATCATATTTTCTTTGCGGATAATAGCCTCTTATTTTGTAGGGCCACAATCTTTGAATGGATCTGTTTGCAAGAAATTCTGGAAATGTATGAACATGCTTCCGGACAAAAGTTGAACAAAGATAAGACCTTCATATTTTTCAGCAAGAATACAAAAGCTGCGACAAAATCCCACATTAAAGCGGTTGCGGGAGTAGGGTCTACAACTTGCTATGAGAAATATTTGGGGGTTACCATCTCTTATTGGTAGATCTCGAGTTAGTTCGTTTAATGGAATCAAAGGCAAAATATGCGAACGTATCAATGGGTGGAAAGAAAAGTGTTTGTCACAAGCAGGGAAGGAAGTGCACTTGAAGGCGGTAATGCAAGCAATCCCTACTTACACAATGAGTGTGTTTCAACTCCTTAAAACACTATGCAAAGATATTGATTCCATGATGGCACAGTTTTGGTGGGGGAAAAAAGACACCAAATCTAGAATGGCTTGGTTGAGCTAGAAGAATATGGGATTGCCAAAGGATAGTGGATGACTTGGTTATCGGGATTTAGAATGCTTCAACATGGCCTTACTTGCAAAACAAGGATGGAGACTTTTACAAGACCCGGACTCGTTGGTAGCAAAAGTTCTAAGGGGAAAATACTACCCTAACGAGACGTTTATGGGGGCGGAACTAGGGAGAAGACCTTCTTATGCATGGTGAAGTATCTGGAATTCCAAAAAACTACTGCAGGAGTGGCTTATCTAGAGAGTGGGAGATGGCCAATCTATTAATATATGGGGTGATAAGTGGCTTCCACAACCAGCTCCTCATTCTATTCAATCCCCAGTCAACATATTGGATGGCTCTGCCACAGTGAGTGAGCTTCTGGACAGGGATACAAATTGATGGAAAACTGATTTGATACATGAGGTTTTTAATCATGAAGAGGCAATGAAAATCTGCAGTATGGCTATTTGTCCTATCCGAAACAAAGATCAAAGAGCTTAGGTGGGTACGGCCAGTGGGGACTATACAGTGAAAAGTGGTTATCATCTTGCAAAGGAGAAATTTGTAGGTGAACAGGGGAGCTGTTCAAACAAGCATGATTAAAACTACACTGGAATAATATCTGGGCTATAAAGGGGAGCCAAGTTGTCAAGATGTTTGTGTGGAAGGCTTGCATGAATATCCTGCCAACTAAGGAGCATCTTGTTCGTAAACATGTATTGATTGATCCATTGTGTCCCATATGCAAACTAGTACCTGAGATGATAGATCATGCTTTATGGAATTGCTCCTCGGCTAGAGATGTATGGATTGAGTGTTCAGGAAAGCTACAAAAATGCGCAAGTGAGATGAATGATTTTAGTGCACTTATTGGCAATTTAATGGAATGGCTGTCGATGGAGGAGATGCAAGAAATGGTTACAGTGGCAAGGCTTATCTGGTTAAGATGGAACAAGTTTGTTTTTTTATGGCGAATTCACTCCTCCTGATGCCTTGGTTCGTACAGCTCACGAGCAAATTGAGGCTTATAACCAAGCTGAGTCACGGCTACATAGGAATGATCCTATACCTCCTGCTCCTGTACATGAAGTATGGCAGAAACCACCTGATGGGAGCATTAAAGTTAATTAGGATGCAGCGATTGATAAGGCCATTAATAGAATTGGACTGGGTATTATAGCAAGAGATTCCAATGGTCAGCAAGTGGTGATTCAGTGTGCGACAAGGCCATATATCAACGATCCAAGTGTAGCAGAAGCGTTGGCGGAATGGACAACAATTGATCTTAGTTGCAAGCTTCAATTTCAGTGCATTCTTTTGGAGGGTGATGCTCGTGAAGTGGTCCAACAATTTGGTAAAGATGGTATTTGCAGAGGTACATATGGGCAAATTTTAAATGATGCGAAATCCTTTGTTTCTCATGTCCTTTCTTGGAGGGTCCAGCACGTCTGACACACAGCCAACACGGCTGCGCATAGGCTCGCAAGAATGGTGGTGGTGTTTGGTGAGAATAGAGTTTGGAGAGATGAGTATCCTCTGAGTGTGAGTGAAATTGTATCTGTTTGATCTTGTGAACTGTTTCATTTATGAAAGTTTCGAGTACCATTTCAAAAAAAAAAAAAAGAGAGGCTATGACTTAAACTAATATGTACAATATCAACTAAAGCCAAAATTATATGAGTAGCACTAATGAATCTTATATGAGTGGCACTCCTCCTTTTGCGGACAGGGTGCGCGTGGAATGTTTCTTAGTAGCATTACTCGGGAATTGTTTAGTGGATGGGGAGAGGAGATGAATAAAATACAAAGAAAAGAAAATAAAAGAAAATGATGGAAGGAGGCCTAATGGAGTGAGGAAAGAGAAAGAAAGATTAAAAAAAATTGAAAATAAGAGCGTAAATGAAAAATTTGGTGGCCTGGTGACAGAGTGAATTTATTATTTTGTCCTCAATCTTTGTCTTTTTTCATTCTCAAATTCTCCATTTCCTTCTCATTTTCTCCTTAAATTAATATTTTTGTTCCACTTTCTCCTTAAATCAGGAGAGAAATTCAGGGAATCATCGAATTCCTGTTCATCATACATTTTTCATTTTATATACTATATGATATTTTTTTAAGTATTTTACTCACATTTGCATTCTTTTCTCTTTCACAATTTTATACAAAAAATGGAGTTTTTTTTTTTTTTAATTGTTACTTTTTAAAACGATTTAAAACAAAAACAAAACCGGAATTAAAAAAAAAAAAGACTTTTTTTAATTTTTTAAAAAAATTAATTTCTTCAAATGAAAATTTTTAATTTTTTAAAATGGAATTTTTATTTTAAAAAATTATAAAACAAAAATTGCAAAAAAAAAAAAAAAAGAATTGAAATTACTGGTAGTTAGTTATCAGGAGGAACATTAAAAATGTTTAAATATTTTGGGGAGATATTGTCATAGACTTATAATTGAAAGTTTGGGAAATAAATTGTCAATTGGTTGATAGTTTGAAAGGAGTATGCGAACTTTTCCCACTAAATTATAATGATTTTTATATAACATCACATTATTAACTAAAAAACAAGTAACATGGTTAGTTAATGTCATGTCACACACTAATCACTATTATCATATATATAGTGTCATTTAATTAATATGTTAAACTGTTTTTCCCCCTCTCCCGCTTTGAATAGAAAAAAAATAATAATAATGCTCAAAACATAAAAACTATTTTCGATTTTGTGTCGCAATGTAACATTTAAAAAAAAAAAGAGTTATTGATTATTGACCATTGGAGGATCTACTTGCACTTTATAGTAACCAATGCATGATGCATCATAATATCATATCTCAAATCACTTGGAAAACTTCGAGATTGTAGAATACCAAAAACTATTTGATGTGGCATTGAATATAAGATGCCAATGACCGTTTGAAATCATCAAAGCTGAATATTTGACGCACCATAATAGAACTTATTACTATAAATTGTTCTTCGAGTTGTATTCTGATAAGTAATTCATTTGTCCAGGTTTAAGGTTCTAGGATTTAGGGTTGGTGATTAGACAACCCAAATAAGATTGGAGCAAATGAATTTGATATGATTTCTCTCAAAATTGTAAATTGCAAGAGATCTCAATCTACTCCATAGAACCCAAAATTTGAAGGATTTCAAATTGGTTCTAACATTGTCATATTGGTAATCCATCATTTCAAATTGGTTCCAACTAGAAACTAGAGAGATGGCCACCCCATTGAATTTTTTTTTTTTTTTCAAATTTATATAAAGATATTTTGTCTTGCTAAAATTTTTAAGGTATTTTTGTTTTTTGCCGGCCTCTGGAAGACAACAACGAAATTTTTTTAGTAGTTTAGGAACAACATTAACAAGATAATAGTTTGCAAGGGGATACATGTACTTTTCCCTAAAACCAAATAATATAATGGAGTTATAAATATAACTATAATGGACTTACCCCCTGCATCTCTGAGAACTTGAATACTTGCAATATAATCAAAATCACATCAATAATCAAATCACATGGCATATACTTTTAATCCGTAGATAGTTGCATAATACAATAGAATGAACAATAAACTATAATATTCATCACAAAAGTATCAATATTTTTGTCCATACATGATTTCAGGGTACTCATCAAATTAAAGAAAAAAAAAGAAAAAAAAGAAAACATATTCGTTTGAGTTTAGAGCATCGGATAATATGTCACGATATGAGTGCTTGCATATATACCCAATCTAGACAATAGTGGTCAATTAAGAGAAAGCAACCTAGTATCATAATTCTCTTTGCTCTTTGGACTTTCCTCTTTGCTTGGCTTTTCTAAATCTACTTACCCAGTAAACACCACTCCATTATGGTAGTTGGTTCATCCGTCTTAAATTTATGGGACCAAACAACTGAGACGCCCAAACTCTTGTTCTCGGGTATACGAGTTACATCGATTATGTCGCACTGAATATAATAATCATTATCTTTATACAGTGGACATTGTAAAATGCAGAACCTGTGATTCTCTAAATGGACGAATACAGGAAGAAAGGCCTCATCATGAGGAAGTACGATACCATCCAGAGGCCCGAGGAACCACATATCCAAGTCTAAATCATAGCAAAGCAACTCCCGGCCCTTTGTAATCCAGTATAAAAAATTGGCTACGGCTTGTGCCATTCCGAACAATCCGAAAGGACAACTGCGATGTATCTTGCGCTGCGCGGGTTCAAGCGTCTTCCAATCTCCATCCCCGACGTCATAAACAAAGAAAACAGCAGAGAGATTATCATAAGAACAGCCCTCACTCGGTGCCTGTGGTACTTTTAAAGCAACAAGAATCCTGTTGGGATTCTCAAGAGCTGCAGAGACTATAAAATAAGACATTTCGTATGGAGGTTCAGGTAAGACTACCCACTTGTTAATGACGGGGTCAAAAACCTCGGCAAACATGTCGAGATCTCGCCTATCGGAGCCCAAAAGATAGAGTTTAGAACCTAAGACCCATTTGTGAGGTTGGTTTCTGTGAGTGTTCATCGATGGAGCACGGATCCAACGATCCGTCTTGGGCCCGACAGCACCAAGCTTAAATACAGAATCATCAGGACCAAAACAGTAAATAGTGGAACCTAGGGCCGCGAAGGTAAAGTCAAACGAATGATTTCCTTCACAAAATGGTTTGATCGTCCGTTCCTCACTGATGAACATACCGTCCGCATCGACCCCAATGGGAATGACATACCACCTCCCAAGCACCGCCGTTTTATAAAGACTGGCATACAGATAGCGATTTCGTAAGTAGAAGGAGGACCAGATGGTTTAAGTTCAGCAATTGATGAGGCGGTCCGGCATGACAACGAACGGAATCGCCACGAAAGGCCTCGAATCCTAAACGGAATCGGCATCGCCAACACAGAGTACTTGTGATGAGGGAGGGCGGGTAGATATATATGGACCTGAGACGAAGAAGAGATTTGGGATTTTAGGGTTTGGGGAGTTGCCAAAGTCGGTGGAGTGAGCTAGGTTAGGTCTTGGATTGATTAGAGAGATGGGTAGGTGAGGTGGCTTGATCTGGAGATAGGAGTGTTTTCGTGTGGGAGTGCCAAAAAAAAAAAAGAAAAAAAGAAGACAATAATAATAATAATAATAATTTGCAACTTTATGCTTTTACCCTTATTTTTTGTTCATCAAACTTAGATCAGACAGGGTTACGTTCGTCTTTTGATCGTTTTAATTACTTTTTCCCATTATACATTGTAAATAATTGAATGATTGTTTTTGTTTGTTCATTGTCCCTGTATTAATTGACTATTTTACCCTTACCTTATTGCTATAAAGCCTATCCACCCTTGGAATTAAAAAAAATTGCTGCTGTTTGTTTTGTCAGTTTGAAGCTCTTTTTCTTTGATTGTGTCGAGTTACGGTTCTATCCTTCTTTTTCTTGTCATAATAAATCAGTAGAGTTAGTTTTGTCTTTTAACATTTCTACTAATTCCATAAAAAATTGGTTTGTCTCAAAATAAATAAATAAAAAAAATACAAACATAAGATTTTCATTCTTTAGACTTTCCTTGATCGATAAAGTTTGCTTTAGGGTAGGCCTAGATTTAGCCGCTTCACAATTCTGATTGTTCTGGGCCTCTGTCATACTGACATTTACAAACTCTAGGGCCTTGTTTGTTAAACTCCGTCCCATCCCCTCATATTCCTCCGCATTCATCACGCTATTCACTTCATTTGTTCAAATATATATATATTAAATTATTCACTTTTTATATCACATCATTTACTCTTTATTACCATTCAAATAAAAAATTTATTACAAAACAAAATTTTTTCACTTTCCAATACCACTTTTATTTTCTCATATCAATCATTTTTTTTTTATGGTGAATAGTGCACTGTATGAACAGTGCCATGTAATAGGAGGGAGTTAACCAAACGCCCTCTGGTTTTTCTTTTTTCTTTCATGGCCATGCTCATCTAGAAAATTAATTTTATTTGCATCCTTCAAATGCAATAGATTCTAAATGTTTTATTGAATTAGCAAGTCACGAGCTAGGAGATTCTTATTTTTTTTTTTTGAGTCAGAATTTGAACGTTATATTGGAATGATGGTAACGTCTGCCCTATGCTCTTTGATGAACATTCAAGCTATACAAATTGCACATTAGCTCTAGACCCATTTTATATCTTCCAGATTTGTGTGGCAGTAGGAGCTCTTCCCTTTGTTTTCTGTGCTTTTTCTTGATTTTCATGTATTCTTTAATCTTCATTTCATCGAAGAGAACATTGTTTCATACTATAAATGCTAAGAGTACACACGTTTGCAATTTTCACATTCATATTTTACACCTGGGGTGTATTTGTATTGATGATGGTTATTATTATGTTGGAAAAAAAAAAAGAAAAAAGAAAAAAAAAAGAAAAAAAAAGAAGAGGATTTCTAGGTTCAATCACATTGACAATTTCTTTAGAATGCATTTTGTCCAATTTCTAAAGTTCAATGCCCATCAGGTGTTGCTACCATTAGGCCGTTAGCCGTCTTCTCCGACTCTTCTCCATTACTCAAAGTTATTGTTAAAATAAAGAAGATTTTGGTACAATTTATTATTCACACACTTCAAAATTTTGGTATTTTGGTTTTTCATTTCATTTCATTTTTTTTTTTTTTGTGACATGTCCAAATCAAGTAAGAAGGAGAAATTCAAACTATTGACCTCTGTTTCATGAGGTGTAGTCCACAGCTGATTAAGCTAATCTTTGGTGATTTTTCGTTCAAATTTTTGAATTGACTTCAATGGTATTTGAAATACCCCAAAATAAATAAATTTAATTTATTTCTTTTTATAAAATCTGACAACATATTGGTGAAATTTTTGAGTGGGAGACGGATGAAATAAAATATACAAAAACTATTTTATCTAAACTCTTGCTAACAAATCAACTTGGATTCTTTCACGCAGTTAAAAAGCATTCAAAGACTTCAGCATATGCAAATATATTGTTATTCAAAAGCTATATATGAACAGTTGGGATACCTTTGGTTCCTTCTGACAAACTGGTTCAGACACCAACAATTTTCCAAATACAGTGGAATCTATCATTAAACTATATATGGTAACTGATCACTGTCTAATACACATGAAAACTAATGGATACAATCTCCAAAGACACCAGAAAAACTTGAATTTTTTCCCTTTTATTTTTCCAAATTTTGAGTCTTTCCTTTTCTCCTCACTTTTTCCTTTTGCTATACAAAAATAACAAATATACATATACACGTCTCGTGTCACATAGACCAGACCTCACGAAGGAGTTCATACCTTGCGTTTGTGCCGGCACTGGTATTTCCCTGTCTACCATTTCCATCAGCAGAGGAAGTAGGGTGGTAGATAAAAGGAGCAGCTGTATGAGGAAAGCTTCTAGTCGAGTCTCCTGACAATCTCCTCTGCACAATACTCTAATCAAAGGAAATAGCCATGCATCAAAAGTTAGTTACCAGCAATAATCTCTTTCTAATAGAGAACACAGAACTTTATGGTCTTAAAAATTAGGGGGGGAAAGAAAAGAGCAATCTACAAGCCACCACTTTTCTTAAAAGCTTAAGCCGATAGGAACGAGTAAATTTAATCATTAAGTTAATATTCTAATATCTTTTATCTATAAGAAATTGGGCAACCAAAGATATGGATTAGTTTCCAATATTTTCTCCACTAATCATTGTTATACAAGAAGTACAAAACTTACAAGACTTTGAATGTATGCCATCAGAAACACCAAAACAGTTAGTGTTGTATGAAGTTAAACTGTTAAGAAACTTAAAAACAGGAAACCTCTAATAAAACTGATCAGGCCTCTATGAGGACTTTGTTCTTTCAATGCAGATTGCAAGCAACATCTGGTACAGCATCTATCTAATGTTCCATAGTCTATCTCACCACTCCACTGGTAGTGGAGCTTGAGAGACTAAAAGAGAATTTTAAGACTACTATGAGGCTGCAGTGGTGGTTGGTTGAAAGCAAAATCATACCTCAGCATTCAGTGCCTCCAATACGCTCCTGGGACAGGATCAAGACAGTTGCAGAGTATCCGTTTAATCAATGGAAAACCTATCGTTGGGCACACCTAGAAAACAAGAGACCATAAAGTTCAATCAAGTTAAGAGATATGGAGCTCAAAATAGACGAGAAAGTAAAATATTTTGACATTAATGTGCTGAAATAAACCTCCTGTCTAATTGATCGGTCCATAAGCATGTCTTTAGGAAGCATCAGAAGATCACTCAATTCATTGAGAAGAAAGGAAAAGTTTAGGTTCACCATCTCCACTCTGCCTGTCATCATCCTCATTGCTGAGTTGATGTTCCTTCGGAGAATCATCATTATCCATGCCAAATACACATCTAGACCAATTGCCAATCTGCGAAGAGTAACCCTCACATTAACACATGGAATGAAAAATCATCAAACTTTAGTTATAGAAAATGTGTCAATAAAATGTGATACATCACATCAATCAAGGATATATTTGGACACCCAACTGTTCTTTCTCCTTGTTCTTCTTATCCTCCACCCCTTCACATGCAATTATGATTACATGAAAGTAAGATCTAGCGCCGAATTTGAAGGAAGGGTCCACTATGTACAGCGCAATTTCAAGATTTCATATCAAAGAGGGGAGACTAATTCTAAGAGATGAATTTTCTTTATGGTAAGTAATCCTATGAAATGATGCCACAAACAATTTTCGTTACAGGTTAACTCCATTTTAGCAATATTAATTTGTTTAAGCGACAATTCCACGCTAAAACATGAATTTATTTATTCAAATTTAACGTGAACCGAATAGATAATAATCTCCATCTCCACTGGACATAAAAAATGCTCCCTTAATGTAAATTAGCTGGTTGTGCTCTTCATTGTGAAGATAAACAATAATCAACCATGCAGTGTCTTCCATCAAAGGCCCATTAATTAGTCACTTTGGGAATCATAATTAACAGAAAATATTTGGTGTACCTCATTAAAAAGCGAATCTCTACATTTTTCAACAACCTAGATTATTTCCGTTGACATTACTTCTTTCCCAAACCATGTTCCTTTTCCACACTATTCTAGTGGATATACCTACTTCAGATATTTGAATTGTTGAAAGCATCTTTATCAATGTAAACTACATTGATTTCAGGAACAATTAGTACTTGGAGTCGAAATATCGTAAGTCAAAGAAAACCAATCTGTGCTGTTTTCTCTCCAACAAGCTGAAGATCTCTTTGTAGGTAAAAGGGCTAGCTCTCCAACAGGCGAGGCAGTCAATTTCTTTCCAGCAATGGTTCGATAAACTATCGTGCAAACCACATAAAAGTAAAGCAAAATGTGATACATACAGAATTTTTAAGTTGGGCCCCAGATCCAAAACTCAAATCTCCAGCTGGAATAGGCAGAACCTTGGAATCAACAATGGGATCTGATATAGGATCAGTTGGAATCTCATGGGCTGACTCACGCAGAATAGCATTAAACATTGCAGTATCTAGTCTGGCAATACATTGTTCCATAACCTAATCAAAGAAATCATAGAGAAAAATTGGTAGCCTGAACTTTAATTTCAATGTCTGCAACAAAGGAATTGAAGTTGCAGAAAAAAGGCAAACAGATGTTAAATACTTCATACCATTCTTGCCAACACAGGCAAGCAACCACATTCGTGCCCTTCTGCTCGAACAGGACAGAGCTGTTGCAATGCATCTTGAAAAGCATTTTTCCATAGGGTGATTGAAAAGCTGCCTTGCTGCTGGTCTCCCAGGGCTGGTCCCAACAACCTTCCAATAGTTTTGTTGGTTGACATTTTATCAGCTAGAGATTGCATATTTGGAGTAAAAGCCTGAAAACATAAAGGATTAAAGCACATAAAAGTCATTTATGGTAATACATGTCAGTTATAAATTGGCTAATGGCTATACATAAACTTATTATCAGCATTAAATTTAATTGAAAAAAAAAAAAGGATTGCTCCAGTCAGATGGTCACCATGTTTTAGTTATAATATCCAGATTAATTCATAATATTTCATTATACAGCCCCTTCGGTTTTTACCTGCCACCATACTGGCTCAACTATCCGAGAGAAAATCCAGGATTCAACTTTTACTAATGCAGCTGTGAAGGTTCCTGTCCCCTGCCAATCGTCAACAAACTGAATAAAACCATTAGCTTGCTTACTACCGGAACCACCCTTCCACTTCAACGTTGTAGACCTCCCTTCACTGCTCTTGCTACTCCCATTTGACTCGGCAAACCTTGTCACTGGACTCAATTGACGGGAACTGCCAAATGCCTGTGAGATTATCTCCCTCAACACAACGGTGTTCGTCAACCAGAAGGTTAACCTTAAAACATAGGGCAGAATATCTCAGTTTTACATGCAACAAAAATTGACAAACTCATTTTTAAAAAGTGATCTACAGCGTTAACCTGTGACATCATTGCCGCAGGACTTGGCAATCAAAACAAGGCCTGATACAGTATTTTTAGCAACTGTGGCTCACTTGTCTAGGGTCCAATGTTTGCAAGCATGAATATAGAGTCTAGAAAGGCGTCGAGCAGGCGTGTGCACCTTATGTGCTGAGCTGCCATGCTCTGGTACTACAGAATAAAGTGAAATTTCAGGAGCAGCAACTTCTCTCAGCTCCTCTTCAAGTTTTTCAAATTGTCATCTCCATTTCTCCAATCTTTTGCTCCAAAGTTGCCTCATCCTCATGTTCATCACTGTCTTCAGCATCAACTGTTTCATCGTCGCTTCCTATACTCTGAGCACCATTTGAGGCCCCATCCAAGACGTCAAATTCTTTTTCCTCCATTATGGTAGTTGGTTCATCCGTCTTAAATTTATGGGACCAAACAACTGAGACGCCCAAACTCTTGTTCTCGGGTATACGAGTTACATCGATTATGTCGCACTGAATATAATAATCATTATCTTTATACAGTGGACATTGTAAAATGCAGAACCTGTGATTCTCTAAATGGACGAATACAGGAAGAAAGGATCATCATGAGGAAGTTCGATACCATCCAGAGGCCGAGGAGCCACATATCCAGTCTAAATCATAGCAAAGCAACTCCAAGTCTTTGTAATCCAGTATAAAAATTGGCTACGGCTTGTGCCATTCCTGCAATCCTAAAGGACAACTGCGATGTATCTTGCGCTGCGCGGGTTCAAGCGTCTTCCAATCTCCATCCCCGACGTCATAAACAAAGAAAACAGCAGAGAGATTATCATAAGAACAGCCCTCACTCGGTGCCTGTGGTACTTTTAAAGCAACAAGAATCCTGTTGGGATTCTCAAGAGCTGCAGAAACTAAAAAATAAGACATTTCGTATGGAGGTTCAGGTAAGACTACCCACTTGTTAATGACGGGGTCAAAAACCTCGGCATAGATTTCGAGATCTCGCCTATCGGATCCCAAAAGATAGAGTTTAGAACCTAAGACCCATTTGTGAGGTTGGTTTCTCTTAGTGCTCATCGATGGAGCACGGATCCAACCATCCGTCATGGGCCCGATAGCATCCAACTTAAATACAGAATCATCAGGACCAAAACAGTAAATAGTGGAACCTATGGCCTCGAAGGAAAAATCAAACGAATGATGTCCTTCCCAAAATGGTTTGATCGTCCGTTCCTCTCTGATGAACATACCGTCCGCATCGACCCCAATGGGAATGATATACCACCTCCCAAGCATCAACGCTCCACGAAAAACTGGCATACAGATAGCGATTTCGTAAGTACGAGGACAAAAGTTTCTAGCAGGACCAGATGATGAAGGAACAGCAATTGATGAGGGAGTCCGGCATGACCTCGAACGGAATCGCCACGAAAGGCCTGGAATCCGCTTCAGCATCGTGGATGACCCAGATGGTTTAGTGTCAGCAGTTGATGAGGGAGCTCGGCATGACTTTGAACGGAATGCCCACGAAAGGCCTGGAATCCGCTTCGACATCGGGTTCGGTATCACACAGTATTTGTGATGAGGGAGGGCGGGTAGATATGTTATGTTAGTGTTCGGCTATTCGAGAGATGTGCGGGTAAAGATGTGCTTATGACTCACGGTGAGGATCGGATCTCATGATCAAATGGTCACGAGGATATGGAGTAATGAGCATCAGATTTTGGGAAGTGTGTAGCTGAGTAAAGAAAAGTGTAGTGGGAAAAGCACCGATGGAGATTCAGATTTTGAGCAGTGTGCGTAGTGGGGAACAGCTGGAGATGAGTTTTTTTGGTAACCTGGCTGTTGGCATGGTAAATGATAGTATTCTCTCAATTTTTGATAACTTGATATCGTATCTTCTCCTTCACGTGTGTTTGGGAACTGAAAATCCAATGGTCAATATTTAACTTATCAGAAAAATTAAAAAAAAAAAAAAAAAAAAATCCCAACAATGTGAATGTTAGAGTGTTTGTGAAGTTTTGAAATTTGATAATTACTTATTACTGTAATTTTTTTTAAATAAATTTTCTCTTAATATTCATTTCTTTTTATCAATGCACAAGTAACCTTCCATAACATTTTTTGCTTTGTACTTTAATCTCTCTCTATAGACAGATAAATCTGTTTCCGTCTCTATGTATATTAACGCACCTGAAACTAATTATATATGGCAGATTAATAACTTTGTCCTATACCACCCTCATCACTGCAGCAAAAACAAAAAAGATGGATTTAAAATATTAATAATAATAATAAAAATAAAAAGAGAAACAAGTTTAGATTAAAATATCATTTCAAAACTTATTTGTCTAAATATTAAAGCAAGATAGCCTATGAGCTTATAAATTCTTAGTACATTTGACAATTCTCTCTCTCTCTCTTTTATGATATAGAGATTAGAGGTGTCAATGCGGGTGGTTAATAATCGCCCTCTAACCGTTAACCGTTATAACCGTCAATCTCCTAACCGCCTAACCACTATTATCTTTATAACCACTTAACGGTTAGCGATTATAGGGTTTATTAACTGTAACCGCTTTTTATATACTATATTTTTATAATTATAATAATATCTATACATATAATATAATCAATTAGTCATCAATGATTAAATCATATTTTTGTTTTAGATAATTAAATCACAATTTGAGTATTAATATATTATCACTATAATTTATATGATTATATTACATAATCAATTAATCATAAAATCATTTGTTATATAATAACAAATTATACATACATATTCATAAGTCATAAGTTATAATTATGCAAATTCATATTAATACAACAATAAACAATTAAGTATCTAAAGACTTGGTTCGAATGTATGCTATCAACTTATAAGTTTATATATGTTATAAATTATAATTATAATTATACATATTTGCAATTATGCATATTGAATAATATAAATGTAAAAGATAAATACTTAATCATATGATTAAATAACAATTTAAATACTTATTAAAGTTAATAATATTATTAGTGTACAATCATAATGTGATTCGTATAATATCAAATTAATTAATTGACATTTGATTAAACAATGTGTTACTTATTATATGAATTGTGATTCGAATTATCTTAGATTCTTAGATCTAAGATAATTTTATTATATTAATATGAATTGCGATTTATGATTTGTGAGATAATATGATCATATAATTTAAATATGAGTGTATGACCATTAGATTATTAAGAATTTAAGACTTAGGAGTTTGAGAATTACTATTAAATAATAAGTTTAATTAAAAAAAACTTATAAGTAAATATGATAATAATTTCATAGAGAGTGAGGTCATTTATAAACTTACCCATCTTAGTATCATAGTATGAGTGTATGACCATTAGATCATTAGGAATTTCGGACATAGGAGTTTGAGCATTATCATTAGGAGTTTTATTTGAACTTCTTTTATGTGTTGTGTTTGAACCTTTTTTTTTTTTAATATTTTTTTTATATGTTGTGGCAATTGTGTTGAACTTTTTTTTATATGTTGTGTTTTTATTTTTTATTTCTAAGTTAACCGGTTATGATTTAATATTTAATGATTTTTTTTTAAGTACAAGCAAATATAAAATTTGGGGTCAAATATTTTTGATTTTTCAATATGGACTCTTTTTATAGCAATTGAGACAAAAAAGACACTAAAAATACAAAAAAAAAAAAAAAACAAATGAATGTAAAAAAATGCTACAGTAGTAATAAAAGCAAAAAAAAATCCCCAAAAAAGCTCAATTTTGAAAAAACAGTTAGCGAGCGGTTACCTATTTCATTAACCACTAATCGACAATTAACCACTAACCGCTAACCGTTAGGCGGTTAGTGGTTACAGTTAGTAAAATCTACTAACCACTAAGGCGGTTATGGTTAGCGGTTATTGCCACTAACCGCTAACATAACCGCTAACCGTAACAGCATTGACACCCCTAGATTGGATGTCAAGTAGAGAGCAGTCAAAGCGTCCCATTCGTAGCCATGTCTGGACCCTGTCCGGAACTTATGTTATTTTTCTCACATTTTATGATTTCAATTCAATCCCCGTCTGGATGGTTACTTGCCCCGTCCGGACGCGTAGCTTTGGTTGGCTTAGCCGACTTTGTTTCATATTTATTAGGTTTAGGGTTTTGTGAGCTTTTATTTCATGTTTTATTAGGGTTAGAATTTTTGGGTCTATAAATATATGTTTATAGCATTTAAAAAAAAATGAGTTATTATTTTATGAATCAGTTTTGATTAATGAGAATACTCAGAGTTGAGTTTATTCTTCTATTTTCTTTAAACCTTAGATAAACTCTATTATTTTTAGAAAAATTCTTACATCTTTGATAAACTCAAGATATAAAATTATTTATCCTAGCTTATTAATGTTCTTCGCTATAGCCCAATAAATCGTGATGCATCATTTTACCTCTTGAACTTTTACACAGAACTATTCGAGTTTTAATGGCTGCTTAAGTGGGACTGGTTGCCGATAAAATGCGAATGCGTAGCATTACTCCTTTTTAATTTTTTTGTCCAATTTTTTGACGTCTATTAGCATATTTGCCAAATCAGCTTTAAAATAATATATATAATTAAAAAAAAAAAGAAAAAAGAAAAACTTAAGCAGAATAATAATAAAATCTATTTTGTTTGGAAGGCAACATGGTGGGGTTGGTTTAGGGGAAGGAGGGATTCAACGTAGGAAGTCATGGCATATTTTCCTTTTGGTATAACAGGATGGTGGAGTGGTAGTTGTATTTCTTATATATTGCTATCCCACGCTCATATTTCTCAAGATCAATGCCAAATCAAAATCATAGAGATAGACTGACTAGCTTTGTAATCGGAGGGGGTCAGGACCGGCTTTGTTGACGCGTTGGTGGGCACGTACTCTGGCAGTGTGGGAATTTGGGATGACTAGGAGGAGTTCGCCGTTGGTCGAAAAAAATTAAGTAGTCAGTAATAGTTTAAAATTTAAAATAAGCTCAAAATACAAAAAATTAAAAAAGTGGTTATGCGGTTTAGATAACTAGATACCAGCTGGAACTAGCTTGTTATTGTATAACCGGGTATCCAATTCTAGTTCTAGTTCTCAAAAATGAAAAATCAGATGCTATGGTTTCGATTCTCGGTTTTAGCCAATGACCAAAAACTGAACCAGGTTTACATTCATACTAGAAGGCTAAAAGTCCTCTATGCTAGTATTTTATTTTATTTTTATCAATCTTTCTTCTAAACATACTCTCAATTTTTTTTAATAATAATAATAATCATAGCTTAAAAGAAACTAAGAAATAAAAACTAAAAATTACTAAAATAAAATAAACAAACAAAACTGAAAAGAAAAAAAAAATTAAAAAAACAAAAGCTAAAGGTTGGTCATGACTCATGGCCACTGGCCACCCCTTGTATATATATATTTTTCATTTTTTTTTTAAATTAGTAATTAAATTTGTATATCTTAATAATTATAATAGGGGGGCATTATGGTATTTTCATAATAAAATTCATAATATTTTGGGGGAGAAAGACACTAAAGTAGTCATGTGGACCACTTTTTTATTAATTTTAACTATTCTCACTAATGGAATGACTTTATTGGCAAGAGAGAGGATAGGTTTTTTTTTGACATGTCTATGTAAGGATAGGAGGAGAGAGGATTCGAACTGGTGACCTCTGTTTCATAAGGTGTGGTTTATAGCCGATTGAGCTATCTCTTGGGAACCAAAGAAAGAATATTGTTCGAGGTAGTGCTATAATTTTTAACACAGCTAATAAAATAGACATAAATATAACACAAAATTAGTTTGTTATAGTTGAAAATTTTAACTCATTTAATTAAATGAGCCAAATTATAATGGACTTATATGTACAATCGTCAAGGAATGGGCATGGTGAAAGTCCAACTCATGTCAGGTCCATTGTCATAGTGAAAGTCCAAATCTTAAGAGCTGTATATTTCATGCAAATTGCTCATTGTCCCAAGACAAAGATATTTGTAATTTAAATTAGATTTACAAGACTTTATAAATTCCTAAATCAGAAACAAATGGATAGCCTTCTACTTCATGGCGTGAGTGCAACAATTAAACCATCTTATTCTCAGCCTGTCCAGATTAGTAATGAGATATTACAGCCAAGAGGTTACAATCTGCACTCTTGACTGCTCTGAAATCATGTCAGTAACCAAGAGTATATCATTCCTGAATTTTGCTTTCATCTCCAACCATAAAGAATTCTACATGCAGGCCGGTTCAAAGATAACCTCAACAAGACTCAGAGAAACCATAGGTGGTTCCTTGTCTTCCAAGCATTTTTTTCATGTCAGAATCCAACCTAGATCCGTCTTTATGTCCATGCCTACATGGTTCCTGGATTTTCTATAAATGCAGCATGACCTCTTTTTATTTCCAGACTATGGTTGTTTGCTCATCTCATCCTTCATCTAAGAATCATATTGCTTCTCCTTTTAAAACACAGTAATATTTAAGGATCCCTATTCCATCATCGAAGGGGTCGTTCGATCGTTTCCCATAAAGAATCTTCAACACTCACCGCTCACCAGTAATCTCCACAAGGACATATCCCTCCAACAATTTTATGAAACTGCTTTTTGTCCCTCAAAGTCACTTCTCTCCCATTAATCTTTGAGACAAATTTTGCAAAATTATGGCAATCAACACATATCCTGAGGTTTTTAATGATGTGAACTGGCATTCCTTTAGCTGTAGCAATCAGCCCAAAAGCCAAAGCCAGTTTTTCACTGTGGCCAAGGAGTAACTTTTCCTTCTGCTCCTCATCAACATCAGATAAAACACAACTCAAATCAGGAACATAACCAGCTTCCTTAAACTTGATTGATAACTCCCTCACCTTCGCAAACGCCTCTTCTCTTCTGGGATGGGATTGATCACTTGCATGAAAAGTATGAAGCATTTGATCAAGCTCAATCCAGCTTCTTCCTGGCTCCTTTTTGACAGCCTTCCCCTTCATCAACTTCCTTAAAGTTCTTACATCTTCCCATCTCCCAGCAGAAGCATATAAATTGGAAAGAATTCCATAATTCCCAGAATTTTTAGGCTCAATTTCTAATAGCCGATGGCCCACAGACTCATCTCAACATTCGAGTGAACACTACAAGCACCTAAAAGCGAACCCCATATAGCAGCCGTTGGCTCAAAAGGCATGTCTTCTATAAAGTTAACAGCCTCTTCTAATTTCCCTGCACGCCCTAGCAAATCAACAACACACCCATAATGCTCAATCTCTGGCTCAACCCCAATTTTCCCATTTTCCATCTCATAGAAAACATCCAGCCCCTTTTCTTCCAATCCGCCATGGCTACAACCTGATAAAACAGCTAAGATAGTGACACTGTCAGGTTTGACTTTATTTTCATCTCTCATCAATTCGAAAAGCTCAACAACCTCTCTTTCCGTCCCATGCTTGCTATATGCCATGAGCATTGCATTCCATGATATAGCAGTTCTCTCAGGCATACTTATCAAAGACCCTTCTTGAGTAGGTAAGACTTCCACATTTTGAGTACATATCAATCAGAGAGTTCTGAAGAACCACATATGAGGACAGTTCAGAACGAAGGACATGGCTGTGAACTTGCTTGCCATGATCAAAAGCAGCAAGCCCAGCTAATGCAGTTAAAACACTGGCATAAGTGACATAATTTGAACTCACTCCTTCTATCTGCAACCTACGGAATAGCTCGAGTGCCTCTTCATCAAGGCCAAGTTGGGCATAGCCTGAGATTATGGCTGTACAATAAACGACATCCTTTTCCGGCAAGTTTTCAAAAACTCCGAGAGCTTCATGAATTCTACCAGCTTTGGCATACATGTCAAGAAGTGAGCTTCCAACATATATATAGGATTTAAAACCTGTCTTGATTATGAAACAATGGACTTGCCTTCCCAGGTTAAGCCCATTTGAACCTATACAAGAAGTAAGCACAGTAGCAAATGTGAACGCATTAGGCTCTGTATCTGCAAGCAAGAAGCTTGCCTTAGTACATGAAGGGAAAAAGAAAAAGAAGAAAAAAAAAAGTTGCTAATCTACTGTAATAGCATGAGCTAAGTTGCAGAAAACAGAAAAGAAAAATCCACCGTGCCATGTAACAACGAATTAGGGTATTTCAGGCATCGCAGATTAAGATCAAATTCTTTTGACATTCCACACCACTTAAAATCCCATGTGCTCAGTTTAATATAAGAACTTGTTCTTTTGTACATAAGAAGAATCATTTTATCATCTTCAAACATTTCTCATTTACTTACATTTGAGTTTGAGGGGCTGTTTGAGATTGCATTTGAGGAGCTTAAAAGTGCTTTTAACAATCAAAAAGTCCGTTTGAAGAAATAAGTATTCATTTGGAAAAAAATTAAAAATGGTTTCAAGGGTCCCAAAAACCTAAAAATAGCCAAAACACACTTTTGGCAAAACTTAAAAATAAAGTTTTTACTCAAAAGCTCTTTTTAACTTAAAAGCTCTATTTTTCAAATACAATCTCAAATGGGCTTTGAGCCTTCAAAAGCTATGGAATCTGAATTATTTATTATGCGTTCTATGGGTAATTTCTAAAGACCCCCTATATACTTCTATAAGTCCAATTACGATAAGGAATGTTGCAATAAACCTGCCGCTTCAAATCTTCCTGAAACCAAAGTCAAGAAAGGCATTCATCCCAGTCAGTTACCTCACCATCCCCTACTGCTTGCAGGCATAACCTTAATAATAAAAAATAAAAAATTCAATGGTTGATTGTGAATGTCATATCAATATTGTAGAATAAAAATATAATTTTTAGCATTACTCATAGAGAATAACTTCAATTTGGTTGTGGCAAAAAAGCTGGCTATTTTGCCCACCACTCACAAACTAACACCTCACATAAAGAGAAAAAAATGCACAAAAAAAATTTAAACCATGCAGCAGCTGATTAAAGAAGAAAGAAAAGAGAAGGAAGAAGGAAGAAGGAAGTGGAAGGTTGAGCAGGGAGTCTCGCCTTGCCGGATCTCGCTGGGTCTCGCCAGAGACCCACGGTTTGTTTTTTTTTTTTGTTTTATCGGCCGTGGGTCTCGCAGCCTCACGTTGCCATCGCCATCCCTCGCCGTCGCTCTGCCTAGACACCTCGCGGCGACCCACCTGCATAACAAGTCGATGGTGGCCGCCCGAGACCCACAGTGGTCTCGGGCCCGTGGTTTGTTTTTTCTTGGTTTTAGGATGATAATATCCCAAAATGGTTAACTTTTCCTCCTAGGTCTTAGATTTGAGGCATTAGAAACGAGTTTTGTGGTATTAAAATCGATTTTTGAGGCATTAGAAACGATTTTTTAAGCTGACCGGATTGTTTTTTGGGTTCGATGGATTTTTTTTGGGTTCGCCGGAGACAAAAATGGCCACTAAGGGTGGCCGGATCTCTCTCCCTACAGGATCGCGGCCACCCTTAGTGGCGAGATCTTTTTTTACTGGAGAGGCGGTGGGTGGTGGCGTCGTCACGGAGGTGGGCGACGGTAAGTGGCGGCGTCTGGGTTGATTTGGTTGGTTGATTAAATGATTGGGTGTTTTGATTTTATTTTATATTTGTGCATTTATCTTAATATGATGAGATGTCAATTTATTATTGGTGACAAAAAATTTAGGTATTTTGCCATGACCGAACAGCAGTACCTCTCTTACTCATATAAAAAAAGAGAGATGCTAAGCCAATTTGAAATAGATAGACACGTCAATGTTTCCACAGTCCCACAATAATTTCAAAATTTGAACAATACCCAATACACCCAATCGCATGCATTAAACATGAAATTTGAAAAGTACCTGATCTCAACATCTGTACAAAGAGATTCAAGGCCTCGGAGGAATAACCCCTCTGACAATAAGCCGTAATCAAGGCTGTCCACAACACCACGTTCCGTTTAGGCATTTCATCGAGCACTTTCCGTGCATCTCCCAAAGACTCACACTTGGCATAGGTAAATGAGTTACATGGGTTAGAGATGGAAGAAAATGAGACATGTTTGGAATGATGGAAAAAGCAATTGATTTTCCGAAGCATATTTCGGAATAGATGCAATCATCAAGTAGCATGCGGTACTAAAATCTTGGAAGTTGGAACACTTTCTTTCGCATATTGAAGCATCAAACGATTAAAACCCATAAAACAGGGACACGCTCTCCGGTGTTTCATTACTAAAAAATGCTATGAATTATATATATATATATATATATATATATATATCACCCATCTTATTTTACAAATTAATCATTAAATTTGTTAAAAAGTTCATACAGGATTGTACTACAGGTTTAATGCATTGGTTGGGGCACTGACATTGTACTACAGGTCCCTCGGGATAACATCAACCCTGCTGAGAATGGGTAAAATCTCGGGTGGACCATATATGGGAGTTATGACCTATAATGCATTATTTTTGTTGCATTAAAATAATTAGGTAGTTATCCCCGGTTTTACACCATAAGCTTTTAAAATCCTAAACCCTATAAATGGTGTATTAACGGAGGTAACGCCTTCTTTTGATAATTGTTAAATCTGCATGTTTATAAAACTGGGCTCTATCATACTTAGTTGAAGGGTTTACTTACTAAGTCATTAGACTTACGCGGTTGCTACTCTTTAGGTAATCAGTTGGTCAATAGGTAAGCGACAAGCAAAGCTATCACTTGACCGGTTAGACTGTAGCGATTTCTACAGGTTTGTCTTATTTACTTAGTAGCTACATGTTCTATTTTTTATGAATTGTATAAACTTAGATTTATTTACCTTCCTTTGCACTTACTCTGATGATAAATTCTTACAAGGGCAATTACTCTGAAGGCCATAATCTGGCTTGGTTGAGTAATTGCCAGTGACATCACCTAAATGGCCATGGCTATTTTGGGGGCATTACAGGTTTAGCCTAATCGTTTCTTTTGTTTTGTTTTTCTTTATTTTCAATTTTCGCAGTTTAATTTCTTTTTCAAGTTCACGTTTAGTTCTGCAGTGCCCTTCATAATGCGATCAATCATGACCCATGTGCGATCGTTGTAATGCACACACAACAACGCGATCGAACCTTCTGCCCTGTGTTCGATCTTCTCACTTCGGCAGTGCGATCGAGTGCACTCCTGCCAGAGTTTGCTGCAGCCTCATTCCAGTGCATCTAAGGGCCGTTTGGGAGCTTTTATTTTCAGTTTTAATTTTATATTTCAATTATTTCCTGTTTTTGTCTTTATTTTATTTTATTTTATTTCTTTTTATTTTATTTTTGGTTTAGTTTATGTTGGGTCACCAATCTTTGTCTTTGCCCTTAATCACTTGTGACCTCGACATAGAACACACTCTTAGACAACTTAAAGCTGAACGAAAATCTAATTTGCCTTAAGGGCACACTACTGATACCATGGCTGGAGCTCCTCACGTAGCTTTGCAAGATCACTATATTCCACCCATATACACTACCCCTTCATGTCTCAGGTTGCTGGACATTACGGCAACCCACTATGAGATCAAGCCTAGCACCTACAGAGCTTACCAACTTTCCTAAGGCTTACCCATGAGAATCCTTATGACTTTCTCAGTGAATTCAAAACAATCTGTTTTACCATTCAATTGACGGGATTCACTGAGGATGTCTTAAATATGCGTCTCTGTTGTGAAATTATCTACCTAAATTAATAAGCAAATAATCGCAGTTTTACTTGCAAGTGCACAAGGTCAAAAATGTAGTAAAGAGTGTAAGTGCAAGATCGATCCCATGTGATTGGTAAATTATGCTTAAAATTAAATTCGCAATATAAAGTAAAAGAGATAAAATTAATTTTGATTAAGCAATAAGAAAGAGGTAGGGCTTTGATTTCACCGCTAATCATGCTTATACAATAAATCAATATGCCAATGCTTTAATTACATGATCAATATTTAATGGTTGCCAACCTAAGGGCATGGTGTATACTCCTTGCTTATTGGTTTCTAAGCAACTAATTAGGCATGGTGTATACTCTAATTCTTTTCTTTCCTAAAGGATTTAGCATGGTGTATACTAAGTTGTTCTTTAAGAAAGCATATGAACTGTGAAAACCGACAACCACATGAGACCTAGGGCATGGTGTATACTCCCGGTTTCCCATGTTGATTAACCCAAGAACCCGGTGTGGATTGCTTTTGTTACTAATGTTAAACCCAGGACTCGGTCATCCAAATTGATCTAACTAACAAATCCATACCACATGCATATGTTGATCAGGCACACACATGAGGAATTCATGAAAACAGGTATTAATCAAGTTAAATACTATCATGCAATTATCGCAAAGGTGCCAATATTGAATTAAAATACAAACATGATCAGGGCTTCAATCTAGCCCTACTAAAAGGTTTAGTTACACATGAAATTGATGCTAATCATCTTCATAAAATAAATAAAGGAAAAGAATAAACCCGGAAAATTGCTCCTTGAAAGTCGCCAATTCTTCTCCCAAAAATCGCTCTCAATTGTGTCTATAATTGTGAGGCTTAGAGGTCTATTTATAGGCTTTAAGAGAGTCCTAGAAACACTAGTAAACCTAAGAGATTCGGAATTTCATCTCCTAGACAAATTAGGAGACAATCCTATTACAAATCGGAGAAGGATTCGTCCAGAATTGGGCTCCTATCTTGCGGGCGATTTTAGCATTGCGGCGGTCCAAATTAGGAAAATGGTATTTCACAATGATTTGTAGAATTTTGAGTTATCTTTCCAATGCCGTTGAATCACCTCAATCCGATATTTGAGCTGAAAGTTATGGCCAAAATACTGAGACATGTTCAGGATCCAAATTTAATCCGATTTTGACTTCAATTTGATAAATTCCGATTTAATCCTTTCCACATCTTCTAGATCTTCCCAATTTGCCCTTTAAGCTTGGAACATTTCTAGAAACGCTTCATTTTCTTCCATGACCTACAAAAAACACAGAAAACACAAAAAGGAAATAAAATAGACAAAATAACATAAACTAAAGGCGTAACAAATATAAATTAAGGGGCTTAAATATGAATATTTAAGCACTTATCACACCCCCAAACTTACATATTGCTAGTCCCTTAGCAATACTTAAACTAAAAACAAAATGAAAAACAAAGAACAAAAAGATAAATCCATCTTTCGTGGGATGTACGATTGCATTTAGCAAATGCAACAAGCCTTTTAAACCTCTAGGTATTCCCTAGAGGACGAGTTAAGTCTCGTGAGGGTTTTCCAGGAATGTTACCCACAAACATTATGCACAGTTCATGTTATCTAAAAATTAAAGCATCACTCAAAACCATGATTTTCATTCATTAGCAAGCTTAAAAAGTTAAACTCCATTTTCACAATGAATTGGAATTAAAAGTTTTCATAACTTACAACAGGCAAGCCAAGGCATCACAAATTTGAAACAAAGGTATAGTGAACTAGCACAAGACTATGAAGCTTTCCAAATGATTTCAATGCACAATGTCTCCATATCTCAAGATTCACTGAAATTCCCATTAGAATGAACAACAATGGCATACTTTATTTATTTATTTTTTTTATCTTTTTTTAATTATGACTCGCAATGTCTAGTTCCCTTAAGCTTTAATTGACCCATATAGCGTAGTGTTTAGCCAATGACTCCCAAACCAGATGATTTTAGGGCATTGGGTGTAAAACACCCCTAAGGACTTACTAACTCGAAGTCAAAAAGGCTACGAAACTAAACTAGTCATAATTTTGAACCAAATCAAATTTCTTCACCTTTTGACGTGAACACTCAATGCTTTGAGGCAAGAGGCCCAGCATCAAAGGAAAATCTTATCAATGATTTTTTTTTTTTTTTAATATGCCAATGTATCCAACCAATAGGTTATCCAGTTTCACCCAAAACATAGAAATATGCACATCAAAACCACATGTCATACCCCACCAATCATGTGCTAATGTGCTTGTGTCGAGCAGATCAAACATGTGAATTCTCAATTGCCCAAAGTAAGTAACAAAAATCAAAAATCCAACATCAGATCATGTGTTCAAAAATTTTAAGCTAACCAATGAATATCAAATCACAATTCTTAGATCAGCCAAAATTTCAAGACAACATGAACATGCATTTTTTTTTTTTTAAAGAAAGAAAAGTGACCAAGTGTGTAAATGTGTCTCCCATACCCCAACTTAAATTACACATTGTCCCCAATGTGTCTAACATGGAAAGATCTTACCCGGAGATGGATGAAGCTCGAATAAGTTTGACTCAAAGCATTCCCCCAAACTTGAACTCAAGCACACTTGTTCCTGAAAAACAAAACACTAAAACAAAACAAAATAAAAGTAAAACGAAAACAACAAGAAATTGAAAGGATATGCTGGGGGTGCCTCCCATGAGCGCTTAAGTTTAACGCCTTCACCAGACTATGCGGTCAAGACATCGTAGTGGAGCAAATTCACTCCAAAGATTCTCCAACCCCGCCTTAGTGGCCTCAAGACCACTAACCTCAACAGAGGCGCTTGAGAATCTAGACTACTCAAACGCACTCCACCGTAGTTTCGCATACTCCTTTGGACGGTGCACTTGAAATCCACCAGATGTGGCTCAGTGCTCTTGGTGTAGAATTCACTTCAACATATGGCTTTGTGTCCATTCACTTTGAATGTTTGCTTGTGTCAGGACTATGAACCTCCAAAGTTCCCCGAGGAAGCACACTTGTGATAATACAAGGACCAAACCATTGATACTTGAACTTACTAGGGATGAGCCAAATCTTGATTTATAAGTCCACACTTTCTCGCCCACTTGAAACTCCTTCTTGGCATGGTGCTTGTCATGATTATTCTTGGTTCTTCCTTTGCACCGCTTGCTATGTTTATCTACCTGCCTCTCAACTCTTCAAGTTCCTTCACCTGTTGCTTTTTAGCCTCGGATGTGATGGAGGATTCTCCTGTGGTTTCACAACTTCCCCGATGTCTTTAGTAACATTGTCAACAACTGGCTCCTTGTCCTTCCTTGTGCCCATGGAGTAAGGGTAGCTTGCAATGGATTTATTTGATGGTCCCGAACAACATTCTCAACAACCTCTTGGATCATACAAGCATTAAAACATTCAAAATCATCTTGGGGCAATTGTGAAAAACTTTAAATTTTATCTTTTCACCATTTACTTTCATACTCACAATACCTTTTTCACATGATTTTCATATTCGCAGCTTCTCATGAAGGGCCTCCCTAAGATAAGTGGTAGAGGTGATGGCATTGGGCCTTCTTCCATATCCAAGACAATAAAATCAACAGTAAAATAAATTTACCTACCATTACCAAGACATCCTCAAGTATACCTCTTGGTCTTTTATGCTTCTCCAGCTTGCAAAGTGATAGAAGTTGGTTGCAGCCCCCAAACCTAGCTTTTCATACACCGTATGGCATCAAATTGACACCAGCTCCTAAGTCCAAGAATGACCGCCACAATCATGATCACCAATCCCGCAAGGAATAGTAAAACTCCCGGATCCTGCTTTAGGTGGCAATTTCTTAACAACACCGACTTACCTCTTCACCAAAGCCACCGTTTCATGCTCCTGAAATCTCCTTTTGTTAGTGCAACAATCTTTAAGAAATTTAGCATAAGATGGAATTTGTTTAATTGCATCTAATAAAGGAATATTAATTTGCACTTTTCTCAAGATTTCAAAGATATCAAACATCTTATTTTCTTTCTTCACTTTTACTAACCTTTGAGGGAAAGGTGGTATTCACCTTCTCCATTTCACTTACCTTGGATGTGGAGGCTTGTGGAGGTACTTGTGATTTTCTTCAGTCTTTTAGCTTTACTAATCTCTTGAGGGAAGGTGGTGGTGGATACACTCATCTTACTTATTTCGATTGTGCCGCCTCTTCGCTCCTATCACCTTGCCACTTCGAGAACCGTGACACTGCACTTGTTGGTGACCTCCTGGATTAGGTATGGTCCGGCTGGAAACTCACCTTGCTTTCGTTACTCATCTCCTTAGCCAACTGCCCCACCGTTACATCCAGCCTTTTGAATGGCTTGCTCATGCTTTGCATTGATTTGTCTTTGCTCACCAAATTGTTGTTGGTCCGCCATAAACTTTTCTTGTGTCGTCATTAGTTGTTGAAAAGCTTGTCGAGTTGCCATTTGCTTTACAAGACTCTCTATGTCACCCTTCTTTGATTCTTGAATTGGTTGGGCTGCTTGTTGAAATTTTTGCGCTTGAGGGTTCAAGGCGTTTGATTGTTGCTCCATGAGAAGTTGGGGTGGTTTCGCCATCCCGGATTGTATGTGTTGGAGTATGGGTTGTTCTTGGGATAATTGTTCTGTCCCACATAATTTGCTTGCTCTTGATCTGCAGAAGAATACAAAGGACAAGTGTCGAGTGTGATCAAATTGAGAACAATTAGCACATACCAAGTGGTGCAGCTTGTTGACTAGGTGAGATGTTTTGTAAGGCCATGGCTTTGACAATCATGTCTAGCTCATTCACCGCAACCATGTGTGACTTGAAGATCCACCATTTGAGTTTACTTCATACAAGCCCTTACTCTTTACTCCTTGTCTTCCTCTTGATGAGAATTGTTGGGAGTGCTCGCTTAACGCCTCAAACAATTCCATGGCCTCTTCACCGCTTCTTTTCCATCAAGACTCCTCCACATCCGTAATCAACTACTCCTTTATTGGCGTCATTCAAGCCTTCATAAAATGCCCGTACCAATTCATCTTGAGGTAGCTTGTGATGTGGGCATTTCAAGAGTAGCAAGTCATTGAATTGACCCTGTGCTTCAAAGAATAAGTCGCCATCTTTCTGCCATGCTTGAATTTCCTTCCTCATCTCTTTGTCTTCTGTTGGGAAGAATTTCTTCAAGAATTTATCGGATAAAGGCTTCCCAAGTGTGGATGGTGTTTGAAGGCATTGAGTTGTACCACGCCTTGCATTGTCCTTCAAAGAGAAAGGGAAGAGAATCATCCTTATTCCGCCTTGATCCGTGCCTTGAACATGCCGAACTTACAAAGATCGGAATTCCTTAGATGCAAGTTTGGATCCTAGAG
The DNA here is from genome assembly GCA_013348765.1 of Carpinus viminea. Classification (NCBI taxonomy): domain Eukaryota; kingdom Viridiplantae; phylum Streptophyta; class Magnoliopsida; order Fagales; family Betulaceae; genus Carpinus; species Carpinus viminea. Next base: position 34,583,339 of record CP054674.1, on the reverse strand, counting down.
GTGTGCTCTCAAGTGGGTCAATGCATTGAGTATCTGTGGAGATATAGTAGTTGCCTTCGCCTCGTTGATAGGCAATGCATGATGTCCGTTGGGATTGTCGGGAATGAAAGCTTGTTTCATGGGCCTTCGCCTGTGGCGGTTGGTTCCCAAGCTGTGGTTGGTTGACATGTTGTTCCGCCATAGCTTCTTCTTGAAGTTCTTCTTTTCCTTCCTCAACGTTGTCTCTGCCTCATCAATAGTCCGCCAATTCTCAGATTAAGTGGAAGGATGGTTGGATTCTTTGATCAAGTCCTTGCATGAAATTGACAGTTTCTGAAGTTACAACACTTCAAGGTCTGTGTAGAGGTCCTCGAACTGCTGATCGATCGCTGGAGAATGTGCTCGACGCACTTGGTCTGATCGCTCTCAGCAAGAGACTAGGTTGTTGCAAAAAAAAAAAACTAAAACAACATAGAAAAGCAATTTTTTTTTTTTTTTTTCCAAAATATTAAAATGTAACTAAAATAAAACTAAATTAAACAAAAGTAGAATTCAAACTACAATAAAAATAAAACAAAATAAAACTAAACGAAAGTAATTCTAAACAGAATTTAACACAATGAACGGCGCCAAAAACTTGTTGTGAAATTATCTACCTAAATTAATAAGCAAATAATCGCTAGCTTTTACTTGCAAGTGCACAAGGTCAAAAATGTAGTAAAGAGTGTAAGTGCAAGATCGATCCCACAGGATTGGTAAATTATGCTTAAAATTAAATTCGCAATATAAAGTAAAAGAGATAAAATTAATTTTGATTACAATAAGAAGAGGTAGGGCTTTGATTTCCACCGCTAATCATGCTTATACAATAAATCAATATGCCAATGCTTTAATTACATGATCAATATTTAATGGTTGCCAACCTAAGGGCATGGTGTATACCCTTGCTTATTGGTTTCTAAGCAACTAATTAGGCATGGTGTATACTCTAATTCTTTTCTTTCCTAAAGGATTTAGCATGGTGTATACTAAGTTGTTCTTTAAGAAAGCATATGAACTGTGAAACCGACAACCACATGAGACCTAGGGCATGGTGTATACTCGGTTTCCCATGTTGATTAACCCAAGAACCCGTGGATTGCTTTTGTTACTAATGTTAAACCCAGACTCGGTCATCCAAATTGATCTAACTAACAAATCCATACCACATGCATATGTTGATCAGTACACACATGAGGAATTCATGAAAGTATTAATCAAGTTAAATACTATCATGCAATTATCGCAAAGGTGCCAATATTGAATTAAAATACAAACATGATCAGGGCTTCAATCTAGCCCTACTAAAAGGTTTAGTTACACATGAAATTGATGCTAATCATCTTCATAAAATAAATAAAGGAAAAGAATAAACCCGAAAATTGCTCCTTGAAAGTCGCCAATTCTTCTCCCAAAAATCGCCTCTCTAATTGTGTCTCTAATTGTGAGGCTTAGAGGTCTATTTATAGGCTTTAAGAGAGTCCTAGAAACACTAGTAAACCTAAGAGATTCGGAATTTCATCTCCTAGACAAATTAGGAGACAATCCTATTACAAATCGGAGAAGGATTCGTCCAGAATTGGGCTCCTATCTTGCGGGCGATTTTAGCATTGCGGCGGTCCAAATTAGGAAAATGGTATTTCACAATGATTTGTAGAATTTTGAGTTATCTTTCCAATGCCGTTGGAATCACCTCAATCCGATATTTGAGCTGAAAGTTATGGCCAAAATACCGAGACATGTTCAGGATCCAAATTTAATCCGATTTTGACTTCAATTTGATAAATTCCGATTTAATCCTTTCCACATCTTCTAGATCTTCCCAATTTGCCCTTTAAGCTTGGAACATTTCTAGAAACGCTTCATTTTCTTCTATGACCTACAAAAAACACAGAAAACACAAAAAGGAAATAAAATAGACAAAATAACATAAACTAAAGGCGTAACAAATATAAATTAAGGGGCTTAAATATGAATATTTAAGCACTTATCAATTCTTTTCCTCAAGTTTATTTTATGAAGATGATTAGCATCACATAAACCTTTTAGTAGGGCTAGATTGAAGCCCTGATCATGTTTATATTTTAATTCAATATTGGCTCATTTGCGATAATTGCATGATAGTATTTAACTTGATTAATATATGTTTTCATGAATTCCTCATGTGTGTCTGCCTGATCAACATATGCATGTGATATGGATTTGTTAGTTAGATCAATTTGGATGACCGAGTCCTGGGTTTAACATAAGTAACAAAAGCAATCCACGCCGGATTCTTGGGTTAATCAACATGGGAAACCGGGAGTATACACCATGCCCTAGGTCTCATGTGGCTGTCGGTTTCAACAATTCATATGCTTTCTTAGAGAACAACTTAGTATATACCATGCTAAATCCTTTAGGAAAGAAAAGAATTAGAGTATACACCATGCCTAATTCGTTGCTTAGGGAAACCAATAGCTTAAGGAGTATACACCATGCCCTTAGGTTGGCAACCATTAAATATTCATCATGTAATTAAAGCATTGGCATATTGATTTATTGTATAAGCATGATTAGTAGTGGAAATCAAAGCCCTACCTCTTTCTTATTGTTTAATCAAACTCAATTTTTATCTCTTTTATTTTATATTGCAAATTTAATTTTAAGCATAATTTACTAATCCCTGTGGGATCAATCTTGCACTTACACTCTTTACTACATTTTTGACCTTGTGCACTTGCAAGTAAAACTGCGATTATTTGCTTATTAATTTAGGTAGATAATTTCACAACACATAGTGCATACTCTCGATTTCCTATGTTGATTAACCCAAAAACCCGGCGTGGATTACTTTTGTTACTTATGTTAAACCCAGGACTCGGTCATCCAAATTGATCTAACTAACAAGTCCATACCATATGCATATGTTGATCAGGCAGACACATATGAGGAATTCATGAAAACTGGTATTAATCAAGTTAAACACTATCATGCAATTATCGCAAAGGCGCAAATATTGAATTAAAATATAACATAATTAGGGCTTCAATCAAGCCCTACTGAAAGGTTTAGTTACACATAATATTGATGCTAATCATCTTCAATCAAACCCAGGACTGGAGAAACTGGTGTTCAACTGCTCATTTGAAAAATTAGACAATTGTCCCCAATGTGGACAATCACCTAAACTATGGTAAGGGCTGGAACAGTGTGAACATGGTTCATGTGGGTGAAAATTGGTAGGGAAAGCATCATAAATATCCAACGGAAGACTCATGCTTCACCCAAACAGCTCAAAATATCCCACATGAAACAATATCAACAAAATTAAAATAAAAAAACTAACAAAAATAAACTAAACTAATAAATAATAAAAAGAGAATAAACACAAAATACTAATAAACAAATAAACTAACAAAACAATAAACTAATTAAACAACTAAAAATAAAAAGAACTAACAAAACTAAAAATAACAAGTAAATAAATAAACAGCAAAATAAATAAATAATTAAATAAAAACTAATAATTAAACAAAATAAAAATAAAAACCATACTACGGGTTTGTTGGTGCAGCTCGAGCATAGGTCTCTATGATCGATCGCAAACACGCAGATACGCAAAAAATATGGCAGTCTATGCGCATGCGTTTGATCGCAGGGGTGTGCGATCAATCGCACTAGCGTAATGTGGTTATGTCGAGGGCGGCCGCACTCAGATACTAGGCGCAGACACAGCATGGCACGAATAGGCCCAAGTGTGTTCGAACGCATAGGGGGTGCGATCAATCGCACTATCATAGGCTGATTTTCCAGGGGCATGATAGAATTTAAAAACAGCAACCTAAAACACTAATCTTTTTTTTTTTTGATTTTATCTATACAAAAGCATGAAATAAATAAAATAAATGCATAATTAAAATAACTAGTAGAAAGAAAAAATTAATCTAAGCATAAAATTAATTTTAACAAAACACCGATTCTCCGGCAACGGTGCCAAAATTTGTTGTACAAATTTAATTGTACTCGCCAATTGCACGAGTCAATCGTAATAGAGTGGATGTGCAAGTGTGAGTGTCGAACCCACAGAGAATTGTGTTTGTCAAAAACCAATTTTAAAACGCTTAAATTAAATCTTATCTTAACCTAGTCCCAAAAGCAAACACGTGGCGTGCATAAAAATAAACTAGATTAAATGCAATAAAATAAATAAATAAAAATAACTAAAGTCCATAATCCACCTCACAATAAATTAATTAACATATAAACATGCTTAGCTCATATTTATTAAACATTTATGCTACTAGGCATATTCAGAGTGCTAATACATTATTCATATTTTCGTCTATCGATGAAGCTCATATGCGTATCCTATTGTTGTCACAAATCTTGTCAAACAACTCGAGGCAAACACTGTTACATGAGGTCACAACGGATATTGGTCCGAATACGAATCATCCGATGTACCTTCGGATGCAACGAATGTGACGTTTGACGATTTGTAAACAACAATCAACACACTTTTGTCACTAAAATGTATTGAAACGAATAAACATAAATCTAAATGACAGAAAATACGAACTAAACATGAATATATATAAACGAATTCATAGTGAAGGGAATAAGAGACTAATTAAAAGTAAAATAAAACATAAAATAAATAAATGACAATTTATGAGGGATTTACAATGAAAAACAGAGGGTTTTGGGCCCTAAAGGTGCCTTCCAAACGTGAAAAACAAATGATACATCGAGGCCTATTTATAGGTTGGCAGGTCACTGGACTACGTTCGAACGCACTACCTTTTGTTCGAACGCACCAGTTATTTGTGGTCGAACACAGGGTACACGTTCGACCGTAAATAACGACTATGGTGGCTAGGGCTGACTGGGCGTGCGTTCGACCGCAGTTTCCTTGCGTTCAAACGTAGATAACCGCTAGGGCTGGCTATGCATGCGTGCGATTGCAGCTCCTGCGTGCAATCGTGAGTGCGTTCGAATGCACCAAGTGCGGTCGAACGCACTTGGCAGGAATCAGCTTCTTCCCTTTAAGTACATTTTGCCCTTTGCTAGCTATGTTTTAATGCAATGATCTGTACAACACAAAACACTAAAAACTATACAAAACATTAGTTATTAACACAGCTAAGATCCTAACAAACATAAGTCAAGGGGAGTCCAATATACAATATTTAACACCGATCAGCCATTCTTACCGTAAGCTGACCTACCGGTCTGATTGATAATTGCCACAAAACATCTGTACAACACAAAACACTAAAAATTATACAAAACATTAGTTATTAACACAGCTAAGATCCTAACAAACATAAGTCAAGGGGAGTCCAATATACAATATTTAACACGATCACCCATTCTATCAATGGTGACCTACCGTCTGATTGATAATTGCCACCGCCATGAAGTTGCCTTGGTTGACCGAATGAGACAACAAAATGATTTTAAGCCTCAAGAAAAAAGAGCTGCAACAACAATTGTGATAGTTGATTCTTATGACATGTTATTGAACCCAGTGATTAATTGTTGCATTTTTCTAATTAAGATAGTTGATTCTCTGACTTAATCGAGTTAAAAATATATATATCTCAATAACATGTAAAATATATAGTAAAGTCCCGTAACCACAATTATTGACTTATTTACTGATCAAATATATAATAATAAAATTACACAATATTAATGTTACCTTTATCAAATTACGAGAAAACTTCATAAAGCCCCCCAAACTTTCACCCTTTTTGAAATACTCCATAAACTTCAAAAACTCTCAATTTAGTCTCTTGAACTTTCAATTACTCTCAATTTGAACAATTCCATTAATTTTAGCTGTTAAATTTTTTTTTTTAGAAAAACCCAAAATATCCTTAATTTTCATTTTTAAAAAAAATTGGAAGTTAAAATTTTATACAAAAGTTAGGGGTATAAATGTCATTTAATTTTTAAAAATCTGACAGAGGTAGGTGTGTTAAGTGAGCAAAGCGTCTCGCGAGCAAGCTCGAGCCCGGCTCACATAAGCTCGGCTTAAACTCGACTCGAATATTAAATGAAGCATTTCGTGAACACGAATATTGGCTCGAATATTAAACAAAACAAGCTCGTCTCAACTCATTTAAGCTCGTGAGCAGCTTGTGTAGTTGTTCACATAATTGCTCAAATTAATATTAAAAACTGATTTTTTTTTTTTCTAATATGCATCATTTTATAAAATGATGCATATCATCTCTCTTCGAAACCAAATGTCTTGTTGTATTGACAAAGGTTTCATACTCGGCTAGCCAAATTAAGCAAAAGCTCATATGCAAGTTGACTTCTTGAGCCGTTTGAGAGTACTTACAGTTTAAATTTATAATAAAAAATTAAATTAATAAATAAATAAAATTAAATATAAGAGCTAGCTCACAAACTGGCTCAGCTCGGCTCGACCTATTATGAGCTCAAGCTTGAGCTCAATTTTTTGGCTTGTCCTTAAGCTCGGCTCGAGCTCGAGCTTGAGTAAAATTTAAACAAGCCGAGCCGAAATAAGGAAAGTTCACTCAAGTTTGGCTCGTTTACACTCCTAGACGAAAGGGTCTAAATTGAAAGTAATTGAAAATTCAGGGGGCTAAATTAAGAGTTTTTTCAGTTTAAGGGGATATTTCAAAAATAGTCAAAGTTCTGGAGGACTTTCTGAAGTTTCTCCTTAAATTATTGACTTGAATAAAAAAAACAATTTGAAAGCATTATCATATATATCACAAACTTATTTAGAAAGTAACATCCTTATTGACTTAGTTGTTTGATTTTGGTTTGATAGGTGATTCCCTCTCTGCGTTTTTTGCTCCTTTACTTGCTAAAGTTTTATTTGTAAATGAATACATTGTTGATAATGAAAGCTTCGGTAACTACCTTTGCCCCCATGAACTATAACGCCTTGGCACTTTCCCCTATGAACTTCTAATTATAACATTTGATTCCATCAAACTACCATTTTATGATATTTTTCCCCTTTCTGTTAGTCAAATATGTTAAAATTAATGGTCAACAATTATGTGCCTTACATGTACCATTTTAAATTTTTTTTCTTTCCACTTTCCAATTTTTTTCATGTGTTGGATTAGAGTTTAGGAGGGTATACACGTCATTTTATTGAACTGAAGTGAGGACAAAAATTGAAGGAAAAAAATTTAAAATGACACATGCAAGTCATATGATCGTTGACTGTTAATTTTAACCATTTTGACTGACAAAAGGGGAAGAAAGTGTTATAAGATGGTAGTTTGATGGGGTTAAGTGTCATAATTGATAGTTCATGGAAGAAAAGTGCCAAAGTGTTATAGTTAATTGGGACAATAGGTAGTTACTCCTTATTTTTATCATTGGAGCTGCCAAAAAAGCAAGAAAAAAAAAATTAGATGCTTCAATTTGTTACAGAAGCCCAACCGGTCGTTGATTTGGAAAGAGTGGAAGGGAGCGAGTATTTTGTGAGAACATACACATCAAACTCTCTATTTCTAACATTTCTTTAAAATTTTAACAAAATCTATAAAAAGCCCCCACATCAAACTCTCTATCAATATAACATTTATCAGACCTCATCTTCAAATTTAAAGATTCAAAAAGCAAATATTAAAATAGAAAATAATATTTTGCTAAAGTACAAAAAATATTTAGAAAGTTTGATATTTTATAGTCTTTAAAAGTGATTAACTATATTTAAAAAAGTACATTTTACAAATTAAATTTAACTAAATTTTCAAGTGCTTGATATGAATGCTCTGATCTACGTGAGGGTAGTTGCCAGTTGGGCACAAAACAAAAGTCCTTATGTTTTTTCACCAGACACTTCAATGTTTTTTAATAAGGGAAAAATATAATTTAGCTTTCCAAACTGTTAGTCATTTGCGATTTAGCCTCCCGATATTTAAAACGTAATAAAGTAGCCCCCAAACTACCAAAATGTATCAAAAAGGTCACTTATTTTTATTTTTTTTTATATTCTTATAATAACCCTATTCTTTTAAGAAATAAAATAATAAAATAATTTTAAAAAAAAAACAATTTTTTAAAAATACAAAGAAAAAAAAAAAACCAATGGGCTAATAAATACACAAAAATCTATTTTTAATTTTTTTTTTTTTTTTTACAATTATTTTGTTTGTTAAAAGAATAGGGGTATTATAGAAATATAAAAATTAAGTAATATTTTTTTATACATTTTGATAGTTTGGAGGGCTATTTTATTACCTTTTGAACATTGGAGGATTATATTGCAAATGGCTGATAGGGGGGCTTTTTTTTTTTATATTTTTCCATTTTAATAAACTAATAAATATAGTTCACGTACTTAGAATAATAAAAGGACATTACAATTTTACTGAAGAGATTGATTAAGCATAATTCGTAATATATATATTAATTGAATATATTTGTTTTTTATCATTCAAGAATATATTGGATGCTTATATCTCCTGTAACATGTTACTGAAATCAAAATTTCAACCAACCCATGTTCAATTTATTTGCTCTTTAGGTTATTAATGAATGCTCTTCCTATAATTTATAATTCATTATGATTTTAGAATGGAACATGCTATTTCTCCATTCTTGTTCATCTTTTGTTTAACAATTTTTTTTTTTTTTTGAACTCACTATTAAATATTCTATACGACCCACACAGGAATGAGGGGAGAGGGGAGGGGTCAAATGTCCCCTTCAACTCCCAAAAATTTCTCTTATCCCCAGTGGTGGATACAAGTAGGGGCGACCCAGGGGCGCCCGCCCCTGCAAAAATCCTGAAAAAATTTCCTACCCATAATTTTTGAGGACTTTTAAGCTTTAGTCCCTATTCTTCTTCATTCAACCCCTACTCTTCGTCTTTCTTCTTATTCTTCTTCTTCATTTGCTTAAAGATAATAAAAAGAAAAGAAATAGCAGATCTTCAATGAGAATTAATCTGATTCTGATTTTCTTCTTCTGGTTGTCTTCTTTCTTCTTCATTCGATTATTCTCACACTTGTATTTGATTCAGTCTCTATGTTAAGTACCTTTTCTGCATCTTAGTTTAAGGTTGCATAAAACTTCTGTTTAAATGTGAAAAATGGGAAAAGAAGGAGTGGGTCTCAATTTCGTACAATGAACCAGTCAGAAATGGGGTGGACTGGAGACCGAACCTCCATGTTTTCCTTCAAAGGTTCCATGCTTCCATCCAAAGCTTGAAAGCCATAAGCAAAAGGTCCAGAGCAGTAATCTTGCTTTTGTTAGTGTAAAATTGCTCTATTTCTCTCTCTTTCTATCCCTCGAACTTTCTTTTTTCTCAAACTCTCACTCTCTCGAAGCCTCTCTCTCTTCTCTGATGTCTCAATGACCGACTTTTCTTTTTTTCTTTTTTTTCTTTTGGTCATTCCAACCACTTAAATCAATTCTCTTGTACGCCCACTTAATTATGTTTTTGCTCTAAATGTTTTGGAAGAGGGCAACCAAGAATACTTGTCATAAAATGAAAAATACGGTAGAGATTACAGTAAATTTGAAAATAATTTAAATATAATTTTATCTTTATTGGGGAAGTAAATTAACTACTATGAAAAAAATAACTTCAAAATAATCATCTATCATTGATAAATAATTATATATTATAAACAATTAATTGAATATGCATAACTTTACTTTGGGTCTTTCAAAATTTCAAATAGAAAGTATTTATATTGATTTTTGGGTAATGCATATGCATCTTATAATAAAAAATGATGTGACTTTTAAAATTATTTTTAAATTTATGATAAATTTTTATTAAATTTTGATTTAATAATAATTTTAAAAATCATATTACATCTAAAAATAAAATAAAAATATAAGTCTTATATGTAGCATTATTCAGATAAAAAATAATATTAAAATATAACATTATATTATATTATATTATATATATATATATATATTTTTTGACATGTCCACAAAAAGGTAGGGAGAGGGGGGATTCGATCTTGTGGATGACTTACGTAAGGCGTGGTTAATTATATTATATTATATTATTACCTCTCTTCCCGCCCCTGCAAATACAAGATCCTAGCTCCGCCACTGCTTATCCCTAGAATAATTTTTATCTATGCCCTAGTTGGTCATCCTCAGCAATTTATCATAGGCAAACTTGCCTCCTCCTTCCTGATTTTCTTTTGTTTTGTTCTGTACTGCTCCACTTCCCTTTAACAATGCCTGCCTTTGAAATTTGTGTTTCTCTGAAAGTCAACAACCAAAGTTATCGAGTGATATATATATATATATATATATATATATATATATATATATATTTCTTATTCCGTCCTTCAAGTCATCGAGTGATTCTGTGAGAGAATAAGAAGAATTTTTTATTTGCTATTATTTTTTTTTTTTGGTAGTATTTCTTCCAACTTCAAGCATTCAACAATTTAAATCAAGCTTTAAGTTGAGCAACTCATGCTCAATTTATTTTATTTGATTGGTGCTTAGAGAGTTAATTCTAATTTAAGTTGACTAGGTTAGAGAATCAACTCTTTAAAAATATCAAAGAGCATGTAAAATAATGCTAGGTAGATAGTTGGAGCTCTAGTGCTTATTCTATTATTATTTTTATTATTTTTATTTTTTTTTAACTCCCTTTTAATTAAGTTAGTTTAGTTATTTTAATCCCTCTATTACTCCACTTCTCAGTGAAAAACAAAAAAACCGAATCATTTCATTTTCCTATACCATGATATCTAATAGTTACATTTCCGAAGCATTCCTAAACAAAAAGCCTTTCCACCTATGCCTCTTTTTTTCTTTCTTTCTTTTTTTTTTTTTTTTCTTAAAAAAAAAGGTCTTTTTCCCAACAACTAGGTGCAACTTTGTAACCCAAAGTGCAAGAGGATCTCGCGCAGGACATGGTAATTTGATAATTTTATCATTCCTCATCTTGTAGATGTAGATGCCTCTAATCAAAAGTGGCACGGCCAAATTATTGCTCTTATTGAGAATTGCCAGCGCGATGAAACTGTCTTCGTTCACTGGGTCTAACAACAAAACAATTTTCAGGATAAATGAGTCGTGCATTTCCCTCAAACAAAGTCGAAAGATTTTGCAGGGGCGATTTGGATTGCGTACTCCCTACCAACTTCGGAGTAGTCATAGCTCACGACATTGGGGAAGAAGAAGAGCGGCGGGAGGTGGAGCTTAGCTGGGGTGAAAGGGTTGGGGAGGAGGATGACTGGAGAATCTTCAAAGATTACAAGCCACCATATAAAAAGAATTCAGTTTCAAGCACAAATTCAAGTTCTTTTCATCCTTTCAGCGACCAGACAATAAATATAGCTACCCTACCTGAATTCAATCGATACTAATGCCACAACCTTTTCTTCACCTGTAATGTAAATTGATCACAATGACTACGAACAAAGACTCTTTGGCCACAAGCTTAACCCTTTTAAACAAGTACACGTGGAAGATTAAAAATACAGTAATTAAGTAAAGAAGTGTTGTGCCATAGGCTACCTCAATTCAATCAATATTTTAATGCAACACCCTTTTATGCTAGAATGCAATATTTGGCCCACATTTTGCCCATAAAAATCTTAGGTGTCATGGTTAAGTGAACCATAGTTATCATCTTTTAAAAATAAATCAAAATCAAAATAAGAGTAAAAGCGTGATAATCAAGGTGGTTTCAAAAATTTCATTTTTTCTCCCAAAAACTTTTCCCCCCTCTCTTCTTCTTCCTATGCTTCTCCCTCCCCCAACACCTTTTGCCACCACCATCTTCAACCACTGCCGCCCCCGAATGCACCGGCGACACCCACCCACTGCAACAGATCGGAGGCGACCACCCTTTGCACCGATGTCGCCCACCCACCACGGCACCTGATCTGTCACTCCGAAAATGCCCATAAAAAATTTTCTTGGTTGCTTCTTGCTAGGTTGATTTGTTTGTCTGTTTGTTCTTGGGTTGATTTGGTATAAATTTAATGGGTTGATTGGTAAAATTTGTTGATGATTTGGTGGGATGAATTTCCTGGTGTTGGCCAAAACTTGCAGGAAATACAAAAATTGATGAAAAAAATAAATAAAAATTAGCCACTTGGAATTAGATGAAAATTTTTAATTCACAGTAGTTCAATTCTGTTGGTTTCTTGATTTTCATTTTTATTTTTCTTTTTTTTTTGGTATAGATGAAAAAAACAAAGTGAAAGCAAATAACAAAATTTGTTGATGATGAATGCTCGAAGGTAAGGGCTAGCTCTCAAGAGAAATATCTGGTAATGTGGAGGGAAAAGCAGCAAAGAACTCAAATATCAGGTAATGCGGAAGCAGAAGGTGTTGGGGGAGGGAGAAGCGTAGGAAGAAGAGGAGAGGGGGGGGGGGGAAGTTTTTGGGAGAAAAAATGAAATTTTTGAAACCATTATCACGCTTTTACTCTTATTTTGATTTATTTTTAAAAGTGGATAACTATGGTTCACTTAACCATGACACCTAGGATTTTCCTTTAATATTTATTAACATTTCCAAACTCTCTCTCTATACGTGTTTTTGGTAAATTTTAATGTTGATTTTTTTTTTTTTTTTTTTTGGGTCGCCGGCAAACTAACATTATAGAACTATATGAAACGCATGAGGGGGAAAAAAAGCCTAGGAATTTACTGTTACGCAATGTGATTGTTAGACAGTGATTTCCATGATATTATTAGTTAGTAATATGAATTTACAGCTTACTTGACAAAGGAAATTGTAGCTCTGCAGTAGGTCTGAGGAGGAATTTAAAGGGAATTGGAACATTGGTTTGTTTTAGAGTAAGAGCAATGGGGTCTAAACGGCAGCTCTCGAATTCCCTGCTACATGTGTCATCTGAGGACAAGAAAGATAAGAAACTGAAGGGAGTAATGGGTACAAATCCGAATTCTGAGAAGGGTGTTGTCAAGGTCGGTTTGATACTGTTTTTTCCTATCTGTTGTATGCTTAATGGTCATTCTGATTATGCAAGTAGTGTGTATTGATTTAGTATTCATTGACATATAGGAATATGGTGTGAGAAGCTCTTCAGTTGAGATTGAGAGATTTAAGGATGACCCGGCAACAATCGAGGCAATGACGGTTCAAGAGCTCAGAACTGCATTAAGGTAACTAGGACCTCATGTGCTTTGTGAGACAATGTGGCTCTTTTTAATTCTTGACACTTCTTCAACTACTGGAAATGGTCTTTTTAAGCATGTTTTCACTGTGGAAAATGATACAAGTTTAACTATTGATCAGTGGGTGATGAAACCTTTCAGCTGTATGTCTTGTGATTGCAGTGTTTTATTATGGTTTTGAAATTGTCAGGACTGTGGGGGTCCCTGCTAAAGGCTGCAAACGCGATCTTGTGTATGCTTTGAAGTGTTTTGTGGACAAGAATATGGATGGTAAACCTATATGTTCTGTTCCAAGATATGATAATTAATGACTGATTCCAAGCCTTCCTTTATCTTTGTCCATGTTCTATTCAACCTATTGGATTCCATAGTAATTTGCTCATTTTCAATGGTTAGAAGTTTCTCCAATTTGTAGGTGAAAATTCTCTGGCGGTAGAAGAACAAGCATCCTCCATTTCTGCTGAAAATATATCAGTAAAGACTAAGGTTAAGAATTTATCTAATGAAGACAGTGTTGAAGACGTGAACACTGATTTGGAGGTTCCTGGATTTCCACAGCATAAGGGAAGAGTAAAGAGATCTGCAGCTGAAAGTAATACTGTTGAGTTCCAGTATTTCTGGATCAAAATCTCCCCATCTCTTCTTCTTCTTCTTCTCTCTCTCTCCCCTCACCAAAAATGAAAAATAAAAATAAAATACATCACTGTGCTGTGGTTAATGTTTGTAGGTGGGAAGGTCTCCGGGCAAAGAGAAAAGTTTCTTCAAACATTGATACGAAAGTTGACAACACTGATGAAGGAGTTAATACCCCATCTTGCTAACTGAGCCATGGACGGTTCTTGCCCACAAGAAGCCTCAGAAAGGTTGGATTCCATATAATCCTAGAACCATGAGGCCTCCACCTATTACCAGGGATACCAATTCTGTGAAACTCATCTCTTGGAATGTCAATGGGTTGAGAGCTTTATTGAAGTTAGAGGATCTTCTGCATTTCAACTTTCACAAAGGGAAGATTTTGATGTGTTGTGCTTGCAAGAGACCAAACTACAGGCAAGTATGTAAAATGCATATTTTGCTGTAGAAATTTATGGTATAAAATATAAAATAAGAAAAGCAGAAGCTAAAGAGAAAGAAAGCGAAGAAACTTGTTTGGGTCGTTCAGCCTTAGAGGCCTACATCCACCACTAGGAAGTGTCTTATAGGGTTATATCTTGATCTTATTGACTTGATTATACAATTGTATTACAGGGTCTATTTATAGTGGAAATATTGTAGGTGGGATAGGCTAGGAAAGTGAATCAAATCCTGGAGATTTGATTTCAAACAGTCAACTATGGAAAATACCTATAAGGAAAAATATCAAAGCTAATATGGAAAACATCTTATATATTCTAACAAGTAACATCCTCCCTTGTGTACTTAGGTTGTGCCTTTGTGCTTTTTATTGATATTTTGTTTACTTATAAAAAAATATTCTAACTTTCCCCCTCAAAATCAAGGTGGAAAGAAAATAATTGGCAATTTTTTTTTTTGTATGATAGGTGTTTTTTCCCCTCAGACTAAGTCAACTCGTGTCTAGTTGGCTCAGTGTGCCTTTTTTTTTTTTTTGGAGTTGACCCAGTTGTGACTTGTTGTGTTGACTCGCTTTGACTCGGCAGCCGATGTGTGTTGAACGGCAGTGGACAACGTGCTCTGCTAGTGGTAGACTGTAGCTTCATTTGAAGTTTTCCAATGATAACCGAATTGGGAATTTAGACTGTTTTGTCACATAGGTAATGTGATAGCACGACTGCACCTCTTAGAAGAAGTTAAAGTTGCTAATTTATCCTTGAAAGAGCCAGCTGGATGATCATTCTAAGAGTCTTAAATGCTAAGTTCAGAGTCTTGAAGCATTAATTTTAGTGCATAGTTTGTTCATAATGTGATTAAATTTTAATTCATCCTAGTAAATCTTTCCTTTTCTTTTTCTTTGTTTGGAAAGCTGTGAGCATCACTCTAGCTGTAGAGGTCTTCATTACATTTATATCCGTTCTTTATCATTTAATATAATTGCATCTTTAAATACTTGGAACAGGAAAAGGATGTTGAAAATATCAAACAGTGTCTTATAGATGGCTATGAGAATAGCTTCTGGACTTGTAGTGTTTCCAAACTTGGTTATTCTGGAACAGCAATTATCTCAAGGGTATGCTTATTCTTTTTCCACAAGAAGCTGTCAATTTTATTTCTTTAGAACATCAAGGATGTTATATCTTATTGTTTTTGTGTGTAACATCACCCATTCTGCCTATCTGATATATATAGAAGACATTACAGTCGATATATCATGTTAAAATTTGCTATTATCTTAGATGTGGCTGGTTCTTGCAAAAGTAATACTGCAGAATGTTCAGTTCTAGTCACCTAAAATTATTGTTAATATTATAATTTGTTGTACTGATTTATATCATGTGCATTCTTTTAGAAATGATTTTGTAAATGAAAAAAGCAAGAAACACAAGCTTCTTGGATGAAATGAGATTGATGATGATTCAAACTGTCTCTTGCTAATTTGAGGATTGTCATGTAAGATTGTGATCTTGAGAAATAACTGTGTTTTTACTGTTGCAAGTTGTTTTGACTAATCCTGTTTGCAAATGCTAGTAAATGGTCTACTAGGATCTAAAAGAATGTGCTCCATGCTTTCCATTTCATAACAATCAGCTGCCTCATTTTCTCAATTGCGAGCAAGCTCTTTTGCTTTTAATTATGGTTTTGAGTGTTGTTGATTTGCTGGTAAACATTGGCACTTTTGTTACAGATAAAGCCACTTTCAGTCAGATATGGCCTAGGCATATCAGATCATGATAGTGAAGGTCGAGTGACGGCAGAGTTTGATTCATTTTATCTATTGAATGGATATGTCCCTAATTCTGGAGATGGCTTGAAAAGACTGGTACTTGACCTTAAGCATCTTGCACTATATTGCTAGCCTAGGTCCTTCTTGCTTAGTAATATATATTTGTCATTCGACTCCCTCAGTTGTTTCATTTTGCGGATCAATGACTGTGCTTTCAATTCTAGTCATACAGGGTTACACAATGGGATCCGGCTCTCAGCAATTACATGAAAGTAAGATGGCTTTCATTTGTCCTTTTATTATTCTTTTTTTTAACAAGTATTTTGTACGTCATTTGTTATATATTTCCATTGTGATAAGTTCTAGTTTGTTTATCCATGCTGGATTTAGATTTTTTTCATGTTGAATGTATCCAACTCCTTATTATAAGAACGATCTTTGGAGTGAAGCGTTTGGATAGAATCTATCCAGCATAATTTGCTAGATTGAATGATTGAGATTCATATCTCCCCTCAACTTAGCCAATTACTTAAAAAAGGAGATTCATATCTCTGTCAATGGCTTAGTGCTCCACAATCATACAGCAACAAAGTTTTATCTCTAGCTGAGTTTTAATTAGATACACTTTGCCTACACTGTAGCTCAGAACAGTGACCCTTGAAAGCACAAAATTCACCAAGTATACTTAATATTTTTAATGAAGTATGCATATTCTTTGTTGTTTAAGTATTCTTTTTATAGAAATGAATAATTTATATTTCCAAAAAGCATAGTTGATTGCCATTTCGATATGTTTAGCACTTAATGCTCACGGTGCTTTTCATGCTTGATGCAGGAGCTGGAAAAGTCAAAGCCTGTCATTTTGACTGGTGATCTGAATTGTGCTCATGAAGAGATAGACATATATAACCCTGCAGTAAGTGATTTAGTTTTTCATGTTGTGTATGAGTCCTTAGTTTAGTCCATAACTGATATTGAAATCTTCGAAAGTATGTGCAGACCAAGAATTAGACCATAGTTTTAGATTGTTGTGTATCTAAAGAATAAGCTTACCCTCGAGATAATTGCTGTTCATACAATTATAGATTTGTCAATCCAGAAATTTCCCTATAGATTTGTCAATCCAAATTTAAGCATCCAGAGTCCTTTTTAAGTTGTTTGCAATTTCTTGATTGTTACATCAAATCTATAGGGAAATAAAAGAAGTGCTGGGTTTACCGATGAAGAAAGGCAGTCATTTGGGACAAACTTCTTGTCTAGGGGATTTGTGGATACCTTTAGACGGCAACACCCAGGAGTTGTTGGCTATACTTACTGGGGTTATCGGCATGGTGGTCGCAAAGCTAATAGAGGTATTCAGTCTACATTCTTAAACCTAATCTCTATTTTATTGAGTTTGAAATGAACATTTTGTTATTTTGATAACATATGCTGTGATTGAATGTGCCGTAATTCTGTTCCCAAGCATAAATATTTGCCTTAAAGGAATTCTGAAATCCCATGTTGCACCTGAATCACTCAGTTAACATATATCTCTATAAAGATGTCTCAATATATAATCTATATGATACCAACTTCAATACATTACCATCTTCTAGTTTTAAGTGTTTAAATCAGTAATCTGATTGATTCAAGCCCCTTGAAACATGGATTTTTTTTTTTTTACCTCATTCAAGTGCTTTGGATTTTGAAACAGGATGGCGGCTCGACTACTTCCTTGTCTCAGAATCCATTGCCGACAAGGTTTATGACTCGTATATTCTAGCTGATGTTGGCGGTAGTGATCATTGTCCCATTGGCCTTGTACTTGAGCTCTAGTTTTTCCCAGTGGCATCAAAACCAATCTTTTGGGGCATTTGTATTTACCTTTCAATAGAATTTGTGATGAACCTAAAGCCACTGGTGGGGTAATCGTGGGAAATTTGTATAGCCTATTTTGCCACTCTGCTAACCCGGCAAAAATTCCAATTAGCTAATTTATGGTTTTTGACATTGGTGTAGGTGTTTTGTCAAGAACTAAATTTTGTTAAGGTACTAGAAGCTTTCTACGGGAGGTGAATTATGGAATATTTGGGAAAATTTGCATTTTTGGTCATGTGGTTTGAGGTTTTGACAAATAGTTTTGATAAATTTAATGGGATTATTCTAAGTATCTGGTCGGAGCATTTTAGTTAGGAGTTAATAAAATAAGATGTACTAAATGAAGTATAAGTTCAAGAGTACAAAAATAATCAAGAGATTCAATCGGATACTTGAGATTAAGAGATAGTGAATTAAAGTGATATTTTATTTATGACTTTAATTTGACTATGAATATTTTGTTGATGGCTAAATTGCAATTATAAGATATCACTAGGAGTTTTGATTAATCGAATGGTGCAATTACAATTTTTTGTGTGGAATACATTGTGGTTAATAGTAATGTAGAACAAGTCATGAGATGACAAGTGTCTTACGCCTATTGAAACTAATTTTATTTTTCCTTCAGGTCTTTTCTCAAGCTGATTATTATTCCTTAGGGCTTTGACCTAATTACATAAAGAGAAACCACCCCCCCGCCCTATGTGTCTATGTATTTGACTGATAGGGTTTAGGTTTTTCAAGTCCTATTTTGACAAGGAAACATTATCCTTCTTTCACTTGGATATACAAGCCTATTTAAAGGGGTCTTTTAAATAAAATAAAATAAAAGAGTAAAGGTGATAGAAGAGTAATTTAGGTATTTTAAGTCTTTTGTCACTATGAATCACATGTGTAACTTTTTATCCACTTTAATATAAAAATCTAATGGAATATGTAAATTGCAATAAAATAGTATGAACACTCTATTGCTATCCTGCTAATGACTAAAAACATTAAAATGTTCTCTTACATATAAGAGAATTTATTCACATATTTTTTTTTAACAATATCTTCTTTATAAGTGTATGCATCTCTACCATGAAGCTAGAGCTCGAGAAGTAGTTGGAAACTTTTGTCAAACTCGGAGCTCATCGATTTTTGATATAGACACTTAATCCTTCTTGATAAGCTCTTCATATTGGTTTACTAAACATGCTACATAAGGAAATTAGTTTCAAATTCCAAGCGACAGGGAAACATGCACTCCAACCTAATTTCATCGAGTCTGATGGGAATATCTTTGTGATGCATTGGGTCTTTAAAAAAAAAGTAAATTACCAATAGCATCACCTTCGACTGTCTTTTTTCAAATACTTCAATTGTGCTTTCAAGGCAATGATGGACATGGGTCAGGCCCTCATTTTATCAAGTTGGAAGAGATGAAGGCTTGTTGGTAGGGGAATGGGAGTGGGAGTGGAAGAGAGAAGGGTATGATCATTAGCTTGCACTTCGAATATTATGAGAATAATCAACTTCATCATCACTAGCATAAGTTCTGCCATACTTTTCCTAGTCATCATCTTTCTCCCACTCTAAACATTCTCATATTTGGAGGTCAATTACAAAAACTATTTATTGGGATTAAATCCTTGAATCATTATACTATTGAATAGCTTGAGAAGCTTGAAATTTAAATATTCTAGCTTGTGTGTTGATTCATTTTTTAAAAAGTTCTTATCCAAAAGATATCTATATTTTTAAGATTAATAACTTTTGGAAATATGAAAGTATTATAGTAAAATAACTCTTTGCTCAAGTAATGTCTTTTGCAGGAGCATAGGGTTTTACAATTTTTTTTTTACACAATTAATATGTGACTCCTCGTAAAACTCTACTATATTAAAAAAAAAAAAAAAAAAAAAAAAACTTATGTAAAAGAACAAGTGGAGAGGTATCATTATTCTAGTTTAGGATTTTTTTTTTTTTTAATAGAAATTGTTGGTTTAAAAAAAGTGATAAGGGTAACACATATTGGAGTGCATAAAGTGTAATAAATCATCATACTATTCATTTATGCAAAGGATTTTACCATCCTCTCTCTCTTCCATTTTGACAAGTTACTTTCATTTTAACTTTGACAGTATATGGATAATGGGGGTGGTTCAATTACTCATAAAAAAAAATTAAAATGTAAGTTGTTGTTATTATTATTATTATTCATTTATTTTGGGACAAAGTATTTCCCTAAACTGAGTTGAAGGAACCTTTTCAACATAGTCTATAAAAATGTTATTTTTTAAAAAAAAAATTAAAAAGGAGGAGAAATGGACTACAAAAGAGGATCATTTCCACTTCTGAATCGAATGAAAGAGAAAATAGAAACTCAAGAGAATGATATTAAACATAAGATGGGTAGTAGCCTATTTAGTTAACGCATACTACCAAACACAAGATAAGTAGTGGCCCAAACACATGCCATGTGTTCATTTGTAGTAATAAAATTTGAAGAAGATTTATTAAAAAAAGGGAAAAATACAAAATTAGTCCATGTGGTTTACTTGATTTACAATTTATTCCCTGTGGTATTAAAACGAACTCAAAAGTCCCTGTGGTATGGCAAAAAAACAATTTAGTCCCTACAATTAAATTCCATCCATTGACTTAACGATTCCGTTAGTGTGTCATGTCACATCTAATTAAATTATGACACGTATCATGTTTTATTTATGACTTTTAAAAATCACACTTAGATTTTTCACGTCATATTATTATGCTAACTAATATTCCCACCATAAATAATAAACACATGAGGTAAAATATTTTTAAAAACCCTAATTCTACCAAATTATTGATCTGAAAACCTAATTCAAAAGAAAACAAATTATTATTCTTCTTCTTCCCTCCTCTTCTTCTTTGTCTCTTTTTCTCTGTCTTCTCTCCTTCTTCTTCTTCTTCTCCTTCTCTTTTCTCCTTTTCTTCTTCTTCTTCTTCAACAAGAAAAAATGGAGAAGAAGAGAAGGACAAGAAAAAACGGAGAAGAAGAGATGGAGAAAAAAACAGAGAAGAAGAGGAGGACAAGGAGAAGAAGAAGAAGACATAGAAAAAGAGACGAAGAAGAAGAGGAAGGAAGAAGAATAATAATTTGTTTTCTTTTGAATTAGGTTTTTAGATCAATAATTTGATAGAATTAGGGTTTTTAAAAATATTTTATCTCGATGTATTTAATGGGAAAAAAAAGAAAGAAAAAGGTGAGAATATTAGTTGGTATAATGATATAACATGAAAAATCCAAGTGTGATTTTAAAATTCATAAATAAAAACGTAACATATCGTAATTTAATTGAATGTGACGTGGCATGTAATCGAAATTAAGTCAATGGATGAAATTAATTATAGACTAAATTGTTTTTTTTTTGCCATGAACTTTTAAGTTTGTTTTAATAACATACTGGAATAAATCAAATCAAGAAACCATATACTAATTTATTTTTCCAAAAAAAAAAGTAATTCACGTATTATTTTAAAATGCATGCGCAACTCACGTGTAAATGAACTTGGGACCCATCCAATGGAGGACATGGCAAGATATGATTCGCCCAAATGACGACGACGCAAGAGAAGAAGAAAAATTCTAATTCTGACCGTATCCAAAAGTTTTGGAAATGGAAAAGACCAAGAGCTACAGAGAGTAAGTCTTTCAGAGAGAGAGAGAGAGAGAGAGCACCATGGCAGCTCGCAAGAGAGCTTCGGCAGACGCATCGACAGAACCCAAACCCCAAGAGAAACAGAAATCCCAAGACCCCACGCCGGCCGAGCCTCCGACTGCGCCACTAAAGGTGAAGTCCGGCTTCATTGTGAAACTCTCGCTCTTACTATTGGGTCCATACTTGTACCTCATCTTCCACCATTACAAGATCGACCAGGACCTAAAGAGGTCGATTCTCATAAATGCGGGGCTCAGCATTGCGGGATTCTTCGTCACTCTTAAGTTGATCCCCGTGGCTTCCAGATACGTCATCAGGCGCAATCTCTTTGGCTACGATATCAACAAGAAGGGTACCCCTGGAGGCACTCTCAGAGTGTGAGTGCATCTTTTTTTGTTGTCTTTACTGTTGTTTGCGTGTGGTTTTTGATTGAATTTGATCTGGGTATGTGTTAGATTTTGGTTTTAATTTCAATTTGTCAGCTGGGTGTGTGGCAGATTTGGTTTTTGATTGAATTTGTCAACTAGGTATGTGTTAGACTTGTTTTTCGTTGAATTTGTGGACTGGTTTGTGTTAGATTTTCCTTTTTGTCGAATTTATGAACTGGGTTTCTGTTGGATTCTCAATTTTCATTGCCTTCGTTAAATAAAAGTGTGATTTTGTTTTTCCTCTTTGCTTAAAGTTATTTTTAATAGACAGTAATGGTTTGTATAGAGTATCTATCAGTTTGCTTATCACCGGGTAGGTACTAGACTGGTATTTTTATCCAAATTTTGTTTTCATCTTAACATTTTAAGATTGTTTGTTTATTGGAAATTATATGAGATGCCTCACCCTTGTTCTGAGTTTGACTTAAGGTGTGTGCGTGAGTTCATTAATTTTTGTAATTATCGTAAAATCGAACTTGTATTCATGTTTTTCTTCTCCTTTTTGGTTTGATACATTCTTTAATTTCTATTTCATTAAACGATAGCTGAAAACCTGAGCTGCACAGTTTCTTTCTTTCTTTCTTTCTTTTTTGCAATGAATTAGCTGCACAGTTTCAGTTTGACGGTGTTTGCAAATGGTCCAACAACTGGAAAAGAAGAGTTTATGAGTGGACAATTATAATTCTGTTTTCAGCTATTTATAGTATGGGGAGTTGTGCGCCTTACGCTTTTAATAAGACTGGATATTACTTATAAAAAAAAAGTATGGGGAGTTGCAAGTATAAACTCTCACTGATCTTAGAATTCTCTTTTGTCTCTTTTTCTTTTCTGTTTTTTTTCCTCCATATTCATATACCTTTGAATCTTAGTGCATCCATCTAACTTCTCTCAGCATCCTTGATGGCAGTATTTTGTAATTTTTGCAGGCCTGAGTCATTGGGTATTGTTGTTGGGATTGTTTACTTGGTCTTGGCCATCGTATTTCAGTATTTTAACTTCACATCAGATTCAAACGTAAGTTTGTTATCTTTTGAAAAAGTTTCTAGTTCATAAACTTGTACAAAGCTTTTATTTATTTATTTATTTTTATGCTTATTGGGATTCCTTGGATTAATTTTAAGCTCAACTTAAATCATCATGTCCTTATTACTAACATCGTGTTAATAAGTTGCGAAAGGCTTTAACTAGAATAAAATTGATTTTTCACCACATCAATGATGCAGTGGCTTGTTGAGTACAATGCAGCTTTGGCATCCATCTGCTTCATGACATTACTTGGATTTGTCGATGATGTCCTTGATATCCCTTGGAGAGTGTGAGCATCCAGTCATCTTTGTCCTTTTTATAAGCATTTATTTCATTGCATCCTGCTTGAACTAGTGCTGGATTGGATTTCTTATGTGCTTCCTTGTGATTTGTGAAGAGCAGGAAATTACTACTGCCATCATTTGCTGCTCTTCCTTTGTTGATGGCCTATGCTGGGCATACAACAATTATTATACCAAAGCCTCTTATTCCATATGTTGGACTAGAGATTCTTGATCTAGGTATGATTTCTGATGTGAAAAACAATATGACAAAGAGAGAAACAAACCATTTAAATGTTTGTGTTATTTACTCTCTGTTTCTCTCTCTCTATTTCCATCAAGCTATATTCAAACATGAGTTTTTTATTTTCTTTTTATGTGGTAAATATCTTGGGTTGTTCTTCCAAATTATGGTGGGTATGTAAATGTTGACATTTATACAAATTCAGGTTCAGGAAGAAAGTTTGGTTAGTACCTAGCTAGGGGAAAAGATAGAAGTTATTATTTCAATGGAAATTTCACATATTTTATCTAAGAAGTGTGCAAGTCGCAGGTAAATCACGAGCGTGGCATAAAGAACATGAAGTATGTGCCTTGCTGCTACTAATTGAAACATATATCCTGAATTTCAATGAATCAGTAAACATGAGCTTTGACATAATTGCATAGTATGTTAGAATTCAAAGTAGATCCATCAATTTAAACTAACATGTAGAAGAAAGGATGCAGTCAATGTTATTAGGTTCTTTCTCAACAAGGATATTATCACCTATTATAAGATGTTTGAAGTATCACTTATATTATAAGAGTTTAATGAGTGCTTAGCCACCGCCCTGGGTGGGTGCCAAAAAAGAGTGCTATTACTTCTTGACTGGGTTAAGCAGGTTCTCCCTGACTTTGCCAATGTTCCTACATTTGAAATGCTGGTTGTTATTTTGATTGTTTAGCTATTTATCTTTCTAGTCTGTCTTACCATTATTTTTCTGATGTCACAGGATGGATATATAAACTATATATGGGGCTTTTAGCAGTTTTCTGCACAAACTCTATAAATATCCATGCTGGTTTGAATGGACTTGAAGTTGGACAAACTGTTGTCATTGCATCTGCTGTAAGTATAAATGCTTGTAAAACAGTTGGATTTTAACTTTGTTAGAGAAAATGACACATCTTGGTAATTTGCAGATTATGATACACAATATCATGCAAATTGGAGCATCCACAGATCCTGAACAAAAGCAGGCCCATGCATTCTCAATTTATTTAGTTCAACCGTTACTTGCGACATCATTGGCTTTACTTTCTTTTAACTGGTAGTGATACATCATCTTGTTACATAGTCTCTTATGGATAATTCCTCCTGCAAATTTTACTTAAAAAAAAAAAAATTCCTCCTGCAAATTTAAGTAATTTGTCTTGACATTTTTTGTTGACTTGCTTATAATAGGTACCCTTCTTCAGTTTTTGTTGGAGATACCTACACCTATTTTGCTGGGATGACTATGGCTGTAGTCGGGATTTTAGGCCATTTTAGGTGTGTTAACTTACAGTCCCTTTTTGGTGCTTTAGAAAGTTGGAGTCTTCTCTCTTTTTATTTTTCTTTCTTGTTTTTCTCCACCAGCATGATGTTGCTCTCTTATCTTAAATTATTGAGTAGTTGGAAAAGCAGAAAAACTAAGAAACAGTGTGGGTTGCAGTTTTTAATTTCTACTAATAACTTATATCTTCAGTAGCATCAGTTTCCCAGGACCCTTTCTACTTAGTGGGGCTTTGAAGTTAAAATATTTATTCATGTTAGAGAAAATTGTGGTTAAGGAATTGGATCTTAGGTACTCTGCCTTAGCTGCAATTGGTGAGAAAGATCATACTGAAATTTCTGCATGGACCGTCTAATTACGATTTTTAATAATTATGTTTGAGAGGAGTCCTAAAAATAATTGGGGACTTGTTTCTGCATGGAAAAATCATGGTTCAGTCGTTGGAAAAATTGGTTTGACATTTCTGAATAGTTCTGGTTCAGTTTTGAGCCCGTTTCCAACATACATGCAATCTAGAATTTTTAATTTCAAACTTTGCATTAATAAGTTTTAAGTTAAACCTGCATTCTTCTCCCATTAACATTTCTGCTGGATCACTGCCAGTTTTGTAGAGTTAATCAACATGATCAAATTCAAGTATAGTAAGCTTGAATATTAATTGTATCACTATGCTAATATTTTGCCTAATAACGGTTTTCCTTCTTCATTTTGAAATCTTTGTTGCAGTGAAACACTCCTGATTTTCTTCGCTCCTCAAGTTTTGAACTTCCTCTTATCACTTCCCCAGGTTTGGTCTAATAAACTTTCACCCCCACACCCCACCAAATAAGGCACATAATTTAGAACTCTGCTGGTCAAGGCATCTAACTTGTGTTATATTTTTCTCAGCTTTCTGGGTTCGTTCCATGTCCACGTCATCGCCTACCTAGGTAGCTTTCTGTGTCCTTTAGATTCATTCTCTACAAACTGTTAAGTATGTGAAACTTTTTCCAGTAATACAGGCCATATCTTTTTAACTGATCAGGTTCGATTCTAAGAGTGGACTACTGACTGGAACAAACGATGGGACACTTGTTAATTTCACTTTGAGAATACTTGGAAGGATGTCCGAAAAGTCGCTTTGCTTCTTCTTGTTTTTCAGGTGATTTTTAGCATTATATGTTTCTAATGAGAACTCTTCAGATCGTGGTGTTACTCTTGCCTGGTTCCATGCTGTTAAAGTATGCATCACATGAGGCAGTCCGCTGGTATCCCTTGCTTGTTTGTCTGTGTGTGAATGGGTATTTGATTTGTGAATATGGCTCATAAGCGCAATTGTATCTATTTTCCACAGGCCATTGCGTGCTGCCTCTGTTTCATGCTGAGGTATTTCCTCGGTTGGTACAAATGAGGTGGCAACATCAAAGAAATGATCTTCTGGTTATATTAATTATCACCTGGGAGTTTTGCTTACTTGCTAGGGTTTATCGCAGATATGACCCTCTATTGTTAAGAGTGATTAAAATACCAAAATTACTGGAGTAAGTCTTTCACCCGAAACACAAATCCCTAGCAGTTTTGACATTTTTGGAGATCATGCTGAATGACGTTATACTTGTGAGATTAATTTACAGTTATTTTTATATTGTGGTCCTTCAAGAGGAGAGGACTAATTGGCTAAATTTATCTTGCTTGAAAGCGAAGACGGTTAAAGACCATGTTACTGTTGACATTTCTCTTGTTTCACTAACACACTTTTGTTATATGATTATTGATGATTACTTCATTTAGTGTTTTGGTTTAAACTAAAGGACTATAGACGGGAATAATGCATCTCTTTTTGAAAATATATGAAGAAAATTTGCCTCTTTATTTTTGGGTGTATGCAGCTGTAGGTGATGTGAAATGTAGATCTTTACATATGCTAACATCCAAAATTGCACAGTTCTGAAACTCTCGCTTTTTCTGTATATTTATTTTGGAGTCTGCCAACCTCCAACATAAAACTAGGGATGCTATCTTGTAGTGCTTTGCTATGACAATGTTTGTGGTGCATTAACAATTGACTAGAGGATCAAATTTTGGAACATTTGTGGTTGTTAGAAGCCTAAAAAAGCAATCGGTCCAATAATAAATCGGGTCGTTTTCTGATTAGTGTGTACCCTATTGAGAATTATTTGTTTGTATAATCAATATTTTAGCTAGTGGTTGAGAATGAATGCATAAACCACCACTTCAGTGATTTGCTACGCAACAGCAATGCTTGAGTCGGCTATTGGCGATCCCATGCTAGCTTCAATCGAATGAGCTTGTGTACCTTCATGAATTACCGTATGTATGCCCACAAGACATTGATATACACGTGATTTAGAGAACAAGTTTTACATGTATGGTCAAATGCTTTCTTCGTTAGGTCCGAGAAATTATGATGTCAACAATTACGAAATAGAAACTCAATATTGAATACATCTCTTTAGCACGACAAATGTATAGAAGTTTGAATGAAGATGATGACTTTAATTCATAATTACCCCAAACTGCCCAAAATTCATAAGATTGTTGTAGTGAATGAAAATTTGGATCAATTCTTTACTCATTAAAATTATCTGATTTTTTGTGAAGATTAGTATGATCTTCTACGTAATCTTAATATGGGATCCTTTAAAAAAAAAAAATAATAATAAATAAAATAAGTAGCTCCCAATGGACTTTATCTGAGAAACCAACCTAAGTTTTACCCCTATGCATTTAAACAATGTACGTATTCATAATAATGTCACATCCTGATTTTAGGCATAAAGAAAAGAACCAAGTTTTCCTCAAAAGAATCACATTCAAAATGCACTAAAAAATCGCATACTCTAAACTCAAAATATTATGTTAATAGATTAGTTCAATGGAATTTACGTCAAACTAATTTAAAGGAGAACCAAAAGAAGAAGAACCAAGTGTCTAACTGCCTTAACAAGAAGACCATAAGATGGATGCTGCCAATGATCCGACATGTTGACCATGAAAAAATAAAAACTCAGTACAGAAAACCCCAACCCCAAAGTCTTCCCCAATGGATGGTTGTTGGGTCAGGTTGTCCCTCTTTTTTTCAGGGCAGACCCTTCAAAGCAATCCACAGCTTTGCAGTCAAGTCAAAGGCAGTTGCTAGATGGCTAAGCACAAGAAAATGCAACATTGGCAGAAACTTCTTATACTTGAGGCATGCTCGACAACTTGGCAGCATTCTCTGCTTCTTAGAACTCATCCTTTTAAGTTTCCTACTTGTTACATCTTATACTTGGTTGGAATATCCAGCTAACACAGCTTGTATCAGAGCTTGGTTCAAGAAGAGCATATTGAATTTGAGAGAGTAAAGAAAACAAAATTATCATCTTTGGCAACTTAGTCCACATCCATAGCTTGTTCCTTCTCATGGCTACTGCTAGACCACAGCTTGATCGTCCGATCATGTGAAACGGTTGCTATGGAATGCCCATCTGCCATTGAAAGAAAACAATAATTAGACGTCAAAAGCAGAAAATAAGATGTCAACAACAAAAATTAGCATAATAATACAGACTATTCAAAAAGTTCCAAACCATGCTGATATATATTTGAATGGTGCATGTGCACAATGGTTTGTCCAGTTGCATACAACCCCACACAAGTTCCAGACCATGCTGATATATATTTGAATGGTGTATGAGAACAATGGTTTGTACAGTTGCATACACCCCCCACTTAAAAACTCACCAAGCAATTGCAGATAATTCATGTTTCCATTTGATTGTGTTTATCAAATTAAAAGGCATAGTTATTATGGCACTGCCAGTTATGAATTGTATCATTTTACATTTTAACAAAGGCCAGACCAGAAATGGCTTCCATACTAGCTTAGCTTATATAACAACACAATCAGTACGGCAAAGAAGTTACACAATTAAACCTAAAGTTGCTAACCAAATAAAAAGGCTATTGAGAGCATTGAACAACATTTTCTTCATAACTTCTCTTTCTTCTGTCTTTTCTCTTTTATTTCTTAGAGATGTTGTCTGTTCCTAGAGAAAATATTTAAAGTAGCAAAATGATACCATGACATTTTGCAAAATAAAACATGCCAGCATCTGCAGCCACAGATTCAAATGATTGGTGTGATAGCAGTAATAGAAACCGTAATGCTGTTTCAAGGATCTTCAAACTAATTTCTTGGTGTTGTCTATCTCTACTTGTGACACCAATACATGTCAGCTTCTAGGTTGCATACCATGCAAGACCTGATTGCTGGCATTCTGGAAGGGTTTCTGACATTTGCAAGGAATAGGTCATTGAACTTTAAGGGGAGAAAAAATGAATACATATATTAGAATATAACTCACAACCTTAACCAAAAAGAAGGTTCCTGCAACCCCTGTTAAGGACCACCCAAAGCAGCAAAAAACAAGACATAAGGGAAAGAATCACCACTTGTTCCAAAAGCTTAAGTTGGGGCTACTTGCGGCATGGGGAGTGGGAGAGAAAAATAAATTGTGGTGTTGGGAAGTCATCTTTAGTGTTTTATCTACAGTATTAATTTATTAAGAGCCAACTGGTTTGTAGAGTCTAAATGGCCTATAAGTTAAGACCACAAAAGCACCAGATCTAGTTTTTCAACTTATATAATATGATTATAAGAATTTTGGCTCCTATACAAGGATAGAAGAGGTAACAAACAAAACATATGGACACAAATCATGCAAAGGTTCAATATAATTACATTACAATAAAGTTGCTTGAATACTAGAAGATAGAAGGTAATTGGAGAGGGAGGGTACCTCCACTTCCCCCCATCCATCAATATTCAGTTTGCTTAAATGAGTGAAAACAGGAAACAAAATCAGAATCTTGGCAACATTTCTATAGTCAGGAACTTACCTCCAACAATATCTAAAGATGTGACTTTTGCTTCATGTCCAGCCAGTGTCTTCACAGGCTTAAAATCTCGGGCCGACCAAATCTGAAATATATACACCTAAGGTGAAATCATATGTAGACAAGAAAGGAACCAGAAAAACAAAATGAAAATAAAAGGTTAAACTTCAATTTTTATGTAAGAATCATGGGGTTCAAAAATGATGCACACCTTAGCTGTCATGTCATAGGAGGCAGTTACCAAGAAATATCCTTCCTGAGCCTCAAACTTTACTTTTGAAATAAGGTTGGAATGCGCTGGTATAGTATACAAAGATTTTTTCTTCCTAAGATCCCAAATACGACAAGTATTGTCTTCACCCCCTGTGGCTAAATGGTAGCCATTAGGAGAGAAGCTAACTCCCAGAACCTGAAAAAAAAATAAATAAATAAAAATGAATTGATTCAGTTAAATATGCATGCACATAATCACAACTATATAGGAATCCCTAACCCCTGCACGGGCCACCAAAAAAAAAAAAAAAGCAGATGAAATTTCGAGTCTCACTGGCTTGACATGGCCTTCCAATGCAAGAATACTTTTGCCAGTTCGAAGGTCCCAAACACGAGCAAGTGCATCCAGTCCACAAGATGCTGCCAGTGATCCATCATGGTGGAAGGCTATCCCATAGACACTCCTACTGTGACCTTCTTGAAGAAGCAACTCCTCACCAGTTTCTACATCCCATAATCTCCATGTCTTGTCAAAGCTAGTAGTCCCCAGGTACTTCCCAGATGGATGGAAGGAAATCCGTGCAAGGCATCCAGATGGCCCTCAAATGTCCTCAGAGAGATCCTTCAGTGTTCCACAACCTTGCAGTTCGGTCAGCAGAGGCAGTAGCTAGATGGTCGTGTTTAAGGAAAAATGCAACATCAGTAGCACGCTCTGTATGTCCCTTTAATGTACAAACCTTTGTAACTTGAGGCATGCTCCACAACTTAGCAGCTCCACTCAAAGAGCTGATAGAAGCAGACAATGTGAGAAATCTGGTTAGTTTCTGTAGCATTGTAATCAGCAGCACATAAATCTTCAATATCACAACAAAAAAAACCTTAAATCAGTGCTCACTACTAATGAAGCACCTAATTAGAAATTTAAATCGGGAAGCAGGGAGACTCAATTCTTATTTAAGTTTCCTCTACTAGCATGTATTCCTTTACCCAAAAAACAGGGAGGGGGAATGCAGCTAACACAAAGTACTCGACATCATGTACATGTTCATATCATTATAGGAAACCTATCATGAAAAGTTAAACAGAGGGTGAAGCAATAAAGTTTTAACCAACAAGCATGTACTCAAAATCACTAGTGCAATTTTAGAAGCTAAGCAAAAGTTTGTGCACGAGGCTGTTAATGAAATTTAGTCAGAAAATGAGGGGGGGTTGAGATCCTTTGAAACTTATGACTCTAACAAGAAAGGGCAAGACATAACGTCTATCAGCTCATACTAATAAAGTTGCACGTTTGTGTAGGCATGTTTATGGTTCTCTCTGCATGTTTTGGGCACACAGAGAGAGAGAGAGAAAGGTACCAGGTAGCCAGCAGTTTTCCTTTGAGAATGAACAACCAGAAAGTGGCGGTCATCTCCAATCTCACTGCAATCAAGTGCCAAATTCTCTGCCTGCTTCAGCACCCAATCCATCTCTGCATCAATATCTTCATCTGGATCATCCTTTTCCTTTGTGCGCGTTGAATCAAAGCTGCCCTCACAAGAGAGTATTTTGCAATATGAACTCTAGCATCCAAGAGAGCCTTGAGCCGTATGTATAAAATGGGTACTGTACAATTTCTTCCTCAGCATCTGCTTTTGCAGCAGATGCTGCAGCCTCTTCCTCTTCATGAGCTTTCATCAGCTTCTCCAACTGCCCTTCAGCATCCAGTTTTGCCATAATTGTCGCAACCTCTCCGTCTTTCCATCTCTCTTTCTCCAAAAGGGTCATAGGTTCACCAAGCTTGCGAAGACGAGTCCGGACAGCCATGTCATTAGTAGGCACTCAGAGCTTTATACGCCCGCTTCATCATAAGCTCCTGAATTGCTTTTTCCTGCCGCTCTCACCAGTCTGCTCTCTTCTGATATCTCATATTCCCCAGTTGGACCCGAAGTAGTCCGGGTTGGGCCTGAGTCATCATGGTCTGAATCCGAGTCACTTGCTCTCACCTCACCATTTTGCGTAATGGGCGGTCTCAAAACAGGAGGGCGGATGGGGAGAGGTGCCAATGGGCGTAGTACAGGGAGAGGAGGAATCGTCGGAATTGGAGCAATAGGAGGCACAACCACTGGTGGAACTATTGGTTGGATTGGCTGTACTGAAGTAGTATTAACATCAGGAAGCACACTTCCACTATCAGGGATCAAATCAGAAGCCTCTACAGGAGGAGTTGATGTAGGGCTTTCCTCGTCAACCTCCATGATACCTAACCACTGAAAAATAAAAATAAAAAAGCATTTAAAAAAGTTCAATGAAAAAGAAACGAGCTTATAGAGTGAAATTAAACTCTATTTCTTTGTTATTGTCATCCACACTTGCAATTTATGATCATTCAAAAAAAATACACAGGAAAACACAAAATATATTGTCATCTACCCATAAGTTTTAATTGGTATACTCCAGCCACTATGAAGCGTATAATAAAAGAAATAAGCAGAAACAGGTGTACAATTGTAAATTGAAGGCAGAAAAGATGGGAAAACAAAGAAAATGGCAATATCTGAATTATTATTATTTTTTTTCATAACTATACCCAAACTAAGAGCTTTACGTTTCACCAACCACAATCCTCTGTTACTCTTCAAGAACTCACAATTCATCACCGAGTATATCAGCTGTAAGTCTATTGCCTAGTAAATACCACCCCTTCCACTAAAGCACACAATGCTAAGTGGGCCTGATGTTGCCTTTTTGGCAGATCCAGAGTCCCTTAACCATATAAAGGCTCATTTGGATCAATTCATTTATGTGTCCATGCAAGAAACAATAATCTGTACAAAATAAGAACCAGTCTAATGATGCATTTTCATTCTACTATCTTCTTTTTATATTGAATTGTAGCTCCTATATATTTTCTTTTCTCTTCTTTACAGTCCAACTCAACAAGTTAATACTATTTAAATTTCAGTGTGTATGCAGAAGCAGATTTTCATAACAATATCTTGATTAAGGAAATCTTGCACTCTTCACAATTCAAAATCTTGATTAAGGAAATCTTGCACCCTTCACAATTCTTTCTCCAACTGAGATGAAGAGATCAACACTGGAATCTGTATGCACAAACCAAGAGGAGTGACTCAAGAAGTCCTAGTAGCGAGGGATTATAATTTTCTTTTACAAAATCCCATCATATTATAATTTATATAATGGGAAAATCTCATATAATAAGTGATTTCATCTATGCATAATTCATCTCAGTTCATGAAACTAAATTAATAGAAACAAACAATTAAAGTTTCAGAAATTCGGTTGGATGTGGCATCAACGAGAGCAGAAGTAATTGCAGAAAAACTCTTCTATACCAAAACAAAACCATCAGACTAATACTAGCATTATTTTTTTCAAGCAAATTCAACCAAACATTAAGAATTTAAGTTTCTCTTTCAATTGCAAACAAATCAGGTCCTCAACATGCTTCAAGAATTTCAACATCTCCTCCAATGAGCTTTGGTTACCCCCAAACATTCAAGGTGTTTCAAGCAAAATTCTACCATAACCCACTACACACACGCAGATGAACTCCAAAATAAAAATAAAATAAACTATGCAGAGAATGAGTTTTGGGTTCTACCTCTAAATCTCCCAATTTCTTAGACAATTAACTAAATCTCCAATCAGGCAGCAAGAACCAATACCCATTCAGAGATTGACCCAAACCCAACATCAACATCCCAGTTTGAAACAAACTTCATGATGTTCCCTGGGGTTTTCGGTGTATAATCAAGGCTCCACAATCCACAGGAAAAAAAATTTCCAATCTAATAACTTACATCAAAACGACATTACCCAACTCTAGCAAATCTCAAAATCAGCACATACCCATAGAGAATCTGAGAGAGAGTGAGAAGGGAAGGGGGGAAAATACCAGACTCCGGAGGGGAGACAGAGCTATGACGAGAGAGGGAGAGAGGAAATATGTTGACTATCCCAACACCTCCGGCACCACCACTACCGCAAGGCAACAGCTTTAGTTTGTAGATCAGAGAACCCAAGGAGAGCAGGAGAGAGTGGAGCGTGGGAGAGAGGAAATATTATATTGAGAAATAAGGAATGACGAAAACTTTTCTTTCGATAAATCTGGGGAGAGATTCTGACAAAACCAAATTTGAGGAACAAATAGAGAGCTTGATAATCTACCGTTTTTTAGAATTTTCTCCAAAGTTTGACGAAGCAACGAAATGGAGAGCTTGCTGTGAATGCTCTTATAAGTAAAACAAATACCAACCCTGAAGCTATCATTTAAAACGAATTCACTAATGGGCAAGCCTCTATTTGCATCAACGGAAATGTATTCACAATTCACGTACTTTCTTCTATGAGCTAACAATCACATTATAAGTGAGCACGTTACTTACCAATCAAAAAGAAAATCTAGAAACAATTATAGGATTATATATACAAGCAAGTATAATTGTAAAATCGAACTAAGGAACATCATATAGCAAGAATTAGACTGAGAAATTAACTAATCTTTACAATCGATTCTAAAAAATACGCATCAATAGCCAAACAGACGCAATGCTTGTAGAACAATAAAGGAAAAATAGTAACATGCTCAAGAAAAGAAAAATAGTGATCGCCGCACCGCCAGCGCAACAATGATTTGGAGGACGTTGGAAGCCGCTCCAACGGAGTTACGGCCGCCGGAAAGATTGACTTACCATACCGGCAAAAACACAAAGAATGATACCGAAAATGAAAAGATTGACTTACCGGCGACAGGCGGCGGCGCAGAATTAGCAGACCCGCTTGAGGTTTTCAATCGCCGACTACTCTGTCCCTCTCTTGGGTTTGTGGTACTCAGTAGAGGCAGGAGTTTGTGGGTACGGCAGCAGCAGCTGAGCCAGGAAGCACAGTTATCGTTGTAATTAAGAAAAACTGGTATGGATTTTATTAAACTCAAAGGGCGCCGACTCTAAGCAATTAGGCATTTAGGCCTCTCCTTTCTTTATTGAGCATGACTAAAAAAAAAATAGAGATTTTAATTTTTAATTTTTAATTTTTTTAAAAAGAAAAGTCTTAAACGAAGTTTTATTTTCTATTTGACACACACGTCTTTAGATTTGAATGACGAGGATTCTCTATTGTCTTAAATTACACATAATTTGGGCAGCCCAAGAGGAGCTACGAGATCGGTTTAAGGTACATAGCCCATGTGCTCGAACCTCACAATCCCTCTTTGTAATTATCCAAATTAAGTGCAATTTGAGCAGCCAATTAATAAAGAATCCGGATCTACTAGAATCAAGATCCTGTACAATTTATTTAAAATTGTAGATACCCAAATTAGGTAATTTATGCTGTTATTAGGGAAGAAAAACACTTTAAAAATTCTACCTATTTAAAAGATGACATGTTATCAAAGTAACCAAAAAGAAATTTCCTCTAAAAAATTGTTAATTTTCACTTTTACAAGGACTGTTCTTCTTCATAAAATCAAAAGAAAACTTTTGGCTCAAAACTT
Organism: Carpinus viminea; assembly: GCA_013348765.1. Classification (NCBI taxonomy): domain Eukaryota; kingdom Viridiplantae; phylum Streptophyta; class Magnoliopsida; order Fagales; family Betulaceae; genus Carpinus; species Carpinus viminea. The sequence goes on along the minus strand of CP054674.1, from coordinate 34,547,957 downwards.
TTTGACAACATAGAAAGCAAGAACATAATAAAAATATACCCAATTCTCAATTGTAACATACCACAATTTTAATAGGAGGCACTTTTCTAAGTGTTTTAATGCCTAAAAACGACCAAAATTGTGTAATTTGAAATTTAACTATTTCTTTAAAATTGTAAGAGATCCTAATCCGATGTACTAGGGGGCAAATATTATTAATGAAATAAACAAATACAGATCTTAAACTTCAAAATTTACTGGTCACAGAGAAAAAAAACTTAAGCTATTGCATGTTTGTTAACCAGTTGCAATCCTAATTCCTAACCCATGCTCGTAAAGTGCTTGAATTTTTATTTTTATTTTAACTTGATTGGATCCTTAGCCACTAAAGAAAATAATTATTAGGAAAAAAAAAAAAAAAAAAGCTGACGCATGCACAAACACAGAACTCTATGAAGCTGAGCAGGATAGCAGCTGTTAACATTATGATCCACTTACTATTTGATAAAACAGATAGAAAGTGAGTAGCTAAAAAAAAAAACTCTTAAGAGACAAAATTGGGGAGGGAATCAATTACTTAGGGTAGCGAATTTGAAAGTTACAATAATTCTACCAGGATCCTGCTTTGTGTCTCTCTCTCTATATACAACTCTTCAAGAAAATACAAATCAAGTACTTAAATAAAATAACAGAAAGTGGGTGAAAAGAAGAGAACAAAGAGCAAGTTCTTAAGTGCTCGCTCAGCGTAAAAAATGATTAAATCCTTCAGATGCAAGATTGGCTTCAAGCATCCTTTCAAGACAGAGTCGCCCTCATTGTTCGTTAGCATAGGGTTAAAGACAGTCTCTAAAGGCATGTGAAGACAGATGAATGAAGCTTGTCTTCTCCGGTGCTTGTAGGCAATGGAGTTACCACTTCGGCTTTTCAAATACATATGCTATCTTGCATTTGCTAGAGCCTCGGAGCCCAGAAAAGTCATTTAACAGAAAACAAGACATCCTTCTCCGAGGTCACCATCCTTTTGCTGGAGCAGTTCAACTATTCTCCAACTAAAAAACAGCCAGAAAGTGAGAAGAAAAACTTATTTTTAATAAACTATATTATATTAAAAAAAAAAAAAATCATTATAGAAATTCTTAGAAGCAATGTGAGAACAACACTATATGAATTATGATGCCATAGCTAACACCACTTGGGTATGGATAATCGAAATATGCCATTTTCTCATCATGCTCTTGACTGCATCAGGACAAAATCAGAAAAAGAACAGAAGGAAAAATAAAAATCGTCACAGATGCTGTAGCATTATCATTGCTAGTATAACGACGGTTTTTGAGGTTGTTTCTGTCTTTTTGTTTATTTTTACTTAAATTGATGGGTGTGACTAGGAAGTTTAAATTATCAATTGTCTGTAAGTTTTTACTCGTATGAAACATTAAAGAAAGGATGGAAAGTGTTATTTGGAATGCCAATAAACTGTAGACAGTTGAATACAAAATTGACGACGGGATTTTTTCCAACTTGACGGGAGAATTGATGTGTTACGAGAGAAAAAACAAATCCTGTTCACGAGTACTGTATATACTGTTCCTGCTGTACTGCCCACAGGTATTGCAATAGTATCTGGTAGCGTAGCTAGGGTTTAAGGGTATTTTTGTCTCATTTTTTTAATTAGTACTAGGATGAATTTAGATTAAGGATAATGATTAGTTATTTTTTAGGCTTTAGTGTTTTCTTATAAGAGATTACAACAGCTATGAAATGGGAGCTCTCTTCATTGTTTATCAATAAGATCGCCTTTCTCTTGTTAGTTCCTTAAAGAAACCAAAAGATTAGTTTTGTGTTTACCTTATTAAAGGGGTCTGCATCATCACAACTACCATAAAACGCAAACCCCATGCCCTCAACCCACTTGACTAATACCAAACCCACGAACCACAAGCAAATATGTACCATATGTGCTAGCCTACCCATACCATTTTTTTTTATCGGTTACCCATACCATAAAGAGAGCAGAAATATTACCCGGAATCGGTCCAAGCGAGAAAATAGCACCGTGCATGACATATTATGGGAACCATCAAGCATATTAACAATCTGCAAAATCCACGAGAAAGTTTAAAGAGACAAAAGATATGGAGTTTTACCCATCCAAATAATCAAACGTGGACTTTCCTAGATGGAGCAATAATTGAATGAGGCAGCTATGAGAAAGGCAACCCATTATTCAAAAATCATCCTCACCTCAGGGTAGAACTCCTTCCTCTCTGGGAGTGAATAGATTATTAAATTTTGAATACCACGAATCTACAAGCAAGAAAATATGAATGGAGATGTCAAAACTATGTATTAACGTAAACTGTTTCTTATGTTCAAAGTTGTAATTTAGAGGTCTTACAAAAGTTAATAAAGCATAGCTTAACAAAATGGTGTCTCATATGAAAGCATCAAGACATGGGTATTTCAGCAATTCAAATAATCATTATCATCTATAATTCTTTATATCACATCAGGTACACTTTTGAACCCATAAATGTACAAATGGATAGAAGATCTACACAATTACACTACAGCTGACAAACACATATATATAGAAATATGATGAGAATGCATGCATAAAAGCAGTCTACAGAACCTTGTATCTATAGTAAAAGTGAGCCCTCTCGGTGTAAAGCATAATTTTCCGCCTTCCTTCAAAGAACCAAACTCGTGCACGAGAAATATCACTTTGTTCTGTGTACCTGAAAAACGAGACCAGTATTTTTACATTTCAAGCCAATGTCACGATTAATACTTTAGTGGGATGCATATAATGGACTGAGACAAGCAATGAGAGAAAGGGAAGAAAGAGGTGAACAGAAGAAAAGGAAGTTTCTTACTCCCAAGCAGACAGAAAGATGCTTCCTGTGACTTCAAAAAGTTTCGAATTCAACAAATTCAAAGTAAGAACTGATAAATAACATAACTCCCCCCTACATGGAAAGTTCAATTGAAGTTCAAAAACTGCACAGTTTATAATGATCATAGCAAACGGCTCAAAGCTTAGGCATTACAGTATTCTTTTAAGTTCAAATAAAATACAAGTACCTGAACCGAATCCTTTATCTTTGGGAATACCTGCACAAAGAAAATCATTATAATCATATCATGATATCTGACTGAAGAAAAATAGAAGTTTGCCAATTTAGAAGATAACCAAATTTGGTCTTCCAACCAGGACTTTATTTTAAGACCATATAAGAAAAGATGGGAAAAGTCACATTAAAGCCTAAACAGAGGATAGAGGAGATAAGGATGTGAAGATGGAAGAGTGACTGCCTAATGAAAGACAATATGCAAATCAAGATTTTCGCACAAAGTGGAGGTGCACCAATTGAGGTAATAAGATTAGTCAGAGTTCCTGAGATGGTTCAATAAAATATGCCAAAAACAGCAAACCTGATGACTGGGGAAGCCTGTATAATTACTCAGAATTTCAATACTAATTCAATTTTAGAATGTACCAAATGTCTAAATGAAAATTAAAGTTGCCTAGAATTTAATGATAACATATGTGTCCTAAGAGAGGTGTGTGTAGCATATGTTACATTTTTATGTTTCATTTCTATAACTAAGTTAACAAAAAAAATTGTTTCAAACAAACCTTCTTAACAAAATATTCAAAACGAGCATTGTCAGCATCTATTATTGAGTCCACAACAAATCGCTCATATATCTGTAAAGTTGAAGAGAAAGAAGATGCATTAGTATTGTAAAACTTAATGTTTACCCTCAAAGAGATGACAGATTTACAAAGTGATTAGTGGGATTAGAACCCTACTAAAGAAGAATGAAAATCATGTGTTGAACACACTGAAGATAACAATAATGCAAGGGTGTATTATCGGCCATATGCTAAAGGAACCATTTTGTTTTTTTCTCTTAGTTACTGAAGGAACTAAACATAGGAAACAGCCTCGAACATAATTGCACTATGAAAGAAGAAAAAACCACTGTCCCATTCTATTTCCAGATGTAATAATTTCTAAATTACTGAAGGACGCAAGTACCAGCTGCTAGAAAGAATACTGAAGAAGGGACAAAATCCTACAAGAAACTCTCCCTTCATTCCTCCTCCTATTTTATTCTATCCCAAAGTGTGTTTTTTTTTTTTTTAAAAAAAAAATCATACATTTTCACAAAATTATCTGGCTTCCAAAAGTTTTGCACTAATTTCACATTTGAAAATAAAAGCGATAAGGGGTAACATGTTGAAGATAAAATTAAACAGGTAGCTGTTAATGCATCAACTATTATCTCCTTGAAGGGTACACTTATTCATAAAAGACAAATATCTTTAGGTTAGAGGGAGTAAATGGGGAGTCAGAGGAACAACAACTTGTGACAACATGTACCATTCCAGATGTGATAGCAGGAAGAATATGTAAAAAGAAATATAATAATGACGATTAAAAAATTCAAGATCTAGTCAGTGAACCATGTAGCTTTATCTACATCGTAGAATATATAATGGTAGGATGGATAGAGAGGTAGAAGATCTATTAAACTCTTCCAAGCGGTAAACACTCCTTTCTACTTTAAAATGCTTGATTTCATGACTAAAGAATCCCATTTTTTTTACATTCCATAGAACTTCTTTTCTTTGTGTATGAGAGATGAAAGACTCTGAAGGTTGTCCTTGTCAATCTGTTTTCGGTTTTTTTTTTTCTTTCTTTCTTTCTTTTTCTTTTTCTGGATAAGTGCTTGTCCATCTCTCTCACAACAAAAGACCATATCTTAGTTAGAAACCAGAAATGGAGACAACAGTTTGAGATGCAATTATGCATATGCAGTGGATGTATCATGTACCAACTTCTTATGGTGATACTTGGACTTATTTGAGATTTGTTTGTTTTGCTTAGAGATGATGGGCTACCTTATAATAAAATTACAAAGAGTAAGCTGGTCCCGGGAGAAAAAGCATGAGGAACAGTCAAGTATTATTACTGTATTTACCAAAAATATGAAAAGAAAAAAAAAAAGAAGTTAAACTCTAAATAAAATAAAACCTATAATTTATCATAACCCCCTTTGTGAAATCCTCTAACCATAAACAAGATCTATCATAATTTCACATTACATTATCATCCTTGAAAGTTTGATCCTTCAGGTCTGCAACTTCCATTTACAAAGAGTAAAGATATTTTAATTTCACCTAATACAGTTATTAATCATAAACATGTAATTAACTGTTTGCTTTATGTCATCTCTGGTTTTGAAAGTCACTTATGGCAACACACTTGTTTTTCATAGTGTACTGAGGAATGCCCATGCTGCAATGCAAAGAGATGTAAATATTTACAGTAATTTAGAACCTATCTAGATCAACCCAGGTCCAAATATTTCTACCAACAGAATGCATAACGTAGTTCTTGACATATAAAAGAGAAAATGAATATAATAAGATACCAAGAGAATCTTAATGACTTAAGATATCACTCAATCATAATTTAAGCATACAGCAAGCACTGTGAGGTACATACCTGCCGTACTTGGAGTAAGACTTTTGGAAGAACACCTTTATACTCACATACTGATTTCACCTGTAAATAATTAATGAATTTGATATCATAAACTTTGAAAGCTCTTCTTCTTTTTTTAATCAGTGCATTACACAAGCATTCAGCAGTCCTTGAACCGATAACTCACTCTCAACCCCATTCATATGGGGGAGGAAGTTCCTCTTGAGATAGAGCTCATTGAATAAACATTTACCTAAAAATTACAATCTAAGTTTAAAAGAAATCTATGGGAAAATACACTACACCCCCAAACTACCACCTCTTTGGCACTTGGACGACCAGACTTTAAAATGTGACACTTGATCCCCTCCAACTACAACCCAGTTACAAGTAACACCCCCCATTAGCATTTAGCGTTTGGACATGAGTATCACATGTGAACTTTTTTACTTGAACTTCCCAAGATATCCCTAAAAGTTTCTTCTTCTTCGTTTTTTATGACAGAGGACCCTTCCAAGGCAGGGCCAATTCATGTAATCACCCATGTCGGGTAAACCTCAAACCCGTATAAAGTGCCCCCTCCACACGAATCGGCTAAGAGGGCTTTGCTAGTAGGTGTGGCCTCAAGGAATTGTTTACACCCAATGGGATTCAAACCTAGATGCCCCTAAAAGTTACTTTTAAAATTAAAAATTAAAAAAAAAAAAAACCAAAAAGACCCCTAAAAATGAAACAAGGGTGGCCAAATCAACCCCAAATATGAATTAAAGATAAATGCAATGGGGGTGGTTAAACCACACCCATAGCTTATGGGGTGGTTGGGCCATGCCCAAATATGGAACAAGGGTGGCCAAACCACACCTACAACCTGTGGGGGTGGTTCAACCACCTTTGTTTCATAACAAGGGTGGCCGAACCACTCCCCCCCTCTCGAGCCTGCAAGGGTGCTTTGACCACCCCTAATCGGTCAAGTTGGGAAGTTTTGGTAAAAAAAATTCACATGCAGTGCATGTGCAACATTTTCCGTCCTTTTTAATAGTGGGTATAACTTGTAACAGATGGTTAGTTATAAAAGGGGTTTAAGTGTCACATTTTAAATTTTGGTTGGTAGGTTGTAGTTTAGGGGCGCTAAGTGTATTTCCCTAAAAATCTATAAAAGAAGGGAAAGCAATAATGCCAAAAACAATTATCCAGTCATACAAAGATATAATAGATGAAGAATTCAACTCAAATATTGGCACCCAAACAACATTAAATAGATAATTGTTCCTCTCTCTACCAAATGACCACATGATAACCATACAAAAAGAGAGAGAGAGAGAGAGAGAAAATAAATGTCCGGTTCAAATAATATGAGCATGCTAACAACACTTCAATTACAAAAGTCAAAATCCCAACAGAAGTTGGATTATATGGTGACTATATGTTGAGATAACAAAACAGGCTCAAATATATTTCACCCAAGAAACATGGTTAAACATAGCATAAAAAGGCAGAGAGAAAACATTATGGCTACCATGCATACATTCTATTGAAAATGTGACAAACAGTATCAACGCACCTTTCCTTGGTAATTACTGCAATGGCGATTGAACAATCCATTGATATCTGAGACAAGAAAGTATAAATATAGATTAGAAAGCACTTATTATTCTAATATTAGTTAAAAGTGTTCTCAAAATAACTATGACCAAAAGCTCTGAATTTCCCTCACAAAGGCAAGCTGAATTGTGCATGCACATAAAGGACGACATTATGGATAGACCAAGCTATAATCCTTTGCAAAATTGACAAAAGGAATACCACAACTCATAATGCATGATGATTTATGATATGATTTCTCAATACACCCTCCCCTCCCAATAGGAAAAAATAAAAAGCACATGCACACACAAAAGATGGCTATGTTCTTTTTATATATATAAGTAATAAACCAATCTCATTGAAAGTGCTTTGTAAGAATAGAAGAAACACCTATTACCTGGATTAGAATAATAACCCAAAATAATTGTTTGCCTATAAAACCTTGCAAATCCATCCAGATACCTAAACATGAAAGACAAGTAAGTGTCAGTAAATTTCAAGATACAAATCAAAATAAAATTTCTCAAAAACCAATTCTCAATCTGAGAAAGAAAATTAATGCGTTTTGCTTAGCTAGGCAGTTTCTTGTACATCCACAGAGACAACTTTGTCATACCTAAAACCAAAAAATTTAGAAACCTAGAGAGGGAACTTTTCTTTATATACTATATGCTAAGGGTTCCCTTAGCCTACTCCACATGAAAATATGAAAAAATAAAAATAAATAGATGAAAGAAAAGGCAATCGAATTGTGGGGGGAGGAGAAACACAATGTTCTTATCCTTAAAAATAATATATATATATATATTGAGAACGTACCAATATCTAATGCGCATAATATCAGTTCCAGGCGGCTTAGATGGAATGTGGTTCAATTCTTCAACAACTGTATTCACATGGGACCAATTCTAGATATTTTTTATTATAAAAGGGAAGAGGGGGGAAAAAAAGAATAAGAAACAAAATTAGCATTTGCTCCATATGAACTGCAAGAGATATACTTCAAGTAATAAAGTTGACTACACCACATACTTGCATTCCTATGACATCTGCATGATCTACTATTAGAACCTGCACATTTGCAAATACTATATATCAACAATCTAGGAAACTCAACGTGTTTTTTTTTTTTTTTTTCCTTTTCTTTTGGTGACAGAGCTAGTATAAATGCATACACCTGAAAATGACAAATAAGACAAGTTACCTCTATAGAAGAAAGATAATCAACATCTTTTTCCTTGTACTTTTGAGCCTCCCAAATTTTCTGAGAACATGGAAAGTCAGATGTCACTTACATTTTTAGCCAAAATAAACAAGACAGTATTACCATATTTGAAAGGATAAAAAATGTAAACAATCTAAATGCATATAAGCAAGCAAATATAACATTATACAGGTAGAAAAAAAACTCACAGCATGACCAGCACTACATAAACAGTTTAAGCAGCCCTCAGTGTGCAAATCTTGCTAATATAAACTTTAAACTTCTTTTCTTCTCATTGCCGCTCAAACTTGCAAGATGACTCACAAGATGATAAGATAACAGAAATGAGTGCTACATCATGTTGAATTCTACTGTTCCATAAAGATTCAACAAAGCAATGGCACCAGTATGGCTGAATCTTAACCCATGATAATGTGGCCAAAAGATTTTTTTTTTTGAGAGAGAGAGAGAGTATTAACTGTGAACAAACAAATGATCGCTAAATTCTCCCTGCTTGATGAGCACATGATATTAATTTGATTGATTGCAAACCTTCTACAGAGCCACCGGTCAAAGAGTATGTTCAATTGAGGAACCAAAGTTTCAAGTTCAAACAAGAAAACTATATGGACATTGGTCAAAGAAGAAAACAATATGGACATCAAGGGGATCGACTGCAGCAATCTCATCCCCTTCACAAATAAGCCACTAAAACAAATTGATTTCAAAACCTAATTTCTAAGCAGGACAACCTTGCACAAAACAGAGGCACTGAGCTGAGCCATGAGCCTAGGCATAAGGACTTAAAAATTGCTGCATGTTCCATACTGCACCAATACAATAGGAGATAAATTTGGACTTTTGAAGTTTAGAGGGAGCTCACCACATGAAAGATCTATCAGGACATGAATCAATGATAATGACCCAACACTATCGATTATGAAATTTTAAAATACAGCATAAAGTTTTAAGAACTTCCGGATTACTTGAGCTAGCTCCTGGCAAGAGGTTTTTCTTTTGTTACCAGAGCCTTCAATGAAAGCCTAAAATATACTAGTATCTCATAATGCTCCTGGCTAGTTGGATTTAAATCCTAAACAATTGAAGTTGAGTAACTCTGTTTTTGTTCAAGGCATGCCAAACGTTTTTATTACTTCTTAATTGATGAGAAGTTCAATTTAGTGTTCTTGCTGGTTAAGTCTAATTATATATATGTTTTTTTGATAAGTTGGTTAAGTCTAATTATATTAATTCTTAGCTGGTCATTTATGCCAAATAGACTTGTTTATGGATATCATATGTCACTACTCAACTGCCAGATTTGTCCATTTTTTTCCTCAAATTTTCCACAATTCGGACAGTGTCGAATAAGCATATACTGACCCATGTAATGTTGTGTCAACATGGGGCAGGCTAACTGAAGTTTCTGGGTACCATAGCTTCTCATGCACATATATTGTTAATCCATCTTGTAACAATAGTTTCTGTCTTTGCAAAGGCTGTATGGGAATGCCTAGATCTGTCTTACAAGACCTTACAGGAACTCACCAAAAAAAAAAAAAAAAAATTTCTTGCATCACTAGATGTTAAAGACCCAATTCATAAAATACAAAGGTTCCAAGAAGGTCTTGTAAGACAGATCTAGGCATTCCCATACAGCCTTTGCACCAAGATAAGTTCTCTTCTTATGATAATTAAATTATGCTGTGCATCAAACAAAACAAAAATAAGAATTTGCATTTCGTTTAAGCCCTTGTATAATATGCATAATAATTACTTTGCGTGATGATAAAAAAATTGGGAATAGAGAAAAACAAAATATCAGGAAAAGGTATAAACCATAGGCTATGATACCATGTTGAGAGGTTTGCATGGAGAAGGTTTAGAGAAAAGAGGAGGCTTGTTCAATGTTACATAGCCAACCTCAAACATATTATTATATAAGCTTAAAGAAATATGACAATTGCTAAAGTACCCTCAAACCCTAATACATTCTTCTAACAAGAATATATAAGTAATAGCTAGACCAGTCTCCAGGATAATGATTAGGAACAATCCAACTTATCAAAAAAATGATTAGGAACAATCTGAAAAAACAAATGAAAAGAATAAATGCTCACCCCAATCAAACGAACTGGAGAAGCAACAATTATGTCTGAGGAATAGAAATCACTGTACAACCTTATGCTCCTCCTACAAAAGTATTAAAGGGGAAAAAAAAAGGAAGAACATGAGTAAACAGGTATGCATAAATAAGCAATGACAGAGCCTAACAACAAATTTTTGAATCAAGCAATGACAAGAACATCTAAGGTTGAACATATGTTGAAGTAGATCAAATGACCAAAGGTGATGGCCTGGTAGAGTAGTATAACTGTGAAAATAATGAGGATAATATATTTTTCTTCATAGACAACCATGTGGTTCATTAATTCATAAATACACGAGCAGCAAAAGCAACTGAACCATGAATGGGTGTTAAACCCATGGGTGTTGCACGCTCACTGAATGGGTGTTAAACCCATGATCACACCTCTAACAAGTTCTTATAGGGAAGTAATAATTTAGCCTCATAAACCAATCGTGCCCCTGGAGTTGACCTAATTGTCAAAGATCCCCAATAGTGCCCCTAGCTGCTGGCAACTCTTGTCAAAGCCACTTTCAAAACCAAATACTAATAACTCTCACATTTAAAAATTAAATGTTTGATGTCAAAACCTAGCTGACTAATCCAAAACGTGGGTGCGGGAGCAAGGCAACCACTGATCTTAAACATATCTTTAGAGTGGTGGATGGTCTCCAAAGAATCCTTACTAGTCTATTACTAAGTATATGGCCAACATATTTTAGAATATATACTTAATATATTTTATGAATAAAAGTTAAATTTTCTTTATGTTCATTGATTTGATAATCCTTGCTTTCTTTGCCTTCCTTCTGGTGACAGAATAAAATTATCATAATAAGTTGGCGCTGCAACCAAGAAGCACAATTAGATACACATTAGTTGACCATAAAATCTAGGAAACACCTCAAAGTGCCTTATAATTTGCATCCATAATACTATAGTCTGTTTATTGGCCAATGAGGGCACTTTTGCCACTCAAAGATGGTGGATTACGGCACAGAGGTCAAAAATAATCTCGTGACTACATATTTATTTTTTAACTAATCCAAAAATTATCATACTTTTAGTCACACATCTGAAACACTTAACATAACTCTTTTCACCACATGTAACAAAATTAGATGAAGCACTATTAGGCCACCATTAGCTAAGAATGTTAATTTGATAGATTTGCAGTTGGGTCACATTAAATAAATTTTACCGGTAATCTTAATTCCAAACATAAACTGATCTTCTTCATCCCTTTTCCCACTAAAAGTGCTTGGAAGTCAGAAGGCTTTGAAGACTTCTGAGCTTTTAAATTTCCCAATAACTCGTCCTCATCCCCATTGTCTTCATCCTTTTGAGTTCCAAATTCTTTAACAAAACGGTCAATGTGCTCCACATTAACCTGAGAACACCGATGGTAAGAAGAATGTTCTTTTTTCTTATAAGTAAATGAAATTCAATAAGAAGTGCAAAGGTGCAACTCAAGTACAGAGGAAATATACAAAAGAAACACCTAACCATAAAGAGAATAGCAAAAGAACATTCTATAATTGGACTATTGTTTTACTTATCAAAAGGAACAAAATAAAAATAGAAGTACCTTCCACAAAGAGAAATGCTAGAGCATTTACCTAGTCCTTCTCCACTCTTCTCCATCCTCCATTTTTTTCAACCATTGGATTTGTAGGACCTACACCTTCACTTAGGTGGGTCCTACAAATCTAATGGTTGATTTCAGAAAGAAAAAAAAAAATAATAAATAAATAAATAAAAAAGTATCAGGAGAATGACCGGAGTAGATGCTCTAGCATTTCTCTACTTTTGAGGATCAAACCATTTCTTCTAGCTCTTTTTCAAATTTGATAAATGTTTTTTATCGCATATTTCATTATAGTGATAAATAGCAGGGTATTTGTTAAGAAAGTAGAAATAACTCAAAATATTGAGATCTAGACATTTCTATGAAGCAATCATTTCAGCAATGAACTCAAAAATTGAAAAGAAGAGGAAAAAAAAAAATCTACCAATGTAGAATACTATTCGGAAAGAGTTTAGCAAGTATTGCATCACATTCACTATATGAACCAATAAAAATTCTAAGTGGTCATGTGCAAGTTGTATAAGACAGATAGGCTGAGTTATGTGGCATATGTATCTGATAGTATGAAATAGCATAAGCTTGGCATGGCAATCCATTTTCTTGTGTATAAGACTTTTTGTATTTGTAACCCAATCAATTCTTCGAATATAATTATACTACCTTCTTTGGCAATAGCTAAGAATATCTTGCATTTACTATTATTTCAATTTCATGAATAATCCATGTATTTAAAGGATATAAAGATAAAGAGTGTATTTCCTTTTTTACTAGAACCTTGGCAAAGATCTAAGTTACAATCTCCTTGTAAAGATTCAATTAAAAAGAAGGAAAAAGAAAAAGACTCTTTCTTGTTTTTCCTTTATAAATTTCATTAAGAAACCTCATTTACGACTTTAATATGCTTTGGATATGGCTCAGTCGAGAGGCAAAGTTTTCTGATGAACTACAAATAGCTTCCTTTTTCAAATTAAAGCTTGAATACTTTTGGATAACTAGTGAGATTTTGAAATCGATAAATGCTGATAACACTGCAAGGCTGAACAGTTCAATCCATCAAGGTTACTAGGAATATCAGAGGTCATCATAAAGGGCATTTTATGAAAGTTTTGGGGAAATTACAATAACAGGGCAGTTTTGAGAATATAGCTGATGCATGTTCAACCTTCTCATTTCAACAAGAGGGGGAGCTTTTCTAGTATATATTTTATATCCTATTGATTGACTACTATCTAATGTGCAAAGTGGACATGGGGAAACCACGTCAAAATATAAGTTTTTTATGCCTTGCCGGATAGACTTCATTTTCAACTAAAATGGAGGAATTAGATTCCTAGTTCTTTCCAAAGAATTTAAAAAGAGGGCGAGATCCACTGAATCTTGACTATCAAGCGGTTTTTGCTTTTTCAGACATCAAAGTCTCAGAGAAAGCAGCAGTTTAATCATTCATCAAAGCTTATCTAGTACAAGAACATATCATCTAACTCAATGTGAATAACCGAGCTTAAGGGCCACAGCAAAAGTTCAGTTCAAGCTGGTGAAAGCGAAACAAATCAGAAATTATGGAATACCTTGTAACCTGGGGTCAATTGAATTAGCCTCTGAACAACACTGGCGCAATGTTTCTAAGTGGCAATAGGATCAAAACCTGGTGCCCAAAATCAAAAACAAATATTGTTGACTAAGCAAGCACATTTTAATATACTACATAAAATGATTTGTAAAAGAAAAATAACAGTGAGGACAAAACAATCTCAATAACTTCTACCTATTTTATAGAAGATATGTGTTTTCCTATAAAAGAGATATATGCTCTTTTCTCAATAACAGAGTTTCACATACTAGTCCACAAAATCCAAGTAGAGAAAGCCCATATACAATCCATGAACAAGTGTGACATGGTGCAGCAGAATTATCAACATGTTTAGAACAAGTCAATATAGCTGCTTCTTTAAAATGAATTAAGGCAATATCTAATACACAAGTGACTAAATTAATTCCACGTGTAGAAATTCTTAATTCACAAAATACTCTTTATTTTCCGCATATTCCACATCCCAAAAGTAGCAAACTTCACAAGTTCAACTCTCAATCCAAAGGCTTATGACAAATTATGAATGGAACAACAGAAGATCATTGGCAACGAGTCTCTAGTACTTTTACTTCTGTTGTAAAAATAAGATTTGCAATTTCTAAAGCCCGATCTTCAAAACTAAAGTTTAGGCAGGAAAGTAAACATGATACATGTTGCACAGGGTGATACATATTGTACGGGTGGCTGATACTACAATTATAGAAAAATGATACGATAATGAAGGTATGATTATATAATTATTTAATCCCACAAGTAACTCTAATTTCTACATTTGAATACCACAAACTGGTCTATCTTTTATTTATAGGAAAGTGCAAGCCTGGTTAGGATAAATTACATCAAAACACAAGAAAACAATTTAGACTACCTTAGGACGGGTAAACCCTTGATCACGGAAACTATCACCATCAAAATTTCACTGTCAGCAATCTCTGGATGCTTTGCCAGTTTTGAATCATTCTTTGTCACAAGATCTCTAGTTCTGAAGACATGATTCAGCTGCATAATATACTTTTCATTTAATTACTCTACGAGAATAAAAAACACCAATAATCTATCAAAAAAGAGAACAAGTGATATCATCCAAGAATGGGCAGAGGGCATGCACACACAGAATGCATAATGTAAGCGTCCATGATACTTGAGTCTTCTTCCAGGCCTTTGAGATAAAAGGGTTTTCACAGTGCAGAATATCCCGATAGCTGTTACCTAAAAAAATCAGGACAGCAGAAGCATTTAAATACCCACGTAACAGTAAAATCAGTAAAGCCATCCTAGATTGCAAGTTTGTAAAGTTAATAAGGGAAAGAGAAAAAAGAGCAACTGGCAGGAACGTAAATGATAAAATAAATTATCAAAATTAATAAAATTTTCCTGCATAACAGAAAAGAAAACAAATGAAGTGTTCTAAAAAATGTATCAAACAAAGAGAAAGTTCAACACAACTCAACAACTTGTCCCAGCTGCTTAGATTTTAGACACTCGTAGAGTGCTTGTGATCCTGTATACTTTTCATGTACGAAGACTTTGCCTTTTTCTTTCAATAAATTGTTACTCATAAAAAAAAATATATATATATATATATATATGTGTCTTTGATATTATTTTTTTGATAAATAAGTAATTCATTGAAAAACACAAAAGGGTGCAACCCCAATACATACGATTTATACAAAGAAAGGCCCTGCTAAAGGCAAAAAGAAGAATAGAAAGCCACAAATTGAGGCATAGTAGAGAATTGAGACACATGAAAAGTGCCAGTTTTGTTGGAACTTAACAGAAAATCTAACATAATGGGGACATTGAAAAAAATTAAAATTTGATACACTAAATTGAGAGTTTTGAACTTTTGAGGAGACATTGCAAAAGGGGTGATAATTCAAGAGGGGTAAGTAAAGTTTCCCCAAATCATAATTACAACCAGAATAGCAGTAATTAAACAGGTGGCCATCTTCGACTTCCCACTATCCCTCATCATTGAAGCAAAGAACATGGATAAACATCATCAGGAAACCAATTGTAAGATAAAAAAAAACAACTAACTTGCATGCACATGACAAGACACAGGTGGATGCAACTGAACAGATATTGATCTAGGACAACAAGATCAGGTTCACTTACAAAGGGAAAAGAATAATCTCTCTTTAGATGAATGAAAATCATTCCTTCCAGATGTGTTATACACATCCAACCAGTGGCTATACAACCTTTGCTTGAGACCATAACCAGAATTGATGTTAACATCCTGCAAAGGTGACAATCAGAATACATGATTCAGCAATAGAAAGCAATAAAAGGATAAAGACAGTTGTAAAAGATCAAAATACTTGTGCAAATTGCTGAACAACTATTTACAAATCAACTTTAAGATTCTAATTTAATCCATAAAATAATGGGTATGCTACGAAGACACATGGAACCTACAGTTGAACCAATCCAAATTTAAATATTTAAAATTTAAACATTCTTCTCCTTAAAATTGCTCCTAGAAATTTCCTACAGAGATCCACTTAGGGAACCAATTGTTTTATAGAAAAAAGGCACTCCACTGCTGTACAAGGACCATTTCTCTGACAATGAACATAACCAACCCCAGTTTGACTTACACATCTTGCCCACAAATACAGTCTAAGCATTAACTAATTTATCTAGATATGGGGAGCTTAATATTGTAAATATCTACTTTACTTCAATTATAAAGAAAAGAACAAATGGATACCCCTCAAAGCAAACACCCATCTACCTCTCTCCCATCAAGTTGCATGATCCACTTCCCTCTAGAGAGTGTATCCTTTAAAAAAAAAAAAACACCAAGAACACATAATCCACAACTCTCTTGTAATCATACAAATAGATTTAAACCTTACATATATGTTACAACAAAATCCGTTTATGTCATACAATAGTGTCATCCTTTTCATAATTGGTCCCAATCCTAGATTAAGGAGTGTTGAGTAGGTTGACAGGTGTAATACTAGTGTCACATCTTCTAAAACACATTCACATTATAATATAGGATTAGAATGAGAATTAGCCAAAGTGTTGGCCTTAGATGTGCATGCCATTGATATTGGGCAAAATTGGATCAAAGCCACCTAAAGGAGATCATAAGATCTAATGAATTTCATAATTTAATGGTCTAATTCATTGCATAATTTCATCCCTAATGATGGGCATAGTTTAATGGTTTAATTCATGACACAATGGCATATAGGACAATAGGATATAAAATCTTATGATTTCAATTTAACATAACTTTTGATTAATTAAGTGATTTACCTATTCTTAATCCTAATTAATTAAGTCAAACCCTTGCTAATTTTCTTACCTTGAAATCATCAACCTATACATACAAAAGACCACCTATGATTGAGAAGAAGTAACATTGCATGGGAGAAACTAGATAATGGGAGATGACCTTCCACCTTTGGGGGGCAAGAATGCTTTATGGGATTTCAAAACTCAACTTTTTGATTTCTTACACTCGACAACATATCACACGACCAACTCTTGCCTTCTACACATTTCCCTCATTTCCCACTTCTTCCAGTCACCTCTCTCAAGTCCTCCTTCAACCTCTCCCACAATTTAACTCCCAAAAGCTCAAACCACACACTAATAATTAAATGACCAATGACACCTCACCATTTATGAATATGAAAAAAGGTTATGAATAAAACTCAAACAAGAATATACAACAAAAAACCATGAGAAAGGAATGAGAGGCTACATAGTTTTCTTACCCACCTTGCCATGATCACAAAAAATTAAGATATTGCTAAGGTATTACAAGGAGGTAAAACAATAAGAAGTGCCCCATTTTTTTCTTTTTTCCTTTTTAGGGGTAGGTGAGAGGATATGGAACATCACAATTGCAATAAAATTTAAATCAAAGATGTAGTAAGAAATAGTGGGTCTAATAGTATTTAACATAAGTAAATTCTAAATAATGGAATAGGGTATACATACCTTTAGGAAACAGTCTCCAGTTCCCATCCACTTGCAATTTGACATCCCAACAGCAGGCACCTCCCACTTATATTTCCATTTCTTCTGTGGCAGATTCTCAACTTCTTCTTTTGATAGCTTGCGCCCAAGGTGCATAATAGAGGAACTGCACGATGAAAGACATAAAAATTATATAACATGTATATATGGACACAACCTAGTAGGAAATAAACTAAATATTACTCAAATAACTAGTAAAATTTTTGACAAATATCACGTAGAAATTCAGAACTATATATGCAACAACAAAAAAAGAAGCATACATTCTTAAACATGAACAGCTGATAATAGATTCTAAGGTTCATACAGGCAATCAAAAAGAAAGCAGAAACCTAACCAATGAAACATATTCTTTTCTTCTTTCCAGCTGAACTAATTGAAGTCTTGTTTATTTATAAATCTCTGAACAAAATGGACTTTTACAAGTATTTGAATATTGTATAATTTTCCTACTCTCTAAGTATGCAAATTGTTTGAAGTTCAATTTGGTACAAAGAATAAACACCAAGGATCAGTATGTTTCTGAAAATTATTCATCCTTTTATCCCTCTCCTCTTTCTGGATTTGACCTCCAATAGGAGGAGAAAAATGCTCAAGTCACTGAGTGTTAAGCATGTCCACTTTATTTTCCCAGACTACACTAATCCCTTGGTCATGTGGTTCATGACATAGAGGCATTCAATATGATCACATTTTTTTTATAAGTAATCAACAAATATCATTAAACCCATAAAGGCGCCCCTAAGCACAAAAGAAGTATACAAGAGGAAGCACCTAGTTAGAAGAAGCAAAACGAGAAGACACTATATTAAGTTAGCTTAATTAAAAGACAAAAAATAAATAAATAAATTAGAGAAGGAATGCAGCTGTAGGATAGACATGCTCTAGTTGCACGCTTGTTAATTGATTGAATATCAGTAATCTCAACATTGTAAGAATATCACATGATAGACCAGCACTGAATTAATAAATAAATAAAACAGAGAGGTTTTAAAGAAAACAAACCTCGTGAAATCCAATCCTTCAGCAGAAGAGTGATCATTCACTCCAACATCATGCTCTTGATCTGTATCAGAGGCCTCACGGTCATCTTCAATTTCAGCATCTTCACTTTGGTCCCCAGTTTCAACCATGTCAGCCTCTTGAAGTAAACTTTCTATACGAAAAAACTCATCATCAGCTCCTTAGGGAACACAAAAGAAAATTTAAAAATTAAATTAAATCAATAGCAGCAAAATTCAGCACAACATGATGACTGCATATATTAGTCTGCATACAGCCAACTGAAGGCTGATAGATTTTACGCCTATATACACGTGAAAACAAAAGAAAAAAAAATGGTTTTCATCTTGAAAGATGAATTTATAAACCATAACCAAATAACAAAATATTGAAGGTGTTAGAACAAATTTCATCGTTCAACTGTTATCCTCTTACTAAAGCATCTATTTTGGACAACAAGTTCTCAGTACTGCCTTCTTCTTTAGAACTGCCAGTCAATTAGTACCAATTAAACTTCTTCAACCAGCCCACAGTTCATAAAATCCATCTCCACACAGCATCTGACCCTATTAGAGAACCTCTTACCCAATCCTAGATCATAAATTAGTCTGCACACAGCCACTGATCCAATTGGCAAAACATCTCCCCTGATCCAGACTTCCCTAAACCACCCCATCCAACCCACTGGGGCAGATTAAAGATAAAACCATTTCTTAAGCATTTAAAAATATGACAAAATGCCTTCGCATTTGGAGAAACTGCATTGGACCAATCACATAAATAAGCAGCAAAGAAATCCAACTCCAGACCCACTTACCCACTGTGGAATACCTTATATATTAGAGAGGACTACCAGTAGGAACCAAAAAAAAATTAGATAAGAGCTCGTCCTAAGTGATTACTTGATAAAAAATTATAAACAAACAATACCACAATGTGGACAACAAAAGAAAATATGCGTGCTAAAATAGGCAATGACAATGAGGGTCCTTCATATCAATTCCAACACTTCTATTTCCAAGTTTGATGGTGGAAGATTTGACACGTATCATATTACAGATAGATGTCAAAGGTAAATAGAATAAATATGGGTGGCTCAGGAAGGATCAAAGTGGATTGATAGAGGTGAGAGCTTTTTGAGCTGATAGAATCTTTCTCAAATACTTTTAAGATGGGTATCAAACTATTGAGGTGATTTGCAGGGAAAATAAAGTAGGGAGATTTCTTGAGATGTTAGAATTTTATAGAAGATCGATGAAAGAATCTACTAGCAATTTAGAGGATGTGCATTTGGTGGGTGGGCAAAGTTTGACAAAGAAATCCCTAGCTATTTCTCTGATGAAAATTGTTCCAACGGGTGTGTATGAATTGAAAGAAAATGTCAGATAAATAGAAATTTCTTGTAAATATTACCATTTTCAAGGTCAAGATTATTTGATGGGACCAAAAGATCAACAGCTAAGGAATGAAATAAAGGATAGCCATCAATTGAAGTGGATGGTTGGGCTCCGAATATCTGGTTAGGTCATATCAAAAGTAGCATGCGTCGATGAGTGTGAACAAAGGAAATAGATTCAAAATCGAGATTAAAGATGATCATCAAACCAGAAAGCCTGTGCTAAAAGGTATGATGATCAGAGGTGCAAGAAGAATGGGCGCATGAAGTCACAGGCTGATGCAGCCAGTTGAAGAGAGAGCTAGCTTAAAGATGCATGATCCACAAATGCCTTTGGGGTTCTCAGCAAGAGAGATGGCAAGACTTTAAGAGGCGATAAGCTGCATGAATCTGTTGTGAAAGATACAATTTATCTTGAAGAGTCTTCAAATAAAGGTGGGTGATGGAGGACCATGGCAGCAGCCATGGAAGACCTCCTCTTTGCTGCTGTCCTACATCAGTGGGTCTTGATGAGGGAAACATGTGCATTCAGTGAGCTTACAAAATCCTAATCTTAAGACTAACACGAGTTGGGCTCTACTTATCAAATCTTGCCCATCTCATGAGGCCCAAAAGGATTTAAATCATAAGAAGACTGTAGTTAAATTTGCCAATGTACCCAAAAAGAGATGGTCCAGTGGGTCAGGGCCCAGATAAGGAATTTTTTTGAAACCTAGGCTTCAAGATCAGCCCATATTGGGATAGCAATGCAGATAGCTTTCAGGGTGAATCTTCCAGAGATGGGGGAGCTCGACATCACACACAGCTCCAATATGGCAAAAATTTTGGGTTGGCAAGGTGCAGTTGAGGAGAATGCAGTGGAAGGTCTTGCTGATCAAGCAGGTCCAAAGTTACTAAGCATAATTCACAATTCTCAGCCACACATCAACATGAATCTAACAGTAAGAAAAGAGTTGACAAATATTTGGAAATTATTACTGAAAATGAATTCAGTTTCTACCCCAGCCAGAGGAGAACAGCCTTCAAATCAGAAAAGGAAAAAAAAAATCGCTGATCTCAACATTCTTGTCCACAACCCAGATTCTTACCACCAATAACCATTTGAAATTATCCTCAGTTATGGGGAGGGGGGGGAGGACTTAAAAAGTACCAGAAAAGCAATGGCATGCAAACTACAGGAACCCTAAATGGTTTAGGTTATTTCAAATAAATAACCTAAACAACCTATTCATGTCCCTTGCTCAAAATTAGAATTGCAAAAATCAATGATTTTGTTTTTATAAGTAATCGAAAGTTTTTATTAAAAGTGCAAGGCACCCTACGTTCACAGGAAGTATACAACAAGAAACACCTAACTAGAACGAGCAAAAAAACCTCCACAAAACACCCCCAAAACCAAACAGAAACCAACCAAGGAAAACCCCCCAAACACCACCCTAAAGACCCACAAAACAGCACCTAAAGCCCACACGAAGCGCTCAACACTAAAAAATGTAAGCCTTTCCTTTCCCACGACTAGAAGACACGCCTTTAGCATCATAAATCAGCATTTTGAGTTTTAGGAGAACATAGATCGAAACATCCTTCTTCTTTTTTTTAAGTTACAGACTGAAACTATGATCATAAACAAAAGGCTTATAAATCATACGACATGATAAAAGCCCGTAAGCAAAATCAAAACTTAGAAAATTGATGTAAAATACTATTCGAACATAAAGAACTGAAGCCTATGGATATTTACTTGAATAAAGTTTATAAAATCCCATGAAATATTTCTTACCTTCTTCATTATTATCCTCCTCTGACACTGTAAAAGAATCATGGTCATCATCTTCATCTTCTTCAGAGTCACTTTTACCAACTTCCCCCCATCTTTGTCTATACACCAAAAAAGTAAATGATAAATGTTAGCTTTAAGCTCCTCCAAAAATTTGCTTTTAACTTTATAGTTCACCATTGATGCAATGGTTCAAGAAGCCAAAAATGCTGATACACAGCATGCAACAAGTATGAGTGTGGCTAATGCAATATCCAGTTTAAGATAAAGTTGCAAAAAGAAGTTAATTCTCAAAGGAGTAACATTTTAAAATATGATTCCTGGTACACAATATAAAGAGAAATTTGAATAGTCTATAATTATATGATGCTTTGAAGATAGGGAGAGGATAGTGGTGAAGTTAAACACCTTCTTCTTCAATAACCTTTTTTGCCAGATGGTTGCCTATGATTGCTTGTATATTTCTAGCTTTCATGACTTTTTTTCTTTTTTCTTTTTTCTTTTTCTAGTCAGGTGTTTCTCTTATATACTTCATGTGTACTTGGGTGCGGTCCTTTGGCTTTTAATGAAATTCGATTACTTATATATATATATATATTATATATGGCATACCTTAATAAAGGGTTTCAAGATATTAAAACTACCAATGAATCATACAACAATCATCAATACTGCCTATGAAAGGTCAAACGCAAGGCCAATAATGAACATAAGTCAGTAACAACTTCAATAAAAAATAACTAACTATTATACAGGTTTGACTCAGCATAACAAGCCAGCAATGTCAAGGTACTTAAAATCATCTCTCAAAGATGTACAAAATGCACCAGT